>CM053145.1:39069063-40319063 GCA_028571685.1 Heterohyrax brucei
GTTCTATTTTTCTCTGTAACACTAACCACCATCTGAGACACTCTGTGTTTTGCTTTTTTATACATTTGTTGAGGGTTTCCCTCAATGTGAGCTCCTAGAGGACAGAGACTTCTTTTGTTTTGCTCACCGCTGATTTCCAGCACTGCAACAGTAGCTAGCATTCAGAAGGTGCTCGATAAGTGCTTGCTGACTCCCTGACTACGTATTATTTACCCATTATCTCTCAGCCCCAGGTACACCCTTCAATACACTATAATGCCCAGATACCTTTGTCTGTGGATTTCCTCATACGCTCAATAAAAGATACTGGGAGAGAGCACAGGCAAGAGAACACTTCCTCTAGCACTTGCTCTTTCTTTCTTTCGTTTTCTCCCCCCATGCTATTTTTAAAGTGGCTGTATTGCTTGCGAAGTCCCAACTCTGGCTGCAACAGCCACTACTCCACAGTGCCCTCTCCTGAAGCTGCAGTCCTCCTCTGTACGCCAAGACTCAGTTAACTCCCCTTCCTCCCTTTCGTTTCCCCAGCCCTAGCCGTGGGAGCTGCTTCCTGCAGGTAATAAGCTGGGGGGCACCTCACAGTCTCCCTTGCAAAATGGAGTGATAATTATCTTGGAATCTAGGTCTCTGAGTTCCATGGAGTTGGGGTGACCCACTTAGGCCATTGCCCTGGGATGTCATTTGGAAACTTCAGCCTCAACAATAGCCAAGTAATTAGCTCAATGTAGACTGTTTTGCCTTCGACATCATGTACTTTACAATAATTATCTATGTGTCATCAGTTTTCAGCACCAGAGAGAATTAGGTAAAGATCAGAGGCGACTTAATGGCAATGGGTCAGACTAGAGCCGTGTTTTAGGTAGATCAGTAACTGTTTTCATTGTACTTCAAGACACTGCTGTATGAAATCCCTCCTGACTGAGTATTGTTTCTTTTATATCAGTTCTGTTCCAGCCCTTTTTCCATAGTAATGTTAATAAGATGAGGTATAAGAATCTTAGGAGGTTCTTTCCTCTCTGCAGCATTTTTGACTCAGTTGATTGGAGTCAATGTGGCAGCAATAAGTCTGCTTTTTTGGTCTGGCTTTTCTAGGTCATTGTAGGTCAGAACCAACTTAACGGCAGGAAGTTTTGTTTTGGTGTGCCGAACTACAGAGCCGTGCGGGGAGCAGTGGTTAAGAACTACTGCTGTTAACCAAAAGGTCTGCTGTTTGAATCCATCAGCTGCTCACTGGAAAGCCTACAGGGCAGTTCTAGCCTGTCCTACGGGTTTCTATGAGTCAGAATCAACTCAACGGTAACAGGTTCAGTTTATGGGATTTAGCTGATGTGTTATCCCAATTTGCAATGCACTCATTAAATAAAGTTCAGTTTCTCTTACTAGCTTAATTTTTGTTTCAACATTCCATACTGTCCCAGCTCCTAACACCGAAGCATCTTGTTTCCTGTACTACACCTCCTTTGTTTCAGGTACCTAGTGTGGTTTCTGCTTTCCTGACTGAACATTGACTAGTGCACCGAGAAAATGGAATAAAACACAAGCACAATCCTGTGGGCCAAGACAAGGAAGGTGAAAGGACGGAGAACTGACTTGAGCATGTCTCACCCAGTCCCCCTCCAAGAGAAGAAAAGAAACTCCAAGAACAATGAAGAAGCCAAGAGGCAGAGACTGACCTACCAGACGCCAGTCTAACTTCACTTAGTGACGGGGTAGATACTGAGCAGCCCGCCTTACTTCAACCAGGCTTCGCTCCGAAAGGCCTGAACCGCAGGGAAAATCTAGCCAAAAGATGCTAGAGATGTTGGGGCAGAACACCAACACTCTCCATTCCTGGCTTGCAAAACCCTGCCGAGCCGTTCTCAGGGTTTCCCAGTATTAGGATTGTATCAGGGTGATCACTGAGGTTGTCGTCTATTGCTTTGACGGTTATCACTTCTCACCTCATGCTCCTCTCCCTCAGCAGCACACCGCAACTGCCAAAGCCGAGACCGCACAGACCATTCGCATACATCTTAATGTATCTGAGGTTAAGCAGCATAAATATGAATTTGTTATCATTGTTATTAGATGCTGTTGAGTAAATTCTGACTCATAGCAATGCCTAGCAAAACACAATGAAACACTGTCCCTCCCTGGGTCATCCTCAACAGCATTTTTATGCTTGAGCCCAATGTTGCTGCCACTGTCTAAATCCATCTCGCTAAGGGTCTTCCTCTTTTTCGCTGATCCTCTAGTTTACCAAGCATGATATCCTTCTCCAGGAATTGATCCCTCCTGACAACATGTCCATGGTATGTGAGACGAAGTCTCGCCAGCCTTGCTTTTGAGGTGCATTCTGGTTGTACTTCTTCTAACTTGGATTTGTTTGCTCCTCTGGCAGCCCATGGTATATTCAGTATTCTTCACCATAACTCAAAAGCATCAATTCTTCTTCCATTCTCATTATACACTGTCCAGCTTTCACATGCATACGAGGTAACTGAAAACACCAAGGTTTGGGTCAAACCAACCTTCAAGGTGACATCTTTGCTTTTTGACATTTTAAAGAGGTCTTTTGCAGCAGACTTGCCCAGTGTGATGTGTCCTTTGAGTTCTTAATTGCTACTTCCATGGGTACTGATTGTGGATCCAAGTAAAATAAAAATCTTGACAACTTCAATCTTGTCTCCATTTAGTGATGTTGCTTGTTGTTTCAGTTCTGAGAACTTTGTTATCTTTACGTTGAGGTGTAATCCATACCAGAAACTGTGGATTGATCTTTATCACTAAGTGCTTGAAGTCCTGTTCCCTTTCAGCAAACAAGGTTGTTCATCTGCATAATATAGGTTGTTAATAAGTCTTCCTCCAATCCTGACACCCTGTTCATCACACAGGCCAGCTTCTTAGATTATTTGCTCAGCATACAGACTAAGCGTGGTGAAAGGATACAACCCTAAACCACATCTTTCCTGACTTTAAACCACAAACTATCCCCTTGTTCCTTTCTAACTGCCTCTTGGTCTATGTACAGGTTCTTCAAGAGTACAACTAAGTGCTTCGGAGTTCCCATTCCCCACAATGTTATACATGATTTGCTATAATCCACACAGTTGAATACCTTTGTATAGCCAATAAAACACAGGTAAGCATCTTTTTGTTATTCTGTCCTTTCAACCAGGATCCCTCTGACATCAGCAATGATATCCTCTATTTGATAGCCTCTTCTGAATCCAGTTTGAATTCCTGGCAGTTCCCTGTTGATGTACTCCTGCAACCGCTTTCAAATGATCTTCAGCAAAACATTACTTGCATGTGATATTTATGATATTTATGATGCTGTTCTATAATGTCCACATTCAATTAGATCCCTTTGGTTTGGAATAGGTGTAGATATGGATCTCTTCCAGTCATTTGGCTAGTTATCTGTCTTCCAAATTTCTTGGCATAGAAAAATGAGCACTTCCAGCACTGCATCCATTTGTTAAAACATATCAACTGTTATTTTGTCATTTCCTAGTGTCGTTTTTACTGCCAATATTTTCAGTGTAACTTAGACTGTTTCCATTAGTACCGTTCGTTCTTAATCACATGCTATGTCCTGAATTGTTTTTGGTACGGTGACTGTATATTCCCTTCATCTTTTTGTGTGTGTGTGTGAGTGTGTGTGTGTGCTTCCTGCATCATTCAGTATTTTGCCCATAGAATTCTTCAATATTGCCACTCAAGGCTTGAATTTTTTTCTAGTTCTGTCATCATGAGAAATGCCAAGTGTGTTCTTCCCTTTTGGTTTTTTAACTTCAGGTCTTTGTGTAAGTGATTATAATATCTTACTTTGTCTTCTCAAGCTACCCTTAGAAATCTTCTGTTCAGCTCACTTATTTCATCATTTCTTCCATATGCTTTAGCCAGTGAGTGTTCGAAAGCAGGTTTCAGAGTCTCTTTGGACAGCCATTTGGATCCTTTCTTCTTTCATGTCTTTTTAATGTCTTGCTTTCTTCATGTACAATGTCCACAATGTCATCCCACAACTTGTCTGGTGTTTGCTCAGTAATGCTCAGCACATCAAATCTATTCCTGAGATGGTTCCTAAATTCTGATGGGGTATAGTCAAGGTCACACTTTAGCTCTCATGGATTTCTTCTGATTTTCATCTTCACCTTGAACTTGCATGTTGATAGTTTGTTCCACATTCAGCCCCTGGTCTTGTTCTGACTAATGATAGTGAGCTTTTCCATAGTGTCTTTCCACAGATGTAGTTGATTTGACTCCTGTGTGTTACATCTGGTGAAGTCCATGTATACAGCTGCCATTTATGTTGTTAAAAAAGGTATTTGAAATGAAGAAGTCACTGATCTTGAAAAATTCTATCACGTGTTCTCTGGCATTGTTCTGTCACCAAGGCCATATTTTCCAGCTTTGTTTCCAACTTTCAAATTCCAATCACTAGTAACTATCAATATATCCTGATGGCATATTGATCAATTTCAGACTGCAGAAGTTGGTAAAAATCTTCCATTTTTTCATCTTAGCTTAGTAGTTGGTATATAAGTTTAAAAATAGTCACATTAACACGTCTTCCTTATAAGCATAGGTGTATTATCCTATTACTGACAGTTCTGTACTTCCGGATAGATCTTGAATTTTCTTTTCTTTTTTTTTTTGGATAATGAGTATAACTCCATTCCTCTTCAGTTGTCATTCCCAGCACAGCAGACCACATGACTGTCTGATTCAAAATGGCCAACAGCAGTCCATTTCCACTCCCTAATGCCTAGTACATAGATGTTTATACATTTCATTTTTTATGATTTTCCTATATTCATACTTTGTACGTGTCATGTTCGTATTATTAAGAGACATTTGAGCCTGTTTCTTTTTGAGTCATGCCACATCAGTAGATGAAGATCGTGAAAGCTTGGTACCACCCATGTTATTAAGGTCAACTCTACCTTGAGGAGGTAGCTCTTCCCAGTTGTATTCTGAGGACCTTCCAACCTGAGCAGGGGGCGGAGAGTCTCATCTTCCAGCACTATATCCGACAGTCTTCTGGTACTATTCATAAGGTTTTCACTGGCAAATTATTTTCAGAAGTCCTTCTTCCTAGCCTGTCTTAGTCTGGAAGCTCAGCTGAAAACTGTCCACAAGGGTGACCCTACTGATAAATGAATACCAGTGGTATAGTTCCAGAATCACGGCAACACACAAACACTCACAATACAACACATTGACAGACTGAACTTGAATTTAGTAACTGGGAACTGCTGTTCATTCTGTTTCCCTTAAAAGTTATTATCAGTAGCATATCTCATAATCAGTAACACCTTAGAACTGAGGAATCACATTAGTAAGAAGAAAAATTGAGTATCTTAATGGTGTGCCAGGCCCTGTGCTAGATGGTTACACTGCCTTATCACTTAATCATACAAGCAATCATGCAAGGAAAATTTAATTCCCATTTTTATGACTAAGACACAGAGGATCAGAAAGGTTTACAACTATCAGGGCTCATTAATGATGAGATTGTGGTCATGAAGACAATGTCCTTTCCATCCCCTTATGCCACCCACCCTCTCATGTTTGACCAAAAGGAACACTAAGGAGACACTTCTACAACTATACCATTGGTGTCAAGACTCTTCACCATCCTAGGGGCAAGAATCTGGAGTGAGATCTAGTCTAGAAGGATCAGAGAGGAATTCCATAGGGATTCAGACTCCCAGGGGTCATTTGAGAAGGCCAGGAGTCATCTGGCATCTACCCTGCAAGAAAAAAGCATTATATATAGCCGCACTCCAAAGATGTTTTTAGTCTAGTTAGGAAGATAAATAACAATAAGTAGCACTGTCAAGTTACCAAGAAAAAAAAAAAAAAGGACAATGTGAGTGTCTCTGGCTGCACAGGAGGGAGATTTCCAAAAGCTGCAGGACCTTCTCCTGCTTCAACTTCCCATTTGGGAACAGCATTTCTGAGTGCTGACAACTGTGTTGGCTCCTTGACTCTCTTTGAGATCTCATGATGATCTCACAACATAAGTTTTGTTGTCCTCACTTTACAGATGCCTGGAGTTAAGTTAGTGAATGGTCGAGTAATACTGCTGTAATAAAAATATCATAGGTAGATACATTTGAAGAACAGAACTTTATTTTGTCATGGTTCAAGAGGCTACAAGGCTGAACCCAAGCCATCAGCTCTAAGTTCTAGAGACTGGATGTCCAAATCAGTCCCAACTATGTTGATTCCTTCCTTATTGATAGCTTCCTGAAAGCCCCTTGTTTCTAGGTGATCCTCATACAATACCTGTCTTCCCTGGTGTGTGCCTGTCTCTGTGTCTAAGCTGCTCTTTCTATAACTCAGAATGATTAAGCTTAGAATATACTCTTCATTGGTATGACTTCATTAACACAGCATTAGATTGCAATGTAGATGGTGATGACATTATATTACACTATATCCACAGGTATAGTGGTTAGGATTCCAGCACATGTCTTGAGCGAACATGATTCAATCAACAACCATGCATATATATCCACACATGCTCACATACAAACACACACATACTCACACACGTCTTGTCTAATGTCTATAGAAACAATTATTTTTTCAGAGAAAGCAACATAGAATACACTGCCAAGTGTTTACAGAGAAACCAAATCCTCTATAATCCTTAGCAGGTATTTTGTTGTCTGCCAGAGAGAAAGGATTTTGTTTTGTTTCGTTCTTTTTAATGACAAGGCTGGTTAGAAAGCAAAGCAAGCAAGTGGTAAATTTTAACCTTTATCCTTTACTTGGCAAGCAACGTGATGCAGGAACAAGGCTTAACTGAAAGCACGATCTGGTCTTCAGTGTTGGCCTCACTACAAGGGGACCTGCTCTGTTTGATTTTGTTCTAGGGCATCTCAAAGAGCAGGGTTAATAAATGCCACCACCGGGGGATGCACCAGACCACCACACGCCCTGGGCACATCTCTTTAACTCATCTAACAGACTTGTACGGAAAAACCTTTGGGGCACCAGGCACGAGGGGGAAAATATCCCTCAAGATGTTCAGTCTGATGAAGGAAACCGAACAAAAGTGTTATAGTGTTGCCATAAAACAAATACTACAAATTGGTGGCTTTAAAGAACAGAAATTTATCTTCTCTAAGTTTGGAAGTTTTTAAGTTTGAATCAGGATCTTGGCCCTATTCTTCCTATAGACAGTTCTCCTAGTGGCTGCTGGCAATCCTTGGTGTTAACTGGTCTTACTTGCTTGTAAACAGGCATCACATGGTACCTGTTTTCCCTTGTGTGTAACACTGCACCTTTTCTGCTCTTTTTTAAGGAGATTATGATTAGGACCCACCTTACTCTGATATGGCCTCATTAGCATAACAAAAGAAACCCCTATTTCCAAAAAATTACATTCATAGATACCAAAATCCAAAACCAAACCTACCGCCATCAAGTTGATTCCCACTCATAGGCACCCTATAGGGCCCAGAAATAAAGATACAGTTTGGGGGTAATACAGTTCCATCAATAACAATAAGTTAATCATTATCACACAACATAGGAAGTGATACAAGTCTTCAGGAATCTGTAGGAGGAAGTAAGAGGGGCAAAGGAAGGTATTAAGAAAACTGTAACAAAAGTGGAAAGACATGACAACAACTTTGAAGACTGAACTGTGTAATAGTAGTGCAGGATTGGAGTCTGACCTTCTCTAACTTCACAAGGGTTATAGAGAATCAAGATCAACAGTCCCAGGGTGATTTCTATGAGGCAGAGGTCAGACATGCCTCCTCTCTATACCATCTTTACCAGCTCTGACACAATCTCTCTGCCACATGGCATTCTATACTTTTCTGCTGGTTTCCATAATTTACTGCATTGACCACACAGAACTCATAGACAGTATTCATGATTATGGGGTTCATTAGGGAAGTAGCTATTTACAATTCAGGTTCAGGAATACTGAGAACACAGTTCTTCCATCAGGACAGCCTCTTCCCAGACATGTTTACCAGCATTCCTCTCTTTGGCCCTTAGCTGCTGCCCTGTCTGGGCAAGTGTTGCAAAGCTCTTTCAGCTCTACCAAAAGTTCCTCAAGATATTCCATTCTTCCGGTAAGCGACTGCCCAAAGATACTCAGCTTTCTCACTCCATCAGCTGGGAAGCCCACCATGTCATCCCCCAGTACCATTTCTCTGCCACCGTTTCTTGCTGTCTTTGGTGTTACAGGTCTCTTTCTTAGTTTCCTTGTTTCAGGAGCTTCTCAAGAACGGGATCCTGGACCTGAAGGGCATGCTCTGCTCTAAGCCTTTCTTCATTGGTAGTGGTGGAGTGCTCTGAAATTAGCTCTCTTTTAAGACCATCATGAGTCAAATCCGACTCAACAGCACTTGGCTGGCTTGGCTAAGATCAACAGGATGTAAACCTGACCAATCCCCTTGGTAGGCCACAATTACTCAATTTGCTCAGTCCCGCCCAATCACTTGGGTGGCCATTAAAAGAGTATGGTGGGAAACACCACAAAAAAAAAAAGAGAGAGAGAGAGAGAGAGACCCATTACATCACAGTGGGAAATAATTCTCAGCAGAGGGTACAACTAGAAAAAGGGCAGGGAGATCTGACTGCACTGTGTAATGAGTGCCATGGTGTCAAAAAGAAAAAGCCACTGCCATCAACTTGATTCCAACTCAGAGTACCCTATAGGTCAGAGCAGAACTGTCCCATAGTTTCCAATGGGCCCATGGCAGATTTGAACTGCTGACCTTTTGGTTAGTAGACATACCACTTAACCATTACGCCACCATGATGCAGCTAGAACAAAATTGGGATAGAGGGGATGAGGGTGGTGGGTCGTGCCTGGGAAATTAATTCTAGATTGATGAGTGTTGTATTTTTCTTCAAATTCATGCCCGAGCACAACCTGATTTATTTGAGAATCTGGCTTAATTGATATTTTAATTATATGCTTACAGCTTGCAACAATTTGAAATGAGTGTAGGTACACAGAATGTGATAATGTACATGAAAGCACTTAGAAAACTATGAAGTGTTGTACAACTATGGTTGTTTGTATTATTTTTTGTGCAGGCCAGGAGCTGGGAGGGATGGGGAAAGGAGGGAAGCACAGTACTTCCCCCAAAGGCCTCCACCTGGCAGGGATGCTCACCTTACTATGACAGTGACAGTGTGAATGTCAGTACAATAAGGAAACACTTAGACCCTAAAATCTCCCAGGACAGACATTCTTTTGTTTAAAAGTGTTGGGTGGCTGAAAAGTAATGGACTTGGAACTGTTGGACAGTCTCTCACCCCAACTCTCCACCTGGGTGAACTTGAGGAGCCACAGCCTTCCTTGGGAACCTGATGCTCTCATTTAAGACATTCAGAGATAAAAGCAAAAACTCCACAGTATTCTCAGTCCTCTGGGGCCTGTCCACAGAACTCAGAAGCAGAAACTTGCCCCTTACATCTACTGCATAAGGTGGTCATTGCCTCACTAGGGCAAGATGGGAAGTGAAGGAGAGAGGTATAGACATTCCAAGGATCCTGAGTTCCAACCTAGACTCTGGGCAGGGCCTTGAATATCACTGAGCAACACTTGACAGATTTAGTTTCCTCCTCAACCACAAAAATAAATAAATGGTGAGTGGGTAGATGGGTGAATGGATGGATAGACAGATGCTTAATAGAGACAGACAGAAAAACAGGTGGTAGATGGATAGACAGATGGACAGATAGACAGACAGACAGGCAGATATATAGATAGATAAAAAAAGATGGCAAGGAAATTCCAAACTCCAGCCAGACCTCCACACTTCTCTGACAGTCAGTCCCAACTGTTCTACTCATTCATTGATTCATGTATTAAACAGACATTGAGTATCTACTATTTGCAAGCTCTCTGCAATGTACTAGACTACAGAACTTTAAGTCATAATCACACGTGACTCCTGCCCTTAGAATTCATAGAGCATTCTAGCCAAGATAAACATGAATATTTCATCATTCCAAAAATCTGCCATTTGCCTAGTTGTCTTTTGTGATAGACAAACAATTATGAAGCAGTGACTCAAGTTCTGTGTTAGAATCTAAGTTTTAGAACAAAGTCCTCAGTCCTCTAATGGGGTAGGCAAGATGTAATCAGTACTCAGCAAACACTTGTTAACAGTGGTCTTAACAGGGCATTGTGAAGGAACCTATGAGAGGTTCCTAACCCACAGCAGGGTCAAGGAAGGTGTCCAGGAGGAGGGACTCCCTGAGGCTTGCTGTGGCATTACCACTGAGGGACTGGCAAAAGGGCAGCCCTGTAGAGAGTGTGAGACAAGGAAGCAATGAATGCTTGTCCCACTACTTCCAGCATTCAAAGGTATGCTGAGTATCTGGGTTGGGTTGTGGCTGCTATTGGCAAAGAGACACCCAAGTGGTGGTAAGATGTATGAAGGGCTAGAGGTGGCAAGGATGAGAAAGCTAGCAGGGACAAAGACAACCTCCATTCAAACATGACCACTAAACGCCCTAATTACCCACTGAGGGGGCCCGTTCTAGCACTTGTTTTACCTAATCGCTAGCTGTATTGATTGGCAGAAGAACAGCAGAATCCAGGCCTAAGTTACTTGTCACATCTTCTTCCTATAACTTTCCAATATAATCATCATGTCAGGCATTTATTTGTCTTCACGCCAGAAGAAAGAGTTTACCTAAGGCCAGCTCCAGTGACTCCCTTGTCTACCTATGCAGAATTGTAGCCAGGTCAAAAGTAGGAATATTTCATTCTGCAGGCGAAATTCCCATGTTCTGAGAGCCAGGCTCGGGACTCTGTTAATCTAGCCATTTTGAGCCTTTCGTTTAGTAGCTGCCTCAGCGGGGTTTGCGCTGAGCTTTGCAGTCAGTATGCGGGACGCCATGTTGGTACCGAGATTTTAGCAGGACCTCGTTCTTAGCCTGGGAGCCAGTGCCTGCAAACGGGACACCACTTCTCCGACAGAAAAGTAGTGATTTTGCACAGTGCTGCCTACGTTGGGGGCCCTGCAACAGAAGCAGAGGAATCACTACCTCTCGCACCTTAAGCCCCTCTGTCTGCCGCCTGTGTGGAGGACGCCACCTTGGATACGGTGGCCGCAGCTGGACCTAATTCTTAGCTTGGGAGCCAGAGCCTTCCCACAGGAGAGTGCTTTCCTATCACAAACCAGTACTAGACGCAGTGTTGGATAAGGCTAGGCCCTGTCAGTAGAGGCCAACAGGGCAGTAGCATTGCTGTATTCTGAACTAGTTTGTTATCATCTGGGGTTGGATATAGTGGCACTTACCTTGTCAGATGAGAAGAGGGACCTCTACACCTGAAAACCTAACTGACTTGTGAACTGGTCAGATACCTTTTGCTTTACATTGAAGACAGCCTAGAGAAACATTTGCAATCCATCCTCACATTACCTCTTCCAGCCTCTATATACTCACATGGGACCCAAAAAGCAACAGACAATTGTGGCATACAAGCAATCACTAATGGCTTCAGAAGGCTCCCAAACAAAGCAACCAAGGAGTTTTCCAGATGAAGAAACTTTTATGAAAGCATCAGGAAGTGAATACAAATTGATTATATACAGAGCCCTTTTAGACCTTATACAAAATGCAGCAGAACAAAGTGAAAAATTAAACAAGTTGTTCGATCTGATGGAACACCAGTACTCTGAAATCCAACAGATCAAGAAGAAAATCAAAGACATAGAAACTTCCATGTAAAGCCAAGAAAACAGAATGGAACAAATGGAAAAAAGAATTTCTGACTTGGAAGACAGAGCTACTGATGCCAGCATCTATGAGCAGAAATCAGAAAAAAGAAACAAGAAAAATGAAGAAACATTAAGAAGCATGTGGGACTCTATTAAGAGGAACAATCTTCGATTAATTGGACTCCCTGAACAGGGTGAGACATCTGAGAACACAGAGAGTATTGTTGCTGAGCTGCTGAAAGAAAACTTCCCAGAAATCATGAAGGAAGAGAATATAGACATCTCAGATGCACATCGTACACCACCCAATATAGATCTCAAAAGAAAGACTCCAAGACATATTATAATCAAGCTTAACAAAATGAAACACAAGCAGCAACTCTTAAAGGCAGCAAGATTCAAGGCAAAGCTAACATTCAGAGGGAAACCCTGTAGGCTCTCGTCAGATTTCTCAGCAGAAATCACACTGGCACAGAGACAGTGGCATGACACATTCAAAGTCTTGAAGGAGAAGAACTTCCAACCAAGAATTATATATCCTGCAAAACTATTTTTCAAGTACAAAAATGAAATTAAGGCATTCCCAGATAAACAGAAACTCAGAGACTTTGTAAAAACCAAACCCAAACTACAAGAAATACTGAAAGAAGTTCTTGGCTCTGGCTTAGAAGAACAAAACCACTAACTTTATATTTTAGAATGACACACTACTCAATACTCTACTCATTTAGGGAAGGCTCCAAAGTAAATCACAGCTTTGATTTGGAAAGAAGCAATCCAGTGATCATCATGAAAACTATGGTGTCATCATAATAAAAAGAGGGATATACTACAGTCGTTATAGTCCTTCCAGATGGAGAGGAAGATGACAAGACTGGTAGTAATTAAAATTGGGTTTATAAATAGTTTATTAAGGGGGTTCATAGGGGCAGGGGTAAAGCACAACAAAGATGTATCATACCATTTCAAGAAATCTAACACACAAGTCTCAACAGCTGTAAAACCAGCTCTGAAAATTGTGAAAAATCAACTCACAAAAAAGAGTGTCCCAGAACAGACTAATAAGATCAACAGAGAAAACATCAACATAAAAATAAACACATGACAATGGCAGCAGTGAACACATATCTATCAATAATTACATTGAATGTGAATGGACTGAAAGCTCCAGTAAAGAGACACCGAGTGTCATCTTGGATCAAAAGACACGACCCATCCATGTGTTGTCTACAAGAAACTCACTTGAGACCTAAAGACAGGAACAAACTGAAAATTAAAGGATGGAAGAATATATATCAAGCTAACAATGAACAAAGAAGAGCAGGGGTGGCAATTCTAATCTCAGACAAAATCAATTTTAATGTCAAATCCACCATCGTGGACAAAGATGATCACTATTTATTGCTGAAAGGTTCAGTAACAAGCAAGACTTAACTATATTAAATATTTATGCACCTAATGCCAGAGCACCTAAATACGTCGAAGAAACACTGACTATGCTCAAAAGAGAGTTAGATGACTCCACAATAATAGTAGGAGACTTTAGCACTCCACTCTCATTACTAGACAGATCATCTAGAAAAGAGCTCAGTAAAGATACAGAAGACCTCACAGACACAATTAACGAACTAAACCTCACTGATACATACAGAACTTTCCACCCATCAGCAGACAACTACACCTTCTTCTCCAGTGCACATGGAACATTTTCCAGAATTGACCACGTGATAGGCCATAATGCAATGCTCAACAAAATCCATACCATTGAATTACTCCAAAGCACCTTCTCAGATCATAAAGCCATAAAAGTTTAAATCAATAACAGAAAAAACAGAGATAGAAAGTGGAACTCTTGGAAACTGAACAACATCTTGCTCAAAAAAAACATGGGTTATAGAGGAAATCAAGGATGAATTAAAGAAATTCATGGATTCCAATGAGAACGAAAACACTTCCTACCAGAACCTATGGGATACAGCCAAAGCAGTGCTCAGAGGTCTGTTTATCTCCATAAGTGCACACATCCGGAAGGAAGAAAGAAACCAAATCAAGGAATTAACTCTACAGCTTGAACAAGTAGAAAGAGAACAACAGAGGAACCCCTCGGGCACCAGAAGAAAGGAGATCATAAAGATTAGAGCAGAGCTAAATGAATTAGAGAATAGAAAAACAATTGAAAAAATAGAAAAGACCAAAAGCTGGTTTTTTGAAAAGATCAACAAAATTGATAAACCACTGACTAAACTTACTAAAGAAAACCAGGAAAGGAAAGAAATAACCCAAATTAGAAATGAGAGGGGAGTTTTCACCACAGATGTGACAGAAATCAAAAATATCATAACAGAATACTATCAAAGACTGTACTCTAACAAATTTGAAAACCTAGGGGAAATGGACCAATGCCTTGACTCATACCACCTACCCAAATTATCACAACGTGAAGCAGAACAACTTAATAAACCCACCACAAAGGAAGAGATTGAAAAGGTCATCAAAACACTGCCAACGAAAAAAAGTCCAGGCCCAGATGGCTTCACGGCAGAATTCTACCAAGCATTTAGAGAAGAGTTATCCCCAATACTACTGAGACTATTTCACAGTATAGAAAGGGATGGAGTACTCCCAAACTCATTCTATGAAGCCAGCATAACCGTGATACCTAAGCCAGGGAAAGATCCAACAAATAGATATCACTCATGAACCTACATGCAAAAATCTTCAACAAAATTCTTGCCAACAGAATACAACAACATATCAAGAAAATAATCCATCATGACCAAGTGGGATTCATACTAGGGATGCAAGGCTGGTTCAACATCAGGAAAACAATTGTGATAAATCACATAAATAACACAAAAGACAAGGATCACCTGATTTTGTCCATTGATGCAGAAAAGGCATTTGATAAAGTCCAACACCCATTCATGCTAAAAACTCTTAGCAAAATGGACATAGACGGCAAATTCCTCAACACAATAAGGGCCATTTATACAAAGCCAATTACCCACATCATCCTGAATGGAGAGAGACTGAAAGACTTTCCCTTGAGATCAGGAACTAGACAAGGATGCCCACTCTCACCTCTCCTTTTCAGCATTGTCCTAGAAGTTCTAGCCAGAGCAATTAGACAAGACGAAGAAATAAAGGGCATCTGCATTGGCAAAGAGGAAGTTAAAATCTCCCTGTTTGCAGATGATAAGATTGTATATGCAGAGAACCCCAAGGAATCTATAAGTAAGCTACTCAAACCGGTAGAAAAGTTCAGCAAAGTCTTAGGATACAAGATAAACATAAGTAAATCAGTAGGATTCCTTTACACCAACAACGAGACTGTTAAGGAGGAAATTATCAAATCAATACCATTTACTATAGCCCCTAAGAAGATAAAGTACCTAGGAATTAATTTAACCAGAGAAACAACAGACCTTTACAAAGAGAACTACAAGCCCTTACTACAAGAAACTAAAAGAGACTTAGATAAATGGAAAAACCTACCCTGCTCATGGATAGGAAGACTTAACATTGTGACAATGTCTATTTTACCCAAAGGAATTTATTTATATAAGGCAATCCCAATACAAGTTCCAGCATCATTTTTTAATGAGATGGATAAACAAATCACCAATTTTGTTTGGAAAGGGAAGAAGCCCCAGATAAGTAAGGTACTACTAAAGAAGAAGAACACACTGGGAGGCCTCTCATTACCCGACCTTAGAACATACTACACTGCCACAGTGGTCAAAACAGCCTGGTACTGGTACAAGAACAGACAGATCGATCAATGGAACAGAACTGAGACCCCAGAGATGACACCATCTGCCTATGAACAACTGATATTTGACAAAGGCCCTAAGACATTAAACTGGGGTAAAAACAGTCTCTTCAACAAATGGTGCTGGCAAAATTGGTTATCCATCTGCAATAAACTGAATCAAGATCCATATCTTACACCTTATACAAAAACCAACTCCAACTGGATAAAAGACCTAAATATCAAACCTAAAACGATAAAGCTCATCCAAGAAAAGGTAGGAACAACAATGGAAGTTTTAATGCACAATGAGGACAGACTCCAAAATCTGTCAAAGAAACCTCAATCAACAGAAGAGAAAGTAGATAAATGGGAACTATTAAGAATCAAACACTTTTGCTCATCCAAAGACTTTATTAATAGAATTAAAAGAACACCCACAGAGTGGGAAAAAATATTTGGCAACTCTATGTCAGATCGACGCCTGATCTCCATAATCCATAAGATACTACAAAATATCAAGAAGAAGAAGATAATCCATCCAATTAAGCGATGGGCAAACGAGATGGACAGACACTTCACTAAAGAGGAGATCCAGGCAGCCAAAAAACACATGCAGACATGTTCACGATCTTTAGTTATTAAAGAAATTCAAATCAAGACAACAATGAGATACCATCTCACTCCAACAAGATTGGCCATGATCCAGAAAACACAAAACAACAAATGCTGGAGAGGCTGTGGAGAAAGTGGAACCCTCCTACACTGTTGGTGGGGTTGTAAAATGGTCCAGCCTCTTTGGAAGGCAATCTGGGGCTTCCTTAAAAAAATGGATATCGATATACCATTTGACCCAGTAATTCCACTACTTGGAATATATCCTACAGATTCAAGGCCTTTCACACCAACGGACACATGCACCAGAATGTTTACCACAGCACAGTCTACGATACCAAAACGATGGAATCAACCCAGATGCCCAACAATAGAAGAATGGATAGGTAAACTGTGGTACATATACTCAATGGAGCACTACGCAATGATAAAGCACTACGCGATGATTCCAGGAAACATCTCCTAACCTGGTTTCAATTGGAAGACATTATGTTGAGTGAAAGTAGTCAGCGACAAAGGGACAAATACTGTATGAGACCTCTACGATAAGACCTCAAAAACAGACTTGTGTATAAAAGAAAAGACTCTTTGACAGCTGCAAGGGAGGGGAGGGGGGTGAGGGTTTAGTTTAGATAGTTACTAGAAATCTAGTTGGGATAAAGCGGTGATAGCACACATTAGAAACAAGAACAACATTAAGTGGACTTCAGCATAACTTGAGTACTCCTTCTATCTTAACTGAATACTGCAAGGATAGAGTAGCTGGGGTGGGGGGTGGGGGACCATGCTCTTAGGTGAATTCCTGGCCAATTGGCATAACTAGCGTTTTGCTAAGAGAGCTCTCTGCACCCCACATTGGTGAGTGGCGTCTGGGGTCTTAAAAGCTGCCAAGCTGCCATCCGAGGACACAGCAAATGGTCCCAACTCAGCAGGAATGGATGCTCACCGAGGACCAAAATGACATGAGGTAAAGACAACCAAGAAGACAGAGAGACCCACAAGAGTGGGTGCCTACATCGACTTGGGACCGGAAGAACTGGATGGTGCCCGGCCACCACCAGTGATAGCCACGATGGAGCTCACAGAGAGGAGTCTCACTGGCAACACAAGAATAAAAAGGAGTGCATCCTGAGATCTCCACTAAAAGACCTCAATTGATGGTCCAGCGGTTTGGGGGTTCCTCTAAGAGCATGGCCCACGGCCCTGACGCTGCCCTTTCCCATAAATTATAACAAAGGTCCACTCTTTGGACAGGAATGGATTGGACTTGGCAATGCAGAGTGACCACATATTGGAAGCACTTTGTGGTTATAAACATCTGCAGGATATCATCTTGCTGACCTCTGGCTGGAGGAAGGGGAGTGGACGGAGAGGAGGGGAAGGGAGGTTGTTGGGAGGATGAGACAAGTGTGGAACAGAGAGGAATAGTGTGCAGTCACCGGACATGGAGAGCAGTGGAAGCTGCATATAGGTGGGCATGTAAATTTATACATGAATGTACATTTTCACTCAGTTATGTTAAATAAAAAAAATATTAATAATAATAATAAAAAAAAGATCTAGCAAAGTTCTTCCAAAAATCAGCCAATGATAACCCAAGAGAACACAGTGCTCAGTGTCACATTTGCAGGTACAGGGATTAGGACTCCCACATTTAGTTTTAGGGAACACAATTCAGTCCATAACACACAGTAACTCAAAACAGCTTGCACTTTTCCTCCCAGGCTTTCCCTACCACTATAACCTACCTGTGACTTTGTGCATACTAAATCCTTCTCACAGTGTAAAACTTAACCCAAGCCCCATCAGTCCTTGGTTTTTCTCACCACCCTAGTCATTTGAAAGAAAGAAAGAAGCTTAACAGCTGTTGAGTGCTTACAGTGTGCTTGGTACTTTCACTAGCATGGTCTTATTCTATTTCATCAAGATCATTTTTCCCAGGATGTCTCCAGCTAGAGGCCAAGCAGCAAGGGTACTAGAAACCAACCATTACTGCCTGACATGGGACCTTCCACTGAGCAACTTTTTCCCATACGGTCAAGATACTGAACTCACTAAGCTTCAGTTTCCTCATCTGAAAAATGGACAAAATAATGGCACCTACTTCACAGGGTATGGTTGCAAAATGAAATAATGCTTGTAAAGGACTTAGTACAGAATTTAACATGCAATGAGTGCTTGATAAAAAATAAATGTCTGTTGCTACTGCTGCTGCTGCTGCTAGTTCAATCAACATTTGTTGAGCTATTTCCATGAACTAGGCATTGCGTTGTCTCTGGGAATTAAGAAACAAAGCATATGTACTCTTTACCTACAAGGACACCATAGCCTGGTGAAGGAGGCAGACAGATACCAAACAAGAGACAGGCACCCTAAGGAAGTGAACACAAAGCCAAGGGAACAGAGAAAGGGGAGCCAGTGACCTCTCCTTCCCTAGGTCTGGCTTTGATTTTGCTGACCATCACCATGGTCAACATCCAGGATAAGATGCCTACTTCTGACTCCAAAAGCTCAGATTTCCCCTGGCATCTAGAACCACCAACTCATGCTTTGGGAGCAGGAGACAACACAGAAAGGAAATGGCTGGATTCGTTGCTGTCTGAAATACTGCCCCTTTTTCAAAACACATCTCTCATGAACTGTAAATGCTGATGACGGCCCAGAGCTAACACGTCCCTTAGACAAGTTAACCAACATTATAATGTGTTTCTCACACACCACCAGAGACTGCCTGAGTAGACAGTGCACTTTTCTGGGACTTCAACCCTTTTCCATCCTGTGAACAGACTCAGTGACTGACTCAGCTGAGGGATCTAGGTTTCGTGTCCAGAGAAGCCAGCCACAGAGCTTGCCTACCTTAGCCCCTCGGTACTCCCTTCTCCCCAGAGAAGCTGAATTCCAGACCATACCTACACAGAGTGCTCCTTGGAAGCCAGGATGGCGACACATTGTCTCAAATACTTCGCATGTGTTATCAGGATGGATCAGTCCCTGGAGAAGGACATCATGCTTGGTAAAGTAGAGGGTCAACGAGAGAAGACCCTCAACCAAATGGACTGACACAATGGCTGTAACAATAGGATCAAGCATGACAACGATCGTAAGGATTGCACAGGACTGGGCACTGTTTCCTTCTTTCGTACATAGGATCGTTATGAGTTGGAATTAACTCAATGGCACCTAGAAACAACAACACCTACACAGAAAGAAGCAAAACTTCTTAGGACTTGTACACAAGGGTCTTGTGGTTTACACTGCAAAGGTCGTGTCTTTTTCCACATGAAAGCCACATGCCTCTGGGGGCCTTCCACATCATCTTCACTGCTAACACTCTGCACTTCCTAGTCGAGGGGCCAGATCTACCGTCTAGCCTCTGTGGTGCGTCTTGCGTCATCCCTTCCTCTGCAGCCCCCCACTGCCCTCACGCTTGTTCAGATCTGCTCATGATTCACCAAGACTATGCCAAGAGGCTCCTAACCACAATCCCACCTCTAACGTTACTGCCCCAGTGCCTCTTGATTCTGCTATCTCTAAGCCACTCCGCTTCTTTAAATTGTTCCCAGCTCCCTATTGCCAAGCAGAGTAGCCAACTGCTAGCCTCAGGCCAGGTACAGTCTGAAAATGCATTTTGTTTGACCTACACTGTTTTCAGTATTTTGAACCAGAGACTAATTCTGCCATAAATGACAGTGAAGGAGGTAAACCAGAAACTGGCAAGAAGAGACAACACTGCAGAATCACCTAACCACCCTAGGCCTAAACCTGCCTTCAGTGTCCCTAAGGACATAGTTTTCTTGGCCTCTCTGGGCATCAGGGACATTCAGAGGCTGCAGAAGGCCTGGTCTATGGCTATGGAAGGTGGCCTAGCTCATTGGAAAGGAGGGCAACACTTACTTTCTACTTGATCCTGACCATTCCTCTCTCTGGACTCCCAACACACACATGCACTCACATGCTGGTGCTGAGACTCCTTTCAGCACAAAGGAAGAGGAAGGAGCAGGTGAACAATAAGGATGCATCATGTTCTTGATTTACCTGGTGAAGCTGTGAGAACCTCTCACCTGAGGTAGTGGCCAGCATTCTGTGGGGCTCTGCTCATTGCCAGAAAGGAGCACTGGGTTAAAAACCCATGCTACCATGATTCCAGAACTCCCAGACTGTGAGGTTGCACTTTTCATGTCGATGAACAGCGAGACTGCTTTCAATATCTACCAGCTTCTGTAATTATTTGGGGAAAATGTCATGTTTGCCACTGTGCTAAGATGCAAACAACTCCACACCAACATAAATATTTCTAATGGCAGCATTCCAACTATGGTGCGTGTTTCCAGATGATCACACAGAAGAAAATCAAAGAGAGGGACCCTCTGTCAGAAAATGCAGTCATCAGGAGGCTACCTCTGAAAACAGTCAGTTCCATTCTACTGTGAAATCCAGTCTGTTTCCTGCATTTATTCTCTCTTGCCTGCCAATTCATCACCACCTGATTTGATTATGAAATGAAAGGCTGGTTGCATAAGCATTTTCACAGAAACATTTAGCAAAGGTATATTACGCTGCTGTTGCCAGCAGGTGCTGTAGAGTCAGTTCCAACTGATAGCAACTCCATGCGACAGAAAAGAACTGCCCCATATGGTTTTCTTTGCTGTAATCATTACATAAGCAGATCTTAACAAGTCTTTTTACTGCAGAGCCAGACAGAGTAGAACAGCTCCATAGAATTTCCAAGGAGCACCCGGTGGATTTGAACTGCTGGGTGTTTGGTTAGCAGCTATAGCACTTAACCACTATTCCATCAGGGTTGCCAAATCAAACCCACTGCCACCGAATTCATTCCAGCTCATAGCAACTATAAGGTCAGAAGTTCGAATACGCTAAGCGCTCTTTGGAAACTGTATAGGGCACTTCTACTCTCACCTACAGGGTTGCTGTAAGTCAGAAGCAAATTGACAGCAGTAGCTTTTTTGGTGGCTACAACAGAAATACCACCAGGTGGCTTTAACAAACAAATTCACTTTCTCACTTCAGGAAGCTGGATGTCTAAAACCAGGGCAACGACTCAAGAGGAATATTCACTGTCTGTCAGCTCTGAGGACAAGGATCCTTGCCTCTTTTCAGCTTATCTTCCCCACATCTCTGCTTTTGTGCTTCCCTTCTTAATCTGTTCTTTTTATATCTCAAGAAAGATTGATTTACAACTGGAAGACATTATGCTGAGTGAAATCAGTCAGCTGCAAAGGGACAAATAATGTATGAGACTGCTGTTATAAGGACTTAAGAAAAGACTTATGCACAGAAGAAAATAGTCTCTGATGGTTACAAGGGTGGGGAGGAAGACAAAGGGTTATTCATACGTTAGATAGTTGATAGGAATTCCATTAGGTGAAGGGAGTGAGTGACAGCACACAGTGGAAGACAGATGAGCATAACTGGACTACACCATAAGCTAAAAGCTTTTCTAAATTAAGCCCAACATTTCACAGGACAGAGTAGCAGGGACAAGGATCTGGATACCATGGTTTCAGTGGACATCGAGGTGAACTGGCATAGCTAGTCTTTTTTTAAGAGAGTGTTCTGTACCCCATATTGGTGAGTGATGCCCGGAGTCTTAAAAGCCAGCAAGCTGCCATCTAAGGAACATCACCTGGTCCGAACCCACCTGGAACAGGTGAAAACCAAGAACATCAAAGACATGACGAAAAATAAGCCCAGGAGACAGAAAGACCAATATGATTGGGAGGCTACACCAACAAGACAACAGAGTGGCCACCACCAATGACAGCCCTGACAGGGAACACTGGATAGAGTCCCTGACATAGCAAGAGAGAAAGGGGTATGCAAATCTAGAACTTTATTAACAGACCAGACTTGTTCTAACACCCTCGAGGGTCCCCTGAGGGCACGGCCACTAGACTTGCGGCTAGCCCAGAGCTGAAACCAATACCGAAGCCAACACTTCAGACAAAGCATGGACTGGACTCAGAAACACAGAGTGATGCAGGTTGTGTGTGTACTTCATGGTTTAAATATATGAGGTCTGACAGTTAAGGCCACAAGCTCATCCTAGAAGAAGTGCTATACACCTAATTGCTGAATATCACTACAGTCACCTTCGAAGTACGTCCCTTAGGAAGCTACGCACTGATGCTAGTGCCCAGCCTACCCTTCAAAGCAATCTTGGAACTCTCTTTCTGGAATGGCCACCAGAGCTTTTGTCTTATTACCCTTGATGCCTGAATACCAGCCATATTACCTTTACCTTTGGGTATAGAAAAAGTCACTGGGAGGCAGATCAGGCGAGTAGGTTGCTGTTAGCTGCTGATGAGTCGGTTCCAACTCATACCAACCCTATGCACAACAGAATTTAACACTGCCCAGTCTCAGGTCATGTCCACACTCATGCTTAAGCCCATCATTGCAGCCACTGTGTCAATCCATCTCATCGAGGGTCTTCCTCTTTTGCCCTAACCATCTACTCTACCAAACAAGATGTCCTCCAGGAGCCAATCCCTCCTGACAACGTGTCCAAAGTATGCAAGATGCAGTCTCACCATCTTTGCTTCCACAGAGCATTCTGGTTACACTTCTTCTAGAACAGATACACTTTTTCTTTTGGCTGTCCATGGTACATTCAATATGCTTCTCCAACACAACAATTCAAAGGCATTGGTTCTTCTTCTGTCTTCCTTGTTCATTGTCCAGCTTTCACAAGTATATGACGTGATTGAAAATACCATGGGTTGGGTGAGGCACTTAATCTTCAAGGTGACAACTTTACTTCTTAATGCTTTAAAGAGGTCCTTTGCAGCAGATTTTCAGCAAGTGAGTAAGTAAAGTGTTCCAATACAGTTATTTGTTTACTGGCTAAAAACTCCCTCACAGACAACTGTACAATTAGGTTCACAAACTTGCCACTGGGCCACCATTGCAATGGCCATTTGGAAAGAGTTCCAAAGTTGCTTGAAAAGTTGGACTAAGCACTGGCATCAGTGCATAGCTTACCAGGTGAGTACTTCAGAGAACTCACCATAGAGATATTCAGCAATGAGGTATGAAGCACTTGTAGGGCCATGTATAAATGAGGGTCTCCTATCAGTTTATTTTTAGAGAGGAAAGGAGAAGAGAGGGTGGAGAGGAGGGGACAAGTATTGGCTGAGTCGATACTGGAAGAGTGGAAAGGAAGAATGTACTGCCATAGGGTGAAGACAATAGACAGAGTTGCAGAGAGGCAAGTACATGCAGTTTTATATGGCAAACTGACTTGGATTGTAAACTTTCACTTAACCACAGTTAAATTATTTAAAAACATGGATTTAAGACACACCCTACATTAATACCACCTTATGAACATAACAAAGAAACTCTACTCCCAAATGGGATTATAACCACAGGTACAGGGGCTAGGGTTCATAGCATATATTTTAGGGAGGTGCAATTCAATTCATAATAATATATAAAAAACTCCTTCAAATCGATGCAAAAAGACTAATTTCTCAGTAGGAAATTGAACAAATGATTGAAATAGTTCACTTATATGAATATAAATAGCTTCTAACCATGAAAAATACTCAAAGAACAAAAGTTTGCTAACACATTTTTATTAGTGAGGGCACAAGAATAGGTACTCTCATCCACTACTGGTAGGAGCATATGTTATATAAGCTAAAACACAATTTAGCAACCCTGGTGGTGTAGTGTGTGGTTCAGACCTATGGCTGCTAACTGAAAGATCAGCAGTGTGAATCCATCAGGTCCTCCTTGGAAACTCAGTGAGTGAGTTCCACTCCATCCTGTAGAGTCACTGTGAGTTGAAATCGAGCAATAGCAATAGCTTTGGTTTGACAATGGTTACAAAAATTACAGAGGCATGGACTCCATTCCACAATCTAGTTATATAACCTTGAGAAACACTTCAGCAGGAAAGGATATTTATTGCAGCATTTTTTTGTAATAAGCAAAATACTGGAAGAAACCTAAAAGTTCACCAGTACAGAATTAGTTAACTCAGCAATGCTCTTCCTGCATAATAGAACAATACGGGGCAGATCTAGATGAACCAAACCATGGAATGAACTCTAACATATATAAACCAGTCAACCAATTGCTGTTAAGTTGATTGCAACTCATGGTGACCTCATGTGTATCAAAGTAGAACTGTGCACCACAGAGTTTTCACTGACGGATTTTCAGAAGTAGAGCACCAGACCTTTCTTCTAAGGCATCTCTGGGTAGATTCAAACCTCTGGTCTTTCAATAAACAGACAATCACATTAACCATTTGTGTTTGACCAAAGGACTCCCCAGATATACATGGCTAAATGTTAAAACCATCTCGAACAGCTGTGTAGTGAAGTAGCTTTGATATGCAAAGATCACGTGTACTTGGAAGAATACACGAGAAACTTGTTAGAAGTGGCTGCATCCAAAGGGGAAAGCTGTTTGCCTGGGACAGTAGTGGGAAGGAAGACTATTCTTTTTTGTATCTCTTTTCTTGCCTTTGGAATTTTACACTGTCATGGATTGAATTGTGTCCCCCTAAAAATAGGTGTAGCCGTGTGACTGGGCTATGAGTCCCAATATTTTGTGATTGTCCTCCATTTTGTGATTTTTCTGTGCCGTATGTCCAAGGATTAAGGTGGGATTGTAAATCCCTTTATAAGATCACCTCCCTGCTCCACTGTAAAGGGAGTTTCCCTGGAGTATGGCTTGCCCCACCTTTAATCCTTTCATCCTGCAAGAGACAAAAGGAAAGAGAAGCAAGCAGAGAATTGGGAACCTCATACCACCAAAAAAGCAGCACCAGGAGAAGAGCGCATCCTTCAGACCTGAGGTTCCTGCGCCAAGACGCTCCCTGGACAAAGACTGATGCAATACCGGACTTGCCTCCAGAGCCCACAAAAGGGAAAGCCTTCCCCTGTAGTGGAAATCCTGAATATGGACTTGTAGCCTACTAGACTGTATAAGAACAAACCTTCCTTTGTTAAAGCCATCCACTCTGTGGTATTTCTGTTAGAGCAACACTAGCTGACTAAAACATGCACCAATTTTTACTTATTCCAAAATAAAACAGGAACGCTTAGCTTAGCATTCTATCTGGACTTCTCTTAATGGGGCTTATATTTTTCAACCTTACATCATCACTATTTACGTGCAAGTTTGCATCCTTTTTTGTATTTTGCAGACTGTGAGGGAAGAATTCACGTCAAATCTTAAGTAACACTGAGGACGTATTTTCTGCCAAGGCCCATTTTTGATACTCATATACATTGCTTCACTTATTTCTCAAACAACCTCTAATGGCAGGTAGCATTATTATTGTCATTTTTTAGTTGAGGAGCCTAAGGTTCAAGAGGAGGGTTAAAAACTTTCTCAAGGCCGCCTTAGGTCAGAATTCTTGGCTACCACAGGGGAGACCCAGGTTTGATTCCCAGACAAGGCAATGCATGGGCAGTAAGCACTTGTTTATCCATGCAGGCTTGAGTGTTGTATGACTTGAACAGGTTACAGGAGACCTTTCGTTACTGATTTAGGCTGGGTTCTCTAGAGAAGTAAAACCTAAAGCATATAAATATACACAAGGGGAGATTCTATGGGGTCAATATGAGTTGGAATTGACTCCATGGCAATGGATTTGGTTTGGGTATTTATCGTAATGAAATGGTTCGTGCAGTTATAGAGGCTAGAACATGGATTAGGCTGATTCACAATTCCCAGTACTGGCAAGTCATACAGCAAGGCTCTGGCTCACAGGTTGTAACGACCAAGGAACCCCAAGATTAGCAAGCAAGACCACAAGTAAACTATTAACCTAAGTCCCAAGAACTGGAGGTCAGATGAACAGGAGTCAGCTGAAAGATCCAGTGCAAGCAAAAATCCACAAGGCTTGCAGAAAGGTCACATATATTGGAATGAAGTCTATACCCCAAAGGAAACTCTCTTTCAACTTAATGGCTATAACTGCCAAACCACTGAGAATCATGGCCTAACCAAGTTGACACACAATCCTAATGATCACACAAACTGATATAGATTAGGAAGAAAGGCCTGGTGATTTCCTGAAAGTCAGCCTATGGATTACAACACTCCAATCCACAACCAACATTTGGATGGTGCAGGACCAAATAGTGTTTCAGACTGTTGTGCATTGGATCGCTGTGAGTCAGGAATTAACAGCAGCTAACGACTACGACAAGGCCACCTAGTTAGGAGCTGGAGAAGCTATTTGATTTTAAGACTATTTGAGTCCAGTTTTAACTCCATGAATGCCTTAACCACTATGCACAGTAACTCATTCTTTTTATCCTTGCAGAATCTGGAATTTAGGAAGACCTCAATATGCTCAGTGCTTGTTGAATGGACGAGTGAGTAGATACATGAGTGGGTGAGTATGTTTGTGAACGAGTGAGCAATATACCTGCCACATCAACAGTTGTCCTGCATGTTATTCTTCTAGGCCAGATGCACCCTATTTCCTGACTGGGGGAAAGATGGAGAAGAATGGGCCTTCTTAGCCATAGGATTCCTTCCCCCACTGCTGCCTGGAGGCAAGTGTGGAGAAGCAAGTGACCAACTGGGAAAGATGAAGGAGCTTGTAGTTTCACACAAGACAGGATATTATTTATTGAGCAAAGATTCCACGGCTTAGACAAGAGCCTGAGGGTCCCTTCTGTCACTTCAGTATGAAGCATGGCTCCTCTCTAGAAATAGAAAATGTCAGAGTACTGTGTGCACCCTCGCTGGCCAAACAGAGCCCCTGAACCTCTTCAACTGCAGGTCCGCCTGTCCCCAAATCATCTAACATGCTAAAAGCCAAGCAGCAGTGGACCTTTTATGGAGATGGCCATGTCTGAGTTTATAAACGAAGGTTGTATGTACAGCCTGGTACAAATCTTGTGACCCCTCCCAGAAAAAATAGCTACATGTACTCGTGCGCTGTTTGTTTTCCATACTCAAAACAAAGCTGACTTTGGGTTTCCAAAAGACAATGTGAATCAAGTCCATGATCCTTATACACAATTCTGTCTCCTTGTCTTGCATGATTTATATGGGGTTTAATAATAGATTGCACGGATGCAGTAGAATTTATAGTGCTCCAAGTAGGTGATTAAATAAATCACTGTAAAATTTATATAAATGAACCTAAATCATGCAGTAGGAGGATTTCATTAGGAAATCAATCCTGTGAATGGGTAAACATGAAGGTCTGGCAGGAGCACAGTTGTGCTGAAAAGTCCCTGTGTTTGTGGCTGAATGCCAAGGTGCTGGAGAGTGCCTGCTCCTAGTATTTGGCTTCTACTCAGACAAGAGTGCTCCCAGGAGGTAGGATTCAGGCTTTCCTTTTCCAAGAAGATGTGCCTCCACCTCATCATTTTCTCCTTCTTCTAGTGGTGAGTGAACACAGCTACAGGTGCTGGAGCACCTCAAAGCCTTCTTGCCTCTTGCTGTCTTAACAGTTGAGCCGATGTTGAAAGAAAGCATGGCTAAGTGGGAAGGCCCGTCGGCTGCTCCTGCCAACAACTAAACCAGGCTCAGGCTTAAGCACAGGCCAGAAGAAGAGCTGGAGCCTCACGAGCTGGCAGGAGTGGTCACCTTGCCACCGGCAGATGTCTGGCTGATGCAGTCACCTGCAGTCTGGGGCTTTCCCTGGCCCCCCACGCAGGATGCGTTGTAGCTTCTGGCACGAGCTCATTCTTGAGGGGACAGAACCCTCCATGGTCCTCTGCAGGCCCACTTTGGGACAGTAGCCTAGGATCATCACCCATCCCGGCCAATGGAGGCCCATGATTGGCAGATGGTGGCAGTTCCGCTAGTTAGGTGGAAGAGGAAGAGCAATTAAGAGACAGAGTTGTGATAGAAGAAAATTTTAAGCAGAAGTGTTGGTGAGGGCCTGTATTTTTTTGATTTGTGCTCAAGAAACATTAGCAAGATGAGGTTAAACAAATATAAGAAGAACAGAAAGTTCTAAGAAGCTGTTTACAAGAAATTACAGACTCTGCGAAGCTCCTCGGATCCTGTGGGGAGTTTGGCAATAAGAGCCATGTGGTGACCGGCCATGAGAGTATTCAGGATTTTTCAGTCACCTGAGGATATAACTTTAAACATTCTGATCCCCGCAAAATCTCAGCACTCTAATTTCTTGGCTTGCACATTCTGGTGGGCCACAGGACCAGGGATAAAGGGCAGCTCCTGACAGGGGTGACAACCAGGGACAAAGCCCAAGGAGGGCTAGCAAGGATTAAAACCTGCCTGCCACAGCCTGGGGGCTTGATCCAAGCCCTTCTCATCCCTCTGCTCCTGTGAGTGACTGCCCCCTAAACACTCACAGGTGACACTGTCCCCAGGCCTGCCTTTAGACCCCTTGGTGGCTGATGCTTAAGAAACAGAAGAAATAAACCACTGATAACTGGAACATCTTTTACATCTCCCAGACTTTCAGCCTCCCAGAATTAGTGATCTGATGCCAACAGCTGCAGAAAAACCCTTCACCTGAACAGTCCACCATTCACCAGAAGTCCACACTGGGCCTTCCAGGTAGCCAGGAGTACAGCGGCAGAGATTACCAGCTCCTCTCCACCCTCACTATCCCATGCTTTCAAGATCTGCTTAAGTGTCACAACTGACCTTCCCATTCCAAGGGGGAAAGGAAGCTGGGAAAAGACAGGCACAGAGTTACAGGGAGCTCCTGAATCCGCTGACTCCATTGATCTCTGTTGTTTATAGGTTTTGTTTTTTTCTTGCCTTGGTTGGCTGGCTGACCAATTTCATTTTAAAAACTGGGCTCTTTCTGCTGCCTTCTCTGCCTTAGCTACTAAAAAAAACAAGTGCCACCATGTCAACTCCAACACATATCAGCCTCATATGTGTCAGAGTAAAACTATGTTCCATTGGGGCTTCAGTGGCTGATTTTTCAGAAGTAGACCACCCAGAGGCTCCAGATACTCACTCCTACATCCCTTGGCCCTGAGCATGCCCATTCGCTGCTATCTGAGAAGCCCTGTGTCCTCCTTTTGTTTGCCCTTGGACCTCACACATTTTGGCTTCACTGCTGTCTTTGGCATTCTGACCCCACACCTAAATGAAGCCTCCACTTCCCTCCATCTGCTCAACTTTCCTGCAGGTCTCGTTCTGTATCTCCCAGTCACCTTTGACTTGTTCCCCTTTTCCTCTACATCAGTGTCTTCCCTCGTTGCAAGCAGCACTCCCATGAAAACACTCTCCAATCTACATTTCAAACTCTGACCCTTCTGCCTTATCATCTGGTACTGCTCTAACAGAAATACCATGAGTGGATGGCTTTAACAAAGGAAAATTTATTCTTTCACAGACCTGTAGGCTGGAATTCTGACTTCAGGATGCTGGCTCCAGGAGAACATACTCTCTCTCTGTCAGCTCTGGAGTAAGATCCTTGTGTTGCATGAGTCATTCTTTGGTTTGAGAGCATCTCAGCTCAGGGACCTCGGGTCCAAAGGATATGCTGTGCTCTCAGCACTGCTTTCTTGACTTTATGAGGGCCCCAGTCCTGTTCCTTTTCATTTCCTTTCATCTCTTGTAGGATAAAAGGTGGTGTAAGCCTCACTCCAGGAAAACTCCCTTGGTAAGGGTGTTACAGTCCCAGCCTAATCCTCTTTAACATAATCCAGTCTTGACCCATTAATCCCAGGCAGAGATGGGGAGTTACAACACAGGAACATCACAAAATGAAGGCGAACCCCGCAATACTGGGAATCATGGCCCAGCCAAACGGCTACATACAGTTTTTGGAGGGACACACTTCAGTCTATTTACCCCTCCTGACATGGACTGAATTGTGTCCCTCAAAAATATGTGCAGTAATTTGGCTAGGCTGGGATTCCCTGTATTCTGTGATTGCCCTCCATTTTGTGATTTTCTGATGCTATGAATCCTAATCTCGGCCCAGGGTTAACAGAGTGGGTTATGTTAGAGAGGATTAGCATGGGACTGTAAAATCTTTCCAAAGGTCACAGTCACCTCCCTAGAGAGGGTTTCCCTGGAGCATAGCTTGTACCACCTTTCATCCTATAAGAGACAAAAAGAAAGAAAAGCAAACAGAGAGTTGGGAACCTCTCACCATCAAGAAACCAGTACCGGGAATAGAGGACATCTTCAGACCTTAGCTTCCTGCACCAAGATGCTCCCTGACCAAAGACTGATACACCACAAGAACTTTACTCCAGAGCTGACAGAGAAGGAAAGACTTCTAGTGGAATGGACATCTTGAATTTGGATATAGAGCCTCTTGGACTGTGTAAAAATAAACATTTCTCTTTTTAAAGCTACCCACTCATGGTATTCTGTTAGAGCAGCACCGGATGACTGAAACACTGCCCTTCACGAGAAGCAGCGCGGCTTGTCATTGTCAGCTCTTCTCTAATGGCTTGCCTCCCCTCCACACCCATACCTAAAACTAGACCCGTCAACTGTCATGCTTGCCATCTTTCTCTCCTTGGAGGACCTTCCTTCCTGGTATTATTCCCAATGTCATTATCAGCATAAGGAGTAAGTACCACCATCCTCAGATAGCTAAGTCTTTTGAAATCCCACAACTAACTCCCACCAATTATTCCTATATTTTTCCCATATCCATTTCCTTTCCATTGCCCTCACCCCAAACCAGCCCTTGTCATCCCAGAATACACAACAGAAATACAGTTTAGAGCTGAGAGGACTCAGTTAATCTGACTATTCATGTAACAGATGAGGAAACAAAGGCTCAGAGAAGGAAACAATTGGCTGAAAGTCACACAGCTGTTTGAAATCAGGACTTGAACCAAGTGTCCTGACTCCTGCCACTTGTCTTTCTACTACACTGTTGGTGAATTGCACCACAGTGGCCTAACCCCTTTCAATTTCCCTTATAACCACTTACCTGAGACATTTCTGGAAGTATCCACCCAGTTGATACAGCCCTGGTGGCACAGTGGTTAAGAGGTTGGCTGCTCACCAAAAAGTCAACAGTTCAAATCTACAAGCTGTTCTTTGGAAACCCTGTGGGGCAGTTCTACTCTGCCCTATGGAGTCACTGTAAGTTGGAATCTGCTTGAGAGCAGTGGATATGGCCCAGCTGATAAGTCCCTCCCACCATCCATCTCACCCACGAGGGTGGAACGTCACAGTCAGGCTGTGCTATGGGACTGCCCCCACCCCAAGTCCTCCCATCTCACTCCCCATCCCATTATAGCATGTTGGGTTAGGGATGGTTATCTTGTAACGGCAACCGCGGATCCATGCTGCCTGTCCACAAAGCCAATACTGAGACAGGAGGTGAGGTGATTAAATGAGGGTATTTACTGAGTGCCAATACCAAGGGGCAAGGGGGAATCAGTTCTTCCAAAGCTTGCCTGCCTGCATAGGCTAAGCTTGGAGGTTATATAGGTTGATTACGGAGCAGGATGCTGGTTAATATTTTTTCCAGATCCTTGCAAGCAATTCCCAGGATGTTTTAACAATATTCTTTGGGGAGGTCTGCATGTCTTCAACAACTCAGGGAGCTTGATAGTCATCAAAGTCCAAACTACCTGGTGATTGAGTCCTATAGTCTTAGAGAATAGCTGAAATGGGATAGTTAAGGAATACTCCTAAGAGGGAAGAATAACCAGGTGACTTATAACTAGTACAAGGTGAATTGTTACAGATGTGGGAAAAACAAGTTCTCAGGACTTAGCGCTTATGCCAGGGCTGTTTTAACTACTGTTTGTAGCAAGATGGAGTCAGGCTGGGCAAGAGACTCCCTTTCAGTCTGACTCGACAGGCCAACCAGATTTTTTCTCTCCATATTTGAAAGAGGAGTAGGAAGTTCTAATCCAACCAGTGCTTGACTGTTGAAGGCCATCTGCCACTCATCCTGTGGTCTAAGGCACAAAGGAAGTAGTCTGCAGGCTCTAGGAAAGCAGCCAGGATGAAAGGAAGAAAAATACATGAGAGTTTTCTGTCCTGGTTCCAGCCTCTCCCTGCATCTCTAGCCTCTGCTGAAGGCCAAAGAATGACTTCAGGGGTTAGGGAGAACTGACAGCATTGTCTTCCCCATTATCCTCATCAGGGTCCCCAATCTGCCCCAAACTTAGAATGAAAACTAAGCTTCCTCTGCAAGCACAGCTTTAAAATCCTCCTAACTGTACAATATTTTGCCTTAAGCCAGCTCAAGTAAGTTCCTGTTGCCTGGCATCAACAACCAAACCAGACAAAACCCATCACTGTTGAATGGACTCTGACTCATAGTGACCCTATAGTACACAGTAGAATTGCCCCCATAGGGTTTCCAAGGAGCTGCTGCCTGATGGATTCAAACTGCCAACCTTGTTTGTTTAGTAGCTAAGCTCTTAACCACTTCACCAACCAGTAAGGTTCCTGCAATCAAAGAGTCCTAAGTAATTCACTCTCTACCTTAAACACACACACACAAAAAAAAAAAACACAACGTACAGTAGAGGACAATTGATCTAAGCCGCTGTAATAATTTGCCCCTGCCTGACGATCTGTGTGAGTACTTTGATCACCTGTCATGAAGCTTGCTCTCGCAGCTCCACAGTGCAGCCCATTCACATACACCGTCACTTTTATTTACTTCCAAGATGACCTACCTCAGTCACAGCAGTGGGCTTCTTCTCTGCTGTACAGGTCCTGCTTCCACATCTTGGCAAACGCTATTATCCCTTTTACAATGCCCCAGCCTCCTCTTCTCCAGCATTCTATGTACCTGGCTGCTTATAAACCCTGCTCAAATTAATTTTCCTGGGAAAGCCTTCTCTGATGACCCTCAACCACCTCTAAATACCACTCCTGTCCCTCACCCCCATCTCAGTTTTCCCATCTCTGTAGAGACCTAGTTCATAAAAATACACTCAGTAGCATGAACTCTATGTTACATCTTCTCTGGTGTGTATGCTAACCTCCTAATGGTCTATAAGCTCTTAAACCAAGAGAGACTGAGCCTGTCTTTTATCCCCACTCCCCTACAGCATCCAGTACAATGTTTTCACATGATAAGCAGTCAATAAATGTAACTGCCTGCCTGACTCAGGAAAAGTAATAAACTAGCCTCTGAACTTACTCCCTGCGGGCCTCTAACTACCTCCCTGAAAGTGGCAGACGCCAGGAGCTCCAGGACTCCACTCCCTTCCGATGCCAAATTGAAATGTGTTGTTGCATAAATGACTTTGAGCCGTTTGGAAAGGTCTGAGTGGGGCTCGGCTGGACAGCAGAGCTGAAGGCTGCAGGGCAGGATCTTGAAAAGGAAGCCCTGTCAGGGAACTCAGGGATTTTATGCCCATGACGAGACCCCCAACCAGAATGGGGACTAGCCCCAGGCAGAGCCAGTCCTAGGGTATACAGTGGGACTGAGGACCTCCCAATCGAACCCTAAAACCTCTCCCTACAGCCTTCCTCTTGCAAAGCTCACTATTAGCAGCAGTAATAGGTGAATTTGGTACTGGTCCCCATTCATTTCCTACATCCCACCAATCACTTCGGGTCTTTTTTGCACATAGGGGAGCAAGAAAAACCTAAGTGAACTTCTGAAAAGGATCTTTTATTTCAAAGATTTTCTTCTTTTCTTTCTTTTTTCTATTGTACTTTTGACAAAGATTTACAAAACAAACTAGCTTCTCATTAAACACTTAGTACATATATTGTTTTGTGACATTTTTGGTTAACAACCCCACAACATGTCAACATTCTCCTTTCTTGACTTTGGTTTCCCTATTAACAGCTTTCCTGCCCCTTCCTGCCTTCTAGTCCTTGACTCTCGGCTGGTGTGTTCCTTTAGTCTCATTTTGTTTTGTGAGCTTGTCTTATCTTTGGCTGAAGGATGAAACTCAGAAACGACTTCATTACTGAGCTAAAAAAGTGTCTGGTGTCATACACTTGAGCTTCCTCCAGTTTCTGTTAGGCCAGTAAGTTTGGCCTTTTTCAAAACATATCTTCTTTTAATCAAGAAAGAAAAACTAACATCAGTTGTGGTACTATACGCCAGGGACTTTCCATATCTTAGGAAAACCTCGGCATAGTGGGTTAAAGGCTACGTCTGCTAACCAAAACGTCAACAGTTGAAATCCACTAGGTGCTCCCTGAAAACTCCGCAGGGCAGTTCTACTCTGATCTATCTGGTCGCCATGAGTCAGACCTAACTCAGTGGCAATGGGTTTGGTTTGGTTTTTTTCCGTATCTTATCTCATTTAATCCTCACAATAATTATATTACGTCAATTATCACTATTATTCCTACTTTACAGAAGGGGAAGCTGAGGCTCAGAGATATTAACAGTGTCTTACCTAAAGCCATGCAGATAGGAAGTAGCAGAGCTGGAGTTTGAATCCATCTGCATTTTATGCCAAAGTTGGATGTCTTCCCTACGCTGTGCAGCCTCCTGAGTTGAGGAAGCAAGACCCGTGGAAAGGAAAAATCCATGCAGTCAATTTCATTTCTGGCCAACAGCAGGTCAGAGAGTCCAGCAGGGGGCAGCGTGTGACCTTAGAAGGTAAAAATTAATTATTGAAAAAGAAAAGGATGTTAATAGTCATTATGAAACCGCAAGTCTTACCAACACAATTGTCTTCTTCCCAGACAGGACAAGCACTGATGGAGAGCAATAATTATCAACAAGCACCAGAAATTACTTTTGAAGATAACCATCTGTTTCCTACAAGAAAGAGGTTCCAAATCACTTTTATTATCATCATTAGCAACCATTTATCAAGTGATGTTTGCATGCTGCATACTTCATATGCATTGTATCATTTAGCCTGTACAACCATTCTGTGAGATGGGTGTTATTACCCCTCCTAAACAGGTAAGGAGATGAAGGAACAGTAGGCTACATTAAGCTTATCCAAGCTCCACGGCAAGTCAGTGGAAGAGCCAAAACTAAACCCATGACTGTCTGCTGGAGCCCACAGCCATGACCACAGCAGAAGCTCTGCTAATCAGCAGCCTGAGTGGTACTAATCTCCAGCTCTGAGGTCTCACCCGAGGCCATGATGTAATGTGGGCAAACAATGGATAAGCTGGTTGGCAGCCATCTATAGAGGCACAGTGAGACAGCTGACATGACCAGGAGGGAGGTCAAGTATTATCAGCCAAAGACAGCTTAGAGGGAAAGTACAGGAGGAAGAAAGAGCATCCACACACTAATCCTTAACCCTGAGGCAACAGAAGGCCAACACTGCCTGGTGGACAGAATTCTGAGGGACTTTCAGTGCATAGTTCCAGCATCCTGGTTTCCTGAGGCTTAGCACATTGAGGAGTCCATGGGTGACGCAAACAGTTAATGCACTCAGCTGCTAACAAAAGGCTTAAGGTTCAAGTCCGCCCAGAGGTGCCTCAGAAGAAAGACCTTTTGATCTACTTCCAAAACATAAGCCATTGAAAACTCCATGAGAAAAAATTCTACTCCAACACATACAAGGTTACCATTAATAGGAATCAACCCCATGGCAACTTGGCTTGGCCAGCAATGGTTGACCCTGTATTCTAACACTTGAACAGCTGCTATCATGCATGACCCTCTCAAGAGAGCTATGGCTTTCTCACAACCAAAATAAAATATTAGTTCTGAATTTTATCCTGATGCAGTACAACTATTGCTGCCCCAGTGTTTTCAGTATGGGGATATTTGATATGAATCTGAAAGCACACAAAGAGAAAGGTATAGATTTTTTTTCCCTTTATTCCTTGAGAAGCACTGTTATTTTGGTACAGAGGGCTTATAGAAGCATTGACTGCAAAGCCGAAGGGAGGGCTGTTGTTAGTTGCACTAACTCAATCTCTCTGCATTGCAAGACAAGCCTGTTGACCAGGGTAAGGTTGATGACTGCAGAGACATCACTGAGTAAAATTTCAGTCTAGAAAATCGAGATCGTAATTTATCTCAGTTTTCATATTCTGTTAACTACTGATGTAACATCATTAGTGTGAAAAATTCTCAAAGTACTTACAGTGAAAACAGTTGTGCCACAGCTGGACTAAACCAAAAGCTAAAATATCCCTAAATATAACCTAACACCTTGATGGGCAGATTAGTCAGGAACAGGGACCTGAAGGCCATGTTTTCAGGAGACATCTAAGTCAACTGGTGCAACAAAGTTTTTTAAGAGTGGTGTCTGGGGTCTTAAAAGCTAGCAAGAGGCTAGCTTTTTGTAGCAGCAATCTGTCCCAACCTACCTGGAGCAGAGGAGAATAAAAGATATAGGAAAATAAGAGCCCAAGAGACAGAAATGGTCACACAATCCAGAGACTGCAACAGCATGAGACCAAAGAACTACATGCTGCCTGGCCACCACCAGTGACTACCCTAACAGGAAACACAACAAAGAGTCTCTGATATAATGGGAGTTAAATAGGTGTACAGAAAGCACACTGTATTAAATAGACCAAACTTGATGATCTGACAGACTAGAGGATCTCCAGAAGACATGGTCTTGTACTCTGTTAGTCCAGAATGAAACCATTTCCAACTCCTCAGACAAGAAATTGGACTGGACTGTAAGATATAAAATGATACTGGTGAAGCATGTGCTTCTTGGCTTAAGTAGATACTCAAGACTAACTGGGCAGCTCCTGTCTGAGGTGAGACAAGAAGGCTGAGGGGGACAGGAGCTTGTAGAAAGGCTATAGAAAACACATAGTGAAAAGGAAGAATGTGCTGTCACAGGGTGGGGAGATCAACTGGAGTTACACAGCAATGTATGCATGAGTTTCTGTGTGACAAATTGACTCAGACTGTAAGCTTTCACTTAAACCACAATGAAACATTAAAAAGCAAAGAGGGGGTGGAGTTAACGTGGCAGAGTAGACATGTGTCTCCTTAATTCCCTCTGAAAACTAAGACTTGGATTGAATATTGAATGGAGCTTTCTGGACACCTAGTGACCCCCTAGGATATAGCATATGACTGTCACTTGAGAATATATACCATTAAGTAGGAAACTTCCTCTCTACCACTGAACCCTGATCTGGCTGTGTGGACATCTCACGCAACCAACCAGAAGGTACTTAGCACTTTTAACTTTTTTTTCTCTTTGTTGGTCAGCAGGCAGGGGAGGGGTGTGTGCTGGGGCTACTCAGAAACACAATCCTGAAGTGAACAAACTGTTCTGAATCAGAGAGACATTGGGTGGGTGCTTTAGTCGGTTAGTGCTGCTCTAACAGAAATACCATGAGTGGATGGCTTCAAGAAAGGAAAGTTTATTCTTACACAGTCCGGTAGGCTACAAGTCCAAATTCAGGATGTCCTCTCCAGGGGAAGGCTTTCCCCCTTGTTGGCTCTGGAGGAAAGTCCAGTATCACATCAGTCTTTGTCCAGGGAGCATCTTGGCACAGGAAACTCAGGTTTGAAGGACACACTCTTCTCCTGGTGCTTCTTTCTTGATGGTGTGACATTTCCAATTCTCTGCTTGCTTCCCTTTCCTTTTATTTCTTGTAGGATGAAAAGATAAAGGGGCAAGCCACACTCTAGGGAAACTCCCTTTGCAGTGGAGCAGGGAGGAGGGATTTACAGCCTCACCCTAATCCTTTAACATACAGCATAGGAAAACCACAAAATGAAGGACAAACACAAAGTACTGGGAATCATGGCCCAACCACATGCTACACATGTTTTTGGGGGGACATAATTCAATCCATCACAGTGGGATACCCATATTTTGAGAGCCCTGTGGTGGGAACAACACAGTGTCCCCACCATCCCCTTTCTATAACTCCAACATAGATTCACCTCTTTTTTGGCAAGAAGGGTAGCTTGACCAGGACACCAGCTTGTGCACTTGGGAGGCCAAGTTACCCAATCAGAGCCCTCACCAGAAGTGGATTCAGAGGCTGGGAGACAGTGCCAGCCCAGGGAGTGTTTTCCCAGCAGAGGGGATGTGTTTAGCATGGTGTTGCCTCATGGGTGGCACTCAGCAGCAGTGTTTGCAGCACTTTGCAGTACAGCAGCCCATCCCTGTTGTGATCTGCACTATAGCATCTCCAGATGGCCAGGGAGCAGCAGCCTTTGTTGGCTAGAATGAGGAAACTTCCACACCTGGTGCTCTCATTAACTTTGGTTAACAGGCAGGTAACTTTTGGCTTTTAAAATAAAACTGCCTGGAGAAATAACTATAGTGAAACCTAACCACATCTCTTCCAGCCTTCACTGAAACACATCATAGGGTTGGCTGATGGCTCCCCAATGTCTCCATAAGAAGGGCAGTGTCTTTGTCAGCCAGAAGGCGGAGCCTGCCACCCCAGAGAGTCCACTGGGCTCAGTCACAAGAGAACAAAGAAGTGGCTGGTAACCAAATTCCTTCTCCAAACCACAGCTCAGCTCCTGTTAAGGCAGCACCAGAGAAACTAAACAGTCTCTAGATGTCACAGAAGCAACAGACCATAGCCCACAACTTAAAAAATATTCAAAAATGGACCCAAAAATCTCCCAAAATTCTGACTCAAAAAGCTTCCTAGTTGAAGAAGTCTTTCTGAACCTATCAGAGGTTGAGTACAAAAGATTTATGTATTGAATCCTCCCAGAGATTAAACATAATGCAGCAGAACAAAATGAAAAACTAAGCAAGCTATTCAAACTGATGGAGCATCAACATTCTGAAATCTGACAGATCAATAACAAAATCTCAGAATTAGACAATTCAATCCAAAGCCAAAAGAACACACTTAATGCAATGGAAATTAGAATCTGTGATATTGAAGATAAAGCTACTGACTCTAGCATTTATGAAGAGAAATCAGAAAAAAAGAAATAAGAAAAATGAAGGAGTTCTAAGAAACACGTGGGACTCTATCAAAAGGAATAAACTACAGTTAATTGGAATTCCTGAACAAGGAGGCATAGCTGAAAACACAGAGAGCATTGGTGTTGAGTTGCTGACAGAAAACTTCCCTGAAATTATGAAAGAAAAGAACATAAATATCCAAGATGTGTACCAAACACCACAGAAAGTTGACCCTAAAAGAAAAATACCAAGACATATCATAATCAAGCTTAATAAAATGAAACATAAGCAGAAACTCTTGAAGGCAGCAATACGCAGAACAACACTAACATTCATAAGGAAGCCCTGTAGGCTTTCATCTGACTTCTCAGAAGAGATATTGTTGGCACAAAGCAGTGGGATGACACATTTAAAGCCCTGAAGAAGAAAAACTTCCAACCAAGAATTACATATCCTGCAAAACTGTCTTTCAACTATGAAGATGAAATTAAGACATTTGCGGATAAACAGAAGCTCAGAGACTTTGCAAAAATCAAACCAAATCTACAAGAAATACTGAAAGAATCTCCCTCCTTACAAAAACAAAACCTTTAGCTGTATGGTTAAGGAGACAAAGCAGGACACAACATACAGAAACCTACTCAGTTAGGAAATTCACAGAATTCAATCAGAGTTACAACATTAAAAGAAGAGAACTGGCGAACTTATCATGAAAACTAAGACCATCACAATAAGAAGAGGAATATACTACAGTAGTTACCATTCTTTCAAATGGCAATGAAGTTAATAAGACCTGTAGAAGCTAAAATTGGGTTTAAACTCAGATTGTTAAGGGGGGTTATACAGGTAGCTGCAAAGCACAATAAAGATGCAGCACATCAAAACAAAAACATAACACAGGAATACAATACAAACCCAAAATCAACACTGAAAAACACGAAAATTCAGTACATAAAGAAAAATGTCCCAGAGCAGAATATTAAGAGCAACAGAGAAAACTCCACAACAAAAAATAATCACATCAAAATGACAACACTAAACACATACCTGTACATAGTTACACTGAATGTAAATGGTCTGAATACTTCCATAAAGAAACAATGAGTGATATCTTGGATCAAAAAACATCAACTGTCTATATGTTGCTTACAAGAAACACACCTTAGACTTAAAGATAGGAACAAATGGAAAATTAAAGGATGGAACAATATATACCAAGCTAACAATGTACAAAAAAGAGTAGGAGTGGCAATGTTAACCTCAGATAAAATAGATTTTAATGTAAAACCCACCATCATGGACAAGGACAGCCACTATATGTTGCTGAAAGGTTCAATAGAGAAGCAAGCTTTAACAATATTAAATATTTATGTGCCTAATATCAGAACATCTAAATACATTGAACAAACATTGATCACATTGAAAAATGAAATAGATGACACCACAGTAGTAGTTGGAGACTTCAACACTCCATTTTCAGTAATAGACAAATCATCTATAAGAAAGCTCAGTAAAGACACAGAAGATCTTATTGCCACCGTTAACCAATTAGACCTTATTGACATATACAGGACTTTTTATCCATCAACAGACAACTACACCTTCTTCTCCAGTGCACATTGAACACTTTACAGAATGGACCATGCATTAGCAAATAAAGCAAATCTCAACAAAATCCAGACCACTGAATTATTGCAAAGCATCTTCTCAGAATGTAGAGCCATAAAAGTCTAAATCAATAGCAGAAAAAAACTTTGATAGAAATTAGAACTCACGGAAACCAAACACTTTGCTCAAAAAGCCATGGGTTATGGAAGAAATAAAGGCTGAAATAAAAAAACATTCATGGATTCAAATCAGAATGAAAACACTTCCCAGCAGAACCTATGGGATACAGCCCAAATGGCGCACAGAGGTCAGTTTATCTCTATAAATTCACATATCCAAATGGAAGAGGGATTCAAACCAAAGAATTAACCCCACAACTTGAACAAACAGAAAGAGAGCAACAGAGGAAAGCTTCAGTCACCCAAAGAAAACAGATAATAAAGATTAGAGCAGAACTAAAAAATTAGAAATAGAAGAACAACTGAAAAAAAACTGATAAAACCAAAGGCTTATTTTTTTAAAAGATGAACAAAATAGACAAACCACTGGCCAAACTTACTAAAGAAAAACAGGAGAGGAAACAAATAACCCGAATGAGAAATGAGAAGGGAGAAGTCTCAACAGATCCATCAGAAATCAAAAGTGTCATAACAGAATACTATGAAAGACTGTACTCTAACAGATTTGAAAACCTAGAGGAAATGGACAAATTCCTAGGCTCTTATCAGCTACCAAAATTATCACAAGGAAAAGTAGAACAACTTGGGAAATCTATTGCAAACGAAGAGATTGAAAAAGTCATCCAAAAACTACCAACCAAAAAAAAGCCAAGGCCCAGATGGCTCCACCACAGAATTCTGCCAAGCTTTTAGACAAGGGTTAACTCCAATTCTATTAGTCTATTTCACAGCATAGAAAGGGATGGAATACTCCCAAATTCATTCTATGAAGCCAGTATAACCCTGATACTGAAGCCCGGAAAAGATCCCACAAGAAAGGAGAATTACAGACCAATACAATCCATGAACCTAGATGCAAAAATCTTCAACAAAATACTAGCCGATAGAATTCAACAACATATCAAAAAAATCATTCATCATGACCAAGCTGGATTCATACCAGGAATGCAAGGCTGGTTCAATAACAGAAAATCAATTAATGTGATCAACCACATAAATAACACAAAAGACAAGAATCACCCGATTTTTGTCTACTGACAGAAAAGGCATTTAAGAAAGTCCAATACCCATTCATGTTAAAAACTCTCAGCAAATTAGGAATAGAAGGCAAATTCCTCAATGCAATAAGGGGCATCTAAACAAAGCCAACTGCCTACATCATCCTGAATGGAGACAGACTGAAAGAATTATGAGCTGAGCAATTAAGAACAGGAACTAGACAAGGATGCCCACTCTCACCACTTCTATTCAAAACTGTACTAGAAGTTCTGGCCAGAGCAATTAGACAAGACAAAGAAATAAAGGACATCTGCCATCAACAAAGGAGAAGTGAAAATCTCCCTGTATGCAGAGAATCCTAAAGAATCCATAAGTAAACTATTTAAACTAATAGAAGAATTCAGCAAAGTATGAGGTTATAAAATAAACATAACGAAATCAGTAGGATTCCTTTATACCAACAAAGGAATCATTCAAGAAGAAATCACCAAATCAATACCTTTTACTATAGCCCAGAAGATAAAATACCTAGGAATAAATCTAACTAGAGAAACAGGAGACCCACACAAAGAGAACCAGAAGACTTTACTGCTAGAAACTAAGAGAAACTTACATAAATGGAGAAGACTACCCTGCTCATGGATAGGAAGACTTAACATTGTGAAGATGTCTATTTTGCCCAAAGCCATTACATACACAATACAATCTCAGTACAAATTCCAGTGACTTTTTTAATAAGACAGAGAAACAAATCAACAACTTTGTTTAGAAAGGAAGAATAAAACAGATAAGCAAAACACAGCTGAAGAAGAAGAATGTGGGATGCCTCTCACTACCAGATTTTAGAACTTATTACACTGCCACAGTCATCAAAACAGCCTGGTTCTGGTACTAAAAGAGACATACAGACCAATGGAACAGAGTTGATACCCCAGAGTTGAGATCCTACAGAGATTCCACCATCCTCCTATGACCAGCTGATATTTGACAAAGGCTCTAAGACTCTAAACTGGGGTAAAAACAGTCTCTTTAACAGATGGTCCTGGCAAAATTGGTTATCCATCTGCAAAAAAATTGAATCAAGACCGATGCCCCACACCTTACACAAAAACCAACTCAAACTGGCTAAATGACCTAAAACTGGCTAAATGACCTAAAACCTAAAACCATAAAGCTAATACAAGAAAAAATAGGATCAACAGTAGAAGGATTAATGCACAGTTTAGACAGACTTCAAAATCTAAAAAACAAAGCTCAATCAACAGAAGAGAAAACAGATAAATGCGAGCTGCCAAGAATCGAACATTTTTGCTCGTCCAAAGACTTTATCAAAAGAATTGAAAGACCACCCAGAGAATGGGAAAAAATATTTGGCAACTATATATGAGATTGATGTCTGATCTCCATAATCTACAAGGTACTGCAAAATATCAACAAGAAGAATATAAATAACCCAATTAATCAATGGGCAAAAGAAATGGACAGACACTTCAAAACTACAATAAGATACCATCTCACTCCAACAAAATTGGCCATGATCCAAAAAACACTAAACAACAAATGATAGAGTGGTTGTGGAAAAACTGGGACTCTCCTACACTGCTGGTGGGATTCTAAAGTGGTACAATCTCTTTGGGAAGCAATCTTCCTTAAAAAGCTGGAAATAAATATACCATTTGATCCATTAATCCCACTACTTGGAATATATCCTACAGAATTAAGGACAGTCACATGAACAGATACATGCAAACGGATGCTTATTGCAGCACAGTCCACAACTGCAAAAAGATGGAACCAACCAAGATGCCCAACAACAGATGAATGGATAAGCAAACTACAGTACATATACTCAAAGGAACATTATGCAATGATAAAGAACAATGATGATTTCAGGAAGCATCTCACAACCTGGTTTCAACTGGAAGACATTATATTGAGTGAAATCAGTCAGCAACATATGATCAAATATTGTGTGAGATCCTTATGATAAAGACTTAAGAACAGACTCACATACAGAAGAAAAGACTCTGACAACTACAAGGGAAGGGAGGGTGAGAGGGAGAGGGATGCATATAGATTAGATAGCTGATAGAAATTTGGTTGGCTGAAAGCTGTGACAGCACACACCAGAAAGATGATCATCTTAAATGGACTTCAGCATTAACTTAAAACTCCTCTATTTCTAGCCTATTATTGCAAGGATAGAGTAGCAGGTGTGGGGGTCCAGGGACCACGCTCTCAAAGGACAGTGAGGCCAATTGGCATATTGCTAAGAAAGTCTTCTGCACCCCATATTGGTGAGTGGCATCTGGGATCTCAAAGCTAGCAAGCTGCCATCTGAGGTACACCAAATGATTCCATCTCTACTGAATCCAGTGATCACCAAGTCAACAAAGACATAAGAGAAAAAGAGCCCAGAGGACAGAAGGACCCATGTGTATGGATGACTGTACCAACATGCGATCAGAAGAACCAGATAGTACCCAGCCACCACCAATGGCAGATGTGATATGGCACACAACGTCAGGTTTCAATGGCAATACCAATACAAAGAGGGGCACATCTCAAGAACTCCACTAACAGACCGCAACTGATGGTCCGATGCCCTGGGACTTCCCCTGGGAGCATGGCTCCTAGACCTGCTGCTGCCCCAGATCATTATTCATTACTGAGGTAGACTCTTTGGACAGGAATGCATTGGATTGGGGGACATAGGGTGACTATATGGTGTGTCCACTTTATGGTTCTATGTATCTACAGGATGCCATCCTGCTGGCCTCTTACCAGAGGCAGAGGAGAGGGTAGAGAGGAGGAGGTAGGAGATTCTTAGCAGGATATGACAAGTATAGAACACAAATGAAGAGTGTGCTGTCACTGGGCAAGGAGACCAGAGGGAACTGCAGATAGGTGGGAGCACAAATTTAACTTGGATTGTACACTACTTCCAGTCAATCACAATTAAAAAAAAAAGAAAAAAGGCTTAAAAAAAATAAAAAATTGTTTTTAGTGTCTTAAAAACAAACCAAGTTTGTAATATTAGATAAGTCACTGCCTATCTGGCAAGGCAACATGAGGCCAAGGAAAACGCACAGCTGCGGAATCATAGAATCCATGGTTCAAATCTCAGCTCACCCATTTCCTGGCATAGTGCCTCAGGGAAGTTTCTCAGTCTCTGCTTCATACCATATTTATCTATAAAATGGTGATGATAATAACCTACTGGTGGCACAGTGATTAAGTGTTTAATTGCTAACTGAGCAGTCAAGAGTTTGAACCCACCAGCCACTCACCAGGAGGAAGATGAGGCAGTCTACTTATGCAAAGATTTGTTGTTGTTGTCGTTAGGTGCTTCAGGTCAGTTCCACGTCATAGTAACTGAATGTACAAGACAACAAAACACTGCTAAGTCCTGCATCATCCCCACAATCATTGTTGTGTTTGAACCCATTGTTGCAGCCACTGTTTCAATCAGTCTTGTAAAGGGTCTTCCTCTTTTTCACGACCTTCTTCTTTATGAAGCATGGTGTCCTTCTCCATGGTCCCTCCTGAGAACACATCCGAAGTAAATGACACAAAGTCTTGCTACTGTCTCTTGTAAAGAGTATTCTGGCTGTACTTTTTCCAAGACACATTTGTTTCTCTGGCAATCCATGATATAGTCAATACTCTTTACCAGCACCATAATTCAAAGACATAATTCTGCTTCAGTCTACCTTATTGATTGTCTAGCTTTCCAATGCATATTAGGCAATTAAAAACATCATAGGCACACCTTAGTCCTCAAAGTGACGTCTCTGCTTTTGGACACTTTACAGAGTCCTCTTGCAGAAGATTTGCCTTATTAAAGCCTTGGGAACCCTATGTGACAGTTCTATTCTGGTCTACACAGTCTTTATGAGTTAGAATCAACCAAATAACAACAGGTTTTGCTATTGTTACTGTTGTTTTTTTACAGATCTTAAATGAAATGATGTACCTAAGAGTACGTGGCAGTAATAGACCAGACCAGTTAACTCTGACTCACGGTGATCCCAGGTGTGTCAGAGTAGATCTGTGTTCAATAGGATTTTCCATGCTGATTTTTCAGAAGTAGACCACCAAACCTTTCTTCCAAGGCACCTGTGGGTGGACTCGATTCTTCTAATTAGCAGTTTATCATGTTGACCATTTGTACCATCCAGGGACTTAGCAGTAGATGAAGCTTACTAAATATGCCTCCTTCTTGTTGGCCAGGACTGTTAGTTGCAAGAAATAGCACAACTCTGACTATGAGACCACTTTCAGGAGTTCTCAGACTCCAGCGGAGATCTGATTTAGAAAGTGACCAGGAGCCAAGCATCTAAGAGCAGAACCAGAAAACTCAAAGCCATTGCCATAGATTCTGACTCATTGCAACCCTCTAGGACAGAGTACAACTGCCCCATAGAGCTTTCAAGGATCAGCAGGTAGATTCGAACTGCCAGACTTTTGGTTAGCAGCCAAGCGCTTAGCCACTGTGCCACCAGGGGCACAAGAGCAGATAGAACACCTGTATTTTAGTAGAACCATTTGTCAGGATTCTACTGCTGCCCAGAAATCAACTGCTGTTGGATGCTGTTGCAGACTCACAGATGAATTTGGATCATCCTCCCTTCACCTTTCTTAGCTTTCATCTTTGGGACCTTGACACCAGATTTAAAGTCCTGGTGGGAGTGTCTGTTGGGCCAGCCCACATCAAATGCCTGTGTCATGTGTTCAGAGGCCAAGAAAAACGAGATTCTCCCCACACTGGCTTCTGTGGAAAGAGGAAACATTACACATATTAAGAAAGAGAACTGGAAAGTTAGGCCACAGAGGGAAAGCTGTTAAGTGTCTTCTCTTTCTGTCTGTGCTCCAGAATTGGGGGTTGGGTGAATTATTTCTTTGGTGGTTGTCTTAGTTTCCTATCACTGCTGTAACAGAAATACCATAAGTGGATGACTTCTAAGAGCAGAAACTTATTTTCTCACAGTTAAGGATGCTAGAAATTCAAATTCAGGCACCAGCTATAGGGGAAGGGTCACTCTGTGTCAGCTCTGGGCAAAGACCTTTGCTCAGCTTCTGTAACCCCAGTGTTCCTGGCTTCCTTGGTGATCATCACATGGCATTTGTCTCCGTCACCCACCCCAAGCCCTCTAGTTTGTGCTTCACTCTGTATATCTCAGAAGTGATAGGTTTAAGGAACCCTGGTTGCATAGTGGATAACGCTATGGTTACTAACCAAAAAACTGACAGTTCAAATCCACCACTTGCTCCTTAGAAACTCTGTGGGGCAGTTCCTGCAGGGGTGCTTTGAGTAGGAATCAACTCAACAGCAGTGAGTTTGGGTTTCTGCTTTTATACTGTTAATGCCTCATTAAAATAACAAAAATCCTCTTTATAAATGGAATCACATCCACAAATATAACAAAAAACAACAAAATAATGCCATCAAGCCCATTCCAACTCAGAACAACTCTATAGCACAGAGTAGAACTGCCCATAGGATTTCCTAGGAGCAGCTGGTAGAGTCAAACTCCTAAGCTTTTGGTGAGTAGCCATAGCACTTAACCACTGCACCACCAGGGCTCCTCCACAGATACAGGGATTAGAATTCCAGCACGCATTTTGAGGAGACACAATTCCATAGCAATTTTAAATGAGACTCAGAAACTTGTTCTATCAGTCAGTTGGTCTGAAACCCAAACACGACGATGCATGCCTAAGTGCTTCCCAAAGCAGTGTACAGTTCAAGGATGATGAGTCTCACAACCTCCTTCCGGCAAATTGACTCCTGCCCACATAGACCTTTGGCTTTGATTAATCAGTCCAGATACTGAGGCAGGCAGGGTGCTTTGCACCAGCCTCTGCAGTCTGTAGCTCTTGACACTGCTCTCCCAAGGCAGAGCCACTTGTCCCCGAGTAAGTTTCTGGGTCCCAGGTGACGTGAGAAAGAGAAGGTGTCAGCACTAACTGGCTAACTGCTTCTGCTGGGGCCTCTGCCAAATGCCAGTGGGAAGCGGCAATAAATTGTCATGCAACATGCCAACCTAACAGCTGGTGACCAGCCATTAGGGTAATCCACTAGGCATGGGAACTTTAAGAACACCTCAGCACACACAGAAAATGAGAGTTATTGCAAAACCAGGTGTTCCAGTCTAATTGCATGAATCAGTTCAAAATGTTAATCTGCTCCCAAAACTGTGTTTTGTATGTGAGGAGTGTGGAAGACAGAATCCCAGCCAAGGCTTAATAGGCAGCAGCAAATACTTCATTTCTCGTTTATTTGCTCCTTGGAGGCTGTTTCCAAGTCCTTGAGCAACAGAATTACAGAGCAATGTGGCTAGAATTGACCTTGAGGGCATCAGCCCGGTGTCGTGCTAGAGCACAGCAGCAGTCAGATTGTGCCAACCTGGCCCTGGGCAAGGCGAGCCCGTGCATTCCAGAAGTCTGCCTGACTCTGCCTCTACAATGACACACTAGCCTCCATGTCACTCAGGGACTCCTGTTATTTCACTGGAGTCAAAGACACCTGTTTGGGGCAACAGCAAAGCCTACCCATTAAGAGAACCTCAGAGTTAGACATATTTGGCTTTTAGCTCCACCACCCACCCTCCTTGTTAGCTGTTAGATCTGGGGCAAGTTTCTTAACTTCTCTGAGTTTCTTGGAGTCTGTTTCCTTATCTATAGAAATAGGGATAGTGACCTCTACCTCACACCTAGGTAAGGACTAAATGAATTGATGCATGGAAATTGCTTAGCAAAATCTATGGCTCCTGATGAAGACTCAGTAAAATTGCTATTATTGTTAATTCATTAGATTAGCTAATTTTATTCATCTTCAGGAATCTCAAAACTCAAAGCATCTTCACCATGGCTGCACACTGAAAGACAGCACAACTTTTCCATGAACATCTTTTTCTTTCTAACTTTTCTACACTGGTGTTTCTTTGTGTTGTTAGTTGCTTTCGGTTGAGTCAACCCACTACTCACGGCTACCCTGTGCACAATGGAACAAAATGCCACCCAGTCCTGTGCCGCATCTATGATGGGTTAGAAATCACATCTGTTGAGTTTTCATTGACCGATTTTTCACAAGTAGATCACCAGGTATTTTTTCCTTGTTGTAGTCTGGAAGTTCCACTGAAACCTGTTCATCATTCTGGCAACACACGATCTTCCACTGACAAATGTGTGGTGGCTATGCATGATGCTTACGGCTTGCTCTAATCTAGCCTTTCCTGATTCTTCAAACTGACCCTATGTGGGTTTGCATCTCCCATTCTTCATCCCTACATACATTCCCCAGAATGCCCTTTCTATCCTCTCATCCTTCCCAGACCTAATGCTCCTCAAAACAAACAAACAAAACACTGAAACCATTGCTATCCAATTAATTCTGACTCATTGCAACCCTATAGGACTTCCCCAAGGAGTTCCCAAGGTACACCTGGTGGATTCAAATTGCCACCCTTCTGGTTAACAGACATAGCTCTTAATCACTACACTACCAGGTTTATTCAAAGCCCAGTTTGAATCCTGTCTTCACCTTGAAAACCCTTTTGGATGGTTCTAGTTTGTTAATTCAACAGGAAATACTGACTGCACTTTAGCAGTAGGCAGGCCCTATGCCTGGCTGGGGCAGAAGTGGAAAGTGGACAAGACAGACTCAGCTTCAGCCTCCCTCATACTTCAGTCCTTCTGACCTCATCCCCAGCTCCTTAAACTCCAATGGCTCTTTCCAGAGTGTCAGTACTGATGTCTACAGCTGAGCTGTGTGTCACTTTTGCCCTTGTGAGGGTACATTCTTTACAGAAATTATGCAAAGCTATGCTGTGGAGGACAGAACATAAGCTTCGAGGTCCTAGAGTCCTAAGTTCAAACCTCAGCTCTGCCTCTTACTGGTTGTGTGACCCCGGGCGTGCACCTAACTCTCTACCAGAGAAGATAGTGACATCCATGCTGAACTGACATGATAGTTGCTGGCTCCTAGTAGAAATGGTGCTGCCACTGTCTGACATCTTAGAATCACTGTCCCTTTGAGGCAGGTGATCTCAGAGCCCCAACCTTCTAAGAGACACCGGCTCCAGCTTATCCTCCTGCATACACTGAGGAGAACAAACTACACTTTCTTCTGAAATTGTCCTTGACATGATAACCATAGAAAGGGCCATAGATGGCCTCAACCCACCTCTGGGTGGAAAATTAACATCCTAATTAAGGAAAATCAACCTCTGCCTCCATCCCAGGGGATCAAACCCTTGTCTAAAGAACATGCACAGTCATTCCCAAACTCTGAGTGCCTGTGTAAAGGTCACTTCTGAATATTCATGAGGAATTTGCATTTATTTGTCTGTTCTCTATAAAAGCCCACTTCGTTAATCTGCCTGCCCATAGTCTTAGAAGCAGCAGCCCCACTGCTCCTTTTCTTATACAACAAAATAAAGCTATCTTTCAGCCATTCTCTTAACTGCATACCAAGCGTTGACTTCTACTGTCTCTTCCCAATTGGCGCCAAGTATATAATAAATCAAGGTCTTCTTTTTCTAATCAGTTCAGAAAATGCTCAAGTCAGCTTTTTTACAGAGTTCTTTTCTTCCTTTCTCTGCCAAGTTCTAGACAAGTATACTTTTAAATTATTCTCAGAAACATATGCATCTTGTTGTTCCAAAGTTAGGTTACCACAACCCTGACTTCTGCTGGGGTGTGGGGAGGGTGCACTGAAGAATGTGGGAGGCAGTGTAGCAAACTCCAGATGCCCTTTAAGTCACATTTGGATGGATCTCCCCAATATTATTCAATTACCTCAGAGCAGTGAGAATGTGGCATTTGCAACAAGTTCATATGGACACTGTAAAAAGCCAAGAACTCCCAGTTCCACTTGTGGTTGCCTTTGCATCTCGTGTTTTCTGCCTCTTTGTGACGGGGCAGGTACTTTGGAGCAACAGCAGTAAAGCATAATACTGAATTTATTTGTCTTTGCTCCCAGGATCTTCATCCTTACTGCCTCAGTTCTGAGTCTAACTACAACTAAAAAGTGATAATTGAGTCCATTAAAAGGTGGCAGATAAAACAGACCTCTCAAAAATTCAGCAAAATGACAATATGCTTTGCCATCAAGTCAATTCTGATTCATAGAGACCTTATAGAACATAGTAGAACTGTCTCACAGGGTTTGCAAGGAATAGCTGGTGGATTTGAACTGCCAACTTTTTTTTAGCAGCATGGCTCTTAACTACTGCACCACCACTGATCCAAACAATGACAATAGAAAATCATACAGGGGAATCAATTCATAAAGTGCTGAGATCAGATGGGGGGTATGAAATGATGGATTCACGAAGTAAAATAAATCATAGTGAGCACAAAGAGGGGTTCCTGAGTGGTTAACAGTTAACATGCTCTACTGCTAACCAACTGCACAAAGAACCTCTTTAAAGTCTTGATAAGTAAAGATGTCATCGTGAAGACTACAGTGAGCCTGACCCAAGCCATGGTATTTCAGTCACATCATATGCACGTGAAAGCTGGACAATGAACAAGGAAGACAGAAAAGAATTGACGCCTTTGAATCGTGGTATTGGAGAAGAATATTGAGTGTACCATGGACTGCTAAAAGGACAAACAAATCTGTTCTGGAAGAAGTACAGCCAGAGTGCTCCTTGGAGGCAAAGATGGCGAGACTGCATCTCACATGCTTTGAACATGTTGTCAGAAGGAATCAGTCCCCGGAGAAGGACACACCATGCCTGGTAGAGTGAAGAGTCAATGAAAAAGAGGGAGGCCTTTGATGAGATGGATTGACACAGTGGCTGCAACAACGGGCTTAAGCATAAAAATGATGATTGTGGACGTGGCACAAGACCAGGTAGAGTTTTGTCCTGTTGTACACAAAGTATCTATGAGTTGGAACCAACTGGACAGCACCTAACAACAACTGCTAGCTAAAGGAGTGGAGGTTCAAGTCCTCCCAGAGGCACCTCAGAAGAGTCTACAGGTCTACTTCCAAAAAAGCAGCCATTAAAAACCCAGAGCACAGTTCTACTCTGATACACACAGAGTCACTGTGAGTCAGGGTTACCATGAGTTAGAGTTACTAGTTACCTCAACAGCAATTGGTTAACTAGTTGATCATAAACTCCAGCAATAGAAGAAAGGTACAATGAGACAAGAGCCATTTTTCATAAGAGAAACCCCTTCCCCTGAACCATAATCTGAAGAGGAGCTTCCTTAGAGGTCAATGACCCAAATGAGGTCTTCAGAAGACTCCGAGGGTGGTTCTGTCCAACATTTGCCTGCAGGCTGAAGCTGAAAATTATGAAGAAATTGGGAGTTCTTTCTAGAAAGGGATAGAACTTTCACAATGGGATTGGTATTCCCAAAGTAAAACCACCCCATTTGTGCCTCCTGTTCCTCACCCACACACCCTAAACAAAGACTGCTTATACAAATGTCCCACCCACATGCACTCAGCCCTCTTTCAGGCAAAAAGTCACAGCAAAGGAAAAGACAAAGAAGCAACCGGCCTCTAAAGAAGGAGAGCTAACAGACGAAATGCACAGAACTCAAAGGAATTCTCTCTAGTAACCACAAAGAAATTTGAGATGAAGCTGCATCCACAAAGAACAATGTGCTATGAACATACAATTGTTTAATTGATTAAAAGTATAATTAATCAGAGCTAATAGTCATGCCCTGGTGCCGTAGTAGTTAAGTGCTATGTCTGCTAACCAAAAGGTTGGCAATTCAAATCCACCAAGCACTACTTAGAAACTCTAAACTGTAAACTCTACTCTGTCCTATAGGGTTGCTATGAGTTGGAATCGACTTGACAGCAGTGGATTTTTTTTTTAATAGCCATCTCATAAAAGTCGAGAGAGAGAGAATTTTAAAACAAGTAGAAAACCATCAAATAAATATTTCTCAGGTCTTCATGTTGAAAAGACCCACCAAGAACCAAGCAGGATGATTCCAAAAGATCAGTTCCTAGACAAATCAGCATACAATTTCAGAACACGGAGAAAGAAAAGATTCTCAAACCACTCAGAGAAACATTTCATCTACAAAGGATCGATAACTCTTTCAATAACAATATTGGATGCTACAGAGAGGGAGTTAATTCCTGTAAAGTTTTGAGCACATAAGTCTACCAGCTCACCCTTGGGAGAGGACAAAATGAAGATATTCTCATACTTGCAGAGATTTATAAACTTTAATGGAAAAAAAAATTACCTGAGGATATGCCCCAGAAAGGCAAACACACGGACAAAAAACTAAGAAAAGAAAGACACGTGATCCAGGGAATAAAGGAACTACGTGAGAAAACCCAGTGCCATCAAGTCAATACTGGCTCATAGCAACCCTATAGGGCAGAGTAGAACTGCCCCATATGATTTCCAAGAAGCGCCTAGCGGATTTGAACTGCCGACCTTTTGGTTAGAGCTGCAGCACTTAACCACCGTGCCACCAACTGAGAAGCACCCTAAAAAAAGCTCAGGATAACATGTACTAGAAAGCAGTCTGTTCCAAACTGGTCATTCCACAGACTGATTAAGGAGATGAACAATTTAAGTGACTCGATGAAGTAGTTAGACGTTACTCCTGTCAATAAGAGACACACACCATTAGAAATTCCAGAAGGAGAAAGTCGCATTCTAGATACAGAATAAATAAAGACGAGTTACAATTTTGAAAAATTGATAAAGAACAGAAAGAATCTATTTGACCTTGCTGTTTGGAACAACCTGCTTTGAACGGCAGAGATTTGGTGACATAGGATGGCAGCTTTTTCCAGGTAGCTCCAGTCACTGTACCGATTCTGCTGTCAGTAATACTTACAAAATCACACTACTGGTAAAGTTATGTACTGATTTCCAGTTTTCAACATCAACCTGTACACAGTCAAAACACGAAAGATTCATCCTTGTTGCAGGATAAAATTTAAATGTTCTAAACTTTGACAATGTAAAAATAAAAATAGTGCTGACCAATACTGAGAGGAGAAAAAAAGCAGAAGTGGAGGGCTGATTTCTTCATGTAACATGCTGAAGCAATCAGAAATACTGACTCTGCTAATAAATCAAGGAATGAAGGTTTGAACTGTAAAGAAAATAAGTACAAGAATAAAAATATAAACAAAATTGGCAGAAAGAAGTTAGGGGAAGATACCAGCCTCATCCATCAGAGAGGGGAGTCAATAGTTACCACTTCAGATAGGTGAATCAAGAAATAGAAGTGTAAGCGTATTTCCGAGCTATGGACAAAACCACAATGCACACACATTCAACACTAAAGAAAGAGAATCAAGGGAAGAAGCAGGACTTACTTTTGATTTTATATCCTTCTGGACTCTTGTTATTTCCCTGTGCAGGTGCAGTCAACATTCCCTCTTTTAAATTTCAAATTAAGAAGTCCAGTGTCAGGAATAACCCTGTATTTTTCACACAGAGCTAGCTAACTTCTTTTGCTCTGTCTCCTAAAACATGCACTGCCTTATTTTTTTACTCAGCCACACCAAGTTTGTAGTTCCAGGTGCACTTTCTCAGACCTGAAGATAGAGCAAAAGTCAACCCATATTTATTGTGTTGATGAGAAAATAGTGATTCCTATCCATGAGCAGGGTAGGTTTCTCCATTTATGTAAGTCTCTTTTGGTTTTCCACCGTAAAGTCTTATAGTTCTCTCTGTATAGGTCTCTTATTTCTCTAGGAGACGGTAATTCCTCTCTTCAGTAAATATTACAGGAGACTTACAATGTGCTAAGCACTGGGGATTTATCAGTGAACAAAATAGACAAAGCCTTGCAAAATCTTTATATTCTAGTGATCAAGGCACCAAAGGAAACCTGCCTTCTGAAAGAAAAGAACACAGGCTTTAGAGGTGGATAACTCTAGGTCCCCATCTCTGTTAACCAGCTGTGAGGTTCTGACTTAACGAGTAACCTTCTGCAAGTCTCAGTGTCCCAATCTGTAAAATGGAGATGCTGTGGCATAAAACAAGATCGTTGTAAGAGAAAGAACTTGCCAAAGCTTAAAAGAGTTACACAGATGCGAAGTGATTTCTATTTTTATTTTTCTACAAGATAGAAAGGGTATATAAAAATCAATTACAGTTTCAACACATTTTGGAAAGAAGTTTATGACTATATATAGTATAAATTACTTCTAGTTTAATATGGGTCAAATAAAGAATAAAATTTTTTTTCCAGATTAAAAAATACATACAAGCTGCTTAGATTTTGAGCTTTTTGCTTTGATGACTTTGAAATTCAGCAGAACGCATCTTCATTCAAGAAAAGCTCTGTTCACCAAGACGTGTTCAGGGAAACATTTGAAGCAAAGGCTCCGTGGCCAAATGAATAGAGAAACACAGAATATCATGGCCCTCCTTTGAGCAATCACAATGCATATTTCCCACAGCAATCAGACCTGTTCAACCCACAGTCTCTACTCTCTTTATCATCTAGTCCTGCTGCAACAGAAATACCACAAGTGGACACCTTTAACACAAAGCTTATTCTCTTGCAGTCCAGTATGCTAGAACTCCAAATTCAGGGTGCCAGTTCCAGGAGATGGCTTTTTCTCTCTGTCAGCTCTGGAGGAAAGGACTGTATGTTACTTCAGCCTTTTCTTGGTCTGGGAGCATGTTAGCCAGGAACCTCGGGCCCAAAGGGTGCGCTCTGCTCTCGGTGCTGGTTTCTTTGTGGTATGCGGTTCCTATGTCTCTCTACTTGCTTCTCTCTTTTAAATCTCAAAGCAGATTGGTTTAAGACACTATCCAGTCTTATAGATCTCATCAGTATAACTGCTGCTAGTCCATCTTATTAAGATGCAGTGACAGAATTTACAACACATAGAAAAATCCGATCAAATGACAAAATGGTGGACAATCATACAACCCTGGGAATCACGATCCAGCCAAATCAATACACACCTTGCGGGGGAAACATAACTCAGCCCATGACACTCCATCATGCTACTTTTGCAGCCACCCTTGGCCCTGCCCACCAGAATGCCCCCTGCCTACCCTAATTTCACTGAACTGGGGCTTGTCATTGTTGTGAGCTGCCGTTGAATCAGGTCTGACTCACGGTGACCTTAGGTACAACACAACAACATGATGTCTGGTCCTGTGTGATCCTTACTATCACTGACAAGTTCAAGTCCAGCACTGTGATGACTGTGCCTATCCATCTCGCCCAGGGTCTCCCAAGCTCTCCCTCGCCCTCTACTTCACCAAGTATCCTCTAGTAACTGATTCCTTCTGATGACAAAACCAAAATAAAAGAGTTAGATAATGTTCTGCTGTGGTCTAGAAAGCTAATTTTCAGGAGCAGATTGCCAGGCCTTTCCTCTTATTCTGTTTCAATCTGGAAGCTTCACTGAAACCCATCTGCTATGGCTGACTCTGCTGGTATTTGAAACACCTGTAGCATAGCTTCCAGTATCACAGCAACACTCAAGTCACCACAGTACAACAAACTGGTGCTTAGCAGAACACATTTTAGAAAATGCTGAAGTCAAAACCTTGTTGATTCTGTTCAACTCAAGCCAGAGCTACTGGTCTTTATGAGATCCCTAGCACTAAAATTGGTTCACAAGACTTGAGCAAGCCCCAGGTGGACAGCTGCAGGCCACGTACCTCACTGTGAACAACCAGATTCTCTCCTAAAAGCCCTTAACTTTCTGTGGGTAGCACAAGAACGGCAGCAGAATCCATCTGAGCCCAGCATGCAAGGCGTAATTTGTGCAGCCTTGTAACCGTGCTGAGGGAGCAGCAGAAATATATGCAGACCCCGCAGAGTTCCTGCCATTGTGTTGCATTCAGCAGTGAAACTGAAGCATCACGTTCTTTGGTCAAATGAAGAACACCTGTTCCTTAACTAACCGACTAAAACTGAAACCATCTCTAACATGCAGAGCCTACTGCACAGGGACGTGTATGCCAGCAGCTTCCCAGTCCTCACACTGGTGCCACTGGAGACGGCCAGCCCACCTGCCCTCAGCCTTTCCATCTCTTTTCCCTCACCCACATACACTTTATATGCCCTATTCTCACAGAGGGCCATCTCTTGACTTCTAGCATGTGGGAAATAAGCTGTCCCTGGGCTACACCGACTGCCAAAAAAGAGTTGGGGGACAAAGCTGCTGCTGGGAAAACGAGCAAATCAAAGCGCATGACTGGCATTTCCTTCTGTCTTGGTGACATCTTCATTTTGGACAGAGGGTAAAGTCTGTATAACACTGACAGCTGCTGGTCCTGCAGGAGGCTTGGAGCTCAGGATGCCTCCAAACGGCAAGTTATGTGGTGCTCACCTCTCACTCTGTGGCCTGAAGGCTGTCACCTGAAGCCCTGCCTGGCTTTGTTCTGCTCCAGAGAGACTCGCTGGCAGCCAGGCTGTGTTCCATCTGACTTTCACAATCCTCTTTGCTCAAATCACATCAAGGAGTTGGGAACCACCACCTCCCAAAATATCTGGTGGTAGGGAAAAGGCAACTACCTGCTAGGGATGAACCAAGTGTGAAAAATCACCTACCTCCAAAAACTCCTCTCCCAGGGCTATAAATGCCTAAATCATTGTAGTAAGAACCAAATTCCTTTGGAAGAAAGAGGGGAAAGCACGTAGGATGGTGTGGGGTGCCCACCGTTTCCTCATTTGCATCCCAGGCAGGCATCATCACCCAACCCAAGAATTCTTTTCTGCTTCACCCTAACTTTTCCCTTCATTTAACCTGTTGAATCAGGTCAATTACAACTTACAGCAACCCTGTAAGTAGAGTAGAACTGCCCCCACAGAGTTTATAGGAGTGCTGCATGGATTTGAACCACTAACCTTATGGTTAGCAGCTATAGCACTTAACCACTATGCCACCATGGCTTCCACTAAGCTTCTGGTGAGGTTTTAATCCCTTCAAATATGAGGTCTGACAATTAAATCCATGAACTTAATTGTTCTAAATGCTACATGCCTCATTAGTCAATATTACTATGGTCACCTTCGAAGTGCCCCCTTGGGAAGCTGTACACCAACACCAGGGCCTAGTCCACAGTCCAAAGCACGTTTTGAACTCTTTCTGGAGTGGCATTTTGCACAGTGGCATGGTGACAAGTTCATGAACTTAATTGTATAGTTGTCTGTGAATGACTTTCTAGCCGGTAAACAAATAACTGTATTAGAACACTCTCCCCACTCACCTGATCTGGCCCCTGATGACTTTTTTCTTTACCCAAAGACAAATGAGGAAGGAAGACATTTTGATGACATGCAGGACATCAAGGGTAATACGATGACAGTTCTGATGGCCATTCCAGAAAAAGAGTTCCAAAAGTGCTTTGAAGGGTGGACTAGGTGACGGCATCAGTGCATAGCTTCCCAAGGGAAGTAGTTCAAAGGTGACCATAGTGATATTCAGCAGCGAGGTATGTGGCGCGTTTTCCTAGGATGAGTTCACAAACTTAATTGGCAGACCTTGTATACCTTCCCATTTGTATGGTTTAAGTATAAAACTTTGAGATAATTTCAAGTAATCCAGTAAAAAAATGGAAGATTGTTCTTAAATGAAGTTCAGTGATGAGTACATGAGTGCTCGTTATATATTTATATTTTTATCCATGTTTGAAATTTCCATAATATAAAGTGTAAAATAACAAGTTAATACATTGTTTTCATTAGGTCTGTTCCATCTTTTAGCAACCAACCATAAAGGACAGAGTAGAACTGTCCCATAGGGTTTCCTAAGCTGTAAACTTTAACCTTTCACCAAAGTTAACACTTGTCTACTACCTAGCAAGTGATTTTTCATTCCCACCCCTGCTCTCTCTTGTAACTACCAAAGATTTATAGATAGACAGAGAGATATAAGCCTTTCTAGGGTTTTTATAATAGCGGTCTCATGCAGTATTCGCCCTTTGTGATTGACTACTTTACTCTGCATAATGCCCTCCAGGTTCTACCATGTTATGAAATGCTTTTCAGATTCATCATTGTTCTTTTATCATTGCATAGCACTTCACTGTGTGTATGTACCATTATTTGCTTAAGTCACTCATGTGTTGATGGGCACATAGGTTATTTCCATATTTTTGATATTTTGAATAATTCTGCAATGAGCATGGGTATGCATATGTTTATTGAGGTGATGGCTCTTATTTATCTAGGACATATTCCTAGAATGGGATTGCTGGATTATACGGCATTCCTATTTCTAGCTCTTTAAGGAGATGCCATATAGCTTTCAACAGTGGTTGTAACATTTCACATTCCCACCAGCAGAACATAAGGGCTCCAGTCTCCCTGCAACCTCTCCAACATTTGTTATTTTTCTGATTGGTGACAGTAATGTTCAGTTGAAATGGTATCTCACATATTTTGTTTTGTTTTGTTTCATTTTTGTTTTTTTATAGTGCTTCAGGTGAAAGTTTATAGCACAGATTATTCTCTCATAGGCTATAATTTTGATTGAGATCAAAAGCTCAGTCTTTGTAGAAGCAGACCACCAGGTCTTTCTCCAAGGAGTCTCTGGGTTGGGTTCAAATTGCCAACTTCTTTATTTTTTTAATTGTACTTTATAAAGGTTTACAGAACTAGTTTCTCATTAAATCATATTGTTTTATGACAGTGGTTTTATGTTTTATGTCATTTTGTGGTTTATGACATTAAATCATGGTGTTTTATAACAACCCCACAACATATCAACAATCTCCCTTCTCAACCTTGGGTTCACTGTTAACAGCTTTCCTAACCCCTCTTGCCGTCTAGTCCTCGCCCCTAGGGCTGGTGTGCCCTTTTAGTCTTGTTTTGTTTTATGGGTCTGACTGGTCTTTGGCTGAAGAATGAACTTCAGGAGTGACTTAATTATTGAGCTGAAAGTGTGTCCGGGGCCCATACTCACAAGGGTTCTCCAGTGCTTGTCAGGCCAGCAAATCTGATCTTTCTTTCTGAGTTAGAATTTTGTTCTACACTTTTCTTCCGCTCTGTCTGGGACCCCTCTGTTATGGCCCCATCAGAGCAGTCAGTGAGGGTAACTGGGCACCGTCTGGTCTTACCGGAGCTAGTCTGAGGGAGGCCACTGCAGACGGGTCCACTGGCCCTCTGGACTACTCTCTCCCTCGTGTCTTCAGTTGTCTTCATTCTCTTGTTCCACAAGGGGTGAGACCAGTGGCATGCTCTACCTGTCAGTTCACAGTAAATTGCTGACCTTTTGGTTAACAGATGAGCTTTTAACCAGTGCAACACCAGTATACTATTAGGGGAGTGTGTGTGTGTGTGTGTGTGTGTGTGTGTGTGTGTGTGTGTGTGTGTGTGTGTAAACCCATTGTTATTGAGTCAATCCCAGCTCATAGGAACCCCATAGGAGAAAACAGAACTGCCCATATAGCTTCCAAGGAATGCCTGATGGATTAAAACTGCCAACTCTTTGGTTAGCAGCCGTAGCACTTCACTACCATGCCACCAGGAAGCTGGGTCTAAGTGCTTACACACACTGCAATGACAGAGTTTGAAAATACTCTTGTGGCTTGTCGCAGAAAAAAAGGAAAGCTACTCCACTCCACATTACACTGGTGAACAGCAGCTGAAATAAACAGAGCTAGTCTCAGTTTGCGTGTATTTATAACTGCCTTTTGGGTATGGATGGCAGTTGCTTTACAATCCAGACCTGTAAGTTGTGGATTTCCAAGCAGCTGGTATTTTCTTTGTTTATTTTCTTGTTTTCATGCCTGAGTATTTAATGAAGATCTTTGAAGATGCCAGGAGATCCTATTCATGCTAAAGACAAAAAAAGAAAGGATGTATTTTGCTTCCTGAATATAATTTTCAAAGAGGACGTTGTACAAAGTGAGTAGGATGGCATCAGATAAGTCAACACTGAACAGAAGGTGAAACTCCAGAGGGCATGCTCTTTTAGTTCACACTCCCATCTGGATATGTATGTTTTTAATACATAACTCTTCTCTGCTGGAAATTTTGTATTCCCCTTAACAGAGTGTGGCAGATATTAGCACATTCTCCCCTCTGTACAGTCTCTGATCTTTGGCTGGGCAGAACTGCAAGCAATAGAGGCTATATTTCTCAACCGCTCTGGCTAGCTACTGAGTGTCGCCAAGTGACTAAATTCTGGCCACGGAGAAATTCAAGTAAATATAATTTCTGGACCAAATCCTTAAAGAGAAAAGTGAAGACTCCCCCTCCTTCCCTTTTCCTATTGCTGGAATGTGAACATAGCCACTGGAGCTTGCACAGCCACTGTGGACCACAAGACAGAAGCTTCACATTAAAGACAGATGAGCAAAAAGAGCCAAGGCTTCTCAGTGACTGTAGTTTCTCAACTAGTTCATAACTATCTATATTTGCATCAGAGAGAAATAAACTTAGTTTAAACACAATACATTTAGTTTCAGCCACTATCAGGTTACTCGCATTACTGCTGTATGCACGTGTCGCGTCAGCCTGGGACTCGTGCCTACTTTATACACGAGACAGAATGAAACACTGCCAGGTCCTACACCATCCCACGATGGGTTTCAGATCAGATGGCTGGGACCCATAGCCTTTTCACTGGCTGATTTTTGAAGTAGATCACCAGGCCCTTCTTTCTAGTTCCATCACACATAGCCGAGCCTGAACCATGGGCATATTTATACCAGTCTTTCTTTTTTAATATTTTATTGTGCCATGAGTCCGACTCGACGGCACTTGGCTGGCTTGGCATTGTGCTTTAAGTAAAATTTTACAATCTAAGTCAATTGGTCCCACAAAACCTTGCACACACACTGCTGTGTAACTTTAGCTGTTCTCCCCACCCAGTGACAGCACCTTCCTCCTTCCCACCCTGTACTTCCTGTGTCCATCAACCAGCTCCTGTCCCCCTCTGCCCTCTTATCTCACCTCTTGACAGGAGCTGCCCAGTTAGCCTCGTGTATCTACTTAAGCCAAGAAGCACACTTTTCTCCAGTATCATTTTATGTCTTATGGTCCAGTCCAATCTTTGTCTGAAGAGTTGTATGCCAGTCTCTTGATAGAAAATCTAGAGGCAGAAATTCTTCCAGTTTCTGCTTTAAAAGAGTCCATGCCTTCAGCAAATGGTCCCAACTCAGCAGGAACAGATGCTCACCGAGGACCAAAATGACATGGGGGAAAGACAACCCAGAAGACAAAGAGACCCACATCGGTGGGTGCCTACATAGACTTGGGACCGGAAGAACCAGATGGTGCCCAGCCACCACCAGTGATAGCCGCGATGGAGCTCACTAAGTTGAGTCTCACTGGCAACACAAGAATAAAAAGGCATGCACCCTGAGATCCCCACTAAAAGACCTCAATTGATGGTCCAGTGTTTTCGGGGTTCCCCTGGGAGCATGGCCCCTCGCCCTGATGCTGCCCTTGACCGTAAATCATAACGAAGGTCCACACTTCGGACAGGAATGGGTTGGACTTGGCGATGCAGTGACCATATATTGGATGCACTTTATGGTTCTATTCATCTATAGGATACCATCCTGCTGACCTCTGGCTGGAGGAAGAAGAGTGGGTGGAGAGGAGGGGAAGGAAGGCTGTTCAGAGATGAGACATGTATGGAGCAGAGAGGAATAGTGTGCTGTCACCGGGCAGGGAGAGCAGTGGAAGCTGCATATAGGTGGGCATGTAAATTTACACGGGAATGTACATTTTCACTCAGTTATATTAAATAAAAAAATTTTTTTTAAAAAAAGAGTCCATGCCTTTATCAGGTTTGTGTGTAAGAATCTCTTCAGAGTTCTGAAGTAATTCAGCAGCCATTCTCACAGAACTGGGAGTAAGGTTACTGTGGAGGGTTCCAGAAGCGGGTCCTACTTCCCCTTCTCTTTATGTAGAAAAATATCATTCCTAGAGTGTTCTAGGAGCCTTCTTCCTCCGGTCCACCCCTGGAATTACCTGTACAAGCAAAAGTTTCCTGTCCAGAAGTCTTTGACAGTTTACCGAACCCCAGAGCCAACCACGGAGATGGGAGGGAGGTTGGCACAAACAGAGGAAAGTCCCAAGAATGAAATGAACTATCCCCAAAATACAGCTTTAGAAGATACAGAGACAATAGTTAATTTATGGATAATTGAACAATTTGAAATTTCATACCCACTTCAGTTTGGAGACTGAAATTGGTATCTGGTATACCAACAAAAGAAACCTTGGTGGTATGGTAGTTAAGTGCTACAGCTGCAAATTAGAAGGTTGGCAGTTCAAATCCTGCAGGCACTCCTTGAAAACTATATGGGGTAGTTCTATTCTGCCTATAGGCTGCTTTTACTCAGAATCAACTCGATGTCAGTGGGTCTTGGTTATACCAGCAAAACTCCTATACTGGTAACTGTATTGCTTCTTCCTGTCCTCATTCCCTTTTTCCAAGAGTGCCTCGAATGTTGTTCATGCCCCAGACGTCATCCACTTAGGCAACCTTGGCTTGTAGCTGTAGCCATGAGAAACAGCTGGCTTGCAGACCCTAAAAAGCCACATCAAGCACCTTCTGATCTCTCTACTTGTCTGTCAACACCAAAGCCAGTTACTATTAAGATGACACCAACACATGGCTATCCCACACGTCAGAGTAAAACTATATGCCACAGGGTTTTCAGTGGGTAACATTTTGCAAGGAGACAGGTAGGCCTTCCTGCCAAGGTACCTTTGTGTGGATTTGAAGCTCTAACCTTTCAGTTTGCTAGCCAAGTGTAATAACCGCTTATCCAACCCAGATACTCCCTCATCTCAAGGGGCCCTTTGTATTGAAACTCAAGGATCTAAGAGAACAGGAAAGTTCTGAATTTATAAGGATTAAGTTCCCTGAGGCCCCTCAACCAGTGGACTGGAAGTCAGTGAATCAATTCTCCAGGGTCCTCAGTAGGACTGAGCCTCAGCTGCCCAGGACAGGAAATCAGTCCCCTTCCCTGCCTGGCTGTCCTTGCTCCCTCACTCCTCTTCCCTGGAAGAGGATTTTAATAAACTAACTTCCCAAGTCCATGTTTCCAGCTCAGTTTTCAGGGAAACACAAACCAAGACAAATGACTAAATTATTCCTCTCTAGTCTGTCTTGTTCATTCTGTAAGATCCCAGAGCCAGCTCCTAAAACATAATTGCACATTTTGGATGAAAAAACTTAACTCTCTTGATATCAGGCAATAGGCTAAAATATTTTGGCAGTTTCTAATCAGAGAGCTGGAGTCCCTGAGTATTGAAAATGGTTAACATGCTCAGCTGCTAAGCTAAAAGGTTGGTGGTGGTTTGAGTTCATCCAGAGACGCCTTGGAAGAAAGGCCTGGCAATCTACTTTTGAAAAAAATTAGCCACTGAAAACCCGATAGAGCACAGTTCTACTGTGGCACACACAGGGTCACCATGGGTCGAAGTCGACTTGACAGTAACTCTTCTGTTTTATCGGGTAACTGCAGCTACTTCCCTTCTGCCTTGAACCATCTCAAGAAGCCTCCTTTTCTAGGTTCCAAGGCTTTCTCCTCTCCTCCCCAGTCCAGGTTCCCTACGGCCTTCTGGCTATAACCAGCTAATCTTAAGTATTTCTGTCTTCTGCTCTGTCTTTGTAATAAGCCCCAGGAGGCTGGCACTCTAAGCATTTCAGTGCCCACTGGAGGGCTTGCAATTTCTTCTCTAATTAGGAAGGTGAAAGGCCTGTACAGAGAAGACTTTGCTCGGCATCGGATGCCAGCGTCGCACCAGGTAGTTTACCTTCTTCCCCTCCCCGTCAGCCTGCTCAAGCCTGCTGCCTCCCAGCCACAGCCGCTTAGGCTCAGCTGCATCAAGATGTAAAAGTTGCCACTTGATTAAGATAAAAATAAAATAATCAAAATATGTAATGTGCTCCTCCTGAGAACAGATGGCCGGGAAACTTGCCTCATAACATTGAACATCAAAAATGAATCAGAGGCTCATCTTCCTGCATAATCAAGAATTCACTCACTGTTTGTACCACAGCCAGGCAGGAGCTGGAGATGCTATCTGCAAGTGTCGAGATACGACAGAGAATGTGTTGATTCTGACGTAAGCCTCTCCCTAGTCTTCTCAATCTGTTGGACAACACTGGTCTGCATCAGACACCAGGTCGGTGCCAGCATGTGCTGGGAGAGGGGGCTGAAGGGTAAGGAAGAACTGAAAGATACGTCAATTCGCTCTTTCAGGAGGACCTGAAGCATCCCTTTATCAGACTGTACCTGTTGACATGTTTCCCGAAGACAGAGTATTCATGCTGCCTCCTGTCTTTTCTCTCATGGAGACATCCCAGCCCAGACCGCTATCGCTTCACTCCGGTTACCACATCACTTCACTCCAGGGAAGCACGTTACACTATGATTTACCTGTTTACTCGTCTGAGCTCCCGTGAGCTCTTGGAAAGCGAGGATCATTTCTTATGTGATTTGATGTCACAGAGCCTAGAAGAGACCTAAACAAATGCTTAGTAAATGAATGACTGAATCAAACAGTTGAAATTATTGAGAGCCCCACAATTGGTCTAGCACACTCTGTTCTGTCTGTGTTCTGTTCCACGTGGTCACTGGTTTAAACGTTTCTAAAACATCACCTTCAGTGAGACAGACCTACACATGCTGATATGAAACTACCTCCAACATATATGGTAAGGTGAAGAAAAGCAAAATGGGGAACAATATTCATATTATTTTTTTAACCTGCTACTGTGTCATCGATTCTGACTCACAGCAACCTCGTATGTTTCAGAGTAGAACTGCCCTCTCCATAAGGTTTTTAAGGCTGTGACCTTTCAGGAGATCACCCGGCCTTTCTTTTAAGGTGCCTCTACCCAAAATCCATTAGCATCAAGTCAATTCCAACTCACAGCAACGATATAGGGCAGAGTTGAATTGCCCCCATAGAGTTTCCCAGGAGTACTTGGTAGATTTAAACTGCCAGTCTTTTGGTTAGCAGCCAAGCTCTTAACCACTGCACCACCAGGGCTCCACAGGCTGAACTGTGTCCCTAATACAGATATGCTGAAGTCCTAAAGTCTCTATGAATGTCTTCTTTGAAAGAGAGTTTTTGCAGGTGTAATCAGTTGACATAGGGTTGCTGCAGGAAAAACAGGAGTTTACAAATAACCATTAAGCAAAACTCCAGGGAGCAAGGATCACTCCGAACACCATTTATTGTCAGAGGAAGGGGCTTTATTAGCCGGCAGAACGCAATGAACTGAGTCCGAAAACAGCTGCATTCCCCATCCCGCTAAATTCCAGAGTTTATACACGCTCCACAGAAAGTTCAAAGAAATTTTCATACAGCGTTCCTATTGGTATTAGAAGTTTCACAAATTATCATTCTACCTTTTAACTGGTAATTAGCACAGTTACAAACACAAAGATAAACAAATTCTTAAGTTGAGAGGAGGGGGCTCTCCCTTCTCTGAGGTTGAACTGCTCACAGGAAGCACTTGCGCGGGGGCTTTTCTTGTGCCAGGCTTCCAGCTTCCTGGTGCTTTTAACAAGACTATATAACTCTTCAGGTTTGAAAACTTCAGGGTTCTGGTATTTTAGGAAAGGCTACAATTCTTCAAGTTTTCCTCCTTCAGGGTCATATTAAAATAGGATGGGCCCACTCCAGTATGACTGTAACTGGTGTCCTTATAATAAGAGGAGAGACACAGAGACAGACAACGCACAGGGTGACTACCATGCAAAGACTGGGGCAGAGACTGGAATGATGCTGCCACAAGCCAAGGAGACAAGGAATTCTCCCCTAGAGACTGTGGAGAATGCATAGACTGCTGACACCCTGAATTCACAGTTCTAGCCTCCAGAATTGTTGAGACAGATGTCTATTGTTTCAAGTCACCTGGTTTGTAGTTCTTAGTTATGGCAGCCCTGGGGAATGAATACTCCGGTTTAGAAATATTCATTGACTCCTGATTTCCATCAAGTCAATGAATGTTGTAACCCTCAACTTTGTAATCTTTCCCTAATTAAAACTTTCTGCAGAATTTCTAACCTCAAAGACAGTCTCTACACAAGAGCATTTCTCATAGTCATTAGAACTGTTCCACAAGGACATGTAGGATGGTATTTCTCTGTCTCCCCATAAGCTAGGGGTGGCCATGTGCCATGCCACTCTTTTCAATAGAAGTTTTAAGAGCCTGAGCTAAGCACTTTCTAAAATGCTCCCATAAGCCTAGCTTCCTGGTATTCACACCTTCACGTGATCTCCTCCCCTTGAGAGTAGGCTGGGGAACAGCTGGCCTCTAACAAGCAGAATACGGCCAATGTGATAGGATGAGAATACGTAATACATAGATGTGATTTCCGGCATGCTGGCATTCTCTCGATGGCCCCTTTTGCCTCTGTCCTCAGTCCAGGAGCTCTGGAGGAGATGAATGACACCCACTATCAAATGAGCAGCTTGGAAGTGGATCCTGTCCCTGTTGAACCTTCAGATGACTGCAGTTCTTGGTGGACAGTTTGCAGCTTTATCAGAGACCCTGAGCAGGAGGAGTCAGCTAAGCTGTGCTGGGATTCCTGACGCACAGAACTGTGACATGATGAATGCATGCTGATTTAAGCCGCGCATTTGGTTTCATGTATCCGTTCAACGGAATAAATACTATTCCTAAGGAAATAGAGCAAGTGAGATCGGAGTTTGCAACGAGAGTAGCGAAAGGAGCCTTCTGTAGGAGGACAGCTTAGGTTCACATTTGTACAGGGGCAGAGAAAGGGAACTCGAATTTAACTGGGTGCTGTTCCAGGCACCAGGCTAAATGCTTACTGTGTGTCATTTTGCTTTATCTTAAAAAAAGAAAAAAATCTACTTGTTAGGTTCTACTTTCCCATTTTACAAATGCAAAAACTGGGTCTCAGTGATTCGCACAGGGTCATACAGCTCACAAACAGCGCAAGCAGCAACAAACCCCAATCTGCCTGTCTCCAAAGTCTGTCTCTTTCCACAATGCCACAACATAAATATGGATTTAAGCCTGGTCCTGCCTGTTTATTAGCTGTATGACCTTGGGCAATTTACTTAACCTCTCATCTCAGTTTCCAAGTTGAGGTTAATCATAGCACCCACCCCATAGGGATGCTGGATGTGTTCAAGTTCATAGACTGGTGCCCGGACCACAGGAGGTGCTCAAAACATGTTAGCCGTTGTTAGGACTTTTGGAAAATGGATTTAAGAAAAAAGGACTCCACCTCTCCTAAAAAAGAATTTCTATTAATGCCTCTTTTGTTGGTATTTACTTTCATTTGGTATTCCTACAGACTGAGCTGAAAAAAGTGGGGAGTTTCAGGGACAAAAAGAGTCATGAAGGAGACCTGGGGGTGGATCTCACCTCCTCACCCACTCACCTCTCCCCAACTCCTCAGCCTACAGCCACCCAGCACTAACTGGAAGCATGCCATCAGGGCCAGCCTCTCATGAATTGCTCTCTGACAATCAACTCACGACACGTCTAACAGGACTGGATGCATCATTTTCAAGCGTTAGTATGAAATGAAAATGTAAGGTCCCTTATTCAAAAGGCACTGAAGCTTCCAAGACACCAACACAGGGCATTAAACGAAGCCTGGACTCACAGACCCATGCAGCTGATCCTGTTCTCAAATCTCTGCCAAAAAAAAAAAAAGTTGCCATTGAGCTGACTCCTACTCGTGGAGACCCCATATGTGTCAGAGTAGAACTGTACTCCATTTGGTTTTCAGTGGCTGATTTTTCAGACATACAGAGCCAGATCTTTCTTCTAAGGTACACCAGGATAGACTTGAACTTACCAATCTTTTGGTTAGGAACCAAGCACTTAATGTGGCACCTCATCCAAGGGTTCCCCAACCTCTACAAAAGGCGCCAAAATGGCCTACAGAATAGAGGAAAATGAGCCATGCCATCTCCCGTCCTGGCTTCTCCATCCAGGCAAAAAAAAAAAAGCCAATGTCCAAAACTTCTTTCCACAAATTAACTCAGTATTTTGATTAAAAACCATGATAAACTGTGGGTACAACAAAAGGAGAAATTGATGTTTTAATACAACTCATCAGAGCACCTTTATTAACTCCGGAAATAGAAAGAGAATATAAAATAGACAGATTAGTTTAAAATCAACACTGCACTGCGGAGGGCAGCCAAGATTCCAGCAACATTAATTGCTGGGTAGTTTCATTACTGATTAAATAAGAAATCTCAAACACCATTAGACAATTGTGATTAAATGTATGTCATTCTAATTGAATGTGTGGTTTATTGCCTTCTACTGAATCGGAGGTCACCTTCCTGTTTGGAATATTTGGAAAGGGCACGTCTACACAGTGACAACACACGGAGCCATTATTTCTGAGACAGTCGTGAAACCCTCAGAGTTGTATCCTAAAATATGGCTGCATTTGCAGGTATTGAAAGAATATGCCATACAGTGGGGAACCTGAGACGATGAAAACAAACCCCACTTAATGTCATGGCTGGGCACTTTTTGTCTCTCATCTCCTTACCCAGCTCAGAGTTTTCTGATGCCCGAGTCACTCGCCATCTGTCTGTCTTTGGGGACTAGGGGAAGATGAGCACCTTCTTCACTTCAAACAGTAGCTCAAGTCCTTGAAACAGGATCTGGCTGGGATCACGGGAAATGAGAAACCTTTGATCTAATCTCTCCCTCACTGCTGCTAAGAAGGTTGAGCAAAGTCCTGGAAGGTCCCTTCTTTGTTACATCTCAAGGACAAAGTTAAGTTTTCACTTTTTTGACTGGTTTATGCTACTCATTTATCCTGCAGGGCATAACCCTTGTTTTTTGTTTTGCCTGGATCAAGAGCCAAGGTGGAGCCGGACGAGCATCTCACTTGGGCCCACAGGCTACATCGCCCCTCACAGCACATCTTCATGCCAGGGGAACCAAGACAGCCCCAGTCCCAGGCCCATCCTGGGAGAACTGTGAGCTAGGTTAAGTCCTTCTTAGCAGCCTTCTGTTATTATCATTATAGTTGTAATACAGCATTCGCCAATTTAGCATATTTCAAATGTACCCCTCAGTGAAGCCGATTCCCTCAATCATTTGCCAACCATCACCAATATCTGTTGCAAAATTTTCCATCACTATAAACAGAAAATCACCACTTCCCATACAATAATTTCTCTCTCTGCCCTTCCTCCCATCCCTGGTATGCACTACTAAACTCTGATCTCTGTGTTAAACACCATGGAGTCAATTACAAGTCAGGGCCACACCGTGTGTTGCAGAAGAGGACTAACTACTCCATAGAGTTTTCAACATAGTGATCTTTTGGAAGCAGATTGCCAGGCCTTCCTTCTGAGGTGCCTGTGGGTGAGTTTTAACAGCCAGATTTTTGGTTAATAGTTGAACATTTAACCCTGTGTAGCAATCAGGGACTCCTTGATCTGCATGCATTTGCTGATTCTAAATATTTCCTATTTTTATCAGCCTTTCGTCACATACACACACACAGTTACAATCACCATAATCTTTCTAACTCCTGATCTGGCCACATCATGTACATGCTTCAGGTGAAAGCTGGATTTTTCCTACTAGCTGGGCCTTTGAAGGCCTGCACCAGCTGGCTACAACCTCCCTCTCCCACGTTATCTCGCAGTGACACCTTACACCACTGGAAACAGACACTCAATAGACCTCAACACAGTGATTAATGTCTCTTGTTTTTGCTCACACACTGTCCTGCTAGGATGCTCTTGTTGCAGTTACTAGGAAATGACTTGATATCTACGCTCCCCCAGAATCACTGGAAAGGAGTGGGTTTCCCCCTCAGGAGAATTAGGCCTCTTGCACTAAGGTCTGGAAACCCTGGTGGCATTGTGGTTAAGTGCTACGTCTACTAACCAAAAGGTCAGCAGTTCAATTCCAGCAGGTGCTCCTTGGAAACTATATGGAGAGTTCTACTCTGTCCTGGAGGGTTGCTATGAGTCAGAATCAACTGTATAACAGTGGGTTTGGGGATTTTTTGCTTTTTGGCACAAAGATCCGCACTCTCCTTACTACCAGGGTACAGTCAACAAGGGTCTGTATTTCAGTGTAAATGACGAGAAAGGGGTCTGCTCAAATTCAGGAGTCACTGGGTGGTTCAAATGGTTATGCCCTCGGATGCTAACCAAAAGTTTGAAAGTTAAGTCCATCTACAGGTTTCTTGGAAGAAAGTCCTGATGATGTACTTCAAATATCAGCCATTGAAAATGCTATGGAACACATGGGTCATCATGACTTAGTATCAACTGCATGACAGCTGGTTTGGCCTCGGATGCAGGCTGTGGGCTGGGATTTTGCAGAATGATGGCTACAGGGTGTCAGGGAAAATACAGGCACCACGTCCCAGGCCTTGGGATCTATAGTTTGGCATGGTGCTAGTAACGGCACCAGCAAAGCCAGCCATCATCTGGGAGACAGGGTGGCCTGGACAGGGAGCTGGGTGAGCAAGGCTAGTTCAAGAGGCATCACAATGCTAGACAGATAGTAGAAGACTAGCTATATTATTACTGCATTATAATCACATACTTAAATACTTACATAACAATGGGTGTCTAAGTTTTTGTATGAGAAACCAACTTGAATTGTAAACTTTGACTTAAAGCACAATATAAAAACAAACAGGCAAACAAAAACCTGTCTCTCTCACCAACCCAGGAGCTCCCTGAGGACAAGAACCGGGTCTGATTTAATTCTGTATGTCCAGCACTTAGCACAACCCCCTGCCTGGCTTATAACATTAATAAATGATTGCAGGATGAATGAACAAATGAGTGAATGAATGATGCAGATTTTAGGTGAGAGGGTCAGTGAAGGTAAAGTGTATGGAAAAGAGGGTCTGAGGGCTACTGTTGTTGTTGTTGTTGTTAGGTGCCATCGAGTCACTTCTGACTCATACTGACCCTATGCACAACAGAACGAAACACTGCCCAGTCTTGCACTCTGTGCACAACAGGATGAAACACTGAGGGCTATAGGTAGCAAAGACTTTAAGACTGCATGGTTAAAAAAAAAAAAAAAAAACTGCCTTCAAGTCAATTCTGACTCATAACTACCCTGCAGAACAGAGTAGAACTGCCCCATAGAGTTTCCAAGGAGTGCCTGGTGGATTCCAACTGCCAAGCTTTTGGTTAGCAGCAGTAGCACTCAACCACTACCCCACCAAGACTGCATGGTAGCGGCAACAACTTTGCAGTAGGCTACGAATTCGACTGCTAACCAAAGAGTTGGAGGTTTCAGTCCACCCAGAGGTGCCTCAGAAGAAACACCTGGTGATCTACTTTTGAAAAAAATTAGCCACTGAAAACCCCGTGGAGCGTAGCTCTACTCTGACTGATCTGAAATCTCCATCATTTGGAGCTGACTCAATAGGAATTAATTTACGTGTTTGGTTTTGGGAGAGCTGGGCCTTCATTGGGAGAATTAGAGGCCCCAGGGTATCCAGGACGAAGATGGTAGGCAACTGGAAAGGGATACAGGCAGGAACAGCTGATAACCTTTTCCTGTTCCTCCCTTTTCCCTCCTTTCTTCCCCTTTATCCACTGGTTGCCTCTCCTCTGCTACTCAGGAAGAGTGAGCTATAAGAAGGGTGGCAAAGGCTCAGTGCCCTCAGCCACTCCAGGGTAGCTGTTTTACAGGGAGGGCACAGACAGAGAAGGATGCAGGATGTACTAAAACAAACAGTCATGTTGCTGTGCACAGCCAGCCCTCCCCACCCTCGTTTCTGCGGCAGGGAAATCATCAGCACTTCATGCGGCCCAGGACAAGCCAGTGGAGGACACCAGCCCCCAGGTCGACAGCCTGCCTGCTGGATGTTCACATAGCATGACTTTCTTCTCTAAATCATAATTCTTCTTCAGTACAAAACAAAAATCAATAACACCTCTCTTCAAATGTACAAGTTTCCCCATTTGGAGGCACCATTTTTAAGCTGACTTTATTCTTTTCATTGTGTTTTGAATGAAAGTTTATGATTCAAGTCAGTTTCTCATACAAAAACTTGCACACATTTTGTTAGGTGACCATAGCTGCTCTCCCCACACTGCAACAGCACACTCCTCCTCTCCATCCTGTATTCCCCATGTCCTTTTAACCAGCACTTGTCTACTCCCCTCCTCTCGTCTCTCCTCTGGACAAAGCTGCCCAGTTAGTCTCCTGCATCTACTTAAGCCAACAAGCAAACTCTTCACCAGTATCATTTTATGTCTCATTGACAAGTTCAGTCTGTCTGAAGAATTAGTTAAAACCCAAACCCACTGCCATCAAGTTGATTCTGAATCACAGTGACCCTATAATACAGAGTAGAACTGCCCCATAGAGTTTCCAAGGAGTGCCTGGTGAATTCAAACTGCTGACCTTTTGGTTAGCAGCCATAGCACCATTACACCACCAGGAGTTAGTTAAACTGCCTATAAAATCTTGTCCTGAATAGTACAAAAATGGTTAATGCACTCAGCAGCTAACTGCCCAGAAGTGCCTTGCAAGAAAGACCCAAGGATCTACTTATAAAAGATAAGCCACTGAAAACCCCACAGGACACAGTTTTACTCTAACACATGGGGGTGTCACCACAAGTCACAGCTGACTTGACAACAACTAACACTTTGCTGTCGCCATCAAATCAATTCTGACTCATAAAGACACTACAGGACAGAGTAGAAATGCCCCTAGGGTTTCCAAGGAGGAAATGGTGGATTTGAACTCCCAAACTGTTGTTTACTAGCCAATCTCTTAACCACTGCATCTATTGCCCGCCGCTGTCGAGTTGATTCCAACTGCATCTGTTAGTAACTAGTAAATCAGACCTCAGGTCTAGTAGACCGAATCCTTTCCAATAGTCTACACACAGTCAAGAGAGGGCCTGTCGGTACCCAGAGCTCCATTGCCCTCTGACCAAGAGTTTCTCTGCATTAGAATTTGTAGTCCAAGTTCCCAGCCTACTCTGGTTTCAAAATCTCATTTCATGTCCGCTGTGCACGTTGCAGGCTGGTAGGTGTGACAAATTGTCTTATCTTTGTCTAACCTTCATTGAACTCATGCTTGCTTTAGGGTTTAACTTTAATATATGACACCAGTTTAATAGCTAAGTGGTCTAGCTCTTTTTAAATGTCAGATGATAAAATGCTGAGTCATTCACCAAAAAAAGAGCAGAGAAATTAGAATCGCTGAGGTGCTCAGAGTAACACCACATATCTACTGTTTAAACAGAAGGAGACAGGACCTAAGTTTAGATCAAATTTAGAAGGTAGTTCTGAGCTCCAAAGGGACTGTTTGCTCTGAAAAGGCAAGAAGGAATCAGACAGAATGATGAGGCATCAGTTGAAACATTGTTACTCCTAAAGTAAACACACAATATAGACATGACATTGAAGGCTTCACCTACCTAGAGCTGACTAAACTGTACTAAATGAGACAACAAATATGAGAAGAACCATGAAAACAGAGGTGTAGGAAGTGACACAATCCTACCTACATGACCAGAAGTTTCTTTGATCTCCATTTTATGAATGTGTAGTATTTCCGGGCTGGAAACCCCGCAGTAATAACTGTTTCTGCTAACCACATGGTCGGCAGTTCAAATCCACCAGGCGCTCTTTGGAAACTCTATGGAGCAGTTCTATCCTGTCTTATAGGATCACCATGAATTGGAATCTACTTGACAGCAGCGGGTTTGGTTTGGTTTTTTTAATTTAGAATTATTAATGTATCTTAAAATTGGAGGTCAAAGTGATGACTCAGAAAAGGGTGCCTACAAAGTTTCAAAGTTTTGCCAACCCCTCACTACTTATTAATTACAGAAGGGAAAACTGTAATTTTACACCTCAGAAAGCTTACAGTCACCACCTTAAAGGAGAGATGGAATAGAGAGCATAGGTCTCCTAATAAAAAGCTCTCAGAAGGATGCATCATCTGTTCTGTGGTTTTCCTGCCAAAATGCGATAACCTAGGTTTAAATCACAGGGGAAACATTACTCAAATCCAAAATATGGACATTCTGCAAAACGACTGGCCTATACTTTTCCAAGGACTCCCCAGGTAGCGCAAATGATTAAGCACTCAACTACTAGCAGAAAGGCTGGCAGTTTGAACCCACCTGCGTGGGACAGAGGCCTGGTGATGTTCCCCTGTAAGATCACAGCCTTGAAAACCCCATGGAGCCATTCTACTCTACACACATGGGTTGCAGTGAGTAGGAATCAACTCAACACCAATCAGCAACAACCACAATCTTCAAGAGTGCTGAACCTGTGGGAACTATGGTCTCAGAGAACATCTAACACAACTGGTATAACATACTTTATAAAGAAAATGTTACATTCTACTCTGGTGAGTAGCATCCAAAGTCTTGAAAGTCTGTGAGAAGCCATCTAAGAAAATTCCAACGGTATCACTGCTTCAGGAACAACAAAGAAAGCAAAAGACACAAGGGAAAGATCAGTCCAAAGGACTAGTGGACCACAACCACCACAGCCTCCAGCATGCTGAGCCCGGTGCAACTGGATGGTGCCCAGCTGACACCACTGCCTGGTCTGGCAGGAATCACCCAAGAGGATTCTGGGCAGAGCTGAAGAACAATGTAGAACAAAATACTGAGTCACAAAAAAAACCAGACTTACTGGTCTGACAGAAACTGGAGAGACGTTGAGTATATGGCCCCCAGAAACCCTTTGAGCTCAGTAGTGATGTTACTCCTGAGGTCCACCCTTCAGACAAATATTAGACAGCCGCTAAGACAAAATGAGAAGACAGGGGCACACTAGCCCAAGGACTAAAAGATAGCAAGGAAGGAAAGCTGGTGATAAGAAACCCAAGTTTGAGAAGGGAGACCTTTGAACATTTCGTGGTGTTGTTAACAATGTCATAAAGCAAATGTGTGCCAAATGCTTGATGCAAAGCTAGTTTATTCTGTAAGCCTTCACAAGTAAAGAAAAGTGTCGAGGTTGATTCCTACTCACGGCAACCCATGTGTGTAGAGTAGAATGGCTCCATGGGGTTTTCAAGGCTGTGATCTTACGGGGGAACATCACCAGACCTCTCTTCCAGGCAGGTGGGTTCAAACTGCCAGCCTTTCTGCTAGTAGTTGAGTGCTTAATCATTTGCGCTACCTGGGGAGTCCTTGGAAAAGAGACAAAGACAGACTGAGAAAATATTTTAGAGAAAAGAAAACAAAAGAGATGGGACAACAAAAGGGAACAGGTGATCCTGGATTGGACTTGGGCCTGAAAAGGGGCATCGACAGAAAAATTGACAAAATCTGAATGAAGTCTCTAGAACTGATAACAGTATTATACACAGCCAGGTTCATTTCCTCACCTTGATCACTGTACTCTGGGTTCTGTAAGACATTAACATCCAGGGAAACTAGGTGAGGGGTGTATAGGAATTCTTTGTATTATTTTACAACTTTTTTCAGAGTCTAAAATTAATTGCAAATGCAAAAGTAAAATAGAAGCGAGAGCTTAAGTAAATTAGATCATTTCAACATAGCAATTACAAGGATGCAAGCCCCAACTTCCCAGTCTCAGAGAAAAAGCATTTTAGTAACTATTGAAAATATAAAAGAATTATCCAAAAATACATGAAACCAGTTATATCAATAACAAAGCATACATCATGGATTGGGGGGGGAACTGTGTAAAATTCATAGATTCTTCCTCAAGGTAGCCAAGACAAGGTTTGAGGCTGGAAGAGTTGGTGTTTAGGAAGTCAGTTGACTATTTTCCCATTTTGAAGGCAGGAGACTTGGGCTGCGTTTCTTTTACCTTAGCCTCCTCATCCGCAATATGGATTTATCTTGGTGGCTCGCTAAGATGTATGACAGGGCAATCCACAGGGAGCACCACTGCGCAACTTCATAGCAGGCACAGCAGTCCTCTCATGGCCCTGAGGAGCAGCCTGGGTCATTTTGCCACAGCTTCCTTGGCCAGAGGGGACAGTAGCCTAAGTCTCACCTTGTGTTATGGATTGAATTGTTCCTAAAAATTATGTGGTATACTTCCTAAGCCCTCTATGTGTTTCTTGTAGATATAATCCCTTTTAGGAATAGGGTTTCCACCCTTATATTAATGAAGACATATCAGCGTAGGGTGTGTTCTGAATCAGTTGACTCTGCGATTTAAGAAGAGCAGACTGGCACAGAACCGAGAAAGCACAAGTGGAGGGGACAACACAAGGCACATGGAGATCACTTAGAGAATCAGGAACCAAAGCAGAAAAGAGACAAGGACCTTCCCCAAGAGCCTTCTTCTGGAACTGGCACCCTGAATTCAGACTTCCAGCTGCCTAAACTACGACAAAATAAACTTACGTCCATGAAAGTCATCCTCTTCTGGTATTTCTTTTATAGCAGCATTAGGAAACTAAGACACCTGGGACAGCCAGATTTGAAGGCCTCAGTCACCCCTCAGTTGTTACCAACTCTCCCTCCCTCTTCCCCACTCCAGTGAGCAGCACTTGAGATTCCAAAGCATCCTCTGCAAGACACCAGACAAACCCACAATTCACCCCAATGGTCATGTTGTTTGTGTCTTTGAGCTGCAAGCTCCCTGCAGCCCCCAAATCCACTTCCAGTTTCTCATCAACATATCCCCTGCTCTAAGGCTGCTGCTTTATTAGCCAAGCCAGCCAAGTGCCTTATTAGGGGCAAGCTTTATACTCTACATTACCAACTTGGTGCCACGTGTGGCAAAGGCAGAGACTGTTGACGGGCACCTGGAACTGACAGGAGATGAGACTGCTGAGCCTGGGAACCCCCCACACCCCAGCTCTGCTTAGAGATTGCTGTGAAAGCCTGCAAGCTGCCCTCTACCACCCCAGGCCTCAGCTCAGGGAAATCTCATTCATTCCCCACCCACTGCACTCACATCTACTGCAGGCAGTTCATTCCCAACCTGTAGGACACGCAAAAATTGCTTTTCACTCTCACAGAGGGTGCAGGAGTCTGCAATTCTACAGCCCCACACTCCCCAGCTAGCAGGAAAGGGGACAGACAGGCGGTGTTTGTTTGTGTCTGCCATCTGCAACCCAGTGGTTCTTTCTCACCTCTCCGCGCCTGCACCAGTCTGTCCTCTGAGGGCAAACGGAGAGCGGCCTGGCTGCTTCTGACCTTCTGGATGCTGCTCTCGCTAAACAGCTAAGTCAACAAGCACTCATGTCAGTCAAACCAGCCACGACTGTGGGAAAGGGGAACTACAACAGGCATTCAGAGTCAGAGAGATCTGGGTGCAGATCCTGACCCTAGAACACGCTAGTTGCACATCCTTGGGTGAGTCGTTACACTATCTGTTTTCATTACCTCAGGATATAGTATCCGCTTTTCAGGGTAGTTCTCAGGCCCAAATGAAATGATGTCTATTAATCACCTGGTACAGGGTATGCGGGAACCCTGGTGGCCCAATGGTTAAGGGCTGCTAACCAAAAGGTTGATGGCTCAAATTCACCAGGTGCTCCTTAGAAACTCTATGATGCAGTTCTACTCTGTGTTATAGGGGCACTGAGTCAGAATCAACCAGACAGCGGTGGTTTGGATGCGCAGGGTATGGCACATGCTGGATGTTTAATAAAGGTTTAGTTCCCAGCTTCTTAAATAATGTTGTTAGTTGCAGTCAAACTGACTCCAATTCACAGCAATCCCATGTGTGATAGAATGAAACGCTTCTGGTCCAGTGCCATCTTCATGATCACTGGTATGCTGGAGTCCATCGTCACGGTCACTGTATATTTTGAATGTGTCCCAACCTAGGGGGGTCATCTTCCAGCACTATATCAGACAGTATTCTGCTGTGATTCATTGAGTTTTCATTGGCTGATTTTCAGAAATAGATACCTAGGCCTTGCTAATCTGTCTTATTCCAGATGTGCCACTGAAACCTGTCCACCATGAGTGACCTTACTGGGACTTGAAATACTGGTGGCATCATAGCAACACACAAACCACCACAATATGACAAACTGAGAACAGGAAATGGCCATAATAATGTAATCAAAAACAAACTGACTTCTGTGAAGTCAATTCCTACTCATAGTGACCCCATAGGACAGAGTAGAACTGCCCCATAGAGTTTCCAAGGAGTGCCTGGTAGATTTGAAGACATAGTTATTGTTTATTGAGTATATCAGTCCCTGATGTGGACACCTCACCCACATCATCTTATATAATCCCACAGCAAAATTGTGTGATAGGTATCTTTATCCCTTACTACACAAGGAGACTAAGCCTCAGAGAGGTCAAGGAACTTGCTCAAGGTAAGGCAAGACTCAGATCCATATAGCCCCAGGATCAGGCACGGCCTCACCCCTGCTTTGTCACACCTCCGTGATGGACTGACATTGATAGATATTGTAACCGGGAGGCATCAAATCCCAGAACTGGAAGCAGGTGCTGGAAGGATGCCCACTCCATAACCTACAGCAGCAGACCCAGCGGTAGAGGGAAGGGGCAGCACAGTTCAAACAACAGTCACACAAGCAGCCTGAGTCTCACACCAGAGGGGCAAAGGGCCCACCTGGCTGACTGACCATACCTGGGAAAGCTGGGTCTGGTGGCATTCAGAGCCCTGTAGACGCATTAAGGAAGTAGGTTGGTCAGATGACCTTGACATGCGTCCGACAGCAGCAGCAGCAGCAGCATCTGAAAGCTTGTTAGAAATGCAGAATCTCAGGCCCTACCAGTCCTACTGCATCAGAATCAGAGTTTTAACAAGATCCATGGGGGCTCTCACACATATAAATTTTTGGAAACACTGGCTCCGAAGGTAGCAGTAGTTCTTGACCTCAACTGGATGTTCAATCACCTGGGGAACTTCTAATAATCCCCACATCCAGACCACATCCCAGATTACTTAAATTAGAATCTGTGCGAGTGGGGTGCAGGTGTCAGGGTTTTTTAAGTCACCCAGACGGGCACTAGTGTATGGTTGTTAAGAAGAAGAAGTCTGGAATCAGATCAAGCTTCAAATTTACTGATCATGTGGTCTTGGGCATGTTACCTGGCATCTTTGAGCTCTAGAGTTCTCACGTGGATGGCAGTGATGATAGCAATCTTCACCCCATGGGGTTGTCTGCGAAGTCCTGTTACCCAGGAACCATAAATGCTATAAAGAGTTATTATGGTGGTACCTACCCTTTTTGCTATTCGTGTCATACTTCCTGTGCAACTTCAAAACAAAAGGAAGTGAGGCTTCATTTCTTCTTGTTTTATGATTTAATTTAACCCCAATTTACCCCCAAAGTTTCTATATGGGGAAGGGGAGAAAAAATTCTATTGGATTTGTTTCACTTACATCTGCTAGCTAAGAGACTGGCAGTTCAAATTGGCTAGGTGCTCCATGGAAACTCTACGGGAGCAGCTCTACTCAGTTCTACAGGGTCTCTACGAGTTGGAATTGACTCAATAGCAGTGGGTTTAGTATTTATTGAGTCCCCTGACTACTGTGTCCCTGCCTTTCACAACACTCCTTCACAGCACTCCTTGGTATGTGACGCATTGAAGGAAGAGGAGAAGGAGCAATCACGTCTGACCTTACAGACCTGGCAGCCCTATGACTTGGTCAGGAGTCTTGGCTGCTGTCTTAATCATTTAGTGCTGCTATAATGGAAATAACACAAGTGGATGGGTTTAACCAAGAGAAGGTTGTTGTCTCACAGACCAGTAGGCTAGAAGTCCAAATTCAGGGCACTGACTCCAGGGACAGCCTTTCTCTCTCCATCAGCTCTGAAGGAAGACCCTAGTGATGCATCAGTCTTCTTCCCTTAGTCTGGGAGCATCTTAACACAGGAAGCTTAGGACTCATTCTGCTCATGGCACTGCTTTTTGATGACATGAGGTCCCCAGATTTCTACTGTTCTCTTCCCTTTTGTCTATCGTAAGATAAAGATGGTGCAGGCCACCTCCCAGAGAAGTTCCCTTTACACTGAATTAGGGGTATGACCTCACTAGAGGGTGTTAAGAGTCCCATCCTAATTCTCTTCAACACAATCCAATCTTGCCCCGTTAACCCCAGGCAGAGATTAGGATTTATGACATACAGGATAATTACAATCACAAAATAGAGGATAACCACACAAAACTGCTCCCAGCATGGTGCAGTCAAACTGATACTCACTTTTTGGGGGAGATATAAATTCAATCCATAATACCTACAAATCTTGTCCAGGGTATGCGGAATTACTCATCATGTAGGCTAAGCAAGACCTCTAGCTCCATCTCCACATGGAGTCTCTTTTTTCTGCTAGATCAGGATCTGGTCAACTGCAAAGTGAGACAGGGTAGTCTCTTGGAAAGAAGAGGGACAGGGAGAAAAACTATGTTCAAGTTTGAGCCTTTAAGAAGTGAGGATCAGATTAGAGTTTTATGTTTAATCCAAGTTCTACCTACAATTTACTTTATGACATGAGATGAATTGTTTAACCACTTTTTCTGAGACCTTGATTCTCTTCCTGATGTGATGCTACAAATCTCTGTTAACAGTTGGAATGTGGTTGGAAATTTATGACTGGTTCATATAACATCAAATAATAAGAATACCTTATATTTATAGACATTTGATCCTATTTCAAGTATTTTATAGGTGGTAAGGAGCCCCTCTAGGTTTTCTATGAGTCAGAATTGACTCAGCAGCAGTGAGTTTGGGTTTTGTTTTGCTTTTCCTTATTGTGATTTAGTGAACTATACAATCCCATATAAATTTGCATACCCACAAATGAGCAGCTCCCACTGCTCTCCCTGCCTGGTGACAGCACACTCTTCCTCTCCATTCTATACATGTCATATATTCCTAACAATCTCCTACCCCCTCCTCTCCACTCTCTCCCTCATGTCCAGTAAGAGGTCAGCCAGATGACATCCTATAGATGCATGGAACAATAAAGTGCACACATGATATGGTCATGCTGTGTCACCAAGTCCAATCCATTTCTGTCTGAAGAGTTGACCTTCATTATGATTTATGGACAGGGGCAGCATACGGGCCAGGGGCCATGCTCTCAGGGGAACTCTGAGGCACCTGGATCATCAGTTGTGGTCTTTTATCTCAGGGTGCACCACTTTTTATTTTCCTGTTGCCAGTGAGACTCAAGTTTGTGAGCTCCATCACGGCTATCGCTGGTGATAGCCAGGCACCACCCTGTTCTTCTGGTCACATGTTGATGTAGTCACCCACTCATGTGGGTCTCTGTCTTCTGGGTTGTCTTTGCCCCATGTCATTTTGGTCCTTGGAAATCATCCATTCCTGCTGAGTTGGGAGCATTTGGTGTAGCTCAGATGGCAGCTTGGCAACTTTTAAGACCCCAGATACCTCTCACCAATGTGAGATGCAGAAGACTCGCTTAGCAAAACGCTAGTTATGCCAATCTGCCCTGAGGTCCCCTGAGAGCATGGTCCCCAGACTCCCACCCCAGCCATCCTTGCAATATTGTGTTAAGATGGGAGAAGTAATCATGTTATGTTGAAGTCCAGTTAAAATTGATTGTCTTTCTAATGTGTGCTGTCACAGATTTCACCCAACCAAATTTCCATCAACTATCTAATCAATACCTCACCCTCTCCTCCCTCCCCTCCCTCCCCACCCTTGCCTCCATCAAAGAGTCTCTTCTTCTATGCATGAGTCCATTTTTAAGTTCTTATAGTAGAGATCTCATACAATATCTGTCTTTTGGCCGCTGACTACTTTCACTCAACATAATGTCCTCCAATTGAAACCAGGTTATAAGATGCTTCCTAAAATCATCATTGTTCTTTATCATTGCATAATATTTCATTGATCATACCATACATAGTTTACTTATCCATTCCACTGTTGTTAAGTATCTGGGTTGATTCCATCTTTTTGCTATTGTGGACTGTGCTCCAATAAACATTCTTGTGCATCTATCAGTTGGTGTGAATGGCCTTGATTCTGCAGGGTATATCCCAAGCAGTGGAATTACTGGGTCAAATGGTATATCTATAACCAGCTGTCTAAGGAAGTGCCAGGTTGGTTTCCAAAGAGGTTGCACCATTTTGCAATCCCACCAACAGTGTAGGAGAGTTCCACTTTCTCCACAGCCTGTCCAGCATTTGTTGTTTTCTGTTTTTTGGATCATGATGAACCTTGCTGGGGTGAGATGGTATCTCACTGTGGTTTTGATTTGAATTTCTTTAACAGCTAATGATTGTGAGCATGTCCACATGTGCTTTTTGGCTGCCTGGATGTCCTCATAGAGAAGTGTCTGACCATCTCCTTTGCCCATAGCATAATTGGATTATTTATCTTTTTCTTATTGATATATTGTAGTACCTTATAGATAATGGAGATCAGGCATCAGTCTGACATACAGTTGCCAAATATTTTTCCCGTTCTGTAGGCGGTCTTTTAATTGTATTGACAAAGTCTTATGGATAAGCAAGTGTTTGATTCTTAGTAGTTCCCATCTATCTATTTTCTCTTCTGTTGATTGTGGTTTGTCAGATTTTGAAGTCTGTCTATGCTGTGTATTAAAACTTCCGTTGTTGTTTCTACTTTTTCTTGGATGAGCTTTATCATTTGAAATTTGACATTTAGGTCTCTTATCCAGTTTGAGTTGTTTTTTGTATAATGTGTGAGATATGGGTCTTGTTTCATTTTTTTGCAGTTGCATATCCAATCTTGCCAGCACTATTTGTTGAACGCTTTAGGGTCTTTTTTGAATATCAACTGTTCATAGGAGGATGGTGTCATCTCTGGGGTCTCAAGTCTGTTCCATTGATCTATCTGTCTCTTTTCGTACCAGTAGGGTTTGGGTTTCTTTTAAAGGTGCCACCCCCAAAACTGATAAAACATGCTCAGTTGTTAAGCAAAAGGATGGAGGTTCCAGTCTACCCAGAGGCACCTTGGAAAAAAGGCTTGATGAGCTACTTCCCAAAAATCAGCCACAAATGCTATAGAGCACAGTTCTACTCTGGCATCCATGAGTCAGAATCAACTCAATGTCAACTGGTTTGCTTCATTTTTTTTTATAGATGGTAAACAAAGAAAGTATTATTGCTCCCATTCTACAAATGTTAAAACTGAGTTTTAAATTTATAAGCTTGATAAATTTTCCCAAAATCTAAAGTTTTATGTGTAAGGCAGTGTCAAGAAGGAAATCCAGGAGTTCTGACTTCTAGGCCAGTGTCCTTCACACATAGCCAACTTCAGGGTTCTACTGAACATAGCCATGAAAAGCACATTTTCCCCACTTCTGACCCCACAGAAAAAAGTAACAGTGGCAGGCATACCACTTTCAGTTGTGCCTGGTCATACTTTAAAACTGAAGGTGACAATACACATTAGTAAGAAGATCAATACAAATGGGACTTCAACACAACTTGTGTACTCCTCCTGTCTTAACCCAATATTGTAAGCACAGAGTATGTACACTTTCATTTTTTATCTAATAAATAAATAAAAATAAAACTGAAAGAAGAAGTCCATTTTCCAAGTAAAGTCACTGCTTTTAGAAACAAAGTTAAAAATCACATTTCCTATTAGAAAGTCTTACTGATTACAAGAGAGTGGGAACAATGCCAAGGAGAACATAAGAGAGAGAGCTGACAATGCAGATGTGCAGACTTACAATTTACTAAATAAATAGCTCTTCACAGGAGCTCCCAAGACCCGACACACAAATGGGAAGACTGGGGCTCCATTCTACCCAAGGAACTCCACGGTCTGAGTGGAGGATTGAGACCTGCATTCCATTCCCCTTCAAGACAGGATCTAATGGGCTTTATTCCCAAAGGCAAGACTGACCAGCTCACAAAGAGCCTCTTTCTCTGAGAACTGTCCTCACCCCTCTAGTGGAGCCAGAAATCACTCTTGTGCCATTACATATCCGTAAACACACAACCACACATGACTGGTGGTCACTTTACCCAAGCCAGGACCGTCTAATTCTCTCTCTCCCTGGAGTTTGAAAGTAGGGCTTAGAAAGAGCCAGTCAGTCTGAGCTGGATTTCTTGAAAGGAAAAGTTGGGGCTCTGAGGCATCCAATTTATACTTATACACGTAGAAAAGGAGAGAGTCACAGACACATGCTGAAGGGGACTTTGTTTACAACTAATGTTTCTTTGAGCGTGAAGCAGAGGAAGAGAGGAAATGAGGGGGTTGAAGTTCTTAACAGGTTCAGAGATACTACTTCCAACTCTTTAAAAGGCTCAGCAGCCCTTTGAGTCTGTAAAATACTTAAATGTCCCAATAAACTTTGTCTTTGCACTGACCATAGTTGGTTTCTGTTATTAACAGCCAAAATAACCCTGAATAAGACTCCAAGTAAGAGAAATTACTGGACATTTGATGACTATTTGACATGGATAAATGCTACCAAAAGAAGTCGCAGCTACTCCTGGCCCCTCAGAAGCCAACTTTGAACTACTGGATGCTTCATAGAATGGCTTCAGGCATACAGAACCTAATGAACAGTAAACTAAATGAATTCCTAGGCCTTATTCTTTTAACAGTAAAATGAAATCAGCTCTATTTAAAGCTTAAAATTTCACATGGCTAGAAGTTCCTGATGAAATGTCTACAAACATCTCCCTAAATTACTCATGACACAGAAAGGAGATAAAAATTCAAAACAAAATGAAAAATGAAGAATGACTAACAATCTGTTTCCAGAATCCAGAAGGAATTTCTAGTAACTCAGTAAAGACAAGGAAGTAGAGATACACTGAGACAAACAGCCTACCCATGCTTCACTTTATAAAACAGGGAAGCCTATCCACCTGAAAGACTTTTCCTTTCTCTTCCATTTTCTACTGTGTGTGCTACCATTTGGATGCACCAGAGAACCGTTCCTTCTGTTCCAACCTATATAAATCCATTCAGAGAATGTGATTACTGGGAACCACAGAACATAAAGGAGAAAAGGACTCGGGTCTTAGGATGGGTTCTCTAGAGAAGCAAGACCAGTTAAGTGTATATAGGTAAGTAGATAGGTGGACAGATGATAGATAGACAGACAGACAGATTGATGTTGTTGTTAGGTGTCATCTAGTCACTTATCACTCATAGCGAACCTATGTACAACAGAACAAAACACTGCCTGGTCCTGCACCATCTTCACAATCGTTGTGCTGTTTGAGTCCATTGTTGTAGACACTATGTCAGTCTATCTTGTTGAGGGTCTTCCTCTTTTTTGTTGGCCCTTTACCAAGCATGATATCCTTCTCCAGGGACTAGTCCCTCCTGATAACACATCCAAAGTATATGAGATATAGTCTTGCCATCCTAGCTCCAAAACAGCATTCTGGTCATACTTCTTCCAAGACAGATTTGTTCATCCTTTTGGCAGTCCATAGTATAGCCAATATTCTTCATCAGCATGACAATTCAAAGGTATTTGTTCTTCAGTCTTCCTTATTCATCATCCAGCCTTTGCACGTATACAAGGTAACTGAAAACACTAAGGCTTGAGTCAGTGCACCTTAGTCTTCAAAGTGATGTCTACTTTTCAACACTTAAGGAGTATTTTATAGCAGATTTTCCCAATACAATATTTTTTTGATTTCTTGACAGATAAACAGAGAAAAAGAGAGGAAGGAAGAAAGGAAGGGAGGGATGGAGGAACCGAGGGGGGGAGGGAGGGAGGAAAAGAAGGAAGGAAGGAAGGAAGCCTTATGTCTGTGGTTCAGGTATCAGGCTGGAGGCTTCTCTTGACTCATCTACCTACCAGAGATGACAAACCCAATGTCGTGGATTGAATTGTGTGCCCCCAAAAATGTATGTGTTGATTTGACTCAGCTAGGTGTCCCAATATGGTGCCATTCCTCCCATGTGTTGTGAATCCTGCCTCTGTGATACTGATGATGGAGAATGCACTGCAGTTGTGTTAGCGAGGCAGGACTCAAACTACAAGCTTGTGGGATATAAGGAAGAGAAGTGAGCAGAGGAAGCTGGGAAGGTCACACCACCAAGAAAGCAGCACCTAGAGCAGAGCACATCCTTTGGACCCAAGGTTACTGCGCCGAGATGCTCTCACTGGATTTGGACACAGCCTACCGGACCGTGATAAAATCTCTTGCTGAATGGTCTTGCAACTTATGAATGGATCTGTGGCTTACCAGACTGTCACAATAAAAATTTCTCTTCATAAAGCCGTCCACTCGTGTTATTTTCTGTTGGAGCAGTACTAAGTGACTAAAACACCCAAGAAGAGCAGATCAGACAGCAGGCTGCTGGCTCACAGATTGCATAGGCCAATGGTTCCAAGATGGGCAGGCAATGCTACTATATTCTTTTCTTTTGATTTCCTGGCTCCAGGTCCTTGCATAGTCCATTATAATGCTTTATTTAGTCTTCTCTTATTCTGCCCTATAGAGTTCCTATGAGTCAGAATTGACTCAGTGGCAACCAGTTTGATTTTTTTTCTTTTTTCTTTTTTGGTTTAGTCTTCTCAAGCTGCCCTGTTCAGATTCTTTTCATCATTTATTTCATTTGCTTTAGCTACTCTACATTCAAAAGCAAGTTTCAGAATTTCTTCTGACATCCATTTTGGTCTTCTCTTTCTTTCCTATTTTCTTAATGACCTTTTTTCACGTATGGTGTGCTTGATGTCACCCAACAGTTTGCCTGGTCTTCAATCCTTAGTGTTTAATGTGTCAAATTTGTTCTTGAGAGAGTTTCTAAATTTAGATGGAATATACTCAAGGTCATACATTGCCCGTTGTAGCCTTGTTTTAATTTTCTTCAGCTTCATCTTGAACTTGCATATAAACAATGAAAGTCTGTTCTGCAGTCAGCCCCCACCTTGTTGTGACTGATGACACTGAGTTTCTCCACCATCTCTTTCCACAGATGTAGTTGATTTTCTTCTTGTATATTTATTCCACTGAGTAAGGACCCCATGCATAGTCACTGTTTATGTTTTTGGAAAAATGTAAAGATCAGTATCTTAGGCATTAGTGAGCTGAAATGGGCTGGCATTGGCCATTTTGTTTCAGACAATCATATGGTCTATTACGTTGGGAATGACAGCTTGAAGAGGAATGGTGTTGCATTCATCATCAAAAAGAACATTTTGAGCTCTATCCTGAAATACAATACCATCAGCGATAGGATAATATCCATATGCCCACAAGGAAGACCAGTTAATGTTTACATACCAATACATACCAATACTGATGCCAACACTGAAGAAATTAAAGATTGTTACCAATTTTCACAGTCTGAAATTGACAAGCCATCAAGATGCATTGATAATTACTGGTAATTGGAAACTGAAAGTTCAAAACAAAGAAGTCTCAGTAGTTGGAAAATATGGCTTTGGTGACAGAAAGGACACTGAAGATCACATGATAGAGTTCTGCAAGACCAATGACTTACTCAATGCAAATACTTTATTTCAAGCTAAGAACAGAGCATTAAAAGGCCAAGGACAATCTTGCACAAAGTCTTGATAAATCTGTAATTGTTTAAGGGTAACTAAAGTAGGAGCCAGGGAAGACCATCCTGTGACCTACAGAAAAACAGTACCATATCAGAGGAAGAAAGCATCAGCCAGAAAGCTAAGAAAAAGTTTATCTCTGTAGATGACTTACCCTACACACCAGAGGAAAAGTTTAAAAAGTAGGCATCTATAATATGAAAAAAGCAAGACAGTCCTATGAAATTGAAACTCCAAAACACACAGAGGATAAGTTGAGATAAACTGACACCAGGGTGTTTCAAAGATTGCCATTTGAGGTGATATTTTAGGTTCTTACAACAATGTGATATTGTGGGAGCTTCTTTATGATAGGCCTAATGGTGATTCTTTTAAAATAAATGATGAGGAAAAACTTTTAGGACACCATAAGAGTAGTTAGTTAAAAGGATGGAGGGTTCTTTTTGGGTTTTTTTAATGTTTTATCCTGTTTTAGATCAAACAGTTTTCAGATATCATCCACTTGGGCATCAGCCCCTTGTTTGCTTGCTGCTTTCATAAAATAACCTAGCAGATCTTTTGGAAGGAAGAGATGTGCAGACAAGCAGAGCATTTTGTCTGCAAACAAGCAAGGAGAAAGGATGGCATTCTGAAGCTTTTTTCTTTTTCTTTTTTGTCAGAAATGATGGAGTATTAAAACCCAGTAACAACTGCATGACTTCATTTGAAATGGTTACATTGTACAAGTTTTTTTCACACTCTCCCTTTTTTGGTAGCAATAATAAATAATTAAGAAAACAAAATTCAGGGAAATTCTCAGGAAATTTTACAAACGTACAGGCTAATTTCAGAATATGCATTGCTAGAGTAACTAGTAGCTCTACCAATACTATTAAACATTTGCATGCTGACTCAAACAAACTAAACGTTTATCTGCCACTTCCATGACAGCACAAGGCAAGTGCTGCAAACTGGCAACCCTGCTTTGGGTGCCCAGGCTAACAAAGGCTAAGCCATCTTCAGTGTATTGTCTCCAAGGGTGTCACTGTCATTTCCTGGCACTTAGCACAAACAGGAGAAAAAAGAGAAGTCATGGAAGGCTGCTATGAGGCAGTCTTGGAAACCACACACACCAATTCACATTCTATGCCACAGAACTCCGTTGTGTGGTAAATATTAAGAGGCTTCTGGCCTATAAAGGTGGATTTGACCAATGGTATCCAAGAACTAATATAAAGGAGCCTAGCTGGGATGAGAAAATATTTCCAAGAAAATAAAATGATTTTATTTTATAAATAAAATCAAAATAATTAAGTGGCACAGTGGTTAAGAGCTACAGCTGCTAACCAAAGGGTCAGCAGTTTGAATCCACCTTGTACTCCCTGGAGATTCTAGAGGCAGTTTTGCCCTGCCCCATAGGATTACTATGAGTTAGAAACAATTCAGTGGCAAGAGGTTTGGGCCTCTTTTTTAAAAAAAAAAAAAAAAGTAAGCAAAACTTAGAAAAGTTTAGAAAAGAAAATTTAAATGAGAAGGTAGTAAATGAGTGGAATTGATAAGGCAGAAAGTCAAACAAGTATTATATACAGATAGCAACTTTCAGAAACATTTTCAAAATGTACAGAAAGGTGTCAAAGAATCAAAATTATCATATTTCTTTGAGTCCAATATGCCCAATTTTCCACATTTTAACATTTCTGAAACCAGGTTGAGTCTTACCAGTCAGTCACAACTTACTGTCATGACTCGCCAGGAAACTGCCAAGATGAGGCTGCCAGGGCTTGGCCATGGGTAAACATGGTCTCAGCTGCTCATGCTGTAAGCACTTCAGTTGAGTTATATACATTGTGGTGATTACACAGGTTGAGTTTAATTGCCACTTAAAATGTCTTTTAAAAGATTACATGGTTTGGCATTGAAACAAGAAGTCATTGTGTATGAAGAAAAGCATGGAATTGGAACAGCAGAATGTAATTTGATATTACTGGAGCAAATATCTGTTGTTGGGCCAACGACTGCAATTTCTTTTCCTTTCCTTTAAGAAAAAACAAGTGCATTACAGAATCCAAGAGAGTAATGTAATTTTAAGTAGAAGCTGTGTTATATTTTGTAACTGAGATGCATACAAATAGGATTGCCTATCACATTACAAACAATGCAGCTGAAGGCAGGAAAAAGTGCCAAATCCCTCAAAATAAATGAAACCATTCAAAACAAGAAGAGATCCATGTCAACTTAACAGTTTCACAGAACTGTAATTATGGCATTATGTTATAGTTTAATTGATAGTATATTTTTCTTCCTTAGTTACATATAAAATAACAGTACTTCTTATAATCAGTATTACCTTACATTCAATAAAATACAGTAATTAAGAGGAAACTGGTAGATACGGAAGACCAGGAGTAGATATTCAGCCTAAGAAATATAAACATATCTCTACACTAGTCTGAGACCAGAAGAACTAGATGGTGCCCAGCTATCACCAATGACAGGGAACTGGGCAGAGCATCCCAGACAGAGCAGGAGAAAGATGTAGAACAAAGTTTAAACCTATATAAAAAAAAGACTGAACTTTCTAGTCTAACAGAGACCGGAGGAATCCCCAAAACTGTGACTCCCAGATGCTCTGCTATCCCATAACTGAAACCATTCCTGAAGCCCACTTTTCAGACAAAGTTTAGACAGACCAATAAAACAAAAAATAACACATATGAAGATGTGCTTCTTATTTCAATCAACTATATGAGACCAAATGGGTGGCACCTGTCTAAGAGCAGGATGGGAAGTCAAGAAGGGACAGAAACTGGACTAATGAACACAGGGAACCTGAAGTAGAAGCAGGAAGTGCTGTTGCCTTGTAGGGATTGCAACCAATGTCACAAAACAATACGTGTATCAATTTTTGAATGAGAAATAAAGCAGTAACTTTCACCTAGAGCATTATATATATGCTTCTGAGGAATCTAGATCAAAAGAGAAGCAATAATTGAAGACATAATTTTTTTAAAAAAAAAGAAATGAAAAGGGGGAACCTGAGGAGAATAATAAAATGGGTTCACCAGGTTCCAGCTAAAAGTAACAAAGAAATACTCACAACCAGAAATAACCTAACAATTCTTTTTCATATAGAAGCAAATGGAAAAGACATTTTCTGCATACATCTAAGGAAAACAAAAAGAAGATGAAACATTTATAAAGGAATAAAAAACCATGTTAATTTTGGTCTTCTCTTCTGCAACAATAAGAGCAACGTCTATAAAGTTTTGACACGGAAAAGACTTAGACTTAAGAATGTTACTCACAGCTGAGTTTTAATTTTCAAGAGGAGACAGCAAAAGGCACTCTCACACATGTAAGAGCTCAGGATGTCTACCGCTCATGGATTCTTCTTTAAACAACTATAAAATATATTCCAGCTGTCCAAGTGATGAGTTAAAATTAGGAGCTCAAGAATGGGAAGAATCACAGCACAAAAAAGACTAGCAGTGAACACTGAACACAATTAAGCATAGAGAGAGGTCTGAAACAACTGTTTAACACCTACAAGACTGAGCATCAATGTCAAAGTAACTCTAGACACAAGAGACATACCATCAAAAAAATTTTAATAACAACCCATATCCAAAACCCATATTTAACTAATAAACTTCCAAGTTGGGGGAAAGGTGAGGAGAAGGAAATAAAAATACACCAAAAACAAATCTTCGTTTGACACAGTCATGTCCTAAAAATACCATATGATGATTGACTTTAACAAAGAACTGATTGAAAGGTATTCATACACATTTTAAGAAACACATTACATACGAGAGTAGGGGGCTGTCCTTAAAAAATCAATAAAACTTCACCCCTCCTCAACATATTTCTCATCTCTCTAGTCAACACATGTGGAGCTGTCATGTGTCAGGGCAACTAGCAACAACTACAAGCCAAATAAAGAATAGATTTTAATTTGATACCTAAACAAATGAGTGGTAACTTGGCTGAAAGAACCCGTGGAGAACCAGTCTCTGCTGACATTTAAACCTTTGGAGCCTTGGTGGAGCAGTGGTGTGGAAGAACAGCCGACGTCAGGTTCAAACAGAACAAACTTTTTTTTTCCCCCCCCCAACAACAATAAGACACATATTTCATCTGGCTCTATATGTTTCTATTGTAGAAGAATTAAATCAGTTCAGTAAGTAGCTGAACCAAAACGAAACTCACTGCCATCAAGTTGAGTCGAACTCAGAGTGAACCACGGGACTGGTAAAAAAAAAAAAAAAAAGTAAGGTTTCCAAGCAGTGCCTGGAGGATTCAAACTGCAGATCCTTTGGTTAGCAGCCATAGCTCTTGACCACTACACCACTACCGTTTCCTCAATAAGCACAGAGTTCCAAATTAGTTTTTACTTTGTGCCCACTAAGTCTTATTTCACCACAATAATATTAGGCTTTATTTAAGTAAATGATTGTTCTGTCTCTCCCAATAAAATAACTGGATAACTTTTGTGCTTCCAATACCTTAATCACTCAGCTCTATCCCCTCAGCTGCACTTTTTTCCGTTCTTAGTGGTCTTTCATGCTAGATTGGCATTTTTAGATTTTTTAACACTTTATTTTTGCATAGGTAAAATTTTCACATAGTTGAAAATTTTAAAGGTAAAAAAAGGAAGGAAGAGTTTACAATGAAAATTCTCCCCTGTACCACTGTTCCTTAGCTACCTAGCAGTGCTTTTCCCCGATATTTTCCTTGATTATCTACTTTTGTTCACATTGCTTCCGAAACGCCCTATCTTTTTAACTTTGAGGGTGCCCATCACTTATTTAAAATAAGGCTCAATATTCACCATTAATAACCATTTAAATCTTTGGAGCCTTGGTGGAGCAGTGGCGTGGAAGAACAGCCAAGGTCAGGTTCACCGTGAATGCTGCCACGTGCTAGGTCTAGAAAACTCCCCAAAATCAAAACCATTGCTGGCCAGTTGATTCCGACTCATACTGACCCTAAGTGTAGGTACAGAGAAAAGCAAAAACAAACCCATTGCCGTCGAGTCGATTCTAACTCATAGCGACCCAATACTAGAGTACAACTGCTCCCCAGAGTTTATAAGGAGTGCCTGGGCTTTGAACCGCTGACATTTTGGTTAGCCTCCCTAGCACTTAACCACCACACCGCCAGGGTTTCCAGGTGTAGAGGGACCTGTTAACGTACAAATACTTTCTTTTTTATAATAGCAGTAATGATGGTGAAATGCATTGAACGAATCATACTACCCTAGTACTTCAGTGTTCTCACTTACCAGGTACGAGAGTCCTGAAGTTCCTGGATAGTGCAAAGGATTAACTGGCTCGGCTGCTAACCGACAGAGTGGCTGTCAGTCCTAGTTCACTCAGGGATCCCTCGGAAGCAAGGCCTGCAATCGACTTCAGAAAAAAATCAGCCACTAAAAACGTATGGAGCCAGTTTACTGTGGCACATACGGGGTCGCCATGAGTGGGAACTGACTGGATGGCGACGAACTTATTGGTTTTCCAGGGCCAGTTTTCTCTCTAAAGCTGATATTCTGAGCCTTTCTGAAGCCGTCTTTGATTAGCGCGCTAATTACTGCGCCGTCAGTCAGTCCTCCTCCGTGTCCTGGGTGCCCTGGCATAGCCTACCTCTCCACCTGGAGAAAGAACATTCACGCACCATAAAGAGTTCAAGTTCCAGCGCAGTGCTTTTTCAGGTCCTTGAAGAAAGGACAACACTTAATACAGAAGAATGCGTTTCTAACCGTGGTATTTTGAATATCTGCAGCGATGGTGTTTTTATTCTATACTCCTCCCCTCCAAAAAAAAAAAAAATGCCCACATGGCACCATATTGCCTGGGTACCGACAGCCCTGTACACTCACACCTTGGCTCACTTTGGTGTTGCTCAGCACAATGACTCTCCTTCACACATTAACTGTGTACAAGCCAAACCACAAGAAAAACGTGCCCTGCAGCCTGGCCCCTCCAGACCTCCCAGGCCAGAGGATACCTGGAAGGAGTCCACCGCCTCCTCCTTTTCCGGGTCCACCCGAGCAGCCCGGGCGCTCTGCACCCCCGAGCGCGGCGCTGCACCGGGAGCCGCCCTGGTCCCAGCAACCCGAGGCGCCGAGACGCTGCGGACGGCAGACGGGCTGCTGCTGCCACCTCTCGGTGGCCTCTCTCCCAGACGCACTCAACCATCCCCACCCCCACTTCCGGCCCCACCCCAAGCCCCTTTCCCCAGGAGTTTTTGGGTGTTGGGCGCCCCTCTCGGGGACCGGGCATAGTAAGGTGACTACAGTTTCGGAAGGGGCTTATCAGAGAGAGAAGGATCTTCCCTGCGGGTCTTGCTTTCAGACCGAATAGGAGGGTATATGCAGCCAGCACGGACCTTCCCCAGGGCTCTGTGGGGCAGATGTTAACGCGGCTATTTTCAGAGGTAGCTATGTTAATGAGGCAGGACACAATCTATGGGATTAGATGTGTTTTAAATCAATCTCTTTGGAGTTGTCAAAGAGAGAGGCAAGCAGAGGAAACAGGGACTCCTATCCCCAAGAAGCAAGACCCAGGAGCAGAACTCACCCTTTTCACCCAAAGTCCCTGTGCTGAGAAGCTCCTTGACCGGGGTGAAGGCTGATAACAACGTCCTTTCTCCAGAGCCAACAGAGACAGAAAGCCTTCCTCTGGAGCTGACACCCTGAATTCAGGCTTCTAGGCTCCTACTGCGAGAAAATATATTTCTCTTTGTTAAAGCCATCCACTTACGGTATTTCTGTTAGCGCCAGAAAACTAACACTCAGTCTTTGCCTGTAACATTTACAAATGTCCCCAGGAAGCCCTGTGAATTCACTGCAGTCCTCAGAACTAGCTTCTGCTGACCACGTCTCGTACCATGCTCCCCAGAGCTCATGAGGCTCCAGCTTCAAGGACCTTCTTTCTACTGTAGAATATGCAAAGCACCTTTCTTTTATAACACATTATACTTTCCGTTTTCTCCACCTTGGGTGCTTTACTCCAGGTCTTGGCTAGGCGAACTCCTTCCCAGCCTGGGGTCAAGCTCTAAATAAGGCTTTCCAGGCCTCCCACCAAGTCACTCGGTCTGATATCAGCACATTTCCTATCTTTATAGCTCTTACTACTATCTGAAATTATCCCGTGCTTATTTAACTGGCTTACTTTCTATCTTCCCCATGGCAATATGAGCTTTGTGAGAGCAAAGACTTTGCCTGTTTTGTTCATTACTATCTCCCCAGAACCCGGAACTCTGCTTAGCATTAAGCAGACATTAAGTAATTGCTTAATGAATGAATGTAGCTATACCCAGTGCAAACAGATGAAAAGGATTAATGACAAATATACTTTGCGTGTATTACCGATTTTGATCTTCACAACAGCTGTTTTTAAAAAAGATATTTAAGAAAAACCAGTGGCCATTGATCTGCCATGGAGATCAGCAGTAGCTGTGACTGAGTTAGCCCATTCTGTTCAGATATATATTTTAAATATTTAGCTTTAAAAAAAAAAGTTGTTATCAAGTCGATTCCAACTCGTGGTGACCAAGTATGTCTTGTCATATATAACCAGTTGCCATCTGGTTGGTTCTGACTCCTGGTGGCCTCATGTGTGCAAAGTAAAACAGTGCTTTCCAGGCTTCCATGGCAGTCATCTCTCTGAAGAAGCTACCAGGCCTTGCTTTGTGGGCATCTCGGGGTGAATTTGCACTGTCAGCCTTTCAGTGGGTAGCCAACCACTTAACCGTTTGTACCACTCAAGGACTCCAAATTAGATCAAATTAACCTTGTTTTATAGCTAAGGAAATCAAGAGTCAGAGAACCTAAGCCTCCCTTCAAGTTTTCATAGCTGAAGTGACAGAGAGAAAATTCAAACTCAGATCTGCCTGTCTTCCTAAAATCACATTGCCTTCGTGGACTTCCTGTTAGTGTTGCTGTTCTTGGGCCATCCAGTCAGTTCTGACCTACAGCGACCCTATGTACAGCAGACAAAAACACTACCGAGTCTGAGCCGTCCTCACGTTCATTGCTACGCTTGAGCCCATTGTTGCAGCCACTATGTGAATCAGTCCATCTCGTTGACTGTCTTCCTTTCTTTCGCTGATCTTCTACTTTACCAAGCATGATGTCCTTCTCCAGGGATTGATCCCACCTGAAAACATGTCCAAAGTATGTAAGATGTAGTCTCACCATCCTTGATTCCAAGGAGCACTCTCCCTCTACTTTTTCCAAGATAGACTTGTTCCTTCTTCTGGTAGCCCATGGTATATTCAGTATTCTTTACAAACTCCACAATTTAAAGGCTTCGATTCTTCCTCAGTCTTCATTACTGATCATGCAGTCACATGAATATGACGTGACTGAAAACACCACAATCAGGGACACCTTAGTCTTTGAGGTAACATCTTTGCTCTTCACACTTTAAAGTGGTCTTTTGCAGCAGATTTGCCCAATTCGATGCACTATTTGGTTTCTCAACTACTGCTTCCATGGCTGTTCATTGTGGATTCAATAAAATCCTTGACAACTTACAGTATTTTCTCTGTTTATTATGACATCACTTATTTTTCCAGTTGTAAGGATTTTTGTTTTATGTTGAGGTATAATCTATACTGAAGGCTGGATCTTTGTGCTTCAAGTCCCCTTCACTTGCAACAAGCGAGGCTGTGTCATCTGCACGTCTGAGACTGTTTGTCTTCCTCACGTCTTGATGCTGCATTCTTCTTCGTATAGACTTTTTGCTCGGCATACAGATTGAGTGCATGTGGTGAAATGATACAATTCTGACACACACTTTCCTGACTTTAAAGCACTCAGTATTTCCTTGTTCTGTTTGAATGACTGCCTCTTAATCCATGTATAAGTTCCTCATGAGCACAATTAATCGTTCTGGAATGTCCATTCTTTGCAATGTTATCCATAATTTGTGACTATCCTCACAATTGAATGCCTTTGCATGGTAAATTTAACACAGGTAAACATTTTTCTGGTATTCTGTGCTCTCAGCCAGGATCTATCTGACATTAGCAGTGATATCCTGGTGTCTTAGGATGGGTTTGCTAGGAAAGCAAAACTAGTAACACATATAAGAGGTACAAGGAAAGATTTACATAAAGGAAACAGGTCACGCAATTGTAGAAACTGAACTGTTTCAAGTCCTGGAACAAGCCTCACACAGCCACAGCTGGCGAACCCACGGTCAACAAATCAGAAATGAGAGCTCTAGATCACAGGCTGTGTAGGTCACTGGATCCCAAGCTGGCAGGAGAGACTGCAGGGTTTCTGCTGACTCAGAGAGCTGCAAGGGCTGGCAAATCCAGGATCAGCAGGTCAGGGAATACTACTGTCACTCACAGGCTATAACGGTTGATGAATCCAACAGCTGCTAGTTCAAGTCCCAGGAACCATGCACAACAAAAGAGAGAACAATGTGAGCAGACAGGAAGTGAGCGGTGGAAGGCGGAGAGATGAGAACTGAGGGGCGAGAACCCACCGCAGGCCCCGCCCCTGCCACTTGATACAGCTGCCAAACATGGAGAATCATTGTCCAGCCAAGTTGACACAGTTTTAACCACCACACCTGGTTTCACATCCTCTTCTGAATCTTGCCTGAATTTCTGGCAATTCTCTGTCAATTAACTGCTGTAGCCATTTTTGAATGATCTTCAGCAAAATTTTACTTGTGTATGATATCAATGATATTATTGTTCAACAATTTCCACATTCGATCAGATCACATTTCTCAGGAATAGGTATAACTATGGATCTCTTCCAGTCATTTGGCCAGGTAGCTGTCTTAAAAATTTCTTGGCATAGATGAGTGAGTACTTTCAGTGCTACATTCATTTGTTGAAACATCTCAGTTGGCATTCTGTCCATTCCTAGAGCCTTGTTTTTTACTGATTCCTTCAGTGAAGCTGAGACTTCCTTCCTTCAGTACCACTGGCTCCTAATTTTATGCTGCTTCCTGAAGTGGCTGAACACTGATCATTTCTTTTTGGTACAGTGAATTTGTGTATTCCTTCCATCTTCTTTTGATACTTCCTGAGTCACTTAATATTTTGCCTGTAGACACAGTCTCTTCCCTCTAAATAGCAGCAGACTTCTTGTTAACTGCCTAGAAAACCTAAGACTAGAAGCAAAGCCAGGAAATGGAGCCTGGGGGTTAATCTCCAGAGTACTTAGAAAAGAAATTGGTCCAGGTGGGAACAGGTCAACTGGAGGCCTGAACCTCTGACCCCTAGTAGAGAACGGCAGAGGTTCCCTCCCTGGAAGACCCTTCCTGGCTCACTCTTGGGGCCACGGCTGGCACAGGAAGGCCTCTCACAGCTTTATCTTCTGACCTGCCCATGCTCCCCTGTAAACTTAATGACACATTTAACTATTGTGGCTGCCTCTAACTGACAGGTTCCTGGTGATCGTGCTGACAGATAGGGGGACAACACACACACACAGCTGTAATCAAAGAGTTGGTGAACACCTAATGAGCTCTCTCTACGAGGTGCTAAGGGCACATATTGCAGGCAATCCTTGAGTGAAGGAATACTTGTCAGGGCTTGCTCATCTGCAGACTCCAGGGAATTTGGGGTTGCCACAAAACCTTGGGAGAGATTGTGAAAGGAATCTGTAGGTCAGAGTTTAGATGGCTGGTCCCTTAGTTTGACACCCTTGTACAAAAGGAAGGAGATTACAGTTTGGTTTGTAAAGTCAAGGGACCTGTGCTTTATCATCTCCCTCTTTATACAGCCTTGTTTTCTCAAGTTACTGCTAAAACGAGTGGTTGAGAAACGAAAAGAATTTGTTTTCCCTCTCCCAACCTTTATAGTCTCCTTGTCCCTGGACGATGCAAATAGTTAATATGCTCTGGACTACTGATCAAAAGTTTAGAGGTTTGAGTCTACCCAGAAGTACCTCGGAAGGAAGGTCTGGCCATCTACCAATGAAAAACCAGCCATTGAAAACCCTGCAGTGCACAGTTCTACTCTGACACAGAAGGGGTTGCCATGAGTTGGAGTTAATGGGACAGCAACTATTTTATGTCTTACCTGGCTAACTCCTGCTGATCCTTACAACTAAATACCACCAGTTGACCCTAGCCAACCTAGCCCAGAAAGTTGACCCTAGCCCTGACACTGGCCAAGGCATCTCTCCTTTGTGCTCAAAATACCCCATGCATAGCTTACCACACTAAATTCAATTATACATATGTGGGTCTGTCTCCCCAGCCAAACCATAAGCTATTCTGAGGTGGAAACTGTGTTTTGGTATCTCCGTCTTTGTATCTCCAGCCCTGAGCACTATGCCTGGCCTATAATAGAAGCCCGTCTTAGCTGTCTAGTGCTGCTATAACAGACAGACCACAGTGGATACCTTCCACAAACAGAAATTTATTTTCTCACAGTTTTGGAAGAGAGAAGTCCAAATGCAGGGCTCTAGCTCTAAAGGAAAACTTTCTTTCTCTGTTAGCTCTCAAGGAAGGTCCTCATCTCTTCTGACCCTCTGTTCATTAGCAGTCTTCATATGGCTTGCTATTTCTCTTTGCCAATCTCTGCTTCATGCTTCATAGAAGCTTAATCTGCTCTTTTTATATCTCAAAAGGGATTGCTTTAGACATACTGTACACTAATATTCCTCATAAACATAACACAGAAAACTTGTTCCTAAATCAGATTACAGCCACACATTTAGGAGTCAGGATTTACAAGGAATATTTGGGGCGGGGGTGGGGGGAGGAAACAATTCAAGTTGAAAAACACCAGTGGTTTGTTAAAGCAAAATTTAAAGTTTATTGTGGAAATCAAAGTACAGTTTAAACTACGAAACACAAAGTGAAAGCAAATTCAGCCGGGCTCCCAAGAGCATCTTAGCAGCAGGGAGTTCAAAAGCAAAAACCGTAAGCTGAAGCGTGCAGTTAAAAGATCTGCGATTGGTTGGTATTTACAGTGTTTAAGGGGAGTTGTTAGGTTTTCTCTGAGGCTAGTCTTCAGAAATCCTAGAAAAGTTCTAGGTGGTTAACCTGTGTATCAGCAGAGCCCTGGTGGTTCAGCAGTTAAAAGCTCAGCTGCTAACCAAAAGGCTGGCAGTTCAAGTCCACTAGCTGCTCCTGGGAAACCCTGTGGGGCAGCTCTGCCCTTCTCATAGGGTTGTTTTGAGTTGAAATTGATTCTGCAAAAATAGGTTTGGATTTTTTTAGACATCAACAGGATATTGGCTAATGGGTAATTCAGGTATGAACGCCTTTCCAAGAGGTGACCGACCACTGGTTTCCAGGAACATTTGGATATAGTGTATGCAGACCACTTTGACACTTTCAGGCCTGTGTTTCTGAGGACAATAAACTAGGTTATTTCAAAGAAAATGAACACAGGGGTGAACAGATCCACCTTAGCATTACATTCTTTTATAGTACATGAGCAAAGAGTTTATTGAGGTTCAAGGAGGAAAAGAGTTTTGAAAATCTATGAGCAAAATATAATTATTATATAATTATATATTATTTTAAATATTATTATAAAATAATATCAGCTTATTTTAACCACAAGCACATCTTTCTACATGTTCAGAAAGCACTCAAGTCTTGTGCTTTCTGAAACACCTGTGCAAGTCTAAAGGCTCCCATAGCAATCTTAGTCATCTAGTACTGCTGTAACAGAACTATCACAAGAGGATAGCTTCAACAAAGAAAGAGATTTATTCTCTCACAGTCTAGTAGGCTAGAAGTCCAAATTCAGGGCATTAGCTCCAGAGGAAGGCTTTCTCTTTTGGCCCTAGAGAAAGACCCTTATATCAGTCTCTCCCTGGCCTGGGAGCTTCTCTGTACAGGAACCCCAGATCTAAAGAGTCCACTCTGCTTCTGGCACTGCTTTCCTGGTGGTTTGAGCTCCTCACTCTCCGTTTGCTTCCCTTTCCTTTTGTCTCTTGTAAAATAAAAGGTAGTGCAGTCCATAGTCCTGAGAAACTCCCTTTACATTGGATCAGGGATCTGAATTTAGTCAGGGTGTTACAATGCCACCCTAATCTTCCTTAACATAAAGTTACAATTCCAAAATGGAGAACAACCACACAGTATGGGGAATCGTGGCCTCACCAAGTTGACACCTATTTTAGGGGGACACAATTCAGTCCACGAAAGCAACCTTTGATATAGTTAGCACACTCTCCTAAGAAGCATAAAGCAGAAGGAAATTCTGAGGAACAATCAAATTAACCAAAAAATGACTTGGGGCCTATACTTTCACTAAAAGCCTCAGTCATGTCAACAAGCCTTAATTTCGGAATGCTCTTTCTCACTATTGGTGATGAATGAATGAATGAATGACCAGACCATGTGGCCTGATGTTAGGGTGGGCAGACATGACCACTGTCAGTGCTGTCAGCATTCACAGAATCTTGGGAAAGACTTTAAGGTTATCGAGCCAAGCAGGTAGGTGCCTGAATCCTGGGTCCTTGCCCTGAGGCAATAGCCTTCTAACAACACAAACACCAATAGACTGACCAACCTGGCCATGGGCTACAGTTATTTCTTAAGACTCTGAGTCTGCACCACCAGCTGTTCAGAACAAACTGTTCATGACTCAACTGCATTATCTTTATGCCCCAGTCAGTGCCCAGGCCTCCCAGGGCTGTGATTAGTTCATTATGATTGCTCCCACCTCCACAAGAGAGTCCCAGTTGTCTTTGCAACAAAAATAGTTTTAACATTTATTACCAGAAAAGTCATTAGCAGGAGGCTGGGTAGCAAGAAAGCAGCAACTTGTAAGACAAAAGAGGGCAACCCAACGGGCAAGTTGCCAACTGCCTGCCCTGTGAAGTCAGCACTGGGTAAACCTAAGAAACTGTCATTCAGTCATCAGCTGTGCCACCCATACTCTTTTTCAGAAGACCATAGCATCACCTTTAACAATGTGCTGGTGGCTCAGGTGGGTATGGGAGCCCGAAAAGTACCCCTGAAGCCAGTGACCAGAGAAAAACACAGCTGCTCAGGAGACATGCAGACAGAAATTCCCCATTGCCTGCGGAGGAGTGGTGGCTTCTCTGCAGCAGGATTCTTTCCCAGTGAGAGCATGAGAGCATGAGGGGTCGGCTGGAGAGTAGTTTGGGGACAGAGGAGAGGGTAATGTGAGCATGCCAAGAATATTCTAGACCTCACCAGCTGACGACTTCAAAGCCAGCTCACATTTACCTACAATTCCCAAACTGCGACCATCTGAAGTGTTAGGTTCTGGGCCCCACCAGTCCACCCTGCAGCTGTCTCTGAGCGGTGCCGTGGCTGCCTCCCAGGAGCTCAGGAGCTAAAGCCGAAGTCCTTCCACTGGAGCCCGTCCGTCAGGGCACCACCACGCAGCCCGCGGGCTCACTGCTCTGCAGGCACGGCTGCGCTCCACCAGGGGGCGCCAACGTAAAGGCCACGCTGGCCTCTAGGGCACAGACTCGGCTCCGATGCCGGCTTCTCAGTTGTTCCTGGAGAATCCTCCTTCTCCAGTTACATTCTGACATCTTAGGTCAGGCTGCCACTTCTACCATGAAATTTCTGGAGAATTGGAGGAGATAGATAAGACCTAGATAGGCCCTGGTGTAGTCTAAGATCCCTACCCATCTGCCTCGCACCTCAGGCCCATCCACCTTCAAGGGCCAGCTGTCACTTATCTTTCACCACCAGAAACACACCTTCCTGTCCTGGAAACTGAATCAGAGAGATTGCCTCACTCAGTCTAAGACGGACCTCTAAAAACAGTCAATATCCTGGATTTCCCTCTTCCACACTGCTGTCCTCCCAGAGCACACCCACTGAGCCCTGCAGTGCAGATGGGCCATTTTAACTCATTTTAAGCATCCAATTCAGTAGCATTAGTTACAGTCACCACAATATTGTACAACCATCATCAGCCCACATTCTTTTTAGTCTCTTTTCAGTAAAGATTATGTCTTAGGCTGAGTTCTCTAAAGAAGCAAAAACAATAAAGTGCATAGACATGGAGAGAGAGAGAGAGTTTTATATCAAGGAAATAGCCCACATAGTTGTAGAGGCTGGAATGTCCCAGGTCTGTGGGTCAGAAAAGAGGCTTCTCCTGATTCAGGTAGCCACAGGAGCTGGTGAACCCAAGATCAACAGGTTAGACAGCTGCTCACAGGCTGTGCAGATTAATGAATCCCAAGATTATCGGGCAAGACCACAGGTAAGTTGCTAGCTGAAGTTCCAAGAACCAGAAACAGACAAACAGAATCCACCTACTGGATCCAGCACCAGCAGAAAGCCCCCAGCCTTGCCAGGATGTTGCAGGCCACACCCCCAAGGACACTCCCTTTCGGCTGATTGACTACTCACAGCATACCCCCATCAGGAGGGTGACCAGCTACCAAGTCGCAACAGAGAAGTGATTATAACGTCATGCAACTGCCAAAACTCTGAGAATCATGGCCCAGGTAAGGTGACACACAATCGTAACCATCACAAGTTAAAATGTGAGGGACTAGTCCCATCTAAATTCTCTTTCCCATGTTAATCCCAGTGAATCCTCTGCTCAACATTACTGATTTAAAGCTTTCATTCTTTAGCTTCATGGTTAAAATACTGTATGGTCAGCTGCCTTGCCTACCCTTTCCAGTCCATGTCCTGCCACTTTGTCACACCCAACCCTTGCCCTCCAAGCCTTTGTCCAAGCAGTTTCTTGTGCTGAAATTATCCATCCTTGATATCTACTCATCTTCTAGATTCAGTCTAAATTTCTGCTTCTTGGGACTGTATCTTAGCCTAAAAAAAATAATCTGATCTCAGTGCCTCTGCCTGGTGCTCGCACTGCTGTGCCTGCCTGACATGTGCTGACAACAACACACACTGGCTACTGTCAGTCGGCCCCTGACTCAACGGCAACCCCACTCTGACGGATTGGCTCACTGTAACCCAAAGGGTTTTCAGTGGTCGACTTTTCAGAATTAGCTTGCCGGGCCTTTTTTCCTAGTCCTTCTTAGTCTGACAGCTCCACTAAGTTCTCTTCAGCATCACAGCAACATGAAAACCTCCACTGACGGACTCACAGTGGCTGCACGTGTGGTGCACCGCCCACAATGAAACCCACGGAAGATGAGAACCACCACTGCTCTCCCACCTGACCAACAGCAGATGCTCAAAACTGCTTCCTGACTAGAAAAGTGATTGAAAGATAATATGAGTAAATAAATTCCCTTGAAGGCAACAGTGGGTCACCGAATTCCAACTTCCCCCTTCTTGGACAGGAATAGAATTGTAGTAACTCAGGTAAGGACTACATTTCCTAAAGTCCCCTGCATCCATGCAACTGTAGTTCTCGTCATTAGTAAAGGAACAAAGTGACTTGTGTCACTGCCAATCCTGGCCTTAAAATACCTCTATGTGCCCCTCTGTGCTTTTTCTGAAACTCATAAATGCCTGTGTCCCAGCCTCAGCCACTCAGTTCTGGCTGATGCTCTGGGGATGATGTTGGATTCCTGAGTGACCTTGTGGAGCACATCAACTTACTTTCCAACCAAAGACTGCTGACTGAGAGAAATAAGCCTCCATGTTTTCTAAACCACTGCTCCACTGGGTTTTTTTTGTTACAACAGCTTTGCCTTTTACACTAACTTATGACAAGAGCAAGCGATTTCCTGGTGTAAGTCATGTCCGGTTGCAGATCACAACAGCCTCTAAGAATCAATTTAATGTGTTATGGTGGTTAACAGCGTGTGCTGAGTACTCCCAGTCAATGGCGAAATGTCCTCACACTCACGTTAGGAAATAAATGTAGCCTCTCTCTTTCTTCTAGCAGTTATCCACCTCTTTCTTCCTTTTTTTTACCTCTCACTTTCTCTACCCTTTGAGGTACAACAGAGGACTCAAGGAAGAACTAATTCACATTTAGCAGCAACTCTGACTAGCTGTGTGCTCTTGGGGGACACTTGCCTTCTCTGGGTGCCTTTTTCCTTCTTCTCTAAATGAATTCCCAAGGTGATATGAACCGGTAACATGTTTAGCTGTCAGCTGAAAAGCTAGAACTATAAATCCACCCAGAAGTATCATTGAAGAAAGGCCTGGCAATGTAAATCCCAAAAACTCAGCCACTGAAAACTCTATGGGAGCAGTTCCACTTCGATACACATACAGAATAATAGTTGTTGTTTGTGGTGGTGGTGCCATCGAATTGGTTCTAATTCATAGGAGCTGCCACGGATTGAATTGTGTGTCAAATTACCTGTCAATTTGATGATTGCCAGTATTGTGTGGTTGTCTGCCATCTTGTCATTTGATGTTATTTCCCTGTGAGTTATAAATTCTGTCTTTACAACGTTAATGAGATGAGATTAGTGGCGGTTCTGTATATGAAGCAGGGCTAACACAACATAACGTCTTAATGCAGTGTCTTTTGAGATAGAAAAGAAAGAAGCAAGCAGAGACCTGGGTACCTCACACCACCGAGAAAGCAGCGCTGAGAGCAGAGCCTCGTCCTTTGGACCTGGAGTCTCTGTGCTGAAGCTCCTAGACTGGTGGAAGATTGATGGCAAGAAACTTCCCCCGAACCAACAGAGAAAGCCTTCTGCCTACAGCTGGCGCCCTCAGTTTGGACTTCAAGCCTCCTAGAATGTGAGAGAATAAGTTTCTCTTGTAGTATTTCTGTTATAGCAGCCCCAGATAGCCAAGACAGCAACCTTACATACAACAGAATAAAAGACTGCCTGTCTTAAACACCGTCTTCATACTTTTGTTGCAGCCGTCATGTTGATCCAGCTCTTTCTCCTACTTTTCTGTAGGAGAAAATAAATTTCTCTTTGTTAAAGCCATCAACTCGCGGTGATTCTGTCGCAGCAGCACTAGATGACTAAGACACGAAGCATATGTCCTTTTCCAGGGGCTAGTTACCTGTGGATGAGAGGGTCTTCCTCTTTTTCACTAACCCTCGCCTTTACCAAGTGTCATGGATGGAGTGGTGTCCTCCAAAAAATGTGTGTAGCAATTTGGCAAGGCTGTGATTCCCAGTATTGTGTGATGTTCCTATATGTTATAAATCCTACTTCTTGATGTTAATGAGGGGGCTGGGCAGCAGTTATGTTGGTAAGGCAGGACCCAATCTGTAGGAACTATTGTGCCTTGAGGCAATTTCTTGGGATATAAAGGAAAGGGAAGCAAGCAGTGAACAGAGGATCTCATGCTGTTTTAGTCAGCTAGGGCTGCTGTAACAAAATACCACAGAGTGGATGGCTTTAACAAAGGAAGGTTTATTCTTACACAGTCTGGTAGGCTATGAGTCCAAATTCAGGATATCCACTCCAGGGGAGGGCTTTCCCTTTATCAGCTCTGGAGGGAAGTCCGGTATTGCATCAGTCTTTGTGCAGGGAGCATCTTGGCACAGGAACCTCAGGTCTAAAGGACGCACTCTTCTCCTGGTGCTGCTTGCTTGATGGTGTGATTCTCTGCCTACTTCCCTTTCCTTTTATCTCTTTCAGGATGAAAGGATTAAGGGTGGTGCAAGCAGGGAAACCGCCTTTACAGTGGAGCCGGGAAGTGATCTTCTGAAGGGATTTACAGTCCCACCCTAATCCTTTAACATACAGCACAGCAAAATCACAAAAAGGAGGACAATCGTAGAATACAGGGAATCACGGCCGGGACACAGGGCTGTACCTATTGTGGCAGGGAGACAGTTCGATCTACGACACATACTATCAGAAAAGACGCAGTGTGGAGAGCAGAATGTGTCCTTCGGACCCAGGGGTCCTTGCACTGCAGAGCTCCCCAGTGCAGGGAAAGACGAACAACAAGGACCTTCCTCCAGAGCTAACAGAGAATCCCCTGGAGCTGATGCCCTGAATTTGGACTTTTTTGCCTACTTTTCTGTAGGAGAAAATAAATTTCTCTTTGTTAAAGCCATCAACTTGCGGTGATTCTGTCGTAGCACCACTAGATGACTAAGACACGAAGCATATGTCCTTTTCCAGGGGCTAGTTCCCTGTGGATGAGAGGTCAAGTCTCACCATCCCCGCTTCCAAGGAGCACTCTGGCTGTACTTCTTTCAAGACAGATTTGTTTGTTTTCCTGAGTCCCCATGAGTAGACTTGATGGCAACTGGATTTTCAGACTGGACTACAGTGGTGGTTCTCAGCCTTGGCTGTACATTAGAATCACTCAGGGAGCTTTTAAAAAATGAGATGCTGGCCACTGTGCCAAATCAATTAAGACTCAATCTCAGTGGAGTGGAGAACCCCGAGCTTGGAAACTAAACCCAGCTCTCAGATTGATTTCATTAAATCCTTAGAGCCATGTTATATTGCTCTGTTTATTCCCTAGGCCATGGGAAACCCTGGTGGTGTAGTGGGTTAAGTCCTGCCACTGCTAACCACAAAGTTGGCAGTTCAAATCCACCAGGTGCTCCTTGAATACTCTGGGGTCAGTTCTACCCTGGCCTGTAGGATCGCCAGGAGTCGAATCCAACTCGACAGTGCTTGGCTGCATTCCCTAGGCCTGAGCAGCCTGTGCTGAATCTTGTATCCTATTTATAGCCCAACACCTAGGAAACTACTATGTGTCCCACACAGAAGGTGCTCACTTTTCATTCTATGAGATTGCTGTTCTTTTGGATAATATTTCATGACTCCCATACTTGATTTCAAAATGGACTAATGGAACTTTCTCTAAGGAGATAAAAGAAAGGTGTATTTTTAATTCCACGGGGTCACCAACAGACTTGTGTAGCATAAAGAGGATTTTTTTTTAATTTTTATTTTTATTTAACATAACTGAGTGAAAATGTACATTCACATGTAAATTTACATGCCCCCCTATATGCAGCTTCCACTGCTCTCCTTGTCCGGTGACAGCACACTATTCCTCTCTGCTCCATACATGTCTCATCCTCTCAACAGTCTCCTTTCTCCTCCTCTCCGTCCACTCCCCTTCCTCCAGCCAGAGGTCAGCAGGATGATATCCTATAGATGTATAGAACCATAAAGTGCTTCCAATATATGGTCACTCTGCCTTGCCAAGTCCAATCCATTCCTGTCCAAAGAGTGGACCTTTGTTATGATTTATGGGAGAGGGCAGCATCAGGGAAGGGAGCCATGCTCTCAGAGGAACCCCAAAACCGCTGGACCATCAATTGAGGTCTTTTAGTGGAGATCTCATGATGCACCTCTTTTTATTCTTGTGTTGCCAGTGAGGCTCCTTTCTGTGAGCTCCGTCGTGGCTATCACTGGTGGTGGCCGGGCACCATCCAGTTCTTCCGGTCCCAAGTCAATGTAGGCACCCACTCTTGTGGGTCTCTCTGTCTTCTCGGTTGTCTTTACCGCATGTCATTTTGGTCCTTGGTGAGCATCCGTTCCTGCTGAGTTGGGACCATTTGCTGTGTCCTCGGATGGCAGCTTGGCAGCTTTTAAGACCCCAGACACCACTCACCAGTGTGGGGTGCAGAGAGCTCTCTTAGCAAAACGCTGGTTGTGCCAATTGGCCTGGAATTCGCCTCAGAGCATGGTCCCCCACCCCCTGCCCCAGCTACTCTATCCTTGCAATATTGAGTTAAGATGGAAGGTAAAGAGGGGTTTTGAAATTATTCTGATCTGGATTTTAATCCCAGCTTTGCCTCCTCCCCTCCACCTTCCAGTGCGTAGCTTGAGCAAGTGATTTTTTGGCCCCAACTCTAACCAACAGCGCAAAATCGACTATAAGGGAAACCATATCCGCTGGAATTGTACAAAGGTCCTGGGTGATGCCAGCTTTTGCACTTGACTGCAAACATAAAGGAGCCCTGGTGACACACTTGTGAAGAGTTTGGCTGCTAACCAAAAGATCAGCAGTTTCAATCCACCAGCAGCTCCTTGGAAACACTATGAGGCAGTTCTACTTTGTCCTATAGGTTCACTGTGAGTTGGAATCAACTCAATAACCACAAGCTTGGGGCTTTTTTTTTTTTTTTACTAGCCTAAAGTTTGATGGTTTCAATAAACCCAGCATTGGCAAGGAAGAAAGGCCTGGTGATCTGCTTTCATAAAGTGGACAGTCAAGAAAACCCAATAAAGCAGTTCTACCCTGTAACACATGAGGTTGCCATGCGTCACAACAACTTGAAGCCAACAGGTGTGGTTTGGGTTTGGAGTTACATGAATATGCAACTTGTGCAACTAGAAACAGTAGCCCAGCTTTAACCTTTGAGCTCCAATTTCCTGAGCTATAAATCAAGAATAGTGATAGTTACAGCACCGATTATATGTGAAAAATAAAATTAAAAAGTGAACATAAAGCAGTTAGCACAACGCCTACCCTTACCCATTGCTGTCAAGCCCATCCCAAGTCATGTCTTTGTAGGACAGAGTAGAACTGCCCCACAGAGTTTCCTAGGAGCCCCTTAGGACAGAGTAGAACTGCCCCACAGAGTTTACTAGGAGCCCCTGGTGGATTCGAACTGGTGCAACTCTTAACCACCATGCCACCAGAGTTTCCAGCACAACACCTTAGCACATAGCACAAAAACAAAAACTTGCAGTGGCACAAACAGCAAGGCAAGGGAGAGCATCTTCAAAATCTTGAACTACACAATGGTGGCCACTAGAGGGAGATGCTTCCCTGTGCAACATTTCCCTGCCAATTGGCTGCGGGGTTCTCCGAGATGAGATTAGAGAGAGAAGAAGGGACCCATTACGCTTCTTTTTTACAAAGGTAGTGAGGTAGCATCGTCCCTGGAACCAAATAGGCTCCTTTTCAACAGTGGGCAAGACAAGCCCATATTTTACCAGGGACAGTGAAAGCCCAAAGTTCCTGCTGAGAAGCCAATAGGACTGGATGCCTTCTGGAGAGAAAAGGTTGGAAGAGACAGCCAGGAGAAGTCGAATGTTGCCTTTAAAAATTTGAGAGGAACACAGCAAATGGTCCTAACTCAGCAGGAACGGATGCTCACCGAGGACCAAAATGACATGCGGTAAAGACAACCTAGAAGACAGAGAGACCCACAAGAGTGGGTGCCTACAGCTACTTGGGACCGGAAGAACCGGAAGGTGCCCAGCCACCACCAGCGATAGCCACGATGGAGCTCACAGAGAGGAGTCCCACTGGCAACACAAGAATAAAAAGGGGTGCATCCTGAGATCTCCACCAAAAGACCTCAATTGATGGTCCAGCGGTTTCGGAGTTCCCCTGAGAGCATGGCCCCCGGCCCTGATGCTGCCCTTACCCATAAATTATAACGAAGGTCCACTCTTTGGACAGGAATGGATTGGACTTGGCAAGGCAGAGTGACCATATATTGGATGCACTTTATGGTTCTATACATCTATAGGATACCATCCTGCTGACCTCTGGCTGGAGGAAGGGGAGTGGGTGGAGAGGAGGGGAGACTGTTGGGAGGATGAGACATGTATGGAGCAGAGAGGAATAGAGGAGGGCATGTGAATTTATACGGGAATGTACATTTTCACTCAGTCATGTTAAATAAAAATTAAAAAAAAAATTGAGAGGATATGGAGAGGGGATACACTTGCTCAGTGCTGCTTCAAGTGGCAAAACCAGGACCTTTTCGGAGAAAGCTACAGGAAGAAGTTTATTCACTCGATGCAAACATAAGTTGGTTGCAATTCTTGGTGACCTGATCTGTGTCAGGGAAGAACTCCTCTCCACAGGGTTTTCAGGCTGATTGTTATGGAAGTAGATCATCAGGCCTTTCTTCCAGCATGGCTCTGGGTGGATTCAAACTACAGATGCTTTAGCTGGCATCCCAGCACGTTAAGCTATTGCACCTTCCAAGGCTTCCAGTACAAGAAGGGCTCCTAGAAAACGAAGTCATACCGCTGTGGAGTGGATTGCTGGGCCTGGGGCTGAGCAAGTAGCCTTGGTCATCTTTCAGGTATGTTATAAAGCGGTTCCTGTATGTATGGGTTAGCCTTACGATCTGTAGGGTCCCCTCTAACTCTGAAAGCCTGAAGGAGGGAGAGAAACGCCCTGTGTCCCATTTCCCTGAGTGGTTCTTTGCCGACCATATCACCACACGCCACCAGGGGGCAGAGCAGCTCTGGGCGAGGCCTCATCTCTGAGCGAGGCTTCCGGAACCACAGCTTGAGCGCTAGACACTGTCTCTCAAGTAAGAAACTCACCTGTTACATCAGAACGCCACAATAAGCCTGGCTTTGTTGTACCCCCACAGCTCCAAACACATGATAAATGTAAAAAGAGAAAACCAAGAGATGCAGTCGGATTGAAAAAAATACGTACACTGGTATTCAAATGTCTCTGTGGAATGAAAGAGAAACCCAAAGCACTGAGCTGTGCTGAAGCTATAGGACTGCTGGCCTTCCCGGTTTGGACGCCAGAGTGTTAGGGAGCTCTGCTCTACTAACTACGATAACAAAAGGGGTAGGAAAAAAAAGAAAAGAAAGAAAGAACTGAAAATGTTCTACTGTTTAAGTTTGCCTTGGGTGGGACCACCCCAACCCAGAAAGGAGGCTAGGGCGGAAAGGTGAGGGCGAGGAAAGAAAAGTGCATTAAATGCTGCCTATGGTTACAACTTCATGTGAAATCATGGATCTGAGTGCATCAAAAAACAAAGCTTTTTTCCAGGAAGTGAGCCAAGCCACCTACTGGCTCCATGCCTGGGATCTGTGCTGTCCGCGGTATCTCCAGTCATGAGTTGCCATCAGAAGTCCTGATCCTGGATCAGAAGCTCAAGAAACCAAGAGGAAGCAACTACAAAACCTCTAGACAGATGGAGTTAGTGCATTGGAAAAGAAAGGGAAAAAAATCCAAATGCCTCCCTCACTCCAAAGGATCCTGGCAAATCCAAAATTCAAAACACATGAAGAAATCTAATATTAAACAATCCACATAACAACATCCACCATCTCAACATGAATCAACTTGGGGAAATTAGTTTTGTAAAGCACTATAGCAAGTATCCTCAACTATGTTTGGGAGTTTCTAGAGATAAATGGAGGCCTAATGTCTGACTTGCAAACAGCCTAACAGCACATGCAGCTGGCTTGCTGGAACAGCATCCTAGGGTGGTATACAGAGGTCTAGCACAGCCAGGCATCAGGCTCCAAGAGGGGGACCCTGATTCCCAGGCCAGGGGTGCTTTGAAGCTACCTAGCCCAGGAAGTACTAGCCTCTTCCCAGGAATAAGCTGAGGCTGGGATGCAATAGCCGTATTAGATGGTTGAACCTTCACTCATCTGCTAACCAAAAGGTTGGAAGTTTTAACCCACCCAGTGGCTCCATGGAAGAAAGACCTGGAATCTGCTTCCACAGAAACTGTAGCCAAGAAAAACCCATAGGAGTGTTCTACTCTGTTACATGGGGTCTGTAGGTATGAGAATTGACTGGATGGCACCTAATAAAACAACAGACTCAGTGTTCTCGGTGGGGGGTAGCACAAGCCACTTCCTTCATGCAACGAGAAGGCCAAAGTCCAAGCCTTGTGGTTGTGGCTGTATAACTTAGCAGCAGGGATTTGTACTTGGGGAAACACCAGTACCTTACCCCAGGCATGATGGGAGGTAAGGGCACAGGGCTAGTGTCTAGTGCCTCCTGTTGACTAGGACTAGTTGTTATAAACACTGGACCAGTTTCTATGGGTCCCTGCAAGAGACTAATTCCTTTCTCAAATGGTCCGTCTACAGAGGACTGGTCCTAGACAATCCAACACTTACCTCTCAGGAACCTCTTCAAAAGTAATTAAAAAAAAACCTCAGAAACCAAGAAATTATTCTTTAATCCTAGAAATGAAAAATACAGCAGTCAGAAAATTCTCTGTAATGGTCACAGTCAGGAAAATAATTAGCACATTGAAAGGTAGCTTTGCAAAATTTACCCAGAACACAGCCAGGGGCACCAAGAGATAAAATGCGGACATGAAAGATGAGTTAAGACGGCGGATAGAATGAGAGGCTCTAGTGAACGTCCAAGAGTTTCAAAAGAGACGAAGGAGGGGAAGGTGAGGAAGTCTAACTTGATTCCTCTCTTTGTCACACACCCTACATTCAACGTATCAGCAAATTCTCTTGACTCAACCCTCAGAATAGCTTCTGAATCTGACCACTTCTACTTAACTTGTGTCTACCACCATGATCCACATCACCATTTTCTCTCACCTGCTAACTGCTCTCTATCCCCCTTACAGTTTAATCTCCACACAGGTGACTAAAACATACATTTGGTTATGTCATTCACCTGCTTAAAAACTTCCAACAGCTTCTAATCACACTTAGGATAAGGTCCCGAGCCATTACTTTGATTGAGAGGTTCCTCACGATCTGCTGTATGATGAGCACTCTAGGGCCCTCTTGTACCGCTGGCTCCTTGTGCACTCTGCTCTAGTTTCTCTGACACCAGGTGACACTTGCATCTCAGAACTTTGCACTTGTTTTCCTCTCTGCCTAGAGGAACAGTTTACCAGTTGCCATTGAGTCAACTCTGACTCATGGCAACCTACATAGATCAGAGTAGAAAGGTGTTGCATACGATTTCCAATGGCTGACTCTAGGGAAGTAGATCACCAGGTCTTTCTTCTGAGGCACTGCTGGGTAGACTCAAATTTCCAATCTTTGTTAGCAGCTGAGTGCACTAAGCATTTGTATCACCCAGGAACTAGAGAAAGCATACCTCAAAAAACTACCTGACTCATTTCTTCACTCACAGAGACTGCCAATTAACTTCATGAATTTATCCTAGAAAAAGTGCTACACCCCTCATTCCTCAATATCACTATGGCCACCTTTGAAGTACTCCCCTTGGGAAGCTATGCACCCACGCCAGTGCTTAGTCCGCCCTTTAAAGCAATTTTTGAAACTCTTTCTGAAATGGCCGTCAGAGCTGTGGTTGTATTACCTTTGATGTCATAAATGTTATCAAAATGTCTTCCTTTCAATATTTCCTTTATCTTCAGGCAAAGCAAAAATCATTGGGGGCCAGAATAGATGAGTAGAGAGGGTATTCCAATACACTTCTTTATTTACTGGCTAAAAACTCCCTCAATGACAACTGTACAAGTAAGTATGTGAACTTGCCACCGTGCCACTGTGTGCAGTGGCCGTTCCAGAAAGAGTTCTAAAATTGCTTTGATGGGTGGCGTAAGTGCTGGCATCAGTGCATAGCTTCCCAGGAGGAGTACTTCAAAGGTAACTGTGTGATATTGAGCAATGAGGTACGTAGCATTTAGAACAATTAAATTCGCAGGCCCAGTTGTCAGACTGTGGACTCCATTCAGGGCTCTGCTCTAATATCTGCTCATCAGAGAGGGCTTTGCTATCCTGCAGTCTAAATAGCACATCCTTACCACAGCTTGCTTCCCTCTCTGCCAACACTGGCATTACAGATCAAGGGAAAAAGAAAGGACTGTTTGGTAAATGGTGTTTATACAGTTGGTTATCTATGTGGGATGGGGTGGGGTCGGGGTGAGGGGGACAGATTCATACGTCTCACAGTCACCAAATTTATCCCAAGTAAATTTCAGGCCAAAACATGAAAAGTAATTTTTACCTTCTAGAAGAAAATATAGGAGGATGTGCTTAAGGCCTCATGAAGGAGAGGATTTCCTAAACAGGACTCAAAAATTCCCAACCACAAAAGAAAAGATTGTGTGACTGTATTAAAATTAAAAATAACCCTGGTGACACAGTGGTTAAGAGCTACTAACCAAAAGGTCATCAGTTTGAATCTACCAGGTGCCCTTGGAAACACTATAAGGCAGTTCGTTCTGCCTGTCTTTTAGGGTTGCTATGAGTCAAATTGACTTGACTACAAAAGGTTTAGTGTGACAAAGTACCACAAAGGTAAAGAACAAGCCATGCTTTAGAGAACAACACAGCTTACACATATGATCTACAGATGTTTACTGTCTAGTATTGTAAAGGTATCCTCCAAGTCAATAAGGAGAAGAGAAACAGCCAAATGGAGGAGTGAACAGAGGATATGAAGAGACACTTCTCAGAACTGAAAACCAGAAGGGCCACATCATAAATGTGAGAGCCAGAAGGCACCAAGCTCTAATCCACAGATAACAAGAAAATGTACACTGAATCAATGAGATATCGATTCACACTTACCAGAGCTGCAAAAATTCAAGTCTGACAATTCTAGGAATTAGCACAACAGTGATGTAGTTTTAATCGCTACTGCAAAGAAGTGACAGTTAACCTGAGACCTGAAAAATAAGATGTCAGCTGCAATGTGAGGAGCTGAGGGAAGAACTTGGAGGTAGAAGGAATGGCACGTGAGAAGGCATTGAACCAGGAGGAATCTGGAGAAACTGAGAAGAGGCTGGTGTGGCTAGAGGGGAGCCGAAGAGAAGAGGGAGGGAGGAGTGCACGCTGAGGGTAGAGACAGGAAGGGGATTCGTTTGCTGGGAAGGAATGCAAGTTTGGGTACAATGAACAGCAAGGAGATGAGATTTTTTTTTAAGTGGGTAAATATGAATATAACATCCACCATTTCAACATTTTTCATATGTACAATTTACTAACATGAATTGATTTGGCATATGATGCAACTATCACCACTATCCATGTCCAGATTTTTCTGGGGGATGAGATTCTTGGTGATCTGCCTAAGCAGGGTCCCTCTCTACCTCCTTATGCTTTATCTCATAATATCAGGCACCTCTAGGTGGTACATACTGAAAGACCCTCTTTCTAAAAAAAGATCACAAAACTACAGATTCAAAACAACTAGGGCCTGTGCAAGTGAGGGATCTTGAGGGCTAAACATTAGCTTCGTGGGAAATCCACTTCTGCCAAGACATATCACGACATGCAAGTAAGTTGTTTGCTTTTAAATGGTTCATGTCTGACACCAAACAATATGACCAATGGGCACATGGACTGCGTCTGTTTTGCTCCCTGTCTAGCATGGCACTTACCATAAATAACAAAAAAAGAAAAAAACACCAAACACGTTGCTACTGAGTAGATTCTGACTCACAGAGACCCTATAAGACACAGTAGAACTGCCCCGTAGGATTTCAAAGGAGTGGCTGGTGGATTGGAGCTGCAGGCGTCCTGAGGCTAACAGCCAAGCTCTTAACCACTGTGCCACCAGGGCTCCAAATTAAGTGCTTCATGGGAACAATTTAATAGCACCCAGTAGCCCCAGGGCATGAGAATGATGTCTTTGAGACCTTTCTCCACCGTGTTGATTAGACTTTTCACCCTTGTAGCCCTGGGTATGCAGTAAGGAGCCTATGTCTAAAGGTCGGTGGCTTCCCCTGTCCCTACCAGCCCTCCTTTCCTCTGCTGTTTCCCACTATTACCCTTGACACTCCCTTTTCTCCACTAGGCTCAACTTCCCATTATTCTCTGAATATTCATGCAACCTTTCCACCCCTGTGCTTTGTACCTGAAATTCTCCTTCCCTTTCCTGTGTGTACAAATCCTACATCATTCAGGGTCCAGATCAGTTGCCTCCTTTTCCTCCTCTGTTAACTCCCCACTAAAATTCATCTTACCTTCATTTCATCTCCTACAGCCCATTATCTAGCGTCCACTCATGGCAATCATCACTGTCTACTTGATTTTACTGCTGATAACCAGTAACCCGTTGCTACTAAGTCAGCTCCAACTCTCAGCAACCCCATGTCTGTCAGAGTGGAACTGTACTCCAAATGGCTTTCAATGGCCGATGTTTTTTAAAAAATAAATCACCAGCCTTTCTTCTGAGGTGCCTCTGGGTAGACTTGAACCTTTAACCTTTTGGTTAGCAGTTGAGCACATTAATCGTTTGCACCACCCAGAAACTTCTTATTGCTGGTTATGTTCCTTATATCCTTTCCCAGTGATAATCAGGGCTAATTCAGCTTTGTGTTCCCTCCCATCCACCAATGACCCAAATGGAAAGTCCTTTTTTCTAATTAATACTGGTTGAATGAATGACAGAATGAATGAATAAGTGACTAAATGGTCACCCCAAGGGCCTGATCATTCATTCGCTCTGCAGTTGTTTATTGGCTACCCACTATGTTCAGAGCACGTGCTGAAGAATACAATAGGCAAACAAACACGCCTGTCCCAGAGAAGTGGAGGAAGTACCTAGAAACAGCTTCTAATATAGTCCAAAGACTTTGGGAAAGACATTCAAAGGCACAATAACTGAACTGATTTGGTGAGTCAAAGGGAACTTGGGGTAATCTCTGGCAAATATAGAAAATTGGGGCAAACTGAGTCTGAGGAACACATCACAATCATTCAGAAATTAAGCTTGTCTGAAAGAGAGGTGAGCAGAGTGAATGCTCCCTCTCTCCATCATGTCATTGCCCTGCCACCTTATACACACCAACCAATCTGGAACCCAGCCAACTTGGAACTCAAAACCTCCAGATAAGCTCTCTTCTGCATTCTCAGGTCCTGCACATCACCCTCTGTTTTAGTCAGCTGGGGCTGCTCTAACAGAAATACTGCAGAGTGGATGGCTTTCACAAAGGAAAGGTTATTCTTACACAGCCCGGTAGGCTACAAGTCCGAATTCAGGATGTCTGCTCCAGTGGAAGGCTTTCCCCTTATTGGCTCTGGAGGAAAGTCCAGTATTGCATCAGTCTTTTTACAGGGAGCATCTTGGCGCAGGAACCTCAGGTCTGAAGGACGTGCTCTTCTCCTGGTGCTGCTTTCTTGGTGGTAAGAGGTTCCCAATTCTCCGCCTGCTTCCCTTTCCTTTTCTCTCTTCTAGGACAAAAAGGTTAAGGGTGAGGCAAGCCATATTCCAGGGAAACTTCCTTTGAAGTGGAGCAGGGAGGTAGTCCTATGAAGGGATTTATGGTACCACACTAATCCTTTAATACACGGCACAGCAAAATCACAAAATGGAAGACAATTGTAGAATACAGGGAATTATGGCCCAGACACATGGCTACACAGATTTTTACTGGGACACAATTCAATCCATGACACCCTCTCATTAACCAGTATCACTTACATTGGTCACTAACCCAGCCCGCCCAGGGTAGAACAGTGACACTAAGATCCACACAGCTGTATTAGTCCATCTTGTGGTGTGCTTGCTTCACCCTGATAAAGGAAGATCCATTACGCTCAGACTAGGCACATTTCAAGCCCTAAGGAACTTCATGTTTGGCTATTGAAACAGAAGGTTGACACCCTTTCATCAAAGTCCCAAACCACCACTGCACTCTTCTATTAACATTTCCAAGACCACTTGATTGCCACTCCCTATTAGGGCCAAGGTAAAATTTGGCCGCTAAGACGGTCTCTGAAGACAGAAGGCAGCACAGGTGATCTGCGTTTTTCTAACTTGGTAACATCAAGACAGCCTTTCCCTTCTTACCTCCTAACACACAGCAGGAAAGCTGGCCTACATACATCTTCCATTCAGAACACTTTGTTTCATAAAGTGGTGACAATAAAGCAAATAATGGACATTAAAAATATCTCAGTGGAAGAGTGTGCTGTCACTGTGCAAGGAGAGCAGTGGAAGCTGTATAAGTCAGCATGAAAATTTATAGGGGAATGTACATTTTCATTCAATCATAATAAAAAAATAATAAAAACTAAAATGCCCCCCCAAAAAATATCTCAGTGCTCTTGAGACCATTCACTAGGGCCAGAGTCTGGCCCTAGGATGAGGTCAAGGAAACTGCTGTTGCCCCCTAAAACACAAAGGGATTCTGAAAGCCTAACATTTTCCCTTCTCAGCTTCTACCCCAGAATGTGACTCTGTTTCATATTTCCTATCCTCAAAGATAAAGGGCTATAGCAACTAAGTAAAGTTCAAGAGACAAGACAGGACACATCCTGTACTCTAATGCCTGGTCAAACACTGGGGATTTGTGATTAAGTTGTGTCATTTGGTAAGAGGGGAAAAGAGAAGTTTAAGCAAGAACGTGAAGGGTGCGTGTGGGGAGGAGATCCTTGGCAGGTGGAGAAGTTGGCACAGTTTGTCATACTGTGGTGACACATATTCTGCTGAGATGCTGGAAGCTCTGCCATCAGTATTTCATATACCAGCATGGTCACTGGTGGTGGTTATGTTTCAGCAAAACTTCTAGAACAAGACAAACTAGAAAGGAGGACCTGGTACTCCTGAAAACATTGGCCAGCGAAAAGCTTATTAATAGCAGTGAAATGTTTGGTGTAGTGCCAGAAGATGAGCCCCTGAGAGTTGGCTGGAACTCAAAATATGACTGAGGAAGAGATGTGTCCTCAAAGTAGAGCTGACCTTAATGACTGAATGGATTAAAGCTTTCAGGACCTTCATTTGCTGAGGTGGCACTTCTCAAAATGAGAAGAAACAGCTAGAAACAACCACTGATAACTGAACAAGTAATGTATAAAGTATGAAACTGGGAAAATTGGAAGTCATCAAAAATAAAATAGGCCTAATACAGATCGATATTCTAAGTATTAGTGAGCTGAAATGGACTGGTATTGGCCATTTCAAATCAGACAACCACGAAGTCTACTACATCGGGTATGACAAATTTAAGAGGAATGGCGTCTCATTCATCACCCAAAAGAACATTTCAAGATCTATCCTGAAGTACAATGCTGTCAGTGGCCAGATAACATCCATATGCCTACAAGGATAACCTGTTAATATCACTATTATTCAAATTTACATGTCAACCTCCAAGGCAAAAGAAAAATTGAAGATTTTTATCAACTTCTGTAGAGTGAAGATTATAATTGGAATGCAAAAGTTGAAAATGAAGTAGGGCCAGTAGTTGGGAAACATAGCTTTGGTAATAGAAATAATACAAGAGATCACATAATAGAATTTTGTAATACCAACAATTTTTTTTCATTGCAAATAATTTACTTTCAGCTACATAAACAGTGACTATATGTGTGGACACTGCCAGATGGAATATTCGGGAATCAAATTGACTACACCTGTGGAAAGAGACAATGAAAAAGCTTAGTATCATTAGTCAGAACAAGGCCAGGGGCTAACTGTGGAATGGATCATCAATTGCTCACGTGTAAGTTCAAGTGGATGCTGAAGAAAATTAAAACAAGTCCATAAGAGCCAAAATATGAACCCGAGTATATGTCAGCTGGATTTAGAGACAAACTCAAGAATAGTTGTGAGCCAACCAAAGACCAGATAAGTTGTGGGATAATATTAAGGACAACGTACATGAAGAAAGCAGTCATTAAAAAGACGTGGAAGAAAGATAAGAACAAAATGGATATCAGAAGAGAGTTTGAAAGTTGCTCTATAATGTACAGTAGCTAAAGGGAACAAAATAAAGTAAAAGCGCTGAACAGAAGATTTCAAAAGGCAGCTTAAGAAGACTTTATAATACAATAGAGTATTATAATGACATGTACACAGACTTGCAGTTAGAAACGAAAAGGAAGACCATGTTCAACATTTCTCAAGTTAAAAGAACTGAAAATAAAATTCAAGCAAGAAGTGAAGTTTTGAAGGAGTTTATGGGTAAAATATTGAACAATACAGGAAGTATCAGAAGAGTTGGGGAAGACTATACAAAGTCACAGTACCGAAAAGAGTTGGTCAGTGTTCAACCATTTCAGGGGGGAGTGTACAAAAAAGAACGGCAATGAAGGAACAAGTCCAGGCTGCACTGAAGGGATTGGCAAAAACAAGGCTCCAGGAATTGATGGAATACCAACTGAGATGTTTCAACAAAACAATGCAGTGCTAGAGGTGCTCACTCTTTTATGTCAAGAAATGTGGAAGATAGCTTCCTGGCTGTCATGAATTGAATTTTGTCCCCTCAAAACTGTTTGTATCATCTTGGTTAGGCCATCCAATCCCACAACTGTATGATTATCCATCATTTCATGGCACTTTCCTGTATGTTGTAAATTTGATCACTATGATTGAACAAGATATATGAGCAGCAGTTGTATTGATGCAGTCCATAAGATTGGATAGTGTCTTAAGTCAATCTCTTTTCATATACAAAAGAGAGAGGCAAGCATAGAGGCATGAGTACCTCACGCTACCAAGAAACCAGTGCCAGGAGCAGAGCACATTCTTTGGACCTGAGGTTGCTATGCTGAGATGCTAAACCAAAGGAACACTGATTTAACACGAGGACCTTCCTTCAGAGCCAACCAAGAGAAAAATCTTTCCCCTGGAGCTGGCCCCCTGAATCCTACTAGAATACAGGACTATGAAGAAAGAAATGTCTCTTTGTTGAAACCATTCACTTGTGGTATTTCTGTTATAGCAACAATAGATGACTAAGATACTTGCTAACCAACTAGAAGAGATTCATATTTGTGTGCATTACAAAGAAGATTGATCCAATACAATGTGGAGTTTATCAAACAATACCATTACCATCATACACAAATAAAATTTTTCTGATCATTCAAAAGTGGGTGCAATGGTACATCAACAGAGAACTGACCAAAATTCAAACTAGATTCAGAAGAGGACATGGACAAGGGGTATCATTGCTGATGTCAGATGGATCTTGACAGAAAGCAGAAAATACCAGAAAGAGGTTTACCTGTGTTTTTGTTGACTATGCAGAGATATTCAACTGCATGGGTAGTAACAGATTATGAATAACTTTGTAAAGCATGGGAATTCCAGAACACTTAATCATTCTCATGCAAATCCTTTACATAAATCAAGAGGAAGTTAGAATAGAACAAGAGGACAGTTTGTGGCTCAAAGTCAGGAAAAGTATTTGACAGAGTTGTATCATTTCATCACCCTTATACAATCTGCATGCCAGCAAATAATCTCAGAAGTTGGGCTACATGAAGAAGAATGCAGCATTAAGGTTGGGGTAAGACTCCTTAATAACCTGTGATATGCAGATGACAAATCCTTGCTTGCTAAAAGTCAGAGGATTTGTAGCACTTACTGATAAAGACCCAAGACTAGAGCCTTCAGTATAGACTGCATCTTAACATAAAAAAAAAATGAAAATCCTCACAATTGAACCAATAAGCAACATCATGATAAATGGAGAAAATATTGGAGTTGTAAAGAATTTCGTTTTACTTGTATCTCCAATCAGTGCTCATGGAAACAGCAGTTGAGAAATCTAATGATGTAATTCACTAGAAAACCTGTTTCAAAAGACCTCTTTCAATTGTTAAAAAGCAAAGATGTCACTTTGAGGACTAAGGTGCACCTGATCCAATCCACATTATTTTTAATCATCATCATATTACAGATTAAATTGTGTCTCCCAAAAATGAGTATAATAAGGTAGCTAGTCCAGGGGCAGAGTCAAGATGGTAGACTAGACACACGTCTCCGTAATTCCATCTGAAAACTAAGGCCTGGATTGATAAGTAACCAGAGCTTTCTGGACACCCAGTGACCCCTAGGACACCACATAGGGCTGTCAGTTTGGGCTACATGCCACTGAACAGGAAACTTCTGTTTCACTGACCCCTGCCCTTGTTGAATAGCCAGCTCCCATGGACTGAAGGTAACTGGATTTTTTTTTCTTTCTTTTTGTTGGCCAGCATGGGGGGGGATAGGATTAACAGGCAGCAAAGCTGAGCCGCACTGCTGAAGTGATCAGCAGGTAGAATAGCCACGTTTTGAGAGCCCAGCTCCAGACTCAGAGGACCACAGCCCCTCCATCCTCTCTTTTTGGACTTCTACCATAGATTCAGCTATTTTGCAGCAGACAGAACAGCTTGACTGGGACTCCATCTTGTTTGATTGGGAGGCAGAGTCATCCAAACAGAGGCCTCAGCAGGGTCTAATTCCCAGGCTGGGAGGCAGTGCCAGCCCAGGGAGCACTTTTCTAGCACAAAACCTGTGTTTAGCACCGTGTAGCCTTATGGGCAGGGCCTGGAAAGGGATGACAGCTGGGCAGTAGCCTGTCCATACTTTGACCTATGTCACAGCATCTGGGGATAGCTGAAGAGGTGCCTCTGTTGTCAGCCAGAAGGAGGGGCTTGCACACCTGACAGCCTGGCTGACTTTGGAAGTGGTCAGATAGCTTTTACCTCTCAAAATAAGACTGCCTAGAGAAATAACTGCAGTGCAGCCTGATAGCATCTCTTCCAGCCTTTACTGACCCACATCACAGGGTCAGCTGATGGCCTCTCAGTGACTACATCAGTAGGGCTGTGTCTTTGCCAGCCATGAGGCAGAACCTGCTACCCAAGAGATTCCACTGGGCCCAGTCACTGGAGCACATAGAGGTGGCTGGTGATCAAGCTCCTTCTCAGAACTACACCTCAGCTCCTATTAAGGCAACACCAGAAAAACTAAACAGCTTCTAAACATCCTGAAACCAACAAAACCTATCCAAACATTAAAAAAAAAAAAAAAAAAAAAATTCCACCCATGCTCCAGAAAACTCCTAGAATAAAGAACCAAAAAACTTCCCAGATGAAGAAGCCTTTCTGAAACTATTGGAGGTTGAGTACAAAAGAATTATACAGACAGCCCTCCTAGACATTATACAAAATACAGCAGAGCAAAATGAAAAATTAAGCAAGCTGTTCTAACTGATAGAACACCAGCATTCCAAAATCTGACAGGTCAATAACAAAATTACAGAATTAGACCATTTAATTCAAAACCAAAAGAACAAAATTGAATAACTGAAATTAGACTTACTGACCTTGAAGATACAGCTACTGACACCAGCACTTATAAGGAGAAATCAGAGAAAAGAAACAACATTGTAGTATATGCCTCTTTTTAATGTGATGGTATCTTAGAAATGAAGAAGCTTTAAAAAACATGTGGGACTCTATCAAGATGAATAATCTACAGTTAGCTGGAGTTCCTGAACAGCAAGGGATACCTGAAAACACAGAGAGTATTGTTCTTGAGTTGCTGATAGAAAACTCCCCTGAAATTATGAAAAAAGAGAACATAGATATCCAAGAGGTGTATCGAATGCCACAGAAAATAGACCCTAAAAGAAAGCCATCAAGACATATTATAACCAAGCTTAACAAAATGAAACATAAGCAGAAACTTTTAAAGGCAGAGACACTCAGAGTAGAGCTAATATTCAGAAGGAAGCCCTGTAGGCTTTCATCTGAATTCTCAGGAGAAACAATGCTGGCACAGAGGCAGTGGGATAACACATTCAAAGCCTCAAAGGAGAAAAACTTCTGACCAAGAATTATATATTCTGCCAAACTGTCTTTCAAATATGAAGATGAAATTAAGACATTCACAGATAAACAGAAACTCAGAGACTTTGTAAAAACCAAACCAAAGTTGCAAGAGATACTGAAAGAAGCTCTTTATTCAGGAAAACAAAACTATTCACTCTATATTTAAGGAGGCAATGCAAGACACAGCACCCAGAAACCTACTCAGTTAGCAAAGGCACAAAACTCATTCAAAGCTATAATACTAAAAGAAAGGATCCAGTGATCATATCATGAAACTAAGGTACCATCACATTGAAAAAAGGCATATACTACAGTAGTTACAGTCCTTCCAGATGGAGAGGAAGTTAGTAAGATATGTAGAAGTTAAAATTAGTTTTAAACTTAGATTATTAAGGGGGATCATGGGGTAACCACAAAGCACAATAAAGATGCAGCACGTCAAAACAAGAAGTGTAACACAGAAATCTCAACAAATGCAAAACCAACACTGAGAAGGGTGAAAAATCAACCCATAAAGAACAATGACCCAGAACAGAATATTAATAGCAACAGATAAAACACCAACACAAAAATAAATACATCAAAATGACAGCACTAAACACACACCTATCAATAATTACACTAAACATAAACAGACTGAACACTCCAGTAAAGAGACAATGAGTGACATCTTGGATCAAAAGACACAACCCGTCTATATGATGCTTACAAGAAATTCACCTTAGACTTAAAGATATGAACAAACTGCAAATTAACAGATGGAATAATATATACCAAGCTAACAATACACAATCAAAAGCAGATGTGGAAATACTAATCTCAGATAAAATAGATTTTAATGTAAAATCCACCATCATGGACAAGGATGGTCACTATTCACTGCTGAAAGGTTCAATACACAAGCAAGACTTAACAATATTAAATATTTATGCACCTAACACTCCAAGCCACACCTAACACTAGAGCATCTAAATATATTGAACACTGACTACATTGGAAAATGAGACAGATCACTCCACAATAATAGTGGAAGTCTTCAACACTCCACTGTCAGTACTGGACAGATTGTCTAGAAAAAAGCTCATTAAAAACACAGAAGATCTTATTGCGGCAATTAAACAACTAGAACTCATCGACATATACAGAACTTTTTATCCATCAGCAGATACTACACCTTCTTCTCCAGTGCACATGCGACATTTTCCAGAATACACCATGTGTTCAGACATAAAGCAAATCTCAACAGAATCCAAAGAACTGGATTATTGCAAAGCATCTTCTCAGACCATAAAGCCATAAAAGTCAAAATAAGTAGCAGAAAAGGCATCAGTAGAAATTGGAACTCATGGAAACTGAACAACATCTTGCTCAAAAAGCAATAGGTTATAGAAGAAATCAAGGATGAAATAAAGAAATTTATGGAATCAAATGAGAATGAAAACACATCCTACCAGAACCTATGGGATACAGCCAAAGCAGTGCTCAGAGGTCAGTTTATCTCTACAAATGCAAACATCCAGAAGGAAGAAAGGACCCAAACCAAAGAATTAACCCTACAGCTTGAACAAGTAGAAAGAGAGCAACAGAATAACCCTTCAGGCACCAGAATAAAACAGATCATAAAGACTAGAGCAGAACTAAATGAATTACACAATAGAAGAACAATTGAAAAAATTGATAAAGACAAAAGCTGTTTTTTTTAAAAGATAACAAAATTGACAAATCATTGGCTAAACTTACAGAAGAAAAACGGGAAAGGAAATAAATAAACCAAATAAGAAATGAGATGGGAGATATCACAACCCAAATAAGAAATGAGATGAGAGAAATCAAAAGTGTCATAACAGAATACTATGAAAGACTATACTCTAACTGATTTAAAAACCAAAAGGAAGTCGACAAATTCCTAGATTCATATCACCCACCAAAATTATCACCAGGAGAGGCAGAACAACTTAATAAACCCATCACAAAGCAAGAGGTTGAAAAAGTCATCAAAAAACTACCAACCACAAAAGGTCCTGGCCTAGATGGCTTTACTGCAGCATTTTACTAAGCTTTTAGAGAAGTGTTAACTCCAGTGCTACTGAGTAGATACAAAAGGGTGAGATACTCTCAGTTTCCTTCTACAAAGCCAGCATAACCCTGATACCAAAGCCAAAGAGAGATCCAACAAAAAAAGGAGAACTGCAGACAAATATCACTCATGAACCTAGATGCAAAAATCTTCAACAAAATTCTTGCCAGTAGAATTCAACAACATATCAAAAAAAAATAATTCATAACAACCAAGCTGGTAAAACAATTAATGTGATCAACCACATAAATAACGCAAAAGACAAGAGTCACCTGTCAACTGATGCAGAAAAGTCATTTGACAAAGTCCAGCACCCATTCATGCTGAAAACACTCAAAGTGGCTAGTCTGTAATAACCAGTATTGTGGTTGCCCACCATTGTGTGATGTGATGTGATTATCCCGTGTGTTGTGAATCCTAGTCTGTGCCCGTGGTTAGTGAGGTAAGACTAACCAGAAACCAAATCCAATGCCATTGAGTCAATTCTGGCTCATAGTGACCCTATAAGACAGAGTAGAACTGTCCCACAGAGTTCCAAGGAATGCCTGGCAGAGTTGAACTGCCAACCTTGTGGTGGCAAACATTGCACCTCACCACTATGCCAGCAGGGTTTCTGAGGTAAGATTAGGTTATCTTAAAGACAATTAGGATGAGATGCATTACTGTTACTCAGATCATAGCCCTGATCCAATTAATGCAAGGGAAGTTTCCCTAGGGACTGGCCTGCATCACCTTTTATCTTACAAGAAATTAAAGGAGAGAAAAATGAGCAAAGACAGAGGGATCTCATGCCGTCAAGAAAGAAGCACAAGGAGTAGAACACATCCTTTGGGGTTGGGGTCCCTGTGCTGAGAAGCTCCTGGACCAGGGAAAAATTTATGACAAAGACCTTCCACCAGAACAGAGAGAGAAAGCTTTCCTCTAAAACTGGCACCCTGAATTCAGACTTCTGGCCTCCTAGACTGTGAAAGAAGAAATTTGTTTGTTAAAGCCATCTACTTGAGATATTTATGTTATAGCAGCACTAGACAGCCAAGATGCCTCATGTGTGTGAAAAAGGCAGACAACAAATAAGAAGGATTCGAGAAGAATTGATGCCTTTGAACTATGGGAAATAATATTGAATGTATCACAGGCTGCCAGAAGAATTTAAAAAAAAAATCTCTTGGAAGAAGTACAGCCGGAATGCTCTTCAGAAGTAAGAACATCAAGACTTCTTGCACTTTGGCCATGTTATCAGTAGGAATCAGTCACTAGAGAAGGACAGCATGCTTAGTAAATTAGATGGTCAGCGAAAAAGAGGAAGGTCCTCCATGAGGTAGATTCATACAGTGGCTACAATAATGAGGTCAAGCATAACAATTGTGAGGATGGCACAGAACCTGGCAGTGTTTCATTCTGTTGTACATAGGAGTCCATAAGAGTCAGAACTAACTTGAAGGCACTTAACAGCAACAATTAGCGAAGGGATCTGTATAGCTTATTTCAGAGTCTGGGTAGATGAGGAAGTCACAGAACGATTCCAATCATAGGTCTGCGAGATCAGCTTTGTATTTTAGAGTTCTTGCTCTGAACCTGGATTGCAGAAACTGAAGTAGGGAGACCAGTGTAGAGGCTATCACTATAAATTAAGCAGGAAATATAAGTGCTGGAGCCAGACAGGAGAAAAGCAGAAAAGACAGAGAAAAAATCACATAGGCATCCACATCTAGAACACTTAATAACAAGTTCTATAAGGGGTTGGAAGGAGGACGTGTGGCAATGTGCTCCATAGGGTCCTGGTGTTGGGCATTTTCCAAGGCAGAACACTGGAGAAGAAACAAGTGTAGGGTGGAAGATAATACCATATTTGACACACTGAGTTGGGTGTGCTTGTGGGACATCATGTGAAGATGAACAGACAGGCCTGGCACCCAGGAGAAAGGGGACTAGACTGGAAACAATTGCCAAGGACTTCCAGTGACACCGCTGCCTCAACCTAATGAATAAGAAAACAAAATTCAGACACATTCACTAAAGTGTTCAAGCTTGTATGATAGTGGATTCAAGTAGTGAGTCCTGTTGGACAGAATTGTTCTCCCAGAAAATGAGAGAAAGAGAACTCTACTGGTGACTCCAGGGGACCAGGAAATGTGCAGGACTGAAGCAGCCCTTCTTTCAGCCTTGTGTCTCAAAGGCAGCCTGGTGTCGCTGGAAGAGTGCTGGCTAATGACTGTGAGAACTGTCACTAGTTGATTTCTTATATTGTTGCTGTTGCTAGCAGCCGTGGCGTCAGCTGCTGACACGGGGTGACCCTGTACACAGCAGGATCCATTGTGCTCCACAGGGTTTTCTGGGTTTATTTGTTTCGTTTATTAACAGGATTATTTATCAGAAAAAGTAACATGGAAGTACTTTAACTTTTCTTTAAAAATAAAGTGGAAGTAATTTTTCTTTAAAAAAACTATAATTAAAGATACCTTGTGAATAATGCAACAATTGGCCAGAATTAATTTACTTGTGATCTACTTTCCTAATTTTTTTTTTTTTTTTTTTTTTTTTTTGGTACTTTAGAGGAAGGCTTACAGAGCAAATCAGTTTCTCATTAAATAATTCATTGTTTTGTGACATTGGTTATTATCAATCCTGCAACATGTCAACACTCTCCTTCTCAATCTTGGGTTCCCCTCCTGCCTTCTCATCCTTGCCACCAGGCTGGTGTCCATTTAGCCTCATTTTGTTTCATGGCCTGTCTAATCTTGGGCTGAAGCGTGAAACTTGTGAGGGACCTCATTACTGGGCTGAAGTGTTGTTCTCAGGCCGTACTCCTGGGTTTTCTCCAGTCTCTGTCAGATCAGTAAGTCTGGTCTTTGTTTGTGAGTCAGGGTTTTGTTCCACAGTTCTCTCCAGTTGTGTGCAGGACTCTATTTTGTGACTGCTGTCAGAGCAGTCAGCGGTGGTGAAAGGGAGGCCCTTGGCCAGCCTGACTCCACGTTGTTACAAACGGTAGTTAAGACCATCATATTATAAACATTGAGTTCTGAGAGCTTGACTGACCCACATCCGTAAGAATTTACCTTGTACTGGTCGTAAGAAACACGGCTGTGTTTTCCTTTGAGGAGCATTGATTACTTGTCCTGTTTATCCCCTTTCAGTTATTGTCTAAGTCTACTGAACTGAATCACCAGGTAGGTTAGATGATTATCAAGCCCCAACTTGTTGGAGCGGTGGAGACCCCCAAAAGAATATTGCTGGAACATTGAAAGAATTACTTCACAGACCCGGGAAAAATATTACCCTGTGCCCCCCTTAATCAACCTGTGTAACCTCCAGGCTTAGCCTATGCATGCAGGCAAGCGTTGGGGGAACTGAGTCCCCTTTGCCTCTTGTGTGTTGGCACTCAATAAAGGTCCTCATTTAATCACCTCACCTCCCGTCTCAGCATTAGCTCTGTGGACAGGTGGTACTGATCCGCCACGTGGTTACTGTGGGAGCCAGGCATCACTTCCTCGAACCTGACTCGGTCAGGTGGGGGCTGTGGTCGTTGTTGTCTCCAAGTATTTTCGGCTAATCTTTCCCTCGTGTCTTTAGTTTTCTTCAATCTTTCTTGTTCCAGATGGAGTGGGACCACAGGAGTATCTTTGAGGGCTGCTCACACGCTTTTAAGACCCCAATACTACTCATCTAAGTAGGAGATTGAAGCTTTTCATTATAAACTATACCGATTGAGCTCAATGTCCCCTTCACAGGTTTTTCACTGGCTGATTTTTCAGAAGTGAATCATCAGAGCTTTCCTCCCAGTTCACCTTAGTCTGAAAGCTCCCCAGAAACCTGTTTAGCCTTGGTTTATCACCTTAGGCAAGTCATTTTGCATCTTGGTGCCTCAGTTTCCTCAACTGTAAAACAGAGTTAAATAGATGGTTCTTAAGGTCTCATAATTCTAAAATTTAGTTCTTTGTTATTTTTTTTTGATAGAAGCCCGGAACCATTCTTTTTCTCATCTGTTCCTTATTTAACATTAGTACTATATTCATTAAAGAAAATTTGGAAATAGTGTAAAGGAAATAAAATTACCATGATATCTCCAGTCTAAGATAACACTTCTAACATTTTGATATAATTACTAGCAGTCTTTCTTTCTCTGCGCAAATACACATTTCTAATCAACATAAACAGGGTAATAATAACTACTATTAACTGAGCATCTGATACTTGCAGACACATGGCTAAGTATTATACACACATGTCATCTGTCCTTACAGTAAACTTGCAATCCAGATTATCACTGTCCTCATTTTACAGAAAATAACACTAGTTGCTCTCAGATCAATTCTGATTCATGGTGACCCCACGTGTGTCAAATAGGATTGTGCTCCAAAGGATTTCAGTGGCTGACTTTTCCTGAAGCAGACCACCATGTCTTTTTTCTGAGAAGACCCTCAGTTGACGCACACTTCCAGCCTTTCAGGTAACAGGTGAACGTGTTCAATGTTTGCAGCACCCTGTGCAAAGAGGTCAAATTACATCGCTGACCAGTATGACCCGTAAATGACATACCAGCTTACTAGCTTCCTGAGTCTGTTCATGTTCTTTTGTGACCATCTTTTTTTTTAATTTATCTTTAGCATGTTCTCATTTGTTCAAGTACTCTTCTGTCACGTAATTATAGGTGACTTCAAAGTGTGAATCACGTAACTGCTTCCCAATTCTCTGAGACCAGCATTGAAATTGGTTTTGATTTTATTGTCATAGAAAATGTTCTGATTATCATCTTTCTGTAAAACTATTTCCACTCAGCAGTCATTACTCCCTTAAGGTAAATTCATAGAAGTTAAACATGTTGGCCAAAAGATACGGGTGTTCTTGAAGCTATTGACAAATAGTGTCATATTGCCCTTCCCCCCAGAAAGAACGAATACTTATTCCTCTTTAACAATTTATGAAAGTTGTATTTACCTGCAATCTCACTCATGTGGAGAATTATTTGTCTTAATTTTTGCTGATCTTATAAATGAAATTTCTTGATTCATAACAGAGTTGAATTTTTTTTTCCTAACATCATTAACAGCTGCCCATCCTTGAAAAACAGAAGGGAAATGAAGGAATTGAGGGATGAGAAGATGATTAATTCCATTCATTTAACAAAAACAAAGTATCTTCCACGTGCAGGGCTCGATATGAGACTCTACAGCCTTTAAGGTGAAAGGCAGCTCAGAAACAATCGTTGCACAGTGGTTAAGCGCTACATCTGCTAACCAAAAGGTTGGCAGTTCTAATCCACCAAGCACTCCCTGGAAACTCTATGGGGTGGTTCTACTCCATCCCATAGGGTCTCTGTGAGCTGGAATCTACCACAACAGTTTACTCAGTGCTTAACATGCAGCAAGTTAGACAGAGGAAATATAAAAAAAAAAGAAAAATGTTGATATTTATCCTCCACGGGGGGGGAAGAAACTAACACACAAGAAGGCGTTTTGAATTAATTTCTCCCTTCCCTGTTCCTTCATGGTCAGGGTCTGCAGCTGCGACGGCTGGGTTGGCTCAGTCTGAAATCATTGTTGCTTGTGGGTGTGTCTCTCTTCCTGTATCACCTTCAGGTCCCCAGAAGGCTGGGATAGTGTCTTATTCATCTTCTAGTCGTATCTCTGTCCATAAATTACCACATAATTATGCAGTGTTGTAAAGCAGTGACAAGTTGCCATTTCCTCTAGCTGGTCCTCACCCCCATTTTAATCCCCTCCATGCCTGAGTGCCTCAGAAAGGCAAGATAGGTGGTTTTACACTAGGTTATAGGAATACACCTTTAATTACCACTGCTATTGCAGTCATCAGTGTTGGGGAGCGAATGGTGTGAATCAGAGGCAGAGACGTGTCAGTCCGAGGGTCCAGTGGTGTTTATTCAAAGAGAAAGAGTGGTGTCTGAGCCAAGGGTTGGTTCAGACCCCTCAGAGAGAAAGAGAAAGGGGACTTAGCTGAGAGTGGCTCAGCCCATTCAAAGACAGGGAGAGAGCAAGAGAGAGAGAGAGAGAGTGGAATCTGAGCTGAAAGATAGCTCAGCCCCTCCACACCAGTAGGGCAAGTTTTCCATGGTTTTAAAGCTCCAATGAGGTAGTGTGGCGTGAAGAATTTTATGGTTTCATAAGGAAAAAAGGTTAAAAAAGAGGCTTAAATAAAGGAGAGAAGGTAGGGTTTGCTTATGGTCTTTGATAAGGGAAAAGCTTTGCTTAGGAGGGTGGGAATGGCAGGCATAAAGTTTTGTTTGTAGTTCAAATTCCTGTGAGCCGTTTTTGGGTGATGGCTTATGCTAAAGCATCTCTGAAATCCAGGGACATGTCAGAAGATGGCTTATGTTAAACCTCTCTGAAATCCAGGGACAGAGTTCCTTCCATTCCCGACTTTCAGTTTAGGAAAAGAGGGGATGTCGTTATCCTCCTAGCTACTTCCTGCTGACAAGGGTTATTGGCTTACTGGAGGATATGTGGGGAGCTGGAAACCCTGGTAGCATAGTGGGTTAAGTGCTAGTCTGCTAACCAAATGGTTGGCAGTTCAAATCTGTCAGGCACTCCTTGGAAACTCTATGGGACAATTCTACTCTGACCCCCAGAGTTGCTATGAGTCAGACCTTACTCAACAGCATTGGGTTTTAGGTTTTGGGGGTTTATGGGGCGTTGGGGGGTCCTGTGGCCTCCTAGTGTAAGGAGGGAAGTCTGTTGGTTATCTTTCTTGTCGAGTCTCTCAGAGGAGCAGAATCTGGTTCACTTTTTGGTGGGTAAGGTTGTTAACTGATGATCAGTTGTGTTACAACTCTAAATAGGACTGGGCCAAGAGAGTAAAATGAGTAGGACAAGAGGTATTGTTTCAGTCATCTGGTGCTGCTCTAACAAAAATACCGAGTGGGGGACTTTAACAAAGGAAGGTTTATTCTTACATAGTCCAGTAGGCTGTAAGTCTGGATTCAGGATGTCCACTCCAGGGGAAGGCTTTTCCCCTTGTTGGTTCCAGAGGAGAGTCCTTATGTCACATCAGTATTTTGGCACAGGAACCTCAGGTCTGAAAGACACATTCTATTCCCAATGCTGCTGTCTTGATGGTGTAAGATTCCCAATTCTCTGTTTGCTTCTCTCTCTCTTTTTATCTCCTGTAGGATGAAAGGATAAAGGGAGGTGCAAGCCACACTCCAGAGAAACTCCCTTAGCAAGGGTGTGGAAGTACAACCCTAAACTTCCTTTAACATAATCATTTTATCTGTAAGTCACAGACAGAGATTAAGATTACAGGATCAGAAAATCGCACAATGGAGGACAGTCACAGAATACAGGGAATCCTGGCCCAGCCAAATTACTACACATATTTTGGGGGGACACAATTCAATCTATGACAGGTGTTATAAATGGAAGAAGCCAAGGAAGCTATTTTTGCGAATATAGCCAAGTATCCCAGTTGTTGTTTTTGTAACTTGACTGCTCTCTCTGAAAATGTTTTGTCTGTATCTTCAGACCAGGCATGACTGGTCAACATAGAAACAGCATTTTTCATCTAGGAAGAGACAAGTACCCCCTTCTCTGCAGCTAACAGATCCAGGACTTGTCTGTTTTGTAGGGGAACAGTGGCCAGAGAATTTACTTGGTCTTGTATTTTTACCAGTCCTTTGGATATGTCTTCCATGGTTTCCTGTACGTTTTGTGAGAGAAGGTGGAAATAATAGAGTGGAGTGCTTAACTCTCCTATTCTGGCATGAGTACCCGCTGTGACCCGTAGGGCAGTCAATAGCAGTACAAGGATGGGTGCCCTTTCTGGCCTGACTGAGACTTGTACAGGTACCGACAAGGACTGGTTAGGATGGGCAGTATCAGTGTTTGGAAATAAGTAGATCAGAATGCATATTCCCATCCAATTTGAATATACCTTGTCCCCACACAAGAGACTATCTTCAAGGAGACATATGCTGACATGTAGAGAGAAATAGTGAAGGAAGTCATACAATCCCCACCTAGTAGATGGCTCATTACTCTAGACTGAAAAGGTGTTTTTAAGGGCTTCCTAAAGTGGGGCTTATTTTGGAAGGTTGTCAGGAGCAGGAGAGGGTGTTAACCCAGGAAAGAGGCTTTGGCTGGGGCAATACACATTTCAGAGGACACACCTTGGAGCTGGAGCAGTTCTGAGAGATGCACTGGTTAAACATACAGTTGGCTGAAGAGGAAAAGAAGAGGTCTACCCTTTGACTTTGGGTCCAGCCAAGCCAAACCAAGTGCCATCGAGTCAGATTTGATTCATGGGTCCAGGAGTTGATACTCTGATAGTGTTGGTGCAGTTTAGACTCCAGGTATCCTACGCTTGGGCCTTTATCTATTCATTGCATGCAGATGGGCGCTTGCTTTAAGAGAGTCAAGCTCGAAGATATTGGTCCTGAGATTTGGATAGGGGTATAGAGGAGGGTTTGTGCTGGACAAAGGTTTAAAACAGTAGTGTAAATTGATTAGCCAAGGTGGTTGGGTAACTTCCTATGACAGTATCTCTTCTGTCAAGAAAGACCGACCCTTTATCTTTAGTATATGTCAGGTGAACAGTGGTCTGGATCCATGTCTCCCTAGTAGCTGGAAGTGCAGTGTAAGTGTCTGGGGAGAGTGACAGATAGATCTAGCACCTCTGATGGTGGTGTGGTTTAGGAGAGAAGGAGTTAAGGGTGTTAAGTAGGTAGTTGGGTACCTGTGTGGAGACCTTGATAGTGCGGGAGCTAGCAATGAAGAGGCAGGTGATTAATTATAAGGAAGGGAACCTTTTTGTAACCACTGGGAGATTTCCTATCATGAATAATCAATGAATTCCCTCTGCAAATAAAAGTTCAGACAAGAGAGAGTAAAGTTTCAGGGGTTTCTGGTGAGTTGGGTAGAAATAAGTTTAAGATTAGGTCATATAGAGGGTGTAGGAGAGAAGATCTGGGATTCATTTTAGGAGTCTCTCTAGGGTTAGAGAAGGACAGAAGTTGAAGTGTTGGGAGTTGAGTATGTTCTTCTGGGTTGGATGGATATAGCATGAAGATTCTCTGGAGCTTGCTAAGAAGTTGTCTCTAGCAAAGGGACGACACCTTTGGGGATTACTAGAAAGATGTGGGAAGAAGTTAAGTGATCTAATTGTCAGGTTAAAGGAGGGGTTTTAAGTGGGTTTCATGGGATTTTATCTACACCAATAGAAATGGAGGAGGGGAGAAACTTTCCTGAAAATTCAGGCAGTATCTGTATCTAGCAGAAAGATTTGCTTACTGGAAAACTGAAGACAAACTCAAGGCTCTATTGGTGAGATTTTGATGGCGGGGCCTAAGAACACAGGCCTTCTCAGTTCTCAGTGTCCAGTCTGAGGAACCTTGGCTCAGCCACTGTTTTTGTAGGGCTGGCCCTGGACCCAGTAGTCCAAGGACAGTTGTCCTTCAAGTGACCTTGGACACACAAGCTGGGCATGGCTTGGGTGGAGCTCTAGAGTTTGGGCAGGATCAGGCCCAGTGGCCTTGTTTCCCATTTTTAAAGCAAGGGCCTGGAGACTGTGAGGAGCTATGTTAGGGTTTTTTGTGGTCTGCTGGGCAGTCTCCACTTTTTCCTTGAAGGGCTTCTTCTGGGCAGCCTCCTCCTCTTGATTATTAAAGACTCTAAAGGCTAGTTTTAAAAGATCTCTTTGGGGAGTGTATGGACAGTCCTCAAGCTTTTGGAGTTTTTTGTGTATGTCTGAGATGGATTGGGAAATAAAGTAGGTGTTAAGTAGAGTTGTCCTACCTCGGAAGCGAAATTTCTATTCGTATATTTGATTAAAGTTTCTGTGAGTATATTTAGGAGGCAGTGGGATTTTCATCTGCCTTTCAGTGATTTCATTCCCCTTACGGTCTGCGGAAGGCACTGTTGTTACCCCAGTGGTGGTGGCTGTTAGAGTTTTGGGCATGAAGCAAATCAGCAAGCGCCATGGCTATAGACCAGATAAAGGTCCTGCCATGTGAGGTGGTAAGACTGGGTTAGATCCTGGAATTCTTCGTGGAAAATGAGAGAGGTCAGATGAAAAGGACCTGAGCCTTTTTTCAATTTCAAATAGGTCGATAGACTAAATGGAACGTGTACCCAGACAATGTCTTCAGCTCCTGCTACCTCTCAGAGGAATAAAATGGGTTTGTGGGTCTTGTCCCCTAGACCTAGAGTGTGGAAGTAAAATGGGGTTGGCAGAGGGGTAGGAGGAGACCCTTGAGTGGGTGGTATGCATGAAGGGGAAGGAAGGGTTGGCTTAGAAGGGGGAAGCAGGGTTTCAGGAATGAGAGTTTGCCTAGAGCTGAAGTGGGAGGGGAGGTATAGGGAGGAGGAATAGCGTGGTCAGAAGCATCAAAATCAGGTTCAGGAAGCGGTGGCTTAGAAGGCTGAGGTTTTGCATTAAGGAGGAAGATCTGGGAAGTGGTACACGTGTGGCCAAGAGAAGGGCGATTACAAGGGAAAAAGCCTGCATATGAGGATCTCAGACCACTTGCTGTTGCAGGTTATGAATTTGTCTAAACCACCAAGAATATTTGCAAAAGAAAATCAGCTGGGCTGTATTCAGTGTCAAAGTCCTAGGGTGCCTGGATTTTTAGGAGGCACCCCAAAAAGTGTCCTTAGGGGCTTAGACTGCTTTGTTCCCACAGCGTAAAGGGTGAGTAGGAGGAAGAAAGAGGAAGAGACTAGTCTGACCAGGAGATGCAGACATCCTTGTGTCGCACTGAAGACCAGGTTCTGATAAACCCAATTTGCTGTCCAGGCATTCCCAGAGAGCAAAGATGGGAGGGGCAGGTGCCCCTGGGGAAGCGTCTACCCAGCACTGCGATTTGTGCAAAACAGAAACAACAGAACGGAGAAAAAGATATCAAGGCTTCCCTGGTGAGGGAGACCTCTCTCCCTCCTCCAACTAACCGATTTAGAATCCTGTCAGTGTGCTGCTGTTTGGAATGCTTTGGCAAGGATCCAAGGGAAGGTAAGACCCTGGAGCTGGCATCCTCTTTTACCTCTGTCCCAGCTTTCAGCACCAAAATTGTCAGGGAGCAAATGGCACAAAACAGAGGCAGAGACACACCAGTCTGAGGATTCAATGAAGTTTATTCGAAGAGAGAGTGGCCTCAGCCAAAGGTCAATTCAGCCCCTTCAGAGAGAGAAAGGGGACAGTGAGAGACAGAGAGAGAGGTCTGAGCTGCGAGGCATAAAGTTTTGTTTGTGGTTCAAATTCCTGTGGGCTGTTTTTGAGTAACGTCTTATGCTAACGCATCTCTGAAATCCAGGGACATGTCCAAAGATGGCTTATGTTAAACTTCTCTGAAATCCAAGGACAGAGTTCTCTCAATTAGCTGCTGTCTAATCAGCTGCCAACTCATGGCAACCCCCACACAACTGAACTGTCCTATACCATGCCCATGATCCTTTGCAGATTGGGCCATTGTGACCTAGAGGATTTTCATTGGCTGATTTGGGGAACTAGATCAAAAGACCTTTCTTCCTAGTCTGTCTCAGTCTGGAAGCTCCCCTGAAGCATGTTTGCATCAGAGCCACATGACAGCCTCCACCAACAGAGAGGTAGTAGCTGCGTGTGAGGTGCATTGGTGGAGAATAGAACTGGGGTTTCCCACCGGGAAGGTAAGAAACTACCATACCTATCAGTATTTAATTATCATACCTACCAGTATCAAACTATCAGTCATTAACATTATAAGAAGAAATCAGTTGGTTGATTAGATAACTGATCATACTCCCTTAAACTGGCAGAGTCCTAAGGCTTTCATCTGTCAGCTTATTTACAAGGCTAACCATACAGGAGGAAACCCTGATGTTATAGTGGGTTAAGTATTATGTCTGCTAACCAGAAGGTCAGCAGTTTAAATCCGCCAGGTGCACCTTGGTAACCACATAGGAATTCAATTTTTTTTTTAAATTCTTTTTCATATCTTACTAAGGTTCACATCTCCTCTCTGCCTTTCCTCATAATCTTCACTGGCCACCTTGCCTGAGTGTCTGGCATAAGAAACAAGCCACAGACCCTGAGCTGAAGGAGATTCATCCGCTTATAGCTGTGGGCTCACTTTCTCCCTTTCTTCTGCTGTCTTTTTTCCAGTCCTCTCCCTTCCCTCACTCAGAGCAATCTGATAAGGTATCCTACAAGGTCTTCTTTCTCTTTTCTCTAAGATACATCTCAGCACCATGGGTGCTCTCTGAGTTTTCCATTTTACTATTCACCACTGCATTTTATCATCACAATATATCACTGATGTATTGCCCAAAGCATCCAGGGCCAACACAGTTAAATAAACATTTGCTTAATTCAACAATCTCTGAATAGTGTGTCATTGATTAGAATTTCAATGAATGGGCTGCAGTGGTTGAAATAGACTGACTATCAAAAGGGGGAGTTTGAACTGGGCCTTAAAATATAAGTAAGATTTAGAGGATAGCGTGGACAGGAGAGGTTTTGACCCATCATCTCTTTCTTCTGTGCCTCTTGGTCCATCTCTGAAGAGCCTTCAGTAAGAGAGAAAAGAGAAACTGTCAGCCAAATAATGTCTTAAAGGATGATAGAAGAGGCAGTCAGTACTATGTACCTAGTACATGATTTGCTCTGCAAGCCAGGTAGGACCTGAGCTCTTTCAAGCCCATGTAAGTCTGAGGATAATCCTGCCTCTTAGACATGCAGCCGGACCCCAAGAGAAAGGCCTGCGCAAGAAGGATTTCCCAGAGGAAAGGAGAAGGCAGAAGTGAGGATATGTTCTGCCCTAATCTCTGTATGCCACATGTAACAGCTAATAATAAAATCCTTTAACTAGAAATGAACTGTACCTACCCAGCCTTCCTGTGTCACAGATACTGCCAAGGGTATACAAAATCAGTTGCCATCAAGTTAACTCTGACTTATGGCTACCCCATGTGTGTCAGAGCAAACTGTGCTCAATAGGGTTTCCAATGACTGATTTTTCTAAAGCAGATTGTGAGGCCTTCTTTGGAGGCACCTCTGCAAAGACTAGAATTTCCCACCTTTCTTTTAGCAGCCAAGCACCTTACCCATCTGTACTACCCAGAAACCCTGCAGTAAAGTAAATAACTGACCAAACAGGCTCTGTGCTAGCAGCTGGGTACAACTGTTGCCTCCTTGAGGGCCACACAGTATGTGCCTAACCACCAAGATTCCCAGCCAGGGGTTCTCAAACTGCCTAAGAATCACCTCGGAGCTGATTAAAACGACACACGGAAGTTCTGGTTCCTTAGGTCTGGGGTAGGGCCCAAGAAGGTGCATTTTTAAAAGCATCCTATGACTGCTGCAGATGTTAAAGGACCACAGTAATCTATCCATACGGGGACATTCTGGAGCTCCAACCTGGCCATCGGAGGCTAGTAGCTTCCCTTTGTGTCCTTGGGATCAGCTAGCTTTCTAATGCCTCAGAGCCCATCTTCCACACCGAAGGTATCTCTGGTCATTCGTCCCCTACAAGGCTTCTCCCCAGACCGCTGCATACCCTCTCAGCTCCCTCTCTTACCCCTCCGTCTCTCTGTCTCCCTCCCTCAACACCTTCCCTCTGTGCCAGCTGAAACCACGATTTTATGGTCAGCGTCCCTACATCTTTGACCCTTTCTCTGCACCTTATGGTCATAGATAAAACCCAAGTCTCTGAGAAGGACCCCACTTCCCCAGCCCACCACAAGTCTTTATGGTGCCTCAGATAAATTAGAAAAAAGTGACCCCTTTGGGTGGGAGTTAATATTCATTAAAGGTGCCCTTTGGGAGCAATCCAGCCACCAGTGGCCTGAAGCTTTGTGAAAGGATGGCAGGCTGGATCTCAGCCCCTCCCCTCCATGGACAGTGCACCCACTGCGGTCTGACCACTTCCTTGTAACCCTCGAGGAGACTGCTCCTTCTCCCCTCAGAGTCAGAGAATGAGTCAGCATCTTCTTCACTCCCTAGGCTGTTCACAAGCCTTAACTCTGCCCCTTTCTGTAAAAGCCTCCAGCTGCTCTGAGGTTTATGTGAGTCTCTAGGCCTCCACAGGACCATCAGCCTGCAACTGCAGTTACTGGAGACTGTTGACAGACTTGCTCTCTGCTCTGCATCCACCATCTTACTGTGTAACATGAATGGCCACAGCTTATCTGACAGGAGTCTCCTATCTCACAGACTTCCTCAATGCAGTGGCCTTCACCTATACTGCCTGGGTCCTTTTCAGAATTGCTACACATCAGAGATCTCAAGTTCTAACAGCACAGCCCCTACCCACAATCCTCTGCCTGTCTGGCTGGCTGTCTCCTGCTCTCACTCCTACGGCACCTTCTCCTCCGTACCACAGCAGCACCAGCCTCTTGATGCCTTAGTATTCTGCCTGTCCAGCTTAGACCAAACAGCTGACCACCTAAACCATTTTCTCACAAACACCTACCTTCAACCTCACTTTTCTGGAAAAATCCTAACTTTAAATGAATCTCATAGTTCACCTTTTACCTTCCTCTATCTGGCCTAAGAGTGTTGCTGAGGACAAGCAAATGAACTTACAGATGTGGGAGCCACCACGCATCCATGGTATCAAAACTCAGCTGGGTTCACTTGTGCTTTGTAGGCAGGCCATTTCTTCCATTCCCCTCAGAATCTGCTCCAGCCTCCACTGCCCTCTACAAGCTTCTCATTCCCAACTCAAGTCCAGAATTTTTCTGTCTCAAAAGACAGCATCGCTTCCTATTTTAAAGAGAAAACTAAAGCTCTAAAATGAGAACTACCTGAACTTTCCAGCCCCCGTCTACACTGTTAGCAATCTCTGCACTGCCCTGTTGCCTTCTCTCCAGAATCCCAGGGTGAAGGTCCTTCCTATTCCCCAAGCTAGCCCCTCCACCTCTGTTCCCCAACCTTGGAACCTGTCTCCATCAGTTTTCACTCCTTATCTAACAAACTCTCTTTCTCTAATGTTTCCTACCTCTTGTCCTATAAATATGGTCAAGTTTTGAAATCTTTAAAAATAAGCAAACACAAGCAAACCTCTGTTTGCCCTGAGTTTCCCAGCTCCACCTTATCTTCCTCTTTCCTTTGGCTACTAAAATCTACACTTGTTCTTCCGACAACTCACCTCCCCTACGCAATCCACAACAGTCCCCAGTCCCATATACATCACTTGTCAGTCAAAGCTTCCCCAGTGTCAAACCCAACAGATAATCTTCTATTCTTTTCTCACTGCTGCATTTGACCTTCTTGGTGGCATTTCTTTCTTGAAGCTGTCTGCTCCTGTGACAGCAACGCTATTCTCTCTGTATCAGTACGGTTCTCCATGGATTTCACTTACTCATCAGGATTCCCTGGGAATCAGTACTTTAAAAAGCAAACCTGTTGCCATCAAGTCAGTTCTGACTGACAGTGACCGTATAGGACAGACTAGAACTGCCCCATAGAGTTTCCCAGGAGTGCCTAATGGATTTGACCTTTTAAGTTAGCAACTGTAGTGCTTTACCATTATGCCACCAGGGCTTCTAGATCAATACTTAACCTACTGCTTTTTTCATCCCAAACAACATTTCTGGGGAATATCACCCAGTGTTGAAGCTTTTGCAGTTACCTGTGTTCTAATAATTCTTAAATCTACATCCCTAGCTCCAACTTCCTTCTTGAATATCAGATTCACATAACCACCTGCACGCTGGACAGCCTGCAGTCACCTCAAACTAGATCTGTCCTCAACTCTGCTCGCCGTACCTGCCCTTGCCCCAAACCTGCTCCTTCTGTGATTCTTAGCCGAGTCATTGGCATCATCACTGAGCCATCCAGTCACACTGGGAACATGGAATCACCCTGACCTTCAACCTCTCCTTGGTAATCAAACTCTACTATCTGCTTTGTCATTGCCTTAATTTGTAAGTCTGTGTCCCACCACTTAGCCCTACCACTGACTCTTTCATGATAATTCATCATCATTCCCCTTCACAACAGCTTAACATAAAGAAAACAGAAGTCCAAAGAGTGAAGTTGTCACAGATTTCATTTTGCTTGGATCCACAGTTAATGTCTGTGGAAGCAACAGTCAAGAAATCAAACAACATATTGCACTGGGCAAATCTCCTGCAAAAACCAAAACCAAAACCCACTGCTGTTGAATCAATTCTGACTCATAGCTACACTGCAGAACAGAGTGGAACTGCCCCATCAAGTTTCTGAAAAGCACCTGGTGGATTCAAACTGCTGACTTCTTTGTTAGTAGTCGCAGCACTTACCCACTAGTCCACTAGAGTTCTCAAAAGACGTCTTAAAACTGTTAAAACTCCAAAATGTCACATGGAGGATTAAGGCGTGCCTGACCCAAACCATGATATTTTCAACACCTTGTGTGTATATTAAAGCTGGACAGTGAACAAGCGAGACTGAAGAATTTGTGCCTTTGATTTACAGTGTTGGCAAACAATGTTGAATATACTGTGGACTGCCAGAGGAACAAATGAGTCTGTCTTGGAAGAAGTACAGGCAGCCACCAAGCCAAGTGCCGTCGAGTCGGATCCGACTCATGGGAAGTACAGGCAGAGCAATCCTTAAAAGTGAGGATGGCAAGACTACATCTCATGTACTTTGGATACGGTATCAGTAGGGACCAGACTCTGGAGAAAGACATTATGCTTGGTAAATTAAAAGGGCCAACAACAAAGCGGAAGACCCTGGAGGCGATGGACTGGCACACGGGCTGCAACAATGGGCTCAAGCAGAGCAATGATCTTGAGGATGGCACAGGACCTAGCAGTGTCTTGCTCTGTTGTACGGAGCTGCAAGTGACTCAATGGCACCTAGCAATAACAACACCTGAACTATTGCAATGGTCTCCTAGTTGGACTCCTGATTCCAGGTTATTCTCTCTCACATGCTGTTTTAGTCACCTAGTGCCACTCTAACAGAAATACTGAAGAGTGGATGGCTTTCACAAAGGAAAGGTTATTCTTACACAGTCCATTAGGCTACAAGTCCAAATTCAGGATGTCTGCTCCAGGGGAAGGCTTTCCCCTTGTCAGCTCTGGAGAAAAGTCTAGTATTGCATCAGTCTTTGTCCAGTGATCATCTTGGCACAGGAACCTCGGGTCTGCGGGACACGCTCTTCTCCCAGTGCTGTTTGCTTGATGGTGTGAGGTTCCCAATTCTCTGCTTGCTTCCCTTTCCTTTTATCTCTTGTAGGATGAAAGGATTAAGGGTGGGACAGACCATACTCCAGGGAAACTCCCTTTGCAGTGGAGCAGGGAGGTGATCTTATAAAGGGATTTACAGTCCCACTCTATCCTTTAACATACAGCACAGGACAATCACAAAAGGCAGGACAGTCATAGAATACAGGGAATCATGGCTAGCCACATGGCTACACATATTTTTGGAGGGACACAATTCAATCTATGACACATTCTTTCCCTGCATAATCACTAAAGTGACTTATGTAAACCCAAATCTGGCCATGTCACTCTCTTCCTTCAGAAGCCTTTAATTGCTCCCTTTTGCCTACAAGACAGAGTTCAGAATTCTTAGCATGGCCCTGGAGGCCTCCTATGACTTGACTGCCACTCACTCTCCAGCTTGAGTCAGTGACATTGCTTGCCTTGAGCACTATAGTAAGTATTTCTCAGCTTACAGCATGGGATTGCACAGTCCACACTTCTCTCTTCCAGAAACAACCTACCCCAAAACCTGCCGTTTCTCTTTGTCATCTCTCACCTGTCTTTCAAAACAGCTAATTAACCATTAACTCCAAAAAAGCGGTCTCTCTCTTCAACACATAGGATAATTGTGTCCCATCATAAAACGGAGGACAACCACCCAATACTGGGAATTATGGCCTAGTCAAGTTGACACACATTTTTAGGGGACACAATTCAATACACAATAGATAGGAATTAACTCTGTAGTATCATGCAAGGTTAGGGTCAAGAGGACTCAAAAATAGCCACTTTGTTACCTCTCCTTATTTGTTACCAGACCCTCGAGAGCACTGTACACGTCTGATTTCATTTTTGCTATTTCCACAGCATCAGACACAGCCATTCTCAACTCTGACCACAACTGAGAATCACCTATGGAGTTGTTAAAAAATACTGATGCCTGGCCCTATGGCCCACCAGTAAAATGAGAATCACTGGCTTGAGGGCATAGATAGTAAGCATTCAAATACGTGATCATGACAAACATAACAGATTGTCTTTCACATAATTTTATTGATACCAAAAAACAGTAATATTATCTGCATTGATTCTGAAAATATGATGATGAGTCATCAGTAACTGAGACATTGTAATTTATAAAAATCAGTATATTTCTAAATTAATGTGTACTGTATTTTAAGTATCCACACATTTCATTTGAACTTAACAATTTTTGCTTTAACTTCAATTTCAAAATATCTTTTACACTCTATTTAAAAAAAACTTTTCTTTGAAGTGATAAGTCAACTGATGGCCACTTTCACAGCATAATATTCATTTCTTAGGTTAGTGTTTCTCAAAGTTCAAAGAAACACTGGAAAAAAATTCTAAAATTAATGTATCAATAATAAACAACGTAAGTGACAAAACTGCATTTGTACTCAAGTCTGGAAATAAAGCCTACTAGTTATTGGAGAGTAGATACTGCCATTGGTTTTGTTTATAAGGAAGATGAGAGAGACGCTATAGTAATAATACACCAGTGCACAGTAATGGTATCTAAGTGCTACTGGATAGCTTAGAATCTCTACAAAGGGAAAAATCACAGTTCAGGATTAACAGCAGAGGTAAGTAACATCATGTTATGGTTAGGTTCCAGGCTACTAGATGAAAGGTCAGCTGTCTGAACACCCAGCTACTACGTGGGAGAAGTAACAGTCTGCTTTTGTAAAAATTACAGTCTTGGAAAACTATAAGGTAGTTCTACTCTGTCTTACAGGGCTGCTGTGAGTTAGAATACAAGACTCCACAGCAATGTTTTTTGACAGAATTAAACAATTTAAAGGACATTTCTGTGACTCAGCCAACTGAACGATGCTGGAAGAGTTTGGGGCTGGATTTGGGGCTTGTTTTTAGTAGCCTGTCTGTAAGTAATAAGCCTACCCCATGGAAATGTACTTATGTCAATGCATCATAAACTCCATACGAGCAAGGACTTTGTCTTATCCTCCCGGTGCTTACGATAATGCAAAAATGGAGAGATGCTCGATAAGCATTTGTTAAATAATCAGCCACTTCTTCTTAGTATCTTATTTTTCCATCCTACGTTTCCTCTATCCTGAATTTCTTACTTTTTGAATCTTGTATATATATATCTGTAAACTAAGTATGAAACAACATAGCCAGCCAAGTGCAACAATATAGAGTACTAGAAAAAACACTTTCAAAGAATTACATGTAAGACAATTCCCGTGAGTGGCATGTTGCCTGGACTTTGCTCCCAGGGAGGCATTCTTGTCAGACTATCACACTAATCTACAGCTTATCCTGGGTGTTTCAATTTATGCCCCACTGGTTAAATTGTCCCATATTTTTTTAGTTGTGAGCTCTTGGCTAAACGGTAGGGGCAACGTGGCTGAATTTCATAATAAAACACCTACTGACTGTCATTAGCTGCTGTCGAGCCCTCTCCAATTCAGGGAGACCTTACATACAACAGAATCAACTACTGCCCCGTCCTGTGCCGTCTTCATGATCGTTGTATGTCCGAGTCCGCTGTTGCAGCCATCGTGTCATTCACCTCACTGAGGGTTTCCCCTGCCTTTGCCGGTCCTCTGCTTTTCTAAACACGCTGTCCTTCTCCAGTGGTTGGTCCCGCCTGATGACTCATCCGAAGTAAGGAAGTTGAGGTCTCAGACAATCTAGGATCCACAGGTTTTCAATGGCTAATTTCTGGAAGGTCACCAAGGGTTGACCTTCCTGGTGTCTGAAATACCAGAGGCATAGCTTCCAACCTCACAGCAACACACAAGCCACCACGGTATGAGAAACTGGCAGATGGATAGTGGCTAAGGAAGAAGCAAGAGGTACTCCCATCCGGCATAACTGACCTGGGCTTGTTAATCTCACTTCAGGGGCCCTGCAAAGCACTTCCCCTTGAGCAGAGTTACCGCTCCTCGAGCACGAAACCCACGCTCACGGGGTGTCCACACCTCCCACTTCCCCTCCTGCAGACACCTTCTCTAGTTCCTCTTCTATTTGGGATCGGGAAGCACTGAATCCTGACTTCACTCTTGGCTCATTTCACTTCCTCACTTGCCAACGCACATTCTAACCATATCACTGACTGCTCTAAACACCTTTATTTCTGCCTAAAAATGAATGAAATCAACTCTTGACTTTCAGGAAAGGATTCTAACATCGGAAAGGAAAGTCTTAAAGGTCTAACCTCCCTCAATAAGAAGGGGCTCCTGTACCCTCTTCCACAGATAGCTTTCTAGCTTCTACTTAAATGTTACAAATCTCCCCCTTTTTACGACCATAATGCAAGGTATTTGTGGAGTCTACAATGGGAGGTAAATCTTCTCAGATTCTTGATTTCCAGACTTCGGGTAGCAGGGACTTAGCAGACAGAGTGCAATAGAAGGACCTGGAAGTCTACTTCTAAAACTGAACCATTGAAAACTCTATGTAGCACAATTCTTCTTCATACGTATGGAGTCACCCAAGTCAGAATCAACTCAATAGCAGCAGGGTAGATAGGGTGCCAACTTTTCATCTTAAACACACACAAAAACAAACAAACAACAACAAAAAAGAAACCCTGCCTTGGAGTCAGTTCTGACTCCCAGTGATCCCGCAGGACAGAGTAGAACTGCCCCATCGGGTTTCCAAGCAATGCCTGGTGGACTCCAACTGCTGAACCTTTGGTTATCCGATGTAGCACTTAACCACTACAGAACCTTATTTTACCAAATAAGGACAGGAAAATAAACCAACAAAAGAGAAGAAAATGCCATCTACAATTCTACAATATACAGTAGCCATAATTTCGTAAGAGAGACTGTTTAACAACAAAACACAAAACGCTGTCATGTCTAAATAAAAGACAGGCTTTCACAGTCAATAAGTTTGGCTTTATTTTTTGAAATCTCACACTCTTGGCCTCCGTTCTTCTCATCGCACTGAAGACAAGTAAAACAGTTTGTCAGGACTAGGATCATCCAGAAGTTCAGTAACTGCTGATGGCAGAGCAGGATTTATGGTCCCTTAAGGCTCTAAGGTCGCTATGAGTAAGACCCGACTCGATGGCAGTGCGTTTGGTTTTGGTCTGGTAAGGCTATGTGCCTTTGAGCAGCTTGTCTGCGTGCTCAGTCCCAGTACATTGACCATGGGAAGCAAACGAGGCAATGGGACAAAGCCTTGTGCAAGCGGGCTGTGCTCTTGACACAAGATTTAATATGAAATGAAACCACAGATACCATCAAGAAACAGTCCTTAGAAAAGACATTACACTTAACTATGGCACTAATAAAGACCCTGCTGACACAGTGGCTAACCACTGAACTGCTAACTGAAAGGTCAATTGTTCTAACTCACTAACTGTGGCCATCTGCTTCTGTAAAGATTTTTTTAAAAACCCAAACCTGTTACTGTTGAAGCAATTCCAACTCATAGCAACTCTATAGGATGGAGGAGAAATGCCCCTTAGAGTTTCCAAGGAGCACCTGGTAGATTACAACCACTGACTTTAGTAGCTGTAGCTCTTTACCACTACACCACCAGGGATTGATTACCAAAAAAAAAAAAACCACTGCCATTAAGTGGATTCCAACTCACAGAGACCCTATAGGACAGAGTACAACTGCCCCATAGAGTTTCCAAGGTGCAGCTGGTAGATTCAAACTGCTGACCTTTTGGTTAGCAGCTATAGTATTTAACCAGTACATCACCAAGATTTTGGCTGGCACCAAGATTTTCAAAGGTTTCATTTGAAAAAAAAAAAAAAAAAAAAAAAAACTGTCATCAATTCAGTTCTGACTTACAGGGATTCCACAGGACAGAGTAGAATTGCCCCATAAAGTTTCCAAGAAGTACCTGGTAGATTCAAATTGCCAACCTTTTGGTTTGCAGCCATAGTATTAAACCACTGGAGTTTCCTTACATCCTTGGAAATCCAATGGGGAAGTTCTACCATGCCCTGTGGGGTTCTTATGAGTCAGCCACTGACTCAGTGGCAAAGGATTTGGTTTTGATATGGCAATAGTAAGCTTCTCTTCAAGTTCTGTAAAAGGCCTTTCTTCCAAGATGTATTTGGGTCTACTGAAACCTCCAGTGTTTTGGTCATCAGCTGAGCCTATTAACCATCTGAACCATCTGAGGACTCCCAATGCAATATATAATAGTGTATTATCTCCCTGAGAATGAACAACTTCTCAAATGGTGACCTCTAGAGATTACGGGATCCTCAAAACCATAACAGCAACTAACCAGAAGCAAACAGCCAAAGGAATACAATCCAATTAGTCTCCAAACCAAGTATTGACATAAACATCTCTGGTGGGCAAACAAATGAGAACAGAAGCTCTCCAGACTCTCCCCTCTCCCTAGCCTGCCTTCTTCCTAATGTAAGAACAGTAATCCACCATCAGTGGTAATAACTATTCCTTGGTGGCACTTACCCTATGGCCAGTTTTTACATGAATTATCTTTTTTAAACCATGGACAATCCTGCATGGTTGGTATTAGCTCCATAACAGAAATAAGAAAACTGAGCCTCAGACAGGTTAAGCACAGTTCAAGGTTACAATGTGAGGAGCCAATTTACAAAATAATGCTGGACTCATTATTCCTTGTCCTTAAGCTTAGAGAAGGAAACCCTGTTGGCATAGTGGGTTAAGTGCTACATCTGCTAACCAAAAGGTTAGCAGTTCAAATCTGCCAGGCGATCCTTGGAAACTCTATGGGGCAGTTCTACTCTGACCTCTAGGGTTGCTATGAGTTGGACATGACTCGATGGCAGCGCATTTGTTTGTTTGTTTGTCTGTTTTTTTCAGTAAGCTTAGAGAATGTGACCCAGCTGGAGCTGGGCCCATAAGGACTCACAAGGACACAGTAACTATGCCTGGAGATAAAGATCATATCTAGGATAATAGATAGGAAAACATCTTTCAAGAAATCTTTCACATAAGCCAAACAGAACATGGAAGACCTTCTTATCTTTTTCTATAAACATTTAGTGAATAGAAAATTTGTTGGATCAGTGAAGACTCTCTTGATTGTCACTACCAAAATGTGTCCAATAATTGTTAACAAAGATGAGTCAAAATGTAGGATCATAGTTTCTAGCCAATCGAGGAAAAGGTGAACCTTTCAGTGGTTTTGCCCAGTTATAACATTAATATATATTGATGGTTCTGTAATATTCTTCGGACTCGAGTAGACATGGCTGTGGCAACATGCTTGTCCATTTACCCATTCTTCTCTATTCTCTAATATTCTTTGGAGTTGGGCAGACACAACTCTAGCAACATCCTTGTCCCTTCCTGCTTCTGCCTTTTGAATACATTCTCAACAGAACATTCTTTTTGCTTTACTAAATTTTGAGACGTCTTTTACCTTACAACAGAGCCAAATTTAAACCAAGGCCTCTCTAATTCTAAAGCTTATGCACTCTTCTCCGTGTTTGCCCCGCTGCATCCCTCATACTTTGTTTTGCTTTGTTTTTTAATTTCTTTTTCGTTTTTTTAAGTGCGTTTACAGTTAGTGTCAGTTTCTCATGCAAAAACTTACACACACTTTATCTTGTGACCCTAGCTTGTCTACACACACTGCTGCGACAGTACACTCCTCCCCTCCACCCTTTATTTTCTACATCTTAACCACTTCCTGTCCTGTCCACCCTAGGTCTTCTCATTTCGCCTCTTGACAGGAGCTGCTCAGTTAGTCTCCCATAAACTCCCAAGCCAAGAAGTACACTCTTCACCAGTATCATTTTATGTCTTATATACCAACGCAGTCTTTGAGGAGTTGACTTCCAGAATGTTTCAGTTCTGAGCTAACACACAATCTGTGGGCCACATCTTCCAAAGATCTTCCAGTCTGTTAGACCGTCAAGTCTGGTCTTTTTACTAGAGTTCAAGTTCTGCACCCCACCTTTCTCCCATTCTGCCAGAGACTCTTTATGGAGTTCCCTATAGGGACAGTCTTTGGTGATGGCTGGGCACCCTCTATTTTTTCCTGTCTCATGTTGAGCATTCTTCACACTTTTGATACTTCTAAGACACTGGACTAAAGACCCCAGGGCATCTGAAACTGATGGGTCTGTGCATTCACCAGCAGTTACTTCTAGTGAATTTAAAGAAGTCTCCCTTTAGATTCTGGCCTTGGGCTTCCTATAGCAAAAAAATCTCAGCATAATCCCTCTTGATACAACTAAATTTGGGGTGCCCAGTAGTCATACAACCTAACTTTTCCAAGCTAAACAAGCAGTCTGGCATTAGGTTCTGATGTGGTTTATTCAGATCAGATGCTAAAACTTTGTTATTTATGGTGTGGTCATGGATCCACAGCATTTTGGTGTCACTCGGGAACGTGTTAGAAAAGAGAAATTTCAGGCCTCACACCAAACTTACTGAATCATAATCTGCAAATTAACAAGATCTTCCAGATACTTTGAATGCACGCTAAAATTTAAAAACTACCGTTCTAGAATCACATAGGAGCCCTGGTGAGCAATGGTTAAGCCCTTGGCTGCTAACTGAAAGGTAGTTTGAACCTACCAGTGGTTCTGCAGGAAAGCTATGTGACAGTCTGCTTCCATAAGGATTACAGCATTGCAAGCCCTATGGGGCAGTTCTACTCTGTCCTATAGGGTTATAATGAGTCAGAACTGACTCAACCACAATGGGTTGGAGAGTTCAAATTTCCAGTGGGGATGGGGTGCAGGAGTAGAAAACCAAACCAAACGCACTGCAGTTGAGTAAATTCTAACTCACAGAAGAGTAGAGAGCCCCCCAAAATGTGTGTATACTCATATACAGACACACACTTTTTAAATATCTTTTAATTAGCTTTCTTTTAGTCCCTTGTCCTCACAAAGGACATAGTGGGAAGACCTATGCCTGCTAATCAAAAGGTTAGCAGCTGAAACCCACAAGGCTGTCCTTGGAAACTTTATGGGACAATTCTACTCTGTCCTATAGGGTTATTATGAATCAGAATTGACTCAAGGGCAATGAGTTTGGGTTTGGGTTTTTTCTACTCAAGAAAAATCAAGTTGTTTCTGGCTGTTACCTTAGAACAACTTTGTTCTGTCAACCCCTGTCCCAGTAGCCGAAAGAGAGTGCCTTCCTCCCTAGAGGCAATGGCCGTGTCTTGATAGAGCCCTCTACTGGCTCAGCTCACATAGCAGTGGATGATTTGACCAATTCTGTGTAAGTCAGAGTTTTCCTTTCTGAGTTGTTCCCCACTCTCACCCCAGTCTTCTTGACCCCAATTCTGCTGCCACCATATGGACAGCAAGAGTCCTATATTTTACCTTCTCCTGGTCCACTACCTTAATCTGATGCAGGTTTAGAACAGAAGAAAAGATGGAAGGAAGAAACAAGGAAGCTAATTAACATGTTAAACACTATGAGTCAGACGTAACCTATCCTGCCAAAACAGTTTATATAGATTTCTCATTTAATAAACATAAAAATACATGGGTTAGGTATTATTGCCTCAACCTTCAGAATGGAAACTAAAGTTCATAGAGGGTTTGATACATTTTGAGTTAATTTTTGTATATGGTGTAACATAGAGGTCCAAATAACATTGTTTTCTATGTGGATATTTAGTTGTGCCTGCACCATTTCTTTCTTCCATCTAATTGTCTTGCAAGTTTTATTGATAATCAATTCACCAAAAATGTATTGATTTATTTCTCGACTCTCAATTCTGTTCTATCGATCTGTACGTTTATCCTTATACCAGCACCACACTGTTTTGATTACTGTAGCTTTCTAATAAGTTTTGAAATCAAAAAGTATGAATCCTCAAACTTTGTAACTTTGTCCTTTTCTTCATAATTGTTTTTGTGATTCCAGACACCCTGTATTTCCATATGAATTTTAGGATTAGCTTGTCAATGGTAAGTAGTATTTTTGTAGGAACTGCACTGAATCTGTAGATCAGTTTGGGGAATGTTGTCATCTCAGCGATATTAAGTTTTCCAGTTCATGAATATGAGACACATTGTTATTTATTTAGCTCTTCTTAATTTCTTTCAGTGATGTGTAACTTTCCATGTATAAATCTTAAACTTCTTTTGTTAAATTTATTCAACTGACGAATCTTCAAGTTCAAATCAGCTATTAAGTCCCTCCAATACATCTTTTTATGGTTTTCCATTGCAGAACTTTTTTTTGTACATTTCTCTTTATCAATATTCTTCATTTAGTAAGATATCATTCTCAAACTTTCCTTTCATCTTTTTTTAAAATAGATTTTATTGTGATTTAAGAAAAATTTTACACCTATATCATAACATCTGGAACATTCACTACTATTCTATTCTAGATGTCCCCCACTTCCCCACCCCAAGACAGCACATTTCCCCTTTTGTCTGGAGTTTCTTGTGCCCTTTTGAACAAGATCTGGCTCCCCTCACCCAGTCACCTCGGCTCAAGTAATAAGCCTCTCAGGCAGCCTCGTGTGCGTGTTTAAGTCCAAAGATTTGTTTGTCCCCTGCCTCACTCTATGCTTTGTATAGTCCAGATCAGTCTTTGTCTGGGGAGTTGGTCCTGGTGATACATGCAGTTTGGACTTAGAGAGTCTGGGTACCGTGCTCCCAAGGGGCCTTCCAGGCAGGACCATCAAGTGTGGTCTTCTGGCAGAGTTCTAGCTCTGCTCTCTATTCCTTCTCCCATAATGTCCAGGGCTCTGTTCCACGTATCCCACCCAGGATGTTTCTAGTGGTGGCTAGGCACCATCTAGTTCTTCTGGTCCCATGCTGAAGTGGACTCTGGCTCATACGGTAGGCTTCCATCTGGTAAACTCATATGTTTTTCTTGTCCCTGATATCTACCACTTGCCTCTGGTTCATGTGGACTGAGACCATTTGGTGCTCTTTAGTTGGCAGCTTGCTAGCTTTTAAGATCCCAAATGCCACTTACCCAGGTGGTATGCAGAGCATTTTCTTGAGAGAGAAAAAGCTTGGATATGCCAATTATTCTGGATGTCCCCTGAGAGCAAGTTCCCCCAATCCAAGACTCTGTTTCTCTGTCCTTCCAAAGAGGTGGACCACATGAAGGGAACAATTTGGTTTTCAAGTTGATCAGTGGTGGATACCTATCTTCTAGTACATGCTATCACATCCTACTTCCAGTCCTAATCCTAACGACTATCTAATTTGTAAAAATCCATCTCCTTTCCTTCCCACCCTTGTAACCGTCAAAGATTAACTTATGTGTTTAAATGATTTATTGCATCTTTGTAATGATGGTCTCATACAAAATCTGTCCTTTTGCATCTGGCTAGTTTTGCTTAGCATAATGTCCTCTAGATGATCCCATATTGACAGATATGTCTCTGGACCCTCACTGTTTCTTATCATTGCATAGTATTCCATTGTGTGAATAAACCAGAGTTTGTTTAACCATTTGTCTGTTGGTGGGCATCTACATTGCATCCACTTTTTGCTATTGTGGAGAGAGCTTCAGTAAACATTGGTGTACATGTGTCTGAGTGGTGGCCCTTATTTCTCTGGGATATATTCCAAGTAGTGAGATTGCTGGGTCTTATGGTATTTCTGTTCCTGGTTTTTTAAGAAAGTGCCAAATTGAGGAGGCAGGGTCAATATGGTGGACTAGACACATGTCTCCTCAATTCCATCTGAGAATTAAGGCCTGGATTGATAACTGAATAGAAGACTGTGACACCCAAGAAGGCTTAGGATACAGCATAGGGTTGTCAGATTGGACTATGCACCACTAAAGGGGAAACTATATCTCTTTAACACAAGGCGGCACATGCTGAGCCCTCCTCCTGCTGACTCACTGCTTGGGCAGACTACAGGTAATGATGCCTTTTTTGTTATCCAGGAGGTGGGGGATGGGCATGAGCTGGCAAATATGCTGAACTGCAGTGCTAAAGTAAATGGCATATCGTGCAGCCAAGAAACAATACATGAGATAGCCACATTTTGAGACCCCAACTGCTAACTGAGGGCGCCACTGCCCCTCCACCCTGTCTTTTCTGAGCTGCACCATAGATTTAGCTGTTTTGCATCAGGAAGGGCAGTTTGGCTGGGACACCATCTTGGTTGCCTGGGAGGCAGAGTCACTAAACCAGAGGACTAAGCAGGGGCTAATTCTGAAGCTAAGGAGCAGTGCTGGTCTGTAAGCTCTTTTCCAGCAGAAAGACTGTGTATAGGACATGTTACCTTATGGGTAGGGTCTGGCTGAGGGTGGCAGCAAGGCTGTAGCCCCTCCCTACTTTGACCTACATCACAGCATTTGGGGATGGCTGAAGAGGTATTTCTGTTGTCAGCCAAAAGGCAGGCCTGTCACATCAGATGGCCTGACTGATTTCAGCAGCTGTCATACAGCTCTCGGCTTTTTAAAATAAGACTATCTGGATAGTGGAAGCTGCATATAGGTGGGCCCACAAGTTTATATGGGAATGTACATTTTCATTCGATCGTAATTAAAAAAAAAAAAAAAAAGACTGACTAAAGAAATAACTGCTGAGAGGCCTGCTGGCATCTCTTCCATCCTTTACTGACCCACATCATAGGGTCAGTTGACAGCCCCCCCCCATGACTCCATAAATAGGTATTGTCTGTGCCAGCCAGGAAACAGAGCCTGCAACTCCAGAGAGTACACTGGGGCCAGTCACTAGAACGTATGAAGGCAGCTGGCAACCAACTTCCTTCTAAGAACTACTCTTCAGCTCCAGTTGAGGTAACACCAGAGAAACTGAACAGCTTCTAGATGACATGAAGCCAACAAACCATTTCTACCCATTGAAAGAAACAGTCCACAATGGCTCCAGAAAACTTCCAAAATAAAGAATGAGAAAACTTCCCAGATGAAGAAGTATTTCTGAAACTATCAGAGGTCAAGTACAAAAGAATTATATATAGAGCCCTCCTGGATATTAAACAAACTACAACAGAGCAAAATGAAAAACGAAGCAAGCTATTTGAACTGATGTAACATCAATGATCTGAAATCCAGCAGATCAATAACAAAATCACACAATTAAACAATTCAGTCCAAAGCTAAAAGAGCAGAATCGAGGAGATGGAAGTCAGTCTTAGTGACCTTAAAGACAGAGCAACTGACACCAGAACTTATGAGGAGAAATAAGAGAAAAGAAATAAGAAAAATGAAGAAGTATTCAGAATATGTGGGACTCTATTAAGAGGAATAATCTATGTTTAACTGGAGTTCCTGAACAGGGAGGGATAGCTGAAAACACACAGTGTATTGTTGTTGAGTTGCTGACAGAAAACTTTCCTGAAATTATAAAAGAAGAGAACATAGACTTCCAAGATGCTTATCAGACCCCACAAAAAGTAGACACCAAAGAAAGACACCAAGACATATTATAATCAAGCTTAAAAAAATGAAACATAAATAGATGCTTTTGAAGGCAGTGGTGCCCAAAGCATGGCTCAAAGCAAAGCTAACATTCAGAGGGAACCCCTGTAGGCTTTTGTCTGACTTCTCTTCAGAAACAATGTTGGCTAGAAAACAGTGAGAGGACACATTCAAAGTCCTGAAGAAGAAACACTTCCAACCAAGAATAATATGTCCTGCGAAATTGTCCATCAAATATGACAGTGAAATTAAGACATTTGCAGATAACAAGAAGCTAAGAGGCTTCATAAAAACAAATCAAAACTACATGAATACTCAAAGAAGCTCTTTGCTTAGGAAAACAAAACCATTATATGTATATTTAAGGTGACAATGCAGGACACAGCATCCAGAATTCTACTCAGGAAAGTCACAAAATTTAATCAACACTACCATATGAAAATAAGGGAATCAGTGATTATATCATGAAAACTATGATATCATCACACTAAAAAAAGAGATATACTACAGTAGTCACAGTTCTTTCAGATGGAGAGGAAGTTAAAGAGTTATGCAGTAGTTAAAATTTGGTTTAATCTTAGTATGTTAAGGGTGATAATAGGTGTAGCCGTAAAGCAAATTAACAATGCAACATATCAAAACAAGAAATGCAGTACAGGAGTCTCAACAAACACAAAACCAACGCTGAAAAGTCAACCCATAAAGACTGACCCAGAACAGAATATCAAGAGCAATATAGAAAATGTCAACATAAAAACAATTACATCAAAATGATGGCACTAAGCATGCACCTATCAATAATTGTACTGAACATAAATGGACTAAGTGCTCCAGTTAAGAAACAGAGAGTGACATCTTGGATCAAAAGATACAACCCATCTATATGTTGCTTAAAAGAAACACACTTTAGACTGAAAGATATGAACAAACAGAAGATTAAAGGATGGAATACTATACACCAAACAACATACAAAGAAGAGCAGGTGTGGCAATACTAATCTCAGATAAAATAGACTTTAATGTTAAATCCACTATCATGGACAAGGATGGTCACTATTGCTAAAAGGTTCAATACTCAGGCAGGATTTAACAATGTTAAATATTTATGCATGAAATACTAGAGCATCTAAATGCAGTGAACAAACACTGACAACACTGAAAAATGAGATGGATCATTCCACAATAATAGTTGGAGACTTCAACACCCCCCTTTGAGTTATGGATAGATAATCCACAAAAAAAGTTCCATTAAGGCTACAGATGATCTTATTGCAACAATCAACCAACTTGATCTTATCAACATATAGAGATTTTTTCACCCATCAACAGATAAGTACACCTTCTCCAAAGCACATGGAACATTCTCCAGAGTAGACTATTTGTTAGGTCATAAAGCAATTCTCTATAAAATCCAAACCATTGATTTACTGCAAAGTGTCTTCTTGGACTTTAGAACCATAAAAGTCAAAATCAATAGCAGAAAAGTCATAGGTGAAAATTCAGACTTAAGGAAACTGAACAACACTTTGCTCAAAAAGCCTTGGGTTATAGAAGAAATCAAGGACAAAATAAAGAAATTCATGGAATCAAATGAGAATGAAAACACTTCTACCAGAATCTATGAAACACACCAAAAGCGGTGCTCAGAGGTCGATTTATCTCTATAATTGTACACATCTGGAAAGAAGAAAGGGCGTACATTAAGGAATTAACCATACAGCTTGAACAAATAGAAAGAGAGCAACAGAGGAACCCCTCAGGCACCAGAAGAAAATAGATCATAAAGACTGGAGCAGAGCTAAATGAATTAGAGAAGAGAAAAACAATCAAAAACAATTAACAAAACCGAAAGCTTGTTCTTTAAAAAGAGCACCAAAATTGATCAACCATTGGCGACACTTACAAAAGAAAGACAATAGACGATACAAATAACCTGTTTGAAAAATGAGATGGGAGATGCTACAACAGACCTAGCTGAAATCAAAAATATCATAACAGAGTACTATGAAAGGCTGTAATCTAACAGGTTTGAAAGCCTAGAGGAAATGGACAAATTTCTAGATTCATATCACCTACTAAGAGTATCACAAGGAGAAGTAGATCAACTTAATAAATCTATCACAAGGGAAGAGAGTGAAAGAGTCATCAAAAATCTGCCAACCAAAAAAGTCCAGGCCCACATGGCTTCACCGGAGAAGTCTACCAAACTTTTAGAGAAGAGTTAACTCTGATACTACTGAGGCTATTTCACACCATCGAAAGGGATGGAATACTACCAAATTCATTCTATGAAGCCAGCATAACCCTGATTCCAAAGCCAGAGGAAGATCTTGGTGTGGCAATACTGATCTCAGATAAAATAGATTAAAAAAGAAAATTACAGACCAATATTGCTCATGAAACTAGTTGCAAAATCTTCAACAAAGTTCTAGCCAATAGAATTCAACAGCATATAAAAAAAAATAATTCATCATGATCAAGCTGGTTTCATTCCAGGGATGCAAGGCTGGTTCAACACCAGAAAAACAACTAATGTAATCAACCACATAAATAACACAAAAGATAAGAATCACCTGATTCTGTCAATTGATGCAGAAGAGGCATTTCACAAAGTCCAACACCATTCATGCTAAGAAACTCTCAGCAAAATAGAAATAGAGGGGAAATTCCTCAATGCAATTAGGGGCATCTATGCAAAGCCAACTGCCTTCATTGTCCTCAATGGTGAAAGGCTCAAAGAATTCCCTTTGAGAATGGGAACTAGACAAGAATGTCCACTCTCACCACTTCTAATCAACATTTTGCTAGAAGTTCTACCCAGAGCAATTAGACAAGATAAAAGAAATAAAGGGCATCTGTATTGGCAATGAAGAAGTAAAAACCTCCCTATTCACAGATGATATGGTTCTATACACAGAGAATCCAATGGAATCCATAAGTAAACCACTAGAACTAATAGAGGAGTTTAGCAAAGTATCAGGATACAAGACAAACATACGTAAATCAGTAGGATTCCTTTATACCAACAAAGAGGTCATCAAAGAAGAAATCAAAGAAGAAATTACCAAATCAATGCCCCCAAGAAGATAAAATACCTAGGAATAAATCTATCTAGAGAAATAAGAGGCTTATACAGGGACAACTACAAGGCCTTACTGCAAGAAACCAAGAAAGACTTACAAAATTGAAGAAATCAACCTTGCTCATGGATGGGAAGACTTAACATTGTGAAGATGTCTACTTACCCAACATGATCTACCTATACAAGACAGTCCCAATACAAATTGAAGTGTCATTTTTTATTGAGATGGAGAAATATATCACCAACTTTGGAAAGGAAAGAAACTCTGGCTTAGTAAAGCGCTACTGAAGAAAAGAAACACAATGGGAGGCCTCACACTACCTGACCTCAGAAACTGTTACACTGCCACAGTAGTCAAAACAGTCTAGTACTGGTAAAAAAAAAAAAAAAAAAAAGGAGAGAGAGAGAGAGAGAAATGGAATAGACTAGATACCCCAGAGATGCAATCATCCTCTTATGAACACTTCATATCTGACAAAAGCCCTAGGATTGTAAACTGGGGCAAAAACAGTTATTTGGCAAATGGTGCTGGCAAAATTAGATATCTATCTGCAAAAAACTGAAGCCAAAAGCCAAGTGCGTCGAAACAAAGATCAATATCTCAAACCTGACACAAAAACTAACTCTAAATGGATCAAGGACATAAATATCAAACCTAAAACAATAAAAATCATGCAAGGAAAAATTAGGATCAATGACAAATGTTCACAATTTAGAAAAACTTCAAAATCTGACAAAGCACAATTAACAGAAGAGAAAATACATAAATGGGAACTACTTAGAATCAAACCCTTTTGTTCATCCAAAGACTTTATCAAAAGAGTTAAAAGACCACCTACAGAATGGGAAAAAATAGTTGGCAACTACATGTCAGACTATCATCTGATCTCCATAATCTACAAGGTTCTGCAAATATGAACAAGAAAAAGGTAAATAATCCAATTAAGCAAAGTGCAAAGAAGATGGGCAGACACTTCACTAGAGAGGACATCCAGGCAGCCAAAAGACATATTAGAATATGCACTCATGATCATTAGCTATCAGAGAAATCCAAACCAAAACTACAATAGGATATCATCTCACTCCAACAAGGTTGGCCATGATCCAAGAAACACAAAACAACAAATGCTGGAGAGGCTGTGGAGAGATTGGAACTCTCTACATTGCTGATGGGATTTCAAGTTGGTACAACCTCTTTGGAAAGCAATCTCGCACTTCCTTTAAAAGCTGGAAATAGATACACAGTTTCAACCAGTAAACCCAAGGCTTGGAATTTATCCTACAGAAACAAAGTCTGTCACACAAAAAGACACCTGCACATGAATATTTATTGCAGCACAGTCTACAGTAGCAAAAAGATGGAATCAACCCAGATGTCCAACAACAGATGAATGGGTAAACAAACTATGGTACATATACTCAATGGAACACTATGAAGTGATAAAGAACAATGGTGATTTTTAGGAAGCATATCCTGGTTTCAACTGAAAGACATTATGCTGAGTGAAATCAGTCAGCGGCACAAGGACAAATATTGTATGAGACCCGTACTATAAATAAAGACTTAAAAATAGACTTATGTACAGAAGGAAAGACTCTGACGGCTGCAAGGTGGGGAGGGAATGAGAGGCATGGTCATAGATTAGACAGTTGATAGAAATTTGGTTGGGTGATAGCAGTAACAGCACACAGTAGAAAGAAAATCAACTTAACTGGACTTCAACGTAAACTGAAAGCTCTTCTAAACTCAACCCAATATTGCAAGGATAGAAAAGCAGGGGCAGGGGTCTGAGGACCATGCTCTCAAGTGACATCGAGGCCAACTGGCACAACTAGCCTATTGCTAAGAGAGTCTTCTGCACTCCATATTGGTGCATAGCATCTGGGCTCTTAAAAGCTAGCAAGCTGCCGTCTGAGGTACACCAAATGGTCACAATTTATCTGGAACAGATGATCACCAAGAACAACAAAGACATGTGGAAAAACAGAGTCCAGGAGACAGAAGGACCCATGTGAATGGGTGACTGTATCAACACGTGACCAGAAGAACCAAATGGTGCCCGGCCACCACCAAAGACAGCTGTGACAGGGCACACAACAGTGAGTCCCAGTGGCAATAAGAGATAAAGTAAGGTGTGTCTCAAGAACTCCACTAAATGACTACAGTTGATGGTCCAAAGGCCTGGGGGTTAATCTGGGAGCATAGCCCCTAGACCTGCTGCTGTCCCTGACCAGAAAACATTACTGAGGTAAACTCTTTGGACAGGAATGAACTAGACTCAGGGAAATAACGTGACAATATGGTGTGTGTGTTTTATGGTTCTATGTAGCTATAGGACGCTGTCCTACTGGCCTCTTACTAGAAGGAAGAGGAGAGGGTGGAGAGGAGGGGACAGGAGATTGTTAAAGGATACAACATACATAGAATGAAAAGGAGAAATGTGCTGTCATTGGGCAAGGAGAGCAGAAGGAGCAGCAGACAGGTGGGCATGCAAATTTGATTGAGGATGTATATTTTCACTTAATCACAATTAAAAATAAAGTACCAAATAGATTTCCATAGCAATTACACCATTTTACAGTCCCACCAACAGTGTAGAAGAGTTCCAATCTCTCTACAACCTCTCCAGCGTTTATTATTTTGTGTTTTTTGGATTATTGCCAGCTTTGCTGGAGTGAGATGGTATCTCATTGTGGTTTTGATTTGGGTATCTCTGATGGCAAGCAATCGTGAGCATTTCCTCACGTATCTGTTGGCAACCTGTATGTCTTCTTTGGTGAAGTGTCTGTTCATGTCCTTTGTCCATTTTTTAACTGGTTATTTGACTTTTTCTTGCTGAGGTTTGGCAGTATCCTGTAGATTAGAAAGATAATGCATCCATCAGAAACATGGTGGGCAAATATTCACGCCCACTCTGTAGGCAGTCTTTTTACTCTCTTGATGAAGGTTTTGGATGAGCATAAATGTTTGATTTTTAAGAGTTCCCAATTATCTATTTTCATTTTTGCTGACTGAGGGTTGGTAGTGGGTTTTGTAGCCATGGGTTAGGTCTTCCAGTATCTTTCCAATTTTTTGTTTCAAGAATTTTATTGCTTTAGCTTTTATATTTAGGTCTTTGATTCATTTTGAGTTAGTTTTTGTGCATGATGTGAGATAAGGGTCTTGTTTCAATTTTTTTTTTTTTGCAGATGGATAGCCAATTATGTTGACACCATTTGTTGAAGAGACTGTCTTTTCTGGCGTTCACAGCCTTTGAGTCTTTCAAATATCAGCTGCTTATAGGTGCATGAAGTTATATTTGAATTCTCAATTCTGTTCCATTGGTCTATGTGTCTGTTTTTGCACCAGTACCAAGTTGTCTTGACTACTGTGTCAGTATAGTAGGTTTTAAGGTTGGGTAGAGTGAGGCCTTCCACTTTGTTCTTCTTCTTTAGTAATATTTACTTATCCACGGCTTCCTCCTTTTTCATACGAAATTGGTGATTTGTTTCTCAATGTCATTAAAAAATGTCATTGGGATTTGAATTGGGATTGCATTGTATGTATAGATCACTTTGTGAATTACAGACGTTTTCACAATGTTAAGTTTTCCTACCCAAGAGCAAGGCAGGTTTCTCCACTTATGTGAGTCACTTTTAGTGTCCTGCGTTAGGGTCTTGTAATTTTCTTTTTATAGGTCTTTTGCGTCTCTTGTTAGATTTATTCCTAGGTTTTTATAATCTTGGAAACGAAAGCCAAAGTCCATGCTGTTGAGTCGATTCCGGCTCATAGAGACCCTACAGGACAGAGTAGAACTGCTGCATAGAGTTTCCAAGGAGCGCCTGGTGGATTTGAGCTGCCATATGTCTGGTTAACAGCTGTAGCTCTTATCCATTACGCCACCAGAATTTCCTTATCATTTTGGGGGCTATACTAAATGGTAATGATTTCAAGATTTCCACTTTGATTGTCTCTTTGTTGGTATAAAGAAATCCCATTGATTTATGTATGGTTATCTTGTAAACTGATGCCTTACTGACGTCATCTATCATAGCCAGTAGTTTTTTTGGTGGATTCTTGAGGGTTTTCTGTGTATAAGATCATGTCATCCACAAATAGCCATATTTTAACTTCTTTATTAATTTGGATGCCCCTTATTTCTTTATTATACCTAATTGCTCTTGCTAGGACCTCTAAAACAATGTTCAATAGAAGTGGTGACAATGGGCATCCTCATCTGGTACATGTTCTTAAGGGGAATGTTTTCAACTTCTCTCCATTAAGTGTAATGTTAGTTGTTGGTTTTGTGTAGATGGCTTTTATTATGTTGAAGAATTTCTCTTCTATTCCTATTTTGCTGAGAGTTTTTAACACGAATGGGTGTTGGACTTTATCAAATGCCTTTTCTGCATTAACTGATAGAGTCAAGTGCTTCTTGTCTTTTGTTTATGTAATTGATTACATTAATTGTTTTTCTAATGCTGAACCATCTCTGTACCCCTGGTAGGAATCCTACTTGGTCATGGTGAACCATTTTTTTTGATTTGTTGTTCAATTCTGTTAGCTAGGATTTTGTTAAGGATTTTTGCATCTAATTTCATGAGATATATTGGTCTATAATTTTTCTTTTAAGTGTGTCTTTACCCAGTTTGGGTATCAGGATTAGACTAGCGTCATAGAATGAATCTGGGAGTATTCTATCCTTTGTATACTCTGGAATACCTTTAGAAATATTGGTGTTAACTCTTCTCTGAACATTTGATAGAGTTCTCCAGTTAAGCCTGGTCGAGGGCTTTTTTTGGATGGAATTAAATTACCATTTTGATCTCTTATTTTGTAACAGTTTGCTTAGTTGTTCTGTCTCTGTTTTTGCTAGTTTACAGAGGTGGTGCTTTTCTAGAAAACTCCATTTCTTCTAGGTTTTCAAATTTATTAGAGTACAATATTTCATAGTATTCGGATACTATTCTTTTAATTTCAGTAGGGTCTGTTGTGATACCACCCATCTCATTTCTTATTCAGGTTTTTTTTTTTTTTTTCTCCTGCTTTTTTTTTTTGTTCAGTTTGGCCAGTGGCTTATTAATTTTTTTGATCTTTTCCAAAAAACAGCTTTTGGTCTTGTCAACTCTTTCAATTATTTTTCTATGTTCTATTCCATTTATTTCTGCTCTAATTTTAATAATTTATTTTCTTCTGGAGCCTGATGAGTTCTTTTGCTGGGATCCTTCCAGTCATTCAAGCTGAAGACTTAATTCTTTGATTTGGGCCATTTTTTCTTTTTGGATGTGCAAGTTTATTGAGATAAATTGACCTCTGAACACTGCTTTTGCTGTGTTCCATAGATTTTGGTAGAATATGTCTTCATTCTTGTTTGAGTCTATGAATTTCTTTATCGAGCCACTTCTCTTACCCAGCAGTTCTTGAGCAAAATGTTATTCAGTTTCCATGATTTTGATTTTATTTCCTTCTTTCTTCTCTATTATTGATTTCTACTTTTATGGCTTTGTGTTCTGAAAGGAAACTGCATTGTTTTAATACTTTTAATTTTGTTGAGGATTGCTCTGTGGCCTAATATGTGGCCAATTCTGGACAATGTTCCACGTATATTGGAGAAGAAAGTACATTTGGCTGCTGTTGGATGATATGTTCTGAATACTATCTGTGAGGTCAAGTTGGTTGATGTGGCATTTAGATTTTCTGTGTCTCAACTGAGCATTTTTGAGATGTTCTGTCCTTTACTGAGAGTGGTGTATTCAAATCTGCTGTTACTGTTTATGCTTTCAGTGCGAATAGTGTTTGTTTTAAGCCTTGTTGTTGGGTGCATAGATATTTAATACAGCTATGTCCTCCTGTTGTATTGAGCCTTTAGCCATTGTATAGTACCCCTCCTTGTCCCATACAATGGATGTGACTTAAAAGTCTATTTTGTCAGAGATTAGTATTGCCACTCCTACTATTTTTTTAATGTTATTAGCCTGATTTTTTTTCAACTTTTGAGTTGTAGTTTATTCGAGTCTTTGACTCTAAGATGTGTCTCCTATAAGCAACACATAGGTTGGTCATGACTCTCTATCTCTTTATTGGTGCATTTAGTCCATTTACATTCAGTGTGATTATTAATGTATAAGATATTAGTGTTGTTATTTTGATGACTTTTGGGGGTGTTGTGGACAGTTCCTCTGTTGCATTCCATTTTCTGTGCTGAGTCTTTTTTCATTGTATGTTTTCATAGCTTTCAGGGTTTATTTTTTTGGAATTGCTGAGATTTCATGTTTTGCTTGTTTTTTAGTCTGTCTGCGTTTTGACTTGTAGAATTATAAGTTTCTTTTGTAGTTACTCCATCAGTCCCATTATTAATCTAAAAGTAATTGTGTGTCTGTATCTCTTTGATTTCCTCCACATCTGAAAGATCTGTGTGTACATTTTTTCAGACCCCCTTTTTCATATAATGTTGCTGTCAATTAAATCCTGAGATGTCTGCATTTCTATTCTTTGTGATTTGGTTTTGGCTATCACTTTTGGATTTCCTATCATGATGGTATCTAGATGCTCTGTTGAACATTGAATGTTTAAGTATGTATCTCATGTTACTGATTTTCTAACTGAAGAACTTCCTTTACTGTTTCTTGTAATTTTGATTTGGGTTTTGCGAATTCTCTAAACTTCTGTTTATCTGTGAAAGTCCTAATTTCACCTTCATATTTGAGAGACAATTTTGCAGGATATAGTTGGCAGGTTTTTTTCCTTCAGGGCTTTGTATATGCCATCCCATTGTTTTCTGGCTAGCATGGTTTCAGGTGCATAGTGTGAGCTTAATCTTAATAGTTTTCCTTTGTAAGTTATTTTTCATTTAAGCCTGGCTGCCCTTGGTAGTCTCCCTTTGCCTCTAGTTTTATTGAGTTTGAGTATAAAATATCTTGGGGTCTATCTTAAGTGGGGTTCGATGAGCACCATGAATGGAAATCTTCTCATTTGTCATGATGCTGGGGAAATTTTCTGTTGGCAGGTCTTCAACAATTCTCTCTGTGTTGTCAGCTATCACACCTTGTTATAGTACTCCAATCATACATTATCATTCCTCCTGACAGAATCCCAGATAACACTTAGTGATTCTTCATTCTCACTGAATCTTCTGATTTTTCCTTGTGTATGCTGGTGTTGTTTACTTTGTCTTCAGTCTCAGTAATTATGCATTCCATATCCTCAGTCTTGCTTCTTTGACTTTCTATTGAGTTATCAAGCTCAGTAATTTTATTGTTAATCTGTTGAACTTCTAATTGTTGCTGCTTGTCATGGTTGGAATTGTGTCCCCCCAAAAATGTGTGCAGCCACGTGGCTGGGATATGGTTCCCAGTATCTTGGGACTGTCCTTCATTGTGTGGTTTTGCTAACCTGTATGTTAAAGGATTAGGGTGGGGCTGTAAATTCCTGCTGTGGGGGGAGTTTCCCTGGAGTATGGCTTGCCCCGCCCTTAATGCTTTTAGCCTGCAAGGAATAAAAGGAAAAAGAAACAAAGGACAATTGGAGAACCTCGATACCATCAAGCAAGCAGCACTGGGAGCTAAGCGTGTCCTTCAGACCAGACATTCTTGCGTCAGGACACTCCCTGGACAAAGACTGATGCAATACCGGACTTTTCTCCAGAGCCGACAAGGGGAAAGCCTTCCCCTGGAGTGGACACCCTGAATATGGACTTGCAACCTACCAGACTGTGTAAGAATAAATCTTTCTTTGTTAAAGCCATCCACTCTATGGTATTTCTGTTAGAGCAGCCCTAGCTGACTAAAACACTGCTCTAGCATTTCTTGCAGCTTGTTTTTCAGTACAGTCTGCTGCATTCTGCCTAATCTCTTTATATAGATCTTGCACAGCACCGTACATCAATCTTTTGAATTCTATCTCTGATAAATGCAGGAACTCTTCTTCATCTGTGAAATCCTTTGCTACTTTATTTTGGGAATTTTCATGGTATTCTGCTCCTTTAGATGTTTAGAAATTGATTGTTGTTTCCTGAGCCATAAGAAAGTTGCTGCAGTTTTTTTGTTTGGTTACTGTGGTTTAGGTTGTATCTACAGATATTCAGGGCTTTTGAGCTGGATTAATTTTGGGAGACTTAATATTTCAGTTGACTTGTCTGGCACCTCTGTTTTGGGTCTGAGTCAGTGTTTCTCTGTGCAGTCTGGTGACTTTCTGCTCCTTGATCTTATTGTCCCACACTGCAGTAGACAGGCCAGCACAACTCTCCTCAGACTAACTTGTCTCTTGATTTCATGCCTGGTCCTACGCTTCTACAGCCCATGATCTTCTGTGCCACAGGTCCCAGGCTGTGACGTCCCTGAATTGCTGCTGCCAGTCTTGAGCTGTCATTCCCCCATATCCACACCCCTAGACTTCCCCCAGCAAGTCTCAACACCTGTGCCATCACTGCAGCCCACAGTCGGATGGGTCAGTCACACCACCACCATTGCCACTCCTGGGCCAAGGGCATTGCCCATGCCTTCATCAGCACCACTGCCACCACTGCTTCTGGGCTGGGCAGGTGTCTCACCCAGCTATCATCAGTGCTTTGGGGTCAAGGGCCTCACACACACCTTCACTGATCCCCCAGGACAAGCAGAACATCAGCACCACAGCCACTGCTGCCTCTGGGCTGGACAGGTTATTGGTGCAGCTTCCATCACCACTGCTCTCAGATTAAGGGGCTCACCCACACCTTTGCTGCCACTCAAGCCAGGCAGGACACCAGTACCACAGCCACTGCCACCTCTGGCTGTGTGGGTTGCTCACACAGCCTTGGCCATGGATCTCAGGCAGGGGAGGGATCACGTGTACCTTCAATGCCATTACTGGATCATACACATCCAGGCACTACTGTCACTGCCACCCCAGGGTCGCATACATTCCTGAAGCCACCTTTGCCCCCAGGCCATGTGTGCACCCACACCATTGCCCAGACTCTCATGCATTCCCCCTATTGTCACTTCTGAGACTGCAGGACCCAAATCTTCTTGCCCTGGACCACTGTAAGTCCTGTAGGGCCACTGGGTCCTAATGCCCTCTGACTGCCAGCATGCTGTCAAGCCCCTCTGAACCTACATGGAAGCCTTTAGCCCTGGACTGCTTTGTGTAGACAGGTGTAGATCACCTTTGCCAGGCCCAGCATTGCTCCAAACTTGGTGGTGTCTCTCATTCTTGATCTGTGGCTTTATTTTGGCTGGGAGTTTTACTCTGCCTGCCTCAACTTCTGCACCTGGAATTTCTTTGTCTAGAGCCACGTTGTTTTCTCCATGGTGACCCAGTGCTCCTATGATCTTCCTGTCACCCAGTCCATTTTCATATTTTTCTACCAAGTGTTCTGTTCTCCTGGAATGCTCAATGTTGTCAGTTTAATTGATTCTTCAGTTCTTTATTTTTAGAGGGTTTAACAAGGTCATGTTGCTATGCTGCCGTCTTGACTCCACCCTCCTTTCATTCTTCACATACAATTTCTTTTAGTTCTTTGAATGTATTTATAATCACTAATTAAGCATCTTTATCTGGTAAACCCAATTTTGGGGCTTCCTCAGAAGCAGTTTCTGTAGACTTTCCCCCCATCCCTAGTAGATCATATTTCCCTATTTATTTGCATGTCTTACAACTTTTTGTTGAAAATTGAACATTTAAAAAATAACATGGCAAGTTTAGAAATCAGATTACCCTCTCCACTCTCATTTGTTGTTGTTTTATTGTCTGTGTTTGATTTGGCTGTTGCTGTTGTTATTTGCTTGTTTATTTAGTAACCATCCTTGATTAATTCTATATAATCTATTCTTTGTAGTTTGTGGCCACTTAAGTGTCTGCTAATTTAGCTTAGTGGTCAGTTAATGATTAGACACAGATTTCCGTAAATACCTTGAATCAGTAAGTCTCTCAATCTTTGCCAAAAGTTCTGTGTATGAGTGTTGGAACTGCCTTCAATAGTCAGACAGAGGGCTTAAGATTCTGCCACAGCCTTCACTTCCTGCTTGCACATATCCTCAAGTCAGCCATAGATGAGAGACTGGGGTTTCTCAAGTCCTTACCAGTCACTTGCATAGCCCTGCCCAGGCACCTGCCCTTCTAGATTCTCAGAAATTTGTCAGAGCTTTCAAAGCCCCATGTGGATCTCATTCTCTAGTTTTTCCTTTTACATTTTTTTGATCAGCCTCTTGTTCTTTCCAACTAAAATCACTGCCTTCACCACCTGTGATGATAAGCAATTGCCAAGGATTGTTTTCCATAAGCACCCTAGTAATAGGGCTGTTTACACAGAGCAAGGTTTGAGACAGATCAAATAAAGACAAGCCCTGAGAATACAGAGAACTTTCACACAGGTCACACAGCGACTATCCTCTGAAGATAGGGTTTTTAGAGCGTTCTAAACCCATTCCATCTCCTTCCATTGGCTGCTGGGTGGCTGGTCTTCACAGCTAATGTAATTTCAAGGGTGTTGATTTCCAATCCTACCACAGAGGTGGAGTAAGAAGATTTGGTATAGGGCAAGTTAAATTGCCATGAAACTCACTATTCTTAATAAGATTCAGTCATTTTCCAAAGACTGTTGAGAGTTTTTGGTAAATTTCCAGAGTTCTGAAAAGTTAATTTTTACCTTTTCTGTCTGTGTTCTCACTGGTTTGATGGATAAATGGGTTTTCAGAAGTCCTTACATAACCATTCTACAAGTGCTGCTTTTGAAGAAATATCTTAATTAATTCCAGATTTTTCATTTTCTTTCTATGCACACAGCAGAATACTTTGTTTTCTCTTCCAGTGAGTAAATCATGAAAGACAGGGGAGAGATATGAAAAACTTATTTTCTCACCATCTCTCATTTGAGTATTTTTTTTATTGTACTTTAGATGAAAGTTTACAGAACAAACTAACTTCTCATTAAATAGTACATATATTGTTTTGTGATGTAGGTTACAAACCCCACAACACATCAATAGTTTCCCTCATGATCTTAGGTTCCCTACTATTACTAGCTTTCCCATTCCCTCCTGCTTTCAAGTCTTTGCCCTGGGCTAGTGTACTCTTTTAGTCTTATTTTGTTTTATTGGCCTAATCTTTGGCTGAAGGGTGAATCTCAGGACTGACTTCATTACAGAGTCAAAAGGGAGTCCAAGGGCATACTTTCAGGGTTTCTCCAGTCTCTGTCAAACCAGAAAGTCTGGTCTTCTTTTGTGAGTTAGAATTCTGTTCTTTTTTTTTTTTCCCCCCCAGCTCTGTCAAGGACTCTGTATTGTGATTCCTGTGAAAGCAGTTTGTGATGGTACCCAGGCACCATCTAGTGACAGAAGCCATGGTAGTTGTGGTCCATCAGTCCTTTGGACTAATCTTTCCCTTGTGTCTTTAGCCTTCTTCATTCTCCCTTGCTCCCAAAGGGATGAGATTAGTGGGGTATCTTTGGTGACCACTCACAATTTTTAAGACCCCAGACACGAACTCAACAAAGTAAAACAGAACTTTTTCTTTATAAACTATGTTATGCAGTTGCGCTAGATGTTCCCAGAGACTGTGGTCCCCACAGACATCAATCCAGTAATTCCATGCTTCAGGAAGTATGGATATGTCTATGGAGCTTACATAACCTTGCCTTGTACAAGTTTGTTTTGTTTTAAGTAGTTGCTTTGTGCCATAGCACTTTGGAGAACAGTGTCAAGAACAATGTGGAGCAAAGTAGTTTCTTTTATAAATAAATATAAATCCAGAGACAGTTTTTTCTAGTTCTAAACCAATCACAAAAAGAACTAGAGATCAGAAAAATTTTAGATTAAGAGGGTTGACAAAAGATACCTACATTCCAAGAGAAGAAGACTTTACGCCTGGGTTTCCTACAGGAAGAAAAGCAGAGCTTCAAAATGGACTAGGTATATGAAGATTATTCAACTCCGAATTTCACTTTGCCTGTATTTACCTTTTCTCCCCAGGATTCTTCAAACAACAGATGCTAAAAGGAGTAAAATGCAACATAACACAATAATCAGTACATTCTCCTGTTTTGAGGACAACCAAACTTGGCAGAGGTTCACTGGTATTAAGTAGAAGCTATTCATTCCTAGTGAAACTCTAGATGCTAGTTACTGTGAGGGCAGGATGGGTGGGAGATTTGCATGTGTGACCTCATCCAGGAAGCTCAAGCCCTGGAGCATATAAACAGGAGGGTGAGTTGTTGTTCTTCTCAAGTTTGAGGCACAGGAGTTTCCCAAACAAATCAACATCATGATTGTCCCCATTTCCATGCTGCTACCATGGGGGCTGTTTCTGTGCCTGGGGCTGCAGCTTTCTTCTGTCAACTCTACAGGTACCTTTGCCTACTCTATAAATAACCTCTGCCAGTTCTGTGAGTACCTCTACCAACTCTACAAGTACCAAAAATTGTGAGATCTTCAGTGAGCTCTATAAAAACAGAGGCCCAGCTATCAAGACCAATAAAAAAGCCTATGAAAGCAACAGACTCTACAAAGGTGAATAGATACTATTCAGTGTGCTATCCTTTATTCTCTGAATAGAGTTAACCAGAATTTCAGTTACCCTTCCATTCCTGCTTTAGAGCTCAGTGGGAAGTATGTTGGAGGGGAGAAAGAATATACACAAACATATGAAGGAGTGTTTTAGATGGGTATATTTCTACATGTACCCGGTGCAAACCTGAGCCACTGGAGTCATTGAGCCCCAACACACAGATTAACTGAGCCTTGACAGAAGAACTGCTGAAGCAAATTCTCTGACTTAAATACAGTGGGCATTGTTACTACTTATAGTGATGGCGGTAGTCTGTTCACATTACTATTGGAAACCCTGGTGGCATAGTGGCAAAGTGTTACAGCTGCTAACCAAGAGGTCAGCACTTGAAATCCACCAAGTGCTCCTTGGGAACGCAATGGGGCAGCTCTACTCTGACCTATAGGATTGCTATGAGTTGGAACTGACCCAGCGTCACCTAACAACAACAACATTTATAATGATGGTAAGTAGTCTTTTCACATCTATTTGATAAAACAATGGCTGCCATGGGTGACTGTACAACATACAACTCCATTTAGACTGTAGGTGAACAACCAGTGAGCTAGACAGGTTATATATTCTGTCATATACGAGGAACCAGAATCTCAAAGAAGACAAATGACTTGCTTAAGGGCTCACTGCTAGTAAATGGCACCTGAATTCAGGTCTTTTTATTTCTAATCTACTGCTTTTCTTACTGGTGTCTAGTAATAGTTTATAAATATTAATTTTGGGATTAGCAGAACCTCCAACTTAAGGAACGTGCTTTCTGATTAGCCTACTGATAACAACAATGTTTCATATGGTGCTTTATATGTGTTAATGTATTTAATCATCATAACCTATTTCTCATTGTTCTCAAGTGAGTTCCAACTCAGAGCAATCCTACATGACAGAGTAGAACTGCTCCATGTGATTGTCAGGGAGTGCCTGCTCATTCGAACTGTTGACCTTTGGTTAGCAACCATAATTCCCACCAGGGCTCCCATAACCTATCAGGTAAACACTATCACCATTCCCATTTTATAGGCATGAAAACCAAAGCACAGGTGCTAAGGAACTTTCTTCTTTAATAGTGGAACCAGGATATGAACACAAGCATTCAAGCTCCAAAAACCTTGCCCTGAACTATTATGCAATATGAATCTCAATTATAGTACTGAGAGCTGGTACTTCTTACTATGTGCTGGTACTGTTCTAGGAGGAAATGCTATGATCTTCCCAATCTTATTGATGAGAAACTGAGGTATAGGGAAGTTAAGAAACTTATCCAAGGGCACACGGTTAGCAAGTGACATAGATAATTTTTTAACTTACATAATACAATAAAAACTTGTCCAGCTTTGTCCATCCGGCTGTCCAGCTTCAGAGTCTGACTTCTTACCTACTACATTATTCTATACTACCTCTCGTGTAACTCTAACCAACTCTTGCAGAGACAATCAGAGTGCTTTCTATATCCATTTTCTGAGATTTCAGGCCTCAGCATGGCAAGCACCAGGCAAAGCCTTCACACACTCATCCTGGCTTGCTGTGCATTAAATTTTCCTCTCAGGGACTGCCAATGAATGCTGTGGTTGTGACACGCCCCACTCCTTCAGGTGGTAGAACTTTTCCTACAAGGGCAGGGAGGATAGTCTTGCAATTCCAGATAAGGACCAAGATTTGTGACACTGGAACTGGGAAGGAACTAAGGGGTCAGAAGAACTACTGAGAAAGACATTACAAGACCCTGATTTAAGATGGCATGTCATAAAGTGAGGGATTTTGCTGTTTGAATGGAGGGTGGAATCACACTTAATTTGTGAAGATTAGTCTGATCTGGCAGTGGCAGCATATTGCAAGGCAGCGTGAAGAAAGAACCCCAGATAATCCAGGTACCCACAATGCCTCAGGAGGGAAGGAAGGAGGGCTTGAACCAGAGTGAAAGAGCACAGCAGAAGAAAGGAGAGAGGCATCGGCATGTCCATGAAAGAGCTGGAAGGCTTGATGACTGTCTAGGTGACACCATCACACGCCATGCTCCACATTACCCTGTGCATGGATCTAGAAAAAAAATCAGGTTCTCACTGAGCGAGTCCAGGTGGGCCTATCTTCATTGGCAAAAACCAACTAAGAGAACAGAGAAACTCTGTGCCAAAAAAAAGAGAGAGAGAGACAATAATATAATTGCAATTTACCCAGCACCCACCATGTGTCAAAATCTTTATATTTTCACTTTGATCCCCTAGGAACCTTTTGAGGTAGGTATGTATCAATGATCTCCATATAGTGAGGGCTGATGTCATTATCCCCAGACTTAGAATCAGATCTGGCACATAGTGGGCATTCAGTGACAAGGCACTTACAGAGTGAATAATGAACAACAAGGAAGCTAGGCTCAGAGGTGAAATCCTGGATTGTCATGATCCTATCATGTTACATGATTGATTTTTCTTGTTTTGTGAAGGAGAAGCCTTTGAAGAAATTTCAAGTACCTGAGAGGAACTTGGAAAACAACAAGCTAAACTCATTTCTATTTGAACCATACTGACACTGTAGGGCAGAAGAGAACTGCCCCACAGGGCTTCCAAGGCTATAAATCTTTACAGAAGCAGATTGCCACATCTTTCTTCCTTGGAGGGAATGGCAAGTTTGAACCACCAACCTTTTGGTTAGTAGGTGAGGGCTTTAAACACTGTACCACCAGGATTCCTTGAACAACACCCTAGCCTGGAGGAATTTATTCATAAAGGATTCCAAGAGAGGAAATGTCAGTTGTTAGCTGCTGTTGAGTCGTCTCTAAATCATGGCACCCATATGGATAGGCTGAAATATTCTCTTGAAAACTCCTCTGTATTACATACCAGAATATGGAAATAATGTTTCTTTCACCTCTAGTAGAATTAAGAAGTGCTATTGAGGTCTCCTGAGATCAGTGCTAAGCTAGGTCATGAAAGGCTTTACCTGAGTGGACATAGAAGGGAACTCTAAAGGGTTGTTCGACAGGGATTTAGATTATAGCACCTGTGCCTCAGGGATCCATTTCCTGTCACCCTCAGCAACAGAGACCAGGGCCTCAGCATTCCTGGGACAAAGAAACTTGATTTGCTTTGACCGTAATTTCTTATGTCCATGTAGTTTTTCCCAGGTTCACACTTGGCCCTTTCACAGCACCTATCCCATTCATCCCTACGCCCTCCCTGAGACAAAGGCAGGGCAGATTTATCACCCCCATTTGGCAAGTGAGGAACCTGGCTCAGAAAGGGTCTCGCCCCCAGTGTGTGGCAAAACCAAGGCCCAAGTTTGGGTCTTCTGTCTGTCTTTTACAGTAGAAACTTGGAAAACACAAAAAAGCACTAGGAAAAAGAGAAAAGATCATCTATAAGTCCACCACCAAGAAATTACCACAATTATTGGCTACTAGGGGCAGACAGGAAGAGGGGAAGAAAGAGTTAGTGCTTAGGGGATGGCAAACTTCTGCTTAGGAAGATGGAAATTTGGGGAATGGAAAACGGTGATGGTGGCACAACATGAAAAACACAATTAATGTCACCAAGCCAGACATATAGACTACTAAAAGGTCAAATGCTGCTGAAAGGTCAAATGTTGTATTATACACATATTTACTGTTGCAGAAAATGAGGAAGCGAAAGACACCCAGGAAAAGGCAAGACGCTGTTTATTATGCTGGCAGGCCAAAAAGGGACCTTTGCAGGTTCCAACAGAATGGCCCCCACTTGTGGTTTCAGCAGGGTATATATAGGGCAGTTTGAGGAAGTCATGGTTGAAACAAATGGTTCTGGGGGTGCACGTCCCGTTCGGCGGGAGGGGGGCTTTGAAAAGGAGAGCATCTTATCAGGCAGGCGTGAGATTTAGCAAAGGGAAATATCCTGTCCTGGCAAGGGAAGGGGGCCGGGCTGAGCGGGCTCCAGAGGGGTGAGGGAGCCGGGCTGAGAAAGGAAAGGGGAATGGGATTATCGTATCTCGCCAGCTGGGGAGCCAGGCTGAGAAAGGAAGGTGGAAGTGTCCTGTCAGGGAAGTGCTGGCTGAGAAGGGAAGGGGAAATCGTGTCAGGCGCCAGTGGTCCTGTCAAGCGAGTGCTGGCTGGGAAGGGAAGGGGGAAGAGAAGGGGGAATCGTATCAGGTGCCAGTGGGGGCAGCGAGGAGGGGAGGAAAATTTTTCAGTTTCGGTCATCTACATTATTTACCATCATTAAAAAAAAAAGAAAAGAAAGAAATTACCACAGTTAATATTTTACATTTCTTTCTACTTTTTTCAACCTTGTACAAAAGTGGGGCCACACTGTATGTACATGCTATTTTGAAACCTGCTCTTTTAGTACTCAACTTCGATTTCACAAACCTTATACCTTTTCTCATTGTATGAAGCCAAGTGCCGTCGATTGTATAGACAGCTGATTTTTTCTTTCTGATTTCCTCTAGTAATAGTTCCTGTGAATGGTGATGTTACCTTTGTGATCCTGCAAGCTGTAGACAAGGACTATAACATAGTGGGGACCTGGAAAGAAAGAAGCCCAAATGCAACTCTGCAATGTAAGGGCAGTGGCATGTACAACACGACTGCTGTAAACAGCACTATCTTGCAGGCAGAATGGCAATCTCTGTCCTTAAACACAACTGCTTTTAAACTGCATTAAGAATCTATCTATGTATGATTTGCTTTGTTGTTTTAAAAATTCATGCTGGACTTATGCAGTTTTAAATTGGCTTTGGAGGGCTTCAGATACAAACCAGATACAGTATGGAAAAATGAGGAGTTACACTCCCCTTTCCACCTCAGGATTCTTGGTCAGAATTTTTATTGGAAATCCTGGTGTCATAGTGGCTAAAAGCTACGCTGCTAACCAAACAGTCGTTAAGTTCAAATCCACGAGGTGCTCGCTGGAAATTCTATGGGGCAGTTCTACACCATCCTATAGGCTTACAATGGGTCAGAATCAACTCCACAGCAACAAACTTAGTTTTGGGGTTTTTGGTTTTGGTAAACACACACACACACACACAAACACACCAGTTATGATCAATATAAACTAAAACATCAAGGGACTCCATATGTTTAAAATTCTCTATCCTCAAACCGAAAAAATCATTTTTAAAAAATATTTCTAGAAAGTATAAAGTCTGTATAATGAAACTGGCTTTCTAAGGTCACACTAAATGGATGCACTCAGATTCTAAGGTGAAGCCACCTGGCAACTCATAGTATATACGTAACCACAAATCTCCCTCCCCGCTAACATTAAGTTACTAGCTGCCAAAGAGGTAATACTGACCCTACAGGACAGAGCAGAACTGCCCCACAGGGTTTCCAAGGATCTTTTGGTTAGCAGCCATAACTCTTAACCACTGGACCACCAAGGCCCCAAGGAGTTGTTATCAGATTTATTTCAGGAAATTGGAAGGGTCTTATGATTCCAATCACCATTTTGTACTGAAAGTACAGATCAGGCCGTGAGCCCATGTCCACTGTGAACAGCCACTAAGTTTTTGTGGGTGGTGACAATGATGACAATGACGATGACGATGTTGTCAAGCCATTCTGCCCTCTCCTGCTATACCCTGGGCTGGCTGGGTCCAGTGGGCTTTGTAGGGCTAATGTTATGCCCACAGAGTGGCTTGCAAGAGTAGAACCCAAAAGAAGTTGCTATGATCCAGCCTAGCATGACAGCAGCTGTTTAGAAGCCAGGGTTAATGACAAAATCACTTGGTTTTCACTTCCCCTCATTAAAGCTTTCACACTCCTTGCAACAACAGATGAAGGACCAAATAATGGCCATCTATAAGCAAAACAGCACACTCCCACTGACAGTGATAATGTGGTCTCCAGACCCCACGTGACTTGCACACCCCCTACAAGGAACTGGCCACTCTGCTTGTTTACAGTGTAGACATAAGGCCTGGTATCAGCAAGGCTGATCCAGTGTAAGGGAGCATGACATGCTAGGGGACACGCAGAGAGGAGGGACCCTCCCCACCCTGTGCTAGGCACTACACTAGTACCTAGGACAAAAAAGAGAGGTGAAGAGGTCTTTGCTCATGGGACTTCACAACCAGGTTAGGGAGACCTAAACCGAAATAATTCTGAGGTTAAACAGCATTTCCTAAAGCCCCTGACCAAGGTCACACTCTGTTTATACACTACTGTGACTTCCACTACTTCCTCAGAGTCTGTATCACAACTTTAATTAATTGGTTAATTGTTTGCTTAAAATCTATCTTTCAGAGGAGACTGTAAGTGCCACAATAGAGCAGTTGTCCCCTCAGAACAAAACACAGTGATTGGCAGGTAGTATGCTTGCATTAACTATGTGTTGAATGTATGAATAAGCACCAATACAATAAAGGGCCTTCTGATATAATAACAACGAATCATTCTGTGCAGGTTATTTAACAAATACTCGTAAGCAGCTACTCTGTGTCGGGTGCTATGCTGGGGGCTGGGACCATAAGAAAAAATTGACAATAGAGTCTGTCCTCAAAAGACAGTTTTGCAGGTATGAAAGAGACTCCTCAGCAAGTTGATGCAGCGAAGGGTTGCTGCTCTCCAGTGGAGAGCTGTCTGGGTCATGACAGCAAAGAGTAAAGATCTCATAGAGAAGGTGACCAGGGAATCTGCAGTCTGATGTGGCAGGGATGGAAATTACAAGCCGAGGTAAGTGTGTAACTGCCTGTGTGGACTTCCAGGTGGGGAAGTTGTTAGGGGCGGTGGATGGCGGAGGGAGTCTGGAGCAAGATCATGCAGGGTCTTCTAGTGAAGACAGTACAGAAGAGGGCACTGCTGAATGATCCGCTAGTTGTAAGGTGGAAGAGTAAGGGGAGGGAAGAGTCCCCTAGACAGAAACCTAAGCTGAACTTGGGGGTCTCACAGATGGGGTCCTCACCATCATCTCTTCTTGACTGTGCCTTACAGAGCCATCACTGTCTACAGGAACCAAAATGCTACATATTCTTCTCTGGAGCTGACAAAAACAAGTAAGATCTCCTCAGCCCACTTGCATAAATGGCAGACGACTCCATGAGCCTAGGAAATTCTCCGCAGGTGCCCTAAAAAAGAGGTGGGGGGACTTTCTAATTACACACTGAGGTCCCTGGATGGCACAAGCAGTTTGCACTGATCCGCGTTGTGAAAGCTTGGTGCTTGACCTCTCCCAGCAGTGCCATGGAAGGAAGGCATGGTGATCTGCTCCCACAGAGATTATTGTGAAGAATAAATAGCACACGCGGCAGTTCTACTCTGTAACACATGGGGTTGCCATAAGTCAGAATTAACTCAATGGCAAAAAGCTTTTAGGCTTTTAATCATGCGTTACCCAGGTATCATTTGAGGTCCCACAGAACCTGAAGACATACATAAGACTGGTTCAACCCTTTACCCCACGCTCTCCCCAAAATTTGGCACACAAACAACCTTCCCAGGCTTTTTGCAGGTCTCTAGGACCCTTATATATATCCTCATAATCACCTCCGTCTCCAGACTCATTCTTCCACAGGCGCTGTTTCTATTCAACGCCACATAGACACCAACAGAAAATTAGCTCCTTCCTCAAAGTCCACGAAGAATTCTCACTCACACAAAGCCTTCCTGAGTGTACCCCTTTACCCACTGCCTACAGGATTTCCTAGACTGTTCTCTTTACAAAAGCAGACTGCCACATTTTTCTCCCATGCACTGGCAAGTGAGTTTAAGGCCACCAGCTTTTCAGTTAGAAGCTGAGTTCTCAACCACTGTGCTACCAAGGTTCCTTTGCCTGTACATTACAGTCCCCTCTATATTTAATCACAGTTTTCCTGTGTGATGTAAATGGTTAAGTGCTGACTGCTAACTGAAAGGTTGACTATCAGAACCTGTCCTGAGGTGCCTTGGAAGACAGGCCTGGCCATTTGTTTCTAAAAGGTATTACCTCAAAAACCCTATGAAACAGTTCTACTCTGCATACAGAAGGCTGCTGTGAGTTGGAATTGACAGCAACTAGCAGCATGTCCACTCCAGGTTTTCCTGGATCAGAAAAACTCCCCGAGCTACAGGCCAAGCAAGCCAAACTCAGAGAACAAATACATGGTCAGCCTTCTGTGTGAAAAGTGCCAGAGCCTGGAAGTGGGTTTCTGATGTTCAGACACCCCAGAAAGATTCAGAGTGTGGACAAGTATCTTTGCCCTTTCAATGAAACTAGAAAGGCCACTCTCATTTCTTTAAAGCTTTTATATGCACCCCTTGAAACCAGCAAGAAAAATAAGAGGGTGCCATTCTGGATCACCTATGCACTGACATTAAATGATAATATTCAGGACATAAAGACACTTGAGGGCAGACTATGCACCCGACAACAAATTCAGTAGTTATATAAACTCAGTCAGTGGGGCTCCCCGTCACAGACACAGATGCCACTGTGTTGGGCTGTGCAGACCTCAAGGATGGAGGTTTCTTACTTTTGTTCTGATATTTTCTGCACCCCAGCATTACCCTCCTCAACACCCACTTGCACTTGATAAGTGTTTACTGAATTTTTCTCATGAATTCTGACTGTAATGTTCTGTCAGATTAGCCTCCTTTCTCCAGTGCCCACCCATCACCCAACACAGGTTCTGATGCCTTTTTTTCTCCCCCAGTAAACAGCACCACCTTGGACTCTAGCATAAAGCCAAGCAAGCACATCTCAACCCAAAACCAAACCATACACTTGGTCAATAAAACTCACAGGTGCCCTGTCACTGACGTCACTCAAATCCTGATTGTCTTCCTTATCAGCAGACTCATCTTCTAAAAGGACGCCGGGGTAGTCACCACTCCTGCCTCGACCGCACCCTCCCATCTTTAGTTCTGAGTCAGAGCTTGGACGTGTGTGTTAAAAGACTTTACATTCTCAGATGTACAAACTCTGTAGCCACTGCTTCTGACCACGACAGAGACCTGAGGTCACTTACGGGACAGTAGCCAATCAACTCACTGGTGGATTTGGGTCAATTTATGCTTTTTGGAACTACCTAAACCTGGACAAGGGAGCCCTAGTGGCACAATGGTTAAGCACTACACTGCTAACAGGAAGGTCAGTGGTTCAAACCCACCCAGCATCTCTGTGAAAAAAAAGACCTGGCAACCTACTCCTGTAAAGATGACAGCCTAAGAAACCCTATGGGACAGTTTTACTCTGCTGTGTAGAGCATCTAGGAGTGTGAGTCGACTTCACAGTATACAACAACAGACCTGGCCTTTGTGTAACCTCCAACCCTCTCTGTTTTAGCACTATGATATCCAGTTCCACAGTCAATCCAAACTTTTTCTCATTACCCAGTGATTCTTCTATGCCCCAAATCTCCAAGTGAAGAATCTTTTCTAGCTTTTGTGATGATCTCAGGTTTCTGACCAAACCCAGGTAGGCTTAGCATAGGGTTTCTGTGACTCAATAAGAAAAGGAGAAAGTATGAACAGTCCTGATACCACTGGCAACTTCAACACCAGTAGGGCTTTGAAGGACAACAGGAATCCACCACGTCTGAGCAGCCAATGATACAAAAAGATTATTATATAAAGGCACTTTTTCCTATGTAACACCAGATAAATTATATCTTTTAAAAAAGTGTTAAAGCCAAATGTAAGTCTTCAATGAATGATTAGTTTTCCTTTACTTAAAACAGAGAGAATGCTATGTAATTTTATTCACTTATGTGGCCATTAAAAATTTTTAATAGAATGATGAGCACATGTATGTTTTCAAGGCCAGACCTAACGGTAAAATTATCTCAAGTTCAAGTTTTATTAAGTGCAAACTGGTCATTTTTCCCCAAATAGAAATTTACACTAGGAGATATGGGCAAAATATTCATATTTATGATATTTTAACACTGTCTAATAGCAATAAATTTTCCTTTTAATGATTATGTTAAATTCAAGGATGCCAACAGCCTTTCCCGATTCCTAAAACTGTGTGCCTTGTAAGAGTTCTATTCTTCCCTCTTCTGCACAGAATACCCTGGTGATATTCTTCATGACTTTCTGTTGCTTGTAGTGAAGAAAGCCTCTTTATGCAAATATTTAGTCTGCTTATTCATATAGGCTTGACTTAACCAAGTAACTTCCATGGTGCTAGGCTGGCTGTGATTCTGAATGTCCAAAAAAGACATTAAAACCAGCTAAGCAAACATTTTTCCCATTTAAGATGATCCATCCACCGATTTAGCGGCTCAGAAAAGTGACATGTTCCTAACCTTTTCAGAGATGCTGTCCTTTACATGGATTCCACATCCTAATGGAGAACGAATAAAAAGCTGAGCAGTTATCTAAAACTATGAATAACCCACGATACCCATTAAGTCAGCATTTACCTTATGCTTTATTACTGTTAATACTTAAGGTACAATTTTTATTTATTTATTTTTTGGCTGGCTGGCTTGTGATTGCGAGAAAGTAGTATACAATCCAAGTTAAATTTGCATGCCTGTCTATTTGCAGTTCCCTCTGGTCTCCTTGCCCGGTGACAGTACACTCTTCCTTCCTGTTCTATATATGTCATATCTCCTCCCCTCCACCCTCTCCTCTGCCTTCTGATAAGAGGCCAGTAAGTAGATAGGTGTCCAATCCATTCTTGTCCAAAGGGTTGACCTCAGTAATGAATAATGATCTAGGGCAGCAGCAGATCTAGGGGCCATACACCCAGGGGAAATCCTGGTACACTGGACCACCAACTGTGGTCTTTTAGTGGAGTTCCTGAGGTGCACCCCTTTCTTTAATTTGTGTTGTCACTGGGACCTGATAGTGTGTGCCCTATCACAGCTGACACTGGTGGTGGCCAGGCACCATCTGGTTCTTCTGACCACATGTTGGTACAGTCATCCATACAAGTGGGTCCTTCTGTCCTCTGGGCTCTTTTTCTCTTATATCTTTGTTCATCTTGGTGATCATCTGATTCAGTTGAGATGGGATCATTTGCTGTACCTCAGATGGCAACTTGCTAGCTTTTAAGAACCCAGATGCCACTCACCAATACGGAGTGCAGAAGACTCTCTTAGCAATAGGCTAATTCTGCCAATTGGCCTTGATGTCCCCTGAGAGCATGGTCCCTGGGCCCCCACACCTGCTACTCTATCATTGCAATATTAGGCTAGGAATACAAGAGTTTTCAGTTTATGTTGAAGTCTAGTTAAGATGACCATCTTTCTGGTGTGTGCTGTCACAGCTTTCACCCAACCAAATTTCTATCAGCTATCCAATTTATACGCATCCCTCTCCCTCTCTCCCTCCCCTCCCTTGTAGCCATCAAAGAGTCTTTTCTTCTGTATGTGAGTCTGTTCTTAAGTCTTTATAATAAGGGTCTCATACAATATTTGACTTTGTGCTGCTGACTTCAACTTCCAGTTGAAACCAGGTTATGAGATGCTTCCTGAAATCATCATTGTTCTTTATCATTGCATAGTGTTCCATTGAGTATATATACCATAGCTTGCTTATCCATTCATCTGTTGTTGGCATGTGGGTTGGTTCCATCTTTTTGCAATTGTGGACTGTGCTACAATAAGCATTCCTGTGCATGTATCTGTTTATGTGACTGTCCTTAATTCTGTAGGATATATTCCAAGCAGTGGAATTATTGGATCAAAGGATATATCTATTTCCAGCTTTTTAAGGAAGTGCCAGCTTGCTTTCCAAAGAGGTTATACCATTTTGCAACCCCACTAGCAGCAGTGTAGGAGTGTTCAGATTTCTCCACAGCCTCTCTACCATTTGTTGTTTAGTGTTTTTTGGATCATGGCCAATTCCGTCGGAGTGAGATAATATCTCACTGTAGTTTTGATTTGGATTTGCTTAATAGCTAATGATTGTGAGCATTCCTTCATGTATCTTTTGGCTGCCTGATGTATTCTTTAGTGAAGTGTCTGCCCATCTCCTTTTCCTGTCACTTAATTGGGTTCTTTATGTTTTTGTTGCTATTTTGCGGTAGCTTGTAGATTGTGGAGATCAGACGTTGATCATATAGTTGCCAAATATTTTTTCCCATTCTGTGGGTGGTCTTTTAATTGTTTTGATAAAATCTATAGATGAGCATAAGTGTTTGATTCTTAGTTCCCATTTATCTATTTTCTCTTTTGGTCGAGCTTTGTCTGTTAGATTTTGAAGTCTGTCTAAATTGTGTATTAATCCTTCCATTGTTGATCCTACTTTTTCTTGTATAACCTTTAATGTTTTAGGTTTGATATTTAGGTCTTTTACCCAGTCTGAGTTGGCTTTTGTGTAATGTGTGAGGTATGGGTCTTGATTCAGTTTTTTTGCAGACGAACCACCAATTTTGCCAACACGATCTGTTAAAGAGATTGTTTGTACCCCAGTTTAGAGTTTTAGAACCTTTGTCAAATATCAACTGTTCGCAGGAGGATGGTGGCATCTCTGGGGTCTCAACTGTCTTCCATTGATCTATCTGTCTCCTTTTGTACCAGTACCAGGCTGTTCTGACTACTGTGGCAGTATAACGAGTTCTAAAATCGGGTAGTGAGAGACCTCCCACATTGTTCTTCTTCAGTAGTGTTTTGCTTATTTGAGGTTCTTTCCTTCTCAAAGTTGTTGATTTGTTTCTCTGTCTCGTTAAAAAAATGTCACTGGAATTTGTATTGGAATTGCATTGTATATGTAGATCGCTTTGGGTAAAATAGATATTTTTACAATGTTAAGTCTTCCTAGCCATGAGTAGGTTACATTTTTCCATTTATGTAAGTCTCTCTTAGTTTCTTGTACTAAGGTCTTGTAGTCCTCTTCGTATAGGTGTCTTATTTCTCTAGCTAGATTTACTTCTAGGTATTTTATCTTCTTGGGGACTATAGTAAAAGTATTGATTTGGTGATTCTTCTCGAATGATCTCTTTGTTGATATAAAGGAATCCTACTGATTTCGTTATGTTTGTTTTATAACCTGATACTTTGCTGAACTTTCCTATTAGTTTGAGTAGTTTACCTACAGATTCTTTAGAACTCTCTGTATGTACAACAATATCTTCTGCAAATAGTGAGATGTTTGCCAATGCAGATGCCCTTTATTTCTTTATCTTGTCTATTTGTTCTGGCTAGAACTTCTGGTGCAGTGTTGAATAGAAGTGGTAAGAGTGGACATCCTTGTCTAGTTGCTGTTCTCAAGGGGAATTCTTTCAGTCTCTCCATCATTCAGGATGATGTAGAAGGTTGGCTTTGTGTAGACGCTCCTAAATGCATCAAGGAATTTCCCTTCTATTCCTAATTTGCTGAGAATTTTTAGCATGAATATGGATTGGACTTTATCAAATGCCTTTTCTGCATCAACTGACAAAATCAGATGATTCTTGTCTTTTGTGTTATTCACGTGATTGATCACATTAATTGTTTTCTGATGTTGAACCAGCCTTGCATCCTTGGTAAGAATTCAACTTGGTCATGACAAATTACTTTTTGATATGTTGTTGAATTCTATTGGCTAGTATTTTCTTGAAGATTTTTGCATCTAGGTTCATGAATGATGGTCTGTAGCTTTCCTTTTTGTGGCCTCTTTCCCTGGGGGACTCATTTTCTAGAATCATATCAGTGTTCCGCTGATATACAGAAGGTTTTCACTGGCTAATTCTTCTCAGACGTAGATTGACAGGTCCTTCTTCCTATTCTGTCTTAGTCTGGAAGCTCTGCTGAAACCTGTTCACCATTGGTGACCCTGCTGATATCTGAATATCAGTAGCATAGCTTCAACACAAGCTCCACCAGTATGACAAACTGACAGACAAGTGGGGAAAAGGATATTAATAACTATGGAATCTGAAAACTGTAAGAATGCAGGCTAGGGGATGTCAATGTATTAAGATAGAAAGCAGAAGATTTCTATCTACACTGAGTGATTAAGGAAGGCTTCTTTGAGATGGTAGCTATTAAGCTGAAATTTGAAGAATAACACAGTTTTCTGAAGAAAATAAGGTGTGAGAAGGTGGGGTAGGGGCACTGCAGGTAGAAGGTCAGTAAATGTAAAAGATTTTGAGGCAAAAATGATATTGGTGGGCTTTAGGACTTGAGAAAAATTTAACATGACTGAAATATGTTGCATAGTTTGAAGCTGGAGAAATAGGAAATGGCTGGATCATTTAAAACTTGATAAGCCAGTGCGAGGAATTTGGAATACATTTTTTATTTCGCTGGGCCATGAATCTCAGTGCTTGGGCAGCTGTTACAATGTTGTAATCACTTCCTGGTTGAAACAAGGTATGTGATCACCCCCATGATGCAATCTGTTGAGTGATACCAGCAGGGGTGGGAGCTGTGGTGGTTCACCACCCCCTCAGCCTTCATCTCTCACCCTGCTACTGCCTACTTCTTTCTTGCTTGCCTTGTCTCTTGTTCATCTGACTTGTGGTTCTTGGGATTCATTGCTTTTCATAGCCTCTGAGCAGGAGCCTTGTTCTCTCACCTGCCCATCTTGCCATCTTGGATTCACAACCTCCTAAGGCTATATGAATCAGAAGAAGCCTCTATCCTGATCCACAGGCTTGAGACATTCTAGCCTTTACAATCACATGAGCTCTTTCCTTGACACAAATCTCTCTTTCTTTCTCCCTCTTTCTAAAAAAACTCAGCCTAAGATAACATTCTAAAAGCAAGAGGAAGCTTTCAAGAGGCAACATTGGGCCAGTGATATGATCTAATTTAACTCCTTTAGAAAGACATATAGAAGTGTGGAAGAGAATAAAAGTGGAAGCAGGTCCAATTAAGATGTCATATCTGTAACCCAGGCAAGAAATGGTGGCAAGCTGGACTAGGGTGGTAGCATTAAAAATGGAAAGAAACAGACAAAAACTATTACATATCTTGGAGGCAGAACTGACAAAATTTTCTGATAGACGACATATAAGAATCAGGGAGAGGAGTGAAAAAAATCAAGGAAAACTCCCAGGGTTCTGACGTGAAAAACTGAGTATATGGTAGTGGTGTTTCTAGAGAAGTCTGGTAAAAGAACAGGTTTTCAGAAAAACAACTGAAAAAATTGAAAAGAGCAAAAGCTGGTTTTTTGAAAAGATCAACAAAATTGATAAACCACTGGCTAAACTTACTAAAGAAAAGCAGGAAAGGAAACAAATAACCCAAATTAGAAATGAGAGGGGAGTTGTCACCACAGATGCAACAGAAGTCAAAAATATCATAACAGAACACTATGAAAGACTGTACTCTAACAAATTTGAAAACCTAGGGGAAATGGTCCAATTCCTTGACTCATACCACCTACCCAAATTATCACAACATGAACCAGAACAACTTAATAAATCCATTACAAAGGAAGAGATTGAAAAGGTCATCAAAACACTGCCAACCAAAAAAAGTCCAGGCCCAGATGGCTTCACGGCAGAATTCTACCAAGCATTTAGAGAAGAGTTATCCCCAACACTACTGAGAGTATCTCACAGTATAGAAAGGGATGGAGTACTCCCAAACTCATTCTATGAAGCCAGCATAACCCTGATACCTAAGCCAGGGAAAGATCCAACAAAGACAGAGAACTACAGACCGATATCACTCATGAACCTAGATGCAAAAATCTTCAACAAAATTCTTGCCAACAGAATACAACAACATATCAAGAAAATAATCCATCATGACCAAGTGGGATTCATACCAGGGATGCAAGGCTGGTTCAACATCAGGAAAACAATTAATGTGGTTAACCACATAAATAACACAAAAGACTAGGATCACCTGATTTTGTCCATTGATGCAGAAAAGGCATTTGATAAAGTCCAACACCCATTCATGCTAAAAACTCTTAGCAAAGTAGGCACAGACAGCAAATTCATCAACACAATAAGGGCCATTTATACAAAGCCAATTGCCCAAATCATCCTGAATGGAGAGAGACTGAAAGACTTTCCCTTGAGATCAGGAACTAGACAAGGATGCCCACTGTCACCTCTCCTATTCAACATTGTGCTAGAAGTTCTAGCCAGAACAATTAGACAAGACCAAGAAATAAAGGGCATCTGCATAGGCAAAGAGGAAGCTAAAATCTCCCTGTTCACAGATGATATGATTGTATATGCAGAGAACCCCAAGGAATCTATAAGTAAGCTACTCAAACTGATAGAAGAGTTCAGCAAAGTCTCAGGATACAAGATAAACATAAGTAAATCAGTAGGATTCCTTTATACCAACAACTAGACTGTTAAGGAGGAAATTATCAAATCAATACCATTTACGATAGCCCCTAAGAAGATAAAGTACCTAGGAATTAATCTAACCAGAGAAACAACAGACCTTTACAAAGAGAACTATAAGCCCTTACTACAAGAAACTAAGAGAGACTTAGATAAATGGAAAAACCTACCCTGCTCATGGATAGGAAGACTTAACATTGTGACAATGTCTATTTTACCCAAAGGAATTTATTTATATAATGCAATCCCAATACAAGTTCCAGCATCATTTTTTAATGAGATGGAGAAACAAATCACCAATTTTGTTTGGAAAGGGAAGAAGCCCTGGATAAGTAAGGTACTACTAAAGAAGAAGAACACACTGGGAGGCCTTTCATTACCCGACCTTAGAACATACTACACTGCCACAGTGGTCAAAACAGCCTGGTACTGGTACAAGAACAGACAGATCGATCTATGGAACAGAATTGAGACCCCAGAGATGACACCATCTGCCTATGAACAGTTGATATTCGACAAAGGCCCTAAGACATTAAACTGGGGTAAAAACAGTATCTTCAACAAATGGTGCTGGCAAAATTGGTTATCCATCTGCAATAAACTGAATCAAGATCCGTATCTTACACCTTATACAAAAACCAACTCCAACTGGATAAAAGACCTAAATATCAAACCTAAAACGATAAAGCTCATCCAAGAAAAGGTAGGAACAACAATGGAAGTTTTAATACACAATGAGGACAGACTCCAAAATCTGTCAAAGAAACCTCAATCAATAGAAGAGAAAATAGATAAACGGGAACTATTAAGAATCAAACACTTTTGCTCATCCAAAGACTTTATTAATAGAATTAAAAGAACACCCACAGAATGGGAAAAAATACTTGGCAACTCTATGTCAGACCGACGCCTGATCTCCATAATCTATAAGATACTACAAAATATCAATACGAGGAAGATAAACCATCCAATGAAGTGATGGGCAAAGGAGATGGACAGACACTTCACTAAAGAGGACACCCAGGCAGCCAAAAAACACATGTGGACATGTTCACGATCTTTAGTTATTAAAGAAATTCAAATCAAGACAACTATGAGATACCATCTCACCCCAACAAGATTGGCCATGATCCAGAAAACACAAAACAACAAATGCTGGAGAGGCTGTGGAGAAAGTGGAACCCTCCTACACTGTTGGTGGGGTTGCAAAATGGTCCAGCCCCTTTGGAAGGCAATCTGGCGCTTCCTTAAAAAAATGGATATCGATATACCATTTGACCCAGTAATTTCACTACTTGGAATATATCCTACAGAATCAAGGCCTTTCACACCAACAGACACATGCACCAGAATGTTTACTGCAGCACAGTCCACGACAGCAAAAAGATGGAATCAACCCAGATGCCCAACAATAGAAGAATGGATAGGTAAACTATGGTACATATACTCAATGGAGCACTACGCAATGATAAAGAGTAACGACGATTCCAGGAAACATCTCCTAACCTGGTTTCAACTGGAAGACATTATGTTGAGTGAAAGTAGTCAGCGACAAAAGGACAAATACTGTATGAGAGCTCTACGATAAGATCTCAAAAACAGACTTGTGTATAGAAGAAAAGACTCTTTGACAGTTGCAAGAGAGGGGAGGGAGGGAGGGTGGGGGGGGAGGGTTTAGTTTAGATAGTTACTAGAAATCTAGTTGGGAGAAAGCGGTGATAGCACACATTAGAAACAAGAACATTAAGTGGACTTCAGCATAACTTGAGTACTCCTTCCATCTTGACTCAATACTGCAAGGATAGAGTAGCTGGGGCAGGGGGCGGGGGACCATGCTGTTAGGCGAATTCCAGGCCAGTTGGCACATTTAGCGTTTTGCTAAGACAGCTCTCTGCACCCCACATTCGTGAGTGGTGTCTGGGGTCTTAAAAGCTGTCAAGCTGCCATCCGAGGACATAGCATATGGTCCCACCTCAGCAGGAACGGATGCTCACCGAGGACCAAAATGACATGCGGTAAAGACAACCAAGAAGACAGAGAGACCCACAAGAGTGGGTGCCTACATTGACTTGGGAGCGGAAGAACCAGATGGTGCCCGGCCACCACCAGTGATAGCCACGATGGAGCTCACAGAGAGGAGTCTCACTGGCAACACAAGAATAAAAAGAGATCTCCACTAAAAGACCTCAATTGATGGTCCAGCAGTTTTGGGGTTCCTCTGAGAGCATGGCCCCCAGCCCTGATGCAGCCCATAAATTATAACAAAGGTCCACTCTTTGGACAGGAATAGATTGGACTTGGCAATGCAGTGACTATATATTGGAAGCACTTTAAGGTTCTATACATCTATAGGATATCATCTTGCCAACCTCTGGCTGAAGGAAGGGGAGTGGACGGAGACGAGGGGAAAGGAGACTGTTGGGAGGATGAGACATGTATGGAGCAGAGAGGAACAGTGTGCAGTCGCCGGACAGGGAGAGCAGTGGAAACTGCATATAGGTGGGCATGTAAATTTATATGGGAATGTACATTTTCACTCAGTCATGTTAAATAAAAATAAAAAAAATAAAAGAACAGGTTTTGCAAGAGAAATCAGAAGTTCAATTGTGGAAACAGTAAATGTGAGATGCCCATGAGGTATCCAGTTATCCATCTGTGGTTCAAACGATGGTCAAGTAAGAAATTCAGACAGGTACAGACAGCCCCACTCCTTCTACTTCTGTTTGTTTCTAGCCACAGTGTCCCTGCTTATTATAACTGTGAAGCTGACAACAGAGCTTGAGAACTTGGTTCATATCTATTCTCATAATAAATTGGGCATTTTTACTGAGTGATAAACCTGTTAGACATCAGCGAACTTGGACAAAACTAGTGAGGACTTGCTCGTTGGGCACCTTTTAGAGCACAAACCTAAAATGTCACTTCTTCAGCCAATAATTGCCAGAAAACAAAGAGATGGAGAACAGTGTTCCAATTCTTTTTTTATAATCATCGATTCTTCTGCCTCAGTGGTTGCAGCAGTGAGTGGGTAAATTTTTGAAAGCAGCAAACCAGCTAATCAGCTACTTGAAAACTTAACTGCTGCTTTCAAAATCCTTCCATGCAAGAACCACCTTCCCCTACCTTTCTTTTCTGGTGAGAGCAGTTTTCCCTGCAACTATAAACACTTTAGCAGTGTTTATTTGGGACATTTTCCAAAAGTGTCTTACAATAGACTTTTACTATAAAGTTAACTGTGTGAAACTAACAATGATGCGTCTATGTGTAAGGGTGGCTAAAAACATCTAGACACAACAAAAGGAAAATGAACACAATTTGTTTCCCATCTTTAAGATAATTCCAAACTCCATGAAGATTGTGAAAGCTTGGCATTTACAAAACTGATCATTTGTCAAAGGCCTAGATTAGTGGCTCCATGTGCAGGGGTGATGGCATAATTCTGGCCTTTTTAAGATCCTTTTTAAGATCACTAGAGGTGACACATCAATTAAGACAACACAAATGATAACTGAGACACTGCTGAGCTGTAGTCATTCTGTTCACAGAGACATGGTCATTGTATTTCTTAATTTCTCACTTCAGATGTGGTTTTCATTTCAAGTCATGCCACAAAGATTTTCATACTTCTCCACCTACAAACCCTATCATTTCCAATGAAAACAACTACTGCTGCTCTGATATTTGACTCCTACAAAACTAAACATGCTTTACTGCTCTGAGGTCAAAAATCATGTGAAACATTCCCTACTTAACCCTCCAAACAAGCCCCAGTGGTGCAGTTGTTAAGCCCTTGGCTGCAAACTGAAAGACTGGTGGTTTATGTCATAAAACAATATTATATTAACTGTTTAATAAGAAGCTAGTTTGCTGGTTTGTTCTGTAAACCTTCATCTAAAGTTCCATAAAGAAGACAGAAAAAATGTGATTAAAAGTTAACAAAAGCCATTTTGAAGATGTTTTAAAAAAGAAAAAAAGGACAGTGGTTAGAACGCACCAAATGCTCCATGAGACAAAGATATGGCATTATGCCTCCATAAAAGATTCACAGCCTTGGAAACGCTACAGAACAGTTCTAGTCTGTCTACAGGGTCACTGTGACTAGGAATCTGCTCATCAGTAAATTAATTTAGGTTTTTGTTGTTGTTGTCTTTAGCTATCTTTCTACCCTCATGTCCTGCTATACACCAGCAATATTTATGTAATTCTCTCCCCTTCAGTATAGGTTGGACTTAATGACTTCTTTCTACTGAACAAAATACAGAAAAGGCAATGGGATCTCACTTCTACAATTAGGTTACAAAACAATGTGACTTCCATCTTGCCAGCACACATACACACACCTACACGCATCCTCTCACTCCCACTCACTGTCTCTCTCTCTTGCTGGTACTCTCCTTTGCCCTCTTTCTTGCCCTCTCTGATGAAGCAAATTGCCATGTTGTGAGATGCTCTGTGAAAAGGCCATGTGGCAAGGAACACAGGAGGGAACTAGAACCTCAGTCTACCAAAACTGGAGGGATTGATTCCTGCCAATAATCACAAGAGTGAGCTAGGAAGCAAATCCTTCCTATGAACCTTGAGATGACTGTAGCCTTGGGAATGGTCCTGAATCAGAGGTCCCTGCTAAGCTACACCCAGTTATTGGCCCACAGAAGCTGTGGGATCTTAACTGTGTGTTGTTTTAAGCAACTGTCTGTCGGGATAATTTGTTGTGCAGCAGTAGATAACCAACACACTCACTCTATAGGATGTTTAATAGGATGAAATGAAGTAAATTAAAAAGCATTTACCAAGATGCCTGACACGACAGTAGGCACTGCACAATGTTAGCTCTATCCTCCTTCCACTATCCATTTCCACTCCCATCTCCATGGTCCATGCACCCAAGACCATGGTCCAAGCACCCACCACCATGGCACAAGCACCCACCACCATGGTCCAAGCACCCACCACCATGGCACAAGTACCTACCACCATGGTACAAGCACCTACCACCATGGTACAAACACCCACTACCCCATTCCTAGACTCCTGCAATAGCTTTGCAAGTGCAGGACTTTGCTTCCCTTTATCCAGCTGTGTATCTTCCTTTAAAAAGCAAGCAAATAAGTCAGTAACTTCCTCTTCCTTAAGGATAAAGACCAAACTGGCATTCAAGGCTTTCAGTCTGTTTCCATTCTATATTTCCAAGCTGACTTCCCACTAGGCTCTCACACCTCACAGCTCTAAGACAAATTTACTCATTACATGCCAAATACGCTTTGTACATCCCAACTGGAGTAACCTCACGAAGGAAATTTTACCCTTTCAGTACCCATTGCCTCTTCTCCTGAATTCCAGGCATCACTCCACCCATCCTATCACTCCGAGTATCGTTCAGGACTCACTTCCTCCATGAAGACTTCTAAACCTTATCTCCCCATGAGGATCTTTTTTTCCTCCTCTAAATTAGTATTTATTCATTTGGTACTGAAGTCCAGAGACATCAAATCTGAGGGTGGACGGAAGCAACTTCTGCAAGCATCTAGTTCCAATGTTCATTTTACAGGTAAGGAAACTGCGGCCCAAAGATGAAAGTGACACAGGTAAATAGTAACGGCACTAGGACAGTGGTTCTTCCAACTGCTTGCTCACTCACTCCATAAAATAAAATAAATTCATGCTTGTCTAAAGACAGGCAGGGACAAAAATGTTTTGAAAAAATTGTCAAACAACAAATACCTATGGAAAATATTATTGTCTTTCTAATATATCAGCTTTGTGAAATTGGACATTAAAAAAATTGCAAATATACATGCATCATTCTTTTTTTAGTCTGTATTTTTCAGTGGCTGCAACAATGTGCTCAGACACAGCAACGATTTCAAAGATGGTGCAGGAACAGATGATGGTTCGTTCTGTTGCACACAAAATTGCTACCAGTCAGAGTCAACTGAAAGATACCTAACAATGGTAACATTCTGGAGTCATATTCTGGCTTTCATACCCCCAATTTGCAATTTGCTTGCTGAGTGATCCTAATTAAGTAGCTTAAACCCTCTTGATCTTAATTTTCTCACCTTTAAAATGGGAATAAACCCACTTTGCCTAGCATTTGTGAAAATCAAAATGCTATCAAGTGCCTTAAAAATTGTAGCTACTCTGCCTTTCATTATAAAGCAACCCATACACATTATCTTCCATGAATAAATGTGATAAAAATTTTATTTGATATATAAAACACACTCAAATGTAATTAGTGGTACTGTTCTACTGCAAAAACTTATAATAAAATTTATACAGTTATAAAATCTCCAAAACAAAAGTCTAATTCTTTAGAAACTATTCTAATACAGCAATAATAATGTAAGTCTTTTCTACTGTTTTCAAACAGCAACATCCTGAGACTCTATTGTACTCTGTGGAAAGAAAAATAAAATCCTGTGCATAAGAAGTTTGGAACACAAACAAGAACACAGAGAAAATAGTTCTCTGTGCAAAGCAAGCAAATACGTTCTTGTCGATTTAGTCATGAGGAAAAGACACCAGAAATGAATGCCAAGTACATAAACAGGTGAGTTTAATGATCAGAACAATTAGGAAAACCTGTATACAGGAAATGATTTTCATAGAGTAGTATATCCTTTTCACAGTAACCATTTTAACAGGGTTTTAGAGAACTGATTATTCTAGTCTTCCAAATTAAAATTGTTCAGGCATCCATGAAATATATCTAATAAATCTAATAAATATCTAACAAATAATTTTCTAATACTATATGATGTGTTCAGAGTTTTATTCCTTATCAGCAGTTCAGAGCTCAAGAAGCTGTGCAAAATTACAATGAATAATGTACATCAAAGCAGCAATTCCATCAACAATTAATTGCATATGGTAGGAAAACTCTTTCCACTGGTGTCCCTGCCCCTCCCACCAGCCACACGGGCCACCGACTGCTGTGAACTGGGTATGTGGCCCCAGAAATAGAGCCTACTTCCCTAAGCCATCACAGCCCATCTGTACAGAGAGGCAGGACCGCAAGCTTCTGCTCTCCAATCAACAAGGTAGACCTCCCAGCGAATGGTGGTCCATTTCCCCCCCTGGACACTATCAGCTGCAAGCCTACTGCAAATTGCTACAGAAGGTCCAAGCAGTGGAGTCTGCTCTCACAATCAATACCTGCTGTCCTGCATACCTTATAGCTCAGGCCTCTAAAAACAATAGGACAGACCTCCTGGTGACTCAGGGCAGTGTGTCTGCTTCCCTTTCTAGTTGGTGCTGAGAACTGTGACTGAGATGCTGTGTGCTAGGAAACAGGCATCCTGAGTAGAGGCTATACCCACAGCCAACATACTCAGGGCAGCTCTGATGGCAACAAGGCAGATCTCCTCAGGTATCCATCTGGAATGTGACAATTCCTCCCCCAACCAGTAACTGGTGGCTGTTGGTCTGATACCAACTTCTACAGAAGGTTCCCTGCAGAGGAGTCAGAAGGTGGTAAGACACTGCTCCCCTAGTCATGACAGGGTCACCAGAGCCCTGAAACCAAAAAGACAGATCTCTCAGACATTGTCCTCTTGGAGAACGCCAGCTCCTCTTCCTCTGAAGTGGAGGAAAGTTTGCCTGTGCTTTCCCTGAACGCCCACTCAGATATATGGAGCCCCCACAGAACAGGGAAGAAAGCCTCGGGCAAAACCAAATTGCAATTCTCAGCCCTGAAGGGGGCTCCATGAATGTGAGTTTTCTGACTGAAAACACAGTTGTGGAAACAGAGAAGGGAAGTGAACGATAACCAGAGAGGGGGAAATGTGCTCTGTAATGGACGGATGGATGAATACACAGTATTTCATCAGCATGACAGTGCCTGCTGGTAAAAAGACTGGCCACAGTGTGTTTTCTGGAGTGTTTGGAAGAGAATGAAAGTTGAAGACTAAGATCTGGAACTTGTGAATCCTAATTAAACCAGTGATAGAAAAAGGACATGTCACAGAGACAGAGAGGAAACAGTAAGCAGAGGCCAAGTCTCTGTCCACCTGACAGTCTTCTGCAGAAAGTACAACTGGCAAAAACATCAAATATGGAGGAAACAGAAAACGTTAACACCCTCAAAAATTCCAAAGGCCCTCCACCAAAAAATAAATCACAAAATTAAACTGGTAACTCTTGCTCATCCAAAGACATTACCAAAAGATTTAAAAGACCACCTACAGAATGGGAAAAAATATTTGGCAACTACATGTCAGACTGACATCTAATCTCCATAATCTATGAGGTACTACAAAATATCAAGAAAAAAGTAAATAACCCAATTAAGCAATGGACAAAGGAGATGGACAGACATTTCACTAAAGAGGACATCCAACTAGCCCAAAGACACATGAGGAAATGCTCACAATCATTATCTATTAAACAAATCCAAGTCAAATCAAAACTACAATGAGATACCATCTCACCTCAACAAGGTTGGCCATGATCCAAAAGCACAAAACAAAAAATGCCGGAGAGGCTGTGGAGAATTGCAAAATGGTACAACCTCTTTGGAAAGCAATCTGGCGCTTCCTTAAAAAGCTGGAAATAGATATGCCATTTGATCCAGTAATCCCACTGCTCAGAATATATCCTACAGAATCAACAGTAGTCACATGAACAGATGCATGAACATGAATGTTCATGTCTACAATAGTTAAAAGATGGAATCAACCCAGACGTCCAACAACAGATGAATGGATAAACAAACTATGGTACATATACTCAATGGAACATTATGCTATGATAAAGAATAATGATGATTTTAGGAAGCATCTCACAAACTGGTTTCAAGTAGCAGACTTTACGTTGAGTGAAATTAGTCAGCAGCACAAGGACAAATATTGTATGACACCCCTACTATGAGGACTTAAAAACAGACTCATGTACAGAAGAAAACACTCTCTGATGGCTGCAAGGGAGAGGAGGAAGGAAGGGAGAGGGCTGGTTATAGATTAGACAGTTGATAGAAATTCAGTTGGGTGAAAGCAGTGTCAGCACACATGAGAAAGAAGATCAATTCAACTGGACTTCAACATCAGTTGAAAATTCTTTTAACCTTAACGCAATATTGTAAGAACAGAGTAGCAGGGGCAGGGTCTGGGGACCATGCTCTCAAGGGACATCAAGACCAGTTGGCATAACTAGCCCATTACTAAGACAGTCTTCTGCACCCCATATTGGTGAGTGGTGTTTGGGATCTTAAAAGCTAGCAAGCTGCCATCTGAGGTACACCAAGTGGTCCCAACTTAGCTGGAACAGATGATCACCAAGAACAACAAAGACAGGAGAGAAAAAGAGCCCAGGAGACAGAGGGACCTATGTGAATGGGTGACCAAAAGAACCAGATCGTGCCCATCCACCACCAAAGACAGCCATGATGGGGCAGACAGTGTCGAGTCCCAGAGGCAACACGATAAAAAGAGGGGTGCACCTCAAGAACTCCACTAAAAGACTGCAATTGACAGCCTGAAGGCCTGGGGTTCCCCTGTGAGCATGGCCCCTAGACCTGCTGCTGCCCTTGACCAGAAAACATTACCAAGGTCAACTCTTCAGACAGGAATGGACTGGACTCAGGGACACAGTGTGACCATATGGTGTGTGCACTTTACGGATCTATGCATCTATAGGGCGTGGTCCTACTGGCCTCATATTAGAAGGGAGAGGACAGCATGAAAAGGAGGGGACAGGAGATTGTTAAGAGGATATGACATGTATAGAACAGAAAGGAAGAGTGTGCTGTCACCAGGCGGAAGGGGCTGCAAGTAGGCAGGCCTGCAAATTTAATTTGGATTATATACTTTCACTCCATCACAATGAAAAGAAAAATTAAACTGGTAAAAAACAAAATACATATATGTGTATATTTGTATATAAACATAGATCTATATATACACACAGACACAGGGAAGCCAAGCCAAGTGCCGTCGAGTTGGATCCGACAGGGAAAAGAGTGTATATCTATAAATACAGATATAAATATATTCTAGGTTTCTAGAGTTTGTGGCCACTTGTATCTTACTTTTTCTAAGACCTACTGTAAATCTTACAAATATTTTACCAATTATACATATGAAGAAAAAATGAATATCAAAATGAGATAATGGAGAACATAATAAAAACAGATCTTTACTCTCAAATAATTTCACATAAAAACATTTTATGACTTTTAATCTATAAAGAATCTAAATGATATTCAAGATACATTACAAATTTGATTTTAAAACATAATTAAATATGCAGTAATTTCAATACATCAGGCACTCCAGAATACAGTATGAAAGCATAACCATTATGTGATGACTTTGTCATACTCCAAGGGAACAAGGATAATTTTTAAACAATGAAAGCCATTAGCCTTTTTACAGTATTAATCCCTCAGAGTTATTCTCCTTTATAAACTACGATATTATTGTCAGTTTCATACACTTTTACTTTATAAAGCACTCCCACAGGAAGAAATTTCTGGAGGTTTTCCCAGATATATACAGCTACATTTTCTGTAGTGCTGTAGGGGGGAAAAAAAAGGAAACAAGTTCAAAACTAATGATAAAATTTTATATTCAATATTTACAGAGAAGACAGATTGTAGTTTTTTAAAAAATGGCTCCACTAAAACTTCAGAAATCCCATATCAATCATATACAATGTCAAAATCAATTCTTCTTTTTACTGTCTACCTAAACAAGATAATGACACTCACCTCACAACATCCGCAAAGTATGGGACATCTAGATCCAGATTCTTATGATCAAGAGGTTTCATAATTGCTTCCTAGAGACAAAACAAAGGGAAAAGATCACTGACTCCATTTATGACTTCAATTTCAAAGTTTTATACCTACGTCTCTAAGCCTTACCCTCACCACCTAGCCACTAACCCAATACTTGTAACTGTCTTATCTGTGCCTCACACAGCAATCTTATAAAGTTTACTGTCATAAGATAAAATGGCCCAGCCCTCTGTAATGATTAGTTATCCTCTTCTCACTGAATGCAAGATGAGAAACCAAAAAAGCAGAAGAGAATTCTCTGAAGACTTCTATGTAACACAATTCCAAATTCAATTTGACACTTCTTGAATTCTGTCCAGAAAGTTACTAGCAACACTTCTCCATTGCAGTCTCACCTATGAGACAATGTCACAGATACCATTAGGACAAGGCTCCAGTGAGTACTACATTTCAGTAAGCAGCCTCAGACTGAAATGTCAGTAGCTGTAAATTTCTCCAGCAAGAAATTTTAAGAATGATCTTGGGCTCTTAGAAGACACAAGTATTACAAATATGTAAAAACTTTATTATTTCTTAATGCTTACCTATATATATCTATAAATACAGATACAAATATATTCTAGGTTATTTGTAAGAATTATAATTGCCTTCTTCTTCCTAGGTGTTTACTTTTAACTATTATACAAAATCTGTGCACACGTAAAGCAATCTAATTTGCCAAGTGGTATGGTTTCAAGAGGGTATGTTAATAAAAATAATAATTTCTTGAGCAAAACCAGTATCATCTAACCAGAGTATGTCCTAGACCAAAGGGCCTTTGAATTACCTCAAAGGAAAGGATGCTCCACATGAGTATCAAAAAAATAAATACCTTTGCTTTATCGTCAGTCCTAATTTAGGTCCCAATCCTACACTGACGTCTCTTCTAGAGAGCTTTTTCTAACTTTATTTTCTATACCATGAGGAGTCACATGTATTCACAGGAGTGTGTGGTGTCCTTCTCTCTATCTTAATCTATATAATGAAGAAGCTGTCTTAAATAATCTGTTAATCTCTTGCAATAGAAAAACTCCATAATGACACAACCAATAATTCATTGAATACCTTACGTATTCACCTGTCAGCAATCTGCCCCACTGAGTTTATATAATGCAAGTGTGAACACAAGATGGAGGTGTTAAAACCTATGATCAAAGGCTCACAGAAAATTCAGAGAAGGAAAAGCTTCAGGGAAAAAGTTGTGTTCTCAAAGATGGTGCAATTTATTAAATGGAAGAAATGAGGAATACTCCAAACAAGGAACACAAGTATGCTACTTTTACTCCTGTCTCTGTAACACAACTGTGCCTGATTTCATCAACATGTTTAGAAGGTCAAAAGAGCAGTCTGTCTAACTGCCTACTCCCACACCCAGTTCCCTCTCACAAGGTCACAAAATTTCTGGAAATACTCATAGAAGAGGTGAAAATTAAAAATAAAATAAAGACATTGCCCTCGAGTCAATTCCACCTCACAGTGGCCCTACAGGACAGAGCAGAACTCCCCCACAGGATTTGCAAAGCTGTAAATCTTTCTGGAAGCAGACTATCACATCTTTCTCCTGTGGAACACGTCGTAGGTTCAAATCATCAAGGTTTGGTTAGCAGTCAAGCACTCAACCACTGTACCATTAGGGCTCCTTAGCTGTACCCACTGCCATCCAGTCAACTCCAACTCATGGCAACTTGATAGGACACAGTAGAACTGCCCCATTGTGTTTCCAAGGAGCACCTCTGGTAGATTCGAATCACCAATTTCCTGGTCAGCCAACTGAACTCTTAACCACTAAGCAACCAGGGTTTCCATCCAGGGCTCCTTAGAAGTCTGTTAAATATTATACTTAAGGGATAGCATATAATAAGCACTCAGTATGCCATTACCTCCATATACTCTTTGAGGTCGGTCAAATTCATAACCATTCCTGTAATGGGATCAACCTAAAGGATAAACAAAGGTGAATATTACAATAGGCTCTTCATATTTAAACCTCTGGAAAGTTATTAAGGACTGCACAAAGTTCAGAGATTGTGCCTACATTTGCCTTCATCCCTGTGACAATCATCGACCTCAGCTTGGAAACACGATATGTCTGAAGCATCCCTTTCAGTGTACTACTCTTCCACCTGTCCACATGCAGCACATTAAAGACAACACCCTGGGACAGGAGGAGCCTGGGATGACAGCAGCTCACCACACACACAAAAGCAATATAACAATACTGACTGGAAGAGAGTTTTCAGATTTTCAACACAGATTCCACCATGATAGCTGCAAGCCGGCTCAGCCCTCGGCACAAACCACACACGTGTTTGCAGCACGTACCTCTCCTTGCACTGTCACCACAACTACGGGAAAGAAAACAAAAACACCAAAAGACCAGCATGACTTTCAACAGATTAACATCCAGACACAAGTTAGCAACATTCATTAACTAGTACATCTCCCCACCCAAAGCTATTCTTTTCCCCCAAACAGCTGTTCTTTCTGTAGCAACCAAAGCAAGACTCAACTAAGACAGAGGAGCTTAATAGTAAAAGCCAAGGCCAGAAAGGGTGTAAACTCAGCTTATGGTGCTGATTCTCTGGGTGGTAAGCTACTGCAGCACAATTTCTGCCTATAAAAATAGAAAATGTACAGGCAGGTTTCCAGCAACATACAGAGTTGGTTTAATTCTAGAAAACACTTCCTGAGCAAGCAAAACCTCTACCAGGCCTTCAACTGTTACTCTTTTACTCATCCTAATATAAATAACATACAGTTTACACTTATGCTTTGAAAATTAACAAATGCTCATGTAAAGTATATGAAAAATCTTAGTGATCAGTAATTTAAAAAATTAAGGTTGTTGTTAGTTGCCACTGAGATGATTTCTACTCATGGCGACACCATGTGCATAGAGCAGGACTGCTCCATAGGGTTTCAAGGCTGTGACTTTTTCGAAGCATGTGGCCAGGACTGTCTTCTGTGAAGTGCATTTGGGTGGCTTTAAACCACCACTATTTCGGCTAGCACTCAAGTCCTTAACTGTGCTATCCTGAGTCTCACCTAAAAATTAATAACTTTTATATACTATGTTTTTATGCAAGTAACACACTCACTATACTTTTTTTTTGTGCAACTTCCTTGGACATGATTTTCCCAGGTGCACAACATGTGTTATATGTCTAGGCATGTTACTTGTGGGAAAACACGTATTTATATCTTTTCAGCTCCATACAAACAATGTTAAGCATTATGCGATAAATGAGTAGGTCAAGACTGAGAGACATCATAGACCAAATAATAGACTGCATCCTGATCTTCTAACCCCTTGTCTGGTATTTCACTCCACCATACCATATGCCATTATGCTTTACGGCATATGAGGTCTGAGAATTAGGTTAGTGAACTCATCCTAGAAAAAATGCTACATACCTCACTGCTGAATATCACTATGGTCACCTTTAGAGTACCCCCTTAGGAAGCTGTGCACCGATGCCAGTGCCTAGTTCCACCCTTTAAAAGCAGTGTTGGAACTCTTTTTGGAATATCCATCAGTGCTGTCATTGTGTGAGGTCGGACAAATTTCAGTCCACGAACTTACCCTAGAAAAAGTGCTCTGAAGGGTGGACTAGGTGCTGGCATTGGTGTACAGCTTCCCCAAGGGAATAAACCAAAGGTGAACATAATGATATTCAGCAATGAGGTACACAGCAGTTTTCCTAGGATGAGTTCACAAACTTAATTGTCAGAACCCGTATGTAGCAACTTTCCAAGACACCAGATGTATCTCAGTCAAATCTTTTATCGCTGCCCAAATTAGTAACATTTCTAGAATACTGCCAACAAAGTTTTAGACCCAGACTATTTTTCTGCCTTACAGCACATTTCTAGACAATATCCCCCTTTGGTTACTCATTATTTTGGTCTAAGAATACAATCTAATTTTAACATTTTTCCCTACCAGACCAAATGAAAAGGAAACATGCTGCCTGAAGAATCTTTATTATACACTCTAAGGCCAAGAAAAAAATTATTTAAACCACTTGTTGTTTTGGACTATCTGCAACAGAACAGACAAGTGAGAGGTAACATGTAAGATGCATCCAGACAAGCATTTTCAACTTCCTTTTTCATTTTTGAGCTTTCACTCAATTTTTGATTCAAAACTGAAAGCATTCCTACTCTCTTTCTTATTCAGGAAGTCTATATTTGCTGAACAGTCTTTGATCCTTATTGAAAAAGCTAAAATCTTATCATTTTTGTCTCACCTCTGTAATTGTGCCCATGGCCATTTGGATTGTTGCACTTTCCAAACAGTCTCAAGTTTTCCTCATCGCTCATAGACTTGCTGACAAAAGAAAAAAGTCAACATGCTGCAAATATTACATTCAAACTCTGTTAGTCCCTACACATACCTCTTGTTCTGACCTCTGAAAAAGCTTCACAATTTATTACTACCTTAACTCACCAAACGTGGAGTCAGAAATCAATGTGATTTCATTACTCCACTATACTACGAAGAACTAATTAATATACAGCCCCTAATTAGACTCCTAAACCATATAAACTAACGTACGTAAAGCTTGAACTCAATCCGCTTGTTCCCAACAACAGATTCCAACAAATGAAATGATCTGCCCTTCATGGCTATTCCATTTTTTCAATTCAACGAAACATTTACTGAGTACATACTATGTACTACACACATGCTGAATGAAGGAGGGGCATAAAATGATAAAATGCTTGTCCTCAAGTGGCTTCAAATCTCATTCCTCTTGAAAAATAATTACGTGAACTCAGTAAGCCTTCTCTTTGACAACTTCTCGGCTTATTATGTGTCAACACCTTCTGAATGGTAACTTCACCAATCCATTGAGAAATATTCAAATTAGGTAACATAAAAGCTACAATAGTTAGCAGGGGCTAGGGACGGTTACTACGTCCCAGGAGCAATCTCTAAATTGTGCCCCTACTCCCAATTCCAGCACCCAGGGCCAGTCTCTAAATTGCATCCCTGCCCCAGTTTCAAGATGAACACAGACTAATAGTGATGGCGTGTCAGCACAAATACCTTCCCCCATGCCCATCTAGCTGCCTCACAGGGACCTAGCATATTTGTGGTGTCCAGATTATCATTCCATGGTCATCTGGCACCCCTTGGACTTGCACTCCAGGGGCAAGTACCCCATTCTATGCCACCTCCATGCTTGTTTAGCTGTTGTTCCAGAGAACAATTTACTTAATGAATTTTTATACCTCTAACAGTCCAATCAACTTGTGCAGCTTCTATGAGGCCTCCCCATCCTCAGATGTTTGAGTTTCCTACTCCATTCTCACTATTTTCCCTACTATCCCTTGCTCATCTACTCACTCTTAAAGTGCTACAATTCACAAACAAAGGTTTTGCACTAAATCATTCATTCTTCTCCCCCAAAAACTGGCTACATTGTAAACGCCAGCGGGTAAGGACAGCTCTTGCTGATCACTGCTCTTTCCATGTTGCCCACCAGAAGACCTGAGAAGCACTCAAGGAGTATCTACCCACTAAATGAATGGATGAAGCACCATCATTTCGCTGTTGTTGGGTGTCCTTAAGTTCAATTCTGACACACAACAAGCCCATCTGACAGAGGAGAACTGTCCCAAAGGATTTTCTAAAACTCATAGTGACCCCAGAGGCCAGAGAACTGCCCCCATAGTTTCCAAGGAGTGCCTGGCGAATTTGAACTGCTGACCTTTTGGTAAGCAGATGTCGCACTGGACCACTAGGCCACTAAGGCTTCCCTTTTTTTGAATCTTAACGGAAGTACCTTAGTGGTACAGTGGTTGAAGCACTGGGCCACCAAGCAAAAGATTAGTGGTTGGAACCTATCAGCCAGTCTGAGAGAGAAAGCTGTAATAATCAGCTTCCCTCAAGATTCACAGCCTTGAAAATCCTATGGGGCAGTTCTACTGTCTTACAGGATGGCTGTGAGTCTGAATTCACTGGACCCCCAACAGGTTTGGTTAATCTTTACCGGTGGGTTAGCCGCCTAGCACTTAACAAACCTGTTATTCTCCTTTCACCAAGGCGAAAATGGACGTTCAGTGAATGAGGCTTACTAGTGAATAGCAAAGCAAGCCAACTGCTTTGAGTCGATTCTGACTCACAATAGGTCATAATAACCTATAAGTCAAAGCAGAACTGCCCCACAGTTTCCAAGGAGCGAATCCTTTGTGATTAGCAGATACAGCACTTAACTACAGTGCTACCGTGGTTTCCTTGAATAGCAAAGCTCTCCTCCAAGTCACTCTAGTGTAATCAAGCCCTAAGAGCCCTGTATTTCAATTCTGAGTTGCCTCAGGAAACTGAACCACTGCACTGTTTACAGTTCGTTAAAAGGGAGTAAGACTTACCTTCTAATTATATTTGATAGGGTAGCTAATGCTTCTGGCAGATGATACTAGCTAATATTTATTGGGTGTTTCCAATGTGCTAGACACTGCAGTCTGGGCAAGTTTAAATCCTTTGAACTTGACGACAACTTACGGAGCTAAATTAAAGCAGTAAGAGGGTCAAAGAAGTGCCTTCAGGCCAAAGAGTGGTGACTCTGGGTTCCCAATCCAGGACGCATTACGGAGAACTCGGTCAACTCCAGCTGCCACCGTTATATTTGTATTGAATAACACTCCGTCCTCACTTGAAGGCACCCAGCACCCCTCACGCTTCAGTTCGCAGGTGACAGCCCTCCGTCACCAGGTTCCCCACCCTGGAGCTCAAATGCAAGCACGCCCCGGCCCCGTGCCCGATAACGCTCTCCCGCAGTGCAGGTGCCCCGCCTCCCACTATTGGCACCTGCGGGGAGCACACTACACCTGTGCAGCCGATGGCACGCGCTAAAAGACACCAGGCGGGACACGCGCGCTTGGCGGCGACGAGCAGAGACGGACACGCTCATCGTCTCCCGGGCCGCGGCGACTGCGGTGGGCGGGGCCTCCCTCGCGGCTGCGCAGTGTGGTCCCTCACGCCCCTCCCGCCACCCCGGGCGCTCCTCGGCTTCTCTCCTAGCTAGGGCTGGGCTTTGGCGAGACCCGGCGTCCTGAGCTCACTTCCGCCTGAAGGTTGTCACGGGACGCCTTCTAGACTGAACCTCCTTTGATAGCGAGAGTTAAGATAGCTAGTGCGGCTGTACCGTGGAGCTGTCAGATAAGGGCTTGTCAGATAATGTCCTTGTTTTAATGTTTTCTCAGTCTTAAGTCACTCAGGCCATACAGTATTTCCCAGGATTACTGTATCAGCAGTAAGTACTCTCAGAGGTTACACAAACACTTCAATCCGTTTAAAGCATGAAATTACAACAAAGTAAAAGGGTAGAAGATTTCTGAGAAGTTGTATTTATTATTTGATTGCTTTTGCAAAGTACTGCATTACATTCACAGAGCTCTTGCTCTGAATTAATTAACTATAACTGTTTCTATATACCATCCCTGGTGGCACAGTGATTAAGAGCTCAGCTGCTATCCGAAACATCGGCAGCTTAAATCTACCAGCTGCTCCTTGAGAATACTGTGGGGCAGTTCTACTCTGGGTCACCGTGAGTTGGAATCGACTAGATGACAACAGGTTAGGTCCGGGTTTTGTTCTGTATAAGGCTACCAACCAATTTCGTTCTTAGTGATCCTAACTAACCCATAAACAACCAACATACCTCTTAACTTGCAATACTTGGGAGATCAACAGCCGTTTGGATGTAGTGCCCACTTTACTCACCCAACTGCCTACTCCTAGTAACCCTCCCAAACCAACCAAAAAACCCACTGCTATCTAGTCAATTGTGACTCACAATTGACTGACCCTATAGGACAGAGCAGAACTGCCCCATAGAGTTTCCAAGGGGCGGCTGGCAGATTCCAACTTCCTACCTTCTGATTAGCAGCTGTAAGGATTTAACCACTGTACCACACCTAGTGAGGCAATGTTTTTTTCTGCTAAGGCAGAACTCAGCAGGCTCACTTCCCTTCAGAGATACCATAAAGACACATGCTGCCACATTCCCATTCTTATTCGCTTATTAACAAATGTTTACCTAACATCTATTAAATGCCAGGCACTCTGCTAAGTGCCAAAGACACCTGTTTAAGGGGGGAGATGAGACAAATTATACTAAGACAAAAAAAAAAAAAAAGGCTCACTCTGCCTCAGGAAGTAAAAAAAAGCTTGAAAGAGGAGGTGATTTTTTGAGTTGTATTTCAAAGTTCAACAAGTGAATAAGAAGAAAAGAGAATTTCAAAAAGAGAAGTTAGGGTCAGCAAAGGAAACATCAAAAAGTGCAGTTTGTTTAATGCATGGGGAACTGATCATGTTGGACCAGGACTGCACAGTAAGACTAACTGAGGTTAGAGACCCTGAGTTCAAGTTGCTCTTTGAGGGAAGTTGTTAGCTGCTGTTGGTTTGTCCCTGACTAATGACCCTGTGCATAAAAGAACTAAATAAACACTGTCTAGTCTTGTGCCATCCCCTTGATGGGTTGCAGACCAGATTGTTGTGATTTTCAGAAGTACATTGTTGGGGATGGTACCCGGCTGCCACAGCCAGCTGCTCTGACAAGATAACAGCCGAGGGTCCTGGGCAGAGCTAGAGGAAAATGTAAAACAAAATTCTAACTCACAAAAAAAGAAAAAAAAAAAAAAAAAACAGACTTAACTGTCCCAACAGAGACTGGAGAAACCCAAGAATATGGCCCCCAGACATCCTTTTAGCTCAGAAACGAAGTCACTGCTGAAGTCACCTCAGCCAACGATTGGAACAGCCCATAAAATGAAGCAAGACTAAAGGGGCACACCAGGCCAAGGGCAGGGGCTTGAAGGCAGGAGGGGACAGAAAAACTGGTAATAAGGGAACCCAAGGTCAAGAAAGGAGACTGTCACAACGCTATGGGGTTAGAAACCAATGTCACAAAACAATAGGTTTAATGAAATGTTGTTTTCTGTAAACCTTCGTCTAAAGTAAAATTTAAAAAAAGAAAAAAGGAAGTAACAGTAGATTGTTGGGTCTCTCTTTCAAGTGGATTTTAATCCACAAACTCCACTGACACCTGTTCAGCTTGAGAGCCTTCGCTGACAGATGGTGGCTGCACAGGAGCTGCATTGTCTGGCAGTCTGCATGTAATGCGAACAGTCTACCACTGAACCACTAATGCCTCATATTTGAGGACTTAAAAAAAAATGATCCTACTATCATCAAGTCAATTCCACCCTCTAGGTCAGAATAGAACTGCCTTGTAGCCTCATATTTGGGGGTTATTCCTGCAATATTCAACATGCAGAGGGAGACTGGGCAATTTAATTAGTTCAGGATTAGGTTCAGTCAAGGGAGGGGCATATAATTGAAAGAAAAGGAAGCAAGGGATTTTGAGAGTATTAGCAAGAGGGTGGGTTAAGTGATCTACTTGAAGAGAACTGGATTGTTAGAGCTGTTGGTTATTTTTTTTTAAAGTAGGGTTTAGATTATATGGTCTCTAGTGCCACCTGTTGCCCAACTAAATGAATGCTGATCCTCTATTCTGCCACACATGATGTCCTTCTCTAGGGACTGGTCCCTCCTGATAACATGTCCAAAGTGTGTGAGAAGGTATCCTTGCTTCTAAGAAGCATCTTGGCTGTACTTCTTCCAAGACAGATTTGTTCCTTATAGCAGTCCAGGGTATACTGAATAGTCGTTGCCAACACTACAGTTCAAAGGCATCATTTCTTTGGTCTTCTTTATTCATTGTCCAGCTTTCACATGTATATGAGGCAATTGAAAATGCCACAGCTTCGGTCAGGCATACATTAGTCCTCAAAATGATATCTTTGCTTTTTAACACTTTAAAGAGGTCTTTTGCAGTATATTTGCCAAATACAATGCATCTTTTGATTTCTTGACTGCTGCTTCCATGGATGTTAATTGTAGATCTAAGTAAAATTAAATCCTTGACAATTTCAATCTTTTGTCCATTTGTCATGGTGTTGCTTATTGGTCCAGTTGTGAGCATTTTTTGTTTCATTTATGCTGAGTTGTAATCAGCATACATAATGAAGTCTGTGGTCTTTGATCTTCTTCAGCAAGTGCATCAAGTCTTCACTTTCATCAAGCAAGGTTGTAGCATATGCCTGTTGCAGATTGTTAATGAGTCTTCCACGAGTCCTGATGCTGCATTCTTCTTCTTATAGTTCAGCTTCTCAGACTACTTGCTCACCATAAATATTGATTTTAAAAAAAATTCATTACCACCAAGTTAATGCAACTCAAAGGAACCATATAGGACAGAGTAGAACTGTCTCATGTGGTTTCCAAGATGCAGCTGACAGAGTTCAACCCCTTATCTTCTGCCTAGGAGCCAAGCTCTTAACCACTGCACCATTGAGGCTCCCATAGATTGAAAAAAATACAATGAAAGGATACAAAACTGATGCACACCTTTCTTGAATAAAACAGTATCGCCTTTTTCTGTCTGAACATCTGCTTCTTGTTCTATATACAGGTTATTCATGAGTACAATTAAGTATCCTGGAACTTCCATTCTTTGCAAAGCTATACATAATTTGTTATGATCCATACAGTTGATTGCCTTTGCATAGTCAATAAAACACAGGTAAACATCTTGTCAGTATTCTCTTCTTCAGCCAAGTACCATCTAACATCAGCAATGATACTCCTTGTTCCACATTCTCTCTGAATCTAACTTGAATTTCTAGCAATTTCCTTTCAGTGTAATGCTGCCACTACTTTTATGTGATCTTCAGCAAGTTTTTTTCACATGTGGTATTAATGATATTTTTTGATAATTTCCTCATTCTATGGATTGCCTTTTTTTGGAATTGGTACAAATATGGACCTCTTCCAGTCAGTTGGCCAGGTAGCTCCCTCCAAATTTCTTGGCATATATGAGTGAGCACCTTCAGTGCTGATCCATTTGTTGAAACATCTCAATTGGTGTTCCATCAATTCCTAGAACCTTGTTTTTCACCACTGCCTTCAGTGCAGCTTGTACGTCTTCCTGCAGTACCACTGGTTCTTGATCATATGCTGCCTCCTGAAATGGTTGAACATCAACCAATTCTTTTTGGTACAGTGACTGAGTATTCCCTCCATCATCTTTCAGTGTTTCCTGTATCATTTAATATTTTCCCCCATCGAGTATTACTACTCAAGGCTTGAATTTTTCTTTACTTCTTTCAGTTTGTGAAATGCTGATCATCTTCTTTTAGTCTTCTAACTTCAAGTCTTTGAACATGTCATTACAATATTTTACTTTGTCTTCTCAAGCTGCCCTTTGAAATCTCATTTTCAGCTGTTTTCTTTCATCATTTCTTCCCTTCTTTCTTTCTTGTCTTTTTAATGAACTCTTGTTTTCTTCATGTATGATGTCCTTGAGGTCATTCCACAACTCATAGGGCCTTCAATCAAGCTTAAGTGTTTAACATGTCAAATCTTGAGATAGGCTCTAAATTCAGGCAGGATATACTCAAGGTTGTAATTCGGCTCTCATGGATTTGTTCTAATTTTCGTCAACTTCAGCTTGAACTTCCATATGAGCAATTGGTGATCTGCTCCACAGTTGGCCCCTGGCCTTATTCTAACGGATGATATCGAGTTTTTCCTTTGTCTCTTTCTGCAGATACAGTCAATTTGATTCCTGTGTATTCTGTTAGGTGAGGTCCAAGTATATAGTCACTGTTTATGTTGCTGAAAAAGGTGTTTGCTACTAAGAAGTTGGTAGTCTTGCAAAATTCTATCATGCAGTCTCTGGCATCATTTCTGTCACCAAAATCATATTTTGCAACTATTAATCTGTCTTCTTTGTTTCCAGCTTTCACGTTTCAATCATCAGTAATTATCAATGCATCCTGATTGCATGTTTGATCAATTTCAGGCTGCAGAAATTCATGTAAGTCTTCTATTTCCTCATCTTTGGCCTTAGCAGTGGGTACATAAATTTGAATAAAAGCCATGCTAGCTGGTCTTCCTCATAGGTGTATGGATATTATCCTGTCACTGACAGCATCATACTTCAGCATAGATCTTGAAATATTCTTTTTGATGATGAACGCAATGCTATTCTTCTTCAACTTGTCATCACAAGCACCGTAGACTTTATGATTCTCTGGGTTAAAATGCCCAATACCAGTCCATTGTAGCTCACTAATGCCTAGGATATTCATGTTTATTTGTTCCGTCTCATTTTTGATGATTTCCAATTTTCTTAGATTCACATATTCCAAATTCCAATTGTTACTGGATGTTCGCAACTGTTTCTTCTGACTTTGAGTCGTGCCACATCAGCAAATGAAGGTCTCAGAAACTTGAGTCCCTCCACGTCTTTAAGGTCAGCTCTACTTTGAGGATGCCGCTCTTCCCCAGTCGTATCAAACACCTTCCAACGTGAAGGACTCATCTTCTGGAACTATATCAGACAATGTTCCACTGCTACTCTTAAAGTTCTCACTAGCTGATTTTTTCAGAAGTAGACTACCAGGTCCTTCCTCCTAGTCTGTCTTACTCTGGAAGCTCAACTGAAACCTATCCATCAATAGTGACTCTGCTGGTATTTGAAATACCCGTATCATAGCTTCCAGTATCACAGAAACACATAAGCTACCACAGTATGACAAAATGACAGATGCATGGGGCAGAGGATGATACAGCCAGTAAATGTGTATTTAAAATCCTCTTTAAAAGATTGTATCAAAACTTGCTTAATGTTTTCAAACAACTGCAGTAAGAAACTATAAAACCATAATAATATCACGAATTTTGTTTTTAATAGAAATTTAAAATTCAAGTGTCTATGGTTTGGAAGATATGCTGTTTTTGCTCTGTCTTTAGTACATAAAACATTCGTTTCACACCTGGTTCCCAGACCTTGCAGCTGTCCATCAGATGGGTACAAAGCAGCCATGGAAGCCATGAGGCAGTTGCACGGGCACTTCTGCTCTGCCTAGTTCTTAAAAGTTTTTGGTATCCAAGACCAAGGAGAAAATTGCATTCATTCTAGAAAATATGGCACTAAAAATTCTCTTTGATTTCATTAGAAGTCTGTCTATCTTCTCCATTGCAAAAATTCCTAAGGGCAGAGACCATGTCCTCCTCATCTTTGTATCTATTTTCAGCACCCAGCAGAGTGCTTCGTCTATCATATCCACTCACTAAAAGTTTGATAAATTGCTAAACTGTACTGAAAAGGTTCATACCTAGAGCAAAGAAAGTTTGTATCAGTCACTTTTGACCTTAAGAACCTTTTTACTTGCCCTTTTCCAATCTCCTAAGAGACATGGTTAGAAATGCCTCCGTTTTGTGTCACTTTGGCACTATTCTAGAGGCAGCATTGCAAGGCAAACGGAGATTTGCCCTAGTCTAATTATAGGAGTGGCAAATGTATAACACGAGAACTGAATCCTCCCAAGGCCGTGGCAGACATTAATAATTGATTACAGCACTTTTCTCACTGAAGCCTTGTGGTGCAAGGAATTACTTTGTATTGCCTTTCTTGCCATGGTTTTGAAACTTCCACACAGGTTATTGAGCAGGGATGTGCAAATAAGGTAATTGTGGCCCACCTAAGGGACTGGTCATTTTTGCCTTCAAAGAGAGCCAATTCCACAGCAGATAAAAGAGCCCCCTACTACCAAGGAATGAGAAACCAGCAGCAGACACCCACAGGAGAGATCCAGAGAAGACAGCCAAGTGGGCTTCCCTGACCACAGAGCAAGAAAGCTAAGTGCCTTTGGACAGAGATGGAGAGCCAAAGAGAAGCCTACACCTGGCCTACGAATTTGGGATTTGCCAGCCTGCACAACCATGTGACCATTTCCCTTATATGGTTTGTGAGTTCTATGAGAAGCTGCAGGGAATTAGGGAAACCAAAGACAAGAGGAAGAGTACTGAGGTGAGAGGAAGTAGCTTTTCTTAGAGATGATGGCATGGCATAGCAGTCTGGAAAACTTAGACATTTGGGGTATCCTTGATCTCCACCTAGTAGGAACCAGCTGGCTCCCATAAAAGAAATTATTTGTTCAGCCCTTTTAAAAGGCCTGAAATTTCTACAACCCAGGTAGTCACTAACCACTGATCAAAATCTGCCCTCAAAGTGAACCAGTTTGCCACAGGGTTGGCCTAGACAAGAAATCAGACATCAACATTATTGAGACAACAGGCCAGGGCTTGTGACTCTGAATTTTGGGACCAGTTAATTGAAATTGGCAGCACAGATGATGGTAAAAACTTTAGAAGTTGAAAATTAGAAGATTCTGATTTAAGTACCGCCTTTATCACTTTATCACTGTGAGATCTGATGCTAGTCTCTTTGAACTTTTTAAACTATAAATTCCATATGTTTAAAATAGTGTGCCACAAATAAGAAAGTAGTCTGTAAATAATAAATTCCTACGCAAATGTGAATTATTATTTTAATTCTATAAATAGAGCTCTAAAACAATAATAAAGTATGGATTATGATTTTTAAAAAATGGTTGTTGAGTCATTTCAACTCATAGTGACGCTTTCCCAAACCCATATAGGATAGAGAAAACCTGCCCCATAGTTTCCAAGGATACAGAAGCAGACTTCCACACCTTTCTCTCATGAAGCTGCTGGTAGGTTCCACTCACTAAGCTTTGGTCAGCAGCTGAGCACTTAACCACTGTACCACCAGGATTATGATAAAAGAATATGTAAGCAGCACAGAGAGGAAGAAAGGGAGAAGGTGCCGTTTTGGAAACAAAATAATTTATCAATGTTGTTGGGTGCCATGGAGTTGATCCCACCTCATTGGGACCCCATGTGACAGAGTGGGGCTGCCCCTATGAGGTTTTCTTAGCTGTAATCTTGACAGGATCAGGTCTTTTTCTTATGGAGCTGCTGTTTGGGTTCAAACCAGGCCAACCTTTCAGCTAGTGGCTGAAAGCTAATAAACTCAAATGGTGTGTGCTACTTTATTTCTTGACTAAAGACAGGGGAACAACATTTACCTGGCTAAGAGTGATCACCACAGAAAGAATAACCCCAACATCTTTTTCCAGCTCCTGGTACTGGCACAAAAACAGGTTCTGAAGGATAAAAGCTATCTTTTCTCCAAACTTTCAAGTTCTGTAAAAGCTTTTTTTGATAAAAAGCCAACGGTGAGAAAGAAGCTTTCTGTAGCTCTTGTCATTCCCAGCATGAATTTAGCTGTCAATATAATAATCCATCCGGAAAGAATCAGGCTTACTGAGTTGAATACACAGGGATAGAGGGAGCTTTGCACTCCAGATTCCAACATCAAACACAACCTGGTAATTATAATTTCCCATCAACCTGAAATATAGGCTCCTGAACAATCTCCACCCCATGGTTTCTCCTGGAATAACACCAAGCATAGAATTATTTTTCTGGGCTCAGTGTTCATTTATATTCCCTAAAGGGAACACATTCCTAACTGAAATGATTCTATGCTTCTCAAACTTGAAAGCAACAGAGCCAAGCTTCTTAAATATTACGGTATCCCAAAAGCTACCTAAACAAAACAGAAACTAATCCAAAGGGAAGAAGAGGTCTTTTTAAAGTAGAGAAAAGGAAAGAGATTGCCATTTCCTTCAATGTCTTTTTCACCACATCCACCTTGATCAGACAATCCCCCACGAAATGCTGAAAACCACAGCCCCAGAGGAAATGGTGCTTTTGACACTAAATGACTATTGTTGCTGTCATGCATTGAATTGTGTTCCCTAAAAAATCAGTAGCAGTTTGACAGGGCCACAGTTCCTGGTGTCGGGTGACATTCCTCCATGTTGGAATTCCTGCCTCTATGATGTTAATGAGGGTGGATGGGCAGCGGTTGTGTTGCGGGGACAGGATTCAACATAAGAGTTTGATTCGTGCCTTCAGGTGGTCTCTTGAGACAAAGAAGAGAAGCTGTCAGAGACATTTGGGGACCTCATACCTCTGAGTAGCAGTGCCAGGAGCTGACCGTGTTCTTTGGAAAGGCCTGGGGTCCCTACTTCTCAGAAACTTCCAGTTCAGGGGAATATTGATGACAAAGACCCTCCTCCAGTGCCAGCAGAGACAGCCTTCCCCTGGAGCTGACACCCTGAGTTTGGACTTTTAACTGACTGGACTGTGACAAATAAAATTCCCCTTTTAAAAGTCATCCATTTATGATATTTCTGTTAGAGCAGCACTAGATGACTAAAACAGTTGCTCTGGGGAAATTCAGCACCTCCTTCATGTTCTAGATTCTCACAGCACGGATTTTCGTGACAGCAGGCAGTGAATTAATTGCTTTTGTGTGTGGCCTTTCTAACCGTGGTCTTATAACCCTCCCAGGTGATTGTGTGATAGGGTAATTGTGGTCTACTAAGGGAGTTGATCAGTGTTGCCTTAAAAGAGAGGCAATTCCAGAGCAGGGAGGAGGAGCCTACCACCACCAAGGTAAGAGAGACCAGCGGCAGAGACCTGACAGCAGGAGTCCCTGTGATGGGCTTATTAGTCCACAGAGAAAGTTGAGAGCCTTTGAGCAGAGACTAAGGGTCAGGGAGAGATGTCCTTGTAAGCACAGCTGAGAAGAGACCATCCTGATGAAACAGCTATATCCTGAGTGTTCTTGAATCTGAATTATAACTGTTAATTCCCTGGTAAACCTCATACTTGGGAGTATGGTTTATGAGTTTCATATAGCCACTGTAATAAACTGTTTGCAGTAGATGCTATGGGAGGGATAGTTGGTGTCAGAATTGGCAGAGATGGTGGAGAGAAGAGGTGTGTCTGACCTGTGTATCTCATAGGACTCAGCCGTGGGCTGGTGATCTCAGTTCTCGTTTCCTCTCATGGGGTTAGAGGAGGTCAGACTCTGCCCCCATACCATTTTCACAGAGCACTAGATCTAAAAGAGGTCCCGAAAGAATATGCAATGGTTGCTTAATTCTCATTTGTTTTCTTCAGTTTAGGTCAGCAAGAGGATTAATATCCTATAAGCATTTGTGACAAGTCTTGGAAATTGAGCTTCTATGTCATTTCTTTTATACCATCCTTCTTTCTTTCATTTGTATAAGTGTACGAGATTATCACATTTTGTGAGTAAGCCATCAAATGGCAGAGGAGGTAGAAGTATGCTTTGTATTCAACTAATGCTAAACTGTTGATGGCTGTACAATGATGCGCCTGTGGTAAGCACAAATTATCTAAAACATGGAGCTGGTCAATACCAACTTCAAATGCTTAGCCATTGCACAACCATTAGAAAGTTGTATGCACCTGGCTCAAAATACAAAAAAGGTACATAAACAGTGTTTACTTCTGCCCAGTATCTATGCTCCTTGTACAAGCAGTATTCTAAGACCTCATCCCTTGTGGTGTTCAGGATTATGCCAACTTGTCCACTACATGTTTGGCTGCTGTATCAAGTGGCAGGGCAGGGCCCATGGTGCCTTCTCACACCTCAGCTCTCATCTTTTCGTGTTCCACCACCTACTGCCGGTCTACTCACGCAGCCGGAAGCTCCTGCTCTGTGCTGGCGTCTGGTTCCTGGACTTGAACTAGAAGCTGATGGATTCATCAACCCTTACAGCCAGTGCTTGAGAGTCTTGTTCCCTGATCTGTCAATCCTGGGTTCACCAGCCTCTGCAGCTCCATCTTGCCGCCAATTTGGGATTCACCAACCTACACAACCGGTGATCTAGAACTCTGGTCTCTGACCTGCTGACCATGGGTTCACCAGCTCCCATGTCCAAGTGAGGTTTGTGCCAGGACTTGGGACATTCAGCTTCTGTGAGTGTGTGAGCTGTTTCCTTATATATAAATCTTTCCTTGTACATATATGTGTTACTGGTTTTCCTTCTCTAGAAAACCCAGCTCAAAACAATTTGGTACCAGGAGTGGGGTATGCTATACTCCAAAGTAACTTCTTGACTTTTCTAATATGTACAAACAAAAACCTGGGGAATATGCATGGGAATGGCTTCTAAGGGTGTGAGATAATGGTGAAAGGAACATAAAGATGGATCAGTCTGAATTTCTTGACATGGTCCCCTGAGCACAGATTCTTCATTCAGTGTTTCAGCTTGAGAAGTTAGGAAAGGATGTAATAGTTTGTTTGGCTGGATTGCTGAAGCATGGATGATGCAGTGGCCTACACTAAATCAGGTTGAATTGCCAGACCTGTCTTGGTGTACTGTAGAAGTGGCTTAGGGAAACTGGCATGCCAATCTGGAAGCCATTACACTGAGTGAATTTAGCCTGAAAAGGACAAATATTCTATGAGACTACTATTATGAGAACTCAAGAAAAGGCTTAAATACAGAAGAAAACATTCTTTGATGGTTACAAGGGTAGCCAGGGAAGAAGGGGAATTCACTAGATAGTGTTTTGGTCAGCTAGTGCTACTCTAACAGAAATAGCACAGAGTAGATGGCTTTAACAAAGGAAATGTTTATTCTTACATAGTCTGGTAGGCTACAAGTCCATATTCAGGGTGTCCACTCCAGGGGAAGGCTTTCCCCTTTGTCAGTTCTGGAGGTATTGTACCAGTCTTTGTCCAGGGAGCATCTTGGCGCAGGAACCTCGGGTGTGAATGGCGCACTCTTCTCCTGGTGCTGCTTTCTTGATGGTACGAGGTTGCCAATTCTCTGCCTGTTTCCCTTTCCTTTTATCTCTTGCAGGATGAAAGGATTAAGGGTGGGGCAAGCCATACTCCAGGGAAACTACCTTTACAGTGGAGCAGGGAAGTCATCTTATAAACTGATTTACAGTCCCACCCTAATCCTTTAACATACATTACAGCAAAATCATAAAATGGAGGGCAATCATAGAATACAGGGAATCATGACCCAGCCACATGGCTACACCTATTTTGGGGGGGAAACAATTCAATCCACAACAGATAGTAAACAAGAATCATCCTAGGCGAAAGGATGAACAACACACAGTTCTGGCAACATCAGCACAACTGGACTAAACCAAAAGCTAAAGAATTTGTGGGACAGTAGCAGGAGCAGGAGTCTGGGTAGCATGGTTTCAGGGGACATGTAGGTTAATTGGCATCACAAAGTTTCTTAAGACAATATTCTGCAAACCAAAAAACTAGCCCTACAACCTGAATGAGTAGGAAGAGAACAACAAAAGAACCCCTCAGGAACCAGAAGAAAACACATAACAAAGATTAGAGCAGAAATAAATGAATTAGAGATTAGAAAAACAATTGTAAGAATTAACAAAAGCAAAAGCTGGTTTTTTTTTTAAAGGATCAACAAAATTGATAAACCATCGGCTAAACTTACAAAAGAAAAATTGGAGAGGAAACAAATAAACCAAATAAGAAATGAGATGGGAGACATCACAACAGACCCAACTGAAATTAAAAGTATCATAACAGACTACTACAAAAAATTGTAATATAACAGATTTGAAAACCTAGGGGAAATGGACAAATTCCTAGATTCACATCACCTACCAAAATAATTACAAGGAGAGGTAGAACAACTCAATAAATCCACCACAAAAAAGATTGAAAAAGTAGTCAAAAAACTACCAACCAAAAAAAGTCTTGGCCTAGACGGCTTTACTGGAGACTTCTACCAGACGTTTAGAGAGGAGTTAATTCTGATGTTACTGAGGCTATTTCACAGTACAGAAAAGGATGAAATATTCACAAATTCATTCTGTGAAGCCAGCATAACCCTGATACCAAAGCCAGTGGATATCCCACAAAAAAAGAAAATTACAGACTAATATCACTCATGAACTTAGATGTAAAAATCTTCAACAAAATCATAGCCAATAGAATTCAACAGCGTACCAAAAAAAAAATAATAATTCACCATGACCAAGGTGGTTTCAGACCAGGGATGCAGGCCTGGTTCAACATCAGAAAAACAATTAATTAATGTGATCAACCACATAAATAACACAAAGGATAAGAACCACTTGATTTTGTCAATTGATGCAGAAAAGGCATTTGATAAAGTTCGATGCCCATTCATGTTAAAAACTCTCAGCAAAATAGGAATAGAAGAGAAATTCCTCAATGCAATAAGAGGCATGTAGACAAAGCCAACTGCCTATATCATCCTAAATGGAGAGACTGAAAGAATTTCCCCTGGGAATGGGAACTAGACAAGGAGGCCCACTGTTACCACTTCTATTCAACACTGTGATAGAGGTTCTGGCCAGAGTAATCAGGTAAGCAAAGAAATAAATGGCATTTGCATTGGCAAAGAAGAAGTAAAAATATCCCTATTTGCAGATAATATGATCGCACACACAGAGTACCCTAACGAATCCATAAATAAACTACTGGAACTAATGGAAGAGTTCAGCAAAGTATCAGGATATAAGATAAACATAATTAAATCAGTAGAATTCCTTTACACCAACAAAGAGATCATCAAAGAGCAAATCACCAAATCAATACCATTTACTATAGCCCCCAAGAAGATAAAATACCTGGGAATAAATCTTAACCAGAGAAGTAAGAGACCTAGACAGAGAAAATTATACGACCTTACTGCAAGAAACCAAAAGAGACTTATATATGTGAAGAAACCTACCCTGCTCATGGATAGGAGGACTTAACATTGTGAAAATGCCTATTTTACCCAAAGCAATCTACTTACATAATGCAACCTCAGTACAAATTCCAGTGCCATTTTTTTATGAGATGGAGAAACAAATCACCAACTTTGTTTGGAAAGGGAAGAAACCCTGGATAAGTAAAGCACTACTGAAGAAGAGGAACACAGTGGGAGGCCTCACACTACCCAACCTTAGAACCTACTACTCTGCCACAGTAATCAAAACAGCCTGGTACTGGTACAAAAAAAGACATATAAACCAATGGAACAAAATAGAAACCCCAGAAATACCACCACTGTCTTATAAAAAGCTGATACTCAACAAAGGCCCAAAGGTTGTAAACTGGGGTAAAAATAGTCTCTTTAACAAATGGTGCTGGGAACTGAATCAAGACCCGTATCTCACACCTGACACAAAAACTAACTCAAAATGGAAGAAAGACCTAAATATCAAATCTAAAACAATAAAGAGCACGCAAAAAAAAACTGAGACAACAATGGAAGTTCTAACACATCGCTTAGACAGACTACAAAATCTGACCAACAGCACACAAACAACAGAAAATAGATAAACAGGAACTACTAAGAATCAAACACATACACTCATCCAAATGGGTACAAATTGGGTAACAATATTCGACAACTACATGTTGGATTGATGCGTGATTTCCACAGTCTACAAGGTACTGAAAAATATCAACAAGAAAAAGGTAAATGACCTGATTAAGCAATGAGCAAAGGAGATGGACAGACACTTTACCAAAGAAGACATGTAGGCAGCCAAAAGATACATGAGGAAATGCACATGATCATTAGCCACTAGAAAAATCCAAATCAAAACTGCAATGAGATACCGTCTCACCCCAACAAGGTTGGTAATAATCCAAAAAACACAAAACACCAAGTGCTGGAGAGGCTGTGGAGAGATTAGAACTCTCCTACACTGCTGGTGGGAATACAAAATGGTACAACCTCTTTGAAAAGCAATTTGGCACTTCCTTAGAAAGCTAGAAACAGAAATACCACGTGATCCAGAAATCCCACTGCTTAGAATATATCCTACAGAAATTAAGGTGGTCACAAGAACAGATACATGCATACAAATGTTTAGTGCAGTACTGTCCACAACAGCAAAAAGATGGAATCAACCTAGGTGCCCATCAACAGATGAGTGGATAAACAAACTATGGTACATATACACAATGGAACACTATGCAATGATAAAGAACAATGACAATTTTAGGAAGCATCTCGTAACCTGGTTTCAACTAAAAGACGTTATGCTGAATGAAATCAGTTGGCTGCAAAAGGGCAAGTATTTTATGAGACCTCTATGTATGTAACTGTTCATGTGACTACCTTTATTTCTGTAGGATATATACCAAGCAGTGGGATTGCTAGATCATATAGTATTTCTATTTCTAGTTTTTTAAGGAAGTGCCAAATTTTGCATATCCACTAGCAGTGTAGGAGAGCTCCAATCTCTCCACAGCTTCTGCTGTAAGGACTTAAAAATGGACTTAAGTACAGAAGAAATGACTCTTTGACATCTACAAGTGCGGATAGGGAGGGAGAGGAGTGGGATTTTAACATTGTGAAAATACCTATTTTACCCAAAGCAATCTACTTACATAACGCAACCTCAGTACAAATTCCAGGGCCATTTCTTTATGAGATGGAGAAACAAATCTTGTGACCACCTTAATTTCTGTAGGATATATTCTAAGCAGTGGGATTTCTGGATCACGTGGTATTTCTGTTTCTAGCTTTCTAAGGAAGTGCCAAATTGCTTTTCAAAGAGGTTGTACCATTTTGTATTCCCACCAGCAGTGTAGGAGAGTTCTAATCTCTCCACAGCCTCTCCAGCACTTGGTGTTTTGTGTTTTTTGGATTATTACCAACCTTGTTGGGGTGAGATGGTATCTCATTGCAGTTTTGATTTGGATTTTTCTAGTGGCTAATGATCATGTATCTTTTGGCTGCCTCTCCCACTGCTGTCAAGTCTATTCCGACTCACAGCAACCCTACAGAACAGAGCAGAACTGCTCCACAGAATTTCCAAGGAGCACCTGGTGAATTTAAACTGCTGACCTTTTGGTTAGCAGATATAGCACTTAACCACTATGCCATAGATTAGATAGTAGATAGGAATTTAGTTAGATGAAGAGAGTGACAGCACGCAGTACAGAGCAGACCAGAACAACTGAACTACACCATAAACTGAAAGGTTTCAGTTCAAATCCACCAGGCACTCCTTGAATACTCTGGGGGTCAGTTCTACCCCGGCCCCTAGGGTCGCCATGAGTCGGATCTGACTCGACGGCACTTGGCTGGCTGGCTTTCTAAACTCAACGCAATATTTCAAAAGATTGAGGAGCAGGAACAAGGATCCTGGGGACCATGTCTTCAGGGGATATTGAGGTCAATTGGCATAGCTAGTCTTTATCTAACAGTCTTCTTCACCCTACATTGGTAAGCAGCATCTAGGGTCTTAAAAGCTAGCAAGCTGTCATCTGAGATACACCAAATGGTCCCAACCCATGTGGAATAGATGACAACTGAGAAGATCAAAGATACAAGAAAAAGGATCCCAGGAGGCAGAAGGACCCATATGCATGAGAGGCTATATCAGCACGAGACCAGGAGAACCAGATGGTGCATGGCCACCACCAAAGGCAGCTGTAATAAGGAACACAATATAGAGTCTCTGGGGCAACATGAGAAAAAGGTGTGCAGTTCAAGAACTCTTCTAAAAGATCAGAATTGATGGTCTAACAGCTTGGAGAGTCTCCTGGGGACATGGCTTCTAGACTACTTGCTGTCTCTGAACTGAAACCAGTAGTGAGGTCAACTCTTCAAACAAGAAAGGACTGGACTCGGGGACATGGTGTGAGTATATGGTGTGTGTACTTTATGGGTTTATACATGTATAGGAGGCTGTCCTACTGGTTTCTTTCTAGAAGGGAGAGAAATGGATAGACAGGAGGGAACAGGTGCTCATTAAGAGGATACTAGAGGTATAGTGTGAAAAGGAGAAATGTGCTGTCACCCAGGGTGAGGAGAGCAGATGGAACTGTAGATAGGCGGGGACGCAAAATAGATTTGGATTGTATACTTTCACTTAATCATAATTTGAGAAAAAAGAAAATGCTCTAGCATCAGTTGGTCCCAAACCAACTGGAACAGAAAACAAAGGACATCAAAGACAAGAGGAAAATGTGAGTCCAGGAAACAGAAGGAGCCAAATGATCCAGAGCCTACACCAGAACGAGACCAGAAGAACTAGATGGTGCCCAGCCACCTCTAATTTCTGCCTTAAGAGGCAATACAACATCAGGCTCCCTGATATAGACAGAAAAAAATAGGGGAGCAGACGGAGAATTCTGTTAAAAGTCCAGACTTGATGTTCAATACCCTGGAGGGTCACCTGAGAGCACAGCCCCTGGTCTCGGTCCTACCCCAGAGCTGAATCCAGCACCAAAGACAATTCTGTAGACAAAAATTGGACTGGACTGTAAGACACGAGGCTGTCAGAGCAGCAACCCTATAGTAATGAGAGGGGAGGGTGGAAAAGAGGGGACAGGACTAGGTTGAATGAATTATGGGAAGTGCAGAGTGGAAGGGACAAGTATGCTGTCCTAGGGCTGGGATAGCAGATGGAGTCACATACAGGTGTACGTATGTATGGAATTTAATACGGCAAATAGACTTCATTTGTAAATTTTCACTTAACCATAGTAAAATATTGTTAAAAAAAAAAAAAGAAAGAAAGAAAATGTTCTGAATCACATTTCTGTGAGTCTCAACTGCAGTCTTGAAAAGTTGTGAGCAGCTATCTATGAGATCTGACAATTAGGTTCACAGACTTCCCACCATGCACTTACGTTGGCAGCACTGTACGAACAACTCAGTAAGGTTTCATAACCTTGGTATATCTGTGTCTCACAGCTGTGTTCATGTTGACATGTGGCATCGTCTTGCTAAGTGGCATTCATCATTGATGTTGCATATTTTTGTATGCCATTGTGACAGCATAGGAACTTGAATTAGAGCAATGAACAAACATTAAATTTCTGGTTAAGCTTGGGAAAAGTGGATGTGAAATCAGGGACATGTCAGTCCAAGTTTATGGGGATAATGCCATGAAGAAAACAGCAGTGTACAAGTGGATTAAACGTTTTTCTGAGGGCAGAGAGAGCATCATTGGCGAAGAGAAGTCAGGGTAGCTAGTAACAAGCAGCACCAAAAATTCATCGACTTGTGCATCAAAATCATAGGTTGACTGTGAGAAGCATAGCAGACCAAGTACACATTGATGGAGAAACAGGAAAATCTTAACCAAAAATCTTGGCATGAGAAAGGTGTGTATGAAAATGGTCCCAAAGGAGCTCACCAATGAACAAAAGCAAAGGAGAGCCAAAGTTTGGCAAGACATTTTGGAGAGGCAAGACAATGTTTCGGGCCATGTTATCACTGGTGACGAAACATGGGTGTGCCAATACGACCCTGAAACAAAATGTCACAGTGGAAGTCAGCCAATTCTCCATGACCAATCCAAATAAAAAGTAAATCCAAATCAAAAGTCAAAATGATGTTGCTAAACTTTTTTTGGTATCAGAGGGACTGTTCACTATGAATTTATACCAACAGGACAAATAGTTAACCAAATTTATTATTTGGAGGTGCTGAAAAAGCTGCATCAAAAAGTTGGATGAAAATGACCTGAACTTTTCACCAACAACTCATGGCTCTTGTATCATGACAGTGCTCCAGCTCACATGTCACTGTATGTGAGGAAGTTTTTAGCCAGTAAAATAATAACTGTATTGGAACACCCTCCCTACTCACCTGATCTGCCCCCCAATGCCTTTTTTCTTTACCTCATTCAGGACATCGACTGTTATATGACGACAGCTCTGATGGCCATTCCAGAAAAAGAATTCCAAAATTGCTCTGATGGGTGGACTAGGTGCTGGCACTGGTGCATAGCTTTCCAAGGGGAGCACCTCAAAGGTGACCATAGTGATATCCAGCAATGACATATGCAGCACTTTTTCTAGGATGAGTTCACAAACTTAATTGGCAGACTTTGTAAGACACATCAGTGGGTCCCAATCCACTTAGAGCAAGGGAGAAAGAAGAACACCAGGACACCAGGAAAATATTAGCCCAGGACACAAAAGAGCCACACAACCACTGCATTATCCTGAGACCAGAAAAGCTGGACGGTGTCTGGCTACCACCGATGATCCCTGTGACAGGGAACACAACAGTGAGTACCTGACAGAGCAGATGAAAAGAGTGGAACAGAACTCAAATTGTAGTAAAAAGATCAGACTTGCTGGTCTGACTGAGACTAGAGGAATGCTTGGAGCTATGGTCCCTAGACACTGTTAATTCAGAACTAAAACCATTCCTGAAGCCTACTCTCAAAGATTAGAATAATACTCAAAAAGACAGCACTTCTTAGTTCAAGCAGATACCAGAGACCAAATGGACTCTTCCTATCCATAGGCCCAGCAGGAGCTGATTGAATAGACACAGGAAAACCGGGGTGGAAAGGAGGAGCATGCTGTCACATCGTAGGGACTGCAGCTAGTGTTGCTTAACAACATATGTGTAAATTTTTGTATGAGAATTTAACATCGACTGTAAACTTTCACCTAAAGCACAATCCAAAGGAAAAAAACACAATCATGAGTTTATTGCCAAACAGCACTTGCAAAAGATTATTTTGAGATGATCAGTATCCTGAATACATGTTATGTAACTAAGTTAATAAATATTACCAGCTAATCATACTCAATTTATTAAATAACTATATCTTAATTTATTAATTAATATTTTGTCCCCAAATACTTCTATACTTTTTCTAATACACTTATTAATGGCCATTATTGAATTGTTGTTGTTGTTAAATGATCATCAAGTTGGTTCCATCTCATGGAGACCCTGTGTACAATAAACCAGAATATTGCCTGGTCCTGTGCTATGCCCATAATCATTATGCTTGGGCCATTATTGCAGTCACTGTGTCCTTCTACCTTACCAAGCGTGATGTCCTTCTCCAGGGACTGATCCCTCCTTACAACATGCCCAAAGTATGTAAAATGTAGTCTTGCCATACTTGCTTATAAGGAGTTGTCTAGTCGCACATCTTTTAAGACAGATCTATTCATTCTTTTGGCAGCTCCATGGTATATTCAGTATTATTCTCCAACATGATAATTTAAAGACAACAATTCTGTTTCGATCTTCTTTGTTCATTGTCCAGCTTTCACATGCATGTAATGTGGTTGAAAATACCATGGCTTGATTCAGGCACACCTTAGTCTCCAAGGCGACAGCTTTGCTTTTCAACACTTTGACTATTTCTTTTGCAGCAGATTTGCCAATGCAAAAGTGTCTTTTTATTTCTTGATTTCTGCTTCCATTGGTGTTTACTATGACCCCAAGAAAAAGAAAATCTGTGACAGCCTCAATCTTGTTCTCCATTTATAATGGTGTTGCTTGTTGATCCACTTGTGAGAATCTACCCAGTCAAATGCCTTTTATACTCAATAAAACACATGTAAACATTTTTCCTGTATTTTCTACTTTCAGCCAAGATCCATTTGACATCAGCAATGATATCTGGCCTGAATTTTTGGCAGTTGCCTGTCGATATACTGCTGCAGCTGCTTTGGAATGATCTTTGGCAAAATTTTATTTGCATGTCATAGTGTATTTTTTGATAATTTGTGCATTCAGTTGGATCACCTTTCTCGGGAATAGGCATAAATACAGATCTCTTCCAGTTGTTTTCCAAATTTCTTGGCATAGATTAGTGACCACGTCCAGTAGCGATTCAATTCATTGAAATATCTCAATTGATAGCTCCTCGGTTCGTGGAAACTTGTTCTTCACCACTGCCTTCAGTGCAGAAACCGTGGTGATGTAGTGGGTTAAGCGCTACATCTTCTAACCAAAAGGTCGGCAGTTCAAATCCTCCAAGTGCTCCTTGGAAATGCTATAGAGCGGTTCTACTCTGACCTCTAAGGTCATTATAAGTTGAACCTGAGTCGATGGCAATGGGTGGGCCTTCAGTGCAGCTTAGACTTTTTACCTTGTACCACTGGTTCCTGATCATATACTACCTCTTGAAATAGTTGAATGTCAACCAATTCTTTTTGGTATAATGACTGTGTATTCCTTCCATCTTTTTTTAATGTTTCTTGCATCCTTTAATATTTTCCCCATAGAATTCTTGAATATTGCAACTCGAGGCTTGCATTTTTCACCCAAAAAAGGTGATCCAGCTGAATGCACAAATTATCAAACTATCAAGCAATATCACTATCACATGCCAGTAAAATTTTGCTAAAGATCATTCAAAAGGAGCTGCAGCAGTATATTGACAGTTGTTTCAGCTTGAGAAATGCTAAGCATATTCTTCTTTTTTGATTTTCTATTTCTCGCTCTTTGCATGTGCCATCAAGTATGTTGTGTTCTTTAGCTGTCCTTCGAAATCTTCTATTCAGCTCTTTTGCTTCATCATTTCTTCCTTTTGCTCAAGTTACTCAACATTCAAGGCAAGTATCAGAGTTTCTTCTGACATCCATTTTGGTCTTTTCTTCTTTCTCTGTCATTTTAATGACCTCTTGCTTTCTTCGTGTATGATGTTCCTGATGTCATTCCATCACTTATCTTGTCTTCAGTCATTAGTCAGCAACCCAAGTCTATTCTTAAGAGGGTCTCTGAACTCAGGCAGAATATACTTATGGCTGTACTTTGACTTTTGTGGATGTGTTCTAATCTTCTTCAGTTTCAATTTGAACTTACATATGAGCAACTGACGGTCTGTTCTACAATCAGCCCCTGGATTTATTCTGACTGATGATACTGAGTTTTTCCACCATGTCTTTCCACAGATGTAGTCGATTCGATTCCTCTGCATTCCACGTTGTGAGGTCCATACGTGTAGCTACTATTTATGTTGGCAAAAAAAAAGGTATTTGCAATGAAGGAGTCATTGGTCCCGCAAAATTCTGTCATGGCATCTCCAGCACTCTATCACCAAGGCTATATGTTCCAATTATTGATTCTTCATCTTCGTTTCCAACTTTTGCATTCCTGTCACCAGTAATTATCAATGCATCTTGTTTGCATGTTCCTCTGTTTCAGACTGCAGAAGCTGGTAAAAATCTTCAATATCTTTATCTTTGGTCTTAGTGGTTGGTGCATAAGTTTGAATCATAGTCATATTAACTGGTCTTTGTTGTAGGTGAATGTATGTTATCCTATCACTAACAGCATTGTACTTCAGGACAGATCTTGAAATACTCTTTTTGACAACTTCTTCAAGTTTTCATTCCCTGCCTAGCAGAGCATATGATTGTCTGATTCAAATGGCCAATAACAGCTCATTTCTGTTCACAAATGCCTAGGAAGGAAACCCTGGTGGTGTAGTGGGTTAAGTGCTACATCTGCTAACAAAAAGGTCGGCAGTTAAAATCCACCAGGTGCTCCTTGGAAATTCTATTGGGCAGTTCTACTCTGACCTCTAAGGTCATTATAAGTTGGACCAACTCAACAGCAGTGGATTTGGGTTTTTTGAGTTAATGCCTAGGATATCAATGTTTGTGTGTTCCCTTTCATTTTTGATGATTCCCAGTTTTCATAGATTCATACTTCATACATTCCATGTTGTGATTAATGGATGTTTGCAACTGTTTCTTCTCATTTTGAGCCAAGCCATATCGGCAAGTGAAGGTCCTGAAGGCTTAACTCCATCCATGTCATTAAAGCCAGCTCTGCTTTGAGGAGATAGCTCTTCCCCTGTGGGTCATTTGAGTGCCTTCCAACCTGGGAAGGCTAATTTTCTGGTACTATATCAGACAACATTCTGTTGATACTTAGAGGGTTTTCACTGGCTAGTTCTTTTCAGAAGTAGACTGCCAGATCCTTCTTCCTACTCTGTCTTAGTCTGGAAGCTCAGCTCAAACCTATTCACTATGAGTGGCCCTGCTGGTATCTGAATACCACTGACATAGCTTCCAACATCACAACAAGGCACAAACCCCCACAGTATGACAAACTGACAGACATGTGGAGGAATTACTGAACAAACAGTGGTAATTATTCATGCAGAGTGGTACAAGATTCAAAATTAACACTCTAAGCCAGTGCTATCCAATAAAACTCTCTGCAGTGATGGAAATGTGCTGTGCTTTACCATATTGTAGCCACTAGCAATATATGGCTACTGAGTACTTGAATTGTGACTACAATAACTAAAGAATGAAATTTTTTTAGCTACATATAGCTAGAGATTACCAAACTGGACAGAACCACTTTAAATTATTACCATCTTAAGTTACAAAAAAAGAACTAACATACCTACTTCATATTATGATCATCTTATGTAGGTGTGTTATTACTGAGTAAAGGTTTAGTACTAATTTTAAGTTTCATAAGAATTATTGTTTAATTCATTTAAACTTTTTTTACTCTTTCGAAAAACCATAGCTAAACAAAAAGAGACTTGCAGTAATAGTGGGTTAAGTGACGTGTATCAGCTTTCCTACTAAGAACAACTAGAAAAGCTGGACAAAACAAATAAAACCACTGCATAACGATGTTGATGACACAGACAGGCAGCGGAGAACAACGGGCCAAGATGTGAGAAAAAGGAAGTCCACAGCATTGAAGCAGGTATTGAAGACAAGTTTTCTTCTGAGAATATCTGCTGCTTTTAGGAAAAGATAGCTGTGAGGCTGAAACACTGTGGCTCTTCTTCTTTTTACTATTAAATTTTTATTTTGAAACAGTTGCAGCTTCAGATGCAATTGCATAAAATACTACAGACAGATCCTGTGTATGCTTCACCCAGTTTCCCCAATGGTACCATCTTGCATAGCTATAATGCAATATTACAGTTAGGTAATGTAACATTGATATAATCCACTCTTTTTCAGATTTCACTAGTTTTACAGGCACTGGTGTGTGTGTGCATTTAGCCATGTGCAACTTTATCATATGTGTAAATTCGTATGACCACCATCACAGCCAAGATACAAAATGTCACAGATTGAACTGTGTTCTCCCCAGAAAATCTGTGTAGCAATTTAACTTATCCATGATCCCTGGTATTGTATGATGTCCTCCATGTTGTAAGTCCTGCCTCTATGATGTTAGCGAGAGTGGATGGGCAACAGATGTGTTGGTGAGGCAGGACTCAGTGTATAACACTGTTTTGTGCCTGAGGCTGTCTCTTGAGATACAAAGGAAAGAAACTAGCAGAGAGATACAGGGCCCTCATACCATCAACAAAGCAGCACCAAGAGCATAGCATGTTCGTTGGACCTGAGGTTCCTGTGCAGAGATGCTCTCAGACCAAAGAAAGACTGATGAAACATAAGGACCTTCTCCAGAGGTGACAGAGTGCATTCCACTGGGGCCAGCACCCTGAATTCAGGCTTCTAACCTACCGCCTGTGTGAGAAGAAAGCCATCCACTTATGGTATTATTAGTGTTAGAGCAGTACCAGATGACTAAGACACAGAAGAACAGTTACATCACCAAAAGCATCCAACTTCCTCACTCCTCACCCTTAATGAGAAGATATTGTGACACTTTTGAGGTGCAAAAGTTGGAGTTCAGGGCCTTCCAAAAAGAAGGAAGTTTGGGTAAATTCTGACTCTTTGAGTTAGGAATTTATAGGTCTACATCTTACATACAAGGGTAAACAAAAAAGAGCACAGCTCTTGCAGAAACTGATTCCTGCTTCACATGATCTCAATCCCTATGACGAAATTCAGACAATCTGGAATTTGACAATGGATCCCAGCTATCTGCCAGAAGCAAATGAAAACCTCTGGAGGAAAAAAACGTCATCCTGAGTATTAAAATATTTCTACAATTTTTCAAACACAATTCTGTGCATAAAATAAAAAATAATAACATTATCAAACTTTAACTATTCTATTTTTTAAATTAGAATCTGATAAATTAAAGCCTGACAATTCTATTACCTGGATCCCCTGTGGCTCTCTATCATCTGTTGTAAATGTTTTAAAATCTAGACTTACAGGAAAGACCTAGAAATTGTTAAAGGAGAACCAAATGAAAATTCTAGAACCAAGAAATGCAATGGTTTAAGAACTTAGTGGTTATGTTTAATTTCAGAATAGACACAGCTGAAGAGAGTTCGTAAAATGTATGATACATAAGAAGATAATTAGCAAGAAGGATAGAAAATACTAAGAATAACATAATCAAAGAAGGATACAGTGAAAGGCTAATGTACGTATAATGCAGTCCCAGACAGGTGAGAAAAGATGTACCAGATGCAATACTTCAAGAAATGATAAGTAAGAATTTTGAAAACCAATGAAAGACATCAACTCATAGATTCAAGAACTCCTATGAAACCAAAATAAGTCAATTAATCAAAAGAAAATGATTATTAAGAGATACTACAGTATAACTGCACAGAATCAAAGACAAAAACCTTAAAAATAGTCAGAGGAGGGAAACACAGATTAGTTTCAAAACAGCAGTGATTAGACTGACAGCTGATTTCTCAACAGAAACCAGGAGACAATAAAGTGGTGTCTTTAAAAGTGTCAAAAGAAAACAACCAATCTAGAATTCTTTATCCAACTAAAACATCCTTTGACAAGGAAGAGAAATAAAGATATTTGTCAGACAAAGGAAAACAGCATACGAGCACTATAGAAAATACTAAAGGATGCTCTTCAGTCAGAATGAAAATTATTCTGGATGGCAGTTCAGAAAGGCTAGAAGGAAGTAAAAACAACAGAAAAGGTATAGGTAACTGGTGAATAGGTAGTATGGGTAGTTATGATTGCCTAAAACAACAATAATAATGCCTTTTAGGGTTTTATAAGCACACACATGCCTACATATTTTTAATATGCAAAAATAGTGTATGTATGAAGTATGACAATTGAATCCTCAAACTTAATTGTTCTAAGTGCTACATACCTCATTGCTGAATGTCACTAATGTCATCTTTGTGGTATTCCCCTTGGGAAGCTATGCACAGACACCAGCACCTAGTATACCCTTCAAAGCAATTTTGGAACCCATTCTGGAATGGCCATTGCACACAGTGGCATGGTGGCAAGTTTGCAAACTTAATTGTATGGTTGTCTATGAGGGAGTTTTTAGTCAGTAAACAAATGACGGTATTGCAGCGCCCTCCCTACTTTCCTGATCTGATCCCCAATGACTTTTTTCTTTACTTGAAGATAGAGTAAGTATTAAAAGGAAGACACTTTGATGACATTAAGGACTTCAAGGATAACACAACAAGATGACAGCTCTGGTGGCCATTCCAGAAAAAGAGTTCCAAATTTGCTTTGAAGGGTAGACTAGGAACTGGTGTCAGTGCACAGCTTCCCAAGCGGGGTGAGTATTTCAGAGGTGAAGGTAGTGATATTCAGCAATGAGGTATATAGCGCTTTTTCTAGAAAGAGTTTGCAAAATTAATTGGCAGTAGTAGAGTAAAAGGAGTTGAAGTATTCCAGGGTCTTTACATTGTCTGAAAAGAATCAATCTATAACAGACTTGAGTAAGTCAAGGATCTTTATTTCTATCTCCAAAATAACACTAAAAAGAATGTATAATTACTATGTAATGGGCAGCGTTAGGGTGAGGTTTAAGGGGATAGGCTAAGGAACGAAATAATAAAATATACTCAACTAATCCAGAGAAGGTAAGTGAAAAGAGGAAAAAAAAAAAAACTAGTGGAATAAACAGGAAGCAAAGGGTAAAACAGTATACCTAAATTCAACTAGTGATTCACCCAAATGCCCAATTAAAAGTCAAAAATTAGAATAGATTTTTTTAATACACTACTTACATGAGAAATACTTAGAAATATTAAAAATAAAAGAATGAAAAAGCTAAGCAGGCGAACTCTAAACAAAAAATGAATTTCAAGGCAAAAACATGTTGTTGTTGTTGTTGCTGTCATCCTTGTTTCTGCTGCTGTTGTTGCTGCTGCTACTCTTGCTACAACCAAATTCACCTGGTTCTTTTTCAGTCCTATTGGAAGATGGATATAAGATGCACACCAATGGCAACAGAAACAGAAAATTCACCGTCTTTGCAGATAGAGTGACATGGGGCCTAGAAGCCAAAACACCACATGTTCCCCACCTAAGGGGATCAGAGAACTTTTATGTCCTGGAGTGTCCAGTGTACAGGGACTGGTGCCTGAAACCCTATACCCCCGAGCCCCTCAATGCTCAAAGTGGAGTTGCAGATATGGAGTTTTGATGAGTCACTCTTCATAGGCAGTCCATGTTGCAGGACTTCTCACTTTACAAAGGGGCTCAGATGGAACTGTGTGTTGGAGGTCTTCCTTTCTGGGGACACCGAGCATCGGGGTTTGTCTAGATCGTCTAGATCTAAATGTGCACACGGTGCAGACTGCAGTCAGAAGCCCAGGGCATGCAGGGACAGCAAAAAAACTAGCAGAGAAGACTCAGCAAAGCACGAGGAAGCCATGGTACAACAAGGTTTCATTGCTGCCGTTGCTGCTTTTGTTGTTGTTGCTGTCACTGTGCTGTTGTTGCTGTTGTCACTGCTATTTGTGTTGCTGTTGTCATTGCTGCTGTTGCTGCTGCTGCTTTTGTTGTTGGTGGTGAGGCTGCTGTTGCTGTTTTTGTCATTGCTTTTGAAGTTGCTACTGCTGTGGCTGTCATTACTACAGTCGTCATTGCTGCTGTTGTTGCTAACATTTCTGTAGCTGCTGCTACTGTTGTTGCTGTCATTGCTTTCATCGTTGCTGCTGCTGCTGTCATTGCTGTTGTCATTGTTGTTGCTGTTGTTCCTCTTGTCATTGCTGTTGTTACTGTTCTCTTTGCTGTTGCTGTCACTGTTGCTGTTGTTGGTGATGTAGTTACTGTTACTTCTATTGTCATTGTTGCTGCTGTTGTTACTGCTGCTATTGTTACTTCTGTTGTTGCTATCCTTACTGCTGTTTTTGCCATTGTTACTGCTGTTTTTGCCATTGTTACTGCTGTTGTTGCTATTGTTACTGCTGTTGCTGCTATTGTTACTGCTGTTGGTGCTGCCGTTGTTACTGTTGCTGTTGTTACTACTATTTCTGTTGCTACTAGTGTTGTTAGTGTTGCTATTGCTGTAACTGCTGTTGGTACTGCTGCTGTTTGTGTCACAACTGCTACTATCATTGCTGCTGTCTCTGTCACAGCTGCTATGCTGTTGTCCTTACTGTCATTATCACTGTTTGTTGCTATTATGGCCGCTGGTGTTGTTGACGTTTTGAGTGTTGTCATTCTTGCTGCTGTTGTTACCACCGTCACCTCTGTTTCTGTTGCCGTCATTGCTGTTGTCATTGTTCCTGCTGTCACTGATGCTGCTGCTCTTGTTGTTGTTGTTATTGTTGCTGCTTTTGTGGCTATTGTTGCTGCTGCTGTTGACATTGTTGCTGTCATTGCTGTTGTCTTTGCTGTTGTCATTGTTGCTACCATTGTTGCTGTTACTGTCATAGTTGCTGTCATTGCTGTTGCTGACATCACTGATGTTGTTATTGCTGCTGCAGTCGCTATCATTGCTGTTGTCACTATTGCTGTCTTTGCTGTTGTCATTGTTGCTGTTGTCTTTGTCATTGTTATTGCTGTCGCTGTTGTTACTGCTGTTGCTGTTACTGATATTTTTGTGGCTGCTGCTGCTGTTGTCTTTGCTATTGTCATTATTGCTATTTTTGCTATTGCTGTTGTCTTTGCTGTTACCATTGTTGCTGCTGCTGCTGTTATTGCTATCGTCACTGCTGCTGGTGGTGCTATCATTATTACTGTTGTTACCACTGCTCTTGCTGCTTTTGCTGTCATTGCTGTTGCTGTCATTGCTGTTGTCATTGCTGCTGCTGTTTCTGCTGTCTTTGTCATAGTTACTGCTGCTGATGTTGTTGCTGCTGCTGTTGCTGTTAATGCTGTTTCTGTGACTATTGCTGCCACTGCTGTTGTCTTTGCTATTGTCATTGCTGGTCTTACTGGTGCTATTATTGCTATTGTTGCCGCTGCCCCTTTTGTCATTGCTGTTGTTGCTGCTGCTACTGCTGTTGCTGTTGTCACTGCCATTATTGCTGTCATTGCTACAGCTGATGCTGGTGCTGTTGTTGCTGTCATTGCTGCTACCTTTGCTGTTATCATTGTTGCTGCTGTTGTTGCTGCTGCTGTTGTTGTTGTCCTTGTTGCTGATGCTGTTACGGTTGCTGCTATGGTTGCTAATATTGCTGTTGCTGTCGCTGCTGTTGCTGTTGTTGCTGTTTTTGTGGCTTCTGGTGCTGCTGTTGTCATTGTGGCTGTTATTGTCATTGTATTTGCTGTTGTCATTGTTACTGCTCTTATTGTTGCTACTGATGTTGTCATTGCTGCTTCTGTTATTGCTGTTGTCATTACTGCTGCTGCTGCTGTTGCTGTCCTTGCTGTTGCTATAGTTGCTGTTGCTGTCACTGCTGTTGTCTTCGTTGCTGTTGCTGTCACTGCCGCAGCTGCCACTGTTGTTGCTGCTGTTGTCGCTATTGCTGTTGCTGCTGGTACTTTCACTGCTATTGTAATTGCTGCTGCTCTCATTGCTGTTGTCACTGCTGTTGCTGCTGCCATTGTTGCTGTTGCTGTTGCTGTCATTGTTGCTGTCACTGCTGCAGCCACTACTTTTGCTGTCATTGTTACTGTTGTCATTGCTGTTGTTGCTGCAGCTGCTTCTGTTGGTGCAGCTGCCACTGTTGTTGCTAATATTGTTATTGTTGCTACTGTGATTGCTGCTATTGCTATCCCCCTGCTTTTGTTGATGCTATTGTTGCTACTTTCATTGTTGCTGCTGTTGTTGCTGTCAGTGCTCCTAATATTGTCATTGTTTCTATTGTCATCGCTGCTGCTTCTGTTGCTGCTGCTGTTATTGTTTCTGTCGTCACTGCTGTGGCTGTTGCTGCTGCTGTTGCTGATGCCACTGTTGCTAATACTGTCATTGTTGCTGCTGTTGCTGCCATAATTGCTGTTGTCATTGCTGTTGCTGCCATTGTTGCTACTGTCATTATTGCTGCTGCTGTTGTCATTGCTGCTGTTGTGAATATTGTTGTTGTTGCTACTGTTAGTGCTGCTGTTGCTGTTGTTGCCACTGCTGCTGTTGTCACTGCTGTTGTTGCTAATGTTGTCATTCTTGCTGTTGCCACTGCTGTTGTTGCTGCTACTGGTGTTGCTATCATTGCTGCTGTTGTCGTTGCTGTTGCTACTGCTGTTGTCATTGTTGCTTTTGCTATCATTGCTGTTATCTTTCCTGTTGCTACTGTTTTTGCTACTGCTGCTGTTGTTGCTATTGTTGTTGTCATTGTCAGTGCTTTTGTAGCTATTATTGCTGCTATTGTTGTTATTGCTGACATTGGTGTCGTCTTTGCTACTGCTGCTGCTGCTGTCGTTGCTATTGCTGTCATTGTTGTTGCTGTTGTCATTGCTGCTGTTGCTGTTACACTTTTTTTGGCTATTGCTACTGTTTTCATTGCTGTCATTGCTGATGTCTTTACTACAGTTGCTGCTTTTACTATTGTCATTGCTGTGGCTGCTACTGTTATTGCTGTTGTTGTCATCATTGCTGCTGCTGCCTTTGCTGTTGCTGTTGCTGCTGTAACCATCATTGTTGCTCTTCCTGCTGTTGCTACCACTGCTGCTGTTGTTGCTGTTGCTGTCATTGCTGTTGTCATTGTTGCTCTTGTTGTCACTACTGCTGTTGTCATTGATGTTGTAGCTGTTGCTGGCAATGTTGTAGCTATTGTTGGTTTTACTGCTATTGTTGCTGTTGCTGCTGCCACTGTTACTGTTGTTATTTATGACTTTTGACTCCTGGAGACCCCATATGTGCAGAGCAGAAGTGCTCCATAAAATTTTCAAGGCTGTGACCATTTGGAAGCAGATTGTCAGTCCTGTCTTGCAAGGTATCCCTGGACAGCTTTGGACCACCAACTTTTGGCTTGTAGTTGAGTGCTTAATCATATGTGCCACCCACTTTAAACACATTTTTTTAAGATTTAAAAAAGTTACTCGGAGATAAATGTTCAATAAGACAGAAAGATAAAATAATTCTAAATTTGTACATGTTTAATAACAGAACACGAAAATATCTAAAGCAAAAATTAGCAGAAAAATTCATAAGCGAATTGGAAGATTTTAATACAGCTCCCCATAACTGATATAATAAACACAGATCAATACGGATACAGAAGACTTAAACAATGTTATTAGCAAAAATGCCTAATTGACACATATAAAACACTACATCCAACAGTGAAGAATATGCACTCTTTTCAGTTCCATATGGAGCACTTGCAAAAATGGTCTTATGCTAAGCCACAAAAAAAAAAAACTGAGTACATTTCAAAGGATCGAAATCTTACAGTAAAATTATGCTAGAAATCAATGACCAAAAATGTTTTAAAAACCTAGAAAGAGGAGGCAGAGTCAAGATGGCAGACTAAACACACATCTCCTTAATTCCCTCTGAAAAGGAGGGCCTGCCTGAATTGATAACTGAAAGGAGCCTTCTGAACACCTAGTGAGCCTAGGACATGGCATAGTGCTGTCAATTTGGACTACATACCACTGAACGGGAAACTTCTCCTTCCAGCCTCCACCCTTACTGAATGCCGGCTCTCGAAGTCTGAAGGTAACTCACCATTTTAACTTTTTTTTCTCTGTCTTACCCGGTGGGTGGTGCTGGGACTTAACTGGCAGCAAAGCTCAGATGCACTGCTGATGGGACTAGCATGCAGAATAGCCACATTCTGAGAGTGCAGCTCTGGACTCTGTGCACATAGGCCCCTCCACCCTCTGTTTCCAAACCTCCACCATTGATTCAGCTATTCCACAGTGGGTGAGAGAGCTTGTGTAGGATGCCTTCTTGCTCGACTGGCAGGTGGAGTTACCCAAACAGAGGCCCCAGCAGGACCTAATTCCCAGGCTGAGAGGCAGTTCCTGCCTGGGGAGCTCTTTTCCAGCAGAAAAGCAGTATTTTTCATAGTGGGACCCTATGGGTGGGACCTGGCAACAGATGACAGCAGAGCAATGGTCTTTCCATATTTTCAACTAGTTTACAGCATCTGAGGTTGGATACAGAGGTGCTTACTTTGCCAGCTGGCAAGTGGGACTTGCTCACCAAAAAGCCTGACTGATCTTGGAAGCTGTCAGATTTCTTTTACCTGTCAATGTAAGACTGCTTAGAGAAATACCTGCGGTGTATCCCGATGGCATCTCTTCCAGCCTTTACTGATTTATATCACAGGGTCAGCTCACAGCCCCCCAGTGACTTTAAAAGTAAGACTGTGTCTTTGCCAATCAGGAAGTGGAGCCTGCTATCCCAGAGATTCCAATGGGCCCAGTCATTTGAGTACATAGAAGTAACTGGTGATTACCCTCCTTTTCAACCTGAGTTTTAGATCCCATTAAGGGAACATCTGAGAAACAACCTCCAGATGTCCAAAACACAACAAACTTTGGACAGAAAAGTAGTCACCTATGGCTCCAGAAGGTCCCCAAAAGAAAGAACCAAAAAGCTTCCCAGATGAAGAAGCCTTTCTGAAACTACTGGAGGGCAAGTACAAAACGATTATATAGAGAGCCCTCCTAGACATTATACAAAATGCAGCAAAGCAAAATGAAAAATTAAGCAAGCTGTTCAACCTGATGGAACACTAGTACTCTGAAATCCAACAGATCAATAGCAAAATCAAAGAGATATAAAATTCAATTCAAAGCCAAGAAAACAGAATTGAACAAATGGAAAACAGAGCTACTGACTCCAGTATCTATGAGGAGAAATCAGAAAAAAAGAAACAAGAAAAATGAAGAAGCAGTAAGAAGCATGTTGGACTCAATTAAGAGGAATAATCTACAATTAATTGGAGTTCCCGAACAGGGAGGGACACCCAAAATCACAGAGAGAATTGTTGCTGAGCTGCTGACAGAAGACTCCCCTGAAATTATGAAAGAAGAGAATATAACTATCCAAGATGCATATCGAACACCACTCAATGTAGATCCCAAAAGAAAGACTCCAAGACATATTATAATCAAGCTTAACAAAATGAAACATAAGCAGAAACTCTTAAAGGCATCAAGACTCAAAGCAAAGCTAACATTCAGAGGGAAGGCTTTCATCTGGCTTCTTAGCAGAAACAGTGCTGGCATGAAGACAATGGGATGATAAATTCAAACCCGTGCAAGAGAAAAATTTCCAAACAAGAATTATATATCTGGCAAAACTATCTTTCAAATATGAAAATGAAATCAAGACATTCACAGATAAACAGAAACTCAGAGACTTTGTAAAAACTAAACCAAAACTACAAGAAATACTGAAAGAAGCTCTTGGCTTAGAAGAACAAAACTATTAACTCTATATTTTAGGAGAAAATACAGGACACATCATCTAGAAACCTACTCAATTAGGGAAGACTCCAAACTCAATCAAAACTATAATATTAAAAGAAGTGATCCAGTGATCATACCATGAAAATGATGATATCATCATATTAAAAAGAAGAGTGTACTACAATAGTTATTATCCTTCCAGATGGAGAGGAAATTAATAAGGCTTGTAGTAGTTAAAATTGGGTTTAGACATAGATTATTAAAGGGATTACACAGGTAGCCACAAAGCACAATAAAGATGCAACATATCAAATCAAGAAATGTAATGCAGGAATCTGAACAAATGTTATACAGGAATCTCAACAACCACAAAATCAACACTGAAAAAGGTGAAGAATCAACTCATGAAGAAGAATGTCCCAGAACAGAATAGTAACAACAGCAGAGAAAACATCAACACAAAAATAAACACATCGCAATGACACCACTAAATACATACCTATCAATAATTACATTCAATGTAAATGGACTGAATGCTCCAGTGAAGAGACAATGAGTGATATCTTGGATCAAAAGACACAACCCATCTATATGTTGCTTAAGAGAAACTCGTCTTAGACTTAGAGATACGAACAAACTGAAAATACGTAACAAGCTAACAGTACACAAAGAAGAGGAGGTGTAGCAATTCTAATCTCAGATAAATTAGACTTTAATGTAAAATCCACCATCATGGATAAGGATGGACACTATTGCCAAAGGTTCAATACACAAGCAGGACTTAACAATATTAAATATTTATGTACCCAATACTAGAGCATCTAAATACATCAAAAAAAACACTGACTCCACTCAAAATTCAGATAGATCACTCCGCAATAATAGTGGGAGACTTCAACACTCCACTCTCAATACTGGACAGATCTTCTAGAAAAAAAGCTCAATAAAGACACAGAAAATTTTATTGCCACAATTAACCAACTAGACCTCATTGGCATATACAGAACTTTCTACCCATCAACAGACAACTTCACCTTCTTCTCCAGTGCACATGGAACTTTTTCCAGAATAGACCATGTATTAGGACATAAAGCAAATCTTAACAAAATCCATACCACTGAAATATTGCAAAGCATCTTCTCAGACCAAAAAGCCATAAAATTGAAATCAATAGCAGAAAAAACATAGATAGAAAGTGAAACTCACGGAAGCTGAACAACATTTTGCTCAAAAATCCATGGGTTATAGAAGAAATCAAGGACGAAATAATTTATGGATTCCAATGAGAATGAAAATACTTCCTACCAGAATCTGTGGGATACAGCAACAGCAGTGCTCAGGGGTCAGTTTATCTCTATAAATGCACACATCCAGAAGGAAGAAAGATTCCAAACCAAAGAACTAACCCTCCAGCTTGAACAAGTAGAGAGACAACAACAGAGAAACCCCACAGGCCCTAGTAGAAAACAGATCATAAAAATCAGAACAGAACTAAACAAATCAGAGAACAGAAGAACAATTGAAAAAATTGAAAAGACCAAAAGCTGGTTTTCTGAAAAGATCAGTAAAATTGACCAACCATTGGCTAAACTTATTAAAGAAAAACAGGAAAGGAAACAAATAACCCAAATAAGAAATGAGAAGGGGAAAGTTACAACAGATCCAACAGAAATAAAAAATATCATAACAGAATGATAGGAAAAACTGTACTCTAACCAATTTGAAAACCTAGATGAAATGGACAAATTCCTAGATACATATCACCTACCAAAGTTGTCACAAGGTGAAGCAGAACAACTTAATAAACCCATCACAAAGGAAGAAATTGAAAAAGTCATCCAGAAACTACCAACCAAAAAAAAAGCTCCTGACCCAGATGGCTTGACCACAGATTTCTACCAAGCTTTTAGAGAAGTTATCTCCAATACTAATAAGACTATATCACAGCCTAGAAACGGACAGAATACTCCCAAATTCATTCTATGAAGCCAGCATAACCCTGATGCCAAAGTCAGGGAAACATCCAACCAAAAAAAGAACTATAGGTCAATATCACTCACGAATCTAGACACAAAAATCTTCAACAAAATTCTTGCCAATAGAATACAACAACATACCAAAAAAAATAATTCATCACAACCAAGTTGGGGATGCAAGGCTGTTTCAACATCAGAAAAACAATTAAAATTAACATGATAAACCACATAAATAACACAGAAGACAAGAATCACCTGATTTTATCTATTGATGCAGAAAAGGCTTTTGATAAAGTCCAACACCCACTCATGCTAAAAATTCTCAGCAAACTAGGAATAGATGGCAAATTCCCCAGTGCAATCTGGGCCATCTATACAAAGCCAACTGCCTACATCATCCTGAATGGAGAGAGACTAAAGCAATTCCCCTAGAGAACAGGAACTAGACAAGGATGCACACTCTCATCTCTCCTATTAAACATTGTACTAGAAATTCTAGCCAGAGTGTTAGACAAGACAAAGAAATAATGGGCATCTACAGCTGCAAAGAGAAGTAAAAATCTCCCTATTTGCAGGTGATATGATTGTATATGCAGAGAATCCTAAAGAATCCATAAGTAAAATACTCAAACTGATAGAAAAGTTGAGCAAAGTCTCAGGATACAAGATAAACATACGTAAATCAGTAGGATTCCTCTACACTAATGATGAGATTATTAAAGAAGAAATAACCAAATCAATACCATTTACTATAGCCTCCAAGAAGATAAAATATCTTGGAATGAATCTAACCAGAGAAATAACAGACCTTTACAAAGAGAACTACAAGTCCTTACTACAAAAATCTAAGAGCAACTTACATAAATGGAGAAATCTACCCTGCTCGTGGATAGGAAGACTTAACATTGTGAAAATGTCTCTCTTACCCAAAGCAATCTACTTACATAATGCAACCCCAATACAAGTTCCACTGACATTTTTTAAAGAGATGGAGAAACAAATCACCAACTTTGGAAAGGGAAAAAACCTTAGATAAGTAAAGCACTACTTAAGTAGAAGAACACACTCAGAGGCCTCTCTCTACCTGGCTTTAGAAACTATTACACTGCCACAGTTGCCAAAACAGCCTGGTACTGGTACAAAAAGAGAGAGAGAGATAAACAGAACAGAGCTGAGGCCCCAGAAATATCACCATCCTCCAATGAACAGTTGATATTCGACAAATACCCTAAGATTTTAAACTGGGGTAACAGCAATCTCTTCAACAAATAGTGCTGACAAAATTGGATATCCATCTGCAAAAGACAAGATCCATATCTCACACCTTATACAAAAACCAATTCAAACTGGATAAAAGACCTAAATATCAAACCTAAAACAATAAAGCTCATCCAAGAAAAGGTAGGAACAACAATGGACGTTTTAATACACAATGTAGACAGACTTCAAAATTTGACAACCAAAGCACAACCAACAGAAGAGAAAATAGACAAATGGGAACTACTAAGAATTAAACACTTCTGCTCATGCAAAAACCTTACCAAAAGAATTAAAAGACCACCTACAGAACGGGAAAAAATATTTGGCAACCATATGTCAGACAGACATCTGATCTCCATAATCTACAAGGTACTACAAAATATCAGTAAGAAAAAGATAAATAATCCAATTAAGCGATGGGCAAAGGAGATGGACAGACACTCTCTAAAGAGGAAATCCAGGCAGCCAAAAAACACATGTGCAAATGCTAACAATGACTAGCTATTAAAGAAATTCAAATCAAAACTACCATGAGATTCCATCTCACCCCAAAAAGGCTGGCCATGATTCAGAAAATACAAAACAACAAATGCTGGAGAGGCTGTGGAGAAATCAGAACTCTCCTACACTGTTGGTGGGATTGCAAAATGGTGCAACTTCTCTGGAAAGCAATCTGGTGCTTCCTTAAAAAGCTGGAAATAGACATAGCATTTAACCCAATAATTCCACTGCTTGGAATATATCCCTACAGAATCAAAGGCATGCACACCAACAGATGTATGTACATGAATGTTTATGGCAGCACAGTCCACAATAGCAAAAAGACGGAATCAACCCAGATGTCCAACAACAGAGGAATGGATAGGTAAACTATGATATATATACTCAATGGAACACTATGCAATGACAAAGAACTATGATTTCAGGAAACATCTCATAACCTGGTTTCAATTGGAGGACATTATGCTGAGTGAAAGCAGTCAGCGGCAAAAGGACAAATGCTGTATGAGACCTCTGCTATAAAAACTTAAAAACAGACTCACACATAGAAGAAAAGACTCTTTGACAGCTGCAAGGGTGGAGAGGGAAGGAGAGCAAGGGTGGAATATAAATTAGACAGTTGATAGAAATTTGGTTGGGTGTAATCAGTGACAGCACATATTATAAAGAAGATCAATTTTAAGTGGACTTCAACACAACGTGATTACTCCTCCCATCTTAGCCAACATTGCAAGGACAGAGAAGCTGGGGTGGGGGTCTGGGGACCATGCTTTCAGGGGACATCAAGGCCAACTGGCATAACTAGCATTTGCTAAGAGAGTCTTCTGCACCCCACATTGGTGACTGGCATCTGGGGTCTTAAAAGCTACCAAGCTGCCATCTGAGGAACACCAAATGGTCCCAACTCAGCAGGAAAGGATGACCACCAAGGACCAAAACAACATGGGGGAAAAAGAACCCAGAAAACAGAGAGACCTACATGAATTGGTGACTACATCAACAGGTAACCAGAAGAACCAGATGGTTCCCAGCCACCACCAGTGATAGCAGTGATGGGACTCACAAAGTTGAGTCTCACTGGCAACATAAGAATAAAAAGGGGTGCACCCACAGATCTCCACTAAAAGACCACAATTGATGGTCCAGGGGCCTGGGGGTTCCCTGGGAGCATGGCTTCTGGCTCTGATGCTGCCCCATTCATAAATCATAATGGAGGTCAACTGTTCGGGCAGGAATGGATTGGACTTGGTGACACAGAGTAACCATATCATGTGTGCATTTTATGGTTTCATGTATCTACAGTATATCCTCCTGCTGACCTGTAACTGGAGGTAGGGGAGAGAGTGGAGAGAAGGAGACAGGAGATTGTTAGGAGGATATGACATGCATAGAATGGACAGAAGGAGTGTGCTGTCACCAGGCAGGGAGAGCAGAGGAAGCTGCACATAGGCAGGCATACAAATTTATACAGGACTGTACATTTTCACTCAATCCATAATAATAAAAAAAAAAAAACTAATCTGGCACTTCCTTAAAAAGCTGGAAATAGACATAGCATTTAACCCAATAATTCCACTGCTTGGAATATATCCTACAGAATCAAGACCATTCACACCAACTGATACATGCACACGAATGTTCATTGCAGCACAATCCACGATAGCAAAAAGTTGGAATCGACTCAGATGCCCAGTAACAGAAGAATGGATGGGTAAACTTTGGTATATGTACTCAATGGAGTACTATATATACATTGATAAGAACAACGATGATAGCAGGACAGATCTCTCAATTTGGTCTCAACTAGAGAACATTATGTTGAGTGAAACTAGTCAGCGACAGAAGGACATTTATTATAAGAGACCCCTATGATAAAAACTTAAAAGCATACTCATACATAACAGAAAAGACTCTTTGACGACTACAAGGGTGGGAAGGGTGGGAGGGTTGGAGGGAGAGGAACGAGGGTTTAGATTAGATAGTTGTTAGAAATTTGGTTGGGTGAAACTGGTGACAATACACATTAGTAAGAAGATCAGTATTAATGGGACTTCGACACAACTTGTGTACTCCTCCTATCTTAACCTAATATTGTAAGCACAGAGTATGTACACTTTCATTTTTTATTTAATAAAAAAAACCTAAAAATATCTCATGTTAAAAAATTAATGAATACATTTCAAAGAAGAAATCTCAATGAGAGTTAGACAATACTTTAACTGAAAGATAATAAAAAATAAACCATAGCAAATTTGTGAGATGCAGATAAAACCCTGCCTAGAGATAAATTTATCAGCTCAAAGGAATATATTAGAGAGGGAAATGATGAAACATGACAAACTAAGGAGTTCATGTCAAGAAATTTAAAAAAGAACAGCACACTGATCACAAAGAAAAAAAGAGAATATAATAAAAAGCAGAGCAGAAATTAAAGAAATAGATACAGACACAAGGAGTATCAATAAAGACAAAGATCACTCTTTGAAAATCCTTATGATATTGATATTATCCTGGCAAATATAAACAAAGAAACCAATGACAAAAATCACAGTACCAGGAATGAAACTATCTTGAAACAGAATAGAGCTAAACGATTTATACTACGGATATCAAGAACTATTACGAAACTATAGTAATATAAAACCAAACAACCAAGTCCACTGCCATTGAGTCAACTGTGACCCACAGCAGTCCTACAAGACAGAATAGAATAAACTGCCCTAAAGGGTTTCCAAGGAGCAGCCGTTTAATTCCAAGTGCCAACCTTTTGATTAGTAGCCAAACACTTAACCACTTTGCCACTGGAGCTCTGATAACAGTTTAAGCAAACTTAATAAGTAGTTGATTTTTTAAGATTTAAAAATGAAGCTATAGCTGAGGACACTTTACATTACAGAATTCAAGGAAAAATTTACCTTGTGTTGAGTATCACGTAAAGTTAATCCCTTCTGACAGATAAATTTATGAACCCTCTTATAAGAGAATTATAGTCCATTTTGCTGTCCTTTACAGGGAACTTAAGTATGTTTAGCGCTCATGTGTAGGAAACTAATCACAAGTGCTTCAAAACACACCTCTTAGCTCTTTAATATGCTTTCTATTTATTAATTAACAAGTAAGCTCCCTGAAATTCTTTAATATTAATAAATAAATGACAACCTTGTGCCTTCAAAGCTTCTCCCTACTGGATTGGCACAGTGGGGAAAAGAAACAGTTAATTCCAAAGAAACCCAGAACTTGGTTTAAAAAAAATCAAACCCACTGTCACTGAGTTAATCCTGATTCATAGCCATCCTACAGAACAGGGTAGAACTGCCCCATAGAGTTTCCGTGGAGCACCTGGTGGATTCGAACTGCCAACTTTTTGGTTAGCAGTTACAGTACTTAACTACCATGCCACCAGGTTAGGTCAAAGTTATTCTGACAGTTTGTGATAAATCAAACATGTTTTCCTGATCAAGCCCTTCTCCGGCTTTCCTGAGATTCTGTAGGTGGTAAACTTGTAGGTTTCTTCCATTATCTTGACAGCACACATCAGTTATAACATAGCCCTTGACCTCAAAAGCACTGGTTGGATGAAAAGTAGTAAAAGGCTTGCTGTCGTACATACCTGAAAGAAGCTGCAGAGTAAAACACAATGAATAAGAGACATTTTCTTTTCTTTCCTTTAGAAAACAGATCCATAAAGTTCACATTAAGAAAATGAAATTATTTCTTTCCCTCAATTGACAGGCCTCATAGATATAAAAGCAGCAAACTCCAAATGCAGGAGCAAATACGCTTTGACTTTCGCATTGCTTAAATCAATTGCCATTGAGTCAGAATCGACTAAAAGGAAAAAAACAAAACAAAATTGAGGACATTCAACTCAATTCTGACCCCTAGTGACGCTATAGGAAAGAGTAGAACTGCTCCAGAGGGCTTTCAGGGAGTGGCTGGTGGATTCACACTGCTAGGCTTTGGTTAGCAGCCAAGATCTGAACCACTACACCACACTCCATTGTCTGCTTAGTCATCTCATATTAATTAATGAATTACAACTATTACAACTAGCTATTAAAACTAAAAAACAATTGCAACTAAAAAGGCCTCATGAAGTATGATCCAACGCTTTGAAGGATAAATATATGCTTATTATGCTGTTAAATACAAAGTACTTCTACCAACATACTTAAATAAATTAAGATTGATGGCTAATTCTTTGAATGATGTACTCGTTACTGAAATTTCCTTATGAAATTCATTCAGAAGGTAGATAAATGTACTAGTATTACGATTCAGGAGTACAGAAAGATATTCAGCCACTGTGCTTTGGACTTTGGTAGGATTATCATATTCACATATCAGGAAGTCACAGTAGCCACTAATTAAAGGGCAGTCCAAAAGTTACAGAAGACCTCTGCATAAACAACATTCTCTTTAGCAATTTTTACGATATGGAAGAAAACTGTGCTGAGGGGATGTCCTACATGCCTATTTTAACTGAATCAAACAATTAAAAGGATAAAATTACTTCTTAAAATTTTCTAGTACACAAAATTCACTGTACCAATTAATAAGTAGCTAGCTTTGCCTATGAAAGAAAGTTATTATCTTTGATTAAGGGTATATTATGAAAGTAATGCCCAATGAAGGTAAAAAAAAGTCAGTCACATGGCAATTTCCCTTTTGTCCATTTTTATGACAGATATACTCAAAATACTCCAACTGTCTAGTGTCCTTATCCATCAAATGGAACCATGTATTATACTGGGCTTCCCAGATGACTCAACCTTAAAAGGCCTCTCCCTGGATTTTAGAAGTGAAATTTTTCATAGATATATGTTTAGAGGCTGTTCAATGAAGATTATGTAGTTCCTTGTCATTCCTAAAAAGTTTTAGCAAGTAATAAAACGTTTTCTGGCAAAATAGGGTTGTCTGAAGTAAGACAAGTGTGAGAACTTGTCTTAATGCCTGGATGTTTTATCGCTGACTCAAACACATGCCAGCAGTAATAATTCTTCAGTGTTTGCCATCTTTGCTATGCTGTGCTATGCTATGTCCCTACATAAAAAAATGGACTGCTTAGAACAGCTTCAGTTGAATGTCCTCAGTTTTGTTTTGTTTTTGTAAAGAAGTAAAGAAAAAATGACTATAATGTCATTTTGTGATCCAGCCCTTTATTTTTTAATCCTTTTCCTATAATGCTGATGATAAGAACTCAGCAGCAGTCTCAATAAAAAAGTTTTAAAATGCAGAAGATAAGTATTCTGATGGAAAGCTGAAGCAATTTGTATAGAATATGAATTTCAACAAAAAGATACACTCAAGACTTTTTCATGTATGATTATTATTTGTGGACTTTCAAGTTATCTAAAATTTTGAATTCAGTCTATTAATTTTTCAGTAACTGCTTATACTAAACAACAAAAAAACTCGCCACTGTCAAGTCGATGACGACTCGTAGCAATCCTCTGTGACAGAATAGAACAGCCCCATAGAGTTTCCAAGGAACCCTGGAGTATTTGCACTGCCAACCTTTACCCAAGATGACCACAGTAAGGAGGACAAGACTAGTAAACAGAAAAAATTTAAATGGCATTAAAATGCAACCTTAGTCTCATTATTATCATACTCTGACAACTTGTATTACCATATCCAAATCCAGCGCTGTCGAGTCAATTCTGACTCACAGCAACCTTATAGGGCACAGTAGAACTGCTCCACCAAGTTTCCACGTAGCACCTGGTGGATTCAAACTGCTGACATTTTGGTTGTCAGGTGTAGCACTTAACCACTATACCACCAGGGTTTCCAATTATAACTCTTGCCAAAGCTAGTTCCTCTGCTACAGAGGCATTAAAGTAGGCCCCGTTATAATCTGCCTTATCTCCAGACTCCCCAAAGCTCCACGTGGTAGTAAGAAGGTTTCATTCTCTCTGCAGAAGCAATACAACTATCACCTGGGCTCCATGGATTGTTTCCCAAGGTCCACCTTTTCTGGAGGAACCTGAAAAACATTATAACAGAAACTTAGAAAATGGAAAAGCTTTCTTAACTGTTTAACACGCATTCTAGAATAAAAGATAATTCTTCCTTTTGTGAACTAGGCAAGCAGTTAAGAGATTTCATGCAATGTGCATGACATACGTATTTCATGGAAGGTCATTTCAGACAAAAAACCTGAATATTAAAAATATATTAACTGCATGAAAGTTGCTATTTAAGGGTTGTTTTTCTTAAAAAAAAAAATCAGCTAGCAATACACTGTGTTTTAACGCTCTTCAGATGTTAACACCTCACTCTCAACAGAAAAACTAGATTTCTACTTTATAGAAAAAGAGAAGGCATCAGCCAGGAATATCTTCAGTTTCTGTTTGTCCCTCCCCTCCCCTACTCCAACAACTACAGTCTCCATTTGCACACATGCTTGACTCCTTCCCTCAGGTGCTTTGAATTTTATGCGATTCTTGTGGATTCCATCCCATCCTGTCTCATCAATGTGTATTCATGCATTCATTCATGCTATTGCTTACTGGTTCTTCTAGAATCACTTCAGGTGTCTGATCCTCTGAAGGAGTCTTCCTTGACTCTTCCTCATCACAAAGGCATTTGATGCCCTTTGTGTGTGCTCTCATTTGATCCAGTACAGTTATAAGAGCTTATTTCACTGTATTATAATTTTCTGCTTGTTCGTCTGCTTCCCCCAAACGACTAGTGAGCTCCTTAAGAGTAGGAATTGTGGCTGATTCATCCTTGCAATCTCATACCAAACAATAGGTTGGCATTTAGTATTGACAGGCTAATTAATGTCATATTTTTTTGATTACTCAGTGAATAAACAAATACTCGTTACTGTGAGCCACAGAGCTAAATCTGCCTCATAGTAACCCCGTGTGACAGAGTAGGATTGCCCCATAGAGTTTCCTAGAGTATAATCTTTAGAGAAGCAGATCACCAGGTTTTTCACCCACAGAGCAGCTGATGGGGTTGAACCAACAGCCTTTCAGTTAGCAGCAAAGCCATTAGTCACTGCACCACCAGGGCTCCGTAAACTGATATTTACATCATAGTAAATTATCTTCCCGGTATTTGATTATCAACGTAAGTCCTAAAGAACTTGGGTAGCTGGTAAAATTTTGCAATCTTTAATATATTATGAAGCAAGATAATTATACAGTTCTCTACTCATTTATTCAGCAACCACTCATCGAGCACCTACTATATTCCAAACACTATTGTAAGTGCTAGGAAAATAGCAGTATACAAAATAGACAAAAGCTCCTTTTCCAAAACTCAAAATCCAGTAAGTAATATAATAAGCAGTCCTTATGCATCAGATGATGATAAGGACTGTAATGAAAAGTAAACCAAGGAATGGCAATTGTGAATGAGTATATACAGGTGAAGGCTACTATTTGCAGGGGAAAAACATAACAAAATCCACAGCCATTCATGATCAAAAATCTCAAACTAGGAATAAAAGGAAACTTTCTCAACTTAATAAAGAACATCTACAAGAAAAAAAAACAACTATAGTTAACATCATACTTAGTGGTCAGAAACTAGATACTTCCCCTTGAAAATAAGGCAAGAATATTCCCTCTCACCTCTCCTGTTCAATACTGTATTGGAAGTCTGGTATAATGCAATGATATAAGTAAAGGAAATAAAAGGTACACAGAATAAAAAGGAAAAAAATAAAACTGTCCTTGAAAATATAATTTTCCATGTAGAAAATTCTGAAGAATTGACCAAAAAAACTCCTGGAACTAATAAGCAGTTATAATAAGGCTCTAGGATGCAAGGTCAGTATACAAATGCTGATGTCCTATATACCAACAATAAACAACTAGAAATCAAGGTAAAAAACTAACAGCATTTACATTGACAAAAGTAAAGTGAAATACTTAGATTTATACCTAACAAAATATATACAAGATCTTTATAAGGAAAATATAAAACTTTCATGAAAGAAGGTCTAAATAAATAGAAAATGTCTCACATTCATGGATGAGAGAACTTAATATTATTAAGATATCAATTCTTCCCAACCTGATCTACAGATTCTATGCAATTCCAATCAAAATCCCAGCAAGTTATTTTACAAACATCAGTAAACAGGTTCTGAAGTTTATATGGAAAGGCAATAAACCCAGAACAGCAAAACAGTACTGAAGAACACTGCATTCCACCGACCTATTTGTATATTCTTTGGGAAATATCACATTGCTTTGATCACTGAAGCTTTCTTTGTAATGTAATGATGGATAGCTGACATTATATCTTTGTCAGAATTCATAGGACTGTTAACTAAACTATGGACTTTAGTTAATCATAATTATCAATATTGGTCTGTCAGTTGTAACAAAGGTCTGTCAGTTGTAACTCAAATGCTGGATGTTAATAATAGGGGAAAGTGTGCAAGGGGAAGGAGTTATGTGGGAATTCTCTGTAATTTCCATGTAATTTTGCTGTACTCCTAAAACTGCTCTAAAAGATAAAGTCTGTTATCAAAAAAAAAAAAAATTAGTTGGCTTGATTGATGTTTAGAGGATTTTTGTTAATTTTAAAAAGCCTTTTAAAAATAGAGAAACCTGGTTGATAGTGGTTAAGTGCTACAACTGCTAACCTAAAAGTCACCGGTTGAAATCCACCAGGCATTCTTTGGAAACTCTATGAAGCAGTTCTACTTGGTCTATAGGGTTGCTATGAGTTGGAATCAACTTGATGGCAGTGGGTTTTTGGTTTTTTATGTGCTTGTTTGTTTTTTAAAATATATGGAAAATCTAAAACAATTGAAAACTTTTCATTTTCTATAGGAAGGAACTACAATCAAGCATTTTATTTTAATGCAGTGAGTCACTGTTTGCCTCAGAGACACACTAGGTAGGTAAGCTCCCTGCAGCTATATCTACACTGAGTTACAGTTCAAAAATGTCTCACTAAACCAGATAATCAAGCGAGAAAATAGGAAGTAAACTGCAATTAGAAGATAAACAGAAGAATTTCCTGTGTCAGCAACTGAAGAGACGATTACTCAATTCATTGCATTTAAGCACTATTAAGGATCAGTTCTAACTGCAAGTCCCGAAGGTACAATGCTAGGTAGGTAGGACTCCCTGGTAACACCTAGTGGAGAAATGCTCCCAGATATCCTACCTGTCCCATCCTGCAAGACTATGTCTCCAGGAGACTCTCCAGGGGCTTTTAAAAACAGCAAACTGAGGCAAAGTAACAAGCACAGCTCCTGAAGATTGGTGCAGACTTTCTCAAACTGAGACCCAGGGACCACCAGGAAGCCTTGTTAAAATGTACTAAGATAATGAGGGAGGGGAATCGCTAAAATACAGATTTCTGGCCCCTTTTCTGTCTACTAAACCTGAATCTTGGAAGATAAGAGTCTAGTAACCTACATAGCTAGCAAGCATTCCAGATGATAATTCTTAGATACACTAAAACTTGAGATTCACTGATCTAGTAGCTGTATAATTCAGAATGGTTAACAGTGTTAACTTGTTGAGCAGTTTTTTTAATGATCACTAGATGGATGATACAAAAAACTGTTGTCAGCTTGTCCATTTGCTGAACCATTTTATATGAAAGAACTTTGCTGTTTCTTATAACAACTGTGAAGAATATTTCCCTAGGTGAGATCAGAGGGGAGGGCTAGATGATGGCATTTCTTAGGGCATCCTATATCAACCTAAGCCAGTAACAAACTTGCAACATTCTTGTTTGTATACAGTCACATGTCTCTAAATGTGTGTGTAAATATTGAAAGGTAGAGAGAACAACCCAAAAAGCCAGTAACTCACCTAAGGTACCCTTACACAAATGTTTCATAGAGTATAGGTGATAGGTTGATTGATAGCTAAGACAGAGATGGAGATAGTCCGAAATACCTAATGTGTATACTTACACATTCCTTTTCAAAATGACCTGTGTATTCAGATGCAGAAATGTTAATTTGCATGCCCTTAGTAAAATAGGTAGATAGGTTCAGAGCCATCATAAACAAATGAAGGACGAAATGATGTACAGGTGGATACTGAGTACTAAAAATATCAATATAGTCTTCTGTGTGCAGCGATGGATAACTAACGAAATGATCCAGCAGAATGACTAACAGCAATCTTTCGGGTGAGACACAGGCTGCGTGCCAACCTTAGAGGCTACTTGCCTGTGTAAGCAACTTAAACCTCTTCAAGGTTCACTGCCCTTGTCTGTAAAATAGAGAGTTGGTTTAAGGACTGAATAAGAAAATATAGGGGAAAATGTTTAATACAAGCATATAGCAGGCACTCAACAAATGTTAGCTCTCATAATTTCTTATTAGAATTTTCTGGAATAGACTGATAGAAGGTTATAGAAATGTGTTGATGACCAGGAAAAAAATAAGGAGTTGTGAATATAGCCCCAGTGTGTTCTTAACTTACTGTATAGTATATTACTCCTATGATTTAAAAAAAAAAAAAACTTTTTCTTCTTATGTGATATACATTATGTCTAATCAATATTCCTCTGCTACAGCATTCTACATTTCTTGTGCTTAAAATATGTTACTTCTTAAGAATTTAAAGTTTGGAAGATATGTATTGAAAATCTATACAGTGCATGTGAGCCGAAAAGAACAATGGAACAGCCATAAAAATCTGACTGGCAACCACATGCATGAGGCCCACCCCTTTTCCCAACACATACCACCCCACTTACCCAGCAACCAGCACTGCAAGTTCCCACGCCACCCACTCAGTGATGACTCATGGCCTGTACATCCTCTCCCTGACCACCCAGCAACCAGCAATGCGCACACCCATGCCCCACTGAACAGCTAAACACACACTATCTTATTAGCAATACCAGTCACATCCTGACACACACTATCTGCATCTCTGCCAAATGACAAGCAAGAGATTCTAGTGCCCTCATCCAATATCCACCCAGCTTCAATGCCACACATTTCACCCCCAAACAACTTGCACTTTCACTGATACCCCATCATCTGCTAAGATACCAACTTATATATGCACAGTAGGTCTACCCCATCCATTTGGATAGCACTCCAGACCTCAATGTCCCACAAGTGCTGTGAAAGGACCCTGATTACCTAACACTTGTCACTCAGTATCAGGGAAAGTGCCTGCTTTCCAGTCTCCACTCAGTCAATAAGGGAAGACACGCAAATATAATCACAGAGGACTCTCATATACAACCCACCATACCCACTAGTGAGAGGAAATTACACCCAGCTAACAGACACCATCGAAGTCACACATAGACGAGAACCACAGAACAATTAAAATAAATACAAAGAAAGACATTCTAAAGAGAAAAAGAAGAAACAAAGGTCCAAATCGCCAAGTGCCAAAGGTCCAAATATTTCTTTAAAAAAAAAAGAAAATTTTAAATCACCACAAAAGAAATATATGTACAATCAATAAGTAAATTAACATCTTTAATGCTTTGGATTCTAGGGTCGCCATGAGTCGGATCCGACTCGACGGCACTTGGCTTTTTTTGGTAATGCTTTGGATACAGAAGACAATTATCACTCATACGGAAAAACAGGGTAAGATGGCTCAAACAAGCAAGCAAAACAAAGAGGCAGAAAACCTTCCCGAGGAAGAAATGACAATAAAACTACCTGATAAGAAATTTAAAAGACTTACATAAGGAATTTTCAAAGAGATCAAGCAAACACAGGAACACCCCAGAAAAGTTCAGAAACACAATACAAGAACAAAATGACAAAATGGACAATTAGAAACTATACAAAAACAACTAGAAATCCAGAAGATTAACAATAAAATGTCAGAAATAGATAACTCAATGAAAGGACATAGAATTGAATCAGTGGAAGAATTAGTGAAATAGAGAACAAATCCTTTGATACTAACTTAAGCAACAATGAGAAAAAAGAACAAAGAAAAACGAAAAAGTCCAAGTGTTATGTGGGATACTATCAAGAGGAATAATTTATGCATAATAGGAATTCCAGAAGAGGAGAAAAAAAAATGCAAGAAAATTTCTGAAGATTTATTGACAGATCTCTATTATTCTATTTCTCCTTTACCTTAGTTTTCAGATTTTAAGACTAATGAAGGAGTATACGATTATCTCTAAAGAAAACACCAATTCCACAGGCCATTCTAATCAGGACAGAGGATGTACAGTGACCTGAATCAATGAATAATTTTGTTTCTGTTCAGTTACAGTTCCAATTTCTTCAAATATTTATTACTCTAAAAAGTATTTTGAACAAAAAGAAATTTTAGGTCTATTTTACTCACTTTTTACCTTAATTTCGCCTTTCTGTTTTTTCCAGGATTTCACTGTTCACTTTATTCATAAACTTGATCTCACTACTAAATGTAGCAAGTAATCACCCTTATACTGTACATAGTAGTCATTGGTGTTGTCAGTTATGGCTAAAACCAAATCCCAGAGTTATTTAAGTACCACAGCTTATTGTAGCAGGCCCTAAACATACAACCAAAAGAAGAAAACTGTTTTAACATTCTCTTACATACTATTATATGTGCATTATATACATATGTATATGTTTCAAGATAAGTAGTTTATAGATTTTCGCATATAATAATTTTTAATACCATCACTAATCCTTAATCCTGCACATATCAAAAGGTTGCTTACCAGACATCGCAAACTTTGACATGAAATGTTCAAAAATATTCTTGCATGGATCGGGAAAAACCAGTGTGTCAAATTCTGAGATCATAATTCAATTGTGAACAGTTCTATCACTCTGTAGAAACTTGCTCTTGTATGTCACTGTACCCTTCCCCATGCTGAACTGGTGAAGCAAGGCCATTCCATCAAACTGGTGATTGTATCTTTAACAGGAATAAAAATAGGAAAGCAACCATGAGTAAGGAAAGCATGGGCCAAAATAAGAAAAAGAGTGATGTATCTCTATTTCAAATTCAGAGAAAAAACTGGGATAGGTTCATAGCACAGTTTGGTTAACCAGAGAATTTAAAACCAAAGAAGGATGCATATCCTAGGTACAACAGGAAATAACTTACCTGATCCTGACTGTTATCTCTTTATCGCCCTATAAAAAAGCTTGTAGTTTACAGGATTAAAAACCCTATGCTAGTGGCTTCTAAAACAATTTTGATCTTTGCCCCATGGCCAAGAGGAAAGTACGCTACAGAATGCTCACCCAAATTAAGATAGCTTCCTAAGCTGTTAGAAATGTTTATCTTTGTATGTTATATATATTATGTGTAAGGAGTAGTCAGAATGCAGCCTGCCACCTTTCCCTATAGTCCATGAGTGAACCACTATGCTTAGGATCAAATATGCTGGCCTGCTTTCCTGGAAAGGATGTGGGTGTGGACTGTCTCCCTCTCTGGGCTGTTTCCACCCAGAATACACCCCGTGGTAGACACTGGTATGTGAGTACATTCTTCCCCTTTTCCCCTGAATACATGGCAGTATTCTCAGGAACTGTTTAGCTAGGTACCTTGCAGACTCCACCACTGTCAAAGATTGAATTATGTCCACCTAAAAATGGGTTTATCAATTTAACTGGGCCATGATTCCAGGCATTATGTAATTTTTCTGTAAATTGTAAATCCTGTCTTTACGATGTTAAAATGAGGGGGATGGGTGGCAGTTGTGCTGGTTGGGCGGGACTCCACCTACAAGACTGTACTGTCTCTTGGGACAATCTCTTGTAACAATAAAGAAAAAAATGAGCAGAAAGACAGATGGACCTCACACCACCAAGAAAGCAGTATCAGGAGCAGAACACATCCTTCGGATCCAGAGTCCCTGCACCTGAGAATATCCTTCACCAGGGGAAGATTGATGACAAGGACCTTCCTCCAGAGCTAATAGAGACAGAAAGCCTTCCCCTGGAGTTGAGGCCCTGAATTTGGACTTTTAGCCTACTTTACTTAGTATATTGCAGAGAAATAGATTTATCTTTGTTAAGACATCCACTTGTGGTATTTTGTGTCACAGAAACAGTGGATGACTAAAACAACTACTGTATCTTCCCCACAGGAACGGAAGTCAGCCTGCATCTGCAGCACAAGTTGGGGCATGTGCAAACCACTCAGCTACAGAGGAAAAACCACATACCTACGGGGACTGACACTCACTACTGAAACTGACCTTGCTCTGACTCCTGTGTGAGTCAAGTATTAGTCTATCCAGTGCCTGCGTGAGCTGTGAGCTGTGTCTTTCTTGTCAACCCTGACACCTGCAAACCATAGAGTAGATTGACATCCCAGGGCTGCTACCCCTGGTAACCCGCATTATTATGCTCTTTGCCGTCCTTTATGAGGTGGGACACTTCCCCTAGTGGTGATAGCAAATGTCATTTGCTTGATACAGGACTTTTTCCATTTATTCTAAAACTTACAAATTTACTAAAAGTATGCTAAAGTAAACAAATGAAATGATTGTCCTCCCTGAATAATCTGCTTGAGTGAGGAAACACTGAAAAAACATAAGGAAAAGTTTGTGACTTTGTTTTTAAACAGGTAAAACATCATGTAGTCTTTTCCTTCACATACTTTAAGGTTTAAACGCTTAATGGCTTCAGCAGAGATAAGCAAGACTAATAATTATTGTCTTGAAAGGTGATGATGCTTAGACTACCATCCAGTCATTAAAGATTATGGTCATTTCATTAGGTAAAAAAGAGCCCAGCAGACAGAAGAACCCATGTAAGTGGGAGACTGTATCAAAATGTGACCAGAAGAACCAGATAGTGCTGGCCACCACTAAAAACAGCCATAATGGGGCACACAATGTTGAGCCCCTGTGGCAACATGAGAAAAAGAGGGGTACAGCTCAAAAACTCTACTAAAAGACCACAACTGATGGTCTGAAGGCCCAGGAGATCCCCTGGGAACATGGCCCCTAGACCTGCTGCTGCCCCTGTCTAGAAACTGCAACTGAGGGCAACTCTTTAAACAAAAATGGACTATCTTTGGGGACACAACGTGACGTACTTTATGGTTCTATGCATTTATAGGATCTGTCCTACCGGTCTCTTTGTAGATGGGAGAGAGGAAGGTGAAGAAGAGGGACAGGAGCTTGTTCAGAGGACATGACAAGTATCAAATGAAAAGGAGGAGTGTGCTGTCACGAAGCAAGGAGAGCAGAAAAGCTGTAGATAGGCAGCCATGCAAAACTGATTTGGATTGTATACTTTCACTTAATTATAATAATAAAAAAGAAGAAATAAAGGTCATTCTCAGCCGTGATGAGGCACACAATGTTGAGTCCCTGTGACAACATGAGGAAAAGAGGGGTACAGCTCAAGAACTCTACTAAAAAAATCACAACTGATGGTCTGATGGCCTGGGGGATCCCCTGGGAGCATGGCCCCAGACCTGCCACTGCCCCTGAGCAGAAAACACTGCTAAGGTCAACTCTTCAGACAAAAATGGACTGGACCTGGGGACAGAGTATGACCTCATGGTGTGTGTACTTCATGGTTCTGTGCATTTACAGGACACTGTCCTACTGGTCTCTTTCTAGATGGGAGAGAAGAGAGTGGAAAGGAGGGGACAGGAACTTGTTTAGAGAATACCACAAGTATAGGATGAAAAGGAGGAATGTTCTGTCACTGGGCAAAGGGAGCAGAAGAAGCTGTACGTAGGTGAGCATGAAAAATCGATTTGGATTGTATACTTTGGCTTAGCAACAATAAAAAAATTACAGTCATTCAGATTTTGTAGCAACATGGGCTTAAAAAAAGAAAGCTTATGATACAGTGTTAAGATTTTAAAAAGCAAGGCAAAAAATATACGCAGTCTGATTGTTATTATATAAAATAGTTACAGAAGTCAGGGGAAAACTGGAAGAAAATATACCAAAGTGCTAATAGAGGGTGTGTCAAGCTGTACAGACTCTTTCTGCCCTCTTTTCTGTATTTCAAAAAGTTTTACACACAAAAAAATTACAATGAAAAAATTTTCTAGTATTTAAAACTGTTTAGAACAAAGCAAATTCTTTCCTGACCATAGGGGTTTCTTCACACGTTTGCATGTCACCAGTAGTAGAACATGTGCAGAGAAACGGTGTACTTATGATTATGGGTCCTTGGTTCATTCACATCTATCTATCAAGTCCTACCTGGATGCTGAGCACTATTCTAGATAACGGGGATATGAACAAGAAAGAAAGTCTCTGCCCTTGTGTGACACGGAGCAATATATCTCTCCTTCTCGTGGGGGGACACTGTTAGTAAGCAAATAGACAAATAAAAAATACTCAACAGCGAGAGTGCTATGCAGAAAATCAGAATAGGCAAGATAATAGAGTTTTTAGAATGAAAGATCAAGGAAAGCTCAAAGGACATGAGACTTGAGCTGAGGTTTGAATGTAAAAACTGGCCAGACTTAGCAAGAGGAGAGAAGGGAGATAAGAGCACTAACACCAAGGCACTGAGCAAACAATGAATGGACCAGGTTTGAGAAGCTGGAAGAGGTCCTTGTGGCTGTGAAGAACGTCAGTCAGGGAAGGGGTAGTCTGAGTAGTCTGAGCAGTACTCAGGAACTTGTGGTAAAACAGAGCAGGAAGGTAAGACGAGGAGCTCCTGACACCACTTCTCTTTTGTCATAAATCTACAACTTCAAACTTAAAATACTCTTCAGAGCAGAAAAATCAAGACTTTTTAAAAAGAAGTCTGTCTTTTGGGAAGTCCATTTTTCTCCTACAGACTACAATTTTCTTCAGCTGTAATAAAAGGGATTAAACGGCAATTCCTCAGAGAGCAATCACATAGAAATTCATATTCCACACAACCATTTTATGCCAAGAAATTCACATTAGTCTCCAAACTTAAGGCTTATTTATCTTTTCCAAACTTGAATTTCCTAAGTCCAATTAGAACTACAATAGCCACTGAGTCACGTAGGAAACTGTCCTTGGACTTGAGCAGAGATGATCTGTGGAGTCTCCTCCACTGTGGTCAGTAGCTATGTAACACATGGCAGACATCTCTGCTTACTTAAGATCACTTTTTCTAATAAGCATTTGCCAAGAAGTTTTTCAAAATTTTGAAGAAACTAAAAGCACATAAAGGTTTTTTCTTAACTGTGATTCAATCTGCCACAGGAAACCCCAAACACGTCTCTATGCCATTCTATCTGTTCTCTGTACCCTGTGACAGCACACTCCTCTGCACTCTGTGCTTCCAGTATTGATTCAACCAACACTTGTCCCCTCCTCTCAACCCTCCACTCTCCCTTCTAGAGAGGAACTGGCCAGACAGCCTCATATATATATTTAAGCCAAGAGGTACGCACAACATCTGCATCACTCTATGTTGCATAGCCCAGTCCAATTTTTGTCTGAAGAGCTGGCTTCTGCTCTAGGCTGGCTGCAAGTCCACAGACCATGTTCTCAGGGGATACTCCAGTATGCCAGACCAACAAGTCCCGTCTTTTAACAGAGGTCTAGATCTGCAGTACCCTTTTTCTCGCAAAAGGGCAAAAAAAATTTACCAATTATCTGTTTCTCAATAGACAATCCTCTTATCTACCGGCAAATTAGTGGAAACCTAAGTCTAACACCAAATTTAGACTTCAGATTCCTCTCTCTCCTTCCTCATTCTCAGACCATCAACCTTTTGGTTCTCCATTTGCAAACTATGACAATTCTTCTTGTACTTCTAGTAGTATAAATCTGCCTAAGAACAATTCAGGGCTTTAATTACTATTATTATCATTTCTTGTGGTTGAATAAAGCTTGTCTTTTTCTAAGAATACATCTACATGCTAATTTCAGATGTGCTGGTGGCAACCTCTATGCTATGATGAAATAAATAATAGCCAACATTCAATATTACTGAAATTACACTGACCCCAGTATTTAAATACATCTAGAATGCTGTTCCAAAAATGTCAGAGAAATTACTGTAAATTTAATTGGATCTTAAATTTAATTCTAGAAGGAATTAAATTTTAATAGCATATATATGAATGTGAATGGCATTTTCTAGGAGAAGTGTGTCATAGTGTCAGCAACAACTGGTCTGAAATTATTGGAAGTTCGAAAGCCACAAAAAATAAAAATCAGTGTTACATAATCAGATGCTGAAACCTGTCCTTATTATTTCATACTTACTGAGCATTCACAAGGCAGTATTACATAACATAGAAAAACCCAACCATTGTTTGTAACTCAATTCCAAATCATAGTGTGACCTCCGTAACACAGTAGAACTGCCCCATAGTTTTCAAGGAGTGCCTAGTGGATTCAAACGGCTGCTGTTTTGGTTAACAGGGCTCTCAACCACTACACTACCAGGGTTTCCACATAACATAGAGGGATAATTAAATATACAACTTATTAGATATTATAAAATATAACTGTTTATTTCATAACAGTTTGTCACTGATTTAAAAGTCAAGATTTGAAAAAAAGCTAACATGTAGGAACACTATTCCTCTGAAGAGGTACAATTCACATTCTTTTAGCAAAATAGTTTACAATGTTATATCTATTCTGTATTTTTCCCAAGTCTTCCAAAAATTCAGTTTGGAACACCTAGGACTTTCTACTCCCCTATAGGCTAACAATTCAGTCAAACCCAATTATTTCCTTACTTCCCAGACAAAATTCACATTCCCCCTGAATGTTCTTCCCACTGCTTTTCCTAAGGAAAGTCTACACATTGTTCAAAGTTCACTTAGGTCGCTATTCCCTTTAAGAGACACCATGGTATAATAACATTTAAGAATGTAAATTCAGGCTCTGCTGGGCTACAGGCTGCCTAGCTTAAAATCCTGGTCGGCCACTTTCCAAAGAAGTACCCGTAAGCAAGACACAACCCCTCTGTGCTGTTCCCTCCTTTCTATGATGGGAATAAGCATTTATACCTGTGCTAAGGTTGTAAGTAACAAATAAGCTCATCAGTCTAATGCTTTCAGAACACAGTAAATATTTTAAAATGTTAGTTATTAATTATATAGATTTTCTTTAGTTTTAAAAATATGTATTTGTTGTTGTTGAGAATATATACAGCAAAACACATCAATTCAACCATTTCTACACGTCCAATTCAGTGAAAGTGACTACATTCTTTGAATTGTACAAAAGTTGTCACCCTCTTTCTGAGTTGTTCCTCCCCTGTAAATATAAACCTACTTCCACAAAGGTTTTTATCCAATCTTTGGAGTTGCTGTTGTCGATTTGATCCCATATAGATATTAAAAGAGCATAATGCCCACGGTAGACTTTTTTTTTTCCCCCCCCGCTAGTTAAGCTAGACTATTGTCTAAAAAGACTTCAGGGTATATTCTTGGTTTAAGGTATAAAGATTTTCTCAGGACAATAATTTCAGGGGTTCATTCAGCCTCAATGGCTTTAGAAAGTCTGTTCTGCATTTACCCTCCTCCCCCCACCCCCCACCCTCACCCCCAATTACAAGCTTTTAAGACCCCAAAAGAACAGAAATATTAAACATCTTATTAGATCAAGTAACTGGGATGTCCTGTGAAAAATAACGCTAAACCCCCAAGCCAAGGGACCAAATCCATGAAGCTTTTGGTTGTACACAAGCAGCTTTAGCAGCTTTTTTATTTATTTATTTTGGTCATTGTAAATGCATCTATCATATAACATTTGTTAGTTCAAGTCTTTACAAGTGTGCAATTCATTGACAGCTGCATAACACAATATATTCAACATGATTGTTCTATCACTGTTAACCACCCTGCCATGCACCCTGGTAACCACTAATAAACTTTAGTCTCTATATTTGCCTCTTTTTTTTTTTTCCTTTTAGGTGAGGTCATACATTTGTCTTTTTGCGATTGGCTTATTTTACTCAGAATAATTATTCACATGTGTTTTAATGATCAATCCAAGATGTAGTATCTTCTGTCTTTGAATTATCTTATTCATTCCACAAAATGCTAGGCACTCTTGAGGGATAAATACTATTGGATACTGCTGTATAAAATACCCAAATGTGAAAGCTGTTTCCCCGATGACAAGAAAACAAATACTGACTCGGTCTTCTTTAATTTCTGGCTCTGTGGTATTGCTGCCTGTATCAGCCACACACAGCAGAGAACTTCAGAAGCCCCTGGTAGAGTTCAAGAAAACAGGTACAGAATTCTAAGTTCAGAATGAATAGTAGAAATAAGACAAGGAAGAGGAATCAGCAAATCCCTACCTGGGATTCCATGCACTGTCACAGAACAGAAATCCATGGTGATAGTAAAAAGATGACTGGAAAAAACAGAGAAAGATTCTAAAAATCAGTTTTGAGTTCAGTACCAGCAATTTCCATGATTTCCAATTCCTCACACTGGCCTGCAACTGTATGCACAACTAAACGGTGAACACTCACAGAACCACCTGGCTCACTGACAGAATTGGGGCAAGGAACGGATTTTCAGTCTGCGTATAATGTCTCTCAGTCTCATTTCAGTGACAAGTCCCCCAGTAGCCTATCCACGAGTCTGTTTGACCTACTAAAATTGTTGATCTTGTCAGGTGTCAGAGACAGTTAATGATTCATATTGACACTATGTATAACAGAACAAAACACTTCCATGTCTTGCACCACCCTCACAATTTTTGTTATACATGAGCCCATTGTTCCAACCACACATCAATCCACCTAGCTGAGGGTCTTTCTCCTTCTCGTTGACACTCTACATTAGCAACCATGATGTCTTTCTCGAGGGACTGGTCCCTCCTGATAACATGTCCAAAGTATGTGAGGCAGTCTTACCATCCTTGCTTCTAAGGAGCACTCTGGTTTTACTTCTTCCAAGATAGATTTCTTTTGGTAGCCCACAGTGTAGTCAATACGCCTCATCAAAAACAGTTCAAAGGTATCAATTCTTCTAGTCTTCTTTATTCATCATTCACTTTTGCAAGCATATGCGGCGACTGGACCATCAATAATGTTCTCCCTAAATTCTCTCCCTTTCTCTGTTCTCACATTACAGCTTAGTCAGCTGATTCATGGGGTCACTTTCATTATGCCACTCCTCTCCTGAGAAACAATCTGGATCTTCTCTTTCCTTACAGAATAAAGTCCAACTCTAGTCTGGCAATAAAGGACTCTACAATCTGGCCACAGACTTCATCTTTTCTCTATCTACTTTTCTATTGTATTTTTCCTGTTTTCTATTTCTTTAACTTGCATGACATTTTCTTACAATCTAGTATGATTAAGACCCTGTGAAGGTATGCCCTTAAAAAACATTTATAATTTCATTAACTTAACAAACATGTGTAGAACTGAGAATATGAAAGTAGCCAAGGTTCAGTACCTTCTCTCGAGTAGTTTGTTCATACACTATTCCCCTTTGTGAACTCTGATCCCAATCAAGTGATTTCCTAACATTCTACGAGTTTTTGTTCCTCTGTGCCTTTGAAAACATTTCCCTACCCAAAATATACTCTCTCTTTACTTTTCGAAAATTCAATTCAAAATCTCCAACACCCTGGCCTAATGCATTCTAGTAACTCCCGCAGGTCATATTGCCTTTAACATCATGCTTGTCACATAATGCTTTATTTTGTAAGATGCTTTTAACACATACATGTCTGTATGTATATTTCAAGAAAGGCATGGTTAGCATTATCAGAAAAGGTTAACAGTGTCTTAAACTACACTGTATTGCCCACAATTTATTCCAGACACAGTGCATTGTACAAAGATCAGTATTCTAAACACAGTATGTTGTACAAAAATCAGTACATATTTTTATTAGCAATCAAAAATAATTCATAAACTTGTAAAATTTTATTGACATGGAAAAGAATGATGTCGGAAGTGCAAATTAAAGGGTAATGGTATTCCTGCAATAGCGTATCATCAGCTGTGAGATATTCTTGTCTATGTGGCTATTACTACAGCCATCAAAATTTGATCAAGACAAGCCATAACTAGGTTTCCAAGCACTTTTACTGACAAGTAGCTATTCTTACCAGTAAATACCTTGTGACTTAAGATCAGTTCCCTAGGCTTAATCTTAACAAATAAAATAATCAAACTAATTTTCTGAACCTGCAAAGCTAGGAATCGGATACTTAACAATGGTAACACCATCAAGACATAACAAGTATACTATCAAATCCAATTAAAAAAATCATTTGGCCTTCTGTTTCACATTAATAATACATGCTTGGAAAAAATAAGAACATTACTTGATGAGGCCCAGTATTTTTTACTTAGAACGTTACAGAACTCTGTAAGGTAAAATAATGATGCAAAATCTAGGTGACATGTAATATTAATTCACTTAATATTAAAAAACTCCATTTCTTGTACTTTATTGGCCTCCAGCCTACCCTGTGCAATCAATGTACACCTCTAACAATATTTTTTCTACTTAATAACCAATTTTTTTGTAAATGTTGTCTTATTTTACTGTTGTCATCCTTTCTTGTACGGGTATTTATGTTATTTAGTATATAAGCCGTAATAAGACTTTGATGACATGAGACTTTGAGTTTAAACAGCAGCAAGACAAACGTGCTTTCTACCATAAAAACAGAAAAAAAAACAATGCTGTCAAGCTGATGCCAACTGGTAGCAACCCTGTAGGACAGAGTAGAGCTGCTTCACAGTTTCCAAGGAGCACCTGGCAGATCACAATTGACAACCTTTTGGTTAGAGATGTAGCACTCACTACGCCAAAGGGTTTCCTGCTTTAGGCATGTTAAATTGCCTGTGGTACTGTTTGCAAATATGTCTAAATCTGTGATTCTTTACATTGGCAAATACAAGGACTGCCAATTAAAGTTCATGAATTCATCCTAGAAGAAGTGCTACATACCTCACTGCTGAAGACCACTACAGTCAGCTTTGAAGAAGCCCCTTTGGGAAGCTATACACTGATGCCAGTACCTCGTTCATCCTTCAAAGCAATTTTGGAACTCTTTCTCTGGAACTGCCATCATAGCTGTTGTATTACCCTTGATGTTCTGAATGTCATTGAAATGTCTTCTTTTCAATACTTCCTTTATCTTTGTGTAAAGAAAACAGTTATTGGCGCCAGATAAGGTGAGTAGAGATGGTGTTCCAACAGTTATCTGTTTACTGGCTAAAAACTCCTTCACAGACTAGACAATTAAGTTCATGAACTTACCACTATGCACCATGGCCATTCCAGAAAGAGTTCCAAAATTGCTTTGACGTCTGTACTAAGCACTGGCATCAGTGTATAGCTTCCCAAGGAAAGTACTTTGAAGGCGATCATAGTGATATTCAGCCATGAGGTAATCTAGCACTTAGGACAATTAAGTTTGCAGACTTGTTATACCTTGTACATACAAAATAAATTATCCACATGATTGAAAAATAGGTCCTGTGATTTTAAACTAATCTGATTAATAAAATTAACCCATGTAGTTACATGATGTATTGAAATTATTCAACAAAATTTCTGCAGGGCCTTACATGAAAGGGAGAACTTTTTAGATAGATTGGTATTAGAGATACTGTAGCCCAAATTGAATTTTCTTAATAGGACTGAAGTGACTTGTCAAGGGTATCTTGTTTAAGCTACTTTCTGCTTCTGGACTACTAATTATTATCCCCTACCACATTCTGCTAAGGCTTCTGAATATAATCTGTTAACTACACATCATGATAGAGTTAATGTGTAAAAAAGTCAACTCATACACAGTTTTCATTAATAATTTCTAGATTTCACTGACTACTTTTAGTACAAGGAAATAATTTTAAACTCTAAATTTTTATTAACCACATATAGTAACAGCAAAAATAATCAAGTGATATTAACAGCAATAGCACCTAATTATAATGTATTACATACTGAGAAAACAAATTATCTTTAATGCTTTAATTTTTTAAATAACAGACCATAAAAAACATTTTAACCATCTCCAAAGATATATGCTACTTTTAAAAATATTATAAATGAAAAAGTACAGTATGTTAAACATTATCAAGTTAACTCATTGAGTTCCTTTTATAAGTTTAAGACAGGCTAGGAAGCTTAAGAAAAAAGAATCTACATATGTTTTAAGTAACTTATATTTTTATAAAGTGTCAAATATTCAACCCTAAAAATAAAACAACATGCTTCACACTGATGTTTAGTGTAAAGATTCTTTTAATCTAGAAAAGAAACTTTAGGAGTGTCCCCTTCTACGGTTACAGTATACATCTTCCTTTAAAACTAGACAGCTTTCAGAACTTAAATGCTATTTTTTCCATATAATAACAGTAGGATTCGTAGCTTAAATTCTCGACTTATTCTAAATACACAACTTTATCTGTGCAGTGTGTTTGCAATCAGTGTAAACTTCTGTCTCAGCAGCTCTCTCTTCTGTATTAGAAAATTTTCAATTGTATTGGCTTCTTTGAAGAGTCCATCTATCTCATCAATGTAAGATGCATCTACTGCTGCTCTCTCACTAGTAGGAAAAAGTTTTATGTTAAATTAGTTATCAAGTCTAAACACACCATCACAGTGTTGTTCTTTACTATGTTTATAACCAATTTCATTTAAATGGCTTTGTGCACCAAAAATTTACTCACTTTGCAGTAAAAGTTACTCCCACAAATATTTCTGACTGCTTAATCTCCCCACACAGCAGAAAGCGTATCTTATGTATTATAACTTTAATACTGAACTGTATGTATATTCTTTTAATAGCCACAAGTTATTATTCAAATACAGTAACCACCCAGTAGTTTTATAAAACTGCCTTATAAAACATAATGGTCTCAGGTCAACAAAATACTTAAATTTCTCATTCGAATATATCTAGATAAATATAAATATTCAAATGCTTATTTTGTCTTTAAAATTGCTCTGCTATCATGAATTTCAGCCAAACTGTATTTTCTCAAATAAGTTTTTACATCAAATTTAACATGTAATGTCACCTAATTACAGACCTAGCTACAGCCAGCCCAGTATTACTTCTGACAATAGGAAAACAAAGGATGTTTAATGGAAAAGTTAGTGCTACTGCCTGAAAATAACTAATCTATAAGAAATTGACGTAGAATCTAAAAACTCCAAAATTATCATTCCTGGGTTGGTTTTTCAGACACTAAACTAAACTTCCTATTACAGAGTTTCCAGGAAAAAAAAAAACAAACTTCTATTTCTAGGGTAGAGAGCACTTACCTTAAGATCTTTGCATAAGTAGACAACATTAGATTAATTTCCTTACTCATATCTGCTAAAAAAAATCATTAAGTTATAAACTGTAACACACATTCTGCATTATAAAAATCAACATAGTATTCTTTTATACAGAAATATATGCATTTTATACATCACCATTCACATCTTTCTCCAGGGCTTCATCTTTATAAAACAGTCCAGAGCTTTCAGAGAAAGATGAATCTGATTTTCCAAGAGAAGACTGCTGTGGACTATCTGGCATCTGCGGCTATGGAAGAAACCAAAGAAGACAAGTACACAGTCAGGAAGCCACTGAGGACACATCTAAACCAAACCAAACCCACCGCCACTGAGCTGATTCTGTTTACAGCAGCTAAACAGGGTAGAACTGCCCCATAGAGTTCCAAAGGTTATAAATCTTTATGGAAGCAGACTGCAACACCTTTTTCCTGAGGAGCATCTGGTAATTTTGAACCACTGAATTTCTGGTTAGCAGTCAAGCTCTTTTAACTACTGTGCAACCAGGGCTCCATGAGGACATATAAAGTCTGTTTAAAAAAAAATCAAATATAACATTTTCCAGGAAAAAATAAGTGCCAGAAATTATGTACTCCTGTACCCTACTAGTCATCTGGAAACTTTCAGTACCAAGAAGCACTTTGTTCAACCTACTGAATTAGACTTTTCATATGGTTTAAATGTCACCCGAAAGTTTCCTGTATCTTGAACCAGTTAGTTTCTAGAGCAACATGAAACAGTAAAACTGCCACTTTAGACAATATTCAAATGCTTACAAAATTTTACAAGACAGTATCATCTTTAAGAGAGCAAATAATGTCCCAAATGAAACAGACCACGTAGTGGGAATAGTAGTGAAGAGGGACAGGGTTCAGTGTCCTTTAAAAATACGTAGGTATCTTATCATAGCAAAATAACTATGTAGAAGTGCGATGTGTCATAAAGGCAGAGGGGACTCTCTTCTGTCTCTAGATCACAAATTACCATAAAGAAATTTCCCAATAGTTTCTTGGAGATCTGTATTTAAAAAAAAGCAGTTGGAGTCAACACAGAGACTGGGACAATTCTGGCTCTTGGAATATGACACATTAAATTGCTCAAAAGAACTTTCTTAAATAGAAGAAATTTGAGAGATATATACAAAACACAACAAGAAGATCCAGGGTCACTTACCTCCAATTCTCTTGGTTTCTTGCACATTCTAGTATCAGGTTTCACAATGTGACTTGCCATATTCTGGCGATATAAGCTGCAAAGTCTACAACAATGCCCAAATTAGGTACAAACTCTACATACAGCTCTCTTGAATCTCTCCCTTTATCATACTTTAGGCTCTCATCTGCCACCTAAACTACTCAATCTTTCCCTTCTCTAATTCATCCTACCAACTGCTTGTTCAGGTAATCTTTAAAAACTCTGATTCCTACATTCACTAACTTCAAAATCCTTCCTTCAAGTATTCATTGCCTCCAGAATAAGTTCAAATTTCATGGCATGGCACCCAAGGTCCTACATCACCTGGGTGCTAATCTATCATTGCCAGTATTGCCAACTACTCTTTATGCACTAAATCAAACTAGCTTCTTTGCCTTGTTTCAGCGTTGGCTCATTTAGGATCCTTTTATCTTCACAAAATCTTAATGCTGGAGTAAATCTTAAAGTTTATCTAATTCAATCTCGTTTTTTACAAATGAAAAAAACGGGGACAGAGATGACTGACCAAGTTCAAACAAATAATATTAACTGGACCAGACCAGAACAAAGATCTCCTTACTCTTCTCGATTCTTTCCATTATCCTACCTTACCTTCAGAAACCCGCGGGCAAAGTGGTTAAGTGTTAGTGCAGCTAATCAAAAGGCCAGCAGTTCAAATCCAGCAGGTACTCCCTGGAAGCTCTATAGGGCAGTTCCACCCTCTCCTACAGGGTCACTATAAGGTGGAATCAACTAGAAGGCTGGGTTTTTGTTGTTGTTTGGTTACCTTACCCTCATATAGCATCCAATTTTAATCTACTTTCCCATAAATTCTGAAGGATTCTTTTCCCTAGGAGTCTGGAAGATTCAAGTTTAAAGAAAAATGGTTGAGAATATAGAACATGTTTTACATCTTAGAGATGAAGAGCCCCATCTGCAATCAAATCATCAATTTATGTTTGTTTTTGGAAAAACTTCGCTGGCCCGGATAACTACAGGTTTGATATTAAGATAGCAACAACCAACTATAGAGAAAGATTTTTGCTGGGTAAATTCCATATAATGCCTCTACATTCCTGTCAGTACCTTTGCAACTTTAATAAATGACACAAGTACAGCAGAGCTAATTTTGCCTTGGAAAGGTGGAAAATATCTCAAAGGCGGCAACGTGAGGGTTGGCAGCTTTCCCTTTCCCCTTTTCTCTGCTACACCTCTGCTCTTCTTCCACAAATTACAGAGTGTACACAAGTCAAATTAAAACTTTCTAAATTAGGTCATTCTTTGTTCCCGCAGCAGTACGTTCCGTTTTCTGTTCTACAGTCTCAGCTTATCTGAGACCACGACTGGACGAGAGGTTGGCAGCCGTCTCCCGACAACCGCCACCGAGGCACCGCAGACGCAGCCCACGGCCGGCGGAGTACCTCACGATCCCGCACTAGCCCTTCGCCTTCGGAACCTCTCTTCTTTTAGGCTGCAGCTGCTTCTTCACCCACTCAGCCCCTCAGGACACCGTGCCCCGACAGGCTGGTTCACCTTTTTCTCCTTCCTAGCCCCCTCCCCACCCCTTTGTTTCCCCAAACGTGTGCTTAGCCCGCACCAGAGACCCTGAGGCTGCACCCATCCTCTCTCTCCTCCACAGTGACATTCTCACGGGTGTTCATCCCTGTGTACCCCCCACACCACTCTACCCAGCGTCGAGACCTTCCTCGTCAGAGAAAGCGCGCGAACTCGGCGGCCTGGCGCTGCAGCGCGAAGAAGCCGCAGTACGCGCTCCCAGCGGTCAGCGCGCGCAGCACGTGACGGAGCCGCGCACGCCGGCCCGGAGCCGCGCACGCTGGCCCGGAGCCGCGCACGCCGGCCCGGAGCCGCGCACGCCGGTCCTGGCCGTGCTCCCGTCCGCCGGCGGCGCCGCTCCTGGCTGCACTCTCTGCGGGCAAAGTCCGCCAGCTTCTGCGGCCTTCTTCCGCTTATCTGTTGGTTTTTCTTTTTTCTCTTCGCCGGCAATCTCCGTGAAAAATCTGTCCCCGCTTCTGAACGTGTGTGTTTGGTTTGGGTTGGAAACCAACTGCGGAAAGCAGGCGGAGTAGTGGTTAAGCGCTAACAGCTACTGACCAAAAAAGTTGGCTGCTGGAGTCCGGGACACTAAATCAGCGTTGTCTCCAAGGCTGGTGGTTTGGGATTTTGGTATCACGGCTAACACGCTATGCCTACACTCCCTTTTCAGTTAAAAGTTACATCCTGTTTAAATAGTTTTCTGAAAAAAAGAGTTTAAACCCACCTTGCCCTGATGCACAAACAACCCTTGTCAGCCCAGAGCCTGTTCTTCACCTCTTTTTCTTCGATGGAACCGAGCTTTCGGAATCACACCGTTTCAGAAAATTTCATTCCTGAGAAGTCAGTTAACGTACTTCACTTGATTACTTTTCCGAAAAATTCTGTAACAGTCACCTGACTCAACATACTGGTATGTTAGCCTCTTTTAGACTTTGACCTCTGGTTTCAAAGACAGACACTTGTTAAACTTACACCCAGTTAGTTGGTTTTGGACGGGGGGGGGGGGGGAAGCATTATCATCTCATAAAACAAAGGTCAGCAGCACCCCTCCATAAATTCCAAGTGCACAATCTTACACCTCTTCCAATTGCATTAACGTGGATACATTATTGTTTTCCTCCTTTTTCTTGTACTTACTTGTTATCAAGGCTTGAAAGTCCTGCGTGCATCTCTGACGTATGACAATTAAGTCCACGAACTTAATTGTTCTCTAATTGCTACACCCTCCATTGCGGAATGTCACTTCGAAGTACTCTCCTTGGGAAGCTATGCACCAACGCCTGCGCCTAGACCACCCTTCAAAGCAATTTTGGAACTCTTTCTGGAATGGCCATTGTGCACAGCAGCAAGGTGGCAAGTTCAGGAACTTAATTGTATAGTTGTCTGTGAGGGAGTATTTAGCCAGTAAACAAAGAAGGATATTGGAACACCCTACCTACTCACCTGATCACGCCCCCAATGACTTTTTTCTTTACCCGAGGATAGATGATGTATTGAAAGGAAGACATTTTCATGACATTCAGGACATCAAATTCGTTTTGCTTGTTTTGCTAAAATTGTCAAAAGCAGATCTAGAAGAATTAAAAGAAAAAATGTTGAAAACCTAGAATAGGTTCTGTATCTTAAAATCAGTTTACTTTGTTATTTGAGAAACTATGCTGACCTGGGTAACTATAGTAAATCTGTTTAGTTATGGTGAAGTTAATGGCACAGTTTGTAATATTCTCAAACACTGTCTGAAGATTGATGTTGACTCGTTTTGAAATTTTCACCACCTATGATAAAAATGAAAGACAAGTCATATTTCATAAAGCTGAGTGCGTTCACTTTAGAGGACTATCCTTTATTCTGGTACTGTATCGTCCGTTGTAATTCTTGTGGTATTAAGGTATCCTTTCATGAAATAAAACTACAAAGGTGTTTTTAGATTTTCAGATATCCTTACTTGGTAAACTAGAAAGTCACCTATTCAACAGCTTCTTCACTATTATCATCATTGTTGTTATTAACTATCCATTAAATCCAGAAGGCTGGGAAATAGTGATCTAATTCCTCTCCCAGTGTTTACATTATATATCTAGACAGGTAATTATCCTTTTGGTTCTTAAAATATTTCCAGGAAACAAATGATTCCACCTAATATATAAATGTTTCTGTCAAATTAAGATAATACTATGGACATTCATTTTATTTTTAAAACCTTATCTCCATTGTATAAGCTAAAGAATACATAGATGAAAATAAGTCTGAGTTAGGGGGAGTAGTTATAGTTGTCTAGTGCTTTAAAATCTTCAAAAGCCTGTTATCATTATCTCACTGAATCTTCTCAAACAGTCCTGTGGAGTAGATAGGCACTGGAGATATTTGGGTTGCTTTATATCCAAGAAAAAAGTTTTTCCTAAAACTAAAAAAGGGATAAATAGTGCCTTCTGCATCTTTAAAGCCGGGGAAAATGTCACTGGAAATGGGCTATTAAAAGTGAGAGCTTGTTTGGTGCTCTGCTTCTGATCACTGTTGGATCCCATTTCATGTTTTTATTTTAATTGGCCCTCTTGGACACTACAGTTGAAGGATGAAACCTTGTTATTTCAAGTTCCATCACATATGTATTCTTATCATATACTTTTTAAATGTCATCTTTTTTTCCTTTTGCTAGTCATCACAGTAAGTAACTTGGACCATCCTGATACAGACTTACCTTGTAATCACTGTTAGGGATGTGATGTTTTTATCACCTTGTGAAATGAAAGAAATCTCTTTTACTTGTTTAAAACAAAGCAAAAACAATTAGCTGCCTATGGAAGCAATTTGTTTTCTTACTCTAGAAACTGTGTTTTCATACTGTCTTTGAACTGGCCCAAACCACAATAAAAAGTCATTTTGTTAATTATTCTGCTAGCAAGTTAATACTATTTGGCATATGTTCAAGAAGGAACAATAGTCTAAGAAATTTTGTTGTAATTCTTCTCAAGGTTGTGATAGTTACACTCGGCACTGTAAAAGTTATATTTTAGGTGCTAAGATTACATAGTAAAAATAGGACTGATATATATGACACTGATATATATGAATTTACACAATCCAGGAAACGTTTGTGCCAAAGAATGTGTGACCATAAACTCCAAAATCAGAAAGAGAGAGAGAAGTGTGTGAGAGGTTGTTACAATGTATCAAGCAGATACTTTTCGAAGTCCTTGAATATCATCTGCAAGAGGTACAGGCTTCAGAGAAGGAAGACACTGAAGTTTTACAGAAGAGATGATTTTATTGGTGATTTTGCATTATGAGCAATAACGGTGTTCTCTGACACTTTATTTCGAGTTCCATTGCCCACATTGGAAGGCGGGTCCAAGGCGTGCCCGCAGCAGTCTCCTCCCTCTTCATTCTTGTTCTTTCACAAGCCTGTGGTCCCCTCTTTCCTCCCCTGACTGCCACTGAGTAAGGCTTTCTGCACTTCTGGCCGCCTGCCTTCGCAGCTGAAGAAGCTGGCACATTCTGCTGTCTGCAAAGCCTCAGGAAAACGAAAGCAACCTTCTAGATCGCGTCCTCTCCTAGAAAACTTTTGGGCATAGGTAAGAAAAACCACTCCGGTGTATTTGAAATCCCCAGCATGGCAACCTATGGTAAGTCACCTACAAAAGTGATTGAGAGGGAATTAAATCCTCTGACATCACTGTCATTGACAATAGGAACATGAGTAGCATAGGCAATGTCAGAAGAGAAACTTTTTCTCTTTTATCAAATATTGGCGAGTACCACTTTAGAGAAGGGATTCTCAAGCTTTTTGGTCTCAGGACTCCTTTACAATCTTAAAAGTTATCTAGGGCCCCCAAGAGTTTTGGTTTATCTGTGTTATTTACTGTATTACTGTAATTAAAATTAAAATGGAAATTTTTAAAATAACTACTTACTAATTTGTTTAAAAAAACAAACATCATATGATAACATAGATAAAATTATTAATTAAAAATAACTTTGTTTTCCAAAAATCTAGTTTGAAGAGGTGACGTTTTTCATTTTTATAAATCTCTTTAATGTCTAGTTTAATAGAAGACCACTGGAGTCTTACCTGCTTCTGCATTTGGTCTATTACAGTATCACAGACAGTGTAGTCTCTGTTAAACTCCATTGTACACTGGTCAGACAATGGGAATGGAAAAGATTTTTTTTTAATCCTAGAATTTTTTTATGGAACTAATTTTGACTCCATGGACCTTCATGGAATCACTGCTTTAGAATGCTTAAATAAGAATCTCTTAAAGGAATTCTCAACTCTGAATCAATTATATTAAAAACAAGTGGATGAAATGCTTGCTCAGTGTTAATTATCTTGGGTTGGGCCACAATTGGACAATATTATAGTCCTCTCCAAATCCACCAAAGCTGTTGCCATCAAGTCTATTCCAACTCATAGTGACCCAGTAGGACAGAGTAGAACTACCCCCAGAGAGTTTTCAAGGCCATAAACCTTCAGGTAAGCCAACTGCTGCATCTTTCTCCCACAGAGTGGTGGTCAGTTCCAAACACTGACCTTTCCATTAGCAGCTGAGCGTATTACACTCTGCACCACCAGAACTCCTTTAGCCTTTTCTAGGAGAATTTTATTTTAAAATAAAGACTCAAAGAATCATCTCTACTTTGAAGTATAAGTAACAAAAATTAGCACACCCTTGTTATTAGTTGCAATGGATTCAACTCTGACTCGTGGTAGCCTTGTGTACATGGAAATGGTACCTGGTCCTGTGCCATCTTCGTGATTGTTGTGCTTGAATCCATTGTTAGGGCTTTGGGATACCCTTGAACTCCTCTTTTTGCCTATATACAGCTACTTAAAGTTCTATTAAATCTTCTCTTGAGGTATCTTGTTTTATCTGGCTTGTTGATAATATAGCTACCGTGTGAATTGTTACAGTAGTTTCATATCCTGTATCTATTCTTTTTCAGAAGGTACTACTTGCAAGCTCAGTAACCTGCAGTATATTTCTGTTGCCTATGAGATTAAATTCAGACTTTTCTGTATGACTTTCAGAGCCCCCTTTAATATAAACCCACTTTACCCTCCCGGCAGAACTGTTTCTACAGTAAAAAAAAAAAAAAAAAAGGCAGTTACTAATTTATTGAGACCAAATGACTCCATTCTATTGTTCCCACATTGCACCATTGTTTTGCTTATTGCTTAAATGTTCTTTCTTGCCCTTGTGTATCTATTAAATCTTAACTGTGCTTTTCTTCATCTATTCAAATCTTAAGCATCCTTCCAAGTGAAATTCAGTTCTCTTTCCTACCCGAGACCGTTTCAGCTATATTGGTTTCATTTTGTTTTGGTTTGTTTTATTGATTTTTTCTTTTTGCTTCTCAAAACTGTTATAGCCCATGAGTCTGTATTCAACAGTTGATTAAATGTACCGTTTATCATTAGTTATTTCTTTAATTTTTTAAGTCTGCTTTCATCGTTACCCCCATCCCCTACCGACATATTCATGAGATGACAAGGTTGTTAAGGAAAATAAGATTTATAGACCTGAAAAATTACATTTTGATTTTGATGCTATAAAAGTTACTAACCACCTGACATTTTGCATATGTCCTCATTTCATCCCATACCTACCGCATTCTACAGAAGTATGCAAGGATAAACATAATCATGGTTGCTTTTCAACTTCAAAGCATTTTTACTTCTAATGTAATACCATACTTCCAAACCCTAGTGACTGGACCATTGCTGGTGAAGTAACTTTTAGCAGCTGCCGTTGAGTTGTTTTTCATTCATGGCAAGCCCATATGTGCTGAGCAGAGCTGCTCCATAGAGTTTTCAAGCAGATTGCCAGATATGTCTTCTGAGGTGCTTCTGAGTGGGTTTAATCTGTCAGCCTTTCAGCTAGTAGTCGAGTATTTGCAACACTCAGGGACTCCTTTGACTGTGTGATAAATATCCAATAGACATATGTTGTCTTAGAATTATAAGGAAATGGAATTAAGAACTTGAAATATTTACTTGCCACAGATAAATGATCCTCTCTTTGCAACCCTGATGAGAATCTAGAATCACAAAATACTGAAGATTGAGTCATCTGCCTTCCTCATACAAATGAGGAAACTGGGACCGTCAGAATCAAGTGACATGCCCGGGCAGGTTTGCAGCTCATGTGGCCTAATTTTAATAATGAAGTCTTATTATGCACTAGCCTCCATCTAATTTCTAAAGGACTGTATAATGAACACATTTTGCTATTGTTGTCTCAAAAATCCTGGATCCTGGATACTGCATATTCCTAAAGTGGTATACTGTTTTAAAAAGTTGATAGTCTGAGAATCTTAGATGTAATATTCTGCTTGCAGGCCCTCTTCCTATTTTTTATCTTTTTCAACTTTCACATGAAGTGAAAGTTCCAAGGCTGAAAAAAATTTTTTTACTAGTCTTTCTACACACTGTTGTCACGGTGACAAGTTTTATTATACCAAGTGTTTATTCATGTAACAAACACCAAGTTCCTACTGTGTAGTAAGCTCTCTCTCAAGTGTTGAGAATTCAGTTCCTTGTCAAGAAACTCAGTGTGAAGTTGGGCAGACCTATTTGTAATCAAAATAATTTTAATTCAGAGCGAGTTTAGAAACAATAAAAGCAAGTAGAGGAAATGCCAGAAGTGATGAGGGCTTGATTTAAGACAGTGCTGATGGAGATGGAAAGATACCAAATTCTGGAGACATTTCTGAATTAGAATCTACAGTACTTATCAGACAAGGGAAAAATAAAACAATGGAATCAAGACGGACACCTAGGTTTCTGTTCAGACAGGTAATATGGACAAGTTTTGAAAAATAATTCAAGAGATTTTATAATTAGACCTGTGGATCTAGAGGTAGAAATTGAAATATGCAAGTTACATATTCCTGCAATAACTACCAACCTCAGTTATCAGCCAAGCACTTAACCCTTAACAGTGAATCAGGCTTCATTTTCCACCCTGTATTCTAAACAGTTGATCCTCTAAACCAAGCTTCAAGGTTTATAAAGTATAGGAGAAAGAGCTCTTCGGGATTTTTTTCTTTGTTTGCTTCCCCCAAATGTTTCTAATTTTCCCTAGCCCCCTCCCCGTCATAAAGCCACAAACTAACATCAAAACCACAAACAAGTAGTTTTTCCACACACTTTAGATTAGCTTAATTTGGATTAAGTTTTTAAGTCCAGTTTTACTTTCCGGACTTCTCTGCCGTACATATTTGGCCTCAGATTATGCTAGAAACAATTTCCATAAGTTCTTTGCTTATGAACACAGACTTGGAAATACGCTTGTGTTGTCAGTGCTGGGGTCCAGCACCTTCCTTAGAAGCTAACCATGAGTGCTTCTTGGAGCCAAGAGTACTGCCGAGCTCTTTGGGAGAGCTGCTTTATAGAGAAGGCATGGACCCTGTTGGACAGTCAGGTAAAGTCTGTAGACCCCCTTTCAGAGTAACACCTTTACATGCATTAAAACTAAATACTTAGAATTATGAAGAAAACAAATTAATTATCAGTTTTTTAAAAAAGAAACAAAGTCATGATATAGTATGTACCCCTTTATTAACACATTAAGTAACATATCTACTGTTACAACTAATAACTTCTGGCATTTTGAAGTAGTAATAAACTGAAGCCATATTTCAAGATACCTGCAACAGCTGTAACACAGAAGAAAAAATGTGTATTTCTGTTAGTAACAGAGTCACAGTACTGCTAATAAAACTGTGGCCTGCTTCCTACACTCATAAAGGAAGGAACGCTGGATGTCAGTTAAAAGTTGGTGAAAATAAATGATTAATTTTTTCCTATTTAAGTTCACAAACTTCCTAGGTTTAGAACCAGTATATACAGACAGATGTCTACAAGGACACTCACCATATTGGTATTGGGTGAGGTGGGGCAGAGAGACAGAGCAAGGAGAGGAACTTTCAACTCTTTCAAGTTTTGTATTGATTTTTTTTTTAACAGCAAGAATGTATTCATGCACTACTTGTGTAAAAACAGTATAGTCAAAATTCCAGAGCAAAAGCTGTCACTGCTAAGAGAGAAGGAGGATCATCAGATGCCATCTTGGCCCTACCACTAGGCAGAACACCATGTTTATCATCACCTCCCCTGTAGCTCTTTGACAATGATGTCACAAAACTTCAGCCTCACACCCATTGGAGCCCATTAGGATTACGACAGGGAGGAAGTTAGCTCCTAGTTAAATGACAAGATTAGGTGCGTTAATGGAATCCTCAGCTACAGCTGTATTTTAGATTGACAACTATATTTATATCCCCCACCAAAGAATCAAAAACAATAGTCCAGTTCAATATTGAGCTACTCACCCACCCTTTTATAACACTGTTTCGATGAGAAAATGCTTCCTGTATCTAAATATTTGGTGGTTTGCAAGAACACAGTGCTCATAGCTGAAGATTTCTGTCACTTATTAATTGCCCAGAGGGTTCATTAGCGTATTAACGACACAAGACTTCTGAATGTGGAGACAGTACAAAGTAACAAAGGATCAGTGGTTACCTCTTAACAGATGACTCTGTTTGCTTTAGGAATCAAGATGGCTGCTGAACCTGCAGAAGACAGTTACATCAACTTTGTAGGAATGAAATTTATTGGCAATACACTTTACTTTATACGTAAGTCTAAAGCAGTAAACCAAATACAGATTTCAGAGAAATGAATTCAACTAGAAAAACCATTGCTGAGGTAAACTGTTGTTTTAGTCAGCTAGGGCTGCTCTAACAGAAATACCACAGAGTGGATGGCTTTAACAAAGAAAGATTTATTCTTACACAGTCCGGTAGGTTGCAAGTCCATATTCAGGGTGTCCGCTCCAGGGAAAGACTTTCCCCTTGACGGCTCTGGAGGAAAGTCCAGTATTGCATCAGTCATTGTCCAGGGAGCGTCCTAACGCAAGAACCTCTGGTCTGAACGACGCGTTCTGCTCCCGGTGCTGCTTGCTTGATGGTAGCGAGGTTCTCAAATTGTCCTTGGTTCTTTTTCCTTTTATTCCTCGCAAGCTAAAAGCATTAAGGGTGGGGCAAGCCATGCTCCAGGGAAACTTCCCCCATAGCAGGAATTCACAGCCCCACCCTAATCCTTTAACATGCAGGTTAGCAAAACCACACAATGGAGGACAGTCCCAAGATACTGGGAACCATATCCCAGCCACATGGCTGCACACATTTTTGGGGGGACACAATTCAAACCATGACATCCCACCCTTTGACAACCCAAAAATCACATCACAAAACATTTAACACATTCATCTCACCATAGCAAAATTATGTCCATCCATATAACAGAAGTCTTAAATCAGTTCCAAGTCCAAAATACAAAAACTCTTCTACATCTGTGAAACTTAGAAGGCATTAACAGGCAACAGGCAAGTCAACAGAACACATTACATTAGCCCTCAAAGCTTTGGAAATACTCTTACATTTTCTGAGACATTCTACACAACAGCAATGCTCTCCAGACTCTAGGTATCGGCCACACTCTCAGGTTTCTGAGTGGAGACCTCCAGCCCCGTGCTACAACTTTGCCTTCAAGGCCCACTTGGACAGAAACTCTGTCCCATTGGCTTTAGGAGCACCCTAAGCCCAACTGAGTGGCAATTCCACCCTTACGAACACAGCACGCCATGGTTCCACCCTTTCAAACCCCTAAGGTCATGGCCATACCTCTTGAGACTGAGGCAGCTCAGCTTCTCACGCTATCTGCCTCTTCAGCTTCAGCTTCCTATGGCCGCATGGCCTGGGCCTCAGGCCCACATCTGCCCTGCCGGGCAAGTGTTCCAAAGCTCTGTAGCTCCACTGGTTTAAGTGCCCGGAGGCACCCCACTCTTGCTGGAAAGCGTCCTGCCCAAAGGCACTCAACTCTCTCACTCCGTGGGTCAGCAAGGCCAGCTCACCGATTCAAGTGCCCAGAGGCACCCCGTTCCGCGAGGAAAACTCTGCGCAGGCACTGACCTCTCTCGCTCCACGGGTCGGCTCCAGCGCTGCCTCTGGTTCTGCTGCTGCCGCTGCCGCTGCTGCCGCTGCCGCTGCTGCCGGTCCTCTGTTGTTTCTCACCATCTGTGCCTTCTTCGTTCCTTCTGAATCTTCTATCCATTCGCAGTTTCAAAGTGGCTTCCACATTTTAGGTATTTGCTAGAGCAGCACCCCACTCCCGGTACCAATTCTGTTTTAGTCAGCTAGGGCTGCTCTAACAGAAATACCACAGAGTGGATGGCTTTAACAAAGAAAGATTTATTCTTACACAGTCCGGTAGGTTGCAAGTCCATATTCAGGGTGTCCGCTCCAGGGAAAGACTTTCCCCTTGACGGCTCTGGAGGAAAGTCCAGTATTGCATCAGTCATTGTCCAGGGAGCGTCCTAACGCAAGAACCTCTGGTCTGAACGACGCGTTCTGCTCCCGGTGCTGCTTGCTTGATGGTAGCGAGGTTCTCAAATTGTCCTTGGTTCTTTTTCCTTTTATTCCTCGCAAGCTAAAAGCATTAAGGGTGGGGCAAGCCATGCTCCAGGGAAACTTCCCCCATAGCAGGAATTCACAGCCCCACCCTAATCCTTTAACATACAGGTTAGCAAAACCACACAATGGAGGACAGTCCCAAGATACTGGGAACCATATCCCAGCCACATGGCTGCACACATTTTTGGGGGGACACAATTCAAACCATGACAACTGTTAAGAAACTCTGTTTTGCTACCAACCAACATGGTGATATTAATGACGTTCTTCTCTGGGGGAAAAAAAAATACTGGGCCTCTAGAATATAACATGTCTGAGATCTGAGTACCGTGTTCCAGCACGTATCCTGGCACTTCAGTAACGGCAGCCTACTCACAAGGAGATGGTAGATGACGTCATGAAAATCCTACAGAACTGGGTACAGTCAGGGAATGCTGTTTCCTAAGGCAAATTGACAGGCTGCGTGAGATGCTGTAACCTAGAGTTCCATGAGTGAGGTGTATCATCCTTTGTACAGATATGTGGCAAATTAAAATGGATTGTGATTAACTTTCCATGGGCAGTTCCTCTATTCAAAGTTTGGCTTCATTTAAGTGCTTCATAGAAAGTCTGTAGGTGACTTTCCACTGAAGCAATCAATGCACAAATAAAATCTATCACTTAAGCTACAAATTTAAATTTATAAACTGGATTTACAGTTTTATATCCAACTTTCCTTAAAATACAGTGAGTCTAATGAACTTCATTTTATGGAACCTTTTGACTAAGTATAGAGTATTTCTGATGGGAGGGAACAAAGGTCATCATAGGTAAGATAGGGGTTAAGGTGGGGAGTGGTGATAAAGAGTGGTAAAAGATGAATGAGAAGAGATTCTGAGTTGAAATACAGAATTTAATGTATTTTCTTTCTGTTTTTTCCCCAGCTGAAAACGATGGTAATGTATATATTTATTTATTTTATTTGCACAGTAAGTAGCTGAGCAAAGTTCCACAGGCACATACCTCCACAGACACCATTCTCTGATGGGAGAAATTATCACACTATTTCGTGGTACAGATCTATAGAGAAGCTAATCTTCCCTCAAGGAAATGTGGACTCAACAACTTTAGAATGAAAGCAATCATACGTGATTTAAAAAAGAATAATAACAATTTGCTTCTCTACATCTTAGGAAATCCTAAAGGTGTTCGTCACTACGAAATAATCCTTAGCTGTTATACTGGTCCTAAACTTGGAAGGGAGCCATGGATTCTCTGGAAGGAGTAGGAAAAAGGGACTGAAGCATTAGAATTATGACCCAAAATCAAGAACATCTTTCTTCTTCAACTTCCTCTCTCAGAAATGCTTTGGAAAAAAGCTTTGAAGTTTCCCAGGGGCCAGAGGATTCTGGAAGTAGAAGAAATTGGGAGGGTGGGGCAAGGAGAACTATAAGGTTGTGTCTTCGTAATGAAGCCTTCTAGCATCTGGTCTTGGCATTCAGGGAAGATAATATTCACATTTAACCTATGATCACCTGGCAGACCATCAGATTATTAAAGATTAATAGTTCCTAATGCTGTTTCACTTGAAAATAGCAGTTGCCCCATTCTTAAGGTGACCCTGAGTAGACTAGAAATAAAACACAGCAGCTTTATATATATATATATATATATATATATATATACTAGTCCTTCACATTTCTTAAAGATTGAACTGCTTTCTATTGACTTAATCCAGTAAATATTGGCACCTACATCCCAGCCATATAGGAGCATATAAAGAGGCACCCAACTCAGTGCAGCAAGTTCTGGGAAAGTACTTTGAAGGAGACATAATCTAGAGAGAGACTTAGAGAGCCTAGACAAAGTATTGTAGGCAGAGAAGACTACATGCAAATTCCAAGACATGAACAAAAGCATGGCATGCATGAGAAAGACACAGTAATTCCGAATGACTTGGATGGATGTAAGAGAATGATGAGAGAACTGGAGTGATAAGAAGGGTACAAACCAAGAAGCTTCTTTTATTCCAAGATACAGAATTTGGACCTTGGGGGTAATAGCCATTTAAGACTCTTAAGCATAATGTGTATTAGCTAAGATACTGATTAGATTAGTATAACAAAGATCTCTAAAATATAGAGGCTGAGAATTAGAAAAACAGAAGTCTTGTCTCTCAAATAACAGTCCAAGTAGGCGGTTCCGGAACAGTATGGCTGATATGCAGATTGATGATGTTGGGATCTCAGGCTTCTTCCATCTCGTTACCCCATCATCCCCCAGATAGCCGAACTTGTTCACATAGTTAAAAATCATCACCCACTCCTAGGTCCCTATTCTAGCTAGTGAGAAAGAGGTACAGATGTGCAAGACAAGTTCATTCCTTTTAAAGTCTTTACGTGGAAGTTGTACGCATCAATCCTGTTCATATGCCACTGACTAAAATTCAGTCACATGGCCACACCTAACCACAAGTAGTTCAGAATATATCATTTTTATTCTAGGTAGCCATGTGCTTTGTCAAAATTCAGAGATAACATGATTATATTTTTATTTTTGAAGGGATCCTTCTCGCTTCAGTATAAAGAATTGATGGGGGAAGGCAAAAAAGGCAGGGCACATACCAGTAAGAGGCAGTTATTGAAGTCCCTATATGAAATGATGCTGGTATAAATTAATGTAGGTACAGTGGTGATGAAGAATTATGAATGGATTTTAGACATATTTGGAGGAATCGAAAGGACATGCTTTGGAGTGGATGAGGAAGAGGATGGTAAGGAAGGCTTTTACTTAGGCCATTGATACCATTCAGTGGTATAGGAAATGCAGGAACAAGAAGAATTTGGCATGCAAGGAAAAAAGGAAGATAGATGATGAATTTTATTTTAGATCTTGATATGTCTGTGAGATATCCTAGTAAAGACTCCAGTAGACTATTGGACATACGGTTATCAGCTTAGGGTGAAGACTGGGCTGGAGATAGCAGGAGGCTATGACATCTAAAGCTGTAGGAATAAAAAGGTGACTGACCCAGAGAAAGTTCATGGAGTGACAAAAGTCAAGGAACCTGATAAATATCTACACTTCAAAGAGGCAAAGGAACGAAAAACTAACAAAGAAGATAGAGCAGACTAGCCAATTCACATCAGAATTCTAGAAGAGCATTTTAAGATGGACTTAATGAGCACTGTGTTGAATTTTGCAGCCCAAAAGCCTCTATTTTTGGATTTAGCAATAAGGAACTTGGTAATGTTGGTGAAAGCAACTGATGGAAAAATGCAGGCAGAGACAGATTCACAAGAGAAGAGTGAATGGCAAGTAGGGAAGTGATAGAGACGGTTCTTGCCAGAAGCTTGGCTATTAAGAAAAACAAGGCTGTCGCTATAGTGGGATAGAGTGGATGGAAGGTTTTTAAATCTCAAAGTGAAGAGTTTTATGCTTCTCTGATTATAAAAATAATATACATTTATTGTAAATAATTCAGGCAATAAAAATAACGTGAAGAAAAATAACAAAAATCTTGCAGAAATAATTGTTATTTTGATGTAACATTTCTATACTTCTTTCAGTATATAACTTTATACACAGAAATGCTTACATATTTTTATTAAAAGAGATTTTACAACACCTAAGCTGCTTTTTTCTAGCTAATGATATATGTGGGCATCTTTTCACGACAATGAATAATCACAGTTATAGTAACTTTTTAGCAGCCCCATAGAATTCCACAGTAGCAGCACATCAAAATGTATTTAATCAATTCCTAGTTGGTGAATGTTATAAGTTATTTCTAGTTTGTTTTTATTACTAACATTCTTGTATAGAAAAATTTACACATTTGTCCCATTGTTTCTTTAGAATAAGATCCAGGAAGTAGAATTTCTGGGTTAATAGAAGAGGGAATGATGGTTAAATCAAGGTCCAAATAGAAGGTATAGAAAGAAGAGGAGGAGGAGGAATTAGCCTTAAATACTAAGAGGGCATTTTTCCACATTTTCCCTTGGAGTAGCAGGAGGTCATCTGCTGATAGTAAAAGCAGAGGTGACAGTATAGAGGACCTGAGAAGAAAGAAAAAGGTACAGACTATGAAAAAAAGCACTGAACTGAAAAACAAGTGTTGAAGCACCAGCTGATGTATTTGTAATGGAATCAGTTTGTACATCTGTATACTTTTTATTAGGAACACTTCAATTTGGAGCTTTGTGATAGATATTGGCAAAAGGGTAGATAAAATGATTAACTGTGGAATCCAGGCTGCATAGAGACAGAAGGGAAGACAGGAAGAGATTGTTAAATGGGGAGGAAACACAAGAATGAAAGGACTCAGTGACTCTAACAATATGTATACCCAACCGCTGCTGGTGAGTCAGGTCCAACTCATAGCAACCCTAGAGGTCAGAGTAGAACTGTCCCATAGAGTTTCCAGGGAGTGCCTAGCGGATTTGAATGGCCAGCCTTTTTGTTAGCAGATGCAGCACTTAACCAACTATACCACCAGGGTTTCCAACAATATGTATAGTTGGAGTAAAAATATGAGAAAATGGAAAGGATAGAAGATTATGGCTGGAAAGGATTTGAATTTGAGATTTCTAAGATTGAGTAGTTCTGAATGATGAGATGAAACAGGTTGTGCCATTCGAAGTGATTAATACAGGCAACTTCACCACAGGTGCTTCTGTAATAGATTGTAATTAGTAGCTATTTAAAACTGAGGTATATAGTATGCCTATTTGTACATGTATGAGTTGGATCCAACTCAGTGGCACTTGGCTTGGCAGTGATATTTAATGACTATTACAGGAAGCCTGGAATCAGATCACTTCGGCAAGCTTGAACCAGCTAAATACACAGTCATACGAAATCTGAATAACCAAGTTCTCTTCATTGATCAGAAAAATCAACCTGTGTTTGAAGATATGCCGGATTCTGACTGTAGAGGTATATTTTTAATATTTGCAAACACAAAAGTGACTAGCTACTTCTTTCCATTTTATCTTACTACCTGTACTTTTCTATGCTAGACCCAATCCCCAGATGAAGAGTCTCAGAAATAGGAATAATTCCACTTACAAGAAACTTTATGGGACACCCATACCTTTTAGGTGGTGTGATAAATAGGATATAACAAATGCATTGCTAAAGATCATGTATTCTGAGGTCACATTTGGATCACTGTGCCCTTTGTTGTAATTACATTAACTGTAAGAGATCATTACACAGATCCTTGATTCCTACTGGCTGTCTGAATATGCCAACATCATTTTCAAATTTAAAAATTTAAGAATAAACACACACACAAACATTTCCAGTGAGTTTGTCTGCCACCTGAACTTTAAAGTGCCTTAGAAAATGAATACATTTCCTTGCTGTTTTAGTCAGCTAGTGCTGCTGTAACAGAAATACCACAGAGTGGATGGCTTTAACAAAGAAAGATTTATTCTCACACAGTCCGGTAGGCTACAAGTCCATATTCAGGGTGTCCACTCCAGGGGAAGGCTTTCCCCCTTGTTGGCTCTGGAGGAAAGTCCACTATTGTATCAGTCTTTGTCCAGGGAGCATCTTGGTGCAGGAACCTCAGATCTGAAGGACATACTCTTGTCCTGGTGCTGCTTGCTTGATGGTACAAGGTTCCCAATTCTGTGCCTGCTTCTCTGTCCTTTTATCTCTTGTAGGATGAATGGATTAAGGGTGGGACAAGCCATATTCCAGGGAAATTCCCTTTACAGTGGAGCAGGGAGATGATCTTATAAAGAGATTTACAGCCCCACCCTAATCCTTTAACAGATAGCACAGCAAAATCACAAAATGGAGGATAATCGTAGACTATAGGGAATTATGATCCTCCCACATGGCTACACATATTTTGGGGGGCACACAGTTCAATCCATGACATTTGCCTTGGAAATATATGATTTGGAAATACATGATTTCCAAATATCAAGAGTTCTAGGCAGAGGTGAAACAATGAATGTGTGTCCTTGGAAAATATTGAATTTTTAAACTTAATAAATCAAATTTTAGTATTTTTATAACAATTTAAAAGTTAAAGTCACAGAAGGACAAATATAGTATGACCCCACTTATATGAAATAGGCAAATAGCTTATTAGGGGTTACCGGGAGTGGCAGGGAGGGGTATTGGGAGAGTCTCTGCCTCAAAGGCACTGAGTTTCTGTTAATGGTGGTGGAATGATGAATATATCAAAGGCACAGAATTATACACATAAAAAGTATTGAATTGACAAATGTTTTGTTACATATTTTTACCACACAAAAACAGTTAAACACTAATCTTTCTAGAATTCAGAATATCTTTTTAAAAGATTCGAAACATTGCTGCATGTATACTGTAACACACAATTAAATGTGTTGTAAAGAATGAGCAGCCAGAGTCTCCTCCTTCTGACTGATGGAATTTCAGAGTGTGGGATTAGTTATGGGTCTATGAGAATTTTGTTGATTTCCACAAATACTGATTGGTAAAAATTCTTCCACTCCATGTTCTCATTTATTAATGTTTATTTCAGATAATGCACCCCAGACTGTATTTATGATAACAACATATAAAGATAGCCAACCTAGTCATCTGGCAGTAAGCATCTCTGTGAAGTATGGGAAGACAACTTCTACTCTCACCTGTGAGAACAAAACTGTTAACTTTAAGGTAACACTGAGCTTCAGTTCATTTTTAGTCTTATTTATGATCTAGAACAGGAATAGCAAAAAGCAGAGAATCATTAAGTTGGAAAGATAATTTTCAAAAATTGTCGAACTCCTTAACCTACCGTAGCAACATCATGATTACTCTGAGCCTGTCACTGGGAGGAAAGGCTGTAACACTAGTTTCATAACCTGGATCTTCTGAATAATCAGTCTATAGGTAAATAAAAATGTAAAATACATATGTGAATTACCATATTTATTTATGAATAGCATGTGACTTTCCAGAATAATTCCTAGTGCACAAAATGAGGCTAATTATTCTTCTGTGTATCATCCACTTTGTAAATTATGATGATAGTATTTAACCACTGATTGCTCCTGCTTCTTAGCCTAAGACCTGGCCACATCCTTCAGCTTTTAGTTGATTTATGTTATTTTTAATGTTAATCCAAATTAATAAAATTAACAAGATCCGCTGTGAAAGTCATGATATATGTAATGCATGTCAAAGCTAGGTATCAATTATTTCTGGCCACCACTTGTTTTCTCCATTATTACATAAATAAACATTGGAGTGCTTACAAATTGACAGTGATAGCTGCTTCAAGGGAAAATTCCATGTTATGATGTGCCAGTAAAGAACTGCTGTCATGATCACCTAGTCCTCACTGAAGGAAAGTTAGTGATGATCTTACTGGCAGTGACAAGGAGAAAATTGGGAGACAGAAAAAAAAATGCTCCAAAATATAACCAAGGTAAGAACAGTATTATACAAGTAACACAGGCTCTAGACAGTGCTCTTAGCCTTCCCTTTCAACCAGAGTGCAATGCCTTTGGGTGGCAATACAGTCCTCATTTGTATGACCTGACAGGTAGTTAATTATTATAGTGGCATTAGAGGGCTAGGGTGGAAAGGGTTAAGCATGTCGTTGTTGAACAACAGAACTGGAAGGGAAAGAAGAAATGGCCATACTGGAGCTACGTGGAGTGGAGAAAAAATGATTCAGTGCAGAGGCCAATTTAGAAAATGGGATAAACATGACCCACAAATGAATTCTTGGAAGACACTAGAGAGAATGGAAATAATGTTTGTTATATAGTAGAAATGGGGAAAATCCAGGTTTTCAGGTGCATGAAACTTAGACAATTTTGGTAGCCCTTGTAAAGAAAAAGACTATTAATTTGCTAAAGACATAAACTTGACAGGTCAGTTAGAATAGGAAAATAGCGGGACCTTGAAAGTGGCTTATGCAAGTGACAGGCTCTGGCACTTCAGTTTCATTATCTTCATAGCTCTCTTAGGAACTCATTAAGCACTAGCTGGAGAAAAGGAGGAAAAGAAGAGAGGAAGGAAAAAGGAAAGGAGAAACAGAAGAAGGAGTAGGGTAAGACAGGCTTTATCTCTTGATCTTCCCTTGTTTCCTGTTAGTAAGGATCTTAGCAGTTATAGATGCAGACTCAGTTCTAGATAATATGACACAAATTGGTTATCATTATGTGTTTACCTGTGCTGGTTAGTAACTCTAAAGTCCTAGTGCTCAGGGCCAGTTCTGCTTTCTTTTGAGCAAGAACCTTTATAACACGGAAAGGGATTTTCTTCAAGAGGTTCCTGTCAGTGTCTGCTTGCCTGTATGTGCATTCAGACTTGGTCAAGGTTCTTTCAGACTTGTTAATGCACTCGGGAGAGGACTAATAAAACAGATGCTAAGTTGAGTTTAGCTTTCCCTCAGGCTCGTGTCGAGATTCAACTCTTCCTGATCTAAAGAACCCCCTTAGCCTCTTGGAGCACTGAGGTTTCACCACATGTGACTTTCCATATTGAAGATTCCCCTGAAGTCACTGGGACTGTTCCAATATCCATTTTGCTGTGTAGTTTCCCTGTGGTGACTCTGAGTGGTCAATACCAAAACTAAGAAAAGCTACTACTCCAGGATTTTCTTGCCTGTATTCTGAAACATGGTATCTAACTATAGTTAAAGAGATCACCTATCCTACCAATACCAATTCTCACCTTCAACTGTAACTTTCCATGCTAGGTCTGAACCAAGGTTCATTTCTCTCTGTAATATTCCTAAAGCTTTGACATTTTAGCTAAGGATTCTTTTTCACTTACACATTAGATTTCTGATTAGTCCCAAATTGGCCTCCTTAGCTTAGGGCTCTTCCTTAGGTCTGGTATACTTAAGACAGCTACACAAGTAGACTTCAGTGGAGGAACTAGCGTATATTATCAGTTTTAGTCACCTGGTACTGCTCTAACAGAAAATACCATGAGTGGATGGTTTCATGAATAGAAACTTGATTGACACTGTCTGGTAAGCCACAGATCCATTTGTGAGTTACAAATCCACTCAGTAAGAGAAATTATCACAGTCTGGTAAGTTGAGTCCAAATCTAGTGAGACCATCTTGGCACAGTAACCTCAGGTCCAAAAGATGTGCTCTGCTCTCAGGGCTGCTTGGTGGTATGAGCTTCCCAACTTACTCAGCTCACTTCTCTCCCTTATATTCCACAGCTGGTACCTTGAGTACTGCCTCACCAGCACAGCTGCTGCCCATTTTCCATCATCAATAGCATAGAGGCAGGATTCCCAACACGTGGGAGAAATGGCACCATATTTGGACTCATAGCCAAGTCAAATCAATATATACCTTTTTGGGTGGGACACAACACAATCCATGACACTCCACCCTTTGTTCCCCCAAAAATCATATTATTAGAACATGTATTCATTTATAGCATAGGAAAGATCTTAAGTCCAGATCCAAAATCCGTAAGTTTCTCTTCAGCTGTGAAATCCAGAACACATGTTATCTTCCCAAAATGCAGTGTTGTGACAGGCAGGCACAAATTATACATTTTCATTATAAATGGAAAAAATGCAGGGAAAGAAGGTATTAACAGGCAACAAGCAAGTCAGCAGAACACATTACATTAGCCCTCTAAGCTTTGAAAATAATCTTCCGTTCTGAGACATTTTACACAATAACTTTGCCCTCCAGACTCAAGGTATTTGCCACACTGTCTGGATTCTGAGTGGAGATCTCCAGACCTGTGCTACAACACTGCCTTCAAGGCCCACTTGGACAGCAACTCTGCCCCCTTGGCTTTAGATACAGCCTAAGCCCAAATGAGTGGCAGCTCCACCCTTTCAAACACAGGAAATTGTGGCTACAACTGTTCAAATCCCTGAGGTCATGTCCATACCTTTTGAGACTGAGTCAGTTCAGCTTTTTGTCCACTTTGTCTCTTCAAATGTGTCCCTGAAGGGGCTGCCAGGTTCTCACTGCCATCTCCAGGGTGGGCAAGGGGGGGGAACGTGTCCTGCAGGGGCTGCCAGATCCTTACTAGGATACGGAATGTGTAGCTAATTGCCTCTATGAACAACTGCCTACTTTAGCACGAGACCAGAAGTACTAGATGGTACCCAGCTACCATTATGAAATATTTTGACCAAAGCTTCCATGGAAGAATCCTGATTGAAGGGGAAAAAAAATGCAGAACATAATTTTAAACTCTCATGGCTTCGAGACTTTCTGGAGCCATGGAGGGTGGATAAATTCCTGAAGCTATTGCTTTGAGATAATCTTTGAGCCTTGAGCCCAAAACATCCTTAAAGTAGTTTATCTTAACTGCCAAGCCAAGTGCCGTCGAGTCGGATCCTATCTTAACTAGCAGAAGATATTTTAGAAAAGTCTTCCTTGATTATTATGCCCTCTTAAGAACTATCTGTATATGATCAAATTGATAACAGCAGCTGGAAAGATTGGATGAGAACCCTAGGGATCAGTGAGTTTATGTTGATGAGGGAGGAACATTTGAGAAAAGGAGGGTGAGAATTGTTGCACAACTGTTGCACAACAAGAATGTAACCAATGTCACTAAACTGTGCATACAGAAACTGTTGAATTGGAACGTATTTGGCATGTATGTTCTCAACAGCAACAATAAAGACAATTTAAAGGAAAAAAAATTGTCGAAAAATAGAGTTATTACTAATAAATTTTACAGTTGATTGAGAAGTTTGTAAGCATCCCAGAATCTTTTAGGAATCTTGGAAGGATTCTGGAATGCTATCTTGGGTATAGAAATGTGAGGGGTCCCCACATTTTCTAGTCCATTTTGAAAAGTAGACATGACGCAATAATCAGAAAAGTGTGGACAGTAATAGCAGTTAGGTGATCACAGGATCATAGTTTCAAGTGACCTACCAGGGAAGAGCCTGATCAAGTGGGCTGTGTTCTACACAGTAGTAATTCAAGACAATTAAGGAGCTGAAGAGGAGCCCTGGTGGCACAGTGGCTAAGTGACCAGCTGCTAACCAAAAGGTCAGGAACGCAAACTCACGAGTGGCTCCTCAGGAGAAAGAACTGACGATCTCTTCCTGTGAAGATTACAGCTTAGGAAACCCTAGGGGGCACCTCTACTCTCTTATACAGGGCCACATGTGCTTGAATCAACTCTACAACACATAACAACAGCGACAGGAACTAAAATGCTTGGGAGAGAGAGTGTCAAGGCCTGCTGTCTGAGCCGTTACAGCTATACTGGATCCTAGGACAAAGCCTTAGAACAAGTAGCAGGTCTATTTACAGTAAATTTCCGATCCAAGCTCCACTGAAGGAAGAAGCTGAGATTCCTGATAGTTTTTGCCTCTCACAATTGGCTCAGAGATTAGGATTGATTTAACCTATTGGTGGAGGACATCAATGTCTTTAGCTGTGAATAGTTAGAGAAGACAGAAATTGACAAAGAGGTTTTGGGCCTTGCTGAAACTCTGCTTCATCTTGAACAGATATGAACTCCATTTGGTTGCAGAGGAGGCAAAGAAGCTATCCGGCGGATAATTGGGGGGCAAAACTAGCAATCTGGACCTGAGTGTACGTTTCACTGTGGGAAGAGCCAGAGTCAGCAGAGGGAATACCAAATTAGGAATAAGAAATAGGTATTCCTTTTTTCAGAGATTTTTTTTTCCTTAACTCTGGAGAAGCAAATCTTCCTTAATTCTGAGCAGTCTGATACTTCTAAATAAATTGCATATATTTAAATGTTATATGTCTTTAAAAAATTAATATTCTTATTTCTCCATAGGAAATCACTCCTCCCAACTATATCAATGACACAAAAAGTGACATCATATTCTATATGAAAGATGTTGAAGGACATCACGAAAAAGCACAGTTTGAATCTTCATTGTACCCAGGATACTTTCTTGCTTCTGAAAAAGACGCAGACCTTTACAAACTCATCTTGAAAGAGAAGAACGAAATTAGGGATAACTCTGTAATGTTCACTGTAGACCACCAGGAATATAGTGTTCAATGTTCATAGTTTGCTAGCAAAGACTGTTAGTTTTAAGAACAACAGCAGTTAATGGAAGAGATAAAGGCAGAAAATGACTATGAGGATGATTGCATACTCAAAAAATGTAGCCAATATCAAGGATTTTCGTGTAAAAATTGTTGTTTGTATATGTTATGAAACAATAAAAATATTTTTTTCTGCACTTTCTTAGTTTTTATTTTTCAGAAAGTTTTTAAAAAAACTTCTGAGCCTATAAAAAAGGGGTGCACTCTGAGAACTCCACTAAAAGACTGCAACTGATGTTCCAGGGGCCTCGGGGTTCCACTGGAAGCATGGCCACTAGTCCTGATGCTGCCCCTGTCCATAAATCATTACTGAAGTCAACTCTTCGGACAGGAAGGGATTGGACTTGGCAACACACAGTGACCATATCGTGTGCGCACTTTATGGTTCTATGCATCTATAGTATGTCATTCTACTTGACTCTTAGAGGGTGGAGAAGAGGGGACAGAAGATTGTTACTAGGATATGACATGTACAGAACAGATAGAAGGAGTGTGTTGTCACCAGGCAAGGAGAGCAGTAGGAGCTGCACATAGGCAGGCATGCAAATTTAAACTGGATTTTACACTTTCAATCACGATAAATAAAGAATTAAAATTAAAAAAATTCTGAGTTTGTAATTCCAGTGTTGAATAATGGTTTTAGTAGAAGAACCACTTGAACAAAATTGAACTGATTCCCCTTATCCAGGTGAGGAGCGCTGGTTGCAAAGTGGTTAAGCATCTGGCCACTAATCATAAGGTCAGCAGTTTGAATCCCCTCAGCCTTTCCTTAGAAATTCTTTGGGTGCAGTTCTACTCTGTCCTATAGGGTTACTATGAGTCAATTGGGTTTTAGTTTTTGGTTTGGGGTGTTTTTTACGCAAGTAAATAAAATATTAGCATAATCTTGTTTAAAAATCACACAGTTTGAAAACACGCAGTCAACATTGTTAATTGACATTTATCCTCAATAGAATTAATTGTTCTGAATCTTTTGAGCTACTGGTTTTAATGACGAAAGATGCTATTGACTGACATTTCCAATTTTTAAGAATACCACTAAAACCATGAAGATTTTATGAAGAGATCATTTCAATTGACAGGTTCCTGTACTTCTTCCAGAGTCAGGGTATCTTTAAAAGTCAGTTTGATTCTGAATCCATTAACATAGAAAATGTGTTATACACTATGAACAATGGCATTTATTCCACGACTGCAAAATCAGTTTAATTTTAAATTTTAAGGTAATGTGGTATATTAATAGCATATGGGGTGAAAACAGTGATTATTTCAACATTGTTGTTGTTAGGTGCCATTGCATCAAGTCAGTTCTGACTCATAGCAACCCTGTGTACCATAGAACAAAACACTGCCTGGTGCTGCACCATCATTGTCATGTTTGGGCCTATTGTTGCAGCCGCTGTGCCAATGCATCTCACTAAAGGTCTTCCTCTGTTTTGTTAACCCTCCACTTTACCAAGCATGATGTCTATTTCTAGGGACTGATCTCTCCTAATAATATGTCCAAAGTATGTGTGGCATAGTCTTGCCATTTTTGGTTCTAAGGAACATTCTAATTGTATCTCTAGGAGACATTTGTTTTTCTTTTGGCAGTTCATGGTATAATCAACACTCCAAAATTCAAAGACATCAATTCTTCTTCAGTCTTCTTTATTCTTTGTCCAGCTTTTCCATGTATGAGACTTTGAAAACACCATGTCTTGGGTTGGGCACACCTTATTCTTCAAGAAAGAGGTCTTTTGCAGCAGATTAGCCAATACAAAGATTTCTTGACTGCCGCTTCCATGGGCATTGGTTGTGGATCCAAAATAATATGAAATTCTTGACAACAGTATTTTCTCCATTTATCATAATGTTGCTTATTGGTTCAGTTGTGAGGATTTTTGTGTCTGTGTTGAGGTTTAATTCTACTGAAGGCTGTAGTCTTTGATCTTCATCAGTAAATGCTTCAAGTCCTCGTCACCTTGAGCAGGCAAGGTTGTGTCATCTGTGTAAAACAAGTTGTTAGTGAGTCTTCCTACAATCCCGATGCCCCGTTCTTCTTCATATAGTCCAGCTTCTTGGATGATTTGCTCAGCATACAGATGGATTAGGTATGGTGAAAGGATACAACTCTGGAGCGTACACTTCATAACTTTAAACCATGCAGTATCCCCTTGTTCTGTTTAAATGACTGCCTCTTGTTCTGTTGACAGATTCTTCATGAGTACAATTAAGTGTTCTGGAATTCCCATTCTTTCCAATGTTATCCATAATTAGGATCCACACATATCCTTTGCATAGTCAACAAAATACAAGTAAACATCTTTCTGGTATTGTCTGCTCTCAGCCAGGATCCATCTGACATCAGCTATCATATTACTTGTTCCACATCCTCTTCAGAATTCAGCTTGAACTTCCGGAAGTTCCATGTTGATATAATGCTGCAGCCACTTTTGAATGATCTTCAGCAAAATTTTACTTGTGTGTGTTATTAATAATATTCTTCAGTAATTTCTGTGTTTGGTTGAATCTCCTTTCTTGGGAATAGGTGTAAATATGGATCCCTTCCAGTTGGTTGGCCAGGTAGCAGTATTCCAAATTTCTTGGCATAGAAAAGTGGGCACTTCCAGCTCTGCATCTGTTTGTATTCCATCCATTTCTGAAGCCTCATTTTGTGCCAATGCCTTCAGTGCAGCTTGGACTTTCTGTTTCACTACTATTCACTCCTGAGATCACTGAACATCAACAAGTTCTTTTTGATATAGTAACTCTATTCCTTCCATCTTCTTTTGATGCTTCCTGTGTCTTAATATTTTCTCCTTCACTATTAGAACTCAGGTTTAAATTTTTTCTTCACTTCTTTCAGCTTGAAAAATGCTAGTGTGTTCTTCGTTTTTGATTTTCTATCTCCAGTTCTTTGCACATCTTATCATAATACTTTACCTGGTCTTTTCAAGCCACCCTTTGAAATCTGCTGCTCAACTCTTATTTCATCATTTCTTTCTTTCACTTCAGTTGTTCAGTGCTCAAAAGCAAGTTTCAGAATCTCTCCCAATACCCATTTTGGTTTTTTCATGCACTAAGATAATTTCAATAGATTCAGAAAAATCTTTTAATAAAATCCAATTTGTGATAAAAATTCTCAACTAACTTGAGATAAAAGGGAACCTTCACAACCTGAAAGGCATCCATTCAAAACTTACAGTGAGCATCATGCCTAGTGGTGAAAGACTGTATATTCTCTAAGATCAGGAACAAATCATGGATGTCAGTTTCCACAATTTCTATTCAACATTATACAGGAAGTTCCAGTTAGAGCAACCAGTTTGAGGCAATTTTCATGGACAAGAAGAATACTTTTTTAAAAAAATGACAAAACTAGGATCATATTAAACAGGATTTTATGTCCTTTTCCTCTGAATTACAACAATTGATCACTTTTTGATTGGCTTATACCTGAAATCAGTCCCTGCTACCAAGTCCTGCCTGCAAAAAGAAATCTGTTTGTGACAAGAAGTCAAAACCTATACAATGGGTTTTGAACAAATGGTGCTGGCAAAACTGAATCTTGACTTGCAGAAAAACAAAACAGGACAAATACTTCACACCACACACAAAAACTAAGTCAAAATGGATCAAATACCTAAATGTTAAACCCAAAGCTATCAAGTTCCCAGAAGAAAGCATACAGCTGAAACTATGAGAATTAATTTAAAAATAGGCTAACAAGCATAACTACAAATGTATGAAGAGCAGGAGGAAAATTAGATAATTGGGACCACATAAAAATTAAATATGTTTATCAAAAAGGTAAAAAGACAACTTACAGACCAGGAAAAAATATCTTTGGAAACAACATCTCATAAAGGATTAATCTTTAAAATGTGTAGAAAACTTCAGTAATGCAACAAGAAAATCACAACCCACTTAAAAAAAGGGAATAGAGCATGAAAAGGTACTTCACCAACGAGGACATTCAAGTGGCCAACAAACACATGCAAACATGTTCACTAGCCATTAAACCCACTGCCACTGAGTCAATTCCAACTCATAGTGACCCAACAGGACAGAGTAGAAGTCTCCACAGAGTTTCCGAGGAGCACCTGGTCTATTTGAACTGCCAACCTTTTGGTTAGCAGATGTAGCACTTAACCACTGACCCACCAGGGTTCTCATTAAATACTCATTAAATACTAATCAAAGTTAAAATGAGATACAATCTTATCCAGGCAAAAATTGCACTGATTTTTTAAAAAAGACAAGAAACACTGGGATATAAGGAAATTGGAAGTTTTATCCATGGTTGGTAGAATTGTAAAATGGTACAAGCACTATGAAAAACAGTATAGAACTTCCTCAAAAAACTAGAAATAGAAATGCTTTATGACCCATCAGTCTCACTCCTAGGTATACACTCTAGAGATCTAATAAAACAGACACAGACAGACATATTCACATCTATGTTCATTGCATAATTATTCACAATAGTAAGACAGCAGAAACAGCCTAAGTGTCCTTCAATGGACAAATGAATAAGTAAAATGGGGCACATGCACACAATGAAATAAAATATCATGCAGCTTTAAAGAAAATGGACAGTCCACAAAACATAACACAGGTGGATCTGGAGGGCATAATGCTAAGTTAAATAAATTAATTACATAAGAACAATTATCATATGATCCCATTTTTTTAAAGAAGACAAGAATACATGTATATATTTATATACATAGAATATATATAGTACATATATATGGAAACCCTGGTGGCCTAGTGGGTTAAGTGCTACATCTGCTAACCAAAGGTCGGCAGTTCCAATCGGCCAGTTCCAATCGTTCCAGGGCTCCTTGGAAACTCTATGGTACCGTTCTACTCTGATCTCTATGGTCACTATAAGTCAGACCCAACTCGAAGGCAGTGAGTTTATAGTATATATATATATATAGTGTGTATATATATAATAATATATGTAATATGCCAAGCCAAAAACCATATAATAATAATCAAAATTACATATACTAATTTTGATTTGTGTGTGTGTGTGTGTGTATAGCTAGGTAAGTAGGTGTATGGAAACCCTTGTGGTGTAGTGGTTAAGTGCTACAGCTGCTAAACAAAGAGTCAGCAGTTGGAATCTGCCAGGCACTCTCTTGCAACTCTAAGGGGCAGACCAGTGCACACTGGAAGTTACCAGGGATGGGGGAAGGGAAGGGAGAATCACTCTCTAGATCATGCTGTTGTTGTTAGGTGACATCCAGTAGATTCCAACTCATAGTAACCCTGTGTTCAAGAGAACAAAATACTGTCTGTTCCTGGGCCATCCTCACAATTGTTACTATGCTTGAGCCATTGTTGCTGCTACTGTGTTAATCCATCTTGTTTAGGGTCTTCCCCTTTTTCACTGACCCTCTACTCTGCTGAGCATGATGCCTTCTGGTAGGGCGGTCTCTTCTGATAACACAACTAATGAGCATTCTGGCTATACTTCTTCCAAGACAGAGTTATTTGTTCTTTTAGCAGTCCACAGTATATTCAATATTCTTCACCAATACCACAAGTCAATGACATCAATTTTTCTTCCACCTTTTTATTTATCATTCTCATTTGTCTTCCTTATTCATACCTAGATAATAGATTTTTGGGGAAAGTAGCACAGAATCTAAGTGTAATGAGCATGGCTTAACCAAACTAAACAATGGCTCTAAGAAGCAAACAAGAGAAAATGATGTTTGTGCTAAAGAATATGAGGAATATGTACACACACACACACACACACACGCACACACACACACAGTTTGGCAGCAAAGCACCAATAACAAAAAAACAAGCATGGCCGCATACATATGTGTATGGGCATATATGTACGTAGGTAGGTACAGGCGTTAACATGTATATGCATGGATAGTAAAGGGAATAGGCCTTAGAGGCTTACAAAATTGTTTTGAATCTTGTCCCCTAACTCTACTGTACTTTGAACACATCTCACTCTGAGGTTCAGTTTCCTCACATATAAATTGGAAAAATAAAGAATACCTACCTCATAAGGTTGTTGTACACATTAAATGAATAATAAAAAGTTCTCAGTAGTATCTAGCGCTGGAACATGGTAGCAAACAAGTAGAATTTTTCTTCTTTTCTCCACCACACAAACACCACTCATTCTGCCTCAGCATACACACATGCACACACACATCCCTCTTGTGAGAGAGAAAAAGACATTTTAGCTCATTATAAGAACTGAACACACCCTGCTTTATGTCATTTCTTCTCCTGAAATGTGTAAACTTGTTTCTCACTCTGAAGGAATAAGAACATCACTACCTTCCCTATCAGTCTTTCCACCGCTTTTTGACACATGTTGCTTCTTTCTCATCTTCTATTTATACACGGGCTTTGTAACTGAAAGAGAAAACGTGGAGACATAAAAGCCTCTTTTGGTTTGTTTTTCAAATTTCATACTCTTGAATTTGTTGCACAAAAGAAATCCAATTTAACCTGTGGGCACAGCAGTCAAGAAAACCCAAAAAAGAGAATAAAGCTCTCTATTTGCATTGAAAGCATGCTCAAAATTCCATTTTTTTTTTTCCTACGTGAGTTTGCTACATGGATAGTCTCTAACCCCCATGGCTGGACCCGGTCCTAAGACCTAAATCAAGTATATCTCACAGAACTCAATAAAGAGCCCGGGTTGCACAGTTCTTAAGCACTGAAGTGTTAATCAGAAAGTCAGCAATTTGGGCCTACAAGCAGATTCACAGAAAAAAAGACATAGAAAATTGCTCCTGCGAAGATAAAAGCCTAGGAAACGATCACTCAGGTCTCTTCTGTCCTATAGCATTTCTATGAGTCAGAACTAGTTTGACATCACACAACAACACAGTGCTCAGTTCAGGAAACAAGAAAGCCAAATTATTCAAAGAGACACTAATTTATTATCATAATATATGGGGCAAGATGCTACGAGAGTCTACCTGCCCCACAAACAGATCCTCAGTTGGACTACCAATTAAACCCTTTTTCTTCCTCCATGGTCTGTAGGGCATTAACGCACTATTTGGAAGTCTTTTGACCAAAAAAGGCAGAGATGTTCTCAGAGTGATCTCAGAGTGCCATATTCTGCACACTTTAAGACAAGAGACACACATCAAGGAAGAGCCTTGGGCCTTTCAAGGACACCCTGCAACAAAAACAATATAAATAAAGCAAGGAGGGAGATGAGTACTTCTGGCTTTCTGGTTGGAAAACTCTTCACAGAAAAAGCGTCATTTAAGCCTTGAAGGACCAGAAGAATTTCAGTAGACAGATGAGAGGAAGAACTCTCTTCTCCTGGCATGTGAGAATGGATTCATCAGAAGTCATTTCTGAAGAACACAATGTAAAATAATAGGTATGAGTTTTAGTCTGATGGGTAAGAAATGCAAATTTGTTTTCTGTGTTTTAATTTCTACTCCAAGTTCTCAAATGTGCTGAGGGTAGTGGAGATGTAATTTTAATAATTGCAGGATGCCGCTCTGACTTAATCGTCTAGTGCTGCTATACAGAAATACGACAGCTGGATGGCTTTAAAAAGATGAATTTTATTCTGCCACAGTCCAATAGGCTACAAGTCCAAATACAGGCAATCAGCTCCAGGGGAAGGCTTTGTCGGCGGGCTCTGGAGGAAGTCCTGTGCCATCAGTCTTCCTCTGGACTGGGAGCTTCTAAGACACAGGAACCCCGAGTCCTCTCCAAAGATCTGCTTTTAATAGTGCTTCTTAATGGTATGAGGTCCCCAAATCTCTTTGCTAACTTCTTTCTTTTCTATCTCAAGAGACTGCCTCAGTGCACAGTACAATCTTGCACACTTACTTGGGCCCCACCAACACAAGTGCCATACATCCTCCCTCACCAATATCCTAGAGGCTGAATTTACAACAAACAGCAACAACACACAGTGCCAGGAGTCATGGGCCAGCCAAATTGCTACACACATTTTTGGGGGGACACAGTTCAATCCATGGCATCCTTTCTCCAGAGTTGGATTTAAGTTCAACAAGTTAAGTAATGTCAAAGTGTCAGGGTAGAGTGGTACAGAATCTGGTCTCTGGTACTTATCCTTCAGTGCTCACATCTGCTGCAATCTCTGTCACCCCTTCTGGTCCAGACTGACTATCGACATAGTGACTGTTGAGCAGACCCCTACTCCTGTCACTAAAGCGCTTTTAGCAGTGTGATTCTCTCCATCTACATGGCTGTCATTACGCTGCTCTTCCAGGATCCATTTCACCTCTCTCCATTATATTGCAGGCAGGTAGCTGTGGTAGAACTAGTTGGAAGGCTGGTGGTTTACATCAGCTCAAAGTGATTCTTTCAGGGATAGATATGTGACTGAAGTTGGTCCAAACTGAAGGACAAGAGTATTTTTCTACAGCTGGCAGCAGAGAAGTTCTCTGTGTTAACAGATTTATGTGAGGCTTGGAACTGATGCAACCATTTTGCTATTAGGAGAGAAACTATCCTGTGGATAAGGTTAACACACATAAGAGATCAGAAATGGAACAGGTACCTAATCAAATCACTTTTACTTTCAATCTTTTAATACTAAACCAATAAAATCCATTTATTGTTTAAATGTGTTTGGATTGTATTTTCTTTTAATTCCGTTCAAAAGCATTCTAACTAAGCCAGTCTACTTCAGTGATATTTCTGGGTGTATTGAAAACATTCTGATTTTTCTCTACCCTGCTAGGGTTCAGGGAACTCCATGAGGCTCTACTGTCTTGCTGCCTCCTAGGATTACCCAGTAGAGGAGCAGAAATCCCCACTATTTTGTATCTTACAAACTTATGGGTGGGAGCATTGTCAACCTATATCCTATACTCAGAGCTCAGCCTGGTAAGACGTCAAGTCTCTGTGGCTTATCCAGCAAGACAGCTGCCACTGGTTCCCTTTAACCCATACCCACCCCTCTAGTGATGGCTAATTTTGTGTGTCAGGTAGGTGGGACGTGATTCTCAGTGGTTTAGCAGTTATATAATAACATTGTCCTCCTTCATGGTGTATTTTAATGTGACAGGCCAACCAGATGCACAGGGAGTTTCCTGGAGGATGTGGCGTCCGTCCAATATGTGTATGGATGTTCTGGCAAAGTTCCCTTGCTTGTGCATCATCATCTAATCTTCGGCTCTTGAGACTTGAGCTGGTGGCCTGCCGTAGTGCCTGCTGATCTTGGGATTCAGTGGCTCCCACGGCCTGTGGGCCAGGTGCCTGCTACCTGACCTGGCCATCTAGGGTTTGTCAGCCCCTGCAGTCACGTGAGTCAGGAAAAGCCTCTAGCCTGACATCCTACCCACAGATCTAGACTTGCCAACCTCTCTCTACATCCATAGGAACCATTTTCTTGACAATAATCAATCTGTATCTGTATATACACACAAATATATGTACACACATATATATTTATATATACCTATATAATATACATGTATAAGATATATATATATATATATATATATACTTCCCTGGTTTTGCTTCTCTAGAAAACCCAGCGTCAGACTTTTTGTACCCAGAAAGATTCTAGAGAAACAAAATCATAAAAATGAATTTTCTAAATTGGTTCTCTATTCTGACTAGTCTTAAAGGCAACACGGACTCTGCCTCCAGCCACAAAAAAGTTGCTGCTAATCCATGGTGTGAGGTGGCCATATTAATACACAAAATCTCCACCAATAGATTGAGTAGTGGTAGGAAGGTGAGGGTGACTTCATTTTTTATACCTTTCCACAGTTTTGTCAGAACGAGATGTATAGAGAAGTTGGTCCGCTGGTCCCACTTTCATTAGACAAAGTTTAGTGGAAGAAAAGGATGAGCTCAGGGCTTCCAAATGCAGCTACTTGTGCCTTCAGGTCCTACTTGGGCCCAGTCTTGTATATATCACTTCCATTTAATGATGGAGCACTGCTGTGCCCACCCAACTTCATGACTGTGGGTCAGACAACACTCAGTTCATGACAGGCAGTTCAGGCTGCATGGTGAAATGGTGGCCCATGGTTAAGGGTTCAGTCTCTACTAAGGCCCAGTAACGAGTCAAAAACTGTTTCTCAAGAGGAAAGTAGTTACCTGCAGAGGATGGCAGGGTTTTACATCAATATCCTAAGGGCCTGTGCCGTGATTCACCAACAGGGGCCTACCAAAGACTCCAGACAGCATTCATATCTGTCAGTGACACCTCAAGCTCCAGCGGATCAGCCAGATCATGTGGCCCAAATGGCGGAGTGGCTTGCACAGCAGCCTGAATCTGTTGTGGAGCTTTTTCTTGGTCTGGGCCTCACTCAAAACTTGCATTTTTATTTTAGTAACATCATAAATAGGCCAGAGTAGCACATCACAATGAAGGATATGTTGTCTCCAAAAATTCAAAGAGGCCTCCCAAGTGTTGTTTCTCCTTTTTAGTTGTTGTTGTTAAGTGCCATTGAGTCGGTTCTAACTCACAGCAACACTATACACTACAGAACAAAACAATTCTTGATCCCGTGCCATGCCTACAACCATTTTTATGCTTAAGTCCATGGTTGCAGCCACTGTGTCAATCCATTTCATTGAGGGTCTTCCTCTTTTTCACTGACCCTCTGTCATGGAATTGTGTCATTGAATTGTGTCCCCCCAAAAATATGTATAGTAATTTAACTGGGCCGAGATTACCTGTATACTGTGACTTCCCTCAAATTTGTGATTTTCTGATGCTGTAAATCCTAATTTCTGTCTGTGGTTAACAGAGTGGATTATGTCAGAGAGGATTGGGGAAAGATTGTAAAACCCTTCCTAAGATCACCTCCTTGCTCCTATATAAAGAAAGTTTCCCTAGAATGTGACTTGTATCATCTTTCATCCTAGGGAAGCAAGCAGAAAGTTGGGAACCTGACACCATCAAGAATGAAAAATGGTTCAACTTCTTTTGAAAGCAATTTGGAGTTTTCTTAAGAAGTTAGAAATAGAAATACCATTTGATCCAGTAATCCTACTGCTTGGAATATATATTACAGAAATTAAGGCAGTCCTAAACAGATGCATGCACACTAATGTTTGTTGCAACACTGTCCACAACAGCAAAAAGACGGAATCAATCTAGATGCCCATCAACAAATGAATGGATAAATAAACTATGATACATATAGTCAATGGAACACTATTCAATGATAAAGAACAATGATGATTTTAGAAAGCATCTCATAACCTGGCTTCAAATGGAAGACATTATGCTGAGTGAAATCAGTCAGTGGCAAAAGGACAAACATCATATGAGACTTCTGCTATAAGGACTTAAAAATAGACTTTTTGATGGCTACAAGGGTGAGGAGGGAGGGAGAGGATTAGACATAGATTAGAGAGTTGATAGAAATCCGGTTAGGTGAAAGTAGTGAGAGCACACAGTAGAGAGCAAAGCGACTTAACTAGATTTCACCATAAACTTCAAGGTTTTCTAAACTGAACCCAGTATTTCAAAGGATAGAGTAGCAGAGACATGGGCCTTGGGACCATGTATTCAAGGGACATAGAGGCCAATTGGCATAACTAGTCTGTTACTAAGAGAGCCTTCTGCACACCATATTGGTGAGTGGTGTCTGGGGTCTTGAAAGCTAACAAGCTACCACCTGAGGTACACCAAATGGTCCCAACTCATCTGAAACAGATGATCACCAAGAACAACAAATATCTGAGGAAAACAGAGCCCAAGAGACAAAAAACCCCATATGAATGGGAGAGTGTATCAACATGAGGACAGAAGAACCAGATGGTGCCCAACCACTCTCAAAGACAGCTGTGAGCCATGATAGGGAACAACATGTAGACTCCTGAGGCAAAGCAAGAAAAAGAGGTGTGCAGCCCAAGAAGTCTACTAAAACATCTGACTGGATGGTCTAACAGTCCGGTGGATCCCCTGGGAACATGACCCCTAGATTTGCTGCTATCCCTGGCCAGAAACCAGTAATGAGGTCAACTCCCCAGACAAGAATGGACTGGACTCAGGGACGCAGTACAACCGTATGATGTGCATTTATAGGAGTCTGTCCTACTGGTCTCTTTCCAGATGGGATGGAAGAGGGTGGAGAGAAGGGCACAGATGCTTGTTAAGAAGATTCTAGAAATACAGAGTGAAAAAGGAGGAGTGTGCTGTCACTGGGTGGGAAGAGCAGACAGAGCTGCAGATAGGTGGGCATGCAAAACTGATCCGGATTGTATACTTTCACTTAAAAGAGTGAGTGAGTGAGCAAGCAAACAAGCAGCACCATGAGAAGAACACATCCTTCAGACCTCAGGTTCCTGCATCAAGATGCTCCCTGACAAAAAACTGATACAACACAAAGACTTTCCTCCAGAGCCAACAGAAGGAAAGCTCTTCCCCTGGAGTGGACAACCTGAATGAGGACTTGTAACCTGCTGGAATATGTAAGAATAAACTTTTCTTTGCTAAAGTCATCCACTTTGTGGGATTTCTGTTACAGCAGCACTAGATAACTAAAACATGCTCCACTCTATCAAGTATGACCTGCTTCTCTAAGCACTGATCCATCCTGACAACATGTCCAAGGTATGTGAGACATAGTCTCGCATCTTCACTCCCAAGGAGTACTCCTATACTTCTTCTAGAACACATCTATTGGTTCTTTTGGCAGTCTATGGTACATTTAATGTTCTTCTCCAGCACCACAATTGAAAGGCATCAATTCTTTTTCTGTCTTCCTCATTCGTTGTCCAGCTTTTGCTTGCATATGATGCAACTGAAAATAGCACGGCTTGCATCAGGTGCACCTTAGTCTTCAGTGTGACATCTTTGCTTTTCAGTACTTTGAAGTGGTCCTTTGCAGCAGATTTTCCAAGTGCAATGAATCTTTTGATTTCTTACCTGCTGCTTCCATGGGCATTGATTGTAGACCCAAGTGAAATGAAACCCTTGACAACGTCAATCTTTGCTTTATTTATAACAATGTTGCTTACTGGACCAGTTGTGAAGATTTTTGTTTTCTTGATGTTGAGGTACAATCCAGACTGAAGACTGTGGTCTTTGATCTTCATCAGTTAGTGTTTCAGAGTCTGTTCACTCCCAGCAAACAGGATTGTGTTATCTGCATAACACAGATTGTTAATAAGTCTTCCTCCAATCCTAATGCCTCATTCTTCTTCATATAATCTAGCTTCTCAGATTATTTGCTTGGCATACAGACTGAAAAGGTATGGTGAAATGATGCACACTTTTCTGACTTTAAATCATGCGGTTCTGTTCACATAATTGCCTCTTGATCCATAGACATATTCTTCAGGAGCACAATTAAGAGTTCTGAAATTCCCATTCTCCACAATGTTATCCATAATTTATTACGACCTGTTTTAGTCAGCTAGTGCTGCTCTAACAGAAACACCACAGAGTGGATGGCTTTATTCTTATACAATCCAGTAGGCTACAAGTCCAAATTTAGGACGTCTGCTCCAAGGGAAGGCTTTCCCCCTCATCGGCTCTGGAAGAAATTCTGGTATTGTATCAGTCTTTGTCCAGGGAGCATCTTGGTGCAGGAACCTCGGGTCTGAAGGACGCACTCTTCTGGTGCTGCTTGCTTGATAGAGTGAAGTTCCCAATTCCCTACTTGTTTCTCTTTCCTTCTATTTCTTGCAGAATGAAAGGATTAAAGGTGGGGCAAGCCATACGCCAGGGAAACTTCCTTTACAATGGAGCAGGGAGGTGATCTTATGAAGGGGTTTACAGTCCCACCCTAATCCTTTAACATACAGAATAACGAAAGCAGAAAACGCAGTACAATCCTGGAATACAGGGAATCATGGTCCAGCCACATGGCCACACATATTTTTCAGGGGACACAGTTCAGCCCATGACATGACCACACAGTCAAATGCCTTTGCATAGTCAATGAAACACAGGTAAACATCTCTCTGGTATTTCCTGCTTTCAGCCAAGATTTATCTGACGTAAGCAATGATATCCCTGTTTCCATGTCTTCCTCTGTTTTTAGTTGTGGGAAGGGTGGGAGGGGCCGTATGTAACAACTTATTTTTCACGTTAGAAAGAATATCCTGATAAGCTCCACATCACTGGACTCCTAAAAATTCCACTGAGGTGAAAGACATCTAAATTTTATTAGATTAATTTCCCATCCAGTAGCATACAATCAGTCTAGAGTCATTGACACTTTTTCCCCACTAGGTCCACTTAGCAAAATGTCATCGATGTAATGGACCAGTGTGATGTTTTGTGAAAAAGTAAGACAACCGAGACCCTGTGGATTAAATTATGACATAGGACTGGAGAGTAGATATTCCTCTGAGATAGACCTGTAAAGGTGTATAACTGACCTAGGTGAAGACAAACTGCTTCTGATGTTCCTTTAAAACTAGAAATGAGAAAAAAATTTTGCAGCTTTGTAGCTGCATTCTAAGTACCAGGAGATGCAAAGAGTCTTCCAAAAAGGATGTCACAGCTGCAATATTTGTGAAGCTAGAGTGGCCATATTTATCACTTTTTTTATTTTTTTAGTCTTGACAAATAGCCATGAAAGGTCACACAGTTTTACAACTCATAGAAGTCATTAAAGTTTATTATGAAAACGGATGTTGTATTTGCCAAACGTTTCATAAATTACATGAAATTTATGATGTACATAATTGTCCCACCAAGAGAACAATTTGACATTTAATTAAAAAAAAAAAAAATGAGGCAACTGGGTCTGTTGCCAATCAGACAATGTGTGACAAATCAGCTTTCTGATGAAAACATCACCACCATTTGTCAGAGTGTAGGGAGAGTCCATCCCAATCAATTTCTCACGTAGCACAAGAACTGGGCCCTGCATCAACTACAATTTGATGGATTTTGCACCTGCCCTTGAAGTTTTTCTCTTAGAAAATTGTTTTAACTCAAGAACTGAAGTCCAGTGGCCATGGATTGCGCCTTACAGTTGCTGAGTGGGCTCTGGAGCAGCTGGAAGTTGATTCTGCTTTTGGCCAAAAAATCATCTTCAGTGATGAGGCCCATTTGTGGATGAATGCTTTTGTTAACTAGCAAAAGTGTTACATTTGGAGCAATGAGAATGCAGTGGTGATTCAAGAATGCCTACTTCATCCCCCAAAAGTTACCATTTGGTGTGGACGTGATCTGGCAGAATCATGGTCCCTTGTTTGGTGAATGAGACAAGCAAGGAGGGGCTGTGACTGTCAATGGCAAAAGGTATCAGGCTATTATGATAATTGATTATTTTTGGCCCCATTTGGAAAGTCCTGTAGCAGCTATTTACCTGAAGGTCTTTTTCACACATAATGCCATCAAATGTACATCAAAATAAGAAAAAATTAAGACTGTATTATTTACATACCTTGTTTTATTCAGGTTCACAGATAGGACGCCCTTATTGGAAGACCCTTTATTAATTTGCTCAAGCACAAAACTACATCTGGAACAGCAGCTGTAATTTGTGTCACCACTTCTTTAAATTTAAAATAATTCACTGTTATTCTCCAAGATCCATTGGCTTTTTGCACAGGCCGAATAGATGAATTAAATAAGGATGTGGTGGAAATCATTGCCTCTGCATCCTTCAAGACCTCGATGGTGGCCATACTCTCGACAATCCCTCTAAAAAATGCAGTACTATTTCTGGCTTACCATTTTCCTGGGTAGGGTCAGTTCCAATGGCTTCCACTTTTGTTTTCCTACTATAATAAACCTTACTCCACTTGTTAGGTATCCAATTTGGGGTTCTGCCAATTTCTGACTATATCTGTTCTAGTTATGCATTCTGGAACCGGAAAAATCACAACAGGATGGTTTCAGGGACCCAGTGGACCTGCTGTCAGAGGAACCCGAGCTCCATTAATAATCTGACGTCTATATACTCCCACTCTGTGTAGTGGGCCACAGTCACGTTTTGGACCTCCTGGAATTAGTGTCAGTGCAGAGTCAGTATCCAGTAATCTCCAAAAATTCCAATTATTTCCTTTCCTCCAGTGAACAGTCACTCTCATAAAACGCCATATATCCCTTTGGGGAAGGTTGAACAAAGATTAACAGATAAATTTTTAGCAGATAGTGGAGTCCTTCCTCAAGGACTCTGGCTTCTCCTTGATTGAAAGGGTTGTGTGTCTGCAAACTGGCTTAGCTGGTTAGAGACGGTTCCGCGCTTCAGAGTTTGGGACTAATTGAGTTGATCGGTATCTTAGCTGGTAGGGGAATGTTCTGCCCTGTAGAATTCTGGGCTAATTGTATTGACTGGGTATCTTAGCTGGTAGCAGGAGTAAAAATAGAGTGAGCAGCCCCCACTTGTCTGTCAGTGGAGGCTTGCCTGTTGCTGTGATGCTGGAAACTGTGCCACTGGTATCTAGGTACCAACACAATTACCCACAGCAAACAGATTTCAGCTGAGCTTCCAGACTAAGACAGACTAGGAAGAAGGACCCGGCAGTCTACTTCTAAAAAGAATTAGCCAGGGAAAACCTTATGAATAGCAGCAGAATACTTTTAGGTATAGTGCTAGAAAATGGGCCCCCCAGGTTGGAAGGCTCTCAGAAAATGACTGGGAAAGTGCTGTCTCCTCAAAGTGGAAGTGACCTTAATGTTGTAGATGGAGTAAAGCCTACAAGATCTTCATTTGCTGATGTGGCATGACTCAAAACGAGAAGGAACAGCTACAAATATACAATAATAATCAGAACATGGAAGGTATGAAGTATGAATCTAGGAAAATTCGAAATTGTCAAAAATGAAATGGAATGCATAAACATCAGTGTCCTAGGCCTTAGTGAGCAGAAATGGACCAGTATTGGCTATTTTGAATCCAATAATAGTGTGGTCTACTAGGTTGGGAACAAAAACTTGAAGAAGAATGATGTTGAATTCATCATCAAAAAGAACATTTCAAGATCTGTTCTGAAGTACAGTGCTGTCAGTGATAGGATAATACCCATACGCCTACAAGAAAGGCCAGTTAATATCACTGTTATTCAAATTTGCACACCAACTACTAAGGCCACAGAGTAATTGCAGTTTGAAATTGATCAAACACGCAATCAGGATGCATTGATAACTGCTGGTGACTGAAATGCAAAAGCTGGAAACAAAGAAGAAGGATCAGTAATTGGAAAATATGGCCTTGGTGATAGAAATGATGCCAGATCACATGATAGAATTTTGAAAGACTAATAACTTCTTCATTGCAATTACCTTTTTTAACCAACACCAATGGTGACTATACACATGGGCCTCACCAGATGGAATACACAGAAACCAAATTGACAGTATTTGTGGAAAAAGACAATGGAAAAGCTCCATATCAGCAGTCAGAACAAGACCAGGTGCTTGACTGTGGCACAGATCATCAAATGTTCATATGCAAATTCAGATAGAAACTGAAGAAAATTAGAACAAGTCCACAAGAGCCAAAGTATGACCTTGAGTATATCCCTCCAGAGTTTAAAGACCACCTCAAGAACAGAGTTGATGTGTTGACCACTGTCATGGGTTAAATTGTGTCCCCCAAAAATGTGTGGTTTCGCTGAACTGCATGTTAAAGGGTTAGGGTGGGGCTGTAAATTCCTGCATAGGATTACTTCCCTGCTCTGCTGTAGGGGGAGTTTTCCAGGGCTTGCCCCACCCCTGGAGTGGACACACTGAATATGGACTTGCAACCTACCGGACTGTATAAGAATAAACCTTCTTTTGTTAAAGCCATCCACTCTGTGGTATTTCTGTTAGAGCAGCCCTAGCTGACTAAAACAACCACTAACGACAAAAGACCAGACTAATTGTGGAATGACATCAAAGACATCATCCATGAAGAGAGCAAGAAGTCATTAAAAAGACAGGAAAGAAAGAAAAGACCAAAGTGGATGTCAGAAGAGACTCTGAAACTTGCTTTTGAAGATCAAGCAGCTAAAACAAAAGGAAGGAATGATGAGGTAAAAGACCTACACAGATTTCAAAGGGCAGCTCAAGAAAACAAATAAAGTATTATAACGACATGTGTAAAGAGCTGGAAATGGAAAACCAGAAGGGAAGAATCTGTTCTGCATTTCTCAAGCTGAAAGACATGAAGAGACTATTCAAGCCTCAAGTTGTAATAGTGAAGGATTCTACAGGGAAAATACTAAAAGACTCAGGGAGCATCAAAAGAATACAGAAGGAATACACAGAGTCATTATACCAGAAAGAACTGGTCGATGTTCAGCCAATTGAAGAGATAGCATATGATCAGGAACTGATGGTACTGAAGTAACAAGCCAAAGCTGTACTGAAGGCATGGGCAAAAAACAAGGCTCCAGGAACTGATGGAATATCAACTGAGATATTTCAACAAACAGATGCAGTACTGGAAGTGCTCACTTGTCTATGCCAAGAAATTTGGAGGATAGCTACCTGGCTAACTGACTGAAAGAGATCCATATTTATTTATGCTCACCTCAAAGAAAGGTGATCCAACTGAATGCCGAAATTACCAAACAACGTCATTAATATCACATGCAAGTAAAATTTTGCTCAAGGTCATTCAAAAGTGAATGCCACAGTATATTGACAAGGAACTTCCAGAAATTCAAGCTGGATTCACAAGAGGATGTAGAACCAGGGATATCATTGCTGATGTCAGATGGGTCTTGACTGAAAGCAGAGAATACCAGAAAAATGTTTACCTGTGTCTCACGGACTGCAAAAGCATTCAACTGTTTGGATCATAATAAATTATGGCTAACATTGTGTAAAACAGGAATTCCAGAACACTTAATTGGGCTATTAAGGATTCTGTGTATAGATCAAGAGGCAGCTGTGAGAACAGAACGAAAGGACACTGCATGGTTATAGTCAAGAAAGGAAAGGTGTGCATCAAGATTGTATTATTTCACCACACCTTTTCAATCCATATATCAAGCAAATAACCTAAGAAACTGGATTATATGAAGAAGAACAAGGCATCAGGATTGGAGGATAATTCATTAACAACTTGCATTACACAAAGATACCACCTTACTTGCTCAAAGTAAAGATTTCAAACACCTACTGATAAAGATCAAAGACCACAGCCTTCAGTATGGATTACACCTCAACATCAAGAAAACAAAAATCCTCACAACTGAACCAGTAAGCAATATCATAAATGGAGAAAAGATTGAGGTTGTTAAAGATTTCATTTTACTTGTGCCCACAATCAACACCCATAGAAGCAGCAGTCAAGAAATAGAAAGATGGATTGCATTGGGAAAATCTGCTGGGAAGGATCTCTTTAAAGTATTGAAAAGTAACGATGTCACCCTGAAGACAAAGCATGTCTGACCCAAGCTATGGTATTTGCAATCACGTCATATGTGCAAAAGCTGGACCATGAACAAAGAAGACAGAAAATGAATTGATGCCTTTGAATTGCGGTGTTGGAGAAGGTTGAATGTACCATAGATCACCAAAAGAACAAACAGATCTGTTCTAGAAGAAGTACAATCAGAGGGCTCCTTGGAAGCAAAGACGTCAAGACTACATCTTACATACTTTGGACATGTTGTCAGGAAGGATGAGTCTCTAGAGACGGACATCACGCTTGGTGGAGGGCAAAAGAGGAAGACCCTCAGTGAGACAGACTGACACAGCACCCGCCACAATGGGCTTAAGCATAAAAACCATTGTGGACATGGCACGAGACCAGGTGGTGTTTCGTTCTGTTGTTCATAGGATTGCTATGAGTCAGAACTGACTTGATGGCACCTAACAACAATAACAAACTGGCTTAAGTCTGGAAATTGATTGACAGTTTCTGAGTCTCTATTCTGGCAATTTCAATTAGACTACTATTCACTTGACCTAGAATTCCCTTGCTTGTACAGATCAAGTAGATTTCCTTTCTATTTCACTCCAAGGAACATCTGGCTTTAACAAACAGAAATTTATTCTCTCACAGTCTAGGAAGCTAGAAGTCCAAATTCAGGGTGGAAGCTTCGGGGAAAGGCTTTCTCTATCAGTCCTAGAGGAAGATCCTTGTCATCAATCTTCCCCACAAATATGAGTTTCTCAGCACAAGAACGCTGGGTCCAAAGGATGCACTATTCTCCTAGCTCTTGTTTCTTGGTAGCACAAGGTCCCCATGCCTCTCTGCTTACTTCTCTCTTTTATTTCTCAAAAGAAATTGGCAACCTAATCTTGTAGATTGAGTCCTGCCCCATTAAAATAACTGCCATAGATGCTGCTTCATTAACATCAGAGTGATAGGTTTACAGCACATAGGTAAATCACAGCAGATGACAAAGTGGTGGACAGTCACACAACACTGGGAATCATGGTCGAGCAAGGTTGACAGATATTTGGGGGAGGAGGACACAATTCAATCCATGATAACTATTAATGTCCCCAGACTCTTCAGGAATGAATGTTTGGGTCACCTCATGAAGCCAAGAATCATGGCCAGCCGAGGTGCTTGCTGAGGGTAAAAGGAATACAAAATGAGTGGTAAAAGAAGGTAGTGCTAAATACCAGTTAGAATCGTGTGACCATTTGTAGAAACAAGGATTGCAATTGTTAGAAATATTTCTTCATTGTATGTGTGTCTTAAATATTTTTGTTTTCTTCACTTATTAGATAAGATGCAACAAAGCTAGTGTATTTTGGGTTGTGTTTGTGTTAGTTGTCTTTACTCAAAGATTATGTATGGTTTAAGGAGATGTGTATAAATGCCAAGTTGACAAGGGGTGGATTATGATGGTTAAGGCTACGTGTCAGCTTGGCTGGGCGTGATTCTCAGTGGTTTGGGAGTTAAGTAATGATGTAGTCATCCTCCATGATGTGATCATTTGTAAGGGGACTTTACCTGGGGATGTAGTCTGCTCCAACGTACATATGGACATTCTGGCAAATCTTGCTCACTTGCTTGTTTGCTCTATATCCTTGATTTAGTTTGTCATCATCTGACCTCTGATTCTTGGGACTTGAGCCAGCAGCCCACTGTATTGTACATTAATTTGAGGATTCATTGGCCTCTACAGCCTATGAGCTAGCATCTTGCATCTTGTCTGCCAATCTTCGATTCATCAGTCTCTGCAGCCTGTGAGCCAGAAGCCTGAGGTATGATCCACTGATTTTGAGTTCATCAGCCCCTGCTGTTAGTGAGTTAGGACAAGCCTTAAGCCTGATGCCTGACCCACAGACTTGAGACTTGCCAGCCTGTACAACCATGTAAGTCATTTTCTTGAGATAAACCTCTGTCTCTTTCTCTCTCTATATGTGTGTGTGTGTGTGTGTGTGTATACATACACCTGTGATGTTTCTGTTACAGCAGTACTAGACAACTAAGACAACAGTCACGTTGACATTGGGTTGCTGTAGTTTTCCATTAACTAATCACAGGTCTTGGTTGTACTAAGAGATGCCCTAAGGGATCTCCTGTATTACACACATACTCTTCTTTAACTCCATTAAGCAACACCAATCCAATTTCTCCTTAACAGTCAGGATCAATCACACCAGCAAACATGGTAACTCCTTTCTATGCCAGTTGATCCAAAAGCATGAGAAGCCAAAAATGGCTGGGTGAGATTCTTAACCTACAACTCAATGCAATCTGTGTTGTGTCTCTAGGTGGAAACTTTCTTCCCTTTGGAACTAAAACCTCTTGACCAGCAGAGAATAGGGTTGAAGGAACAGGAAGCAAAAATTTTGCAAGTGGGATGTTAGGGGTGAGTGGTGTCACTCTCATTTTCATTTTTTGATTCCTGCAACTGTGAATCCTGTATTTACAGCATATACAGCTTCCTGGAGGACATTGCCCCAATCCCACAAGGTATTGCCACCTAGCTGGCACCATAATTATGTCTTTGGAAGGTCATTCCATCATGCTATCAATTTAGCTGCTTCCAGATGATGAGGAATATGGTAAGAGCAGTGAGAGACAGAGAGATGGATATTGATAAAGATGTAGACAAGAAAAATTTGAGCATTCAGAGATGAAAGTGGTAAAATACTACAAATCAAAATCAATGGGGTAAGAGCTAGTGCCCAATATAAAGGTAAAATATGGCCACTTCTGTCTTTCCTCTCACTCTGTCTCAGTTTTCAATTGGTCCGTTGATTTTCCTGATCACCAGTGCACATCTCTGTCCTTTATCTGTTCATTCAACAGCATCTGTTTCTTTTTAGTTTGGTTTTTAAATATTGGTGACTATATACACATTCAAAGTTATGTCTATGGTTAGTTTATTATTTCTCATATAATTTTGTATATTTTCTTGTTATTGAGAATATACACAGCAAAACATACATTGATTCAACAGTTTCTACATGTGTCATTTAGTAACATTGTGTTCTTTGAGTTGGGCAACCATTCTCACTCTCCTTTTCTCAGTTGTTTCTTCCCTGCTAACATAAACTCACTGCCCTGTAAGTTTCCTACTTAATCTTTCAAGTTGCAGTTGTCAATTTGATCACATATAAACAGTTCTTAAATGTTCAAGGCAAATATTTTTTACTAATTAAGCTAATCTATTGTTTGAAGAAGACTTCAGGGGATTTTTTCTTTTTTTTTTTTTCTTTTTTTGGCAATAGTTTTCAGACTTCATCTGTCCTCTGTGGCTCCAGGAAGTCTAGAGTCCATGAGAATTTGAACTTTTGTTCTGCATTTTTCTCCTTTTGTTCAGGATTCTTCTTCAGAATCTTTGATCAAAATGTTCAGTAATAGTAGCCCATCACTATCCACTTTTTGGCAAAGGAAGCAGTTGTTCACGGAAGCATTTAGCCACACATTCCACAACCTCCTCCTATTCTTGACTCTCCTTTTTCCTCTGTTGTTTCATGCAAATGGAGACCAATTGTGCCTTGGATGATTCTTATGATACTCCTACTGCCCCTGGGCTCTGTCCTAGATTATCTGTCATTGCAAAACTATCCACACTCCCTGCCTTCAGGCTTCTCGCTAGATTTTTTTCCACTCCAGCCTACACAAACCACCAGATTTCTTTTCCTAATCATCATCTGAATTCCTGCATCAAAGTTTCATTGTCCATATACCAAAGAGCAAGGTAAACTGAGGCCCTCTCTAATTTACCCTTGTGCTAGCTACATATCTAACTTTTCCTTTTACTAATCTCCCCATTCTGACCCACATATGGGCATCCATACAAACCTAATTCGCTTCCAGTGCCAATCATTTGCTCATGCTATTTCCTGCACCCTCCTCACCAATTAAATGTCCTTTCCTCTTTTCTCTGCCTATTCTATTAACGTAATCTATCATCAAATCTAATTTATTTCAACTAATAGCAACCCTATAGGTCAGAGAAGAACTGCCCAAAAGAGTTTCCAAGGAGCACCCAATGGATTTGAACCACCTACCTTTTTGTTGGCAGCCATAGCACCAAGGTTTCTACATTCTATTTTGGGGATCCTACCTTGCACCTTATCTCTGCCACATATCCTTTCTTGTCAGTTTGGCCCATACCAGTCTTTCCTTTTTCTGGCCTCCATGGAAAGATACTATTTTCAAATGACAACAGATGCTTCCCCCTACTTTTTTCTTTTGCCGCTTCCTTTTATACATTTGGGTAGTTAGGCATTATGTTTGCATTGGTTCAGTGAAGGAATGAAGATCATAAGGAGTTAAATTCTTGGGTTTTGAATCTCCGAAGTCTAAGCAAGTCATGCTTTTAAAGAGTTCTTGATAAGAAAGAGCCAAAGCTTTCCTGGGAAAGAATAAATTAAGATTTGGTGAAAAGACAAGAAATATTTGCATATTGCACATAGAGAGATCTAAGGTAGCCTCATGCCAGCAAATATTTCTCATACATTTGAAGATATTAGGGACAGTGGAGCAGAAAACTAATGTACTTCCCAAGAAAAATGATACAATAATGGCCTGTTGAGGATCTGTGATCAGGTGGGAACAAAATCTTCTTAGCAAGTGCCAACAAAAAAAGGTAACACTGTGCTCTCCCTACACCCATTACCCAACACTGTGTAAACCTCCCAGAGCTTAGATGCAACTTCTGGAAATAGAATAACACAGTTTGGGCAAGATTATAGCTCAGTCACTGGGTAGAACGGTAGGGCTACTAATTTGAAAATTAAGAAAAAGAAAAATCGCTGTTGAGTAGGGGTCCTATAGGACAGAGTGGAACTGCCCTGTAAGGTTTTCTTGGCTATAATTTCTATAGAAACCCACTGCCACATCTTTCTCCCAGGGAGTAGCTGCTGGATTTGAATCACCCACCTTCCAGCTGGCAGCCAAATACTTAAGCAGTGCACCACTAGGGCTCCTTCATAAATCAGAAAGGAAATGGGTACAGTTTCTGTCCACACATTTACATTGACATGAAATACAACTGTATTTTTTCTACAACAGGTTTATTTTGTATTGTGACCATATTGTTTGTGCCATTTTATTTAAGTCCAATTAAAATAATTTATTCACAAATGGTTGCTTTATTCATTCATCAGTCATGACACAGTAAAAATCCTACACTTGTCAATACTCTGCTTGGCATTAGATTTTATCTAGTTCATGTAACTATATCTTGAATCTCCAGTTAGTATGAAAAACTGTCCACGGATGCTTTATATAGTGTAACTCCTTGCCTCACCACCAAATTCAGCTTTGGAAAACAAGTAAGCAAACATAAATACAGGTAGTTCCAACTTAGCACTTACTCAAGTTACAACTAACTGCATTTAGATTGTCCTCTTCTTTTGTACATCCTATAGTTGGTAATGGAGCCCTGGTGGCACAGTAGTTAAGAGTTCCATGGCTAACCAAAAGGTCAGCAGTTTGAATCCACCACTCGCTCCTTGGAAGCCATACAAGGGCAGTTCTACTCCATCCTATAGGGTCACTATGAGTCAGAATTGCTATGAGTCTGAATCATCTTTGCTGGGGAGTGAATGGTGCAAAGCAGAAGCAGAAACACACCAGTCCAAGGGTCCAGTGAAGTTCATTCAAAAAGAAAGAGAGTCAAGTCTGAGCCAGGGGTTGGTTCAGCCGCCTCAAACAGAAAGAGAAAGAGGACTAGGGTGGCTCAGCACATTCTGAGAGAGAGAGAGAGTCAGACAGTGAGAGAGAGTGAAGTCTGAACTGAGAGGTAGCTCAGCCCCCACGGGCCAGTAGGGTAAGTTTTTTATAGTTTTAAAGTTTCCACGAAGTAGTGTAGGGTAAAGCGTATTATAGTCTGATAAGTAAAAAAACATTAAGAAGAGGAGAGGAGGTAGGGTTTATTTACAGTCTTTAATAAAGAAAAGCTTTGCTTAGGAGAGTGGGGGTGGCAGGCGTAAAGTTTTATTTGTTGTTCAAATTCCTGTGGGCTGTTTTTGGGTAATGGCTTATGCTAAAGCCTCTCTGAATCCAGGGACTGGCAGGAGGTGGTGGCTCATGTGAAACCTCTCTGAAATCCAGGGACAGAGTTCCCTCAATTTTGACAGCAACAAGTTTGGTTTTGTAGTTTAATAATATGTTGCAGCAAGTAACTTGCTGATATTATCATTTTCAGATATTCACTCACAGATGTTCAATTTTATGATTTACTGTTCAAAACCTTGCCAGATTTACAAAGATAAAACAGTAAAAGGCACTGTTTTAGTTAGCTAGTGCTACTCTAACAGAGATACCACAAAGTGGATGGCTTTAACAAAGAAAAGTTGATTCTTACACAATCTGTTAGGTTACAAGTCCAGATTCAGTATGTCCACTCCAGGGGAAGGGCTTTTCCTCTGTCAGCTCTCGAGGAAAGTCCTGTGTTGCATCAGTCTGTTCAGGGAGCATCTTGGATCAGGAACCATGGGTATGAAGGACGTTCTCTTCTCCCAGTGCTGCTCACTTGATAGTTTGAGGTTCCCAAATCTCTCCCCAGATTTTTCCCTTTAGAGCTCAAGCGATTGCTCAAGGCACAAAACAAACTTACACATTGAATTTTGCTCCACCAGCATAACTACTGCCATCCACCCTTATTAACATCATAAAGGCAGGAATTCCAACATGCTGAACATCACACAATACTGGGAATTAGGGCACAGGTAAATTGTTATAGATTTTTCTAGGGAACATATTCAACCCATGACAGGCAGTAGTAACGAAAACTTTAAAAAACAAAATGAGGTACTCAGTTTACATCAGAATTGACTTGCTATGGAGTCATAAGAACAGAACCCTGTAAATTGGTAGACAACCTGTATACTGATTATAGAGCTCTGGGAGGTAATAGCTGTCATAACAAAAGGTTTAACTAAAGAGAATTTAATGAAACAGTCATTCTTAGGGGAAAGGACAGGATTAAGGTAACCATCAGGGGATGCTGAGACACCCAGGAACCTGTTATGCCTGGACTTGAAATTTGGTGAAGGAACAATGCTGCTGGAGTTGGCAAGAGCTGAAGCCTAGAAAGAGGAACTGCCTAGCAGGAGCTATGGCCAAAATGTAACACAATCACCGTAAGAACTGCCACCAAGCAGCAGGAAGAATTGGTGAGGTGAGGAATGCTAGGGAATAAATAGCTCCTACGATCTCTCCTCCAGTCCTATGTAGCATCAGTGCTTCCGGCGGCTGGATCGAACACGCGGTCAGAAGCACTCATCGAAGGAGCTGATACAGATCCATCTCTGTGGCACAGATCTGGGCAAAGGAGAACTGGTAATAGACCTGGAGTATGTGGACTGGTGGTTAGGGAAGGAGGGTTGACAGGAAACGGGAGGTTAATGTTAAGAAGGGCATTCCAGGTTTACAGTTGGAAGCAGCTGCAGAGCATCTGCAGACAGAGCGAGAACTGTTCTCAGGAAGTGGTTCAGAATCTCCACAACTTAAATCCAGCCCAGTCTTGGCTGTTTTCAAGAAGCCTGCACCAAATGGAATTTTTTTTAAAAAATTCAAAAACCCACCACCATTGAGTCAATTCCAACTTATAGCGACCCTATAGGACAGAGTAGGACTGCTCCCTAGAGTTTCCGAAGAACACCTGGTGGACTCGAGCTGCTAATCTTTTGGTTAGCAGATGTAGCACTTAATCGCTATGCCACCAGGGTTTCCGGAATAAAAACAAGTACCTTAAAATAAATGGAAAAGGATAAAGACAGCCAAAGACAACTAAATGCAGCGTTTTATAGATAAATGGGAACAACTAAAAATCAAACATTTTTGTTTGTCTAAAGACTTTATTAATAGAATTAAAAGGCCACCTACAGAATGGGAAAAAATGTTTGGCAACTACATGTCAGACCGATGTCTGATCACCATAATCTATAAGGTGCCACCAAATATCAATAAGAAAAAGATAAATAATCCAAGTAAGTGATGGGCAAAGGAGACGGACAGATACTTCTCTAAGGAGGAGAGCCAGGCAGCCAAAAAACACATGTGGACATGCTCACGATTAATAGCTATTAAAGAAATTCAAATTAAAAACTACAGTGGGACACTATCTCACTCTAACAAGGTTGGCCATGATCCAAAAAAACTTACAAAACAAATGCTGGAGAGCCTGTGGAGAAATTGGAATTCTCCTACACTGCTGGTGGGATTCCAAAATGGTGCAACCTCTTTGGAAAGCAATCTGGTGCTTCCTTAGAAAGCTGGATATAGATATACCATTTGACCCAGTTAACTCCACTGCTCAGAATATATCCTACAGAATCAAGGCCATTCACATCAACTGATACATGCACACCAATGTTTATCGCAGCACAGTCCGCAATAGCAAAAAGATGGAATCAACCCAGATGTCCAACAACAGAGGAATGGGTAGGTAAACTATGATATACATACTCAATGGAACATATGCAATGACAAAGAACAACAATGATTTTAGGAAACATCTCATAACCTGGTTTTAGTTGGAGGACATTATGCTGAGTGAAAGCAGTAAATGACAAAAGGACAAGTATTATATGAGATCCCTATGATAAGAACTTAAAAATAGACTCATGCATAGAAGAAAATACTCTTTGATGGCTGCAAGGGTGGGGAGAGAGGGAGAGGGGGGAGGGTTTAGATTAGATAGTTTATAGAAATTTGGTTGGGTGAAATCCGTGACAGCACACATTAGAAAGAAGATCAATATTAACTGGACTTCAACATAATGTGATTACTCCTCCCATCTTAACCCAATATCACAAGGACAGAGTAGCTGGGGTGGGGGCCAGGGGCCATGCTCTCAGGGAAATAGAGGTCAGTTGGCACAAGTAGCATTTTGCTAAGAGAACCTTCTGCACCCTACATTGGTATGTGGCATCTGGAGTCTTAAAAGCTGCCAAGCTGCCATCCAAGGGTACAGCAAATGGTCCCAACTCAGCAGGAATGATGATCACCAAGGACCAAACCAACATGGGGGAAAGAGAACCCAGAAGACAGAGATCCACGTGAGTGGGTGACTACATTGACTTGTGACCAGAAGAATCAGATGGTGCCCAGCCACCACCAGTGATAGTCATGATGGAGCTCATAAAGCTGAGTCTCACTGGCAACAGAGGAATAAAAAGGGATGCTTCCTGAGATCTCCACTAAAACACCACAGTTGATGATCTAGGGGCCTCAGGGTTCCCCTGGGAGCATGGCCCATGCTGCTGATGCTACCCCTGTCCATAAATCATAATGGAGGTCAAGTCTTCGGACAGGAATGGACTGGACTTGGAGACACAGAGTGAGCATATCATGTGTGCACCTATGCATCTATAGGATGTCATCCTGCTGACCCCTTACTGGAGTCAGGGAGTGGGTGGAAAGGAGAGGATAGGAGATTGTTGGGAGAATAAGACTTGTATGGAGCAGAGAGGAAGAGTGTGCTGTCACCAGGCAGGGAGAACAGTGGGAGCTGCAAATAGGTGGGCATGTAAATTTAAACAGGAATGTACATTTTCACTCAATCATAAATTTAAAAAAAATAAACCATTTTAAAACTTGCAGGAAAAAAAGGTGAGATAAAAATACTAAAATTAAAATGTTACATAATAAACTGATACCAAAGAAATGTAAGGATGAGAATTCCAAAAGAGTAGAGATTTTGTTATTTACTGCTGTACCCTTGGCATCTAAAGCCATACACTGGTCACAGTAAGTGCTCAATACATATTTGTGGGGTGCATGAAAAAATACAGAAATTTTTAAAGACTTAATGACTGAAAAGTAAAAACTAAGACTAGTTTTCAATCTATATTTGTCCTCCTGGTGATCTCATCTCATCTACTCCAAGCACTCATCTACTGCCAGGACTCTAATCAGTATACAGGTAGTCCACCAATTTACAGGGTTCTGTTCTTATGACTCCATAGTAAGTATCACATTGCTACTCAATTAGTACTCCCTAGCATTCCTCTTGGTGATCTCATCTACTCAAATACTATACGATAGCTGACGAGCAAATTTATATTTGAACCTTAGATCTCTTTCCTCAACTCTCGATTTAGCATTTCCACTTGGATGGTACCATGAATTGAACTGTGTCCCCCAAAACTGTGTATCAGTTTGGCTGGGCTGTAATTGCCAGGACCGTGTGATTTTTGTATATACTATAAATCCTGCCTCTGTGATGTTAATGAGAGTAGATGGGTGGTAGTTTCATTTGGAGGCAGAACTCAATGTGTAAGATTATACTGCACATTGAGGCGATCTCTTGGGATAGAAAGGAAAGGAAAGGAAAGCAAGCACAGAATTCCAGACCTCATACTATCAGGAAAGAAGCACTGGAAGCTAAGCCTGTGATTTGGGCTCAGGGTCTCTGTGCCTTAGAAGTTCCCCGGCCAGGGAAACATTGACAAGCAAGAGCCTTCTTCCAGATCCAACAGAAAAAGACTTTCCCTGGAGCTGACACCCTAAATTCAGACTTTAAGCATACTGCTCTGTGAGAAAGTAAATTTCTCTTTGTTAAAGCCATCCACTTGTGATATTTCCATTACAGCACCACTAGATGACAAGATGCCTAATATACATCTCACACCTAACTTGTCTAAGAGGGAACTCAAGTTCTTCCCCCAGAAGTTGTCTCCCATCTCAGTTGAAGGCAACGCCACCCTTCTAGTTAGCTGTTTAAGTCAAAAAACAGTAAGTATCCCTGGACTCTTTCTTTCAACCCCATCAGAAAGCCGGGTTAGCTCTCCCTTTAAATTTATTGAAAATTCAGCCAATTTTCAGCACCTGCATGGCTGCAACTGTGATCTGAGCCACCACTCTCTCACGCAGATTACTGCTCCAGTCTCACCTGTCACTCACTGGTCTGCTGCCCTTGGCCTCCCTACAATCTATTCTCAATATAGCAGCTACTGTGGTTCTTTTAAAAACATAAGTCAAATCATGAGATATCTGCTCAAAAGTCTGTACAAGCTCCACATTTCATGAGAATAAAAGTCTTTCTAATGGTCTACTAGGCCCTACATCAGCTGGCTCCCAGTTATACCTCTGATTTTATCTTCCACATTTCTCCCACTCATTCACTCTGCTCCAGCCACACTGGTCTTTCTGTTCCTCAAACACATCAAACATTCTTCCACCTGACAGACTGGTTGTTTTCTCTGCCTGGAACTCTCTACCCCCAGATGTCCACTTGATTAATTTCGCCAGCTTCTTCAAGACTGTGCCAAAAATTTGCTCTTTTCAGTAAGGCTTACCCTGACTAGTGTGTTTAACACTGAAATCTGTGGTGTCCCCACCGCCTGATGTTCCTGATCTACACTGCACCAGTTTTTATCTGTAGGCTGAGCATATTCTAATATATTATGTAATCAACTTATTTGTTAGGGTTATTGTTTATTATCTTTCTTCCCCGGTAGAATGCTAGCTCCACGAGGACAGTGAACTTCGTTTAACTCACTAAAGTATCCCAAGTGCCCAGTGCGGCACCTAGGACATAGAAAGTGCTCAATAAATATTTACTGAATGAATGAGGAAGAGAAAGTGTATATTCTGGGGCTTAATAAGTCTTTAAAGACAGCAACCCAGTTGGCAAAATGCACAAACTTCCAAGTTACAGAAGTCTTGAAGATGCCAGCCAGTGGTCTCAGCTTGCTTAGCTGAGGAGCAAAGGGTAGTATCTACGATACTTGGCAGTGGTTGGTAGTCTTAGAGAGGGGCTACTGGAACAGTGATTAAAATGTTCCCCTTCTAACCAAAAGAGCCATGGTTCAAACCCACTAGCTACTCTTCATGAAAAACATGTGGCACTCTGTTTCCATAAAGAGTCACAGCCTTGGAAACCCTGTGGGGCAGCTCTACTCTGTCCTATAGGGTGGCTATGAGTCGGCAGTGGGCTTGTGCATCTCACTGAGACTTACTATGCATGAGAGAATGCCAACACCCGTAACTGAGGCACAATGTACAGAACCATCCCAGTGACCCTGGATGGTCAGTATTCCTTTCCTACCTTGGTAACCTCACAGTCTTGCATTCCAGTATCCAGAAAGGCTCTACCTTTCCCTTCCGGCACCCTGGCAGGAAGACTATATCCAGGTAAGGGGCAATGAAACTCCTCTTTTTTGAACTCCTATTACATGCCAAGTATTGTTTCATTCAATTATGCTACAAAAAATAAATAAAAATAAACCCACTGCCATCAAGTCAATGCTGACTCATAGGGGCCCTATATGACCAAGCAGAACTGCTTCAAAGAGTTTCCAAGGAGCGTCTTACAGACGTGAACTGCCAACCTTTTAGTTAGTAGATATTGCACTAAACCACTACACCACCAGCATTTCTATAATTATTAAGACACCCATAAATCAAGTTTCTAAAATAAAGGCCCCAGAGACTAGTATAGTTTATGGGAGGTGCTCATCAATTACCTAATGAAGCAATAAAACTCTGCTGTGTAGAGGTGGAGCAGAGTCATTTACTCCTCTAAGTGGTTATGAAGCTCAACAGCCTGTCAGAGCAACAGGCTAGGTCAGTCAGTCATTCCAGGAAGGATGAACACCTGGTTCCTTGGACCCTTCCCATTTTTGCAGTTTTCAACTTGCCTCTGGCTCCTTTCCACCTCACCCACACACACAGCTGTTTTCCACCAGGCTCATCCAAGAGGTTGGCAGGTGTGTGTTGTGTCCCCGAAGCTGGATGCCATTTCCAGCCACAGACAGAGGAAGCCAAACCAACTGAACAAGGTATGAAAGATACTTGAGTATCTTTCATTCATCCATCCAACAAATATTTATTGAGTATCCATTGTAAGCCAAGCGTTTAAAGATCCAGAAAATAATAGAGACAAATCTCTGTTCCCCAAAAGCTTATATTCTAGTAGAGGGAAACGGTAACAAACAACAAAAATTTCAGATGAAAATATCAGTAGAAAATGTCATGTGGAGAATTAAGGAAGCTAATGTGATAGAAAGAGGCTGGATGTTTACTTTAGATGAAATGGTGAGGAAAGAACCTTTATCTAGGAAGAGGCAACAGTTAAACTAAGATCAGAAGGTCAAGGCCAGGGTTCCAGGGTCAAGATTAGGAGGAAATGTATTCTAAGCAAACAGAAGAGGTAGGACAAAGGTCCTGAGACAGGCATGAGCTTGAGGTGTGTGAGGCAGAGAGAGAAGGCTACTGTGGCTAAAGAAAAGATGGCAGAAGGGAGAGTGGCTGTGATCAGGGACTCAGCCAAAGGCCTGAAAGAAGCAGTTAGGATTTTGGATTTTATTTCAAGTGCTAATGGAAGATTTAAGGAGGGCAATAATGTGTGATCTGATTTATGTTTTTTAAAAGATCCTTCTGGGAGGCAGGGCCAAGCTGGCAGACTAGGGACACGTCTCCTCAATCCCCTCTGACAACTAAGACCTAGAAAAGTAACTGAGTGGAGCAGTGTGGACATTCTGTGAGCTCCAAGATCAGGCATAGGGTTGTGAGATCAGACTGGGCAACAAGAAGTGGGAAATTACCTTGTTGATGGTGAGACAGGGGCACAGCGAATCCTGCTTCTGCTGGGACAGCATCTGAGAGGACTGAAGGCATGGATACCTTCTTTGTTAACAGGGAGGCTGAGACTGGGACAGCCAAGCCTGAGAGCCTGGCACAGGCAGGCTACTATGCTGAACTGTAGTGCCTAAGTAAATAGTGTATCCCACAACAGAGAGATTGTGCTTGGGACAGCCATAGACAGAGAACTCAGCAGTGGCTGGTGATCAAGGGTGCCAGTGCCCCTCCCCCTCTCTTCTCTGAGCTGCACCGTAGATACTGCTGACTCACTGTGAAAGAGGCGGCTCTGGCAGGGTGCCATCTTGGTCACCTGAGAGGTGGAATCAGCATCACCTGAAAGTTCAGCTGAGGCTAATTCCCATACTGAGCAACAGTGCCAGTCTGAACAGTGCTTCTCCCTGCAGAAAAGTTATTTTTAACACAATTGTACCTAGAGAAAGTGGTGGCAGCTGGTGGCTGAGTGTGGCAGTGTCCTAACCTCTCCCTTATTTGAGCCACGTCATAGTGTTTGCAGATGGCTGATGAGCCACCATCTTTGTCAACCCAGAGGTGGGGACTGCCACCCCAGACAGCCTGGCTGCTATCAGCTTGAGCTGGTCAACTTCTCTCTCAACAGAAAAGCAGCTTTCAAGTTAACAGCAGCTAGAAAATGCAGCAGAGACTAGCTGCTGACTGTGGTGGCACCATTTCCATCACCCTTCACTGAGCCATATCATTATGTTGGCTAACAATGTCAAGGGACTCCATAAGTAGGACGCCATTGTTGCCAACCAGGAAGCAGGGTCTGCCACCCCTGAAGGCCTGGCTGCTTTCAGCTGCTGCTGGACAGTGTTCCTCTCAGCAGAAAAGCAGTTTTTAAGCACATCTAGAGAAAATAGTAGTTCCTGGCAGCCAAGCATAGTGGCATCTCTCCTTTCTCCCTTCCCTGAGCTACACCATAGTCTCAACTGGTGTGATCCCAGAGAGTCAGCACAAATAGCTCACTGGCTTTACCAGCCAGGAGGTGGGTTCTGCCACCCCTGAGGGCCCAGCTGGAGCCAGCCACCGAGTCAGGCAGCATCACAGGGCATGACAGAGTCTATATTGCCAGAGAAGCTATACGTAAGTCAGCTGCACCAGAGAATGCAGCAGTAGCTGGCTGCCAAAGCAAGCAGTGCCCTGACTCACTCCTTGTTAGAACTATGCCACAACTCCTGTTGGTGTAACACCAGAGAAACTGAACAGCTTCTGGATGGTGTAAAGACAACAATCAATATCTAACCATTTAAAGAAGCAGAGCACTGGGGCTTTAGAAAACACGCAAAATAAAGAATCAAAAAACTTCCCAGATGAAGAGGCTTTCTGAAATTATTGGAGGTAGAATATAAAAGAATTAAGTATACAGCCCTTCTGGAGATTAAACAAAATGCAACAGAACAAAATGAAAAATCAAGTAAGCTATAGAAACCCTAGAACATCGATGATCTGAAATCTAGCAGAGCAATAACAAGATTACAGAATTAGGCAATTTGGTGCAAGCCAAAAGAGCAGGATGGAGTAAATGGAATGCAGAATTAGTGAGATTGAAGATAAAGTAACTGACACCAGCATTTATGAGGAGAAATCAGATAAAAGAACCAAGAAAAATGAAGAAGCACATAGAACTGTATCAAAAAGAATAATCTATGAATAACCAGAGTCCTTGAACAGGAGGGACAGCAGAAAAGACAGAGAGAACTGTTGACGAGTTGCTGACAAAAAACTTCCCTGACATCATGAAAGAAGAGAACATACATATTCAAGATGCTTATCAAACACCACAAAAAAACTGGGCCCCCAAAGAAAGACACCAACGCATACTATAATCAAGCTTAATAAAATTAAACATAAAGAGAGGCTTATAAAGTCAGCTAGGCTTAAAGCAAAACTAACATACAAAGGGAACCCCTGTAGGCTTTCCTCTGACTTCTCAGCAAAAACCATGCAAGAAGACAGTAGGATGACACATACAGAGCCTTAAAGGAGAAAAACTTCCTGCCAAGAATTACATATCCTACAAAATTGTCTCTCACATATGATGGTGAAATTAAAACATTCTCAGACAAACAGAAACTTACAGACTTTGCAAAAACCAAACCAAAGCTACAAGAAATACTGAAAGAAGCATTTTGCTTAGAAAAACAAGACCATTAAGTGTATATTTAAGGAGGCAATGCAGGACAGAGCATCCAGAAGCATACTCAATTAGGGAAGTCACAAAGTTCAATCAAAGCTAAAACATTAAAAGTAGGGAACCAGAGATCTTAACATAATAAGTATGACATCATCACAATATAAAGAGGGATATATTACAGTAGTTATGACCCTTTCAGATGGAGATGATATCAAAGAGATACACAGAAGCTAAAAATTGGTTTAAAATTAGAACATTAAGGGGGATTAAAGGGATAGTTGCGCACCAAAATAACAGTGCAACATATCAAAATAAGAAATGTAATACAGGAGTCTCAACAAACACAAATCCAGCACTGAAAAGGGTGAATAGTAAACCCATACAGAAAAACAAGTCAGAACAGAATACTAAGAGGAACACAGAAAATATCAACAATACAAAAATAAATGCACCAAAATAACAGCACTAAAAACATAACTATCAATAATTACACCGAAACTAAATGATTCGAGTGCTCCAATAGAGAGGCAGAGAATAACAGCTTGGATTAAAAAACACAATCCATCTATATGTTGCTTACAAGAAATGCACCTTAGACACAAAGATGTGAACAAACTCAAAATCAAAGGATGTAAAAATGTATACTAAGCTCACAACATGCAAAGAAGAGAAGTGGCAATAATAATCTCAGATAAAATAGATTTTAACATAAAATCCACTATTGTGAACAAGGATGGCCACTATTTATTGCTTAAGCGATTGACACATAAACAGGATATAACAATATTAAATATTTATGCACCCAATACCACAGCATCTAAATACATTGAGCAAATGTTGACAACATTGAAAACTGAGACAGGTAACTCCACAGTAACAGTAGGGCACTTCAACACTCCACTTCAAGTAATGGACAGATCATCCAGAACAAAAGCTCAGTAAACATACAGAAGATCTTACTGTGGCAATCAGTCAACTAGGCCTCATTGACATATACAGAACTTTTTATCCAACAACAGGTAAGTGCACTTTCTTTTCTAATGCACATGGAACAGTCTTCAGATTAGACCATGTATTAGGTTATAAAGCAAGTCTCAACAGAATTCAAACCACTGAATTATTACAAAGCATCTTCTCAGACCATAAGGCCATAAAAGTCAAAATCAACAGCAGAAAAAACATAGGTAGAAACAGGAACTAATGGGAAGTGAACAACACCTTGCTCAAAAATTCATGGGTTATAGAAAAAAATCAAAGACACAATGTAGAAATTTATGGAATCAAATAAGAATGAAAATACATCCTACCAAAACCTATGGGATACAGCAAAAACAATGCTCAGAGGCCAACTTAGCTCTATAAATGCAGACATCAGGAACGAACAAAGGGCTCAAACCAAAGGATTAACCCTACAACTTGAACAAGTAGAAAAAGAACAACAAAAGAACCCCCCCAGGCACCAGAAGAAAACAGATAATAAAAATTGGAGCAGAACTAAATGAATTAGACAATAGAAAAACAATTGTGAGAATTAACAAAAGCTAAAGCTGGTTTTTTATAAAGATCAACAAAATTGATAAACCATTGGCTAAACTTACAAAAGAAAAATAGGAGAGGAAACAAATAACCCAAACAAGAAATGACATGAGAGATGTCACAACAAACTCAAACAAAATCAAAAGTATCACAACAGAATACTATGAAAAACTGTACTCTAACAGATTTGAAAACCTAGAGGAAGTGGACAAATTTCAACATTCATATCATGTATGAAAATCATCACAAGAAATAAAACAACGTAATAAACCCATCAAGAGAGAAGACTGAAAAAATAATTTTAAAACTACCAACCAAAAAAAAGTCCTGGCCCAGACAGCTTCACTGGAGTATTCTACCAAACTTTAGAGAGGAGTTAATTTCGATACTACTGATGCTATTTCACAGCATAGAAAAGGATGGAATATTGCCGGGGGCCAGCCTCGGCAGGGTCTAGGATCACAAAGGGATGGGTGGCGTCAGCAAAGAAAAGAGGAGACTCAGACAACCAGGAATCTGGAGGTCAGCAGCCTGTTAAGGCCTGTCTTTCTTTATTTTTTATATAATCAATGAGGTGATGTGATTTCTCTTTGACCACATAAGCTGTTGGCTAGTAAGGAATTGATACCTCGTGGTCTCTTTTTATGTTAATCATTAGGGCCTTCTAGATAATGGCCTGAGACAGTGGTCTTTTTTCATGTTAATTATTAGGGCCCTCTAGGTAATGGCCTGAGACAAGTATATTGTGATTATAATCAACAGTGAAAACAAAGCTATGCCTTGAGCTCAATCAGCTTTATCTATGCCTCGAGGTCAAAGGAAGAGGGGTAGGCTCATCTAAAGGTTATTATCTGGCTGTCTCTATTTGTTCCTTCTTTGCTCTTGCTTTATGTCTTCCTGTGGGGACAGTAAGCGCCCACCGTCCCCCTCTCTTAAGCTGTTCTAAGAAGGATATTTCTTTACTATTTACTCGTTTGTCATACCAATTATAATAAACTTGGGAGCCTATCCGTCTTCCTGATGCAGGGAATGGGATGTCTATATCTAAGGGCTGTGTGTGGGGTCATCACTGGGGAGCTTGCCAGGGCTTTCCTGCAATCTTGTATTTCACATGTGGAGGGGGATGTGAAGTTGGGGGAAGCCGGTGGGGCCGGGCTGGCCTTGGCGTTCCTGGGCTGGGCATTCCCGGGCTGGCTGTGCTGTGTCAAAATTCATTAAGCCAAGGGGGTTGTAAAGCCCTTCTTAGAAGACATCTTCCTTAATCCTTGTGCCAGGAGATGAGATGGTACTTTTGAGGAAGGTTTGATTAGGATGTAAAATATTATCAGGGAGAGTACAGCCAAAAATATGCCAAGGGTGAGATGCCTCCACCCACCATCACATAGGCGTGTGGCTTTGCTTACAGGGTCTTCTGTGGGTGACGGGCCTCAGCAGAATATTCCCAAATTCATTCTACGAAGACAGCATAACCCTGATACCAAAGCCAGGGAAAGATCCTACAAAAAAAAGAAAATTACAGACCAATATCACTCATGAACCTAGGTACAAAAATCTTCAAGAACATCCTAGCCAATAGAATTCAACAACATATTTAAAAAATAATGCATCGTGACCAAGCTGGTTTCATGCCAGGGATGCAGGGCTGGTTCAACATCAGAAAATCAATTAATGTGATCAACCATATAAATAGCACAAAGGATAAGAATCACCTGATTTTGCCAATTGACGCAGAAAAAGTATTTGACAAAGTCCAACACCCATTCATGTTAAAAACTCTCAGTCAAATAGGAACAGAACAGAAATTCCTCAATGCAGTAAGGGGCATCTATGCAAAGCCAACCACCTACATCATCCTAAATGGAGAGAGACTGAAAGAATTCCCCCTGAGAATGGGAACTAGACAAGGATACCCACTGTCACCACTTCTATTCAACATTGTGGTAGAGGTTCTGGCCAGAGCAGTCAGACAAGACAAGGAAATAAAGTGCATCTACATTGGTAAAGAAGTTAAAGTATCCCTATTTGCAGATGATATGATTGTATATACAGAGAACCCTAAAGAATCTATGAATAAACTGCTGGAACTAATAGAAGAGTTCTGCAAAATATCAGAATATAAGATAAACATAAGTAAATTGGTAAGATTCCTTTACACCAACAAAGAGAATATCAAAGAGCAAATAACCAAATCAATACCAAGAAGATAAAATATATAGGAATAAATGTAACCAGAGAAATAAGAGACTCACACAGAGAAAATTACAAGACCTTACAGCAAGAAATGAAGAGTCTTACATAAGTGGAGAAAACTACTTTGGTTATGTATAGGAAGACTTAACATTCTGAGAACGTTTACTTTACCCAAAGCAATCTACATATACTGTGCAATCCCTATACAAATTCCAGTGTCATTTTTTAACGAAATGGAGAAACAAATCACCAACTTTGTTTGGAAAAGGAAGAAACCCCAGATAAGTAAAACACTACTGAAGAAGGGGAACAGTGTTGGAAACCTCACACTACCCAACCTTAGAACCTACTACACTGCCACAGTAGTCAAAATAGCCTGGTATTGGTACAAAAACAGACATATCGACCAATGGAACAGAATTGAGACTTCAGAAATATCATCATCCTCTTACTAACAGTTGATATTCAATAAAGGCCCAAAGGTCATAAACTTCAGTAAAAACAGTCTCTTTAACAAATAGTGTTGGCAAAATTGGACATCTATATGTAAAAAACTGAAAAGAGACCCATATCTCACACTTTACACAAAAACTAACTCAAATGGATCAAGGACCTAAATATCAAACCTAAAATGATAAAAAGTCATGCAAGAACAAATAGTGTCAACAGTGGAAGTTTTAATACATAGCTTAGACAGACAACAAAATCTGACAAACAATGCACAAACAACAAAAAACAAGAGGTAAAATTGATAAATGGGAACTACTAACAATCAAACACTTTTGCTTATCCAAAGACTTTATAAAGAAAGTTAAAAAACTAACTACAGAATGGAAAAATATATTTGGCAGCTACATGTTGAATCGACGTCTGATATCCATAATCTATAAGATACTGCAAAATATCAACAAGAAAAAAGGTAAAGAGCCCAATTAAGGAATGGGCAAAGGAGATGGACAGACACTTCAACAAAGAAGACATCCAGGGAGTCAAAGGACACATGAGTAAATGCTCACCATCATTACCTATTAGAGAAATCCAAATCAAAACTACAATGAGATACCATCTAACCCTAACAAGGTTGCTGTCATGGATTGAACTGTGTCTTCCCAAAAATTTGTGTGTTGATTTGACTTGTCTATGAGTCCCAATATGTTGCCATTCCTCCCATGTGTTGTGAATCCTCCCTCTGTGATATTGATGCTGGAGAATGGTCTGCAGTTGTGTTAGTGAGGCAGGAGTCAAGCTACAAGCTTGTGGAATATAAGGGAGAGAAGTGAGCCAAGTTGGGAACCTCATACCACCAAAAGAGAAGCACTGAGAGCAGAGCATGTGCTTTGGACCCAAGGTTCCTGTGCCAAGATGCTCTCACTGGATTTGGACTTATCCTACAGGACTGTGATGATTTCTAATATTCAATGGACTTATAGCTTGTTAATGGATTTGTGGCTTACCAGACTGTGTCAATAAAGCTTCTCTTCTTGAAACCTTCCACTCATGGTATTTTCTGTTGGAACAGTACCAGGTGACTAAGATGGTTGGCAATAATCCAAAAAAAAAAAACACACACACACACAAAACAACAAGTGCTGGAGAGGCTGTGGAGAGACTGGAACTCTCCTGCACTGCTGGTGGGAATGCAAAATGGTACAACCTCTTTGGAAAGCAATTTGGTGCTTCCTTAAAAAGCTAGAAATAGTAGTACCATATGGCCCAGCAATCCCACTTCCTGAAATATATCCTTCAGAAATTAAGGAGGTCACATGAATGGATACACATACACGAATGTTTATTGCAGCACTGTCCACAACAGCAAAACGATGGACTCAATCTAGATGCCCATCAACAGATGAATGGATAAACAAACCACAGTACATATACTCAGTGGAACATTATACAGTGAAAAAGAACAATGGTGATTTTAGGAAGCATCTCATAACCTGGTTTCAACTAGAAGACTTTATACTGACTGAAATCGGTCAGCTGCAAAAAGACAAGTATTGTGTGAGACCTCTACTATAAGGACTTAAAAATAAGCTTATGTACAGAAGAAAAGATTCTTTGATGGCTACAAGGGTAGTGAGGAAAGGAGATGGTTGTTCATAGATGAGATGCCAAGTCACCAAGTGCCGTCGAGTCGGATATTGGCTAGGTGAAAGCAGTGATGGCATACAGTAGAGGGCGATCAACATAACTGGACTATACCATCAACTGAAAAGTTTTCTAAACTTAACCCAATATTTCAAAGGATAGAGTAGCAGGGTCTGGGGCCTGGGCACCATGTTTTCAGGTAACTTTGAGGTCAACTGGCATAACCAGACTTTTGCTAAGAGTTTTTATACCCAATATTGGTGAGTGGCGTCTGGGGTCTGAAAAGCTAGGAAGCTGCCATCTGAGGTACATCAAATGATTCCAACTTATCTGGAGCAGATGACGGCCAAGAACATCAAATACATGAGGAAAAATGAGCCCAAGAGACAGAAGGACCCATATGAATGGGAGACTGTATCAACACAAAATGAGAAGAACCAGATGGTGCTTGGCCTCTACCAAACGCAGCCATGGTAGGGACACAATGTAGAGTCTCTGAGGCAACACAGGAAAATGATATGTGCAGCTCAAGAGCTCTTCTAAAAGACCAGAACTGATAGCCCAACAGCCTGGACGGTCCCCTGAGGACATGGCCCATAGACCTGCTGTTGGCCCTGACCAGAAACCAGTACTGAGGTCAACTCTTCAGATAAGTATGGACTGGACTTGAGGATACAGTGAGACCACATGGTGTGTGTACTTTATAGTTTTATACACTTATAGATGGGAGAGAAGGTGGAGAGGAGGGGACAGGTGCTTATTAAGAGGATGCTAGAAGTATACAGTGAAAAGGAGGAATGTGCTGTCACTGTGTGTGGAGAGCGGATGGAGCTGCAGGTAGATAGCCATGCAATATTGATTTGGCTTGTATCCTTCCACTTAATCACAGCTAAAAATGGATCCTTCTGGCCGTGGGGTGGAAAATGAATATCAGATGGGTAAATGTGTAAGCAGAAAGCCGAGTTAGGGAGCAATACACTAAACCACATGAGGAAGGATGATAGTAGACTAGGATACAACCAGGAAGAAGGAGAGATATGTTTTGGAAGCGAATTGGCAGGACTGGATGTGAAGGTAAGAAAACCTAAACCAAACCCACCACTGTGAAATCAATTCTGGCTCACAGCAACCCTATGGAGAGAGAAGAACTGTCCCCATGAAGTTTCCAAGGAAGATTTGAACTGCCAGCCTTTTGGTTAGCAGACTTAGCACTTCAGCACTATTCTACCAGGTTTTCCATGAGGGTAAGAGTAAGAGAGGAATCAAAGATGCCTCCCAAGTTCAGGTCTGACATCACTGTTCTTACAGTTACGTGGCCTACCTGACCTTGAATACATGGACACTTATCACTTATCATCCTCTTTCACTGCAAAAAACATATGCCATATTTGCAGTGAAGTTTTCTGCACTGGGAAGACATCTTCAAGGAGCCTTCCAGATCGGCCTGATCGTGAATATTAAATTGTCACATGCTTGAAATAATGACTGCAAAGGAAATGTAACTTCCATTTCTAAAGCACAAGAGATAAATCTACTCTATGTGTATTCATAATAACATACACAACCAACGTGCATGTTTATGACTTTAAAAATTTAGATAAAAATAACATTGCAGTCCATATTTTTCTATATTCCATAATTGTTCCCATAAAACTCATCACAGAACAAGTTTTGTTTATTATCATAATGCCAAGACTAAAAGAAAAAAAAATAGAAGCTGTTATCCCCACTGCACAAAAGAGTAAACTGAGGTAGGGAAAACAATACATGGTGGTTTTGCCCCAAGATCACACACCTAGTCCCTGGTAGTGCTACATCTCCCAACCTCTGAATCAATCCAGGGTTCTTTCCACAAAGTCTTAGGTTTTCCCAGAAGCAATCACATTATTTATTGGATATCCCCATGCTCCAGCAAAAAAAAAAAAAAAACATTGCCAATGAGTCTATTCTGACTCATAGAGACTCTATAGGACAGAGTAGGACTGCTTATAGGGTTTTCTTGGCTAATCTTTATTGAAGAGAACAACATCTTTCTCCTGCAAAGTAGCTGCTTGACTCAAATTACTGACCTTTTGATAAGCAGTTGAGCACTTAAACACTGTACCACCAGAGCTCCTTCCTGGGTCCCAAAAGAGAGAAATATAAGTTTCAAAATGGAGACACTAATTGAGACCTTAGTAGAGGCATGAAGCCAACATCAGTTGAGTGTGCCACAGAGACAGCAGGCAAAGTTCCCTAAGAAATATAGAGCCTTGAGTGGGAAGGAGAGGGAGAGGAGGACTCAGTGTTTAGGGGGGATACTGAGCTTCTTTTAAGGGTGAGGAAAAATTTAGGAAGTTAATGGTGATAACTGAACAACATGTGAACATATTCAATGGCACTGAATTATGCACATGGTAACTGTTGAAATGGCGAATGTTTTGTTACCTGCATATTTACCACAATTTTTAAAAATGTATTTTTTAAAAAAAAATTTAGAGTCAGAGACTTGGTCACTTGGCAGACATGTATTAAGCACATACTTTGTGCCATGCAGAAACCCTGGTGGCATAGTGGTTAAGCTCTGTAGCTGCTAACCAAAAGGTCAGCAATCCACCAGATGCTCCTTGAAAGCTCTATGGGACAGCTCTCCTCTGTCCTGTAAGGTTGCTTGGAGTTGGAATCAACTCACCAGCAATGGTATTAGGCAGTGGCAAACTGGTTGAGAGCTCAGGCTACTAATAGAAAGGTTGGCAGTCCAAGTACACCAGCCACTCATTGGAAACTCCATGGTGCAGTTTTACTCTGTCTTATAGGGTTGTTATGGAAACTCTGGTGGCACAGTGGTTAAGTGCTACAGCTGCTAACTAAAAGGTTGGCAGTTCAAATCCACCAAGTGCTCCTTGGAAACTCTGTTGGTCAGTTCTACTCTGCTGGAGTTAATTCCACCTATGAGTTGGAATTAATTCCAGCAGCAGTGGGTTTGGTTTATTATAGGGTTACTACGAGTCAGAATCTATTCAATGGCAGCAGGTTTCTCTTTTTTGGTTTGCATACCAGGCATTGTATTGAATGCTGGGCATACAAAGATTTACCAGATACAGTGCTTACTTTTAAGCAACATAGTTCTTTTTAAAAAGGGAAGAACATGGTGAAAACTCTTAAAAACAAACAGAAAGAACCTGTACTACACCAAAACACCCATTAATTTAGTAAATGAACTTTTTAAACTGATTTGTTTTTTCTTTTATTAGTTGCATTGGCATCATGCAACTGAAGAAAGACAGCTGCATAATTATTTTTACCCTTACTAGTAGTAATCTTAACTTCTATAGCAGTTATTCATGGCTTTAAAGAGTTACAATTACTTATGCTGCCAAAAGAACAGAAAAATCAGTCTTTGGAAAAAATACAACCAGAATGTTCTTTAGAAGTGAAGATACCGAGACTTCAACTTGGATCTCAGATCTGGTAAAGTAGAGGGCCAATGAAAATAAGGGAAACTTCCAATGAAATAGAAGGACACAATAGCCACAACAAGGGACCCAAACACACCAACAGTCATAAAGACAGCACAGTGCCAGTCAACATTTAGTTCTGTTTTACATCAGTTCACGCTGAGTTGGAGCCAGTTCAACAACAGCAAACACTAGTATGCTAACAATAAATGTCAGACACAGCAATGGCATATTAAACACAAAGCATGTCTATTAATGACAACAGTAATAATGGAGGAGCCAACCCAGATGGGATTAATCATGAACTCTTCCTAGAAGAGATGATTTTTTAAGCAGATTTAAGATAAGAGACTTGTTTTGGCAGAAAAAGATAATTGTTACCAACTCACAGCTGTTGAAGCATGTCTGAACAGGTGCAGGGGAAAAAAAGCACCTCAGCAGAAAGCAATGAATTGCCTTCAGGCAGAAACTGATTAATGAATAATGACAGTATGTACCAGCTTACAGTAAGTAAGGTATGCACATATTCGACGTGGTGAAAACGGGGTGAAATTGTGTACTGCAGATCAGTACATACCTTACTTATTGGATATTACATCCCTGTGTGGTCAACTGTCAATTATCTGATTCCAAATCCATGGGAGCTATTTTACCACTACCTTTATTGATAGGACCCTTGGGTTAACAGTGGTTAAGCACTTGGCTGCTTGCTGAAAGGTTGGCAGATCGAACCCACTAGTTGCTCCACAGGAGAAAGAAATGGCAGTCTGCATCCACAAAGATTTACAGCCTTAGTGATATCGAGTAATAAAAGACTGATTTAAACCTAGAAAGATAGGGGTAGATTTCAAGGTAACCACAAAGAAAGTTAACACACCTGTTCATCAAACTAAGAAGAAAAGTACAAAGCCTCAATAAACATAAAAATGAAATAAATGAGAAAAAATCCACAAACAAAAGAAATTCAACACAGGAGAGCAGGAAGAACAAAGAAAATATCAATATCAACACATTAAAAAAAAAAGCACTACAAAATGACACCAATAAACTCATACGTATTGATAACCACACTGAACATAAATGGCTTAAGTGCAGCTATAAAAAAGACAGAGAGTGACAGAATGGATTTAAAAAAGAGAGAGAGACAGATCCATCAATCTACCATCTACAAGAGACATACCATGGAAACTAAGGCACAAATATATTAGAAACCAAATGATGGAAAAAATATACCAAGTACACAGCAACCAAAGAAGAGCATGAGTAGCAATTTTAATCTCAAATAAAATAGGCTTTAAAACAAAATTCACCATAAAAGACAAATAAGGGTATTATACAGTGACTAAAGGGCCAATCCACCATAAGATTGTTACCATAAAAATATCTGTGTACCCAATCACAGGACTCCAACGTACATATAACAAATCCTAACAACACCAAAAAGAGAAATAGACAGTTCCACAGTAATAGTAGGAGACTTAAACACACTACTCTCAGTAAAGGACAGAACATCTAGAAACATCTAGAAAGACATTCAGCAAGAGTGTCTACAGAGGATCTAAAGGTCACAATAAGCCAACTTGACCCTATAGACATATATGGACCACTCCACTCAGCAGCAGCAAAGTATACATTTTTCCGAAGCACAGGGAATATTCTCCAGAATAGAGCACACTGTAGGCCACAAAACAACTCTTAAAAAAATCTGAAACAAATACAAATCTACTTCTCTGATTACAATGTCAAAAAGCAGAAGTTAACAGGAAGAGCAAGGAGGAAAAAATCAAATACGTGGGAACTGAATAACTTCTTATTTAACAATCACTCAGTAACAGAAAAAATTAAAGTTGGAATCAAAAAAATTCTAGAATCAAATGAGAATTAAGACACATCATACCAAAACTTTTTGGACACAGCAAAGGCAGTGCTCAAAAGTGAATTTATAGCAATAGGCACACACATCAAAAAAGAAGAAAGGTTCAGCAGAGCAGCAGGATACAAGACAAATGTACAAAAATCAATTGGACTCCTATACACCAATAAACAGAATGATGAAAAGGAAATCAGGATACCAATACCATTTATAATAGCCCCTGAACAAAATAAAATACTTAGGAATAAATCTAACCAGGGATGTAGAGGACTCTACAAAGAAAATTACAAAACACTGGAAGAAACACACAAGAAACCAAACAAGACCTATACAACTGGAAAAACATAACCATGCTCATGGATAGGTAGACTCAGCATTCTGAAACGTGTCAATTCTACACATACAATGCAATCCCTATCCCAATACCAACAGCATTTTTTAAAGAGAAGGAAAAATTAATCATTAATTTATATGGAAAGGGAAGAGGTCCTAAATAAGTAAAGCACTATTGAAGAAGAAAAATAAAGTAGGAGAACTTGCACTACCTGATCTCAGAACCTGCTACAAAGCTATGGTAGTCAAAACAGCCCAGCTCTGGTATAATGACAAACATATGGATCAATGGTACAGAATTGAGAATCCAGTTATAAATCCATCCAGCAATGGTTACCTGACCTTCAACAAGGGCCCAAAGTCCAACAAACGTGAAAAAGACAATCTTTTTAATAAATGGTACTGGTAAAACTAATGTCCATTTGCAAAAAAAAAAGAAAGAGAAACAAGACACATACCTCACGCCGTATACAAAAACTAATTCAAAATGGAATAAAGAACCATTTTGAATAACACTCATCAAAGAAAAAACCAGGATGAAAGATAGAAACCCCTAATACACTACATCAACAGAATACAAACCACAACCAATAACACTCAAACTCCAGGAGATAAGCTAGACGAATGGGGTCTTATAAAAATTAAATATGTATAGTTATCAAACTATTTCACAAAAAGAGTAAAAAGAGAACTTACAGACTGAGGAAAAAAATTGCTATTACAAATCAGACAAAGGTGTAATCTCTAAAATCTACACAAAAATCCAACACCTCTTCAACAAAAAGACAAACAGGCAAAAGAAATGAACAGACACTTCACCAAAGAAGACACTCAAGAGGCCAACAGACACATGAGGCTCAAATAAAAAAAAGCAGGAAATAACAAATGTTGGAGAGGCTGTAGGGAGATCAGAACTCTTAGGTACGGCTGATGCGAATACAAAATGATACAACCATTTTGGAAATCAACATGGCACTTCCTTAGAAAGCTAGAAATAGAAATACCATATGATCCAGCAATCCCAGTCCTAGGAATATGAGGTCTGACAGTTACATTCGCAAATTCATCCTAGAAAAAGTGCTACACACCTCATCGCTGAATATCACTATGGTCAGCTTTGAAGTACTCCCCTTGGGAAGCTATGCACCAATGCCAGCACCTAGTCCACCCCTCAAAGCAATTTTGGAATTCTTTTACTGGAATGGCCATCACAGATGTCATCATATTACCCTTGATGTTCTGAATGTCATCAAAACATCTTCTTTCAATATTTCCTTTGCCTTTGATAAAGAAAAAAGTCACTGGGGGTGAAATCAGGTGAGTAGATAGGGTGTTTCAATACAGTTAATCATTTACTCACTAAAAACTCCCTCACAGACAGTGCTATGTGAGCTGGTTTATTGTCATGATGCAAGAGCCATGAGCTGTTGGCAAAAAAGTTCAGGTTGTTTTCATCTAACTTTTTCATGCAGCCTTTTCAACACTTCCAAATAGTAAACTTGGTTAACTGCTTGTCCAGTTGGTACAAATTCATAATGAACAATACCTCTGGTATCAAAAAAGGTTAGTGATATAGTTGTGACTCTTGATTTGGACTGATACAACTTTTTTGGTCATGAAGAATTGGCTGACTTTCATTGTGTAGTTTGATGCTTTGTTTCAGGGTCATATTGGTACACCCATATCATCACTGGTGATTACATGGCCCAAAACATTGTCTTGCCTCTCCAAAAGATCTTGTCAAATTTGACTCTCCTTTACTTTTGTTCATTGGTAAGCTTCTTTGGAATCACTTTTGTACACAACTTTCTTATGCCAAGATTTTTTTATGTTTACTTGGTGTGCTATGCTTCTCACATTCAGCTGATGATTTTGACACACAATTCAACAAATTTTTGCAAGGTTTTCATCAGTTCTGCTCATTACTGGATGACATTTTCTCTCCCTCAGAAAAACATTCAATCCATTTGTACACTGCCATTTTTCTCATAAACTTGGACTAACATGTCCCTGGTTTCAATTCCACTCTTGCGAAGTTTACCTTAATGTTTGTTCATTGCTCTAATTTAAGCTCTGACATTCTCACAACATACAAACACACACAACGACAGTAATGAACACCACTTAAAAGACACTACCACACATCAACAAGAACACAGCTGTGAGACAACGATAAACCAAGGTTGTGAAACATTACTGAGGTTTTTGTACAATGCTGCCAACATAAGCACACGGTGGCAAGTTCATGAACTTAATTGTCAGTCCTTATATATTCCAGAGAAATAAGTATTAGCACACAAACAGACATATGCATGCCCATGTTCACTGTAGCATTGTTCACAACAGCAAAATGATGGCAACAATCTAGATACCCATCAACAGACAAATGGATATGTAAGCTTTGGTACATATACAAAATGGACTATTATGCAACAATAAATAACAATGATGAATCTGTGAAGCATCTCATAACATGGAGGAAACTGGAGCACATTATGCTGAGTGAATAAGTTAATCACAAAAGGACAAATATTGTATGGGGCACTACTGTGAAAGTCATGAAAATATTTACACACAAAAAGAAAAATCTTTGATGGTTATAATGGAGGTCAGGGGTTGGGGTAGAAAAATGCTAAATAGATCATAGATAAGTGATAACTTCAGTGAAGGCTAAGACAGTACACAATACAGGGGAAGTCAGCCCAAGTTGACCAAGGCAAGTTTGTGGGAGCCTCATAGACACATCCAAACTCCCTATCCCTAAGGGACTGAATTAGTAGACTGACGGCTATGGGAACCATGGTCTCAGGGAACATCTAGCTCAACTGGTATAACATAGTGTATACAGAAAATGTCCTGGATTCTACTTTGGTGAGTACAGTTTGGGGTCTTAAAATCCTGTGAGTGGCCACCTAGGATACTCCATTGGTATCACTCCTTCAGTACCAAAGATGAATGAAAAAAAACCTAAAGATATGAGAGAGATTAGTCCAAAGGACTAATGGGCTGTATCTACAATGGCCTCCACAAGACTGAGTCCAGTACAACTAGATCATGCCCAGCTATCACCACTGACTACTCTGACAGGGAGGGTACTAGACAAAGCTGGAGAATATTGAAGAACAAAATTCTAACTCAAAAGGCCAAGTGCCGTCAAGTCGGAACAGACAGATCAAAACTTACTGGCCTGACAGAGAACTTACTGGCCTGACAGAGACTGGAGAAACTCTGAGAGTATGGCCTCCAGACACCCTTTCAGCTCAATAATGAAGTCACTGCTAAGGTTCACCCTTTAGACAAAGATTGGACAGTCCCATAAAACAAGGCAAAACGAAAAGAGCACGCCAGCCCAAGGACAAGGACTAGAAGGCAGGAGGAAACAGGAAAGCTGGTAATATTGAACTTAACTGATCTGGCCCACAATGACTGTTTTCCTTAACTGAAGATAAAGGAAATACTGAAAGGAAGACATTTTGATGACATTCAGGACATCAAGGGTAATATGATGACAGCTCTTGTTTTAGTCAGCTAGGGCTGCTCTAACAGAAATACCACAGATGGATGGCTTTAACAAAGAAAGATTTATTCTTACACAGTCCGGTAGGTTGCAAGTCCATATTCAGGGTGTCCGCTCCAGGGAAAGACTTTCCCCTTGTTGGCTCTGGAGGAAAGTCCGGTATTGCATCAATCTTTGTCCAGGGAGCGTCCTCACGCAAGAACCTCTGGTCTGAAGGACGCGCTCTGCTCCCGGCGCTGCTTGCTTGATGGTAGCGAGGTTCTCCAATTGTCCTTTGTTTCTTTTTCTTTTTATTCCTTGCAAGCTAAAAGCATTAAGGGTGGGGCAAGCCATACTCCAGGGAAACTCCCCCTACAGTGGGAATTTACAGCCCCACCTTAATCCTTTAACATACAGGTTAGCAAAACCACACAGTGGAGGACAGTCCCAAGTTACTGGGAACCATATCCCAGCCACGTGGCTGCACACATTTTTGGGGGGACACAATTCCAACCATGACAGTCATAAAACAGTATGTATACTGTTTAATGAGAAACTAGTTTGTTTCATAAAGCTTCACCTCAAGTACAATTTAAAAAAGAAAGGACAAAATCAAAACGTTAGTTATACAACTCAAATAGAGAACAACAAAAGAAGCCCACACTCATCAGAAGAAAGGAAACAATAATGATTAGATTAGAAATAAATGAAATAGAGAATAGAAAAACAAAAGAATCAACAAAACCAAAATTTGGTTCTTTGAAAGGATCAAAAAAATAGATGACTCATTAGCCAAACTGACAAAAGAGAAATAGAAGTCACAAGTAACCCTAATAAGAAATGAAATGCAGACATTAAAACAGACTCAACCAAAATGAAATGAATCATAAGAGAGTTCTATGAAAAACTATACTCCAACAAACTTGAAAACCTAGAGGAAATGTACAAATTTCTAGAAACACACTATATACCTAAACTAACACAAACTGAGGCAGGAAAAAAAATCTGAAGGGAACAATAACAAGAGGAGAGACTGAAAAAAACACTAAAAAAAAAACTTCCAACAAAATAATAAATCCTTGGCTCAGGTGACTTTACTGGAGAATTCTATCAAACATTTAGGGAAGAGCTTGTATTAGTACTACTCAAACTATTTCAAAATATAAAAAAGGAAGGGATATTTCTGAATTCATTTTAGGATACCAGCACGATCCTGAGCCAAAACCGAGCAAGGAGAGAAAATTACAGATCAATATCTCTCATGAATATAGATGCAAAAACTCCCAACAAAATTCTGGCTAATAGAATTCAGTACTGCATCAAAAAATAATACATCACAACCAAGTAGGATTCACACCAGGTATGCTTCAATCTTAGAAAATCAACCAATATAGTCTACCACATAAATAAAACAAAAGAATCAAATGCTCATCTCCATCAATACAGATAAGGTGTTTGAAAAAGTCCAAGGCCCATTCCTGATAAAAACTGTCAATAGAATAGGTATAGAAGGGAAATTCCTCTACATAACAAAGGGCTTCTACACAAAACCAACAACCAACATCATTCTTAATGGAAAGAGGCTAAAAACATTCCACCCGAGAACAGGAACAAGCCAAGGATAGCCTTTATCACTACTTGTATTTAACTGGAAATCCTAGCTAGAGCAATAAGGCAAAGAAAAGAAATAAAGGGTGTCAACAGTATAAGGAAGAAGTAAAGCTATCCCTATCTGCAGATATGATACTATACACAGAGAACCCAAAGGACTCCACAAGAAAACTACTGGAACTAGTGAATTCAACAGAGTAGCAGGATAAAAGACAAGCATAAAAAAATCAGTTGGATTCCCATACACCAATAAAGAGAATGATGAAAAGGGAATCAGGAAACTAATACCCATTTACAGTAGCCCCTGAAAAAATTAAATATGTAGGAGTAAACCTAACTAGGGATGTAAAAGACCTTTGCAAAGAAAACTACAAAACATTACTGCAAGAAACGAAACAAGATCTACATAAATGGAAAAACATACCATGCTCATTGTGAAAATGTAAGTTCTACCCACAACAATCTACAAATACAATGCAATCCCAATCCAAATACCAACAGCACTCTTTAAAAAGATGGAAAAACTAATCATTAATTTTATATGGAAAGGGAAGAAGTCTCATATAAATAAAACACTATTGAAGAAAAATTTAGTAGGAGGACTCACACTGCCTGGCCTTAGAACCTGCTATACACCTCTACAGCTATGGTAGTCAAAACATCCTGGTACTGGTACAGTGACAGACACATTGACGAATGGAACAGAACTGAGAACCCAGATGTAAATCAATTCCAGCTATGATCACTTTATCTTCAACTAGGGCCCAAAGTCCATCAGATGGGGAAAAGAGAGTGTTTCTAATGGTACTGACAAAACTGAACGTCCATCTGCAAAAAAAGAAAGAAAAGAAACAGGATTTATACCTCACACCACACATAACAACTAATTCAAAATGTATCAAAGACCTAAATATAAAACCAAAAACTCAAAAGATAGTAGAAGAAAAAAACAGAATAAATGCTAGAGACCCTAACACATGCTAACAGTACACAAACACCAGCAAATAAGCTCAATAACTGGGCTCTTCTAAAAATTCAATACTTATGCTCATCAAAAGAGAGAAGAGAAGCTACAGACTGGGAACAAAAATTTAGGATATGACAAATTTGACAAAGGTCTAATCTCTCAAATCTATAGGAAAATCCACGCTTTTGCAATAAAGGGAGAAATAATCCAATATAAAAATGAACACAGGATATGAAGAGACACTTTACCAAAGAAGACATTTAGACAGCTAATAGACACATGAGAAAGTACTCAGGATCACTAGCTGTCAGAGAAATGCAAATCGGAACTACAGTGATACACCACTTCCAACACAGCAAATGCTAGAACAGCTTGGAATTCTTAGGCACTGCTAGTTTTCCTTGTTAGGTGCCACTGGGTCAGTACAACTCATAGCAGTTCTATAGGACAGAGTAGAACTGCTCCAAACCATAAGATCCAGCAATATTACTCCTAGGAATATACCCTAGAGAAAGAAGAGCCATCACACACATAGACTTATATATACCCATGTTTGTTGCAGCATTATTCACAATAGCAAAAAGATGGAAACAACCTAAGTGCTCATCAACAGGTGAATGGTGTTTTAGTCACCTGGTACTACTTTAACAGAAATACGACAAGTGGGTGGCCTTAGAAAGAGAAATTTTATTTGTCACAGTCTGGTAGACTAAAAGTCCAAATTCAGGGTGTCAGCTCCACAGGAAGGCTTTTTCTGCTGGCACTGGAGAAAGGCCTTTGCTGTCAATCTTCACCTGAACTGGAAGCTTGTGAGGTGCAGGGACCCCAGTCCTTTCAAAGTGTTAGGGTCTGCGATTTTCAAGATGCGACACTGTTACTTTAAAGGTTAAATTTTATTAAAAAATATGCCCAATAGGAAAAATACTGGTGCACCAGGGACGCACCCCAAGCTACACAGAGCAGGGGGTGACTGGGAGTTTCCTCAGCGCCCAGTATTTAAGTCGTGAGATTGCAAAGTAGGGAGGATGAACTGACCTTTACACTGATTGGTTAACTCCTATTAGTTGTAAAATGTGGTCAAGGTCTAGGGGTCACTTGCAGGCTGTCACTTGCAAGGTTGCCCCCAGGCTTGTCTTGTGACAGTGTTTTGTAAGACAAAGGTAAGATTATTCTATGGTATTTTCTGCTATTGTTTCCTGGGGCTTTCTTCAATACCTCCAATTTTTACTGGGCCCTTCCTCATTTCAACAAAAGGACATGCTCAGCTCTGGCACTGCTTTTTGATGGTATGGGGTTCCCAAATGTCTCTTCTAGCTTCTGTCCTTTAAATCTCAGTAGATGGCCTCAAGGTGCAAAAGAAACGCACACAGTGAATCTTTCTCTACCAACACAACCACTGCCCACCCATCCTCATTAACATTACACAGGCAGGAATTCCAACACGGAGGAATAGCACAAAAGACCAGGAATTATGACCTAGTCAACTTACTACAGACTTTTTAGTGAACATAATTCAATCCAAGACAAATGGATAAAAACTATGATATGTACACACAATGGAATACTGTGCAATAATAAAGTACAGTGGTAAATCTGCCAAACATCTTGCTAGTGGATGAAGGTTGCCTGGATTGCTAAACTACATTCCATTCCCTGTCTTATCACTGTCCCGAAGTGGATCAACAGACTTACATTCCTTTCCCCATCTCAAGGATAGTAAATAAATTATTTCAAACCTTCAGGAAGGTAACGATATTTTTGGTAATTTACATTGTTCAACAAGATGTAAAGGAATCTCGTGACTCCCTGTTCTACCCTATGACAATGTTTGACATTTTCCAAATGCAAACCTCTTGTAATCCAGCTATAAAAGCCACTGAAATTGTAACCCAAGTTGAACAGTCTTGGAGGAACTATTCTCACTGTTCCCCAGATTCCCATGCTTATTTGTTAATAAAGCTTGCTTGAACTTTTCCCTGTTTCTTGGTTTAGCTGCACTGACAGCAGAATGAACTTGCTTTGATTCGGCAGCAATCTTACAACGTGGATGAATGTGGAGGGCCTTATACTGATGAAATAAGTGAATCATAAAAGGACAAATACTGTACGAGGCCACTATTACAAAAACTCACAAAAAGGTTGATGCACAGAAAGAAACGATTTTGATTATTACTAGGATGTAAAAACACTAGACAATAAACCACAAAACTCACTGACATCGAGTCTATTTTGACTTAGAGCAACTCTTTAGGACAGAGTAGAAAGGCCATATAGGGTTTCTAAGGGGCAGATGGTAGATTTGAACTCCCAATCTTTTGGTTATCAGCCTAGTTATTAACCACTGCATCACTAGGGCTCCAGATAGACAACAGATAAGTGGCAACCTTGGTGAAGGGCAAGACAGTACATAAGACAAGGGAGGTCAGCACAACTTGACCAAGGCAAATTCATGAGAGCTTCATAGATAGACCCAAATTCCCTAAAGGACCAAATCACTAGGCTGGAAGGCACGGTCCCAGGGGACATCTAGCTCAATTGGCATAACACAGTTTATTTAAAAAAATGTTCTACAACCTACTTTACCGAGTGGCATCTGGGGTCTTGAAAGCTTGCAAGGGGACATGTAAGATTCTCCGCAGATCCCACTTCATCTGGAGCAAGGGAGAATGACAGAAATCAATGACATGAGGGAAAGATTAGCCCAAAGATGTAATGGACCATAACTACCACAGCCTCCACCATACGGGGACCAGTACAACTAGATGCTGCCTGGCTACCATCACTGACTGCTCTGACAGGGATCACAGTAGAAAGTTCTGAACAGTGCTGGATAAAATGTAGAACAAATTTCTAGCTAACAAAAAGACTAGATGTACTGATCTGATAGAGACTAGAAAAACTCTAAAAGTAGGTTTCCTGGACATCTTTCTAACTCAGTAATGGAGTCACTCCAGAGGTTCATCCTTCAACCAAAAATTAGACAGCTCCCTAAAACAAAATGAGACTAAATGGGCACATCAGCCCAGGCACAAGGAAAAGAAGGCAGGTGGGAACAAGGACAGGGAACCGGCAATGGAAAACTCAAGGTCAAGAAGGGGAGCATTGACATGTTAGACAGTTGGCAACCAATGTCACAAAACAGTATGCCTATTGTTTAATGAAGAGACTAAGCTGCTCTACAAACCCTCACCTAAAGTGCAATTAAAATAACAAAAAGAGATTTACAGCCTTGGAAATTCCACGGGATGCTTCTACTCTATCGTATGGGTCACCGTGAGTCATAATGGATACAGGTTCGTTGCAGACAACTGAGACTGCTGCCACTGCCGTCGAGTCAATTCCAACTCATAGCAAGCCTCTAGGACAGAGTAGAAGCGCCCCCATAGAGTTTTCAAGGAGCACCTGGTAGATTTTAACTGCCAGCCTCTACGTTAGCCGACTTAGCACTTAACCACTACACCTCCAGGGTTCCCAGATAAGTGGTAGCAATGCAAAATAATTACTGTCTAAAGATACAGAAGTTCAATTCTGTCTGGTGGAAGAGTAGTCGACTTTCTTTCTCTTATTTTTCTTCCATTTGCACACTTATGTCAATATTCTTGACCTATAAATGTGTTTTCTTCACATTCTCTTTTGAATCAGTGTTAACATCTTCCTGGTTCCCTCATGAATTAATCTTTAACATGTGCTCCTTTTATCTTCATAAGAATCATCATGATTCTACTTTGACAGTTATCTTTTAACAGGATAAAGGAGAAATAGCTGGGTGATATAAGAAAATGGGAGAGTTTACTGGAGGGAAGAGGAAGAGGTAGAAAGGAAAAAAAAGACAAAGCAGCTAGCTGTCTTGTAAGTTCTGAGAGGAAGAAATTAGAAGTCAGTTATTCTGAGGGAGTCAATTAGATGTAAGTTTTCCTTTCTTCATATTCCTCTGTGAATTATTACTTTTGTAGCTACAGTGTTCACTTGTACAGTTGGAGATATGAGTAACACTCTTTCTCAAAAATTCGGAACTCTCCTCCCCGGTACAATCCCTTCGTGTCCTGCTCCCACACTCTTCAATCCCACCCACAACACGTGCAGGCTGGGTACTGTTTGGGCTGGGGGAGGAGCAAGAGCTAGAGTCTGCTTGACTTTTGAGGCTGGAAAAAGCCTCTGTTACCACCAAATTGCTAGTTCCTAAAAGGGTTACTATGGGAGCAAGTGTTACAGACGACCTGAGGGAAGTATGAGGTACTTTCCGCTAGCTGCTGTCTAGACTAAGAATTTCCTGAACAGAGAATAAACTTAATGTAAGGTTCAGTGAGGAATTCTGAAGATGGCAGTTCTTCTGACACAGCTGTTTCTCCCAGGAGGACAGCTGGCCCCAAGCAAGCTGAGTGAGGCCAGATTCCAGAACCTGTTCCCTTCTCCAATCTGCTTCTCCTGTACAGTGGCCTGCTCATTGGTGCTATCTCCAGCCACTGTGGTGATTTTATATCAGAAAACTTGTGGCCTTATCTGTCACCAAAGCTTGAATACTGTCATACACTTGCCTTCCAGCAAGGTTCCCTAACTTTGAAGTCTGGGACAAGAGATTGGTCTCTGAGAGCCTTTCCAATCAAGAGGCTCTTGAGTTCCTTATTTCAACTGTCCACCCCTCTTCAGGGCCCAGCACATTAAGAAAAACCGGAAGCTGGGAAGGAGGAAGGGGTAATAGTCACATTCTTTCCTTATGGTGATGGAGACAAAATGGCAATTACCTAACCGGGACAGGTCAATCAAATGGTTTCTTTGGGTGATTTATGCTACAACTGATTTGTTGTTTCCACTTAAAAATAAAAAATAACAATCTTAAAGTTCCACCTTACCAGAACTATTAACTACAACTATCCTTAATCAGCTTAAAACCTTAGAAATAACCTCTCTGCGTTCTCAATGCCAAAATTCAGCTTCAAAATTCAAGTTTACTCCTTTGCACTAAGGAAAAGAAATGAGGGAAGGCTTAGAAATAGATTTTGAAATCTTTAGGTAGTTAGTTTACTAACCAGTTCTCCAAGCATTCAAAAGCGGCCACACTGCCGTTTTATCGTTTGAGGGCACGTGACTGTGTCATTCTAAAACTAAAACCCACTGCGATCAAGTATGATTCCCACTCACAGTAACACTATAGGACAGAGTAGCACTACCCTACAGAGTTCCTAAGAAATGCCTGGTAGATTTGAATCACCGAACTTTTGGTCGGCGTACGTAGCACATAATCACAACACCACCAGCCTTGCCATGTCATTCTAAAACATTCTCAAATTAGAATATGCATTTCATTTTTGCCATGGCTCTGAGTCTTTAATCATTTTTTCTCTGTATTGAATATCACAATGTTGCTAATAATTCATACTTTTTAAGCACCTACAGGAAAGGTGTTCTATAGATTAACTGTCATTATTATCCCAATAGCTACAACTCTCACTAGAGAATTATCAGAGTAATAATATTGTCTTAGCTTATCCTTGCAGGTGCCAAATGGAAATGAAGCAATAGGCTTGGGGGTTTCCACCCAATTTCAAGGGAAATGACCTGAAGAGAAAGTTCTGTTGGTATTAAGTAGATCCCTCTCAGAGTGACTGATTTTGGTTCATAAACTTGGAGCCCTGATGACTCATTTCTCTATTTAAGAGACTTACTGGCAGGGAAGTAACACTTACACCATCAGATTCCACTTCCACATTCAGTGATGCTCAAGTCACAAAGCAGCACAGGAACCAACTCAGCTCTGTGTGTTAGTAACTGTGTAAATGCCAGCAGGGAAAGAGTTGTGTCTTTTTCAGGAGTCCTTCCTAACTCCAGTAGTAAAGGCCAATTGGGTATTCTACGTGCTGAGAAGGAAAGACGGGGCAGTGGACTAATCAGAGTGGCTCTCCTTATTGATCTGAACCTAGTGGCATCCCCATGAGTCATGGATATAGGTTACAGGTTGCAGGGTCATATCCTTATATTTGTCCCACTATCCAGTGCTGCTATAACAAAAATACAAGTGGGTGGCTTTGACAGACAAAAAGTTGTTTTCTCACAGTTCTGGAGGCTATACGTCGGAATTCAGAATGACAGCTCTAGGGGAGGGCTTTCCCTCTCTCTGAGGTACACTAGATGGTCCCAACTTATCCAGAAGAGATAATTACTGAGAACAGCCAAGACAAGGAAAGAAGAGCTCAGGAGACAGAAGGACCCATGTGAATCGATGACTATGTCAACATGTGCCCGGAAGTATCAGACGGTGCCTGGCCACCACCAAAGACAGCTACGATGGGGCACACAATTTGAGTCCCTATGGCAACAAGAGAAAAAGAGGGGTACAGCTCAAGAGCTCTGCTAAATGACCACAGCTGATTATCTAACAGCCTAGAGGATCCCATGGGAGTCTTGCCCCTAGACCTGCTGCTGCGTCCTGGCCCCAACACACTACTAAGGTCAACTCTTTGGACAAAAACAGGCTGGACTTGGGGACACAATGTGACCATATAGTATGTGTACTTTATGGTTCTGTGCATTTATAGGATGCTGTCCTGCTGGTCTCTTTCTGGATGGAAGAGGAGAGGGTGGAGAGCCGGGGACAGGAGCTCATCAAGAGGACACAACAAGTATACAATGAAAAGGAGGAATGTGCTGTCACTGGACGAGGACAGCAGAAGGATCTGCAGATAGGCAGGCATGCAAAATTTGTATTGCACACTTTCACTTAACCACAATTAAAAAAAAAAAAAGAAGAAGGTTGCCTTCAAGTGGATTCTGACTCATAACAACCCTATAGAACAGCATAATACTGGCCTATAGGGTTTCCAAGGAGCATCTGGTGGATTCAAATTGCTGGCCTTTTGGTTAGTAGCTGAGCTCTTAACCACTGTGTCACCAAGGCTCCAACCACAAGTATAGGGATTATCATTTACAACACATATTTGGAGAGGGACACCATCTACCCCATAACACCTGGTGGAAATTAAGTTTTGGTCATACTCTTAAGAGATTTATTCATAGGCCTAAAGGTCAATATATTAATTTTCTACACACATATACACTAAAACTGTCAAAAAGATAAAATTCCAGTGTCTTTTAGTGAGTACACTCATTTCCCAATAGGAAAAAAAACTCTAATTAGAAACTAAGCCATTATCAGAATGTTGCTTTTGTTTATTGCATCCTATTGTCTCACATGGCTCTCCAATAAGCCTGTGGTCACTGGGTTGATCCCGAGTGGTGACATTTTTGTCTTTGTATCTCAAATATCTTTTAATATGTGAATGAATAATAAGATAAAGTATTAGTTACCTTATATTTGTGAACTGGAAACCCTGGTGGTGTCCTGGATAAGTGCTGTGTCTGTTAATCAAAAAGTTGGTAGTTTGAATCCACAAAGTGCTCCTTGGAAATTTTATAGGCTAAGTCTATTCTGTCGTACAGAGTTGCTATGAGTCAGCTCAGTAGCAAAATGGTTTTGGCTTTTGTTTAGTATGTTTGAGTTAAAATGCATATGGAACTAAAGATAACTGTAGCAGGTAATCCTTGATCTGACCAGAGGACTGTTTTGTTAACTAAACAAAGGCAAAGAAGTTAAATTAAAAAAATTATTGAAATCCCCAACCCTCTAACTCACAGGAAAAAATAGATAAATAACAAAATAAGCCTCTAATCTGCCCTTAATTTTGTTACAGCCTGACTGTGAAGACCACAGCTTGGAGGGTTAAGAGTACCGTGGCCACAAACTTAGCTTGACACTGAGAGTGGCTGAGTTCAGGAGGTGTCATTAATAAGTCACTCACAGTCACCTTGTTAAAGGAAGACTATTCAGACCAGAATCAGCAGGACTGGTGAACAGTACAAACTGCTACGCCCTTCTTTATTTACAGCGTCTCATCTGAGAATTAAGTTCGCAAACTTAATTGTTCTCATTGCTATATATCTAGTTGCTGACTGTCACTACAGTCACCTTCAAAGTATTCCCCCTGGGAATCTATGCACCAACATCAGTGCTAGTCCACCCTTTGAAGCAGTTTCGAAACTCATTCTGGAATGGTCATCGCACATGGTGGCACGGTGGTAAGTTCCAGCACTTAATTGTCTAGTTGTCTGTGAGAGAGTTTTTAGACAGTAAACAAATACCTGTATTCGAACACCCTCCCTAATCACCTGATATGGCCCCCAATAACTTTTTCTTCACCCGAAGATAAAGGAAATATTGAAAAGAAGACATTTTGATGACATTCAGCACATCAAAGGTAATACAAGGACAGCTCTGATAGCCATTCCAGAAAAAGAGTGCCGAAATTGCTTTGAAGGGTAGACTAGGTGCTGGCGTCTGTGCATAGCTTTCCAAGGGGAGTACTTCGAAGGTGACTGTAGTCATGTTCAGCAATGAGATATGCAGCAGTTTTTCTAGGATGAGTTCGTGAACTTAACTGTCAGTCTCTGTGCATGTGTGCGCTCGTGCCTGTGCGTGTGCGTGCCTGCGTGCAAAGCTTTACTTTGTTCAGAATATTTAGGTGAGGCAGCAAAGATTTGGATAAACTGTAGCAATGCCCCTTCCTGTCCACTGGAAGAGTAGTTTTCTTGCTTCTCACCGAGTTTCCCCTCTCCTCAAAACCATACCCATTCCCCCCTCAAAAAAAAAAAAAAAAAAAAAAAGAAGAAGAAAGATCACTAAAAAGCTGACCATCATTAAGCTGGATAATGCATAAATGGAAGTTCATTATTGTGCATATTTGGAAATTTTTATAATAAAAAGTTTTTTAAAAATTAAAAATCTGCTGGAGATTAATTAGGATCTTGGTGGCACAGTGGTTAAGAGCTCAGCCGCTAAATGAAAGGTCAGCAGTTCAAACCCACCAGCCACTCTTCAGGAGAAAGGTGTGGCAGTCTGCTTCCATAAAAATTATATACAGCCTATGAATCCCTGTGGGAAGTTCTATCCTGTCCTAAAAGATCTCTGTGAGTCAGAACTGACTCAACAGCAACAAGTTTAGAACCAAATTAATTTCACAAAATTCAAAAACATTACATACGCCCACCAAAAAAATCACTTCAATTTATGAGTGATAAGTCAGAAAACATAATAACAAATGTAATCTCATTTATAATAGTAATAAGAAATACTAAATTGAGAAACTTAATTCAAGTAATAAAAGAGCTACTTAGAGAAAATGAGTTAATTCTGGCCGTCGAGTCAATTCTGACTCATAGTGACCCTTTAGGGCAGAGCAGAACTACCCCATAGGGTTTCCAGGGAGCAGCTGATGGAATCAAACATTACCTATCGTTTTGTTAGCAGCCAAGCTCTTAACCACTGTGTCACCAGGGCTCTGTGGAGACATAAAGGAACACTAAAGTAGAGAGAAAATTACCTGTTGTCAAGAAGACTAAATATTGTCAAGATGGCAATGTTTTCCAAAATAATATAAAGACCTAAGACGATACCTAAAGAGGTACCATATTAATGTGTACAGGTTACAGTATCTGTTCTCATTCGTATATTGTACTTCAGATAAATGTTTACAGAACAAACTAGCTTCTCATTAAACGTTAGTACCCCCATTGTTTCGTAACACTGGTTAACAACCCTACAAACTGTCCACCCTCTCCCTTTTCGACCACTGTTTTCCTAATACCAGCTTTCCTGTTCCCTCCTGCCTACCTACAGTCCTAGCCCCTAAACTGGTGTGCCCCTTTAGTCTCATTTTGTTTTACAGGTTTGACTAACGTTTGACTGAAGGTTAAAGCTCAGGAACAACTTCATGCCTGAGATAAACGTGTATCTGGAGGCCATGCACTCAGAGTAGTAAGTCTGTTTTTGGCTTTTTTGTACATGTATGTGTGTGAGTTAGAATGCCATTCTACATTTTTCTCCACCTCTGTCTGGGTCCCTTTACTATGTCAGACCCTGTCCCATGTCAGAGCAGTCACTGGTGGTAGCTGGACATCCTCTAATTGTACTGGACTCAGTCTGGTGGAGGCTATTCTAGGTGGGGTCCATTTGTCCTTTGAACTAACCTTTCCTTTGTACCTTTAGTTTTCTTCATTCTTACCTGTTCCAGAAGAGGTAAAATCAATGGAGTATTCTAGATAGGCACTCACAGGCTTTTAAGACCCAGATGCTACTTACCAGAGTAGACTGTAGGACTTTTTCTTTATAAACTGTTGTATGCCAGTTGAGCTAGATATTCTCCGAGACTTTGGTCCCCACGGCCCTAGGCCCGACAATTCTATCCCTCAGGGAATTTGGGTGTATCTAAGGAGCTTCCGTGACCTTCCCTTGATCAAGTTGTGCTGGCTTCCGCAGTATTATGTATTGTCTTACCCTTCACCAAAGTTACCACTTACCTATTGTCTGCCATTACATTTCTTTTAAGCACTGTAGTCTTACTTTTCTGCATTCTTTGGCCATGGTGTGTATCTTCCCCTGCCCATGTTTCACTTTTTGTAAGAGGCAACAGCTATTGCACCCCCCAAAGTTATTTACAGTGTCACATTGTTGCCGAGTACCTGTCAATCATCCACTAGGTACACAGTGCACTGGTTCTGTTTGTAGCACCCCCTTCTACCCACAGATGAGTTGCTCATTTTCTGATAATGAAAGTGGAAGGCACAGAAGCCACAACTCATTCATTTATTCAACAACTGTTTCCTGAAGGCATAACATGTGCTAGCTGGGATATGAGCTCAGGAGTGGGAATACAAGAAGAGTATCTAAGACATAATCCTGGCTCTTAAAAGTGTCACAGTTCAGAGGAATAAGTAAAATATGACTGTAAAATTAGAAGATTCTTATAACAAGTGAGGCTCCCTGAGACACAGCCCTCTTGCTTTCATATCCTTTTTAAGGTTCTCCCAAAGAACTGTTCCACAGACACAATGCTGACACTGAAATGCCATTTATAGAAGTGCTTATTTAGGTTTCCAAATGATTGACGTCGGGTACTGAGAGTTCCCCCAAGAGCAGGGTCAGAGATAAGGGCGCCGTCGTTGGGATTAAGGAAAAAGACAGACATGAAAAAGTAGGATCAGGGGGCTAACAAGTCATCACAGCCCAGACCCCAGAAGTGAGCTTTATTAGAGTGTTTATAGTTTGTACTAGGGGAGGTTAACCTCTTTAACGTTAAAAAGTTAAAGACATCCAGATCCGTTTAAGATATCCAGATCCATTTAATTCCTTATCGGAAAGGGAGCAGTTTTCCACACCCTTTTCTTTATTCATGGTTTTCCGTGATTTATCTCTTTGATCTGGACGTACTGTTAGGTCATTTCTAGGTTAAAGGACTCAAGATGTTGATATCATGTCCCCTAGTACAAAAGGTTAGGCAGAGTTGTGATAAATAGCTTATGATGGCTCAAAATGGTCACAGTCATGTTGAGTGTTTATAATTCCCAGAGATCAACATGCATTTTCTGAGACTGAATAAATGAAAAATTACTTGAAATTCAGAGTAAAGTCTAAAGGTTTAGAGAGACAGTTATATTTTGTTTCTGTTGATGGAAAATTATGAATTTGCAGTATTTCACTTTGTTTCTAACCATAGTTTTTTGTGAGTTTTATTTGTTTTTGTTTCTTGATTTGGTTTGTTTTTTTTTACTGGGAAGCATGACTGGAAAGCCAAAGAAACACATACACACACATACTTTTGTCAGAAAAGCTTCAGATTAAATGACAGTAACAAAAGTTTTACTGATCAAGGGCCACCAACTCACAAGTCAATATACAAATAAAATGAAATTCAGATAGCAATAGTTTTAAAGTTAAAGCTAGGTTAGCTTCTTGAGAATAACATATAATCAACTTAAACCAGAATAGACTATAAAACTCTTCAGTCAATTAAATACATAATTTTAAAAAGGCAAAAGCAAAACAAACAAAAAAAAAAAGATGAAAAGGCCCAGGACTTTAAAATGTCCAGGCGCAGTTCTAGAGAATGACAGACATAAACAGAGAGATGAAGAAGCATTGGCAGAGACTGTGCAGAAGATCATTCCAGGCAGTGGAACAGGAGAGGACACAAGTGATTATGCTTTTGCTTCAAGCTTCTTATCCCATATGGATCTATGACTATGAGCCATCACTTAGCTTTCTCTCTTATACAGTGCCTTAACTTCAGTTCATTGCAGCAAATGTCCCACAGCTTTTTGTCACCTTTACTACAATTTTTTTTTTTTATTTAACATAACTGAGTGAAAATGTACATTCACATGTAAATTTACATGCCCCCCTATATGCAGCTTCCACTGCTCTCCCTGTCCGGTGACTGCACACTATTCCTCTCTGCCCCATACATGTCTCATCCTCCCAACAGTATCCTTTGCCCTCCTCTCCGTCCACTCCCCTTCCTCCAGCCAGAGGTCAGCAAGATGATATGCTATAGATGTATAGAACCATAAATTGCTTCCAATATATGGTCACTCTGCATTGCCAAGTCCAATCCATTCCTGTCCAAAGAGTGGACCTTTGTTATAATTTATGGGAAAGGGCAGCATCAGGGCCGGGGGCCATGCTCTCAGAGGAACCCCAAAACCGCTGGACCATCAGTTGAGGTCTTTTAGTGGAGATCTCATGATGCACCTCTTTTTATTCTTGTGTTGCCAGTGAGGCTCCTCTCTGTGAGCTCCGTCATGGCTATCACTGGTGGTAGCCGGGCACCATCCGGTTCTTCCGGTCCCAAGTCGATGTAGGCACCCACTCTTGTGGGTCTGTCTGTCTTCTTGGTTGTCTTTACCGCATGCCATTTTGGCCCTCGGTGAGCATCTGTTCCTGCTGAGTTGGGATCATTTGCTGTGTCCTCGGATGGCAGCTTGGCAGCTTTTAAGAACCCAGACGCCACTCACCAATGTGGGGTGCAGAGAGCTCTCTTAGCAAAACGCTAGTTGTGCCAATTGGCCTGGAATTCGCCTAAGAGCGTGGTCCCCCGCCCCCCGCCCCAGCTACTCTATCCTTGCAGTATTAAGATGGAAGGAGTAGTCAAGTTATGCTGAAGTCCACTTAATGTTGTTCTTGTTCCTAATGTGTGCTGTCACCGCTTTCTCCCAACTAGATTTCTAGTAACTACCTAAACTAAACCCTCCCCCACTCGTCCTCCCTCCCTCCCTCCCCTCCCTTGTAGCTGTCAAAGAGTCTTTTCTTCTATACACAAGTCTGTTTTTGAGATCTTATCATAGAGGTCTCATACAATATTTGTCCTTTTGTCGCTGACTACTCTCACTCAACATAATGTCTTCCAGTTGAAACCAGGTTAGGAGACGTTTCCTGGAATCATCGTTATTCTTTATCATTGCGTAGTGCTCCATTGAGTATATGTACCACAGTTTACCTATCCATTCTTCTATTGTTGGGCATCTGGGTTGATTCCACCTTTTTGCTATTGTGGACTATGCCGCGATAAATATTCTGGTGCATGTGTCCGTTGGTGTGAATGGCCTTGAATCTGTAGGATATATTCCAAGTAGTGGAATTACTGGGTCCAATGGTATATCAATATCCATTTTTTTAAGGAAGCGCCAGATTGCCTTCCAAAGAGGCTGGACCATTTTGCAACCCCACCAACAGTGTAGGAGGGTTCCACTTTCTCCACAGCCTCTCCAGCATTTGTTGTTTTGTGTTTTCTGGATCATGGCCAATCTTGTTGGGGTGAGATGATATCTCATTGTTGTCTTGATTTGAATTTCTTTAATAACTAAAGATCGTGAACATGTCTGCATGTGTTTTTTGGCTGCCTGGATCTCCTCTTTAGTGAAGTATCTGTCCATCTCCTTTGCCCATCTCTTAATTGGATGGTTTATCTTCTTATTATTGATATTTTGTAGTATCTTATAGATTATGGAGATCAGGCGTCGATCTGACATAGAGTTCCAAATATTTTTTCCCATTCTGTGGGTGTTCTTTTAATTCTATTAATAAAGTCTTTGGATGAGCAAAAGTGTTTGATTCTTAAAAAGTTCCCATTTATCTACTTTCTCTTCTGTTGATTGAGGTTTCTTTGACAGATTTTGGAGTCTGTCCTCATTGTGTATTAAAACTTCCATTGTTGTTCCTACCTTTTCTTGGATGAGCTTTATCGTTTTAGGTTTGATATTTAGGTCTTTTATCCTGTTGGAGTTGGTTTTTGTATAAGGTGTAAGATATGGATCTTGATTCAGTTTATTGCAGATGGATAACCAATTTTGCCAGCACCATTTGTTGAAGATACTGTTTTTACCCCAGTTTAATGTCTTAGGGCCTTTGTCGAATATCAACTGTTCATAGGCAGATGGTGTCATCTCTGGGATCTCAATTCTGTTCCATTGATCCATCTGTCTGTTCTTGTAACAGTACCAGGCTGTTTTGACCACTGTGGCAGTGTGGTATGTTCTAAGGTCGGGTAATGAAAGGCCTCCCAGTGTGTTCTTCTTCTTTAGTAGTACCTTACTTATCCGGGGCTTCTTCCCTTTCCAAACAAAATTGGTGATTTGTTTCTCCATCTCATTAAAAAATGATGCTGGAACTTGTATTGTGATTGCATTATATAAATAAATTGCTTTGGTTAAAATAGACATTGTCACAATGTTAAGTCTTCCTATCCATGAGCAGGGTAGGTTTTTTCATTTATCTAAGTCTCTCTTAGTTTCTTGTAGTAAGGGCTTGTAGTTCTCTTTGTAAAGGTCTGTTTTTTCTCTGGTTAGATTAATTCCTAGGTACTTTATCTTCTTAGGGGCTATCGCAAATGGTATTGATTTAATAATTTCCTCCTTAACAGTCTCGTTGTTGCTGTAAAGGAATCCTACTGATTTACTTATGTTTATCTTGTATCCTGAGACTGCTGAACTCTTCTATCAGTTGAGTAGCTTACTTACAGATTCCTTGGGGTTCTCTGCATATACAATCATATCATCTGCGAACAGGGAGATTTTAACTTCCTCTTTGCCAATGCAGATGCCCTTTATTTGTTCGTCTTGTCTAATTGCTCTGGCTAGAACTTCTAGCACAATGTTGAATAGGAGAGGTGAGAGTGGGCATCCTTGTCTAGTTCCTGATCTCAGGGGAAAGTCTTTCAGTCTCTCTCCATTCAGGATGATGTGGGCAATTGGCTTTGTATAAATGGCCCTTATTGTGTTGAGGAATTTGCCGTCTATGCCCATTTTGCTAAGGGTTTTTAGCATGAATGGGTGTTGGACTTTATCAAATGCCTTTTCAGCATCAATGGACAAAATCAGGTGATCTTTGTCTTTTGTGTTATTTATGTGGTTAATCACATTAATTGTTTTCCTGATGTTGAACCAGCCTTGCATCCCTGGTATGAATCCCACTTGGTCATGATGGATTATTTTCTTGATATGTTGTTGTATACTGTTGGCAAGAATTTTGTTGAAGATTTTTGCATCTAAGTTCATGAGTGATATCGGTCTGTAGTTCTCTGTCTTTGTTGGATCTTTCCTGGGCTTAGGTATCAGGGTTATGCTGGCTTCATAGAAGAAGTTTGGGAGTACTCCATCCCTTTCTATACTGTGAAATAGTTTCAATAGTATTGGGGATAACTCTTCTCTAAATGCTTGGTAGAATTCTGCCGTGAAGCCATCTGGGCCCGGACTTTTTGGGGTTGGCAGTGTTGTGATGACCTTTTCAATCTCTTCCTTTGTGATGGGTTTATTAAGTTGTTCTGCTTCACATTGTGATAATTTGGGTAGGTGGTATGAGTCAAGGAATTTGTCCATTTCCCTTAGGTTTTCAAATTTGTTAGAGTACAGTCTTTCATAGTATTCTGTTATGATGTTTTTGATTTCTGTTGCATCTGTGGTGACAACTCCCCTCTCATTTCTAATTTGGGTTATTTGTTTCCTTTCCTGCTTTTCTTTAGTAAGTTTAGCCAATGGTTTATCAATTTTGTTGATCTTTTCAAAAAACCAGCTTTTGGTCTTTTCAATTTTTTCAATTGTTTGTCTATTCTCTAATTCATTTAGCTCTGCTCTAATCTTTATGATCTCCTTTCTTCCAGTGCCCGAGGGGTTCCTCTGTTGTTCTCTTTCTACTTGTTCAAGCTGTAGAGTTAGTTCCTTGATTTGGTTTCTTTCTTCCTTCCAAATGTGTGCATTTATGGAGATAAACAGACCTCTGAGCACTGCTTTGGCTGTATCCCATAGGTTCTGGTAGGAAGTGTTTTCGTTCTCATTGGAATCCATGAATTTCTTTAATTCATCCCTGATTTCCTCTATAACCCATGTTTTTTTGAGCAAGATGTTGTTCAGTTTCCAAGAGTTCCACTTTCTATCTCTGTTTTTTCTGCTATTGATTTCAACTTTGATGGCTTTATGATCTGAGAAGATGCTTTGCAGTAATTCAACGGTATGGATTTTGTTGAGCACTGCATTATGGCCTATCACGTGGTCAATTCTGGAGAATGTTCCATGTGCACTGGAGAAGAAGGTGTAGTTGTCTGCTGATGGGTGGAAAGTTCTGTATATATCAATGAGGTTTAGTTGGTTAATTGTGTCAATGAGGTCTTCTGTATCTTTACTGAGCTTCTTTCTAGATGATCTGTCTAGTAATGAGAGTAGAGTGTTAAAGTCTCCCACTATTGTTGTGGAGTCATCTAACTCTCTTTTGAGCATAGTCAGTGTTTCTTCAACATATTTAGGTGCTCTGACATTAGGTGCATAAATGTTTAATATAGTTAAGTCTTGCTTGTGTACTGAACCTTTCAGCAATAAATAGTGTCCATCTTTGTCCACGATGGTGGATTTGACATTAAAATTGATTTTGTCTGAGATTAGAATTGCCACCCCTGCTCTTCTTTGTTCATTGTTAGCTTGATATATATTCTTCCATCCTTTAATTTTCAGTTTGTTCCTGTCTTTAGGTCTCAAGTGAGTTTCTTGTAGACAACATATGGATAGGTCGTGTCTTTTGATCCAAGATGACACTCGGTGTCTCTTTACTGGAGCATTCAGTCCATTCCCATTCAATGTAATTATTGATAGGTATGTGTTCACTGCTGCCATTGTGATATGTTTATTTTTATGTTGATGTTTTCTCTGTTGTTCTTATTAGTCTGTTCTGAGACACTCTTTTCTGTGAGTTGATTTTTCACCTTTTTCAGAGCTGGTTTTATAGTTGTTGAGACTCGTGTGTTAGATTTCTTGAAATGGTATGATACATCTTTGTTGTGCTTTACAGCTGTCCCTACGAATCCCCTTAATAAACTATTTATAAACCCAATTTTAATTACTACCAGTCTGGTCATCTTCCTCTCCATCTGGAAGGACTGTAACGACTGTAGTACATCCCTCTTTTATTATGATGACACCATAGTTTTCATGATGATCACTGGATTGCTTCTTTCCAAATCGAAGCTGTGATTTACTTTGGAGCCTTCCCTAAATGAGTATTGAGTAGTGTGTCGTTCTAAAATATAAAGTTAGTGGTTTCGTTCTTCTAAGCCCAAGCCAAGAACTTCTTTCAGTATTTCTTGTAGTTTGGGTTTGGTTTTTACGAAGTCTCTGAGTTTCTGTTTATCTGGGAATGTCTTAATTTCATTTTCGTATTTGAAAGACAGTTTTGCAGGATATATAATTCTTGGTTGGAAGTTCTTCTCCTTCAAGACTTTGAATGTGTCGTGCCACTGTCTCCGTGCCAGCATGGTTTCTGCTGAGAAATCTGACGAGAGCCTACAGGGTTTCCCTCTGAATGTTAGCTTTGCCTTGAGTCTTGCTGCCTTTAAGAGTTGCTGCTTATGTTTCATTTTGTTAAGCTGGATTATAATATGTCTTGGAGTCTTTCTTTTGAGATCTATATTGGGTGGCGTATGATATGCATCTGAGATGTCTATATTCTCTTCCTTCATGATTTCTGGGAAGTTTTCTTTCAGCAGCTCAGCAACAATACTCTCTGTGTTCTCAGATGTCTCACCCTGTTCAGGGACTCCAATTAATCGAAGGTTGTTCCTCTTAATAGAGTCCCACATGCTTCTTAATGTTTCTTCATTTTTCTTGTTTCTTTTTTCTGATTTCTGCTCATATACACTGGCATCAGTAGCTCTGTCTTCCAAGTCAGAAATTCTTTTTTCCATTTGTTCCATTCTGTTTTCTTGGGTTTGCATGGAAGTTTCTATGTCTTTGATTTTCTTCTTGATCTGTTGGATTTCAGAGTACTGGTGTTCCATCAGATCGAACAACTTGCTTAATTTTTCATTTGTTCTGCTGCATTTTGTATAAGGTCTAGAAGGACCCTGTATATAATCAATTTGTATTCACTTCCTGATGCTTTCATAAAAGTTTCTTCATCTGGAAAACTCCTTGGTTGCTTTGTTTGGGAGCCTTCTGAAGCCATGAGTGATTGCTTGTATGCCACAATTGTCTGTTGCTTTTTGGGTCCCATGTGAGTATATAGAGGCTGGAAGAGGTACTGTGGGGGTGGATTGCAAATGTTTCTCTAGGCTGTCTTCAAATGTAAAGCAAAAGGTATCTGACCAGTTAACAAGTCAGTTAGGTTTTCAGGTGTAGAGGTCCCTCTTCCCATCTGACAAAGTAAGCGCCACTGTATCCAACCCCAGATGATAACAAACTAGTTCAGAATAAAGCAATGCTACTGCCCTGGTGGCCTCTGCTGACAGGGCCTAGCCTTATCCAACACTGCGTCGAGTACTGGTTTTGTGATAGAAAAGCACTCTCCTGTGGGCAGACTCTGGCTCCCAAGCTAAGAATTAGGTCCAGCTGCGGCCACCGTACCCAAGATGGCGTCCTCCACACAGGCAGCAGACAGGGGGGCTAAAGGTGCCCAGAGGCAGCGATTCCTCTGCTTGTTTTGCAGGGCCCCCAACGTAGGCAGCACTGTGCAAAATCACCATTTTTCTGACGGAGAAGCGCTGTCCCGTTTGCAGGCGCTGGCTCCCAGGCTAAGAACGAGGTCCCGCTAAAATCTCGGTATCAACATGGCGTCCCGCACCCTGACTGCGGAGCTCCGCACAAACCCCACTGAGGCAGCTACAAAATGAAAGGCTCAAAGTGGCTAGATTAACAGAGTCCCGAGCCTGGCTCTCAGAATATGGGAATTTTGCCTGCCTATCCCCCCAGCAGCGTGTCTGAGTCCAGCCGCCAGGCAAGGCCCAGCTCCGCCCGCCAGCCGAGACCAAGGAAAAAAAAAGTCAAAACGGTGCGTTTACCTTCCGTCTGTGAGAGCCGGGGCTAGCCAGGAGCGGGAGTCAGCGAGAGAGAGGAGGTTTTTCGCTGAGTGGTCTGAAGTCCCAATTAACAGCTCTGTGCCATGTCCTGGGGCTGATTAGGTGCTCAGAAGGCTCTGTTTGATTGTCAATTCAGGTCTTGTTTTCCAGAGGGATAGAAGGAGATGTGTGCTTGCTTAGTCGGCCATCTTGAGTCCACCCCCTTTGCTACAATTTTTAGGCCATCTTTCAATGGCCTGACCTGGGAGCTTTACTTTTAACTAATCCTTTCCCGCACTGTAACTTTAAAAACACTGTGTGGGAAAAATTCTTTATGAATCCCACTCCTCGGAATGACCTTGTGAACTTATTCATACCATAGCTTTTTACACTCTCTATTATAAACTTCTACTTCCCTGTCTGTCTTCCCCACTAAACCACGAGCTCCTAGAGCAAAGGAACTCTCTTTTCTAGTGAGCACTCAAATGCATGTTAAACAGAACCAGGCAAAACATCCAACGACTCTTACTGTCACACCTCTTTCTCATGGCAGTCTTTTCAAATTGGTTTTCTGCTTTCTCTTTTCTGCTTGTTTTGCTACAACTTCACCAACTGTGTTTCCAAGCTTTCTTATCTTTGGTAATCTCATAAATGAAACAGTACCTAATTATGATTCTAATTTAATTTGCAGTTCTCTTATTATAAGTAAAACCAAAAAAAACTCATTGCAATCATGTCGATGCTGACTCACAGCACCTTGTAAGATAGAGTAGAACTGCCCCATAGAGTTTCCAAGGAGCACTTGGTGGATTCAAACTGCCAAGCTTTTGGTTAGCAACTGCAGCACTTAACCACTATGCCACCAGAGATTCTTATTATCAGTAAAGGTGTTGCAGTTTCCATAGATTTAAGATCCATTTGTCCATCTATAACCTTTGCTTGTTTATAGAGTTGTTTGTATTTTTGACTGATTTATTTTCTGAGGTGACTGTTAACTTATAAGCTAATTCATTAAAATGACGTCTAATGATTAAAACGTCAGAGTTCAGAGTTGCGTAAGTCTATGTTTAATTCTTGGCTCTAGGCATTTACCATCATCTGTAAAATGAGAATGAAAATAACACTTCCTCTCTCATGAAGTTGCCATGTGTTTCACATGAGAGAAGGGCCTGAGTACCTGGTACATAATTACAGGTACCATTTAGTATTTGTAATCATTATCATCACTAGAAATGACTATAATATCACAGCAATGAAAGTTTATATTGGCATAGTGTTGTTGAAAGTCTTAGGTACAGGGGCAGAGTAAAGATGGTGGACTAAACACACATCTCCATAAATCCCTCTGGAAACCAAGACCTGAACTGATAATTAACAAGAGGCTTCTAGACACCTAGTATTCCCTAGGACATGGCATAGGGCTGTCAATTTGGAATATACACCACTGAATAGGAAACTTCTTCTGTTTCACTGATCCCTGCCCTTGCTGAATACCAGCTCTCAGGGTAACTTGCCATTTTAACTTTTTTTCCTCTGTCTTAGCTGACAGGCAGAGCTGGGGCTTGACCAGCACCTAAGCTCAGATGCACAGCTAGAGGGAACAGTGGGTGGAATTGCTACATTTTGAGTTCCTGGCTTCGGACCCTGTGGCATATCAGCACCTGTGGCCTCTCTCTGTGAGCCTCCACCATTGAGTAACCTGTTCCAAGGCAGGTGGGGGAGGTTGTGCAGGATGCTGTCTTGTTTGGCTGCAAGGTGGATATACCCACACAGAGGCCTCAGCTGGACCTAATTCTCAGGCTAGGAGGCAGTGCCTGCCCAGAGGAGGGCACTTTTCCAGTAGAAAAGCAGTATTTTGTACAGTGTAGCCTACAGGTGGGGCCCAGAAGCGGATGGCAGCAGGGCAGTAGCCTTCCCATATTTTGAACTAGTTTACAGCATCTGGAGTTGGATATAGAGGTGCTTTCTTTGCCAGGTAGGAAGGGGGACTCGTACACCTGAAAGCCTGACTGACTTTGGAAGCTGTCAGATAGCTTTTACCTTTGATTATAAGACTGCCTAGAAAAATAACTGTGGTGCATCCAGACGGCATCTCTTCCAGCCTTTATTGACTCACATTATAGGGTCAGCTGCCAGCTCCCAAGTGACTCTATAGGTAGGCCTGTGTCTTTGCCAGTCAGGAGGTGGAGCTTGCTGGCCCAGAGATTCCACTGAGCCCAGTCACTAGAGTACATAGAGGTGTCTGGTAATCACTTTGTTTTTCAAACTGAGCTTTAGATCCCGTTAAGGTAATACCAGAGAAACAAAACAACATCCAGAGACCCAAAAAGCAACACACTGTGGATAAAAACATAAAGAAGAACTCGCAGTTTCAGAAGGCCCCCCAAAAGAAAGAGCCAAAGAAGTTCCCAGATGAAGAAGCCTATCTGAAACTATCGGAGGGTGAGTACAAAAGGATTATATAGAGAGCCCTCCTAGACCTTATACAAAATAAAGCAGAGCAAAATGGAAAATAGAGCAAGCTGTTCCATCTGATGGAACACCAGTACTCTGAAATCTAACAGATCAAGAACAAAATCAAAGAGACAGAAATTTCAATTCAAAGCCAAGAAAACAGAATTGAACAAATGGAAAACAGACTTTCTGACTTGGAAGACAGAGCTACTGACTCCATCATCTAAGAGGAGGAATCAGAAAAAAAGAAACAAAAATTAAGAAGCATTAAGAAGCATGCTGGACTCTATTAAAAGGAACAATCTATGATTAATTGGAGTTCCTGAATAGGGTGAGACACCTGAGAACACAAAGTACTGTGGCTGAGCTGCTGACAGAAAACTTCCCAGAAATTATGAAAGAAGAGAACATAGATATCCAAGATGCATAGCAAACACCACTCAATACAGATCTCAAAAGAAACACTTCAAGAAATATTCTAATCAAGCTTAACAAAATGAAACATAAGCAGAAACTCTTAAAGGCAGCAAGACTCAAAGCAAAGCTAACATTCAGAAGAAAACTTGGTAGGCTTTCATCTGACTTCTCAGCAGAAACGATGCTGGCATGGAGACAATGTGATGACACATTCAAAGCCTTCAAGGAGAAAAACTTCCAACCAAAAATTATATATCTGGCAAAACTATCTTTCAAATATGAAAATAAAATGAAGATATTCGCAGATAAAAAGAAACTCAGAGACATTGTAAAAACCAAACCAAAGCTACAAGAAATACTTAAAGAAGCTCTTGGCTTAGAAGAACAAAACCATTAACTCTATTTTAGGAGACAATACAGGACACATCATCCAGAAACCAACTCAGTTAGGGAAGACTCCAAACTCAATCAAAGCCATAATATTAAAAGAAGTGATCCGGTGATAATATCATGAAAACTATGATGTCATCATATTAAAAAGATGGATGTACTACAGTCATTATAGTCCTGCCAGATGGAGATGAAGTTAATAAGACTTGTAGTAGTTAAAACTGGGTTTAAACATACATTATTAAAGGAGATAACAGGGGTAGCCACAAAGCACAAAAAAGATGCAACATATCAAATCAAGAAACATAATACAGGAGTCTCAACAACCACAAAACCAACATTGAAAAAGATGAAAAATCAACTCATAAAGAAGAATGTCCCAGAATAGTAAGAAAAAAACATCAATACAAATATAAACACATCACAATGATAGCACTAGACACACACCTATCAATAGTTACATTGAATGTGAATGGACTGAGTGCTCCAGTAAAGAGACAACGAATGACATCTTAGATCAAAACACATGACCTGTCTATATGCTGCCTACAAGAAACTCACCTTAGACTTAAAGATATGAACAAGCTGAAAATTAAAGGATGGAAGAATATATATCAAGCTAACAATACACAAAGAAGAGTAGGTGTGGCAATTCTAATCTCAGATAAATTAGATTTTATTGTAAAATCCACCATTGTGGACAAAGAGGGACATTATTTGTTGCTGAAAGCTTCAATACACAAGCAGGACTTAACAGTATTAAATATTTCTTCACCCAATACTAGAGCATCTAAATATATGAAAGAAACTCTGACTACATTCAAAAACGAGATAGATCACTCCACACTAATAGTGGGAGACTTCAACACTCCACTCTCAATATTGGACAGATTTTCTAGAAAAAAGCTTAATAAAGATACAAAAGGTCTTATTGCCACAATTAACCAACTAGACCTTATCAACATATACAGAACTTTCTATCCATCAGTAGACAACGACACCTTCTTCTCCAGTGCACATGGGACATTTTCCAGAATAGACCATGTGTTAGGACATAGAGCAAGTCTCAACCAAATCCATACCACTGAATTATTGCAAAGCATCTTCTCAGACCAGAAAGCCATAAAAGTCAAAATCAATAGCGTAAAAAACATAAATGAAAATTGGAACTCATGGAAACTGAACAACATCTTGCTCAAAAAGCCATGGGTTACAGAAGAAATCAAGGATGAAATAAAGAAATGTATGGATTCCAATGACCATGAAAACACTTCCTATCAGAACCTATGAGATACAGCCAAAGCAGTGCTCAGGGATCAGCTTATCTCTATAAATGCACACAACCAGAAGGAAGAAAGAATCCAAACCAAAGAACTAACCCCACAGCTTGAACAAGTAGAGAGACAGCAACAGAGGAACCCCACATGCACTAGAAGAAAATGGATCATGAAGATTCGAGCAGAACTAAACAAATTAGAGAATAGAAGAACAATTGAAAAGACCAAAAGCTGGTATTTCAAAAAGATCAACAAACTTGACCAACCGTTGGCTAAACTTATTAAAGAAAAACAGGAAGGGAAACAAATAACACAAATAAGAAATGAGAGGGGATTTGCCACAACAGATCTAACAGAAGTCAAAAATATCATAACAGAATACTACCAAAGACTGTACTCTAACCAATTTGAAAACCTAGAGGAAATGGACAAATTTCTAGTTTCATATCATCTACCAAAACTATAACAAGCTGAAGCAGAACAACTTAATAAACCTATCACAAAAGAAGAAATTGGAAAATTCATTAAAAAAAACTACCAACTAAAAAAAAGCTCTGGCCCAGATGGCTTCACCACAGAATTCTACCAAGCTTTTAGGGAAGAGTTATCTCTAATACTAATGAGACTATTTCACACCATAGAAAGGGATGGAATACTCCCAATTTCATTCTATGAAGCCAACATAACTCTAATACCCAAACCAGGGAAAGACCCAACAACAAAGGAGAACTACAGACCAATATCACTCATGAATCGAGATGCAAAGAACTCAGCAAAATACTTGCCAATAGAATGCAACATATCAAAAAAATAATTCATCACAACCAAGTCGGATTCATACCAGGGATGTAAAGCTGGTTCAACATCAGTGATGTGATCAGCCACATAACCAACACAAAAGATAAGAAACAGCTGATTTTGTCTATTGATGCAGAAAAGGCATTTGATAAAGTCCAACACACATTCAAGCTAAAAACTCTCAGCATAATAGGAGTAGATGGCAAATTCCTCAATGCAATATGGGCCATTTGTACAAAGCCAACTGCCTACATCATCCTGAGTGGAAAGAGACTAAAACAATTCCTCTTGAGGACGGGAACTAGACAAGGATACCCATCTCACCTCTCCTATTCAACACTGTACCAGAAGTTCTAGCCAGAGCAATTAGACAAGACCAAGAAATAAAGTGCATCTGCATGGGCAAAGAGGAGGTAAAAATCTCCCTATTTGCAGATGATATGATTGTATATGCAGAGAATCCTAAAGAATCCATAAGTGAAATACTCAAACTGATAGAAGAGTTCAGCAAAATCTCAAGATACAAGATAAACATAAGTAAATCAATAGGATTCTTTTAAACCAGCAATGAGATTTTTAAAGAAGAAATCACCAAACCAATACCATTTTCTATAGCCCCCAAGAAGATAAAATACCCAGGAATAAATCTAACCAGAGAAATAACAGACCTTTACAAAGAGAATTACAAAATCTTACTACAAGAAACTAAGAGACTTACATGACAGGAGAAACTTACCCTGCTCATGGATAGGAAGACTTAACGTTGTGAAAATTTCTGTCTTACCCAAAGCAATCTACTTCTATAACACAATCTCAACACTTTTTTAAAGAAATGGAGAAACAAATCACCAACTTTGTTTGGAAAGGGAAGAAGCTCCAGATAAGTAAAGCACTACTGAAGAAGAAGAACACACTGGGAGGTCTCTCACTATCTGACTTTAGAACTTATTACACTGCCACAATTGTCAAAACAGCCCGGCACTGGTACAAAAAGAGACAGATAGATCAGTGGAACAGAGTTGAGACCCCAGAGATGACACTAGCTTCCTATGAACAGTTGATATTTGACAAAGACCCTAAGACAGTAAACTGGGGTAAAAGCAATCTCTCCAACAAATGGTGCTGGCAAAATTGGATATCGAACTGCAAAAAATTGAAACAAGACCCATATCTCACACCTTATACAAAAAACAACTCAAGCTGGATAAGAGACCTAAATATCAAATCTAAAATGATAAAGCTCATCCAAGAAAAAATAGGATCAACAATGGAAGTTTTAACACACAATGTAGACAGACTTCAAAATCTGACAAAGCAAGCACAGTCAACAGAAGAGAAAATAGATAAATGGGAACTACTAAGAATCAAACACTTTTGCTCATTCAAAGACTTTATCAAAAGAATTAAAAGGTCACCTACAGAATGGAAAAAAAAATTGGCAACTACATGTCAGACTGAAATCTGATGTTCATAATCTATAAGCTACTACAAAATATCAATAAGAAAAAGATAAATAGTCCAATTAAGCAATAGGTAAAGGACATGGACAAAACCTTCTCTAAAGAGGAGATTCAGGCAGCCAAATAAAACATGGGACATGCTCACAATCATTAGCTATTAAAGAAATTCAAATCAAAACTACGATGAGATGCCATCTCACTTCCACAAGGTTGGCCATGATCCAAAAAACGCAAAACAACAAATGCTGGAGAGGTTGTGGAGAAAATGGAACTCTCCTGCACTGTTGGTGGGATTGCAAAATGGTGCAACCACTTTGGAAAGCAATCCAGTGTTTTCTTAAAAAGCTGAAAATAGATATATCATTTGACCCAGTAATTCCACTGCTCAGAATATATTCTACAGAATCAAGGCCATTCACACTGATTGATACATGCACACAAATGTTTATTGCAGCACAGTCCACAATAGCAAAAAGATGGAATCAACCCAGATGCCCAACAACAGAGGAATGAAACCCTATGCAATGATAAAGAACAATGATGATTTTAGGAAACATCTGATAACCTGGTTTCGGATATGATGTTGAGTGGAAGTAGTCAGTAACAAAGGACAAATATTGTATGAGACCCTTACAATAAGAACTTCAAAACAGACTCACACATAGAAGACAAGACTCTTTGATGGCTGCAAGAGTGGAGAGGGAGGGAGATGGTCGTTTAGATTAGATTAGATTAGATAGTTGACAGGAAGCTGGTTCAGTGAAATCTGTGACACTATACATTAGAAAGAAGATTAATTTAAACCGGACTTCAACGTAACATGATTACTCCTCCCATCTTAATCCAATATTGCAAGGACAGAGTAGCTGGGGTAGGGGGCCAGGGACCATGCTCTTGAGGGAAATCGAGGCCAGTTGGCACAACTAGCATTTTGCTAAGAGGGCTTTCTGCATCCCACATTGGTGAGCGGCATCTGGGGTCTTAAAAGCTGCCAAGGTGCCATCTGAGGTACACCAAATGGTCCTGACTCAGCAGGAATGGATAATCACCAAGGACTAAAACGACATGGGGGAAAGAGAGCCCAGAAGACAGAGAGACCCATGTAAATTGGTGACTACATTGACCTGTGACCAGATGGTGCTTGGCCACCACCAGTGATATCCGTGATGGAGCTCACAGATTTGAGTCTCACTGCCAACACAAGAATAAAAAGGGGTGCACCCTGAGATCTCCACTAAAAGACCACAGCTGATGGTCCAGGGGCCTTGGGGCTCACCTGGGTGCATAGTAGCTGGCCCTAATGCTGCCCCTGTCTATAAATTATAATGTTGGTCAGCTCTTCAGACAGGAATGTATTGGACTTGGCAACACAGAGTGACCATATCATGTGTGCTCTTCATGGTTTTGTGCATCTATAGGTCCTGCTGACCTCTTACTAGAGGAGAGGGAGGGGGTAGAAAGCAGGGGATAGGAGATTGTTAGGAGGATATGACATGTCTAGAATGGAGAGTAAGAATGTGCTGTCACCAGGCAGGTGAGCAGTGGGAGCTGCACATAGGCAGGCATGCAAATTTATATGGGAATGTACATTTTCACTCAACCATAATAATAATAATAATAATAAGTCTCAGGTATTTTAACATCTTTTGAAATTTTTATACTCATCCTGTAAAGTAGGTAGATCTTGTTAAAACAATGCCTCACATGTGCTCTCTAGACCTGACTAGTGAAATAGATGTAGCTCAGGCTTTTACATCAGTAGCAGAAAAGACAGAGCTCCGACAGGCTAGGTCCGGGAGCTGGTTCTAGACACAACTTGTAGGTAGTAGACAAAAGGTGCATGAGCCTCAGCCTGAATCTAACAAATGTAGAACACTGGGCGAAGATTTTGCACAGTGTAACTCAGAACCCTGGTGGCATAGTGGTTAAGTGCTATGGATGCTAATTGAAAAACCAGCAGTTGGAATCCACCAGGCACTCTCTGAAACTCTATAGGTCAGTTCTACTCTGTCCTATAGGGTAGCTATGAGTTGGAATCTAGCTTGTCATGAGAGAAAACCTGGAGGCATAGCGGTTCAGTGCTCTGGCTGCTAACCAAAACGTCGGCAGTTCAAATCTGCCAGGAGCTCCTTGGAAACACTGTGGGACAGTTCTACTCTGTCTATAAGGTGGCTATGAGTCAGAATTGATTTTGACAGCAATGGGTTGCTGTTTTCTGATTTGAAGCTTTATCACCGTATCTAGTATTGAAATCTAGTATTCCGTATCTGTAGATATTCTAAGCCCCTTCCCCCAGAGATTTCTGCAAATTCCTAGAAGGTTTGCATTTTGGTGGTTATTCTGATTCCAAACTCCTTCTTCTGGTGAATTGGTGTGGTTTGTGGATCACTTTGGCATTCAACATATACTCTGGTCCTGTTATTTTGACTCCCATAGATTCAGCCCTCACACAATTCCACACCAAAATAAAGTACACTTTTATAAGACAGAGTAGATATTACTGAAAACTTGAGGCAAAAAAGAGGGAGTCACTTTGCCAAAATGCAAAAAAGAAAAAAAGAAGTCTTCAAACTGCACATGCACAGTCATAGATTGAATTGTGTCCCCCAAAACAGATGTGTAACAGTTTGGCTAGGCCATGATTTCTGGTATTGTGTGATGTTACTATGTGTTAGAAATTCTACCTCTACCTCTTTGGTTTCCCTGAAACCAAACCTGTTGCCACTGAGTTGCTTTCAACTCATAGTCACCCTATCAAACAGACCTGAACTGCCCTACAGGGTTTCCAAAGACAACCTGGTGGATATGAACTGACAACCTTTTGGTTAGCATCCATAGCTCTTAACTACTACATCATCAGTGTTTCCCAAATTAGCTCTAGAAATCCAAATTCTACTTTTTCTGTTTTGCAGAGCAATTCGATTCTCTTCTATCTTTGTTCCCAAACATGGATGTAATTCGACCTCTATATTTCCCCAGTCCATTACATGCTTAGCAAAACAAAAAGCGATTTTCATATAACTAACCTTTTTGGAGGGAGCCCTGGTGGTGCAATGGTGAAGCACTCAGCTGACAAAATATCAGAAGTTCAAACCCACCAACCAATCTGTAGGAGAAAGATGAAGCAGTCTGCTTCTGTAAAGATTTATAACCTCAGAAACCCTATGGGTTATTCTGTCCTACAGGATCACTGTGAGTCTACTTTGATAGCAAATCAGACTGTCAGTGGATGACTTTTCACTGCCTGATGACCCGATTCTCTGAGTTGTGGTTATACAATGCATTTTTTTCCCATAATTACATCAGCATTTAAAATTTCACACAATTATCAACGTATTAGCCTTCATGTTCCCAGAGTTCAAATGTTAACTGAATGCATCAGCCCCTTCTGGAGAATGGTGAGTGCTCCAAATACCAATACTCTTCAGTCTGAAAACAAAGATTAAGATCATCAAACTATTATCTATTTACCACTGAAACTCACTCAGTTAATTTTTGTCAAAAAATGCAGAATAGAAAGATGCGTACCTCAGAACACTACTTATGTACTATTTTGGTTTAGTTTTCCAATTTGTTTTACTTACTACAACATAAGTTTATTGCTAAAAATCACAAAACATTACCAAAAAAAAAAATATTGTGTAACCACTGTAAACAATTTGGCATCTATTTATTCATATATATATACACACAAATTTTCTAAGCCAAACCACAATTTCCACTGTATTTTTTCATTAAAATATAGAAACACATCATACCTTTCAAGTTAAAAGTTTTTATGATGTTCTAAATGTGCAGTTAGGGAGGAAGACTTAAACTATGGAGAGCACTCTATGAAAATGATATCCAGGTAAAACCCTAACTATCACTTGTACTCACGCGTATACTTTAATGAGCTGTTTGCCTAGAAAAGCAATCTGAACAATAAGGCATGACAGATGATCTAAATACAGTGTCGCTTCTTGGGGTGTACTGAATTAATCACATTCACTGCAATGAAATCAATAGCCCAAACAGATCTTCAAGTGGGATTTCAGGCTTTGCCTGTAGTCAAATCTTTCCTTTCATCATACTTTATTGTGCTTATCCTAACTTCTTGAGTTGGACACTGTTCTAGTCATCTGGTACTTCTCTAACAGAAATACCATGAGTGGATGGCTTTAACGAGAAAAGTTTATTCTTACACAGTCCAGTAGGCTACAAGTCCAAATTCCACTCCAGAAGAAGGCTCTTCCCCTTGTGGGCTCTGGGGGAAAGTCCTTGTGTAACATCAGTCTTTGTATAGGAAGCGTCTTGATGGAGGAATCTCAGGTCTGAAGGACACCCTCGACTCCTGGGGTGCCGCTTGCTTGATGGTGTGAGGTTCCCAGTTCTCTGCCTGCTTCTCTTTCCTTTTCTGTCTTATAGGATAAAAGGTAGTGCAAGCAACACTCCAGGGAAACTCCCCTTACAATGGAGCAGGGAGGGGGCCTTAGAAAGGGATTTACGGTCCCAGCCTAATCCTCTAACATACAGCATAGGAAAATCACAAAATGGAGAGCAACCACAGAATACAGGGAACACGGCCCTGGCAAATTACTATACGTATTTTTGAGGGTATACAGTTCAATCCATGACACACACTGTCCTAGTTATCTAGTGCTGCTGTAACAGAAATATCCCAAGTGGTTGGCTTTAACTAACAAGCTTTACTCTCTCACAGTTAGGAGGCTGCAAGTCCAAATTCAGGGTACAAGTTCCAGGAGAAGGCTTTCTCTGTGTTTTGGTTCTGGGGGAAGGTCTTTGTCACCAATTTTCCCCTGAGGCTAAGAGTTTTTCAGTGTGGGAACCTCAGGTCCAAAGGACATGCTCTGCTCCCTGCACTTTTTTCTTGGTGGAATAAGGTCCCTACTCTGTGCTGGCGTATCCCTTTTAAAACTCAAAGAGATTGACTCAAAATACAACCTAACCTTGTAAATTATGTCCCTCTCATTAACATAACTGGCTCTAATCTCACCTCATTAACATCACAGAGATTAGGGTTTACAATACATAGGATAGTCTCATCAGATCATAAAATGGTACTCAACCATACGATAGCGGGAAACATGCCAAGTTCACACACTTTTTTTTTAAAGGGAAAGTTTATAATCCAAGTTAATTTTCCATATAAAACTGAGTACCCACCTCTCGGCAACTCTGTCTGCTCTCCTTACCCTGCGACAGCACACTCTTCTTTTTCACTTTACTTCCAATATCCACTCAAGCAACACTTGTCCCCTCGTCTCCACCCTCTAAAGAGAAACCAGTAGGACATATATATGTGTTAAAACATAAAGCATACACACCACATGCATCATTCTATGTCCCCAAGTCCAGTCCAGGCCATTTTTTATCTGAAATGTTGGCTACAGTACTGGTTTCAGCTCTGGGCTAGAAGCAAGTCTGGGAGGCATGTTCTCAGAGGACCCTCCAGGTTGTTGGACCATCAATTCTGGTCTCTTAATAGAGTTCTTGATCTGTACCCTTTTCTCTTGTGCTACATCAGGGACCCTACGCTGTGTTCTCTATCAGTGCTGTTTTTGGTGGTGGCTGGCTACAACCTAGTTCTTCCGGTCTCATGTTGATGTAGTCTCCCAGTCATAAGATTCTGTCTCCTGGGCTCATTTTTTCTCATGTCTTTGATGTTCTCAGTTGTCACCTGCTCCAGGTGGGTTTGGATCACACAATGTTCCTCAAATGGCAGCTTGCTGACTTTTAAGACCCCAGACTCCACTCACCAACGTGGGGTGCAGAAGACTCTCTTAGAAAAAGACTAGTTATGCCAACTGACTTCACTGTTCCCTGAAAATATGTCCGCACACCCTTGCCCCTACTACTTTGTCCCTTGAAATGTTGGGTTGAATTTAGAAAACGTTTAAGTTTATGATGTAGTCCAGTTATGCTGACCTGCCTTCTACAGTGTGATGTCACTCCCTTCACCTAACTGAATTCCTGTCAACTATCTAATCTATGAATACCCTTCTCCCTCCTTCTTTGCCCTTGTAGCCATCAAAGAGTACTTTCTTCTATGCGTAAGTCCTTTTTTAAATATAATAGTGGTCTCATACAATATTTGTCCTTTTGCAGTTGACTGATTTTACTCAGCACAATCGACACACATTTTGAAGGGACATAATTCAATCAATAAAGGCACTCAGCTCATTGATTTTCAATCATCTCTTCATAAAAACCTGTCTGCTAAGAACACTGTTTTAGCCATCTGGTAATATTCTAACAGAAATATCATGAGTGGATGGCTTTGGCAAAGAAAAGTTTAAATGGTCTAGTAGGCTACAAGTCTGAATTCAGGGTGTCCACTCCAGAGGAGGACTTGTCCTTTTTGTTGGCTCTGGAGGAAGATCCTAGTGTTGCATCAATCTTTATTTGGTCTGAGAGCATCTGGCGCAGAAACCTCGGGTCCAAAAGATGTGCTCTGTTCCTGGCACTGCTTCTTGGTGGTGTGTGGTCCCCAGTACTCTGCTTGCTTCCTGTTCCTGGCACTGCTTCTTGGTGGTTTGTGGTCCCCAATTCTCTGCTTGCTTACCTTTCATCTCTTGTAGGATAAAAGGTGGTGCAAACACTCCAGGGAAGCTCTCTTTACATTGGTGCAGGGAAGTGATCTTAGGAAGAGTGTTACAGTCACACCCTGATCCTCTTTACAGTAATACAGTCTATTAATCACAGGCAAAGACAAAGATTTACAACATAAGAAAATCACAAAATGCAGAGCAAACACACAATGCTGGGAATCACTGCCCCAACCAAATTACTACACACATTTTTTGGGAGAGGGGAGACAAAATGCAAAATGCATTTTGCTACATATTGTTTTTTATTGTAGCACAAAGAAAACCACCACAGCCACTGCCACTGAGTCAATTCCAACTCATAGCAACCCTAAGAGAGTAGAACTGCTCCATAGAGTTTCTAAGGAGTGTCTGGCAGATTTGAACTGCCAACCTTTTAGTTAGCAGACATAGCACTCAACTACTACACCACCAGTGTTGGCTATTGTGGTACATCTTATGTTATTAGCTAATTTCCATTATAACTTATTTTTAGACCTATGAATGTTCTGAAGTATTTTCTTACTTAGCAAATGTATTAATAGCCTCAGAAGTGTTTTTGCTATTTTTATTGTTACCAAATTCTAATTTTATTGTTTATGGTCATAAAATATGATCTGGAAACAATGCATATTCACTAATTACTAGATTCACAATTTTATATATTTCTATTCAATCAAATTAATTTTATTTTATAAATTTTTGTCATTATTAATTTTTGTATAATTGATCAATAAATCTCTGAAAACACTTGAAATGTCCCACAGTATCTCTTGTAATTCTGTCAATTTTTATTTGACACATTTTGAGGTTATGGTTATCAGATGCATATAGGTTCAGAATTGTTATGTCAATTAATTCATCATTATGGAATGATCATCTGTCTTTAATAAAGTTTTCTGCTTTAAAAGGCTATTTTGAATAATATAAACATACCAGCTGTCTTTTGGTTTGTATCGGAAGAGTGTATCTTTTTCTATCCATTTACTTTCTTTTTTGCCTTTATATTTTCAGTAAATCTCTTATAAAGCTTATAACTGCATTTTGTTTTATCTCATCTGAGAAGCTTTGTATTTTTTTCAATCAGTTGGTTTAACCCATTCACCCTCTAGTGATCACTACTATATCTGGATTGAATTCCTACAATCTTATTTTGGGTTGTTTACCACACATTTATTATCTTATTTCTCCTCCTGCTCTTCATTCTTTCTCCCAACCCCAGTGATTTAGAAGGTACACATTCCAATGTTACGCAAATTTGGCTGTCTGTGAAAACTGACCAAAACTAATATGCTCATTATGAGAGACATGGACACTGGAAAAAAGACTGTCCTGTAGATCTACTATGGGATCTGGAGTGTAAACTGTACATATGTAAAGATAATTTTTAAAACTGCTGGGGGTGGGGGATGGAGGGTGAGCAGAATCATGGTTTCACTCTAACTCTCTTCTAAAGGGCCTACGGTATTTAATTATTTATTCTTATTACTTTAATAGATCAACATTCTGAATATACATCAGTGACTATTCGATGACACTTGGCTTGGCATTTCTATAGCAAATCCTCCTGCCTTGACGCAATTTATTCCTATCCTGCTTGTAGGTCTGATAATATTTTTCTGTTTTATAACTATAAAACAATGTCTTAGAACAAAATTCTTCTAGAAGGACTAGATTGTTGTTGTTAGATGCCGTTGAGTTGGTTCCGCCTGATAGCAACCCTATACACAACAGCGTGAAGCCCTGCTCAGTCCTGGGCTACACCCACAACTGTTTTTATGCTGAAGCCCCTTCTTGCAGCTGTCAGTCCATCTTGCTGAGGGTCTTCCTCTTTTTTGCTGACCCTCTGCTTTACCAAGCATGGTGTCCTTCTCCAGGGACATACTGACGGAGGGATAAATCCATCACTTCCAAGGAGCACTCTGGTAGTACTTCTTCCAGGACAGATCTGTTTATTGTTCTGGCAGAAGGACTAGATAAGATTATAATTAGAATTTGAGAGAGCTCCTGTTCTCATTGGCTTAAATCCTTATTATAAATTTGAAATAATAGAAAAATATTATAAAAATGTATGTTTTATTATTTAAACATGCTAGCTATTTAAGGAAGACGTTTCTTGTTAAGGATATAACTCTGAGGAGAAGGTTTAGCTGAACATTAAAGTCAAACAGTTAAACAAGGTAATAGCCTTGTTTCCTAAGTTATCAAGAGACAAAGAAATTCGAGCTGATTTTTTTAAAAAAGGAAGAAATAAAACGTTAGTATCTTAAACAATTTGGAGAGTTTAATTCATAAATGATTGTAGCAGGAAATTACTGTTACTAACTAAATGACTCAGACAAAACAGGGTGATCTAGTAATTTTGGCTTCAAAACAATTAAATGCTTTCTCTCTCATTTTGGAATAATATATATATACAGACACACACATATATATAATCTCATTTGCACAAAACTTGTGTTTATTTCTCAAGAAAAGTCAAATTAATCTGACTTTTTTAAATTTCCTATATTGGGGGGGTGGAGTCAAGAAGGCGGACTAAGCCCACATCTCTTTCTATCCCTCTGGAAACCAAGACCTGAATTGACAATCAAACAGAGCCCTCTGAGCACCTAATCAGCCTCAGGACACGGCACAGAGCTGTTAATTGGGACTTTATATCATTCAGCGAAAAATCTCCTCTCTTTCGCTGCCTCCCGCTCCTGGCTAGCCCCGGCTCTCACAGACGGAAGGTAAGCGCACCATTTTGACTTTTTTTTCCTGGGTCTCGGCTGGCGGGCGGAGCTGGGCCTTGCCCGGCGGCTGGACTCAGACGCGGTGCTGGGGGGATAGGCAGGCGAAATTCCCATGTTCTGAGAGCCAGGCTCGGGACTCTGTTAATCTAGACACTTTGAGCCTTTCGTTTTGTAGCTGCCTCAGTGGGGTTTGTGCGGGGCTTCGTGGTCAGTGTGCGGGACTCCATGTTGGTACCGAAATTTTAGCGGGACCTCGTTCTTAGCCTGGTAGCCAGCGCCTGCAGACGGGACAGCGCTTCTCCGACAGAAAAGTGGTGATTTTGCACTGTGCTGCCTACGTTGGGGGCCCTGCAATAGAAGCAGAGGAATCGCTGCCTCTCAGCACCTTTAGTCCCTCTGTCTGCTGCTTGTGTGGAGGGCGCCATCTTGGGTACGGTGGCCGCAGCTGGACCTAATTCTTAGCTTGGGAGCCAGAGCCTGCCCACAGGAGAGTGCTTTTCTATCACAAAACCAGTACTTGAAGCAGTGTTGGCTAAGGCTAGGCACTGTCAGCAGAGGCCAACAGGGCAGTAGCATTGCTTTATTCTGAACTAGTTTGTTATCATCTGGGGTTGGATACAGTGGTGCTTACTTTGTCAGATGAGAAGAGGGATCTCTACACCTGAAAACCTAACTGACTTGTTAATTAGTCAGATACCTTTTGCTTTACATTTGAAGACAGCCTAGAGAAACATTTGCAATCCATCCCCACAGTACCTCTTCCAGCCTCTACATACTCACATGGGACCCAAAAAGCAACAGACAATTGTGGCATACAAGCAATCACTCATGGCTTCAGAAGGCTCCCAAACAAAGCAACCAAGGAGTTTTCCAGATGAAGAAACTTTTATGAAAGCATCAGGAAGTGAATACAAATTGATTATATACAGAGCCCTTCTAGACCTTATACAAAATGCAGCAGAACAAATGAAAAATTAAGCAAGTTGTTCGATCTGATGGAACACCAGTACTCTGAAATCCAACAGATCAAGAAGAAAATCAAAGACATAGAAACTTCCATGCAAAGCCAAGGAAACAGAATGGAACAAATGGAAAAAAGAATTTCTGACTTGGAAGACAGAGCTACTGATGCCAGTGTCTATGAGCAGAAATCAGAAAAAAGAAGCAAGAAAAATGAAGAAACATTAAGAAGCATGTGGGACTCTATTAAGAGGAACAACCTTCGATTAATTGGAGTCCCTGAACAGGGTGAGACATCTGTGACCACAGAGTATTGTTGCTGAGCTGCTGAAAGAAAACTTCCCAGAAATCATGAAGGAAGAGAATATAGACATCTCAGATGCATATCATACGCCACCCAATATAGATCTCAAAAGAAAGACTCCAAGACATATTATAATCCAGCTTAACAAAATGAAACATAAGGAGCAACTCTTAAAGGCAGCAAGACTCAAGGCAAAGCTAACATTCAGAGGGAAACCCTGTAGGCTCTCGTCAGATTTCTCAGCAGAAACTATGCTGGCACAGAGACAGTGGCACAACACATTCAAAGTCTTGAAGGAGAAGAACTTCCAACCAAGAATTATATATCCTGCAAAACTATCTTTCAAATATGAAAATGAATTTAAGACATTCCCAGATAAACAGAAACTCAGAGACTTTGTAAAAACCAAACCCAAACTACAAGAAATACTGGAAGAAGTTCTTGGCTTGGGCTTAGAAGAACGAAACCACTAACTTTATATTTTAGAATGACACACTACTCAATATTCATTTAGGGACGGCTCCAAAGTAAATCACAGCTTTGATTTGGAAAGTAGCAATCCAGTGATCATCATGAAAACTACGGTGTCATCATAATAAAAGAGTCGTTACAGTCCTTCCAGATGGAGAGGAAGATGACAACAGTGCTAGTAATTAAAATTGGGTTTATAAATAGTTTATTAAGAGGGTTCATAGGGACAGCTGTAAAGCACAACAAAGATGTATCATACCATTTCAAGAAATCTAACATGCGAGTCTCAACAACTATAAAACCAGCTCTGAAAAAGGTGAAAAATCAACTCACAAAAAAGGGTGTCCCAGAACAGACTAATAAGAACAACAGAGAAAACATCAACATAAAAATAAACATATCACAATGGCAGCAGTGAAGACATACCTATCAATAATTACATTGAATGGGAATGGACTGAATGCTCCAGTAAAGAGACACCGAGTGTCATCTTGGATCAAAAGACACGACCCATCCATATGTTGTCTACAAGAAACTCACTTGAGACCTAAAGACAGGAACAAACTGAAAATTAAAGGATGGAAGAATATATATCAAGCTAACAATGAACAAAGAAGAGCAGGGGTGGCAATTCTAATCTCAGACAAAATCAATTTTAATGTCAAATCCACCATCGTGGACAAAGATGGACACTATTTATTGCTGAAAGGTTCAGTACACAAGCAAGACTTAACTATATTAAACATTTATGCACCTAATGTCAGAGCACCTAAATATGTTGAAGAAACACTGACTACGCTCAAAAGAGAGTTAGATGACTCCACAATAATAGTGGGAGACTTTAACACTCCACTCTCATTACTAGACAGATCATCTAGAAAAAAGCTCAGTAAAGATACAGAAGACCTCATTGACACAATTAACCAACTAAACCTCATTGATATATACAGAACTTTCCACCCATCAGCAGACAACTACACCTTCTTTTCCAGTGCAAATGAACATTCTCCAGAATTGACCACGTGATAGGCCATAATGCAATGCTCAACAAAATCCATACCGTTGAATTACTGCAAAGCGTCTTCTCAGATCATAAAGCCATCAAAGTTGAAATCAATAGCAGAAAAAACAGAGATAGAAAGTGGAACTCTTGGAAACTGAACAACATCTTGCTCAAAAAAAATGGGTTATAGAGGAAATCAGGAACAAATTAAAGAAATTCATGGATTCCAATGAGAACGAAAACACTTCTTACCAGAACCTATGGGATACAGCCAAAGCAGTGCTCAGAGGTCTGTTTATCTCCATAAATGCACACATCTGGAAGGAAGAAAGAAACCAAATCAAGGAACTAACTCTACAGCTTGAACAAGTAGAAAGAGAACAACAGAGGAACCCCTCGGGCACCAGAAGAAATGAGATCATAAATATTAGAGCAGAGCTAAATGAATTAGAGAATAGAAAAACAATTGAAAAAATTGAAAGGACCAAAAGCTGGTTTTTTGAAAAGATCAACAAAATTGATAAACCACTGACTAAACTTACTAAAGAAAACCAGTAAAGGAAAGAAATAACCCAAATTAGAAATGAGAGGGGAGTTGTCACAACAGATGCAACAGAACTCAAAAATATCATGACAGAATACTATGAAAGACTGTACTGTAACAAACTTGAAAAGCTAGGGGAAATGGACCAATTCCTTGACTCATACCACCTACCCAAATTATCACAACGTGAAGCAGAACAACGTAATAAACCCATCACAAAGGAAGAGATTGAGAAGGTCATCAAAACACTGCCAACTAAAAAAAAGTCCAGGCCCAGATGGCTTTACTGCAGAATTCTACCAAGCATTTAGAGAAGAGTTATTCCCAATACTACTGAGACTATTTCACAGTATAGAAAGGGATGGAGTACTCCCAAACTCATTCTATGAACCAGCATAACCCTGATACCTAAGTCAGGGAAAGACCCAACAAAGAAAGGACTACAGACCGATATCACTCACGAACCTAGATGTAAAAATCTTCAATAAAATTCTTGCCAATAGAATACAACAACATATCAAGAAAATAATCCATCATAACCAAGTGGGATTCATACCAGGAATGCAAAGCTGGTTCAACATCACAAAAACAATCAATGTGATTAATCACATAAATAACACAAAAGACAAGGATCACCTGATTTTGTCCATTGATGCAGAAAAGGCATTTGATGAAGTCCAACACCCATTCATGCTAAAAACTCTTAGCAAAATGGGCATAGACGGTAAATTCCTCAACACAATAAGGGCCATTTATACAAAGCTAACTGCCTACGTCATCCTGAATGGAGAGAGACTGAAAGAATTTCCCTTGAGGACAGGAACTAGACAAGGATGCCCACTGTCACCTCTCCTATTCAACATTGTGCTAGAAGTTCCAGCCAGAACAATTAGACAAGACCAAGAAATAAAGGACATCTGCATTGGCAAAGAAGAAGTCAAAATCTCCCTGTCTGCAGATGATATGATTGTATATGCAGAGAACCCCAAGGAATCTATAAGTAAGCTACTCAAACTGATAGAAGAGTTCAGCAGTCTCAGGATACAAGATAGACATAAGTAAATCAGTAGGATTCCTTTACAGCAACAACAAGACTGTTAAGGAAGAAATTATCAAATCAATACCATTTACTATAGCCCCTAAGAAGATAAAGAACCTAGGAATTAATCTAAACAGAGAAATAACAGACCTTTAGAAAGAGAACTACAAGCCCTTACTACAAGAAACTAAGAGAGACTTAGATAAATGGAAAAACCTACCCTGCTCATGGATAAGAAGACTTAACATTGTGAAAATGTCTATTTTACCCAAAGCAATGTATTTATATAATGCAATCCCAATACAAGTTCCAGCATCATTTTTTAATGAGATGGAGAAACAAATCACCAATTTTGTTTGGAAAGGGAAGAAGCCCCGGATAAGTAAGGTACTACTAAAGAAGAAGAACACACTGGGAGCCCTCTCATTACCCGACCTTAGCACATACTACACTGCCACAGTGGTCAAAACAGCCTGGTACTGGTACAAGAACAGACAGATGGATCAATGGAACAGAATTGAGACCCCAGAGATGACACCATCTGCCTATGAACAGTTGATATTTGAGAAAGGCCCTAAGACATTAAACTGGGTAAAAACAGTATCTTCAACAAATGGTGCTGGCAAAATTGGTTATCCATCTGCAATAAACTGAATCAAGATCCATATCTTACACCTTATACAAAAACCAACTCCAACTGGATAGCCAGCCAAGTGCCGTTGAGTCAGAAAAAGACCTAAATATCAAACCTAAAACAATAAAGCTCATCCAAGAAAAGGTAGGAACAACAATGGAAGTTTTAATATGCAATGAGGACAGACTCCAAAATCTGTCAAAGAAACCACAATCAACAGAAGAGAAAATAGATAAATGGGAACTATTAAGAATCAAACACTTTTGCTCATCCAAAGACTTTATTAATAGAATTGAAAGAACACCCACAGAATGGGAAAAAATATTCGGCAACTCTATGTCAGACTGATGCCTGATCTCCATAATCTATAAGATACTACAAAATATCAATAAGAAGAAGATAAATCATCCAATGAAGTGATAGGCAAAGGAGATGGACAGACATTTCACTAAAGAAGACATCCAGGCAGCCAAAAAACACATGCAGACATATTTACGATCTTTAGTTATTAAAGAAATTCAAATCAAGATGACAATGAGATACCATCTCACCCCAACAAGATTGGCCATGATCCGGAAAACACAAAACAACAAATGCTGGAGAGGCTGTGGAGAAAGTGGAACCCTCCGACACTGTTGGTGGGGTTGCAAAATGGTCCAGCCTCTTTGGAAAGCAATCTGGCGCTTCCTTAAAAAAACAGATACTGATACACCATTTGACCCAGTAATTCCACTACTTGGAATATATCCTACAGAATCAAGGCCTTTCACACCAACGGACACATGCACCAGAATGTTTATCGCAGCACAGTCCACAATAACAAAAAGATGGAATCAACCGAAATGCTCAACAACAGAAGAATGGATAGGTAAACTATGGTACATATACTCAATGGAGCACTACGCAATGATAAAGAATAACGATGATTCCAGGAAACATCTCCTAACCTGGTTTCAACTGGAAGACATTGAGTGAAAGTCGTCAGCGGACAAAAGGACAAATATTGTATGAGACCTCTACAATAAGATCTCAAAAACAGACTTGTGTGTAGAAGAAAAGACTCTTCAACAGCTGCAAGGGAGGGGAGGGAGGGAGGGTGAGGGGGGAGGGTTTAGTTTAGATAGTTACTAGAAATCTAGTTGGGAGAAAGCGGTGATAGCACACATTAGAAACAAGAACAACATTAAGTGGACTTCAGCATAACTTGAGTACTCCTTCCATCTTAATACTGCAAGGATAGAGTAGCTGCGGTGGGGGGTGGGGGACCATGCTCTTAGGCAAATTTCAGGCCAATTGGCACAACTAACATCTTGCTAAGAGAACTCTCTGCATTCCACATTGGTGAGTGGCATCTGGGGTCTTAAAAGCTGCCAAGCTGCCATCCGAGGACACAGCAAATGGTCCCAACTCAGCAGGAACAGATGCTCACCAAGGACCAAAACTACATGTGGTAAAGACAACCTAGAAGACAGAGAGTCTCACAAGAGTGGGTGCCTACATCAACTCGGGACCGGAAGAACTGGATGGTGCCCGGCGACCACCAGTGATAGCCACGATGAAGCTCACTAAATTGAGTCTCACTGGCAACACAAGAATAAAAAGGGGTGCATCCTGAGATCTCCACAAAAAGACCTCAATTGATGGTCCAGTGGTTTCGGGCTTCTCCTGAAAAAATGGCCCCCGGCCCTTACCCATAAATTATAACGAAGGTCCACTCTTTGGACAGGAATGGATTCGTCTTGGCAATGCAGAGTGACCATACATTGGATGCACTTTATGGTTCTATACATTTATAGGATATCTTCCTGCTGACCTCTGGCTGGAGGAAGGAGAGTGGATGGAGAGGAGGGGAAAGGAGGCTGTTGGGAGGATGAGACATGTATGGAGCAGAGAGGAATAGCGTGCTGTCACCGGACAGGGAGAGCAGTGGAAGCTGTATATAGGAGGGTATGTAAATTTATACAAGAATGTACATTTTCACTCAGTCATGTTAAATAAAAAAATTAAGAAAAGACTATACCAGATATACCGTTATAAAAAAAGAAGATACATTTGATAAAAAGGATATTTTTTTAATTAAGAGAATTTTTGCAGTTTATTAAGGTAGAAATCTCAACAAGATACACACTAATATACTGCTAAGGTTAATTACATTTTAAAGTTAAAACTTTAAATTTATCATCTATTTGTGTATGTATAACCCCATACATATAAGGGTATCCTAAGATTAGTAGACAAAAGGCTTATAAATCACTTTTCAGAGAGGAGATTAGTAGTACAAAGTAAGATTGATCCTTACATATACCTTTTGTGCCTTTGTCATATTCTTGGATCCGTTTTAGCAAAAGTTCCTCACTTCTAGAAAAGCTTTCTGTTGTGTGTATTGTCACTCTAAAACAAGACTATTTTCTAGTATTTGGGTATCTATACCTATGTTTACTAACCAGGTTTTTTTTTTCTCTCTATCTCTTTTGTCATACCTAAATTCAAGACCTAAATTCAGAATAATAAAATCTTTAAGAGGTCTTTACACCTAAACTTTCTTTGGAGTGTTCCAGATGGCTGTGGTTTATTTTCTCCTCTTATTAAATGAGAGACCTGAAAACAACAAGGTATGTTGGGTAGTCTTTATATTTTGATTGCTAAAACACTATGCTATCTGATCCAACAAATGTCCCAGAGCTGTTTCCATGGAATACCGATACTTAACAGACCTTTTCTTTCTTTTTTTTAAATTATTATTATTTTTTATTATGACTGAGTGTAAATGTACATTCCCACACAAATTTACATGCCCACCTATATGCAGCTTCCACTGCTTTCCTTGCCCGGTGACAGAACACTAATCCTCTCTGCTCCATACATGACTCATCCTCCCAACAGTCTCCTTTCCCTTCCTCTCCACCCACTCTCTGTCCTCCAGACAGAGGTCAGCAGGATGATATCCTATAGATGCATAGAACCATAAAGTGCATCCAATATATGGTCACTCTGCATTGCCAAGTCCAGTCCATTCCTGTCCAAAGAGTGGACCTTTATTATGATTTATGGGCAAGGGCAGCATCAGGGCTGGGGGCCATGCTCCCAGGGGAACCCTGAAACCGCTGGACCATCAATTGGGGTCTTTTAGTGGAGATCTCAGGGTGCACCCCTTTTTATTCTTGTGTTGCCAGTGAGACTCAAGTTAGTGAGCTCCCTCATGGCTATGACTGGTGGTGGCCAGGCACCATCTAGCTCTTCTGGTCCCAAGTCGATGTAGGCACCCACTCATCTGGGTCTCTCTATCTTCTGGGTTGTCTTTACCCCATGTTATTTTGGTCCTTGGTGAGCATCTGTTCTAGCTGAGTTGGGACCGTTTGCTGTGCCCTCGGATGGCAGCTTGACAGCTTTTAAGACCTCAGATGCCACTCACCAATGTGGGGTGCAGAGAGCCCTCTTAGCAAAATGCTAGTTGTGCCAGTTGGCCTCAATTTCACCTCAGAGCATGGTCCTCTGCCCCCTGCCCCCTGCCCCAGCCACTCTGCCCTTGCAATATTGGGTTAAGATGGAAGGAGTATTCAAGTTATGCTGAAGTCCACTTAACAGTGTTCTTGTTTCTAATGTGTGCTATCACCAATTTCATCCAACCGGATTTCTAACAACTATCGAATCTAAATCCTCCCTCCCCTCCCTTGCAGCTGACAAAGATCTTTTCTATACATAAGTCTGTTTCTGAGATCTTACCATAGGGTCAGATACAATATTTGCCCTTTTGTCGCTGACTACTTTCACTCAACCTAAAGTCTTCCAGTTGAAACCAGGTTAGGAGATGTTTCCTGGAATTATCATTATTCCTTATCATTGTGTAGTAAACTATGTACCATAGTTTACCTATCCATTCCTCTGTTGTTGGGCATCTGGGTTGATTCCATCTGTTTGCTATCATAGACTGTGCTGCGATAAACATTCTTGTGAATGTGTCCATCAGTGTGAAAGGCCTTGATTTTGTAGGATATATTCCAAATAGTGGAATTACTGGGTCAAATGGTATATGTATATTCATTTTCCTAAGGAAGAGCCAGATTGGTTTCCAAAGAGCCTGGATCATTTTGTAACCCCACCAACAGTGTAGAAAAGTTCCTCTTTCTCCACAGGCTCTCCAGCATTTGTTGTTCTGTGTTTTTTGGATCATGGCCAACCTTGTTGGGGTGAGAAGGTATCTCACTAGAGATCGTGAACATGATCACATGTGTTTTTTGTCTGCCTGGATCTCCTTTTTAGAGAAATGTCTGTCCATCTCCTTTGCCCATCACTTCATTGGATAATTTATCTTCTTACTGATATTTTCTGGTATCTGATAGAATATGGAGATCAGGCATCGGTCTGACATAGAGTTGTCAAATATTTTTTCCTACTAGGTAGGTGGACTTTTAATTCTATTAGTAAAGTCTTTGGATGAGCAAAAGTGTTTGATTCTTAATAGTTCCTGTTTATCTATTTTCTCTTCTGTTGATTGTGGTTTCTTTGACAGATTTTGAAGTCTGTCTACACTGTGTATTAAAACTTCCATTGTTGATCCTGCTTTTTCTTGGATGAGCTTTATTGTTTTAGGTTTGATATTTAGGTTTTTATCCAGTTTGAGTTGGTTTTTGTCTAAGGTGTAAGATATGGATCTTGATTCAATTTACTGCAGATGGATATCCAACTTTGCCAGCACCATTTGTTGAAGATACTGTTTTTACCTGAGTTGAATGTCTTGGGGCCTTTGTTGAATATTAACTGTTCATAGGCAGATGGTGTCATCTCTGGGGTCTCAATTCTGTTCCATTGATCCATCTGTCTGTTCTTGTACCAGTACCAGGCTGTTTTGACCACTGTGGCAGTGTAGTATATTCTAAGGTCGAGTAATGAGAGGCCTCCCAGTGTGTTCTTCTTTAGTAGTACCTTAGTTATCTGGGGCTTCTTCCCTTTCCAAACAAATTTGGTGATTTGTTTCTCCATCTCATTAAAAAATGATGCTGGAACTTGTATTGGGATTGCATTATATAAGTAGATTGCTTTGGGTAAAATAGACATTTTCATAATGTTAAGTCTTCCTATCCATGAGCAGTGTAGGCTTTTCCATTGTCTAAGTCTCTTTTAGTTCCTTGCAGTATTGGCTTACAGTTCTCTTTATAAAGGTCTGTTACTTCTCTGTTTAGATTAATTCCTAGGTTATCTTCTTAGGGGCTATAGTAAATGGTATTGATTTGGTGATTTCTTCCTTAACAGTCTCATTGTTGCTATAAAGGAATCCTACTGATTTACTTATGTTTATCTTGTATCCTGAGACTTTGCTGAACTCTTCTATCAGTTTGAGTAGCTTACTTATAGATTCCTTGGGATTCTCTGCATATACAATCATATCATCTGCAGACAGGGAGATTTTGACTTCTTCTTTGCTGATGCAGATGCCCTTTATTTCTTGGTCTTGTCTAATTGTTCTGGCTAGAACTTCTAGTACAATGTTGAATAGGAGAGGTGACAGTGGGCATCCTTGTCTAGTTCCTGTCCTCAAGGGAAATTCTTTCAGTCTCTCTCCATTCAGGATGACATAGGCAGTTGCCTTTGTATAAATGGCCCTTATTGCATTGAGGAATTTTGCATCTATGCCTATTTTGCTAAGAGTTTTTAGCATGAATGGGTGTTGGACTTTATCAAATGCCTTTTCTGCATCAATGGACAAAATCAGGTGATTCTTGTCTTTTGTGTTATTTATGTGGTTAATCACATTGTTCTTCTGATGTTGAATCAGCCTTGCATCCCTGATATGAATCCAACTTAGTCATGATGGATTATTTTTTTGATATGTTGTTGTATTCTATTGGTAAGAATTTTGTTGAAGATTTTTGCATCTAAATTCATGAGTGATATCGGTCTGTAGTTCTCCTTTTTTGTTGAGTCTTTCCCTGGCTTTGGTATCAGGGTTATGCTGGCTTCATAGAGTGAGTTTGGGAGTACTCCATCCCTCTCTATACTGTGAAATAGTCTCAGTAGTATTGGAGATAACCCTTCTCTAAAAGCTTGGTAGAATTCTGAAGTGAAGCCATCTGTGCCCAGGCTTTTTTGGTTGGCAGTGTTTCGTATGACATTTTCAATTTCTTCCTTTGTGATGGGTTTATTTGTTCTGCTTCACGTTGTGATAATTTCGGTAGGTGATATGAACCAAGGAATTTGTCCATTTCCTCTAAGTTTTCAAATTTGTTACAGTCTTTCACAGTATTCTGTTATGATATTTTTTATTTCTGTTGGATCTGTTGTCACAACTCCTCTCTCATTTCTAACTTGGGTTGTTTGTTTCCGTTCCTGCTTTTCTTTAGTAAGTTTAGCCAGTGGTTTGTCAATTTTGTTGATCTTTTCAAAAAACCAGTTTTTGGTCTTTCCAATTTTTTCACTTGTTTTTCTATTCCCTAATTCATTTAGCTCTGCTCTAATCTTTATGATCTGGTTTCTTCTGGTGCCTGAGGGGTTCCTCTGTTGTCTGTCTACTTGTTCAAGCTGTAGGGTTAGTTCCTTGATTTGGTTTCTTTCACCCCTCCAGATGTGTGCATTTATGTAGATAAACACACCTCTGAGCACTGCTTTCGCTGTATCCCATAGGTTCTGGTAGGAAGTGTTTTCATTCCCATTGGAATCCATGAATTTCTTTATTTCATCCTTGATTTCTTCTACAACCCATGGTTTGTTGAGCAAGATGTTCATTTTCCAAGAGTTCCACTTTCTATGTTTTTTCTGCTATTGATTTCAACTTTGATGGCTTTATGATCTGAGAAGATGCTTTGCAGTAATTCAATGGTATGGATTTTGTTAACAATTTCATTATGTCCTAACACATGGTCAATTCTGGATAATGTTCCATGTGCACTGGAGAAGAAGGTGTAGTTGTCTGCTGATGCGTAGAAAGTTCTGTATATATTGATGAGGTTTAGTTGGTTAATTGTGTCAATGAGGTCTTCTGTATCTTTACTGAGCTTTTTTCTAGATGATCTGTCCAGTATTGAGAGTGCAGTGTTGAAGTCTCCCACTATTATTGTGGAGTCATCTCTTTTTTCAGTGTAGTCAGTGTTTCTTTGACGTATTTAGGTGCTCTGATATTAGGTGCATATTTAAGATAGTTAAGTCTTGTTTCTGTACTGAACCTTTCAGCAATAAATAGTGTCCATCTTTGTACACGATGGTGGATTTGACATTAAAATTGATTTTGTCTGAGATTAGAATTGCCACCCCTGCTCTTCTTTGTTCATTGTTAGCTTGATATATATTCTTCCATCCTTTAATTTTCAGTTTGTTCCTGTCTTTAGGTCTCAAGTGAGTTTCTTGTAGACAACATATGGATGGGTCGTGTCTTTTGATCCAAGATGACACTCGGTGTCTCTTTACTGGAGCATTCAGTCCATTCACATTGATAGGTATGTGTTCACTGTTGCCATTGTGATATGTTTACTTTTGTGTTGATGTTTTCTCTGTTGTTCTTATTAGTCCATTCTGGGACATTCTTGTGAGTTGATTTTTCACCTTTTTCAGAGCTGGTTTTGTAGTTGTTGAGACTCCTGTGTAACATTTCTTGAAATGGTATGATACATCTTTGTTGTGCTTTACAGCTGCCCCTATGATCCCCCTTAATAAACTATATATAAACCCAATTTTAATCACTATCAGACTTGTCGTCTTCCTCTCTATCTAGAAGGACTATAATTACTGTAGTACATCCCTCTTTTTAATATGATGGCACCATAGTTTTCATGGTAATCACTGGATTTCTTCTTTCCGTATTAAAGCTGTGATTGACTTTGGAGCCTTCCCTAACTGAGTAGAGTTCTGAGCAATGTGTCATTCTAAAATATAAAGTAAGTGGTTTTGTTCTTCTAAGCCAAAGCCAAGAACTTCTTTCGGTATTTCTTGTAGTTTTAGTTTGGTTTTCACACAGTCTCTGAGTTTCTGTTTATCTGGGAATGTCTTAATTTCATTTTTGTATTTGAAGGATAGTTTTGCAGGATATATAATTCTTGGTTGGAAGTTCTTCTCCTTCAAGGCTTTGAACGTGTCCTGCCACTGTCTCTGTGCCAGCATGGTTTCTGCTGAGAAGTCTGATGAGAGCCTAGAAGGTTTCCTTCTGAATGCTAGCTTTGCTTTGAGTCTTGTTGCCTTTAAGAGTTGCAGCTTATGTTTCACTTTGTTAAGCTTGATTAAGTCTTGGAGTTTTTCTTTTGAGATCTACATTGGGTGGCATACAATATGCATCTAAGATGTCTATATTCTCTTCATCATTTCTGGTAAGTTTTCTGTCAGCAGCTCAGCAACAATACTCTCTGTGTTCTCCAGTGTCTCATCCTGTTCAAGGACTCCAATTAATCAAAGGTTGTTTCTCTTTATAAAGTCCCACATGCTTCTTAATGTTTCTTCATTTTTCTTGTTTCTTTTTTCTGATTTCTGCTCATAGATGCGGGCATCAGCAGCTCATGTCTTCCAAGTCAGAAATTCTTTTTTCCATTTGTTCCATTCTATTTTCTTGGCTTTGAATGAAGTTTCTGTGTCTTTGATTTTGTTCTTGATCTGTTGGATTTCAGAGTACTGGTGTTCTATCAGATTGAACAGGTTGTTTACTTTTTCCTTTTGTTGTGCTGCATTTTGTATAAGGTCTAGAAGGGCTCTGTATATAATCATTTTGTATTCACCTTCTGATGATTTTATGAAAGTTTCTTCATCTGGAAAACTCCTTGGTTGTTTTGTTTGGGAGCCATTTGAAGCCTTCGGTGACTTCTTGTATGCCACAAGTGTCTGTTGCTTTTTCGGTCCCATTTGAGTAAATAGAGGCTGGATGAGATACTGTGAGGATGGACTGCAGATGTATCTCTACGCTGTCTTAAAAAGCAAAAGACATCTGACCACTTCCCAAGTCAGTCAGGTTTTCAGGTGTAGAGGTCCCTCTCCCCAGCTGGTAAAGTAAGCACCTCTATATCCAACCCTAGATGATACAAACTAGTTCAGAATACAGCAATGTTACTGCCCTGTTGGCCTCCACTGACAGGGCCCAGCCTTAGGTGATACTGTGTAAACTACTGCTTTTCTGGTAGAAAAGCACTCTCCTGTGGGCAGGCTCTGGCTCCCAAGCTAAGAAATGTGTCCAGCTGTGGCCACCATATCCAAGATGGCACCCTCCACACATGCAGCAGATAGAGGCGCTAAAGGTGCAGAGAGGTAGTGATTCCTCTGCCTCTGTTGCCAGGCCCCCACTGTAGGTGACACTGTGTAAATTACTGGTTTTCTGTCAGAGAAGTGCTGTCCTGTTTGCAGGCACTGGCTTCCAGGCTAAGAATTAGGTCTCACTAAAATCTCCACATCCAACATGGTGTCCCGCACACTGGCAGTGCAGTTCTGTACAAACCACGTTGTGGCAGTGATAAAAAGACAGGCCCAAAGTGGCTAGATTAACATAGTCCTAAGCCTGGCTCTCAAAATATGGGAATTTCACCTACCTATCCCCCTAGCAGTGCATCTGAGTCTAGCCGCTAGGCAAGACCCAGCTCCGCCCACTGACCAAGACAGAGGAAAAAAAAAGTCAAAATGGTACGTTTACCTTCAGTCTGTGAGAGTCAGGGCTAGCCAGGAGCCAGAGTCAGCAAGAGAGGAGGTTTTTCAAAGTCAAAATGGTGCGTTTACTTTCGGTCCATGAGAGCCAGGGCTAGCCAGGAGCCGGAGTCAGCGAAAGAGAGGAGGCTTTTCACTCAATGGTATGAAGTCCACATTAACAGCCCTGTGCCATGTCCTGAGGTTCACTAGGTGACCAGAAGGCTCCATTTGATTATCAATTCAGGTCTTGGTTTCCAGAGCAATATAAGGAGATGTGTGCTTAATCTGCCATCTTGACTCCGCCCCCAGATCTTTTCTTTTTTAAATTTTAACTTTCTTTCAATAAACTCCAACTCTGGTTATTCCCAGATAATGGTAATTCCTAAGCTAAACACGTCTCATTGTTCACATATGGAAGACAAGGCTGCTGTTCTGTGATGTTTACTCAAAACTGGGAATTCATAGAAAACTACTACCTCCTATAATATTATTTCATTGTCTGCTTCCTTTATAACATGTAGATGCTGCTCTGATCTAAATTTAGAGGCTGCTGGCTCAGTGGTTAAGAACTCAGCTGCTCCTTGGAAACCCTACGGAGCCATTCTACTGACCTACAAGGTTGTTATGAACCAGAATTGAGTAGATGGCCCCAGGTTTGTCTGTTTACTTCCCTTAGATAAAGGTAAATCTAAGTATTATCCAAGAGCTTTGTAAACTCTTTAATCATGCCCAGTCTTGATTTGAGTGATATTTTGTTACTTGATATTATCAAATATTGTCTAACACTACCTAAGGTAATAACATTATCTAAGATAATAATTTAGAAATAACTGTATTTTACTGTGTTAAATGAGCTGTAACTCTGAAATATTCTGTTTGGAACATTTTTTTAACAGTTCAGATAGCTGAAGTGAAAGTTCTGTTTAGAGCACGTCACCTTGCTAAAAGTTTTAATATTTACACTGTCTATGGATGAGCTTGAGACTGCTTATGACTTAAGCACACCATAATCAAAAACTGAAAACAGAAATTATCTCACTGAAAAAAAATCCAAGAGTAAAAGAAATCTTATTATTAAAACTCATAGTAAATTTAATACTTTTAAGAGTAAAAGAATTTCTTAGTCTAATGCTGTTATGATGAGCCTTTACTAGCTTTACTAGTATTAGTATCATACAGGCAGTTGCTCAGTCTGGTTTCTGTATTAAGTAGTACTCACTAAAACACAATACTTTCCCCTCATTAGGGGCTGAGATGGATAATGGGGAAAAAACTTAAGTTTTGTTAAAATTGTTTCATACTGCTTGGTGTCTCCTTTACCACCTTCAGACCCATAATACTTATGTTGCAAATAATAATGATAACCCAAGAGACAGAGACAATTGGTCCAAACTTTACAAAACTATTAGTCAAAACATCTAGCTAAGAGGTTCAACAGGCCAAAATCTTACTCATTTTATTACACACCAGGGGGGAAAATGTGTAGGACCATCAGTGACCAGGAATCTGGGACACTACCAACTCAGATAAATGGTATATTTTCAATATGTGGTTTTGTCAGGCCATGCAGATAGTATGAAGTCCCAAAGTGACATGAGGTAAATTTCAGACACATATTCTCAGATGTGACTTTTCCTCCAACCAGAACCAAGACAATCTATTTCTTTGCTCTCTACTTCTTCAGGTAAAATTAAATTTTCTATGAATTCTTTCTCTGAGTGTAAAACTGTCAGTGGCCCTGTTATGGAAGGGAATCTCCTAACTAACTCCCTAAGCTAACTAACTCCCTAAACTAACTCTGTCCTACAAGGTCTCACAAGTCCATGAACTGAATTGCTCTAAGTGGTACATACTTCATTGCTGAGTATCACTACGGTCACCGTCCAAGTACTCCCCTTGGAAAGTTATGCACCTATGCCAGCGCCTAGTCTACCCTTCAAAACAATTTTGGAACTCTTTCAGGAATGGCCATTGGGCACAGCAACAAAGTGGCAAGTTCATGAGCTTAACTCTATAGTTGTCTGTGAGGGAGTTTTTAGCCAGTACACAAGTAACTGTGTTGGAACACTCTCCCTAGTCACCTGAATCTGGCCCCCAATGACTTTTTTCTTTACCCTCCCAAAAAAGGAATACACATTGATCACATTCAAGACATCAAGGCTAATACGACAACAAGGCCTGGTGGATTCAAAATGCTGACCTTTAGGTTAGGAGATGTAGTATTTAACGTCACCTGGGCTTCCACTGTGAGAAATAGAAGTCTACAAATCATCTCTCTTCCTGAATGTCTCAGATTCCAAACTTTAGAATGACCTATCCACACACCCCACTACCACCACCATCTAATTGTCCTTCAGAATTTTTTACTACTCTAATTCATGACACCACATTCTAACCAACTGGTCAACAGACAAAAAAAAACTGAGCCTAGACTACTCCCTCTTAAATCTTTCACAACCTAGTATAAAGTCTAGTACTTCTAAATTTTAAATAACTCTTGAATTTGTTGTCTCCTTCATTCCAGCTACTACTGCCTTTAGGATTCAGCTTTTTTGGTTTTTTCCTGGACCACTAAAATAATCTGTTTCCACTATATATTTTCCTCATGTTCACACTTTTCACATCTGCTAGCCATGACCTACATAAAAATCTGACCATGCCATTTGCATAATTAGCAATGTTTCCTCATTATCGTTGAGATAAAGTGTCAACTACTTATTGTTGACACATGAGGTCCTCTGCAATCATTCATGTCTATGCCACAGTCCTTAACAAACCACGTGCATTTTTGTGCTTGCTACACCACCTTCCTGTCAAACTCATACCTTACCCAGCTTTCTAGGCCACCTCTGAACTCCCTATCTCTCAGAACCCAGGCCAAGAATCTCTTCTTCCAGGAAACCTCAAGGCAAATTCTTACCTCACCTTTTTGTTGTATCACCGTGGACTATGTACTTAGTTATTATAGTACTTATCAGATTGTATTGCAATCATTTATGTTATCCTAATTGGACTATGAATTTAAGGGCAGAGATAAACTCACCTCTTTAACCATGGTACCTGGCACAGTGTCAACTACATGAAGTACTTCATATTTATTGAATGTTAATTCTGCAACACCTTTTGAAGGTGATTCCTACATTCCACCTCCACTGCTGAAGTCGAGTCTCCTACTTCTGCCTCTTGCCTCTTAGAATTCCTTCTACCTCTAGCTTACTGACACTTCTAGATGTAAAGGTCTTTCCTAAATCCTGACCCTGGAACCACATACCCATGGAGAGCCTGCGTGTTACAGGCAAGAACTCCATTAGATTTTCTTGGCTGTCATCTTTACAGGTTGATTTGAACCACCAACCTTTCAGTTAGCAGTCAAGCACAAACTGACTACTTTACCCTAATGTCCTTCATAATGTCATGTCCTGCACAACCTCAGAATCCTATTGCTGTCGGCCTCTGCCTCATTTTCCATGCTGTTCCAGTACGTCACAGCAACCCAGTGTTTCCCAAAACGGCAGTTCAGCACTACCCTAGCTACGACAACAACCAGAGACCTAGGACAGGCAGTACCCAACAAGCCTGCACTCTAACTTCTTGATTCACTAGCTAATGAAATTTAGCAGAAGATACCCTCCTCGGCTCAAGCTAAGATATGACATTATCACTGATAGCTACAGGATTCCTGTACCATCCAGAGTCACTACCCACCCCACTTTGACAATAAGGAAAAGACCATTTCATCACCCCATTATACCGTAGTGGTATACAAGGGTGGAGGGGGTTGGGAATGGCACTAAGCAGAGCACAGTCTATGGAGAATTTAAAAACAGTAATAAAACTGACTAAAAGTCAGTCTGCTTTTTGTCATCAATGTGCACTAGCAACTCTAAACAATGGCAGTAACAAAATAATCCTTTCCACCAGGGTGGACTGGTCCCCTTACCTCCTGGTATGCTTACTCAGGCATCAATTCCTTTTGAAACCTTCTTTAACCCATCCCCAGATCAGAATTAATCACTTCTTCCCAAACTCTTCACACACACTTTAATCTCCTGTGAGACCATACATACCTTAAACCAAAGGAAACTAAACCTAGCACTGCTGAGTCAATTCTGACTCATGGCAACCCCAAAGGACAGAGTAGAACTGCCCTGCAGGACTTCCAAGAGTGGCAGGTAGAGTCAAATGGCTGACCCTTTGTTTACTAGCCTGAGCTTTTTAACTGCTGCACCACCAGGGCTCCATAACCTTAAGAGGAGTTTATCTTGAACCCCTTACCTAGGACACACCTTCATGGACCAACTTAGCATTTGTCTGTATCCTTACCCTTTGTCTGTACTCTTCTAGCCAACTATCCTTCAAAAGTTGTCTTAGCTACCCGGTCAGTTCCTGTGCCAGATTCCAGCTTCCCCTCCCATAATGGTTATTCTATGTTGTTAGTAATTCTATGTTGTTACTCTATGCACACAGAATGATTAATTCTAAAAGCTGGCATTAATAGACCACCATAACCTGGACCTAGCTCTGATTCCTATAATAGTTGATGTCGAGCCAATTTGGACCCACGGTAACCCTATGGATGCAGAGCAGAACTCCTCCACAGGGTTTTCAAGCCTGTGCCTTTTCAGAAGCACTCTGCCAGGTTTGAAATGCCAATCTTTTGGACAGTCATTATTCACTTAACCATTTGCACCCCTAGAGGCCCCATCTTAATACTGTACTCAGTATATTTCTTATTACAAATAAGTCTATTCTGTATCACAGTTTTGTATCTGTCTCAACTGTTAAGCCCCAGAAGGAAATTTAAACACTTAGTTCTAACTTCTTAGCATTAACCAAAATGCTATGGATGCAGGAGACATTCAGTTCAAAAAAATAAAACTAGACACCAAAATCAACACCAAGCCAACTGCCATTCAGATGATTCCCTGTCTTGGCAACCTCACTGTATTGTTACAGAACGGATTCTACAGGGTTTTCTTGGCAGAAAACTTTACAGAAGCAGAGTGCTAGGCCTTTCTTCTGTGGTGCCTTCCTGTAGGTTCAAACCATCAACCTTTCTCACTAGCAGTCAAGGGCAAACTGTTTATAGCACCCAAGGACCTTAAAACTAGAACATTTAACACATAAATGACTAGAATACACTTCTATTATACAGCAGTTTATTTTACAATCTTTTGTTATTTTCATGAAATACATTTTCAATTGAGAGGTGGCCAAAGTGAGAAAATAATTGTTTTTGTTGTATCTTAGTTTTACATTCGTAAGCAGATTATGTAAGAACATTTGAAGTATAAGTCTCAGATTAGATTCTGTAATTTTTCAATACCTCTCCAAGGGGCCCTCTTCTCTATATACAAAAATTCTCAAAGCTCATCCTCCTAAGATTTAGAAATTAGCCATGTGAGAAATCAGTATTTTCTAATTTTGAAAGTTTTCCCAGGACATGTAACCGTGAGTAGCTAGCATCACTGGCACAGAGGGGAAGTTTTCAAAAACAACACAGACTAATTTTCTGCAAAATCTTTATTTACAAGTTAACAGTCTTTTCCACTGTCCATCATTCCCAGAAAAAATATCGAAGAAGTTGATCTTAATGTGCTGATAGTAATAATCTAAATTTCCATTAAGAGGCTGGTAAATTAAACAGCAAAACCTTGTATATAGTGTTTAGCTATATTGTGAGTTTTGTGAAAATTAGGAAGCAATCTCAGTATCTCACCAGAATACAGAACACACTCACTATGCGTGAACACAGTTCCACTCAAACCTTCTGAACAAAGATTAAATTCTGAAAGTAACCACATGACTAAGAGAAGAGGATTATCTCACCAGCAGATGTATCTGTTATTTCCTCCTTATGGTCAACTGAATTGCATGATAGCAGAGGCAAAGAGGTGTACAATCATTTCTTAAGGCGTTAGGTCAAAAGAGTCAGAGCTTCCACAGCATGGCAACAGCTTTACAGATGCCCACATCATGATAGTTGAAATAACAAAGACCAGCAAAGGTTAAAGCCGAGAGTACCAGGAGGCCTGCCTTGGCGGTTTTCTGTGATGCATCCTTATGGACATAGTCAGTCACAACTTGTCCAAGACCCCTAATAAAAGAAAACACACACACAAACGCACACGTGAAGTTAGAGAAGGCTATGTCTTTGCTACAAAAAAAGTTAGTCACATTCAAGATGTAACATCTGTACCTGCGACTCCAATAACTGCTTGCTACAGCTGTTTTAATATACTGACTTATTTCTAGCCTTTTCTGTAACGCTAAGCCAAAGCAACTCACAGTAATAATAATCATAAATCAAAATAAAAGAACCAAGAGTTTCTTTATAATGTAATAAATATATCTTACTACCCTTAAGATTTACTTTTTCAGGATCATTTGTATCAGAGACAGTACGGTTGTCTACTTACAGAATCTTTTTTTTTTCTAAACCAAAAACACATACTCCCTGGAGTTTGTCATTAATTCAAAAGTATTTACTGAGCAGATATTATGTGAAAGAACCTGTTATAAGTGGTAGGAATGGTGAACAAGACAACATTCCTGCCTTCAAGGAACATGAACATTAATTAAAAAAACAGAAAAAGTAACTATGCATGTGCTATGAAGAAATATTCAAAACAAAAATGACAATGACCTTAGCATCTGTCAGGAATAATAATAATAATAATCTGTCAGGAGTACAGCCAGATGATATGAAGTGGAGATGAGAGGAAGGCAGGACAGATTACACAGGCCCCTGAAAGTCTTGAAAAGGGGTTTGAGTTTTATCTCGACTATAAGAGGAAACTACTGATATGTTTTAAGCAGAGAAGTAACCAAAATAAGGAATGGCCTAATTTTATTTTTGTAACAGTTTTAAAATTCACATACCATAAAATGCACCCTTTTATTAAAGGATATAATCCAGTAGTTTTTAGTACATTCACAGAGTTGTGCCATCACCATTATCTTATTTCAGAACTCTTTCATTACCCCATAATAAAGGTCCATACCCAGGAGCAGCTCCTCCTTATTTCCTCTTCCTTCCAGTTCCTGGCAATCACTAATCTACTTTCATCTCTATGAATTGTGGACACTGTATATACATGGAATCATACAATTTGTGGCTTTTGGTGACTGGCTTCTTTCATTTAGCATGTTTTCAAGGCTCTTTCATGTTGAAGGATATACTGGTACTTTATTCCTTTTTGTGGCCAAATAATATTCCATCATATAAACATATCTCAGTTTATTTATCCATTCATCAGCTGAAGAACATTTGAGTTGTTTCCATTTTTTAGCTATGAATACTCATGTGCAAGTTTCTGTGCGGCCATGTTTTCAATTCCCTTGGAAATACATATAACTATTTCCAATAGAACTGAGCAAAGAACAGATCTGAGCAAGTTGAGCAGAGAACCAGTGAAGGGACTGTTGTACTTACCAGTGACCATGGAGAGTGAGGGCTGCAGCCAGGGAGTAGTCCATTGCAGAGCAAGGGTTCAAATATGCAGCTGGGAGCAGGCCCAGGAGCAAAACACTGACAACCCTCTCACCAGTCCAGTGGAGAGATGCAGCCCTGGAAGCAGCTACAAAATGGACCAAGTTCACAAGAGATGAAGGCAGAGAAACACACCTTCCACATTTAACACTTGTCACAGAATAACACAAACTGACAGAGCAGCTACCCATACACACGTCAGACTTAACTCTAAGCCTGAAAAACATAAAATATAAAAATGGGTAATTCAGAGGGATGCTCTCTCCTCCCTTCCTCGAAGTCTTTTAGCACAAGAGTATCTCGACATCCGCATTTCTCAATTAGAAGACAGATCTACTTTGCTTAGGCGCAAGATGAATGATATCTTTGCAAAGTTAAGCCAATCTCGGACTTTAGTGAAGTGGACAGACATCTGTGAACAGAAATGAATGGTTCTGAGGAGTTCCTTTAAAATATTACTTGTTCATTTACACCCTTTCCTTTTGTAAGCAATGAACACTCACAAAACAAAATTAATCCAATCAAATCAGGAAGAAAGAAAGCCCTGACTGAGGTTTTAAGATCATGGTCCTGTTCTACTGCTTACAAATAGCTCCAAAGAGATATGGGACATGAAAATTTCTTTTAAAACAAGTGAAAAAAGCATAACGGTTTAAGCACTTCTTTGAGAAGCTCTCTCTGGTTTTGACTGGTACCCCGGCAGCGTAGTGGTTAAGAGCTCAGCAGCTAACCAGCAGGTGGCATTGAAATTCACTAGATGCTCCTTGGAAACCACAGGAGACAGTTTTACTCAGTCTTATGGGGTCACTAGAAGTTGAACTAACTTGATAGTAATGGGTATCTGGTTTTGATTACAGGTCCTTTTGGGAGTCTAATAAAAGGGATGGAGCATCTTCTCAGAAAAGTGCGCATACAAAAAACCATATCTATAACTTCAGGGGATTCCTGCAGCCCCATGAAGCCTAGAAGTTAAAACCACTCTGCTAAATCTAACTGAACTAAGCAAAGATAAAAAGATTCTTAAAAGCACTATATTTGACAAATCTTTCATAATTCAAATGCAACTGTATTTAAGTGGCTGACTTAAGAATCAAGAAGAATCTGCCTCTGTAGAATACTGACCTCTCCAGACTTTAAAAAGGGAAATACAGTCAACTTAATTATTCACCTCCAGATTTACCTACAATTCTAAGACTAATTGTAATAATATCTAAACAGTATTCATATAGGAAATGCCATATGATTTTGCTAGTAATCTAAAGAAAACCAAGCAGGTTAATTGCTTTTGGAATGACTTTTTAAATTGCCTACTACTCTGAATTTTCCACATCTAGCTCCTCTCTATTAGCTAAATAAATAAGACTGATTAAATTATGTTCAACAGACTCTTCCTACAGAGCTATTTTCTTTAACAACAACAACAAAAGTATTAAAAAGACTTAAAGTTTCTATATTGGGTGTAAATGGTGTCACTCAAGTATGCTGGCACTGCCTGCCCAAATTTGTAGGCTAGATCTTCAATTGACAGAGATGTACATGAGAGTCTCCCACACAGACTGCATGTCCTGCCAAAGGCTCCATAATTTGCCCAGTCAAGGCTGCCAGGGCCCAGAAAGCAACAGCAGTGAAGAAAACATACAATGGTGGCTGGGAGACAGGTGAATGTGCCGCACTCCTGGTGTAGACCGGTCCTGGAGAAATGCTGAGACATGGGCAGGTCTGACCACTGAGGTTTGGAGGAACAGAGCTGAGGAAAGAAAAATTGGGGAGTCATAAACATCTCTACTTCTACCAGGGTTAACAGACTCTATAAGTGACCACTGGCAAATCACTGAACTTCAAATAAGGGATAACTGTTTATCTTTAAAGTGAGGACATCTGCTTCACCAGGTTGCTGTAAGGACGGGTGAAGTATCTACTGAAAAGGGCCTCACTTTTACTAGTTTTTAAAACAAATGGCAGCTCCTTTCTCTTTCCATTTATAGCATTCACTTATTCATCCAACATTTACTACACACAAGATTGCGGAGGCCCGCCATTCTGCATAGGTCATTGTAGACAAAGTCACAGGCTTCTGTAGGTGACAGGCCGAGACATCTCACCTGTAATATGTTTTTTGGCCTATTACCCCTGATGGTGGTTTGCTTCTTAATTAAATTCTCCTAAAAAGATATCCTCTCCTGACATGAGGATCAAGGAGGTGCCTTCTAAGAGGGGCTTCAACCCCTCGGTTTATGAGACTATATTGGGACAATCTGACCAAGAACTTCTGAGAAATAGAGATCAGAGAAATGGATTTCAATGCAGCATGCCTGACAGCACTGAGGCCTGCCCAGCTTCACTGGCTCCCCACTGATTACATTCCCCCTCCCTTTTCTTCACATACACAAGTTTGCAAGCTAACCCTTAAGACGCTCTCAAGGACAAATCTCCACATAGCCATCAAAACTACAAAGCATCCATTCTCCTTGCAGCTGGAAGAATAAATAAACTTTTAGATTCATTATAGCTAGTATAGAAAACTGATAACACTAAAAAAACATCTTTTTTAGTGCAACTGGCTTAATTAGAGAATGGCAGGTGCTTACTATCTGCACATTAATAAGAACTTAGAGAAACAAACTGAGACAGCCAAATGGTGAGACCTTGAGGAGTCTGCCTTGTAGTACCTTCCACTTTGAGGTACGAATAAGACTATTAATTGTGTTCCTGATATTTTATCACCACTGAACACCTGGCTTGGACAAAAAGGCCTTGACAATTAGAAGACCACGAGGGGTCACTTTCTTGTTAGCCAATAATGATGGGTCAGTTTCTTGTTAACCAATAGTTTGTATAATAAAGAAAATAGGGTGACCAACTACGTCACCTCACCTATAAAAATAAAGACGACAGTCCACCACCACCACCAGCAAATGCTCTCTGGGTCGGGCTGCTTTAAACCAGAAAATTCTTTCCTGTCTTCTTTGTTCATTTCCCGCCGATGTCTTCCCTCCCTCCGTGCGGGACCCTACAAAGTGTTGGGACTGGCTCCCGGCACAAGATTGTGGTCTACACTGACTCAAAAGAGATAAAAGACAGAGTCCTTGCCTTCAAGGAATTCAATCTAGTTTGGGAAGTTCATTTATTACCTGCCTCTTCTTCAAGACCAATTTCTGCAGCTGTACTCTTAATCCCATCCCTTTCTATATCTTCCTTTGGATCTTCCCTCTTGGTTAAAAAAATAAACCTAAATTCACCCACCTCCATCACTTAACCAGCTATGAGAAGGTGGGCAATTGAATCTCTAAGTCTCAAATTTCTCATTTGGAATTTGAAATGGAAATAATAAAATTATTTCACAATACTGTGCTGAAAATAAAACATGTAAGCAAGATATTTAGTATAGTCCCTGGAATGTCGTATTTTTGTTGTTGGCCTCCACTGACTGACTCCTGACTCATAGTGGCCCTATTCACAATGGAACAAAATGCTGTGTGGTCCTACATCATATGCATGATCAGCTGTGGACTGGACTGTTGCAACCCACTGGGTATTCACTGGCTGATTTTCGGAAGATCTCCAGCCTTTCTTCCTAGTCCATCATAGTGCTGAAGCGCCAATGAAACCTGTACAGCATCACTGTTGTTGTCATTGTCCTGTGCCATCAAGTTAATTCTGACTCACAGTGGTCCCATAGGACACAGAAGTGCCCTATAGGGTTTCCAAGTAGCGGCTGGTGGATTCAAACTGCCAACATTTTTGTTAGCAGCCTGAACTCTTGACTGCCTCACCACCAGGGCTCTGTTCATCATCATAGCAACACACAAACTACCACTGACAGACAAGTAGGGGCTGCGTGTGGGGTGCACTGGAATCAGACCTAGGTCTCTTACATGGAAGGTGAGAATTCTACCACTTAACCATCATTGCCCTTCCCCAGAACGTTACAAGCACTCAATAAAAGGCAATTTCTTTATATTCTCTCTCCTGTGTCTTCAGTCTCTCATTCTTGCCACTGGCCACTTTCAATTCATGGAATATACTCAATTCTTCCCTTAATCCCATGTCCCCTAACTAACGCCTATGCATTCTCTACCCTTCTTTCTGTCTCCCTTCTCTTTCCAGTCACACAACATATGAAGTATTGTCCAAATCATCTCCACCTCCCCACTTCTCTATCATTTTTCAGCTCTCCGGAAATTTGTCTTTATCCCCATCAAAGCTGCTTTGGTAAGTCACCAATGATCCTCACGTGGTCATATCCAACAGGTACTGTTCCATCTTCATCTAACCAGGTCTCTCTGCATCATCTGGCCTCTCCTTTTCTTTCCTGATAAAACTTTCTTCTAGTTCTCCTTCTGCTTCTCTAACCATGCTTCATCAATTTCTTACTGCATTCACTATTAAATGCTGGTTTTCCCAGATCTGCTCATTGCTTTCCTCACTCCCTATGTCCACCCTAGGCCGTTTCTGGCTTTACTTACTGCTTTTAAGTTATGATAACCAGATCTGCTTATTTATAGCTCTGACATATCCCCAGAGCTTCAGAGTTTATCAGCCTTCTGGGCCTCTCCAATGCTTCTCAAAGTCACTATGCCTAAAACTGAAATAATTCTTAAACCCACTATCTCTTCTAAGACTTGTCTGCCCTTTATATGTTTAATACATTATCAGACATTCTATCATCTAGTCTAAAAATTTGGAAGTCATGTAGGACTTGCCCCCCGCCCCTTCAATCAGTCACTAAGTCCTACTGACATATCTCTTTAATAGTATCTTTTCTTCCTATACTACTTTTCAAGTTCAGGATCTCACCTTTCTCGCCTGGACTTCTACAATAATGTCCTAACTTACCTCCCTGACTTCAGTCTTAGCTTGCCCGCCTTCTATCTCCACCATCAACCATATTGCTAGCAAAGTAATCCATCTAAACAGACAATAGATAAATGGTAACTCTGTGAAAGTTAAGATAGCACACAATACTGTGGAAGCCAGCATAACTTGTATAAGGTAAGATCATGGAAGCTCCACAGACATGTCAAAACTCCCTGAGGGATCAAACTGCTTGACTCTGGGCTGTGGGGACCATGGTTTTGAGGAACATCTAGCTCAGGTGGCATAACACAGTTTTATAAAGAAAATGTTCTGTGTTCTGCTTTCTGAGTAGCATCTGGGGTCTTAAAAGTCATCTAGAGTGGCCATCTAGAATATTCCACTGGTATCAGCCCTTCAGGAGCAAGGTGGAATGAAGAAAATTACAGATGTAAGAGAAAGATTAGTCCAAAGGACTGATGGACTACCTCCAGCACAGCCTTCACCAAACTTGAGTTCAGCACAACTAGGTGGTGCCCAGTTACCATCACTGACTGCTCTGACAGGGATCACAACAGAGGATCCTAGACAGAGGTAGAGGAAATTGTAAAACAAAATTCTAATTCAAAAGGAAAGATGAGACTTGCTGGCCTGACAGAGACTGGAGAAACCCTGAGAGTATGGCCCCCAAACACCCTTTATTTCAGTAATGAATTCACTCCTGACAGTCACACTTCAGCCAAAGACTGGATAGGCCCATAAAACAAAATGAGACTAAGTGGGTACACCAGCCCAGAGACAAGGACCAGAAGGTAGGAGGGGACAGGAAAGCTGGTAATACAGAGCCCCAGATTAGGATGGGAGAATGCTGACATGTTGTAGGGTTGTTAACCACTGTCATAAAAAAATATGTGTACTGTTTAATAAGAAACTAGTTTGTTCTGTAAACCTTCATCTAAAGTATAATAAAAACAAAATTTTAGGGGGGTGGAGTCAAGATGGAGGACTAGACACACATCTCCTTAATTCCCTCTGAAAACCAAGGCCAGGATTGATAATTAAATGGAGCCTTCTGGGCACCCAGTGAGCCCTAGGACACAGCATAGGGCTATCATTTTGGACTACATGCCACTGAAAGGGAAACTTCTTCTCTTTCACTGATCCCCACCCCTTGTTGAAAGGCCAGCTGTCACAGACTGAAGGTAACTACTGGCTTTAACTTTCTTCCTTTTTGTTAGCTGGCAGCAGCAATTAAGCTTAACTGGCAGCAAAGCTCTGCCACACTGCTGACCTGACCAGTGGGTGGAACAGCCACACTTTGAGAACCCGACTCTGGACTTAGCACAACAGCCCCTTGCCCTCTCTTTCTGAACCTCCACTGTTAATTCAGCTGTTTCACAGCTGGCGGGAGAGCCTCTGCGTGATACCATCTTGTCCAACTGGAGGTGGAGTACCCAAACGGAGGCCTCAGCTGGGGCTGGTTCCTAGGCTAGGAGGCAGTGCCAGCCTGGGAGCACTTCCCCAGAAGAAAACCGTGTTTAGCACAGTTTACTCTTCAGGTAGGGCCCAGCACCTGATGACAGCAGGGCAACAGCCTGTCCATACTTTGAACTAGATCACAACATGCAGGGATGGACATAGAGGTACCTCCATTGCCATCTGGAAAGAGAAGTTTGCACACCTGACAACCTGACTGATTTTGGAAGCTGTCAGATAACTTCTACCTTTCAAAATAAGACTACCTAGAGAAATAACTGTGGTGCAGCCTGATGGAATCTCTTCCAGCTTCGACTGATCCACAACATAGGGTCAGTTGACGGCCCCCAGTGACTCCATAAGTAGGGCCATGTCTTTGCCAGCCAGGAGGTGGAGCCTGCTATCACAGAGATTCCACTGGGCCCAGTCGCTGGAGTACATAGAGGTGACTGGTGATCAACTTCTACTTCAGCTCCTATTAAGGCAACACCAGAGAAACTAAACAACCTCTAGATGCCCAAAAAGCAACAGACCTTGGCCTGACATTTTAGGAAAAATCCAACCATGGCTCCAGGAAGCTCCCAAAAGAAAGAACCAAAGAACTTCCCAGATGAAGAAGCCTTTCTAAAACTTTCAGAGGTCAACTACAAAAGAATTATATATACAGCCCTCCTAGACATTATATAAAATTTAGGAGATCAAAACGAAAAATTAAGCAAGTTGTTCGAACTGATGGAACACAAGCATTCTGAAATCAGACAGATCACTAACAAAATTAAAGAACCAGAAACTCAATTCAAAGCCAAGAGAACAGAAATGAACAAAAGGAAAATAGACTTTCTGACTTGGAAGACACAGCTACTGACACCAGCATTTATGAGGAGAAATCAGAGAACACAAACAAGAAAAATGAAGAAGCATTAAGAAACATGTGGGAGTTTATCAAGAGGAACAATCTGCGATTAATTGGAGTCCCTGAGCAGGAAGGGACACCTGAAAACACAGGATTGTTGTTGGCTTGCTGACAGAAAATGTCCCTGAAATTATGAAAAAAGGGAACATGGATATCCAAGATGCATATCTCTCACCATACAATATAGACGCCAAAAGAGAGACTCCAAGGCATATTATAATCAAGGTTAACAAAATGAAACATAAGCTGAAACTCTTACAGGCAGTGAGACTCACAGCAAAGCTAACATTCAGAAGGAAACCCTATATGCTTCAATCTGACTTCTCATTAGAAATCATGTTGGCACAGAGGCAGTGGGATGGCACATTCAAAGCCTTGAAGGTGCAAAACTTTCAACTGAGAATTATACATCCTGCAAAACTGTCTTTCAAATATGAAAATGAAATTAAGACCTTCACAGATAAACAGAAACTCAGAGACTTTGTAAAAACCAAACCAAACCTACAAGAAATACTGAAAGAAGCTCTTGGCTTAGAAGAATAAAACCATTAACTCTATATTTTAGGAGATAATACAGGACACATCATCCAGAAACCTACTCATAGAAGGCACAAAACCCAACCAAAGCTATAATACTAAAAGAAGTCATCCAGTGATCATATCATGAAAACTACAATACCATCACATTAAAAGGAGAGATATATTACAGCAGTTACATTCCATCCAAATGGAGAGGAAGTTAATAAGATATGTAGAAGTTAAAATTGGGTTTAAACATACATTATTAAGGGGGGTCACAGGGGTAGCCACAAAGCACAACAAAGAAGCAAGATATCAAAACAAGAAACACAATACAGGAGTCTCAAACACAAAACCAACCCTGAAAAGGGTGGAAAATCAACCCATGAAGAAGAACGTCCCAGGACAGAACAGTAAGAGCAACAGAGAAAACATCAACACAAAAATAAATACATTAAAATGATAGCACTAAACACATACGTATCAATAATTAGATTGAATGTAAATGAACTGAACGCTCCAGTAAAGAGACAACAAGTGACATCTTGGATCAAAAGACATGACCTATCTACATGTTGCTTACAAGAACTCACCTTAGACTTAAAGATATGAACTGAAAATTAAAAGATAGAATAACATATACCAAGCTAACAATATACAAAGAAGAGCAGGTATGGCATCAGTAATCTCAGGTAAAATAGATTACACTGCAAAAAAAAAAAAAAAAAATCTCAATAAAGACATAGAAGACCTTATTGTGACCATTAACCAACTAGAACTCATCGTCATATATAGAACTTTCTATCCATCATGTTGAGTGAAATCAGTCAGCAACATAAGGACAAATATTGTATGAGACCCCTACTTTAAGGACTTGAAAATAGACTCATGTACACTGGAAAAGACTCTTTGAGGGCTGCAAGGGAGGGAAGGGAAGGAGGGAGGGAGAGGGCTGGCTATAGATTAGATAATTGATAGAAATTTGGTTGGGTGAAATCAGTGACAGCACACATCAGAAAGAAGATCAATTTAACTGGACTTCAACATAACCTGTAAACTCTTCCAATCTTAACCCAATAGGTAAGGACTGAGTAGCAGTGGTGGGGGTCCGGGGATCATGCTATCAGAGGACATCGAGGCCAACTGGCGTAACTAGCATATTGCTAAGAGAGTTCTCTCCACCCCATATTGGTGAGTGGCGTCTAGGGTCTTAAAAGCTAGCAAGCTGCCATCTGAGGTATACCAAATAGTTCCAACTCAGCAGGAACAGATGATCACCAAGGACGGGAGAAAGAGAATCCAGAAGACAGAAAGATCCATGTGAATGGGTCACTACATCAACATGAGACCAGAAGAATCAGATGGGGCCCGTCTACCTCCAGTGACAGCCGTGACGGGGCTCACACAGTTGAGTCTCAGCGGCAATACAAGAATAAGAAGGGGTGCACCCTGAGAACTCCACTAAAAGACTGCAATTGATGGTCCAAAGGCCTAGGGGTTTCCCTGGGAGCATGGCCTCTAGACCTCAATCTGCCCCTGGTCAGAAATCATTACTGAGGTCAACTCCTCAGACAGGAATGGAATGGACTCAGCTACCATATCATGTACGCACTTTATGGTTCTAGGCATCTATAGGATGCTGCCTGACTAGCTTCTTACTAGAGGGGAGTGGAGAGGGTAGAGAAGAGGGGACAGGGGATTGTTAGAGGATATGACTTCTAGAGAACAAAAAGGAGGAGTGTGCTGTTACCAGGCAAGGACAGCAGTAGGAGCTGGACATAGGCGGGCATGAGAATTTAAACTGGATTATACACTTTCACTCAATCACAATAAATAAATAAAATAAAATTATAAAAAGGTAATCCATCTAAACTGCAAATGTATGTCAAAGCTTTCAATGACTCCCCTTCACAAACCAGGTAAAGAGCACACTCTGATCAAGATTTGTAAGACCTCTGTGATGTGATTTAACCTACCTTTCCAGATTCCTCTACCAATCCTCGCTCTAATCTTGAGACTAATACTATGCAATCTGTTCTGTTTTTCTCTCATGCCATACTGTTTCTACACCTTCACCACTACTCTAGAATCCCTGGATGTGTAAATGGTTAAGGTACTCAGCTCCTAACCGAAAGGTTGGAGGTTCAAGTCCATCAGAATGCACCTAGAAAGAAAGTCCTGCCAATTTACTTCTGAAAAATTGGCCACCGAAAACCTCACAGGGCACAGCTCTGCTCTGACATATCTGTGGTTATCATGAGTAGAGACCACTTGACAACAACTGGTTATCATTGTTTTTGCGGATCACAGTAGCTCTAACCATAATGCCTTTACTCCTTTATTCCTTCTTATCCTCAGCACTCAGATGAGAAATAACTCCTGCAAGAACCAAGACAGGTTAATCCTTAAACAAACAACCAAAACACAAACAAAATAGTTGTCCTCCAGTCACTTCTGACTCATGGCTACCCCACGTGTCTGAGTAGAAATGTGCTCCACAACGGTTTAAATGGCTGTAACCTTTCAGAAGTGTTATCACCAAGCCATTCTTCCATGGCACTTCTGGGACCTTTCGGTTTGTGATTTAGAGCCACCCAGAGATCCTTCCAAAACACAGAACTAAAGCCACACTCTATATCTGGACTCTTACGTCTAGCACAACAGTTTTTGCTTTATGTTAAAATTATATAATGACATGTGTTTTCCCTATACTAATGATAGCTCTTCGAAGGCAAGAAGCATTTGATTCAAACATGCACCCCAGTCTTACAATAGTATCTGGTATACCACAAGTGTCAATTAAATAATTATCAAACTCATCTCCCTACAGATACGCTAGCACATACCAACCACAAGCTAAATGGGCAAGACCAAAGATAGGATTCCCCAACTTAACTGTCTTTGCCGATTCCAGGTGGTAGGATTCTAAGGACAGTCCTGGAGGAAAATGACAATGCCTACCTGAAACTCGACTCTGCAGGACTATGACTTCCAAAAGGAGTTCTTCCATATTACCCACTGACTACGTCAGCCCAGAGCAAGTGAAATACTCCCTCAGGTGACTATTTCGACCCATGGGGGACAACAGCCATTGTGGTGGTTTTCAGTAGGTGCCTGATCAGCGAAAAGGAAGAGGGGGATTCTCTTCTCTTCCAAAGGCCTTCCGCTCTGCAGCCAATCCCTCACTCCCAACCCTTCCCCCGCTGGAAGCTGCGCCAAGAGCCTCTGGCTTGCAGGACACCTCACCTCGGGCTCTCTGAGCACAGCAGAACACACTCAGCCTCCACAGCACCGCCATCTCGGTTCTTACAGCTCAAGGTCACCTGCTACCCTGGAAGCAGTTATGGAACAACATCCACTCTGCAAAGGAAACAGGAAATCAAATCTGTGGGTGAACCGGAAATCAGCGGGGCTGGCCCACGCCAGCCGCGCATGCGAACTTGTCGGAAGGTTCCGAGGCTTGTGGGCAATGGCGGAGATAGGTGAGGTTGATGAAGCCGAATTGCAGCGCCTTGTGGCAGCTGAACAGCAGAAGGCGCAGTTCACTGCACAGGTGATGGGACTGGAATCCGTTCTGGAGGGTAAACGGGAAGGAGGGTGAAGTGCAGGTTCCCGGCTCCCGTGGAGATCTACAGTGGCGGCACGGTGAAGCCAGCGGCAGTTTGCTAGGGCTCAATCCCAGCCGCTACACTTACTTTTCAAAAAAGACGAACCATTGCCCTTCTCCCGCGGTCCCAAGTGGTGCTTAGGTGCCCTGTGAGCTAGCCCAGCATGGGGTGAAAACAGTATAAGGAAGGGGGTGAAAGTTTTGAGCAACCCAAGGAGAGCTCTGGATCGTAATCTTCCTTTTGGTGCTTTACAAGCACATGCTCTTAGACTTGAGTACTGAACTGCTGTGCGTCTTGGTTTCGTCATTGCTCACTGCATCACCGCATTCCAAGGATGAAATGCAATCATGTATTTGAAAACGAAGGAATGCTAGAACATTCTTAGGAAAGATGGGTTCTGAAGGAACGTAAACTGTTGGTTAAGGGTTTTAGAGTCTAGTCTTCATGTGTTGAAATCCCACCTTAATCCTTTATTAGCTGCATGACCTTCGTCTGATTAACCACGCCTTCTAAATGATAGACACGCTGGGCATGTTTTAGAACTGCAGATTCACTAAATACAGGTAGTCCCAGACTTAATGAGGTGTTCCCTTTAGGACCATGCTTACGATATCCCGCTTTTTTTTTTTTTTTAATTCTTAATTGTTAGTAATGTGTTAACAGTGTTGCAGTGCATAATTCTGCTGTACTCTCAAATGTTCAGCCACAAATGTTTGATGTTATGATTTGTAGATACAAGGTTGTAATTTGTAGATAAAAGGTAGTAATAAAGAAGTAAAAAAGGTGTTTTACTTAAGTCAGAACTGACTTAATGAGGAGTCCAGACTCACATCTCACAGACCATCTGCACCTAGTTCCCAGCCTCCCAGATAGTAAGCCCTCAGTAAAAGGGTTTTTCTGTTTTGGGGGCAGGAGGAGTAGGGATTTGCAGAGAATGAGGAGAACGCTGATTAGAAATCTTGGGGTCCTTACCACTCAGAGATACACTTGTATGTGCCTCCATGTGCATTCTTCTGGGGAGTGAACTGTAACTTTGATTGGATTCTTTCATATCTCCATAACCCCAGTAACATTAAGAGATGCCCTTCTAAGGGGCCAGAATGAGAGGAATGTGGTATTTTGAGGGAATTCTTACCCTGCCTTTCCTGTTTACATTGGTGTTAGCTGCTTTGGGGAATACAAAAGAATTAGACCAGCTTAAGAAGTCACAGTCTGCTTAAGGATTTAACACAATTAGAAAACAGTATGTGGTCACTATAAACTCATGCATTTTAAACTATCAGAGGTAGTATAGGAAAAGTTTGAAAAAGGCACAGTAATCAGTGGCCCTCAAAGAGGTAATATTTAGACTGCCTTAGGGCATTACAGAAGCATGAAGAGTCAGGCTAAGCATACTGTGTGGACCTCACTGTGACAGTATGGACTGGAGATTTTATAAGGGAGTGCCTTGTACAGCCAGTGGAGAAATTTAAAGTTGATGCTTTAGACAAACAAATGACTTGATGTAAAGTGATTTTTTTATTACTGAAGAGAAAAACAGAAAAAAACCACCACCACCAAAAAAAGCCAAACCCAGTGCCGTTGAGTTGCTTCTGACTCATAGCGACCCCACAGTAGAACTATCCCATAGTTTCCAAGGAGTGCCTGGTGGATTTGAACTGCTGACCTTTTGGTTAACAGACATAGCTCTTTAATAACCAGTATGGCACCAGGGTTTCCAAAAAAATAGAAAAGGAGCCCATAAAAGAATTTTGTTCCAATTTAGCAATGAGCATCTGAGCCTTGCTGGTGGCAAATTAGCAAGTGAGGAAAGAGACCCCAGTGATTTCCATGGTTAGTTCATTGAAACAGTCGCTTTGTCAACAAAAAATGAGGACAAGTGGAAAAAATAAAGTGGACAGAGTTAGGCCTATATCTACAGACCTCAGTGGTCACTTATTTTCCTTTCCTTGCAGGTGCATCGTTTCATGGAGCTGTGTTGGGATAAGTGTGTGGAGAAGCCAGGAAATCGACTAGACTCTCGCACTGAAAACTGCCTCTCTAGCTGTGTGGATCGCTTCATTGATACCACCCTTGCAATCACGGGTCGGTTTGCCCAGATTGTACAGAAAGGAGGGCAGTAGGCCATCTCCTGGGACAATGACAGAAGCAGCAAAAGACTTGTTACTGAAATGCCAGTGGCATATGGCTGTCATTCCACTGTCAACATCAGGCTGTTACCAAGCCTCTTGGTGCTAAAAAGTAACAGATCAGATGTTTAGAAAGTGAAATTTATCTGGAATTCAGAAATTCCAGATTGTATCACATCAGTTATTCAATAAATGTGAAGTCTCAGAGTTTGTTTTTCAAATAACATTTTAGGATTTAATTGATAGCAGAGATCTCTGGCTGGTAGAACAGCAGAAATAAGTATGTTCCCAGGCTGGTCATGCAAAAGAGGTCTTAGATTTTGAAGAGCCACTCTAAGCCATATTCAAGGGGTCCAGAAGAACCATGAAGGATCCATAGTAGTGCAGTGGTTAAGTACCTGACTGCTAACTGAAGTGGCAGCACTTAGAACCTACCAGATGTTCTGTGAGAGAAAGATGTTAACAACTTGCTTCTGTAAAGCTTGATACTCTTGGAAATTCTAGGGCCATTCTACTGTGTCCTGTGGGGTCATAGTGAGTCACAGTTGACTCAATGGGAATGGGTTTGGTTTTGGTTTAGAAGTATTATCAAAGCTTTAGTTAACACAAAGGAGAGTATAGGGTTGAGGTAAGTGAAGAATGAACCCAGCTTTATTGCTCACATATGACCAAGAAAAGGTAAACATGGCCAAAAACAGAACCAGCAAAATGCCATACTAGTTGGGAAAGAGGCCTGCTAGTATTGGAGAGGGGAAGGGTTATGATCTAAATAGAGCCAAATTCCTGGAAGTGTCTTATTCCACTAGCCTGCCTTCCTGGGTCAGCTTTCAGTCACAACAGCACAGAAACAATGCTAAAAATACACAATAAAAACTTGCAACAAGGGTTTCACTTGCTCCAAGAATGTTAATAATTGCTTTACGTTAAGAGGTAGTAATTACATACTTGTGTATCCTCTTAATGTCCCACTAATGCCAAAGAAAAAGACACACCATGGAAAATGGATAGATCACTGCCAGAGTATTATTAATATTTCAAATAAATATCTTACAAGGTAAGCACCTGCTCATAATGAATAGAGGGAACCTCTGGCCAAGCACAGTATTTGAAGCCTAAGCATTGTATTAGAAATCTTTCATCAAGAGGACAAATTTAATAGTGAGAACTACAAAATATTACCACCCCATGAAGTGTCATAGTGGTGGTATTCTATTGCTGGTGTTGTATATTGTTACGCTAACATGAAGCTTTTCTGTATTACAGATGGGGAAGTTGAGGCCCAGGAGGTAACTTTTCTCCTACAACAAAAATACTCACTTGGGTTCTGCCTTGTCTGCTTGTGGTTTAGGGATCATTTGGGATCATGTTAGGGATCATAATGTGACATCCTGAAATGTGGTCTCTGCCTAGTGCTTTAACATAACGGCAGACTGGGAAGAAGTCCATATGTCCCTGAGAAGCCAGTTTCATTTTGGAGCTGATTATACTTAGTTTCAAGGACTATCAGGAGTTCATGAATGGATTTTGAAATGAACATGGAAAACAACATTTAAATGGCAGTTCCAACCCTGAAATCCTGTTCAGAGCACCAGTAGACAGCATGACTAATTCCTAATTCATCTCATTTGGTTAAGGATTATCTAAGACAACTGAAAAAATTTCACACACAAATCCATTTAGGCAATATTCAGCAACAGAACTAGGAAACTAATTATCCAATTACCATACTCAAGGGTATATAAAGTGTAGTGTTACAGGCCCTGTCCAGCAGGGAAATTTTGACTGAGAAAACCCTAGGGCCTTCTGATAAAAGCTGTCTACAGACAACACAAAGGAAAGGGGTTTGTTCACAGGCCCACTTCCTCACTGAGTAAACTGGACCACACCAGTAGGGGCCAAGTACAGAAGGATCAAAGCACCAAGCCTGGAAACAAAAGCCAGTTTTTGTTTCCTGCTATATAAAGGGAGACAAGAGCACAAGACCATGTTCCCTTGTCACACCATTCTACTCAACACTGGTTCCAATCCACCTCTTGATCCCAGCCCTTGCTTTTCCCAAATTCAACATTCCAGTTGGTGGGCCCAGGCCGTTACTGGCTTCAGCTTTCTGGGTCCTTTGATTTGCTGTACATGTGTTCTAAACTAAACATGATTAACTGCCAAAAATAATCTTTTCAAGAAACCTTCATATCAAAATACCAGATTCCCTATTAACAATAAAAGGGGATCAAGTTTAGCAGGCCAAAATAGAAGAAAAGAAGTTTGTTAGAATGGACAGATGGCACAAGACAACTCTGAACTCAGGACCCCTGTGCTGAAAAGAGTCACTGTCAAAACCCCCGAGTATAAAGGGGGTTACATATGCAGAGTCACAAGGGAAACTGAACAGTGGGCCTTCTCATCAGTCATCTTCTGAACTCTCAGCAGACCTTTCATCTGTAGCCACTTTCCAATTTGTGCGTTTGTTTGTCCTCTCCTGTATTTCACTGTGAGTTACAGGGATGTGAACTTTTTTCTCTCTCTTTTTCCTTTTGGTTTTCTTAGTGTCTCTTTCCTGACTGTCCTCAGAGCTGCTGGATGCTGAGTCATCTGACAGAGAAGTATCTCTTTCTGACTCTAAGAACAAAGCAGATTTTTTGAGAGACTTTTTCCTGGATTTTTTCTTACGCTTACGTGGTTGTTTCCTTTTCCTGGTACTGGAAGCCTCAGTTTCTTCTGAGATCTCAGTTGAGGAATCTGCTGCTACATCTATGACTTCCTTTTTGCTTTTCTTCTGTTTTTTGTGTGACTTTTTTTTCTGCTTTTTTTTGTGGGATTTCTTCGACTTCTTGTGTTTTCGGGATTCATGGGTAGTTGATTTTACCGGGGGAGATGGTTTTTTTCCATTGATAACATCTTGCTGATCACTACTAATAAAAAAGTAAAAAAAGAAAACTTTTACTACAGAAAAAGTATGTTTATATTTTAATAGCCTACATTCTAGGCAGGAAGTTGGGTTAAAAGTTTAAATTAGAGCTTTAAATGGGGTTCCTCAGATTTTACCTACTATGAGTTTTTGTTTCCTCATCTTTAAAGTGAATATAATACTAACCTACCTTATTGACTTAGCGAATGGAATACAAGTATATGAAAACCAATCTTACAGACATTCCAAACATAAGGAAAAGGCAGAATACCAATTGTGTCCCAACTGAACTACCTGTTGTTTCTCTAGTTACATTCCCTATAGGAAATAATATTACAGTCTTTGTAAACATTTGAAACTCAATTTATAGCACAGACTTTGTGAGTTTCAAAGTTTTTTTCCTTAATAATCTTTTATGTGCCTTACCTGTCTGTTTCAAATTCTTCAGGGTATAACTCTTTATAACCACTGTGACCCCATCTGTAATGCAACATATTACATGTACTGTCAAAGTAATGCATACATTTTTGGAAGTTAAACTTAGAAAGACCTAAGAGTGTATGCACATACACACATACAAAGAAAGGAAATAATAAACGCAAACCCACATTATAGCACAGTAACTTAGTTGTCTATATTTTCTGTACTGCATACTGTCATTTTAGACACAAAAGTTTTTGTCCACTAATAAGAGAACTTAACATTCTCTTCCTTAACACTAGAAATTTTGATACTCTTCTTGAGCTATGAAGCACTTCTACACAAACACATCATAACAATGCTTTCTACACTGGGACTGTCTTTTTCAAAAACAGCTTTAATGAGTTTAATTCACATACCATTAAAATTCACCCTCTTAAAGTGTAAAATTTAGAGTTGTACAACTGTCACCACTATCCATTTCAGACATTTTCATCACCCTGAAAAGAAATGCTATACCCATTAGCAGTCACCCTCCAGCCTGGCAACCACTAATCTACTTCCTATCTCAATGAATGTGCCTATTCTGAACATTCACATAAACAGAATCATGTTTTTGAGTGTGGCTTTTTTCACTCAACATAATGTTTTCAAAATTCATTCCAGTTGTGTATCAGCACTTCATTTCTTTATACTGCCAAAAAATATTCCATTGTATGAATATTCCACATTTTGTTAAGCTAGTCATCAACTGGTACATATATGGATTGTTTATATTTTCTGGAAGTTAATGAATAATGCAGATATGAACATCTGTATTACATGTTTTTGCAGGGACAGTTTCTAAAAGTACATGTTCTCAAGTCAAAAATCATTAAAAGTCATAAGAATTTAGACACAGACCTGTCTGGCATGTTAGCTTCATAATCATATAACTTCTTGTTCCAGGATTTAGCCTTAAGAAAATCATCTTCTAGTGTCCCAGAAATTTCATGCCTTGGCTTCCAGTAATCTCTTTGACTTTCTTCATCAAAACCATCACTACGCATCCGGCTATAAGAGAAAGCAGAAAAGTACTTTCAGATTTAAAACCATCTGGGAGGTTACTCTATGGAACATCATGCACAAAGTTCATGGAACAAGCTAAAGGACGAATAAAAGAAACTGATCCTTACTGTTAAAATGTAAAAGGTATCATGTGTTCCTCCCTATACATTGCTAATGGTGCCTGGTGAAAACAATCAGACCATTGTTTTCATTGGATACCTTTACTGACTTACAGAGAGGAAGAAATTGTAAAATACTGGGGAATCACTTCCAGATTGTGGGATACTGTAACTCACTCACTGATTCGTAAGCAGAAGAGTAAGGACAAAAGCAGAGCATGACAACTAGAGACATTTCAAACTACCCCGGAAATTCTGAAATAGCCCTCTCTCCCTGCAAGCCAGCGACTCCCTGGTGTAGTGCAGTCATAACAACAATGGGATAAAGGCATAACCTGTGGATATCTTGAGGTAAAAAAATGTTTACAACCACTGGTCCTGCCTGTGTTTACAGTGTCTAGTAACCAGTCAGCAAGGCAGCCAATTAGTTAGTAGAAATTCTTAAGAGCTGACTGTGTGCTAAGCACTCTTCTACCTGCTGGGAATGTAACAGCAGACGAGCCTATGTTTAGAACATAAAGAGATTATGTTCTAAAGTGTAGTGACATGACAGGCATCAATACAGCCCACCCTAAAAGATCAGTATTTTGTTTACAGAAATTCCACTTGGAATTGAATAAACTAATAAAAAATAAAAAGAAAGCAAAAGGTCATTAAAAAAAACCAAAGTGACTGCCAGAAGAGACTCTGAAACCGCTCTTGAATATAGAATGTCTAAAGCAAAATGAAGAAATGATGAAGTAAAATAGGTAAACAGATATTTTAAAGGGTGGCTTGAGAAGACACAGTATTATAATAATGTGCAAAGATGTAAAGTTAGAAAATCAAAAAAAAGGACATGGTTGGCATCTCTTAAGCTGAAGAGACTGACGGAAAAATTCAGGCCTTGAGTTGCAACATTAAACGGCTCTATGGGTCAAAAACAAAGCAGGCAACATCAAAAAAAAAGAAAGGAAATACAGAGTCACTGTACCAAAAAGAACTGGTCAGGGTTCAACCATTTGGGAGGTAGCATTAATCAAGAACCAATAGCACTGAAGTAAGACATCAAAGCTGTACTGTCAGTGGCATAAAACAAAGCTCCAAGAATTGACAAAATACCAATTGAGATGTTTAAACAAACATATGCAATGCTAGAAGCGGTCATTAGTCTATGCGAAGAAATATGGAAAACAGCTACCTGAGACCCATCAACTGGGAGACCCATAATTCATAAACACTCCAAAGAAAGGAGAACCAATGGAATCCAGAAATTACCAAATAATATCATTAAAATCACATCCAAATAAAATTATGCTAAAAATAATTCAAAACAGTTGCAGACCTACATCAACTTGTAATTGCCAGAAATTCAAGCCAGATTCAGAAGAGGATGTGGAACAAAAGGTATCACTCTTGATGTCAGATGGACCCTGGCTGAAAGCAAAAAATACCAGAAAGAGGTTTATCTGTTTATTGAGTATGTATAGATCACAACAAATTATAGATAACATTGCAAAGAACAGGAATTTCAGAACACTTAACTGCGCTCATGCAGATCCTGTACACAGACGAAAGAATCAGTCATTGAAATAAAACGGAGGTACTAAGTGGTTTAATTGTACTCTTTAATCGTACTTATTCAAACTACATGCTGAACAAAAAATCCAAGATGCTGGACTACCTCAAGAAGGCACATCAAGACTGGAGGAAGACTCCTTAAGAAACTGCATCATGCAGATGACACAACCTTGCTTGCTGAAAAGTGAAGAGGACTGGAAGCACTTACTAATGAAGATCAAAGACCACAGCCTTCAGTATGGAGTCTATCTCAACACAAAGAAAACAAAAATCCTCAAAACTGGACCAACGAGCAACATCATCATAAGCAAAGGGAAGAATGAAGTTGCTAAGGATTTCACTTTACTTAGATCCACAAGCGGTGCCCATGGATGCAGCAGCCAAGAAATCAAATTGTATATTGCACTGGGCAAATCTGCTGCAAAAACTCTTAATGTTAAAAAGCAAAGATGTCATCTTCAGGACTAAGGGACGCCTGACCCACACCGTGGTATTTTCAGTTGCCTAATATGAATGTGCAGAAACCCTGGTGGTGTGGTTACGTGCTATATCTGCTAACCAAGAGGTCAGCAGTTCAGATCTGCCAGGTGCTCCTTGGAAATGCTATAGAGCAGTTCTACTCCATCCTCAAGGGTCACTATGAATCAGAATTGACAGCAGTGGGTTTGGTTTTTTATTTCCCACATGAAAGTGAAAGGTGGACAATGAGTAAGACCAAAGAACTGATGACTTTGAATTACGGTGTTGGTGAAGTATATTGAATAGACCATGGACTACAACAAAAAATGAGTAAATCCATCTTGGAATAAGTAAAGACAGAAAGCTCCTTAGAACAGAGGATGGTGAGACGTCATCTAATGTTCTCTGGAAATGTCATCAGAAGGGTCCTGGAGCTTGGTACAGTAGAGGGTCAACAAAAAAGAGAAAAATCCTCAACAAGATGGACTGACACTAGGCTCCAACAATGGGATCAAACATAACAGCTGTAAGAATGGCAGAGGACCAAGCAGTGTTTCATTCTGTTGTACACAGGACTCCTGTGAGTCAGAACCAACTCAGCGGTACCTAACAGCAGCATCAATCAACTGCCGTAAATGTGCTTTTAAATCTTCACAGCTAAACCTTCAGAGTGAAAACAAACTGAAAACGTCTGTTTCTCTGTCGGCAACTCGGCCTCCTTTACCGTGGACACTGTGAGTTCTTGCCTGAAGCCCTTCACACACAACCAGTCATATGCTGAGTCCACTTACTCCACAGGTACACCTGCTCTCATAAAATACCTCACTATTCATTACTGATTTTCCAGGGTGACTTTAGAAGTCAAATTATTATGCTGTAGTCACTTTTCACACTTACAGCTCATACACTCACAGGCATACAATTCCAAAGAGATGTCCTCAACTATGCATACATTCCTATACCTCTAAAAGTATAAGACAGTATATAAGCTTGCATAACAAAGTAAAAGGCTATGTGATGTGGCAAAGAAAATTCTGCAAGAACGAAATGCTAATAAGGAAATGGACAGCTAAGGGACAACATGCCAACAGAAAACCTTAAGTTAGAGACCCCTGAAAACTAAGCATTACTGAAGAAAAACAAATAGGTGTCCTCTAGCTACCTGAGTTTAGAACCACCACAGTAGTGAAAACAGCTTGATATTGGTACAACAACAGATACATAGACCAATGGATTAGAATTGAGAATCCAGACAAACGGATCTATGAGCAGCTGGTATTTGACAAAGGTCTAAAGTCTGTTAAATGGTGCTAGTGTAACTGGATAGCCATCCCCCATACCTCACACCATCCACAAAAACTAACTCCAAATGGATCAAAGAACTAAATATAACTAAAACAATAAAGATCACGGAAGAAATAGGGACAATGCTAGGCATAAACAACACAAAACAGATGGCATAAACAGAATGTAAAACATACCAACAGGTGAATAGATAATACAAATTATGGTATATTCATGCAGTGAATACTATGCAACCATAAAGAACAACAACAAATATGTGAAACATAACATGGAGGCATCTAAAAGACATTGTGCTGAGTGAAATTAGTCACAAAAGGCCAAATATTGTAAGAGACCACTATTATAAGAACTCGAAAAGGTTTAAACACAGAAGGAAATATTCACTAACTACACAGTGTTTAAGAATTACCTTAGATGAAGAGAAGTACAACAAACAATACAGGGGAAATCAGCACAACTGGACTAAACCAAAAGCTGGTAAGTTTCCTAAATACAATCAAACATTTTGAAGGACACAGTAGCAGGGCCAACAGCTTGAGGATATCTTAAGACAAATGGCATAACAAAGTTCAACAAGAACATGTCCTGCATCCCACTTTGCTGAAATGGTGTCTGGGATCCTAAAAGCCAGCAAGTGGCCATCTAAGATGCACTGATTGGTCCCAGCCTACCTACAACAAAGACGAATGAAGAACACCAAAGACACAAGGAAAATGTTAGTCCAAGAGACAAAAAGGACCACATAAACCAGAGACTGCAACAGTCTAAGACCTTGAAAACATTATGCTAAGTTAAGCCAGTCATGAAAAAACAAGTGTTGTATTATTTTACTTATATGAGATACCTAGAATAGGCAAATTCACAGACAGAAAGTAGAATAGCGGTTACCAGGGGCTGGAAGAGGAGTCAATGGGGAGCAGTTGTTTAATGGGTATAGTTTCCATTGGGATGATATAAAACGATCTGGAAATAGATAATTTGTGATAGTTACATAATAGTGTCAATGTACTTAACGCCACTGAACTGTGTACTCAAAAATGGTTAAAATACTACGTAAACGTTACATGTATAGTGTTTTACTACCCCCCCAAAAAATACATGCATCAAGGCAGAACCCTAAACATTTATGTTTGTTCAAGGCAGAATTCTTAAATTTTCCATTGCAGAGAAATACAAAAAGTAGCATTATACACATCATAGCCATTACCTTTATGCCTGGATATAGATTTAAAAAAAGAGGAAAGGCTTCAGGACTCACAGAACTGAATTCTAGATGTGAATCATCTATCCTTAGCATATCAAATGTTTTTAAACAAAAGTTGATGATTTTGAAAAGTATTTGGATTCTTAGAGCTGCAACTCCACCTTGAACTGCTAGGTAACATTTTCCTTTTGGTTCCCCGGTAAGCATCTTCCATCTGTTTTTCCAATTCTCTTATTTTCCACATATCTGATTCTTCTTGAATCTGGATTTTTTAACAAAAAAGGCAGGGGAGGGAATAGGGGAAAATAAAGTTAGTAATATTTTACCTCACAGAAAAGTAACTGAAAATAGTCTGCATTACTTATTGGAAAAGAACTAGGTTATGATCCAAGACCTCAGTAACAAATTCTGGTTCTCCATAGCATGGTTAAGCAATCAGACCCAGCATACTCCAAATGCTTAGGATTCTGCAGCAACACAACTATTTTAACCCCTGCATATATGCACTTATCACCTTAAAATTCTGTGCTTGTGCTGAGTTTCAGCACACAGTAGAAAGTAAATCAACTTAACAGGACTTCACCATAAACTGAAAATTCTTCTAATCTCGATCCAATATTGCAAGGATACAGAGCACAGGCAGGGGTCTAGGGACCATGCTTTCAGGTGACATCAAGGCCAACTTGCATAACTAGCCTACTGCTAAGAGTCTTCTGTACCTCATATTGGTGAGTGGTGTCTGGGGTTTTAAAAGCTAGCAAACTGCCATCTGAGGTACAGCAAATGGTCCCAACTCATCCAGAACATATGATGACTGAGAACAAAGACATGAGGGAAAAAGAGCTCAGAAGACACAAGGACCCATGTGAATGGGAAACTGCACCAACATGTAACCAGAAGAACCAGGTGATGCCCGGTCACCACCACAGACAGACATGATGGGGCACACAATGTAGAGTCCCTGTGGCAACACAAGAAAAAAGAAGAGTGTAGCTCAAGAACTCTACTAAAAGACCACAAATGATGGTACGAAGGCCTGGAGGATCCCCTGGGAGCATGATACCTAAACCTGCTGCTGTCCTGACGGGAAAACACTACTGAGGTCAACTCTTCGGACAAAAATGGACTGGACTAGTGGATACCATGTGACCATATGGTGTGAGTACTTTATGGTTCTATGTATTTACAGGACACTGTCCTACTGGTCTTTTTCTGGATGGAAGAGAAGAGGATGGAGAGGACGGAACAGGAGCTTGTTCAGATGATACTACAAGCATAGAGTGGTACAGATGTGTGTGCCGTCACCGGACAGGGAGAGCAGAGGGAACTGCAGATAGGTGGGCATGCAAAATTTATTTGGATTGTGTACTTTCACTTAATCACAATTAAAAAAACAAAAAGAAATTCTGTTCTTGTGTTATAATTAGGAAATAGTAATTTCATATGTTCCTAAGATGCTTCATGACACACATCCTCTCAACTGAAGGCTTAGCAAATTTATGAGGGAAGCAAAACAGGTACCATTATTACACGTTATAAAAAGACATAACAGCTCAAAGATAAGTGATTTGACAAACTAAAAAACCGGTAATGACATGCCTTTAAACATTCTAGCTTATGTCACTTTTCATAACATTACACTTCTTGTCAAAAGTAAATTAACAAACAGTATGGCTGGGAAAGAATTTCTTGGAAAGCAGTCTACAACTGACCAAAGAAAAAGGATACATTTCAATTCTGGGTCCTCCTGGATAATTCTCTAAAATTTGTGCTAAATCTTTTTTGGCTACCACTTTCAAATCTAAGCTCACTGCACAATCAGGGACAGTTAACAAACTGCAGAGGCTGCTTGAGTAACAGCTATAGTCTCACTCACAATCATCTGATAGTAGTAACATTTATGATCAAACCAAGAGTAATATAGTTCACTGAATAAAGTCAAACAAGGATCATGACCCTAAGTGACCTCACAGCTCTCATGATCCCTAACATGTACCTGTTGTTATTATTAGGCACCATGCAGCTGATGTCAACTCATAATGACCCCATGTGACGGGAAAGAACTGCCCCATACAGTCCCTTAGGCTGTGATCTTTACAGAATAGACTGCTGGGTCTGCCTCCTACACAGCCACCGATGTGTCAGTAATTCCCAGATCATTATATCCAGTCTCAACTTTTCTCTCTTCCTCTACATTTGAATTTCCAACTGCTTGGACTTCATATAGGCACCTCACAGTTAACTGAATTAACCAAACTAGTTGCCTTTCCCATAAGTTTTGTCCCTTTTCTTTTGTTGTCTACCTCAAATGTTATCATCATCATCTACCCAGGCACACAAGCTGGTTATATCTGATTCATACCACTATCATCCCATCAGTCACCAGGTTCTTTAGATTTTTCTATATCCTAATTCCTCTTCTTCATATCTACCATTCTCTTTTCATTCAGATTCTCATTAGGTCTCACCTGGAACATGCAGTTGCCTCCCAACTGATCTATCCTCTACTCAGCTGATAAACCACCTTTCTAAAGTACAGATATGATCACACGTCACCCCTGCTTGAAAACACTTTAATGGCTTTTTTTATTGCCTAGAGGAAAAAGTCAGACTCCAATTTACCACTCAGACCTCATCTTCTGCCACTACGCCCACGTTCCTTACTTTCCAGATGCACACAATTTTTCGACATGCCTCAAGCGTTTTATATTTTCCTGTGGCTATGTTAATACATGATGTTCGAGGAAGACCCTCGACTAGATGGATTGACACAGTGGCCACAACAACGGCCTTATGCATTAAAAACGATTGTGGACATGGCGCAAGACTGGGCAGTATTTTATTCTGTTGTTCACAGGGTTGCTATGAGTTGGAACTGACTCCACAGCACCTAACAACAACACTATCCAGGACGACCTTTTACACACGGTAAGCTCACATTCATTCATCGGGACCCTGTTCAAATTATCAGCAGCTTAAATGCCTCCCCTCCATAAAATCTTTTCTAATTCTCTATGGCAGATTTCATTATTCCCTCCTTAGTGCTCTAAAGCACTTGGTATACATCTCCATTACAGTATATTATCAACTACTTTATACATCACAGGACCCTAGTAATTATCTATCTTATTCAGCTTTGTATCTTCCAACTGTGCCCAAATATGTTTCGACACACTGAATTCCATTAATAAATGAAGAAAGACTGGGTTGTACCTCTCACCTTATTGTGAGCATCTGTGTGCCGGATGACATTCCTCAAGAGGACTTTCCCCAGTGGAACCCGGGACATTCTTCAACCTGAAATGAATCAGTAGTAACATCTGATGATAACATTTTTCTTATTACCTTATTTTTTAATACAATTTTATAAAGAAAGATCACTGATGTAGGAGTCAGAAGTCCTGAGGAACAGTTTTTCTTTCACCACGAAAAGAGGAAATTGGCTGACCACATTAATGTAAGCATGAAAGATTATGCTAAAATTCTTTGAAACTGCACAAAATTAAGTGCTTTCCTGAGTCTCATTTCGTGTATTCCTCACAACTGTTTTACACGACTCAAGCATCTTCATCCCTGTTTTCCAGATGATGTTCCCTTACACCCAAACTTGCCCCAGGTCACACAGCCAAAGGCAAACAAGGATCTGTCAATGTCCAGACAGAAAACAACCCTCAATCTGAACACATGCTTGCGAGGAAGTAAATACTCAGATTTGAGAGTGTCAGGAACCACAACTGTCAACTGTAACAAAAACTATCGCCTAAAAACATCAGATGCGGAGACAACTCACATTTGTCTATTCAGAATTTTCTTTCCAACTTTGCAAAGGGGCCTCCAAAAACTAGCTGACACGGATATTCATATATGTAACTTGCAGGGACTTTGTGCAACCACCCCACCACTCACTCACCCCTCGATCCTGAGGAAATCAGGCATCTTGTTATTGTGAGACGAAGAACCACTTCATTACAAGATCTCCTCCGACCCAGGAAGCCCAGGAATCAGGGCTAAAAGGCAGCTCTGCAGCTTCACCCGAGTCCTTCGTGAAAACGCAGCCTTCCCACGGGTTATTCCGCCCTCGCCCGCGGCCCAGGCCACGGCTGCCTTTCCCCCAGCCCAGACCGAAGGGCAGATCTCCTTCCTGGATTGAAGCCGGAGGCTGAGCCGGTGTGGAATCCGGACGGCCCGGTCGGCTGGGGCATTCCCCGCTCAGGCTCCGCCGGGATGGACCCTAGGGGTTGGCTTTCGCTCCCCAGAACCAATGGGGACGCTCCGGATAGGCACGGCCTTTAGGCTGGGCCCCAGACGGTGTCTAGGGTGTCAGGGAGGTTTGAGGTCTCCGAGTGAAAGACAGAAAACACCCCCATCTTTGTCACCGGGATCCCTGCCCCTCTGCGGCCTCGTAGTGCCGGGTAACCTTCCCTCCAAGCGCCCTCCCCACACAAACAGACACAAACACACCCATACCGTTCGCCGCAGCCTCGCGTGGCAGGGGTGGGGAGTAGGAAGCGATCTAAGAGGAAAAGCAGCAGGCTTCCCTTTCAGGCCGGAAGTCGTGCTCCTGAGTCATTTTGCTCAGCAACCGAGGACCGAGACTCTCCCCCGAGAGAGTTTCCAAAACACTCCAGATATCCAAAGCCGCAGAAGGGAGGAAGGCGCCTCCCCGGAAAAGAAATAGGTCCGGCACAGCTGAAAAGCAAGCTCAGGACTGGAACTGGATGTAAAGACAACTTCCGCCCGAAGCTGTCCGGACACAATTAAGTGTTGCACCCAGTCGTTACCCTGGTAACTGGCGCCGCGGTTTGTGAAGGAAGCCGGAGAAGAGGTGCGTTAGTTGATCTCTGTAGTAATTGTCTGTTAGTTGAATTTCGCATTTAATCTAACCCTAATACAGTATTCTAAGAATTCAAAACGTCCCTTTTCCTCATTTGGTAGATAGTTAGGAACACTTCTCCAGTGGAATAGGATTATTCTCGCGTAGTGTTTAGTAAGTGTTCCAGTCTTGTTGTGTAATTTACTTAATCCTCACAGTAACGCTATGATATTGGTGTTGTAGTCTTCGTTTTCATAATAAACTAAGGCACATGAATAAATTACTCAAAGTCACATAGCTAGTAAGTGATAAAACTCAGACCTATTGCCATCCAGTCAATTCTGACTCGTGGCTAGGCATTCTGGCTCCAGAGTCCTCACACCACACACAGCTTGAGCAATGTCAGGACTGGGGAGGCCTCAATCAGCCAGTACCCAGAAACTGGAACAAGACCACCACGAAATGAGGCTGAAAATGACTACTCTGCCCTGTGTGTACTTGAGGTTCTAGGGAGAAGGCCTTGTTTGAAAGGACAACTTGAAAATTTAGGAGAGGGTGCTAGATTATTAGAAAATAAAGATGCATGGTGTTGATCCACAAGTCTTTGAGACGGAGGCTTTAAGACTTCAGAAAACAATTCCTTGCCAGTTTCTCCTCCTCCAAAAGAATAAATGAATCAACAGCCACAGACTTTCTCCCTTTTCTTGTCTTTTCATAGGTTTAAGAGGCCCATTCATCATCATCAATTATGGAGGCCTCCTCAAAGGATCTTCTGACGCAAGTTACTCAGTTCTGGAATCTCCTAGATGATCTGGCTGAAAGTGACCCTCAGCGTTATAAGAATTTCATTCAGCAGCAGCTAAAAGAGGGCAAACAACTCTGTGCCACTCCAGAACCACAGTTCTGTCTACAGACCAGAATCCTGGTGTGTAGAGTTGGCGTCAGGGATGGGAAAGTCCTGAATGAAATGCTCTTGGAATAACTAGAGAATAGCTTATTCTTAGCTGTTGCTACTTTAACACAAGAAAACTTAAGGAAAGCTGTAATTCTAAATAGCAAATGAAGAGTAGTGTGGAAGTTTATGAGAAGGAGTGAATGTGGAAAATTCATACTCAATATATTTTAGCAATTTCAAAAAGAACCATTTTTTCCTGCTAGAATAACACGAAAAATCAATGTAATGACTTAGTAGAGAATCATATAGTTTGAGCTTTTGCTACTAAAGATAACTTACTTGGCTTTGGAGGGTAAACCAAACCCATTGCAGTCAAGTGGTTTCCAATACATAGCGGCACTATGGGACAGGGTACAACTGCCTTATAGAGTTTTCAACAAGTGCCTAGTGGATTCAGACTGCTGACCTTTTGGTTAGCAGCTGTAGCTCTTTGCTGCTATGCTACCACAGTTTGCCCCTAGAAGAGTAACAAAAAACCAAACCCAACCCACTGCCATTGAGTCAATTCCAACTCATAGTGACCCTATAGGTCAGAGAAGAACTGTCCCATAGAGTTTCCAAGGAGCACATGGCAGTCTTGAACTTCCAACCTTTTGGTTAGCAGATGGCAGCACTCAACTACTATGCCCCCAGGGTTTCCTTATGAGAGTAAAAGTAAACCAAATCCACTGCTATCAAGTCACTTCCAACTCATAGCGACCCTATAGGACAGAGTTTCCGAGGAGCACCTGACAGATTTGAACTGTGGATTTTTGTTTAGCAGGTATAGCACTTAACCACTACTCTATAGGAAGGTAAGGAGTGGTAGGAGGTTAAGCAAATTTACTCAAAACAGCTGCTTCCCTCAGTTCCTCCTCTTCCCTCCCCCTCCACCCAGATCCTTCTGAGTCTTAATGAAAAGACAGCAGCTTTGGAGAAATGAGTAGGAGAAGTAGAATTATTAAGAACAGTCAAAAATAAAAAGAAAATCATAAACAGTCATAATACATGAAATGAATTACATTACATGGAGTCTAAAATTCTACCCTTCCAGTGCTGTGATGCGTTACCTTTAGGATAGTATTTAAAAATAAACTATGCAAAATTACTTGTTTTCTAGAAACCAAGAGAAAAAACACTTTTCATCAACCTTTGTCAGTGGAAAAGGATCCCAGCTCCCCAGTCAGCCACTCATCCAGTACCTATAAGTGTTGGCAGGCCAGAAGATATTTCTGAGACATCAGGTACATAGAATTATCAGAGAAAAAGAGCATTTAAAAATTTTTATTGGTAATAAGCATGGATCAAATTTTGCTTGGTAAAAGACATTTCAAGTAAATATGTGGTGATGAGATAAACCAAATGCCCTGCTGTCAATTCTGACTCATAGTGACCCTATAGGACAGAGTATAACTGCCCCATAAAGTTTCCAGGGAGTGCCTGGCAAATCTGAACTGCTGACCTGGTTAGCAGCTATAGCACTTAATCAGTATACCACTAGCATTTCGGGTGATAAGGTAGTTAACAACAAATTAATAAACCTTTATGCAGATTGAATAGGTTTTAATTTTTATAACAATACGAGCCAGTTTTAACCATATAAAAGTGCCAAAAAGTAGGCAAGCTGGAATTTTGTGTATATTGCACCATTATGATTGCCTCTGGAAAAATACAGGGATAACATTTCACTTTGTCTTTATCAGGATCATGATTTAACACATAGTATCTGATAGTAATGTCAGTGGAACAAGATAAAGTTGTCTTAATTTCACACCCTCTGAATTACACATGCAGATGGTTACACAGTCATCGATGTTGCATACAATCCTGATGTTCTCCAGGCAGCAGCAGATGACCAAATGAAAAAGGATCAGTTGATACAGATGACGATGAAATGCATTGAGGAGCGACTCCAGTCAACTCTCTCACAGTCCTACTATATTACAAAACTTAAAATAAAAGGAAGCATTCAAAGGATGAAACAAAGTCTGATGGGAATCCAAAATGACTCCACTGGTTTGAGAGAGAAGTGGAGAAATGGTAGGTTGATAACTGTAAAAGAAAAACATACATAAGATTTTTGCATTCTGTGTACATTCTGCATATTCAATTTTAAAAGATGGGAAACATTAGGTAGGAAAATAGGAAGATTAGATCCTGGAAAGACTGGAATGTCTTATAAATTTTTCAAACTCCTGCAGACTTTTGAACTAAATTTTGTTTTAGACTCTTGGTTTAAGATTCCCAAACTATGATGGAGTATTGAGTTTTGGTTTATGGTAATGAAAAAATTGCTGTGATTAAATATATGGTTGCACAGTTCATTAATATAGTTGCTTGCCAATAGGTTGTACACCTGTAAAAAGTTGTGTGATGTATTTACAATGTCCAAAAAAGAGTAGCTGCAGAGGCTGCTTATGTACAACCAGACACCTCACGTGATTTTGTTCCTTGGTTTGAAGGTTTAGGGTCATGGCTTCATGGGACATTCCTGTTAAGTGGCCTAACAATAGCTTAGTGTTTCTGTTTTACCTCCTAGTTTACTGCATAGTGTCTGGGGTCTTAAAAGCTTGCAAGCAGCCATTCAAGCTCTCTATTCGCGTGGAGCAACCAAAAGAGTTATGAATGGAATGTGTGGCAGACTGCCTCCATGAAAACTGATGTCCTTTGCCATGAGACCATAACTGAATGGTGCCCGGTTACCATTACTGAACATTTTGATCAAAGATTCTATGAAAGAATTCTGATCAGAAGGGGGAAAATGAAGATCAGAATTTCTGGTTCTCATATAATCCACATTTTCTGGAGACGTGGAGGTTGGATGAACCTCTGAAACTATTGCCTGAGATAACCTCTAAATCTTGAGCCAAAAAGTCTTAAGTCTTCTTAAAACCAAACAGTAGTTTAGCTTAGCTAATAGTTTAGCCTTGGGCATTATGCTCACTGAAGATGTATTATATAAGATCAAACTGACAACAGCAACTGAAAGATTAAATAAGAAACTTAGGGGGCAGTGAGTTTCTGTTAAAAAGGGAAGAACTCAGAAAAGGAGGGGTAAAATGATTACACAACTAAAAAAGAACACAATCAGTGTCACTGAATTGTACATGTAGAAACTAGTGATACATGTTCTTTGTATATAAACTCAACAAAAATAAAAACAGAAAAAAAGAAAACCATGATTCCCAAACTAATTTAGCTGCAGCTTTTCCTTCCATCTTGGCTAACACTGCATATGATATCTCATTGACTAATACTATTTTATGTTGAAGAAGTTTGTGATTTATCACTCTTCTTTTTCGCCCCCTTACAAAGAACTAACCCTTGAACAGATAAAAAACAATGTTGTGAACAGACCAGATCACTTTTCTCACTTTACACTGACAAAGGACCAAGTTTCAGACAAAGCAAGATGTCTGATTGAGGAGATCTGCAGTATGGAGATCCAGGAGGAGCTGAAGACCCCAACTTATGAATTAAAAATTGTGAAAGATGAGAATGAGAAACCTCTGAAAATTGAATTGATAGTTGATTTACCTGGTATTGATTCAGTCTCTCTTTGTGACCTTAGTGTTTCTAAGGTAAGTTAAATACATAATATTATAAATTTCTGTGTGTCACCTTCCACTGTTTTATGCTCTACTAACAAAAAAGCAAACCTGTTGCCATCGAATCAGTTCTGACCCATAGTGGCCCCATGTGTTATGGCACAGAACTACTCCATAGGGTTTTCTTGGCTGTAATCTTTAGAAGTAAATCACTAAGGCTTTCTTCCATGGTGCTACTGGGCAGGTTCAAAATGCCAACCTTTAGGTTGGCTGAGGGCAAACCATTTGTGCCACTCAGGTACTTTTGTATATCTATACAACATGTAAATTTTTGTCATAGTAGGTATTTTTCCCCCAAGTCAGTACCTTAATTCTGGAGCACGGAGCCTATAAAGAAGCAGAAACTGTTTTCACTTATACCTTCTAGGAACAACTCCAGAATCTCAGGGGCGTACAACAGCTTGCTCAAGTTATGTCTGCTTCAGGTCTTTCCTGTTCCATGAGTATTGTGTATTTCAAAATCCAGGTAGAGAAGCAGTTCCTATCTGAGATACGCCATTCTTGTAGCAGAGGGACAATGAAAAGACCCAGACTATATAATGGACTCTGAAAACTTCTGCTCAAACATAGCATATATCATGTCTACTTACATTCCACTGGCCAAAGTATGAAGTCACATAGCCAAGTTCTACATCCATAAGGCTGGGAAATACATTCCTCTCACAGGAAGTCATATGGCAGGGATGTATAACTTTCTTACAGAGGAGGAAAAAATAACTCGCACCAGTACTATCATCTATCACAGTCCCCTCTGTTGATCACAGATGCTTGTGTCTTTTCCCAAGGAAGGCACCTCCAGTTGAGTATTAGACTCCTAAGTATAGAATTTTGCCATAGAGGTCTGCATTCTGCATCTATTGAAACACAGACCTATGAGTTACAATCTAACCTCAAACCCCATCTACCATATAATATACCATGAGGAGAGGACAACCATTATAAACAGTCTCAATTAAGAAGTGGGGGGAAAAAATATGAGGCTTACAGCTGTTACTGATGCACAGCAGTTCTGAAATCCTCGTAGGCAGACATTGCCAGCCTCTGAAGGTAGGGGATGTTCACACTTAGGTCCTTCAACAAACTTATTTGATTACCTGGCTCCTGAGTTTCATTGTTCTTCATGACTCTCAGATTCATTTTAGAGGTTCTTCCTTTTTCATTATCCACTTTGGTCACATCTGAATAGAATACTGGATAATATGCTATCCTTAGGTTGTGAACAGTTTTCTCAACATGTTTCCTGTTCATATAATGTTGAGGTCCAAAGACTGTAAAATCAGATTCCTTTAGTTCAGGCTGGGATTATAAACTTGATTCCATCAGTGGCCATTTTTTAAGACTGGTTTGTCTATTACATCATTTTGGCCAAATGAAAGTATTTACTGAGGTCCACCTTAATCCATTCAGAGGTTTTAACAAAGGACATAAAGGCCTGGATTTGGTCTCTGCCTGTAGTTGTCTTTTTTTTTTTTTAATTATAATTGAATGAAAATGTACATTCCCATATAAATTTGCATGCTGACCTACATGCAGCTTCCACTGCTATCCCTGCACAGTGACAGCACACTGTTCCTGTCTGCTCCATATATGTGACTTATTTTCCCAACAGTCTCCTATCTTCTCTCCACTCATTACCCTTCCTCCAGTATGAGGTCAGCAGGATGACCTCCTATAGATGCCCAGAACCATAAAGTGCCCACACAATATGGTCACTCTGCGTCACCAAGTCCAATCCATTGCTGCCTGAAAAGTTGACCTTCATCATGATTTACAGACAGGGGCAGCATCAGGGCCAGGGGTACTGCTCCCAGGAGAACTCCGAGGCCCCTGGACCATCAATTGCAGTCTTTTAGTGGAGATCTCAGTGTGCACCCCTATTTATACTTGTGTTGCCAGTGAGACTCAACTTTGTGAGCTCCATTGTGGCTATCACTGGTGCTGGCCGGGCACCATCTGGTTCTTCCAGTCACAAGTTAATGTAGACATCCACTCACATGGGTCTCTCTGTCTTCTGGGTTCTTTTTCCCCCATGTTGTCATATGGACCTTGGTGATCATCTGTTCCTGCTGAGTTGGGACCATTTGCTGTACCCTCAGATGGCAGCTTGGCAGCTTTTAAGACCCCAGACACCACTCACCAATGTGGGGTGCAGAGAGACCTCATCAGCAAAATGCTAGTTGTGCCAATCATCCTCGATTTCCCCTGAGAGCAAAGTCCCTGGCCCCCCGCCCCAGCTACCCTCTTCTTGTAATATTGGGATAAGATGGGAGGAGTACCCAAGTTCTGTTGTAGTCCCGTTAATATTGATCTTCTTACTAATGTATGCTGTCACCAATCTCACCCAACCAAATTTCTAACAACTATCTAATCTAAACCCTCCCCTCTCGCCCCCCTGCCCTCCCCACCCTTGCAGCCGTCAGAGTCTTTTCTGTTATGCATGAGTCTGCTTTTAAGTTCTTTTCGTAGGGGTCTCATACAGTATTTGTCCTTGTAGTTGTCTTAATGAGCTTTTGTTGATCAAGTGATTTCCTAGTTTTATCTTCACTGGTTGAAAATAAAAATCGGTTCCAATTTTAAGCCCTTAAGTTTTATAATTTCTGGGCTCTGTGTTTCCTTTCAATTCTAACTGCAAGCAGGGCACTTCTTTTCTAAACTCACCTCTTGTTTTTCATAGTGTCTTGTTAACTGTAGCTAATAGAATAACTCATGCTACCAACATTCTATTTTCCCATTTACTGAAAGTCAGAAATTAATTAGGAACATTGTTTGCCTTCCAAATTGTGATTTTTTCACTAAGTGCTTGGTCACTACATGGGTTACCACCTTCTCGGTCTCTAGTAAGTTTTCTTGTTGGTTGCCAGTCAGCTGCACCAACAGTGCCACATAATTCAGGACTTTCATTATGGCAACACCCTACCTTTAGTGCCATGTAAGTTAACTTTTGCTATATTATGCAGCAGTAACAACCAATTCACAATGCTTCTTGCAAGTCACATAGCAATAAGTAGGATCCTCTGAGAGATAATTACTGAGAACAATAATCTGACCTAATGCAAAATTTAACCATGGAGTATTTTTCTGTTTTCATTGTTTAAAATTTTTCTTGGTTTTTCTTAGGATGATTTATTGATCGAGGTCTCTGAGAAGTACAGATTACATCTGAATCTCCCAGAATCTATTGATACAGAAGTGACCACAGCAAAATTTATCAAAGAAAAAGCTACCTTAATCATCACAATGCCACTGGTATAAAATAACAGCATCATGAATTCCAGGTTTTCAGTGCCAAGGTCATGTGCATATGTTCCTTCATTGTAGGTGAAGAGGCAGTGGTTTATTTTAAACACCAATTTTATATTTTCTAAAAATTCATTTTGAGATGAGATTTTTCTCTTCAGGTGTTAATGTTTTGCTTATTATTTATGCTCTTTGACTCAAGTAGACTTGGGCATCAAGTAGAAGATATTTGTAGTGGTCTGTGTTAACATAAATAGCATTTGAAAAATAGTATCTGTTTTTAAGTAATGTTTTAGTCAGCTAGGGCTGCTGTAACAGAAATACCACAGAGTGGATGGCTTTAACAAAGGAAGATTTATTCTTACACAGTCCGGTAGGTTGCAAGTCCATATTCAGGGTGTCTGCTCCAGGGAAAGGATTTCCCCTTGTCGGCTCTGGAGGAAAGTCTGGTATTGCATCAGTCTTTGTCCAGGGAGTGTCTTGGCACAGGAACCTCAGGTCTCAAGGACGCACTCTTCTCCCGGTGCTGCTTTCTTGATGGTAATGAGGCTCCCGATTCTCCTTGTTCTTTTTCCCTTTTTATCTCTTGCAGGCTGAAAGCATTAAGGGTGGGGCAAGCCATACTCCAGGGAAACTCCCCCTACAGCAAAGCAAGGAAGTAATCCTATGCAGGAATTTACAGCCCCACCCCAATCCTTCAACATACAGTTTAGCAAAACCACACAATGGAGGACAATCGCAAGATACTGGGAACCATATCCCAGCCACGTGGCTACACATATTTTTGGGGGGACACAATTCAACACATGCCAAGTAACATGAGAAGATTGGATTTATTGGTTGAAAGTTTTTTTTTTCTGGAGTCTCTAGGAAATCTCTGCATGAGGGGAAAAAATCCCAGGCTGTGCACTAAGGTTTTTATTACCAAGATGGGGTGTAACACTGCAAGTTTTCTCAAGTGCTGCTATAAAATAGCTGTGCCAGGAGGCCAAGATACCCAGCCAGAGGTTTTAGTATCAGATATGGACTTATCTGCAGCTTGAGCTACAAACATACAGCCACCATAATTAGCTGTTATTACAGATAAGACACAAAATATATTGACCTCAATTTGAGTGAGAAAAAGGAGTTGATTTAGAGATTACCTTCTAAGAAAATGATCAGAAGAAAGAAAATGACTTTCCACTTTGCTGTCAAATGTGAAGCTGTCAAACGGATGTTCAGTACAAGGTATCAGCTTCCCAGTTTACACACTCAGCTCCAAGCACCTGACAGTCAGCTTTGATTGCTACAAAACAGCTCCCTTGTAATTCACCAGTTTCTAGTTGAACATAATGTTTTTTTAAAGTCTTCATTAATTTTAATACTACTTTAAATTTTGAAACTAATTTAACATTTGTGTGTGTTAAGCTGGGTTGCAAAACCAGAGAACCATATATAGAGAGATTTCAAGGAAATGGCTTATGCAGTTGTGGAGGCTTTAAAAAAAAAGCCCACTGCCATCGAGTCAACTCCAACTCAAAACAACCCTATAGGACACAGCAGAACTGCCACAGAGAGTTTCCAAGGAATGCCTGGTAGATTCAAACTGCTGACCTTTTTATTACTAGACACAGCACTTAACCACTGCGTCACCAGGGTTTCCTGTGGAGGCTTACAAGTCCAAAATCTGTAGGTCAAGTATTCAGGCTGGAGGTTTCTCCTGACTCATGTGGTTGTAGGGGCTGACAAACCCCAAATCCCAAAATCAACAGGTCAGGCAGGCTGCTAGCTCACATCTAAGGAACTGAAAGAGGATGATGAATCAGATGCAGATTCAAGAAACATCAACCTTTGCCAGAACATCCATATATTGGATACAGACCACAACCCCAAGGAAACTTCCCTTTCAACTGATTGTCTGCTAACATCAGATCACAAAATGGATTATGTGGTATCTGTCAAATTACTGAGAATTATGGCCTAGCCATGCTGACACAGAACCTTAACCATCACAATGTGTAATAATTAGTATGTGACATTTAAAATTAAATATAATTTTCTTAAACCTGTCCTGGACTTGAATTCTACAAGGATGATTTACCTTATTGAAATTTTCTAGATCTGTGTGATATCTGGAAACCCTGGTGGTATAGTGGCTAAGTGCTATGTCTACTCACCAAAAGATCAGCAATTCAAATCCACCATGTGCTCCTTGGAAACTCTTGGAGCAGTACTGCACTGTCCTGTAGGGTCACTATGAGTCAGAACTGACTCAGTGGCAGGTTTGCTTTTTTATTTTTTTGTATGATATCCTAAAATTAACATTAGAGTCATTAGAGTCTCATTAGAGTCACTTTGTTGTGTTAGTTGATATCAAGCTGATTCCAACTCATGGCAACCCTGTGTATGCAGAGTAGAGCTGCTCCATAGGGGTTTCAATATGCTTTCAGAAGCAGATTGCCAGAATTTATTCTGAGTTATCTCTGAGTGAGTTCAAACAACTAACATTTCAGTAGTTACCCAGGCTCCTATGGTCTGCTTAAACCCCCTACCAAAAAAAACAAAACCAAAAAACTGCCATTGATTCCAACTGGTAGCAACTCCACGATGATGGATTTTACATTAAAATCAATTTTATCTGAGATTAGAATTGACACACCTGCTCTTCTTTGTTCATTGTTAGCTTGATATATATTCTTCCATCCTTTGGTTTTCAGTTTGTTCATATCTTTAGGTCTAAGGTGAGTTTCTTGTAGGCATCATAAAGATGGGTCATGTCTTTGATCCAAGAGTCACTTGATGTCTCCTTACTGGAGCATTCAGTCCATTCACATTCAATGTAATTATTGTATAGGTATGTGTTCAGTGCTGCCATTGTGATGTTTATTTTTGAGTTGATATTTTCTCTGCTTTTCTTATTAATCTGTTCTGCGACCTTCTTCTTTGTGAGTTGATTTTTCACCTTTTACAGGGTTGGTTTTGTGGTTGTTGAGACTCCTGTATTACATTTCTTGATGTGGTATGTTGCTTCTTTTTTATGCGTTACAGCTGCCCCTATGATCCCACTTAATAAACTATATATAACCCCAATTTTGATTGCTCCCAGTCTTGTAAACTTCCTCTCCATCTGGAAGGACTATAACGACTGTAGTACACCCCTCTTTTTAATATGATGATATCATAGTTCACATGATAGGATCACTAGATTGTTTCTTTCACTATTATAGCTTTGATTGTGTTTGGAGCCGTCCCTAACTGAGTAGGATTCTGGATAATGTGTCCTTCTAAAATACAAAGTTAGCAGTTTTGTTCTTCCAAACCAAGAGATTCTTTCATATTTCTTGTAGCTTTGGTTTGGTTTTTACAAAATCTCTGAGTTTCTGTTTATTTGCAAATGTCTTGAGTTCATTTTCATATTTAAAAGACAGCTTTGCAGGATATAGAATTCTTGGTTGGAAGGTCTTCTCCATCAAGGCTTTCAATGTGTTATGCCACTGTCTCCGTGCCAGCATCATTTCTGCAGAGAAATCCGACAAAAGCCTATAAGGCTTCCCTCTGAATGTTAGCTTTCCTTTGAGTCTTGCTGCCTTTAAGAGTTTCTGCTTATGTTTCATTTTTGTTGAGCTTAATTATAATATGTCTTGGAGTCTTTCTATTGAGATCTGTATTGAGTGGTGTTCGATACATATCTTGGATATCTATATTCTCTTCTTTCATAATTTCTGGGAAGTTTTCTGTCAGCAGCTCAGCCACAATACTCTCTGTGTTCTCAGGTGTCTTGCCCTGTTCAGGAACTCCAATTAATCATACATTGCTCTTCTTAATAGAGTCCCACATGCTTCTTAATGCTTCTTCATTTTTCTTGTTTCTTTTTTCTGATTTCTCCTCATAGATGCTGGAGTCAGTGGCTCTGTCTTCCAAATCAGAAATTCTCTTTTCCATTTGTTCCATTCTGTTTTCTTGAGTTTGAATTGAAGTTTCTATGTCTTTGATTTTGTTCTTGATCTGTTGGATTTCAGACCACTGATGTTCCATCAGATCGAACAGCTTGCTTAATTTTTCGTTTTGCTCTGCTACGTTTTGTGTAATGTCTAGGAGCACTCTCTACATAATCCTTTTGTATTCACCTTCTAATAGTTTCAGAAAAGCTTCTTTGTCTGGGAAGGTCCCAGGTAGTTTCTTTTGGGGGCCTTCTAATGCCACTGGTGACTTCCGGGTTACCATCCTCTCCAACGTCTGCTGCTTTCTGGGCATCATGTGGGTCAACAGAGGCTGAGAGAGATGCTGTGAAGGTGTACCACAGTTGTTTCTCTAGGCCATCTTAAGAGGAGAAGTGAAAAGTATTTGGCACTTTCCAAAGTCAGTCAGGTTTTCAGGTGTATACATCCCTCTTCCCAGCTGGCAAAGTAAGCAACTCTGTATTGAACACCCGATGTTATAAACTAGCTCACAATACAGAAAGGCTACTGGCCTGCTGGCCTCTGCTGTCAGGCCCTAACTGTAGGTGATATTGTGTAGAACTCAACAGAAAAGCAGTCTCTTCTGGGTAGGAACTGCCTCTCAGCCCAGGAATTAGGTCCAGCTGAGGCTTCCGTATAGATGACCCTGCCTCCTAGCAAAACAAGGTGGCGTCCCACATAAGCTTGCCAGCTGGCTGGGACCAGGCTCCCAGCGGAAAGAGAGGCCAAGAGTGCTGAAATGCCCAGAGCCCACAGCCTCTGCTGCTGGGCCCCAGCCCCAGGAGACACTGTGCAAAACACCGCCTCCCTACTAGAAAAGTGCTCCCCACCCCCCCCTGGCAGGAGCCACCTCTCAGCCTAAGAACCAAGTCCAGCCAGAAACTCTGCTTGGGTTTCTCCGTATCCCGATAGGCCAGAGAAGCTGAGGTGTATAGAGTCCAGAGCCAGGCTCTCAAAACCTGGCAGTTACACTTGCCGGTCCCACCAGCAGTGCATCCAAGACCAGCAGCTAGTCAAGTCCCAGTTCTGCCCACTGGCCAAGACAGAGGGAAAAAAATCAAAATGGTGAGTCACCTTTGTTTGTGCAAGCCTGTGCTCACCAAGAGTGGGATCAGTGAAAAAGAGGTTTTACGTTTAGTGGTATGAAGTCCAAAATTAACAGCCTTATGCCGCATGCCAGGGCTCACTAGGTGTACAGAAGGCTCCGTTTAACTATCATATCAGGTCTTGGTTTCCAGAGGGATTTAGGGAGATGTCCGTTTAGTCTGCCATCTTGACTCCGCCTCCTGGTAGCAACTCCATATGGTTTCTATGGCTATAAATCTTTATGGAAGCAGACTGCCACATCTTTTGCTTATGTAGCCACTGGTGGGTTTGAACTGCCAATCTTTTGGTTAGCAGTCAAATACTTTGACCACCCCACATCCAGGGCTCCTTATAGTCTCTGTATTGCCTTCCCAAGCAAACATTTGGAATGGCTTCATCCCATCTTTTCTACAAGATCATGTTCAAATGTATCTCCTAAAAACTTTCTCTGTCTACCACATGGAACCAATGGAACCTGTATTCCTTCACTTTCAGCACTTACACATTACTTACATTATCTCTGTGTACTCATTAAAAAAACCTGTATCAAGCTCTAACATGCTTAATGTTAAAATGTTATTATGTTCATTTTTAGTTGGTGTTATATTTAGTTATTTTCCAAAATATTTTCACTGACATTACCTCATGAAAACATCTGACACTCTCTCCTCCCTGAAAAGGCCAAACTTTGCCCAGGAATGATACTAAAATGAAATGTGAACTGGTTAAATTTGAATTTTATAATTGTTTTTCCTCAAAATTGGCAATTACTTCAGGTAAACATACACCATATCCTTGATTCAGAGACTGGATATTTCTACAGAGGGGTTTAAAGCAATTATCACTAGTGATTGTGATTTTCTCATGTATTCCAGGACTTGTACCTTACTAGGTGAGGATTACAATACAATGTATTTGCAATACATCCCTGCCATTTCTAACATGTTGGTCAGCTCCTTTTTTTAAAACTGTGTTTTAAGCAAAAGTTTGTGATTCAAGTCAATTTCTCGTAGAAAAACTTAATTCTGTTATGTGACCTTAGCTGCTCTCCCCACACTGTGACAGTACCGATTCTTCCCCTCCACCCTGTATTTCCCACATCCATTCAACCAATTCCCCTCTCATCTCCCTCCTGGACAGGAGTTACTCACTTAGTCTCTTAAGCCAAGCAGCACACTTGCCACCAGTATCATTTTATGTTGAATAGTCCAGTCTAATTTCTGTCTCAAGAGTTGGCATCAGGAATGATTTTAGTTCTGTACTAACAGAAAGTCCAGGGGCCATATCTTCTGGGGACTCTCCAGTCTGTCACACCATCAAGTCTGGTTTTATTAGAGTTTGAGTTCTGTACCCTACATTTCTCCCACTGTTTTAGGGATTCTCTGTTGAGTTCCCTGTACGAGCAGTCATTGGTGGTAGCTGGACACTGTCTAGTTCTTGTGGTATCATGTTTATGTAGTCTCTGGTTTAAGCAGCCCTGTCTCTTTGTTATTCTTTATTCTCTTTTGTTCCAGGTGGTTTGAGACCAATTGATACTTCTTAGATTGCCAAATGCTAGCTTTGAAGACCCCAGATGCCATTCACAAACATGTGATGCAAACATTTTAATAAAGTTTGTTATCTAGTTTATCTAGATGTCCCCCAGAAACCACGATTCCCACACCCTGTCCCTGCTACTGTGGTCCCTCGAAGTGTTTGGTTGTATTTAGAAAACTTATTTTAGTCCAGCTGTGCTAACTTCTCCTCTATTTTGTCCCCACCTTTACTTGAAATAATTCCTCCATGTATCTGTCACTTTGTCATACTGCTGGAACTAGCATATTGCTGTGATGCTGAAAGCTAAGCCACTGGTATTCAGATACCAGCAGCATTACCTATGGCAGACAGGTTTCAGCTAAGCTCCAGCATGAAGACAGACTAGGAAGAAGGACCCAGCAGTCTACTTCTGAAAAGAATTAGCCAGTGAAAACATGAATAGAAGCAGAAAACTGATAACAGTGCTGGAAGCTGAGCACCCTAGGTTGGAAGGTACTCAAAGACAACTGGGGAAGAGCTACCTCAAATTAGAGTCAACCATAATAACAAGGTCTGACAGTTAAGTTCGTGAACTCATACTAGAAAAAGTGCTACATACCTCATTGCTGAATATCACCATGGCCATCTTTGAAGTTCTCCCCTTGAGAAGCTATGCTACATTAGCACCTAGTCCACCCTTTAAAGCAGTTCTGGAACTCTTTCTGGAATGGCCATCCATGTCATCAAAATGGCTTTCCTTTCAGTATTTCCTTTATCTTCAGGTAAAAAAAGTCACTGCGAGCCAGATCAGGTAAGTAGGGAGGGTGTTACAATACAGTTATTTCTTTACTGTCTAAAAATTCCCCCCCAGACAGTGCTGTGTGAGCTGGTGCACTGTTGTGATGCAAGAACCATGAGTTGTTGGCAAAAAGTTCAGGTCATTTTTGTCTGTAACTTTTTCACACAGCCTTTGCAGCACTTTCAAATAGCAAACTTGGTTACCTGTCCAGTTGGTACAAATTCACAGTGAACAATCCCACTGATACCAAAAAAGGTTAGCAACATCATTTTGACTCTTGATTTGGTCTGATGGAACTTTTATGGTAATGGAGAATTTGCTGACTTCCACTGCGCATTTTGATGCTTTGTTTCAGGGTCGTATTGGTACACCCATGTTTCATCATCAGTGATAACATGGCCATTTTGTCAGTTAGTGCTGCTCTAACAGAAATACTACGAGTAGATGGCTTTAACAAAAAGTTTATTCTTACTTAGCCCAGTAGGCTACATGTCCAAATTCCAGATATCCACTCCAGGGGAAGGCTTTCTCCCTTGTCAACTCTGGAGGAAAGACCCTGTGTTGCATCATTCTTTGTTCAGGGAGCATGTAGGCACAGAAACCTCGGGTCTGAAGGACTCATTCTTCTGTGCTGCTTTCTTGATGATGTGAAGTCCCCAACTCGCTCCTTGCTTCCCTTTCCTCTTCTCTCTCATAGGATGAATGGATAAAAGGTGTTGCAAGCCACACTCCAGGGAAACTCCCTTTACAATGGAGCAGGGAGGTAATATTATAGAGGGATTTACAGTCCCAGTCTAATCTTCTCTAACATAATCCATCTGTTGACCACAGGCAGAGATTAGGATTTATACCATCAGAAAATCACAAAATGGAGGGCAATCACAGAACACAGGGAATCCTGGACCACCCAAATTACTACATGTACTTTTGGGGGGACACAATTCAACCCATGAAAATGGTCCAAAACATCATCTTGCCTCCCCCAAAGTTCCTGGCAAACTTTGACTCTTCTTTGCTTTTGTTCATCAATGAGCTCCTTTGGGACAATTTTTGCACAAACCTTTCTCTTTGCGAAGATTTTCAGTTAAGATTTTCCTGTTTCTCTATCAGTGTTTACTTGGTCTGCTATACTTATCACGGTCAGCCAATGATTTTGATGCTCAATTCGACACATTTTTGCTATGTTTTCATCAGTTCTGCTTGTTATGGCCACCCTGGCCTCTCTTCATCAGTGATGCTTTCTCTCCCCTCAGAAAAACATATAATCCATTTGTACACTGCCATTTTCTTCATGGCATTATCCACGTCAACTTGGACTAACATGTCCCTGATTTTACTTCCACTGTTGCAAAGTTTAACGGATTTAATATTTGTTCCTTGCTCTAATTCAAGATCTGACACTTGTGTGACAGCACAGAAACACACAATGAATGCAACTGAGCAAGACACCATCATCACGTTGATACCAACACAGCTGTGAGATATACCAAGGTTATGAAATCTGAGTTTGTACAGTACTGCCAACATAAGCGCACAGTGGCAAGTTTGCAAACTTGTCACACCTCATATTCCATTGTGGGAATATACCATATTTTATCCATTCATCATTGTTGAGCACCTAGGTTGATTCCATCTTTTTGCTATTGTGAACAGCACTGCAATGAACACTGGTGTGCATGTATGTAATTGCGTGGCAACTCTTTTTTTCTCTAGGACATTTTCCAAGAAGTGGGATTACTGGATTGTATGGTATTTTTATTTCCAGCTTTTTAAGGAAGCACCAAATTGAGTTCCATAGTGGTTGCATCACTTTACATTTCCACCAGCAGTGTATTGTGTTCCAGTCTCTCTACAGCTTCTCCAGCATTTAGTATCTTGTCTTTTGAATTGTTGGGGTGAGATGGTATCTCATTGTAGTTTCCATTCACATTTCTCTGATGGCTAATGATGGTGAGCATTTCTTCATATAGCCACCCGAATGTCTTCTTAGGTGACATGCCTGTTCACATCCTTTGCCCATTTTTAGTTGGGTTATTTTGTTGTTGTTTTGCAGCTTCTTGCATATTTTAGAGATTAGACATTGACCATTATTTGTCACAGCCAAAAAATTATTTCCCATTAGCAGGTTGTCTTTCTACATCTTAGGTGAAGTCTTTGAATGTGCATAAGTGTTTGATTTTTAGGAGTTCCTCATTACGTATTTTCTTTTGTAGTGTTTCTGCACTGTTAGTAATTTTTGTATTCCATTTATGCCATGCGTTAGGGCTCTCAGCATTGTTCCTATTTTTTTCCTCTGAGGATATTATCATTTTAGACTTTATATTTAAGTATTTAATCTATTTTTAGTTTTTGTGCACAGTGAGATGAGTCATTTCCTTTTTTGCAGATGGATATCCAGTTATGCCAACACCATTTGTTAAAAAGATTATATCCCTCAACTTAAAGAACTCGGGCCTTGTGTCCAGTATCAGCTGCTCATAGGTGAATGATTTTGTCTGGATTTTCAGTCCTGTTCTATTGGCCTATGTCCTTGCTGTTATACCAGTACCAAGCTGTTCTGACTACCATTGCAGTGTAACAGGTTCTAAAGTCAGGTATTGTGAGGCCTCCCATCTTGGTTTTCTTCAGTAATGTTTTGCTTATCTGGGACTTCTTCCTTTTCCATATGGAGCTGGAGATTTATCTACCTCATTAAAGAATGCTATTGGAATCTGGATCAGGACTGTATTTTATCTATAGATGGCTTTGGGTAGAACAAACATTTTCACAACGTTGAATGTTCTCATCCATGAGCAGGGTCGGTTTCTCCACTTACACAGGTCCTCTTTGGTTTCTTACAGTAGTGTCTTGCAGTTTTCTTTTAAAAAGTCTTTTACATCTCTGGTTAGATTCATTGTTAAGTATTTTACCTTACTGGGGGCTGATCAGTTCCTTTTGTAGACCATGCTTTGGGGTACCCTGACTTCACACTTATACAACTTAGAAATGTAGTACAATACCTAACTGAGCCGGACCACGCTTTCTTTTGCTATTACTTGCTATACTGCAACACAGAAGGCTTCTGGTAACTCCTTATGATCTACATATTAAGATTCTATCTTCATAAACTTTTTTTTTTCCTAACAATTCTCTAAACTCAAAAATTATCTGTATTGAAGAAAGAGCCACACAAACCAGAGAACCCATCAGCCTGGGACCAGAAAAACCAGCAGGAGAAAAGTTGGGTAAAGAACTCAAATTCTAGTAAACAGACCAGACTTAATGGTCTGCCCAAGACTAGAGGGAGCCCAAATGAAATGTCCCCGACTTCCTATTAGTCCAAAACTAAATTCCTAAAGCTAACTCTTCAAAGATTAGACTAGACTATAAAAGACATAAAATGATACTTGTGAAGAGTATGCTTTCCTAGCTCAAGTAGATACATAAGAAGAAATGGGCAGCTCCTGTCCAGAGACAAGATGAGAAGGCATAAAGGGACAGAAGCTGGTTGAATGCCAGAATACAGGATGGAAAGGTCACATTATAAGGAGAACAACTAGGGCTGCATCTAACTGTGTGTGTAATATTTTATGAGAAACTTGTACAATAAGAAAAAAATTATCTGTATTGAGTCTGTATTAAGACCTTAGATATACATAGCTGTACCTGCACCTTAGTAATGTAATAGATCAAAAATTACAGCAGACACAATGAAAACATACAGTTTAATTTTTCAACAATCTAATGTGAACCCAAAACACTATTTCCAGCCTTTTCTCTTTCAGTCATGGTAAGAGAAATACTTGGGTTTAGATTATAGCTCAGATTTTTAATTCAGAACACTTTTTTATTAAAAGGTTATTGTTCTTTTCTTTCAAGGTAACAACAGAGCCATGAGCATAAGCAAAGAATGAGCTGTTCTTGAAGTTTCATATGTCTGAACAAGATTTGGCTAAGGATGACAGTCCCTTGACATAAGTTTGTTCTGTCTACATAATCTTCATGAGCCAAAATTACTAATCACTGAAAAATCAGATTGATGTATTATTGTCATAATAATACAGCAAGGTGAATATTTATGGAGTATATGGACTGTCACTTGTACTTGTGCACCATGTAATAATGAACATTTAGAAGTAGATTCAGCACTCAAAGACAGAATGAATTTCAGGGCTAGCTTCACATATTATACATACAAGGAAGCAGTGGTCAGATTTAATATTTCTGAACAATCCCGAACATTTATTAATATTCATCAATTCAACATAAAGTTAAATTGTGATGATGTTTCCAGTTAATTTTTATTGTCTTGAGTATCATCCCCTTCTTTCCCACAAAGGAAAGGTAAATCACAATAAAATGGGAAAAAGTAAGCTATTAAGAGAAGGTAACCAAAACCAAAGTTCCCATTAAGTCGATTCCAACTCATAGCAACTCTATGGGACAGAGAACTGCCCGATAGGGTTTCCAAGGCTGCCATCCTTAAGAAAGTCAGCTGTCACATCTTTCTCCTGCAGAGCGGCTGGTGGGTTCCAATTAGACTCTTCAGTTAGCAGATGAGGACTTAACCACTGCACCACCTGGACTCCTTTAAGATAAGGTAGCAATGCTAAATACTTTTTTCTCTCCAATGAGATTTAGGACTGCCTTATTTTACACAAGACAACCATAGGTTAGAAAGATACAGGACACTTTATGTACATATTTAACATTTTCTACTTTATCCAAGTAGAAATGACCACTTTGGGGCATCATCTTCTAGCCCCTGCACTATTTACTAACACATTTCTTCCCTTCTTTATAGCTAAGAACTGGTGACAAATAGATTTTGGCACATATCCAACTCTACTAACCAGATTTTACATATGTACATTCATTCTCCAGTTATTTGGAATAGTTTCCGTATTTCCTTGACTAAAAAATTCTGATAATTAGGTTCATCTGCAATAACCACCAGTTAGTAAGGATTCTACTTTCACAATTTCTTTCTGTTCAATTCTGCAAGCATTACGTAATTATAGAATTGCAATCTCCGAATTACTTACTTGTTTAAATAAATACCCACACAAGTTTTCTTTTATACCAAGTAACTTGTTTATATCTTTCAATTTCAAGATGGGAAAACAACCATTTAAGGATTCATAGAAAAGATGGGCAAAGAACAGTTGGGGATGTCTATGAAAATGTTGACTTTGGACATTTTACTTATTTTCCTTAAAGTTCTGTACCCTTTCCCATTCATGCTAAACCAAGATCAGAAACTAAAAAATTTTAAATTGCGGTTAAATTCCAAAGTCAAGCTTCAATTCAAACACTTTCTCCAAGAGAACTAACTTTCCTGACCCTTTCTCTCCCTGTTAAGTCTAAGCACATTTTAGGAAATTGCATTTTATAAATTCAAGATTTTATCCAAGTTACTTTTATGTGTTGATCTCAAGTGGGAACCACAATTCTGCTTTTATATTTCCTAGTGGACGTAATTTACTTATCACCAAAAGCTACGCCATATGTCCCTTGACTTGGCTTAAAATCTGGCATTTATAAATATGCACAGTATTTGAGTGTAAATGGCATTGGAAAAATTCAGTAATGCCCATTACAAATAACTTATCTGGAAAGACTCAATAATAAACTGTCTGGTTAACTTTAAAATAAAAATAACCACCTGTTTAATAACATAAATACCTTAGTATGAATGAACCAATGTGATCTAGAAGAGTCTAGAAATTTGGGGGTTAATTACAACAACATGGTGATAGGTTTTTCAAGGTACTTTCTAAACTCAGCAAGCCATTGAGCTCCAACTGCTCCATCCACAACCCGATGATCACAACTGAGTGTAACAGACATCATGCTAGCCACATCAAATCTAGAAAAAGATAAGAACATAAAACATGAGATTTCAGGCAGTAATCAGGCCAAATGCTGACTTCTACTCTCTAATTCCAAACAGGTAACATTAGTTTCTACCTACTCATCATGTTCTCTACTCCTCTAGCTCAAATTAACAGTGTGAAGAAACAGAACAGCCATCCAAAGCATGGATTAGCAACTACAACTCATGGGCTAAAGTGTACCTCCACTTGTTTTTATAAATAAAGGTGTACTGAAATTCAGCCACATCCATTCATTTATGTATCATCTATACTGGCTTAATACTAGAGTGGCAAGTTAGATATTGGCAGCATAGACCATTAGGCCCACAAAGCCTAAACTGTTTATTGTCTGGCACTTTAAATAAGGCTTTCATTCACAAACAGGATTTTTTGCATTTAGTAAAATATGAAAAGTAGCTACCCTGAGTAGCTTCATTCTATACTTATGTCTGATTCTACTTGAAATTCCAATATGCCATACTAATGACTATCTAAAACTGACACTCAAATAATATAATGAAAAGAAGCTTTCAACTCCCTCCCTATTTTGACACTTACCCTTTCTCATTATCTGCTGGAACCAGTCTATCTTCTGAAGCACCAACTGCCAAAATACACGCTTGAGGTGGGTTAATAATAGCAGAGAAATTCTTAATTCCAAACATTCCTAAATTGGAGATTGTAAAAGTACCACCCTAGAAGAAAAAAAAGATTAAAAAAAAAAATTAAAATGAATCAAAGTAATTGGTTATGAACATAAATCAGAACAAAATGACATATTACTCAAGTTTTTCTTTATTTTTAGTGGGAATACTTAGCAGAGGTAGAAAATCCAATAAAGCATTACGTAGACCTTAACAAAAACATCATTCTGAAAACATTCAGAAGGTAAGCACAGGATACCTTACCTGGAACTCATGTGGCTGTAGTTTACCTTCCCGAGCTTTGGTTGCTAAAGCAACAACGTCACTAGCAATGCTTTCCAGACCTTTTATATGTGCATTAAAAACAATAGGTGTAATGAGTCCTGCAGGAGTACTGACGGCAACACTGATATCAACAACATGATTTCTATTTGAAAAGAAGGAAATTTACTCAATATTAAGAGCCTATATACCAGGTCAAACAATAATACTCTTATTTACTTTAAAAAATGCTTAAAGCCAGTCTGTGTTGCTGTTTAGCCAGAGAGCTGTTTTCCCTTTATTTACATTTTGCCAAATTTACATTTACATAGGCCCTTCTTGACTTGCACATTTTTAAAAATGAGTGAGAAAAGTGTCAATAGGTTGGCTTCACCAGAACCCTCCAAATTCACCCACATTTCATATTTACCAAAATATGGAGAAAAGGTTCACGACTCAGTGAGAATTAAGCAATCACAACTCCTAGGATTTTGAAAGGAGGTGGGATTGGTTTCTGTATACAGACTTTTTGTAAACAGAGCTTGAGCAGATGAGGAGTGTAGGGAAGAACTGCACTGTGAAGAGAAACAGGGTGCTGAGGCCCCAGGGTAGTACACAGAGAATAAAATACTTAAATTACAAGGAAAAGTACATTGAAATCCAATTACCAAATATTTAAAAAACAATTTCATAAAATATGTGTCTCTGTATTAACTCCCTCCCTCCAATATCAAGATCTCACAGGAAGTCTAATTATGGCTATAACTAGAAGTGAGCTAATCCCATCCCAGAATGGTAAGCTAAACACCATTTTGGGTCTCTGCAACAACTACAATGTGCTACGAAAATAATGATTTTATTGGTGATCAGCCACGAATACTGTTAATACTTCTTTGTTTTCTACATTTGTAATAGAAGGAAACATTAAATTTCAGGTAAGAGGTTAATGGGGAAATAAAAAGTAATTTTTTATACCCCCATCCAAGTTCACAGATTCCTGAATTGTATCTGTGGACTGCAAAGGGGCCTTGCTGAAGTGTTCAGCATTCAAGAAGTTAAAAACTTGAGAAGAACGCAAGCTCTGTCTCCACAGGAAGAACGCCAATCCTTCTTGGCACAAGCTCTAAAGACTGCAAGTATCAAACTCTACTACCCTGTTGTTGTTAGTTCTTGTTAGATGCCGCTGAGTTGGTTCTGACTCACAGCTACCCTATGAGCAACAGAACAAAACACTGCCTGGTCCTGTGCCATGCCCACAATCGTTTTTATACTTAAGCCCAGCTGCAGCCATCTCCTTGATGATCTTCCTCTTTTTCACTGACCTTCTGCTTTACCAACCATGATGTCCTTCTCCAGGAACTGATTCCGCCTGACAATTTATCTAAAGTATGTACCGCAAATCTTGCCATCCTTGCATCCAAGGAGCACTCTGGTTGTACTTCTTCCAGAACAGATCTGTTTATTCTTTTGGCAGCCCATGGTATCTTCAACATTCTTCTCCAACACAATTCTTCTGTCTCCTTTACTTACTGTCCAGCGTTTACATGCACACCTTAGTCGTCAAGGTGACATCTTTACAACACTTTAAAGAGGTCTTTTGCAGCAGATTTTCCCAATACAATGTGTTTTTTAATTTTACAGCTGCTTCAGTGGGTGTTTATTGTGGAACCAAGTTAAATAAAATCCTTGACAACCTCAGTGCTTTCTCCATTTATCATGATGTTGCTTCATGTTTAAGGATTTCTGTTTTCTTGATACTGATGTGCAACCCATACTGAAGGTTGTGTTCTTTGATCTTCATCAGTATGTGTTTCAAATCCTCTTCACTTCCGGTAAGCAGGGTTGTGACACCTGCATGATACACGTTGTTAATGAGTCTTCCAATCCTAATGCCTCCTTTTTTCTTCTCAGATTCTTTGCTCAGCATACAGACTGAAAAGTATGGTGAAAGGATATGACCCTGACACACATCTTTCCTAACTTTAAACCATGCACTATCTCCTTGTCCTGTTTGCACAACTGCCTATTGACCCACGTACTGATTCCTTAAGAGTACAATGAAGTGTTCTGGAATTCCCATTCTCTGTAATGTTACCCATAATTTGTTGTGATCCACACAGTTAAATGCCTTCCATAGTCAATGAAACACAGGTAAACATCTTTCTGGTCTTCTCTGCTTTCAGCCAAGATCTACCTGACATCAGCAATGATATCGCTATTTCCATGTCTGAATTCTAGCAGTTCTCTGTCAATATGCTGCTGCAGTTGCTTCTAAATGATCACAAGCAAAATTTTACTTGCATGTGATACTAATGATACGGTTCAATAATGTCTTCATTTGGCTGATCACCTTTCTTGGGAATAAGCATATATATGATTTCTTTCAGTCAGTTGGCCAGGTGGCTGTCTTCCAAATTTCTTGGCATAGATGAGTGAGCACTATATCCATTTGTGGCAACACACAGTGCCTTAGCCACTGGGAAGTGGGTATGTGTCACTTGGAAAAGCAAGGACCTGATTTAATAATACACCATGTCCTCTTCATCAGTTACCACAATTGGGTTCTGGCTGAGGCATCACATAGCAAATATTCTTTCTCAGAAAGATTTGTTGTGCTGGATTAAATTGTGTCACCCCAAAAGATGTGTCAACTTGGCTGAGCCACAAGTCCTGGTATTGTGTGGTCGTCCTCCAGTTTGTGATCTGATTATCTTCCATTGTATGTGTTATAAAGCCTAACCTCCTATGCTTATGGTTATAACCCCATTTGGGAATGGGTTGTCTTTGTTATGAGGCAGGATTAGTGTTCGTTATGTCTTGAGTTAGTCTCTTTTGACAAATAACAGATTAAACAAGTAAGTGAGAGAAGCACAGATGGGAGAAGGCTGATGACATGCCACATGCAGATCTCTAAGGAACTAGGAAACAGAAACTGAAGAGACAAGGCCCCTCACCCAGAGCTGATGGAGACACATAGCCTTGCCCTAAAACTTGCATTCTGAATTTGGATGTCTAGCCTCCTAAACTGAGAAAACAAATTTATGCTTGTGAAAGCCATCTACTTTGTGGTGTTTCTGTTATATATATCAGCACAGGACAACTAAGACACTTATCCTGTTATATTTGTTGTTTATACTAATAATCTTTCTCCCTAGAGAGTAGAGATTGTTTATTCTCTTGTTCGCCATCAATCTACCAAACAGTCCATGTTCAAAAAAATATCTGTTGGATATCTATAGGGGTAAATCAGTGAAAAGAATTTGGTGAGAATAATCAGTTCTTGAAACTTACCCTGCACCCTCAATTGTTTCATGTAAGTAGTGGTTTTTATCCTCCAGATATTTTTAAAAGTAGATAGTTTTGATTTCATATCTACTAGAATAATTATAGAAACCTTCATGGCACAATGGTTAAGTGCTATGACTACTAACCAAAGGTTGGCAGCTCAAATCCACCAGGTACTCTTTGGAAACTCTATGGAGTACACTCTGTTATATATGGTCACTATGAGTCAGCATCAATTTGATGGCACTGGGTTTTTTTGAAAATAACTAAGTTTTTAAAATGTGGGGGCTGGTGGGGTTGTAGAGAAAGTGGAACACTCATCCATTGCTAATGGGCAAGATTAAATAGTGTGGAAGTTTCTTGAAAAGTTAAACATAAGTTTACGATATCAAAAAGCAAACCCACTGCTGTCAAGTCAGGCCCAACTCATAGCTACCCTAGAGGTCAGAGTAGAACTGCCCCATAGAGTGTCCAAGTAGTGCCTGGTGGATTTGAACTGTCGACCTTTTGGTTAGCAGACATAGCACTTAACCCACTATGCCACCAGGGTTTCCTAAGTTTACCATATAATCTAATATTTCTACTCTGAGCAATCTACCCAAGAGAAATGAAAACATATGTCCACATAAAGAACTGTATGTAAATGTTTATAGCAGCATTACTCATGATAGCCAAAAACTGGAAACAGTATGTCTATCAACTGGTGACTGTATAAACAAAATGTGGAATACTACTCAGTGATGAAAAGGGACAAATTACTGATCATTCTACGACATGGAAAAACATTATGCTAACTGAAAGAAGCCTGATGCAGAAGACTATGTATTTTATGATTCCATTTGTATAAAATATCCAGAAAAGACAGATCTATAGACACAAACAGCAGAGACGATTGCCCAGGCATAAGGTTCAAAGAAGGGATTGAGTATAAATGGAAGCAAGAAATCTTTGTGGGCGATTAACTCACTCTAACATTCTAACATTCAATTTTGGAGAAGGCTCTGCAACTCAATAAATTCAATAAAAATTATTTAATTACATACACAGAATGAGTGAATTTTATAATGTATCAACTACAGCACAAGAAAGCTATTAAAAAAAAAAAAGAACCTATATGATAGGCCCAAAAGCTAAACCTGTTGATGTCAAGTCAGCTCCAACTCACAACTATCCTAAAGGAGGAGTAGAACTGCTCCATCTCCAACTGTTCCAAGGAGCAGCTTGTGCATTTGAACTGCCTATTTTGGTTAGCAGCCTCAATGTTTAACCACTGTGCCAAGAGAAACCATCCCTGCCTTCAAGGTACTTAAAATCTATTTAGGGAAATAAACTATGTACATATGAGTAAAAAACAGCAAAACAGTAAATGCTGAATATCTGCTTCATCAATAAAAATGCCAAGTAAGTAAAACACACAATATTCAGAGGAGGAAAAACTTGCTATTGCATTAGAAACTAAGAAAAGTACAGTTTACTTTTTTTTCTTTTAAGCAATGGATTCTTACGTGTGACATCAAAACTCGAGCAACAGAAAAAACAGATAAAACTAGACTCCACAAAAATTAAAAACTTCTGTACATTAACATCCATTATCAAGAAAGTAAAAAGACAGCCTATAGAATGGGAGAAAATATTTGGAGACAGTTTATAAAATAAGCTTTTTTATCTCCCTAGATAAAGACTTAACATCCAGGATATACAGTCATATGTCACTTAACATCTGCAATATGTTCTATGATTTGGATTTTGTGCTAACACTGTATTACCTGCTGGGGCAAATAACCTCCCTCTACAATTTACTGTACCATTATCTGCCTGGCAATACAATCACTTTGTATACATAAGACACAAAATACACGTGTTATGAGTGGAAAGCTACTGTGTTACCTAGGTTCAGTTGCATCTGCTATGGCCTGTCCTGCGATTGGGATTTCTGAACCTTGTAACCTTACGGGGCTATGGGCATGTATGTCATAGATGATGTTCATTTCAAATGGACACTATGTAGTACATGACTATATAAAGAACTCTTAAAACAACAACAGAAAGACTAACAACTCAGTTAAAAAATGGGCAAAGGACTTGAATAAACATTTCTCCAGAGATAATATACAAAAATGATGCTATTCAACATCACATTAATTGTTAAGAAAAAATAAATCAAAACTACAGTGAGATACTACTTTACACCCAGTAGGATGGCTATCAACAACAACAAACCCAGAAAATAAGTGTTGTCAAGGATGAGTGGTAAAGGAAAAAGGTTTTACAGGGGACTACAGTTCAGAGTTCAGTGCCAAAATTCTTGCCTTCCATGAAAACCCTATGGAGCACAGTTCTACTCTGACAACTGGTCTGCAGTAAAATTTAGTGATGGAATTCTTACCTTCCATGCAGGAGACCTGGGTGCATCCTCATGCATGGCTACTACCCATGTGTCTGTGGTGACTTGTGTGTTGCTACGACACTGAACAGGTTTCAGGAGAGCTCCCAGAGTAAGACAGACTAGGAACAAAGGCCTGACAATCTTCTTCCAAAAATCAAACAATGAAAATACTATGGATCACAACAGTCCAAACCACAAACCATTTTGTAACCACCAGAACCTGTGAATGTAACCTTATTTGGAAAAAGAGTAATCTACTCCTGAAAGTCTTTGTAGATGTAATTAAGGATGATCTTGAGATGAGATATCCTTGTCTACCCACAAAACCCAAACTCACTGTCATCAAGTCAATTCTGACTCATGGTGACCCTACAGGGCAGAGCAGAACTGCTCCAGAGTTTCCAAGGAGCACCTTGTGGATGCAAACAGCAGATCTTTTGGTTAGCAAGCATAGCACTTAATCACTTCACCACCAGGGTTTCCTACCAAGTGGATCCTAAATCCAATGACAAGTGTCCTTGTAAGAGACAGAAGACACACAGAAGACGAGAAGGGAATGTAAAGACAAAGGCAGAGGCCAGAGTTATGCAGACAGAAGTCAAGGAATGCCTAGAGCTGATAAAAGCTAGGAAACATGAGGAAAGGTTCTCCCCTAGAGCCTATGGTGCAACAAAATCCTGCAGACATCTAGATTCCAAGCTCCAAAACTGATACAGTAAATTTCTGTTGTTTAACACCACCAAGTCTGTCACAATTTGCTGCAGCAGCCCTAGGAAACTAAATCTATATGAAATAGTTAGACCCACAGATGTTATTAAAGAGGGGAGTCACCAAGGAAAAAAAGTAGAACCAATAGATTATCTCACATGCTTAACCAGGACTGAGACACGTTTTCATTCTCTTAAAGAGTCTGAAAAGAACACATGGTGAGTATATAGGAACTAGCCCTCCCTTAATCATTAAAATTAGGGCAGTATTCACGGCACACCACATGGATTAGTCATGAACAATATTTTCACAGGCATAAATATATTAACAATGAATACACATTTAACCAAAATTCATGCCATAATCATTTTCAGAGGATGGCAAGGGGGATGTGAGTGTGTGTCTGAGTGTGCATATAGTGCGAGAGTAACAGGTAAATCTGAATTCTCTTCAATACCAGTCAGTCAATAAAGTAGAAGAACTGAAAAATCTATAAGGAATAAATGTTATTTAGAAAAATCAAAGGAAATGCCAGAGGAAACAACAGATTAAAGGTCGTGTTTGCCTCTTGGGTGTAGGACTCAGATTAAGGGTTGTGGTAGGTTCACTGTAAGCCACATAGCATAATTTTAAATTACGTTATTATTTTTATAAAAATTAATAATAATTATGAAGACTCCACATATAGAAAAAGTCTAAGCTTTGAAGTCAGAATCCTGACTCCAATCCCAGTTCTGACACTTACCAACTTATTAACTCAGGAAAAGTTATTTAACTCACTGAGCCTCAGCTTCCTCATCTATGAAATGTGAGTGCAAACACCTATACCTTATCAGGTTGTATGAGGATAAAACGAGATCATGTGCAAAACATACTAAGCATCAGGTCAGTCATATAATATTAACAAATACTACTATTTTTTTTCAGTTTTTCCCTAAAGCACAACTAACTGGAGAATAAAAAACATCTATTTCAACTCTCAGAAACCCTGGTGGTACAGTGGTTAAGAACTATGACTGCTAACCAAAAGGTCAGCAGTTCAAATCCACCTTGGAAATGATGGGGCAGTTCTACTCTGTTCTACAGGGCCTCTGTGAGTCAGAACTCACTCAGTGGCAATGGGTTTGGGTTTGTTTTCTTCATTTTAACCCTGCTTTGTGAGAGATTAACAGCTTAATTATATGTATCTGTACACTGATCTCCCCTTTCTAAGTGCATACAAAGAATTTGAAGTCTTAATAAATTTAACAACACCTCAGAGTTCTGTATTGTTTTCACATTGTGTTCCCTCTGGAAGTTATCTCCCCATCAGTAGAGAACTGTCTTCCATCTGTCCCTACCAATTTCTTCACTCCTAGTAATACATTAGATAAAACAAGAAAATTACAGATATATGTGTACCTTCCACAGTTGTGTTATACTTACTGTCTTATAACAGTGTCCAGCCAAGACGAATTTGCCTCAGGAACTTTTAAACATGCCAAAGCTGAAGCTTTTATAATGAAGTCATTGACAGATATTTTGCCACTCCCTTCTAACATCTGCATAGACAAGAAAACACTGCAGTTTCTTAATTTGTCTTCACAAAAGTGAAATTATATAACCTTTAGAAAGCAAAGCAGGTAAGAATATCTCACAAAAAAAGGAACAGCAAGTGCAAAGGACCTAAGGTTGGAGTATCATCTGAGTTTCCGGATGAACTGAGCAAGTGGAAAAGTAGTAGTAGAGGAGGTCACAGAGATTACAGAGGAGCCAAGCTGTGTGAAGCTTTATATGTCACTTAAAGGACTCTGGCTTTTATTTTTCATTTCCTTGAAACTATCTTCATATTACTCTCTCTCACTCCATTCATAATGCCACCCTCTAGTTCAGATCCTTATCACCATCACTTCAGGAATGGACTACAGTGAAAAGCATTAACTAACCTCTGCCACCAACACAGGCCAATATACATCTACCACACTAATCTTTCTTAAAGTATTGTTATCATCATGTCACTTGACTAATCAAAAACACCTAAGTTTCTTATTTACCACTTAATTCATGAAGTCCACATTCCTCTGTTTGCAGTTCTAGGTCTTCCCTAAACTGATTCACTGCATATTCACTCCAGAAAATGTGATCTCCTGTCTTCTACATGTGCTACTTTCTGTTTTTAAGCACTTTAAAAAAAAAAAAAAAAGCTGCCCTTGAGTAAATCCCAACTCATGGCAAACCAATGTGTTTCAGGAGATCTGCACTCAACAGCTGTAATCATTTGGAAGTAGATCACCAGGCCTTCGAGATACCTCTGGGTGGACTCCAATTTCTCTGTTAGTAGCCAAGCCCTTAATCATCGGTGCTACCCAGGGACATCTTAAGTGCTTTATCCTTATAATATTCTACCTTTAGAATGACCTTAGTTCAACTTTTTTGCCACTGCAAACCTTCCCTATCCCCCACGGTTCAACCAAGTTTTTCCTTCACCATTGTGAATTCTCATTTTGCCATTTGCTGAATTCCTACAACACTTAATCTGATACACTGTAATGGAGCAGAAAATTAAGGGTCATTACCATTAAGACACCAACTTACAGACATTTTTACTTGAGTAATAGTTTGTATCTCTTTTTCATATGATTATCTCCCTGATTAGACTATAAACTTACAGAGAGGACCATATCTTGTGCTGTGTTTCCAAAATAAACTCTGAAGTGGTTGATACTGGACTATAAACACAAAGCAAACATACTGTTTCTTATCTGCCAAAAGACTCAAGTAGTCTCTGCATCACAGTCACTCTGCTAGACTAAGTCTGTCCATGGCAAAGTCAACGTTGGTAAATTCTTAGCAGGATAAAGACAAACTTTATAGTATCTAGAGTCAGATTCCCACGTCTTTTACCTTATTAAGTTCTTTCCGCACTAACAAAACTTCTCCCATATTTACATCAATGGAAAGGTAGTAATGAGGAATGGTTTGCTTAGACTGCATTAACCGCTGTGCGATAACCTGAAACCAAAGACAGTAACAAATTATCTTGACTTGAGACCTTGCCTAATTCAAGGCTCAGTTTGCCCGCTTTACCCACTGCCCAATAAAGTTTCCTCAAGCATTATTAGAATTGACAGATGAAAGATATCATAACTTAGCAACTTGTAGTACTATTTCACCAGAACACACTGATTTGCTTATTCTCACTGACCAAATTCAACATTCCTGAAAGTAATCATCCAAGATTCCCAACTAAAAAAAAGCCTCTGTTAGGGTTTTTAAACCATGCAATGCATCAGTAAATGTAACAGTGCCCTCAACAGTTTTAGTTTCAGATTATGGTAATACTCTTACTCGGCGAATGTTGCTGATTGGGATATCTGTGAAGACACCTGTTGGAACTGGTGCCACTCCTGGACCTGGGGGAGACACTACAGCTGCTGGGGCCTATGGGAGAAAAAACAAACAACAAAAATGCTTTTAGTAACTGTGGCTCAATCTAGCATGACAATCCAGCAAAGACTGTCAGTGATTCTTTTACATATAGTAAAGTAAAAACAAAAGTATTAGAGAAGAACAGTTACTTCTATCACGAAGGATCAAAAAACTTGTTTAACAGTTTTATTTCCTTTTTACTTAGAATTCTTAAATCATGTTTTATGTTATCCTTCCTTGAACTATAGTATGCTTTAATGACTAGTTTATGTCAAAATAGTTTTGTTTTTGCAAAATAATCTTTAAGAAAAGCAACCTAAACATTCTTAAATTGCAAAGAGTAAAAGATAAATACAAATCAGTTATCCTGAACGATGTTACAAAGAAAAAATGACAGATCTTTTATCCTAAAAGGAAACATCTAAACTGAATCATTTTCCTTACTTTTAGTTGATTATCTTGGCACCTGAACCTTCAAACTAAAGTTGGCTATATGGATTTAATTCGTGTGTGAACTAATACCTCAAATCTCAATCAACTTGCAAATATGCTTTTAAAAAAACTGGGGCTAGATAATTTCAAGGGACAACTACATCAAATGGCATAAGAAAGGTTTTTTTTTATTATGAGTTAAGTGAAAGTAAAAAATCCAAATTAAATTTGCATGTCTGCGTATCTGCAGCTCCTTCTGCTCTCCTTGCCCAATGACAGCACACTCCTCCTTTTCATTTTATATACATCATATCCTCTTAACAATCTCCTGTCCCCTCCTTTCCACCCCATCCTCTCCCTTCCAGTAAGAGGCCAGTAGGACAGCACCCCATAGATGCAAAGAACTGTCACACTGCATCCCCAAGTCCAGTCCATTCCTGTCCAAATAGTTGACCTCAGTAATGTTTTACAGTAAGGCACAGCAGCAGGTCCAGGGACCATGCTCCCAGGGGAACCCCAGGCCTTCGGATCATCAGCTGCAGTCTTTTAGTGGAGTTCTTGAAGTGCACCTCTCTTTTTTCTTGTGTTGTCCACTGGGACTCAACATTGTGTGCCCCATCACAGCTATCTTTGGTGGTGGCCAGGTGCCTCTGATTCTTCTAGTCACATGTTAATATAGTCATCCATTCACATGGGTCCTTCTGTCTCCTGGGCTCTTTTTCCCTCATGTCTTTGTTACTCTTAGGTGATCGTCTGTTCCAGATGAGTGGGTACCATTTGGGGTACCTCAGCTGGCAGCTTGTGAGCTTTTAAGACCCCAGATACCACTCACCAATATGGGGTGCAGAAGACTCTCTTAGCAACTGGCTAGTTATGCCAATTGGCCTCAATGTCCCTTGAGAGAATGGTCCCCAGACCACCACCCCTGCTACTCCATCCTTGCAGTACTGGGTTAAGGATTAGAAGAGTTTTCAGTTTATGCTGAAGTCCAGTTAAGCTGATCTTCTTTCTAAAGTGTGCTGTCACTGCTTTCACCCAACCAAATTTCTTATCAACTGTCTCATTCATGACTAGCCTTCTCCCTCCCTCCCCTTGACTGCAGCCACCAGAGTCTTTTCTACTGTACATGTGTCTATTTTTAAGTCCTTATAATAGGGATCTCATACAATATCTGTCCTTGTGCCACTGACTGATTTCACTCAGCATAATATCTTCCAACTGAAACCAGGTTATGAGATGCTTTGTAAAATCATCATTGTTCTTTATCATTGCATAGTTTTCCACTGAGTATATGTACCATAGTTTGTTCATTCACTCCTCTGTTGTTGGGCATCTGGGTTGATTTCATCTTTTAGCTATTGTGGATTGTGCTGCAGTAAACATCTGTGTCCATGTATCTGTTCATGACTGCCCTTGATTATGCTGGATATAAAATGGCATACCTATTTCCAGCTTTCTAAGGAAGCGCCAGATTGCTTTCCAAAGAGATTTTTACCATTTTGCAATCTCACCAGCAGTGTGGGAGAATTCCAGTCTCTCCACAGCCTCTCCAGCATTTGTTTTGTGTTTTTTGAATGATGGCCAACCTTGTTGGGGTGAGATGGTATCTCCCTGTAGCTCTGATTTGGATTTCTTTAATAGCTAATGATTGTGAGCACTTCCTCATGTATCTTTTGGCTACCTGGATGTCTTCTTTGGTGAAGTGTCTGTCCATCTCCTTATGCCCATCACTCAATTGGCTCACTTACCTTTTTCTTGCTGATATATTTTTTCATTCTTTTTATTTTTTTATTATAATTGAATGAAAATGTACAATCCTATATAAATCTGCATGCCCACCTATGTGCAGCTTCTGCTGCTCTCCCTGTCTGGTGACAGCACACTGCACACTCCTCCTCTCTGTTCTATACATGTCATAATCTCCCAACAATTTCTACTCCCCTCCTCTCCACTCTCTCCCCTACCTCCTATAAGAGGTCAGCAGGATGATATCCTATATATGCATGAAACCATAAAGTGCACATATGATATGGTCACTCTGGGTCCCAAGTCCAATCTATTCTTGTCCAATGAGTTGACCTCCATTATGATTTATGGACAAGGGCAGCATCAGAGCCAGAGGCCATGCTCCCAGGGGAACCCCGAGGCCCCTAGACCATCAACTGCGGTCTTTTAGTGGAGATCTCATGGTGCACCGCTTTTTATTCTTGTGTTGCCACTGAGACTCAACTTTGTGAGCCCCATCATGGCTATCACTGGTGATGGCCAGGCACCACTCAGTTCTCCCGGTCACATGTCAATATAGTCACCCACTCACATGGGTCTGTCTGTCTTCTGGGTTCTTTTTCCCCTATGTCATTTTGGTCCTTGGTGATCATCTGTTCCTGCTGAGTTGGGACCATCTGGTATATCTCAGATGGCAGCTTGGCAGCTTTTAAGACCCCAGACGCCAGTCACCAATGTGGGATGCAGAAGATTCTCTAATTTTTGGCTGGTATTTTGCCATACCTTGCATATTATGGAGATCAGACATCAGTCTGTCATGTAGTTGCCAAATATTGTTTCCCATTCTGTAAGTGGTCTTTTAATTCTTTTGATAAAGTCTTTTGATAAGCAAAAGTGTTTGATTCTTAGTAGTTCCCATTTAGCTACTTTCCTTATGTTGGGTGTGTTTGAAGTCTTTCTAAGCTCTGTATTAAAGCTTCTGTTGTTGACCCACAGAGTTATTTTTAAGAAAATGTTCTGCATTCCACTTTGGTAAGTGGCATCTGGGGTCTTAAAGGCTAGCCAAGTGGCCATCTAACTAGCATCAATCGGTTTCAACCCACCTGGAGCAGAGGAGAAGACATAAGGAAAATATGAGCCCAAGAGACAGAAAGGGCCATATAACCCAGAGACTACATCACCATGAGTTTAGAAGAACCAGATGGTGCCCAGTCATCACCAATGACTGACCTGACAGAGAACACAACACAGACTCCCTGACACAGCAGGAGAAAAATGGATGCTCAGAACTAGAACTCTATTAAAAGACCAGACTTGATGGTCTACAGACTAGAAGGTCCCCAGAAGACATTACCCCTGGACTCTCATTTAACTCAGAGCTGAAACTAGTCCTGAAGCCAACTCTTCAGAAAAAGATTGGACTCAACTATAAGATATAAAATGATACTAGTGAAGGGTATGATTCTTGGGTTAAGCATATACATGAGGGTAACTGAGTAGTTCCTGTCCAGATGTGAGATGTGAAGTGGAGATGGAAAGAAGCTGGCTGAACAGAGATGGGAAATACAGGATGTAAAGGAGGAGTATGTTGTCACAGGATGGGGAGAACAGCTAGAGTTACACAGCAGTGTGTGTGTGCAAGGTTTTGTATGACAAATTGACTTGGATTGTAGACTTTCACTTAAGGCACAACAAAAACTCAGTGCTGTCGAGTAGGATCCGACTCATGGCGACCCTAGAGGCCAGAGTAGAACTGCCCCATAGAACATTTAAGGAGTGCCTGGTGGATTTGAACTGTTGACCATTTGGTTACCAGTGGAAGCACTTAACCCACACAACAAAATATTTTTTTTAAAAAAAGCTGAATGAGGATATTCAGTATCACTACTAAAAAAAAAAAAATTGCAACTTACATCAGTGTCTTACCAAGTATGTCAGCTTTGATTTTTTTGTACAAATGACAGTGCATTTGTACCTGAATACTGCTAAGCCACTGAAATTAGACATAAGAAAGCATTCTCTGGCTAGGCATAAATCACATGAAACAGTTTAACCTGCAAGACAAGACACTTTGAAAGGAATAAACTACCAAAAAAAAAAAACAAAAAACTCACAGGAGCAGCTTTGGTAGGCACAAAAGAGTCGATGTCTTTCTTGATGATTCTGCCATCTGGTCCCGTCCCTGGAAGAGATAAAGACACACAGAACCAAATATGAGTGCATACAGTTGGTCCCCCAAATAGATCATCAATATGCCGTCATTCATATGCAATCCTAAGGGATTTCCACAAGAAACACTCTGAAGGGATCACAGCCTTCAGTCTTGCCCCATAAAGTTCCCTCAGAAAAGAACATCAACTTTTGTCAAGTATTAATTTTAAATCATAGAATACCTAGCTTGATCTATTGTAGTTCTCTTTCTAGTATTATTTGATCTTTTCTTATTTAGAGTTTCATCTAATTAAAAATTATGCTTGATTTTTTTCATCTTTTTACTTTCAAATTTAGAAATACTAACACAAAGATAAGGCTGATTATAATTTGTACCCCCAAAAGGAGGATTAGCTATTTCCTCCTGATCCATTCCAAAAGACCTTTTTGGAACTGACAGATCTCATTTGAGTCCTAGATACACTTAGCCATCAAGAATTTCCTTTGTACAGAATCAACATGATGACAAATATTTTGGACAAACTGGGAAAATCAATTTTTTTCAATTTTGGTCCCAAGAGAACAGTTAAATAACATAGGTAACTTTCAAATGCAATTATTTCATCTTTAGAGCCACTCAGTCTTTATGTGGTGTCTATTACCCTTGGTTGTGTGATAGCAGCCCAGACTCTAAACTGGCATGACAAAGAAACAGGTGCAATGCCATACACTGGGAGGGCAGGAAGGGTCTTCAGCATTCTCTCAATATACTTACTTTTAATTTATCCAATATTACACCCTCTTCCCATCCCAACCTCTCAGGATTAATTTTAAACCCAAGTAGCTAATCCTGAACCTTAATTCTAAGAAGATTCAGAATTAAGATATTAGAATATCTTTTACATTGGCAAACGTCTAGAATAAACTTGTTCAAATTGATTCACCTTCCCCCAAGGCAGACTTTTAAAAGGGCTCTCGTAGTGTGCAGTTCTTCCCAACTCCTTTCCTTCATTATGAAGGCTGAGGAGTTGGCTAGGATTGTGTTTATCCTCACCAGGAGTTCTAGAACAGAGGTTGCAGTACTCCCCTGTTAGATTCTCCTCCTTCAAAAAAGACAGAAGTTGTAACTTCCCCTTATAACCCAGGGTGGCTTAGCCACCGCAGGCCCTCAAGAGAAAGAAACCTGTAGCACAACAAGCCTCAGCCACCTACAATTTTTAATTTCCTGAATACTAGCAGTTATCCTATTTCCCAAAAGAAGGACAATAAGCCACTCCAAAGGAACACAGTATAAAGGAACACTGGACTAAGATCAAATGTGTAGGGTCCTTGTCAAACACACACCAGACACATGATCAGTCACTTAATCTCATCTTGTCTTCAGTTTCCTCATCTGTAGGTTGGGGATTATAATATCAGCCCCTCCTCACAGGATACTGTGAGAGCAAGATTGGATAGCAATATGAAAGTGCTTTGCACTAGAAACAGAAAATATATTGGTATCTTTGAGACAAAACCAAACTTTAAACATCAGGATTTAGGCCTTAACAACAATTTCTCCCATGCTAACATTCTGATCAATTTTGCTCAATAATCTAACCCCCATTTAACTTTCCTTGTAGTATTTCCTTAATTTTTTTTTTTTTTTTTTAATCTCACACCTCAGCGTCCTCAGGATCAGGATATAGGGGTCCTCTTTGTTCCTCATAATCATTTTCAAATTATTTCCCTTTTCCTCCTTTCAAAAATCTCAACTCCCTTTCAAATTCTTGCCACCTGGCTATATAATCTACTTCCCTCTTTGCTATCTCTCATCCACGAATTCACAATTACTACCCTTCATTCACATTAAGCTGAATCCTGGTGTGCTGTTCTTGTGACCAAAACCTATCCAACCCCTAGGCTTACAGGTTCTTTCACCTACTCATTTTCAGCTTTTCCCTCCCACCTCACAAGAGTCCCCTCAGCTCCTAAGGTTAAATTCTAGACCTTGTTATTTCCAGTAACCATGTTTGAAATGTGAATTTCAGAAAACCCTCTCACTTGTTCCCATCATTGATCCTTTGCTCATTAGACTTTCTCCTCTCCTCACTGCAAAAATCTCTCTACCCTGATCAAGATCAAAACTCTACTGACCCGTGGATTCTTATTATCCACTCTCTACTTCATCTTCCCTTTCTTCCTTACCCAGCTTAGATTCCATATATTATCATTTTAATTACTCCCATGTAAAACTCTAAAACAACTTTTGTCTTTTCCAAGCCAAAACCTTAACAGCTTAATGTTGCTAGAGAAAAAAATTACACATGTGGACTGGCTGACTAGCTTAGTCATGAACCTAAAATGGACACACAAAACTACCCAGAAATTCAACTGTCTTCCCTTCTCTGTCTCTGAGATGACTACTTCACAACCTCTCTAACCTCAGACCCCTGCACACTCACTCTCCAGCTGACATGCTCATTTCATGCTTTATTGATCAAACAGAAGCAAAAAGTAAATTCCTATCTTCCACCACCAAACCTACACACCCATCCCATATTCTCTGTCCTGTTAAAGTTGACAAATATTCCTATTTCCTATGAAAGACCAATCCCATTCCTTCTTACATTCTTAAGAACTTTGTTCCATGCCAATTATTCTGTCTTTCTCCCTCTCTACATCATTAACTTATTGCTTTCTATCAGACTAGTGGATCACAATTGGGGCAACCTACCCTCCCCTTCTCCAAGGGATGTATGACAATGTCTGAAGACATTTTGGGTGTCATAACCGGGGGTGGCCCACGAGGGGATTGTTTTACTGCCATTTAGTGAATGTTGTTGTTGTTAGGTGCTGTTGAGTCTGTTCTGACTCACAGCAACCCTATAGGACACAGTAGAACTGCCCCATAGGGTTTACAAGGAGCACCTGGCAGATAGGAACCACCGACCTCTGTAAACAGCTGCAGCACTACACCGCTTGGCCACCAGGGCTTCCCATTTAATGAACAGAAGCAGAGATGTTGCTCAGCATCCTACAATACACACCTTTACATGTCCCATACAAAGAGTTATCTAGCCCAAATGTCAACTGTGCCATGGTTGAGAAACTGTACTCGGTTTGTTTCACTACCACTCATCCTACAGGCCCTCTCTTGAAGCCACATTCTCCATCTATTTCCATGACTGTCTTCGTGGAACAGTTTCTTGAATGAATTGTTCACAACATTATCTCTACCTCTTCATCCACTTTTTACTTTCCAGCCTACAGACTAACTTCCACCCTACCATTCTTCCGAAATTACTGTTGTCAAGTACCTATATCCAATACTTGGCTAAGTTCTGTTTCATACTGCATCTTTCCATTTCTTTCCATCTCCACTTTCACCACCTGGTCCAAATTACCATCATCAGCTCTAGCAACAGCATCACCAAGACCTTAGCCACTACACCATCAGGTTCCAAACAGTATTTAGCAAGACCTATAGGGAACTTAAGGGGCTCTGGTGGTACACTGATTTAACTGCTCAGCTGCTAACAAAAGGTCAGTGGTGGAAGACTACCAGCCACTCCACAGGAAAAAGATGTGGCATCCTGCTTCTGTAAAGGTTACAGACTTGGAAACACTCTGGGGGCAGTTCTACTTTCTTCTATAGGATAACTATGAGTCAATCAACTTGACAGCAATGGGTTTGGTATAAAGCCCTTTGTGTTTTCACCCTTAATTTCTCTCCAATCTCATCTCCCACCATTAGATCCTCTGTTCACTAGCTTCCTTTATGTTGCTTAAACACGCAAAGGTCTTCCCCACTTCAGACTGTGTACTGCTGGTCTCTCTGTCCAAAATACTCCTTCCCTAGTTCTTCACGTGACTCTCAGCTTACTCCTCTCTTCTTTCAGGTCAAATCAAATGTCACCTCATCAGAAAGGTCTTCTCCAACCACCTCGTCTAAACGTAATCATGCCTGCTTATTTATCTACCTACCCCATCACTCAGTAATATATCACTGTTTCTTTCTTAACATGAAAAAAAACTTTTCAATGCTGAATTATTATTATAATTATTATACATTATATAATATATAATATACTATACATAGTACATGATATACAGTATATATTAATACTGTGTTGTGTATTATATAACATACAATACATATTAATGTTAACATATATTAATATTAATATATATAATATTAATACATATTAACATGTGTTGGCTTTGGCATTATATTATACATATAACAATATATTACAATATCTAATATATAATTATACCTAATGTAATATCAATGCATATTAATGTCTTGTTATATTACATATAATTGTATATTATATCATATATGTAATATATGATATATAATTATAATTGTTATATACTAATAAATTATTATTATTATAGCTAACACCTTCATATGCTTTCTCCAAGTGTTTTTTAAATAAGAACACAATCCTCACAACCCTCTGAGGTATTACTTTCACATACACACATTTGCCCAATGTGATATAGCTAGTATATAGCAGAGATGAGTTTCAAATCCAAGCATCTCAGCTACAGAGCCCAAACTCTTAACTTTTATGCTATACTCCCTTTCTGTTCATTTAATTGTTTCTTACTGGTAACATAAGTAACTTAACAACTGAAATCTTGTCTTATTCTTCTTATGAACAAGTATGTGATACTTGTACTCAGTGAGTAGTTCTTGAAATAAAAAAAATCACCTAACTATGCTCACATAATAAAAATGGGATTTTTTCTACTTCTATCTTTAGCAAAGTAGGCAGTGTTGCTAAACACCGGATAAATACTCCTTTATTTACATTAATTCCTGAGATGCAATTTTTAACCAAGTCTCTCTTTCTCTTAAAATATATAAACATACTTAACCCTCATATTGCTGTCCCTGATTGTAACCACATATACATAAAGAAGGGCAACATTAGCAAAATGATATTCAGATAGAACAGGTCTTCCAATATTATCAGTAATAATACTGAGGTCAAAAAACATCTCCACAACATCCTGTAGTTGTGTCTTAGAAGTGGCTTGCTTTCTACCCAGAAAAATGAAGATTACAGACAGATGATAATCAGCACTGAGTGCCCATAACTGGGCAATTAAAGAAATAACCATATTCCCTTTAATGATGGCAGTACAGTAAAACAGAAGGCAGGGTAGGTTACTGAACAGAATGTAGGCTTTTGAGTTAAACTGCTATAGATTTACATCTCAACTTTTTACTTAACAAGAAGGGAGAGCTCTTAAAAGTCTGTTTTATTACCCCCCAAAAAAACCAGCAAAAATAATTGTTATCTCAAAGACCAGAACACCCCAAACCAAACCCATGATGTGCAATTAAATGTGATGAATGAAATGCAGTAAAGGGGAAAATGATTATTTCTGATAATAATTACCATATAGCACCAGTCATCAAACTAGGTTTCAGAAATAATTGTTTCCTTTTCAAAATAAGTGTCTTCATAACATTACATTAAATTTGAGCTTAAGTTTAGTTTAAAAACATTTAGTGCAATAACAACATAAGCAACTAACATGTACTGAGTAACTGGTACATGTTGGGTACCATTTTGGAAACTCTAGTGACATAGTGGTTAAGTGCTACAGCTGCTGACCAAAAGGTCGGCAGTTCAAATCCACAAGGCTCTTTGGAAACTCTATGGAGCAGCTCTACTCCACCCTGCAGGGTCACTATGGATCAGACTCAACTCAACAGCTGTGGTTTTGGTTTTGATTTGGATACTGTTCTAAGTATTTTCCTTGTAAGCATTTCATTCTCAAAATTCTATGTAATGCATACCACATATTATAGTATTTTACAGATGGGAAAACAGATAGGTTAAGTGATACACCTAAAGACACACACACAAAATGATAAAGTCAGGATCTCACTTTTAGATGGTCTCATTTCAAACCCTGTGCACTTAGTACTAAGCTATGCTTTCTTACCCATGATTGTATAGTGGTTAAATACTACAGCTGCTCATCAAAAGGTCAGCATTTGACCCTACCAAAGGACTCCTTGGAAACTCTACAGGGCTGAGTTTCTACTCTGTCCTACAGGAAAGCTATGAGTCAGCACTGACTCAGTGGCAACAGGTTTTGCATACCCTCTATTTGGAGACGAAAGATGAGTAACACACCTTCCCTTGCCCTCAAGGGGAACTGGCTCAGTTTTACGTGAAGTTTCTTCTTTTAAATCACTTCAAAACAACCCAACTTCATATTTTATTTTGGTTTGTTTCTTGCTTATTGCCAGTCAGTCAACCTAGCACTAACAGAAATTTCTTCATATTATACAGTCAAATTCTATTAACCCACCCTTCCTGAATAAGCACCTTACACTTTCAGCTATCACCAACAATTAAGCATGGTTCATATGAATAGAATAGAATGAAAAAAGGTAAAAAACTGTACAGTAAATTCTAGGCAGACTAAATAAGGCACAGTAACAGCTACCTTACTATGTACTGGCAGTAATCAACATATTTCCCTCCCTCATCCATCTCGCCATTATGCTAATTAAAGGGACTATAGTTGTAGTTGCTAGTCTTAAGGGGAAAATTCAACTAGATTTTAACTTTACAATCCCATTCCACAGAAAGAGACTTACCTTTTACTTGTGCAAGGTCAATCCCTTTTTCTGCTGCCAACTTCTTTGCAAGTGGGCTAACAAACACCCTCCCCTTTGGTCCAGCAGGAGTAGTTGGGCGGGCAGCTGGGGGCACAGGGGCTACAGGCTGAGGAGCTGGAGGAACAGTGGTCACCTTTTGAAAGAATGTACAAAACTGTTTAATTTCCCATTGCAAAGACTGATCTGAAAGACTGAGAAGTTACAGTTAATAAGAACTCAAAAGTTGTTTTAATAATTTTCATCTTCTATCCAAAGATCATAATGCAGTTTTGTTTCCTTCTTGTACCAACATAGCAACATAAACAGCAAAAACAATACTTTGAGACAGAAAAATGTCAAGTTATCTTATTCCATAACACAAAGAGGTGTGGAATTTAATACTGCTGACCAGTGTTTGCAGCCTTTCTTTACTTGCTGCCTCTTTACTCTCATTCTTTTACCTCTCCAACTTTTTTATAATTGGAGAATCAAAATTATGCTGGAATATTCCATACTGAAAAGAATCTGAAGAATAAATCAATACTACTACTTGCTAGCTCCTTAAGAATGCATGATAGAAATCAAGTTTTCTCTGAAATGAGTAACTATAGTTACATGATTCTAGCATCTGCAGAAGCCTTTATTTTAATGTTAATCTATGCTTAAGTTCATATAAGTTCATGTGAAACAGGTGAAACCATTTGACATACTTAATATCAAATCATGTTACGTCAAAATTCCAATGAATTACAAATAATATGTAAATATCAAGAGAACTGACAGTAGTGGAGATCATAAATTTTATAGAAAAGGGATAACCATGAGATCTACAGCTAAAGCAGAAAGAGAACAACCAAAAAAAACACTGCTGTCAAGCCAATTCTGACTCACAGCAACTTTATGAGACAGAACAGAATTTTCCCACACAGTAGCCAAGGAGCATCTCTGAATTGCTGACTTTTTGGTTAGCAGAAGAGCTCTGAACTACTATGCCACCAGGACTCACCAGAAAAAGAATATCACATAAATACCCGGAACTTCACTGTGCTTTAGGTTCAGCAAGACTCATGACAGTAAGGGATGAAAAAGCTAGGAGGATGAACAGCCCACTGCCATATGCCTGATAACCAAATTGAAACCAAACCTGTGGCCATCAAAGTCAACTCTGACTCACAGCGACACTACACGACAAACCATAACCATGTCACAGGATTTCTAAGGCTGTAACATTTACAGAACCAGACTGCCAAATCTTTCTCCCTTGGACCCGCTGGTGTGTTAGAACCATAAACCTTCGGTTGGCAGCTGAGTGCTTAACCACTGTGCCATCAGGGCTCCTTATATACCCTATAAAACCAAAACCCATTGCCACCAAGTCCATTCCAATTCTTAGTGACCCTGTAAGACAGAAAAAATCTGCACAGTAGGGTTTCAAATGAGTGGCTGGTAGATTCAAAATGCTGACATTTTGCTTAGCAGCCAGCCAAACACTAATGACTGTACCCTATAAAAACAAAATGAAAACCCAAGTATGTTGCCATCAGCCTCCTAAATGTTAACTATCTCCTTTTCTGTATCAACAGAATCTTAGGAACCTGAGAATTCATCTTTTCACCCCTTCCATTTAGAGGTGAATAAGACTGTTCCTTCAGCTCTATTAAAAGACCAGAACTGATGGCCTGGCAAACCTGGAGGGTCCCCTGAGAACATGGCCCCCAGACCTGCTGCTAGCCCAGACCTGATACCAGTACTACAGCCCACACTTTAGACAAAGAATGGACTGAACTTGGGGACACAGAGTGATATATGTGTTGCATGTAATGGTTTCTTTTTAGAAGAGGGAGGAGAGGGTGGAGAGGATGGGTCAAGTGTTGGTTAAGTGGACACTGCAAATAAGGAATGAAAAAAAAGAGTGTGCTGTCACAGGGTTAGGAGAGCAGATAAGAGTTGCAAAGAGGCAGATACTTAGGGTTTTATAGGGAAAATTGACCTGGATTGTAAACTTTCACTTAATCACAATAAAAAAATTTTAAAAAACAAACAAAAACAGACTGTTTCTTCAAGTTTCAGAAGTATACCTACCGAGGGTGGGGTGGGTGGTGTTTGGGGTTTTAAATCAGTTACTTCGGATGGCCTGTAGTCAGCAAATGCTGGTATATCTGCCTCTTTTTCTACAATGATACAGAGTGGGGTTCCTAGAGGAACATCTCTTGTGCCTTCAGGAATCAGGATTTTTGCCAGGTAACCTTCTTCCTGTACTTCAAAACCTTAGAGAGAAAAACCATTATGATACTTAAATTAGGACTCCATGATTCCTCTAAACTCAAAATTTTTAAATAATAAGACTCTCCTCATTTGAACTAGCTGTGTAACTCTTTCAGAATTCACTTCACCTCTCTGTGTCTGTTCTTTACCTACAAAAATGGGGATAGTAATAGTACCTACCTCACAGGATGATATCAAGATTAAAGGAATTAATCTTTTCTGAGTACTTAGAACAGTATCTGGTACAAAATAAATACTAAATAAGTATTTCTTATTTAGTCTTTACTTTGTATCAGACAAAACTGTGGGAGATTACAGGCAATGATTAGTTCTGAGAGTTGTTCTTAAAAACACTCAGGAAGGGCAGCTCCCCTACAAAGGCCACAGAACCAAGACGACATCAGTTATTAACACTAAAGTCAAAACCTTATAGATTTTAAATTGAAAGTGCTACCAAGCTGGGTAGTGACATAGGTTTTACTCTTGAAATCATTTCTGGAGCTTTTGATATTGGAGTCCTGCTGGCACAGCAGTCAAGAGCCTGGCTGATAACCAAAAGTTAGCAGTTCAAATCTATCAGTTGTTCCTTGGAAACCCTATAGGGAAGTTCTACTCTGTCTTATAGGGTCACTATGAGTTGGAATCCACTAGACAGTAGCAGGTTTGGTTTTGTTTTGTTTATTCCTGGTCTTACAACAAATATTTTAATGTGAAAGAAATACAGCTTTACTAGAGATTCTATGGCCTAACAACTTACGTTTTATTCAGCTGTTTTTCTTACCATGAACCCAAACATGAAAGGTTGAAAAAACACAACTAAAAGAAGCAAGCCATCAGAGGACAAGCTTTGCCTTCTTGATCTTGGCTTTCTACACCATTGCACTTCACCTTGATGAACATAACCCTCAATGAGTCCTTCTATCTTCCACTTGAGAATTAAAATACAATAAAAGACATGTTCAAAAGGGAAAAAACATACCTCAGTGCCACAACAAGAGTACAAATACAGTTCAGTGACAATGGTATTCAAGTTAAACTGCAAAACAAATCTATAATCTCCACTGTTTTTTAAGGAATAGAATCCTTTTTTCTAAGAAAATCTTATGTGGAAGCACAATATGCACAAGAATAAAAAGGACCTGCTCTAGTGGAAATGTGGATGGAGGAGACACAGAACAGAGCCCTTCTCACTAATCTTTCCTCAACCCAAGGTTCCACCAAGGAGTCATGGGGTGCAAAGAGCACAGTCTGAAAACTGCCATTACAGAGAATACCCAACAATCTCCCACTCCAACTGTGGGAAATGGACAGACCTGCACTTAGCAGTGATTATGGGACAGAAGCAGGAAATACAGATTATAAATATACAATTACGTATTTTGTTTGCGAGTACAAATGAGTCAGGACAGGCAACATGGACGTATGAATCACTAGCTGAACAGATATGTACATGACATATACTATTTCATATACATATATACACGTTTATATATACACACACACATATATATATACATACACCCTATTCCCACTGAGTTGATTCTCACCCATACCGATCCTGTATGACACAGAATTGCCCCCACAGGGTTTCCAAGCAGTGTCTAGCAGATTCAAACTGTCAACCTTTTGTTTAGCAGCTGAGCTTTTAACCACTGCACCACCAACCCAAAACCCACTGCCATCAAGTTGATTCTGACTCAAAGCAACCCTACAGAACGGAGTAGAACTGCTCCATAGTTTCCAAGGAGCACCTAGCAGAGTCAAACTGCGAACCTTTTGGTTAGCAATTGTAGCACCTAACTACTACACCACTACAGACTCCATATACATATACAAAACTCTGAAAACAAACTAAACTCTGGTTTCAATTTTCCCCCAAAGTCATCTTAGATTCTTCAGTATTTTCATGCGTTGAAGGCCAACTTCTTCTGTTTCCTCTTTCCTTTTCCCTCCAGGTTTAGACAATGGCAGTTCTGATATAGTTTCTCAGTAACACAACAATTAGTCTAAGAAGCAAACTCTAGCCTAGGAATAATCACTGAAGTGACATATACTTGATTCATCAAATACAGTATACCAAAAAGCAAACCTATTGCCATCCAGTCAATTCCAACTCATAGCGACCCTATACAACAGAGCAAAACCTCCCCATAGTCTCCACAGAGCATCTGGCAGATTCGAACTGCCGACCTCTTGATTAATAGCCACAGCACTTAATCACTGTGCCATCAGGGTATGGAAACAACACATCTGATTTTTTTTTCTCTGAAATGATAAAAAGTATGAATTTAGTTTTGCTATAAAATATCTTATCACAGGGAATGAGTCCAAGTATTATAAAGTTTTCCTGTTATCACTCACTCATAACAGGCTAAGATAGTAATCCTCTTCCCTCATTGGAAAACTCAGTGCCTCAACCATTTAGTAAGAGCTGAAAAAATCTCACCTATGGTGGCCTTGTCCGTCTCTATCTCTGCCAGTAAGTCTCCTTCACTTAGCTTCTCACCCACTTTTTTTTCCCACCTCTGAATTGTACCCATGGTCATGGTTGGAGAGAGGGCAGGAAGAAGCACCTATATAAACAAACACATATCACTGCTTTAGTCTACAATGCTTGGGACACAGTAGCACTCAGATAGGCTTGCATCATTTTAAGGAATGACAGTGTCCATGACAATGCAAATTCCCATCTGCACAATGCCCCCATAACCACAAGAGCTCAGTGTCTCAACAGCTTCCCCCCAGTTAAGTCATCTTTTTTTTTTAATATTAAATCATCTTTAAAATCATAAGCTTTAAATTAATACCAACACTCGAACTCATCCTGCAAAGTCAAAACAAATGGGGAGATGGGCAAGATTTCTTTCTATGTAAATATTAACTCCTCAATAAATAAGAACAAAGCTTCCTTTTCACCTTTAACACTTAAATTAAGCTGAAACTCTTCAATTGCACACAATGACTTCAGCCCAGACCATGCTGTTCAATTTTTCCTAGGCTCTGTACTTGGCACTTGCCTTTTCACTCATAGAAAACGGCATTTCTCCCAACTTCCCAGGTATCTTTCTCAGATTTTGAAGAGAAAAAAAAAACTAACAATCAGACTTATTATCAAAATAGTCACTTTCACTCCATCAAAATCCAAACATCAGATGGGTTGATCTAAATAAAAAATTGCTTTCTTATTTCTAGGGCTTGCATGTCCACTAAATTTGGATGCTTATTCAGTTATTGTGGGTTTTATTTGCTATCTTGTTAGTTTTCTCTGTATACTAAGCAACAGGATTATGTTTAGTAAAAAAATCATTTAAGTCAGTGACACCTCAGAAAAGAGAAAAAAGTAAAGCCTTAAAACTCTAATTAAAAATAAAATCTTTCTGTTTTCTTACTCTATCTGATTTTTAAATTTAATGAAGCCCAAATTCTCTTTGTAGAGTCTTAAAGGATAATTAAGACACAATTCTTAACACTTTCACACAAAACCAAAGACAGACAATGGTGGGAATAAACTAAGTCTTATGCTATGAGACAAAATTTGCTGAACAGGAGAAAATAAACATCTGAACTGAACAACCAGGCAAAATTCATCATAAATCATTTTTAATAACAGATCAGGGAATAGATCATTACATGCAAAGGAAAAGATAATGCTTATACAGAAATGTCTACAAATAAACTAAGCAAAGGTAAAGTTCTAGTCTTAATCCTTTAAAAAAGAAAATTGCTGGTTGTTTTCCATTTCCAATCTCTAAAACACACAAATACACATAAATAATAACTCTGAGAAACTGTGTTAATAGAGTCAACAATGATTCCTTTTACTGTCTTCACCTTTGTTGCAATGTCATTATATATTTATTCTAACATTTCTTTATCATGAGTTTTCTGTTTTATTAATACAACCAGATTACTTCACCCACTCTTAGATCACCAGGTGCCAAAGGAAAACAAAAACTGAAGGCTTTCAACAGACAATGCCTGAGACTGACTATAAAATTTTATTTATACAGGAAATAGAAATAAGTACCAATCATTCTCAAAATTTGTTAACATAATGTTCTTGAATAAGAAGTTCAAGCATTATCCTCAACATCACATAGAGGCTCAGAAAGGTTAAAGGAACCGTCCAATTTCACACACCTGGTAACAATAACTAAGAATACAAGTTGTTTGCATGCTTACATCTCTGTTTACTCCCAAATGACAGTTTCCAGATGAGGCAGTCACCAGTGAAAAATAATAATAAATAACAAATTCTCTAGGCCAAATGCTCAAAGGCTGAACCTCACCTGCATATGAGTGGGATATGAGCTACCAGGAGCCTGAGCAGAAGGTGAAGGTGGTGAAGGAGTGGCAGCAGGCGTTGGTGCTGCGGCTGCTTGTGGAATAGGTGCTGCTGAAGAATCTAAAGTATAATTTCTAAAGGCCTCAACATCTTCAGGCCTAAGGAAGAGAAAGAATGCATAAATATAAAGGAGTTTTAAAGTGGATTCAGTTACCTGAGAAGTGGTCTTCAGAAATGTTTTAACTCCTTATTTCTCCGTCCTGGGTTAAAATAGCCCACTCTGCACTAATGTTCCACAATACTCAGCATACTACTCACTTTTCAACTGTTATACAGATGATTGCTCCAACTGGGACATCTCTGGTACCTTCAGCAACAAGTATCTTTGCCATATAACACTCTTCCAGGCTCTCAAACCCAACTGTGGCTTTATCAGTTTCAACCTTTCAACACAAAAAGCAGTCTAAGTTTGTGCAACCAGCATGAAGTTTATTAGCTTATAGAACCATACAGCCCAACAGTCTGACATACCCTATACAACAGATTTGAAAGAAGGAACCCTTAAAAAGAAATGCTAGCTAAAGATTAGTTTGGATAGCCACTGACAACTCATCTATCCAATCTTCTCTAATACCAACCTGTAAGAAAGTACCAAGTTTCTTAAGCAAAGTGGGTAACTACTCACCAGAAACCTAATGCTCAGTTTAGTTAAGTTAGTCCTTTCGACCTTGCCTCCGTTGTAAAACAACTTACCTCTGCAATTAGTTCACCCTCGTTGATTTTCTCACCTTCCTTTTTCTCCCAGCGGGCTATGGTGCCTGCCTGCATTGTTGGAGAAAGGGACGGTAATGGAACCTAGAGGAAAAAAAGGAGAAACAATAACTTTAAAAAGCGTAACCTAATTCTCAGTCTAGTGTGAAGTTTCATTCAATCTGATTTCATCTAATGCAAAGTTTACTGTCTCATTACACACTGACAATGTCAGTTCGTGTCTATCAGAAGCTCACACTCTCCTGTTGACAGGCTTCCTGCTCCACTGTTCCGTGGGTGCCACAGAGCAAGAAACTCAGCGGAGCTTGGGGGCTCTTCTTTCAATGAAGAAGCCAGCTCAAGAACAACAGCAAAGCTGGGTTTATTTCAGAAGCGGCAATGGCAGATACTGTAAGGGGCGTAGAAGATCACTGGGGTCTCAGGAACGTTCCGAGGACAAGCTAGCCTTGAAAGATAACGGGGTCCACGAAGGACGGGCTGGGGGCTTACCTTCTGATGAGGGGGAAGAGTATAACAACGGCGGCCAGACGACCCCAAAAGCTGCAACAAGAAGCGGTTCCGTGGCGTGGAACAAGACCTGGGGCTCCAGGTGCAGAGTGCCCGGACCCTGCCATACCCTGTGGTCGTGCTGTTGCAAGGAGCCGGAGCCGGGCCAGATCGCGGGGTCACGCACACAGCTCCAGGTCCCTCCCTTAAAGCTGTGCATAGAGACCCGAGTCCCGCCCTTGGGGCTGCACTCTGGGCCCGCTGAGCACAGACCCGCCACATAACGCCACAGACCCCCACAGCCTAGCCCAACGCCTTCTCCGGAGTGACCTCTCCAAGAGCAACGAGACGCTGCCGTCAGCCACGCCGCGCAGCCGCACTTTGTCGTAAAACGAGCCGGAGGAGTCTGCCTACGCACTCGCTAGGCTGGGAAGGTGTAGTCCGCCGGCGCGTCGTTCTGGGAGAGCCGGGGAGGGGGCCGGAGAACGAGGACTGCTTTAAAGTTGCTGGGGCAGGAACCTTCCAGCCTAGCCAACGCAGGCAGCAGTTTGGGAGAAAGGAGGTGGAGAGGGGTCCGAGGAGGTAGGGTTCGAGGAATGTCATTCTCTAAAGGTTTAAGATCTGGCGTAGGAGATGTGAAGGGCACAGTCAGAAAGGAGAGGCCTGAACAAGTGGAAAGCGCTGGCCTAACAGAGTGAAGCCGAGTGAGCTGAAAGGCTGGGCTGAGATGCCTGGGCTATTTTTGTGGAAGGGGAAGGGGAACGGGAACGAGAGCCTCGGGCCAAAGGGCACCAAGAACCAACCGAGGGGAGCTCCCCGTCTTCAGGCGACGTGCCCTGCGCCTCCAGTTCTTCAAGGACGACCGGGCTTAGGCTCTGTCCCTCGCCGGCGTACTGGATTACCCAAAACCAAGCCCCCTGCGATGGATTCAGACGCATAGCGACCCTGTGACGGAGACTGCATTTCAGGTTTGTTGCCCAAGTGGAAACGTAAATACACGGATTTTCCAGCTAGATGGTGTGAAGAACAGCTAAGTGGAAGACACATGTTCTCTGAAGATAGTTTATAAAATAGATTTGCTTTAACCCCAGATTTACCATAAATTGGTTTAAATAGCATAAAGTTATTGTTTTAAATACTTCATACCCAAACTATCAGCTGGTGAGGGCAGGATCTTGTCTGTACTGTTCTTCAGTGTATCTGCGGTATTTATTAATATTAGTTGCTGTCCAATGTCGGGTTTGATTCATGGCGAACTAAACATTGCCTGACCCTCAACCATCTGCATGACTGTTTCTTAACGACCGTTGATATAATTAATGATTTAAAACAGGGAATTGGAAGGCAAATGAGGACAGTCGCGGTTAGAGATTTAGATGTATGCAACATTTAAACTGAAGTGATAAATGAAGCCAACTTACGTTTTGGGGGGACAGTTTTCAAAGAATCTCTTACAGAATCTATTATATGCTTCTGGCTGTTGCATTACAGACTTTTATAGTTTACATTCTCAGGTCCTCATTTGTTTGCACACCTATGTATAATTTCAAACGAAGCGCAAAATCAATGAATTCTCTGATTGTATAACCTATTTTGTGCTTCCATAGAAATGTCAAGAGCAGATTATCTCTGGCAATAAAGTAATCCTTATCTTCACTCTCCAAGTAGAGAATAAACATACTATCACAGAGATCACTTGAGATTTACTTTTAATAAATGTAAATGGTTTACTGATTAATCGTAATAAAAGCAAGTGAAGATGATTAACGATGCTTAGTTTGCAAACTCCATTTTATTCATAGTTTTTTTTTTTAAATTAGTACACAAATCTCTGGTACATACAGACAGTTAAAACTGGTTATCACTGATAATGAGAAACTTTGGCTGTAACACAGTCTTTATGGAAACATACCATAAAACAGAAAATACACAGAAATCTCTTTGAAAGTAATGGCTGCAAACATCCATGTTTCTAAGAAAATATAACTTTACATATATATGTATTTTAAGCAAGCTATACTTTTTACATAAATTCAGACATAGGAGGAGTGTGCAATAATAATACTTGTTTTATGGGAAAACATGAAAATATAATTATGACCTAAGTGCCTTTTAGTACTTAAGAGTCCTCTTGGATTAGATGTGCTGCATAGAGCTAGTTTCCCTAATTTACATCCATCCTGGCCAAAAAGAGCTGTAAAGTTGGTAAGTAGTTAGAATTGCCATTACACAGTGAACTGAACACAGATTCGTTAGGCACAGACTGTAAAGTGTTCCAATCCCAGCTAATTCAGGGAACTGAACAAGAGAAAAGTCATCAGTTTTAAAGGCGACTTTTTAAGGGGGCAATGCTATGCAGAAGTCAAAGATTCCCAGAGTGCAGCCACCCAGGGCATCCAAAAAGACTATTCAAAACAAAAAGAAGTTATGAGCGCTCCTCCTCAGAAGGCTTCTCTCCCTTCAGAAACTAGAATGAGGATCACCACCACATTCTACACAAGAGATCACGCAGTAGGGATGCTTAGTCATTACCCATGCTAAACCAGACAGAGGCAAAAAAAAAAGTCTCATCCTGTCCCCTGAACTTCTGTTTTTGACAGAGGCACTGAGGCCATGTAGTTCTTTTTCCAAAGGACACAGAGATACATTAGACAAACAAGATAGAGAACCTTGAAATTTTCTCCAAGAAGTTAAATTCCACATAATAATAAGACCGCCAAAAAGAAACTGACAAGTAAAAATGAATTTAGGAGTCAGATATTCAAGAAAAATGGTACTGGTAATAGAATAACAAATCTTGGTCTGATAATCCTCATGCTGTCATACAGCAAAACACAAAAATACGTGAGAGAGAAATCTGTGACATGAGGACTTTTTCTCCAGACTTCCTGGGAAAAATAAATGGAGAATATAGTTTTCTTTACTTTCACAATGGATTATTCTTGCTTTTGACTTACTTTCCCATTCATTTGGATGAGAAATTCTTCAGTAGCAAGAATAGCGGGTACATTTAATGACGTAACTTAAGATGTCTTTTGAACCCCTTCTGTGTTCTAAAGGCGCAATCACATGGATTACATAACATTGCCTCCACAACTAGAACTGGCAGGTAGAATCAGAACAGGAAGTAGTTGTAATCAGTATACTTGTAATAAAATAACACTTGTTTGACACCATGGGGTGGTAAGAGGAGACTGTATAAAAGATACCGGGTTCCCTAAAAAATGGATACTGTATACAGAATGTGAGAATAAGAACTCACGCTCAAGTTATAAAAATAGACATGGTTCTCAGACAAAAAGCAAATGAATATAAAAGAATTCTCTAAACATGAGCTATTTAAAAAGACACACCTATATAAAAGAACAAGGTGTCATCTCAGAGCTCAGAGAGTAGTCTTGAAATGGCTGGAAAGGGGAGATGAACTGGAGACAGACAGGTCAAGAACCCAGAACTGATCTGTCTGACTCTTGCGGTTGGCAGTGTTCATTGGTGGTCACAGGCAGACTGTTTTGGGGAATACATACATAATAATGGCTGTTTGGGTTGATGATATTTAGTGAGTGAATGAGAAAACCGTGGTTACTAAGTAATTGCTAGAAATGTCTCTCTTCATTCCTACATTTGACAGTGTTGCATATGAGAAAGGATTCTGAGTTTTTTTTTTTAACCCAGAATCAACCCTGCCATTCACAACTCATGCTCCATGCCCCATGGTTTCTACTGTGTGCTAAAGAGTCAGTCTATACTACATATGTAATAGAAAATAATTCCTGTCTTTGAGATGAGTAGGGGCAGACCAGTAATTCATGCTCAATACTCATAAATCACAAAGAAACACTAAATCAATGGTCTGTCTCCTTTTTACTGCAAAGGAGATGCCATGAGCCTGATGGCTAAAGAAAGTCAAAAAGATATGGGTAGCAGCACCTTGCATACCTGCCTATATTTTTAAGGAGCTTTTCAGTCCTTATTCCTTTCAAACACAAAGTTCATCAGCTGGAGGGAAAACAAATGGCTCTAAAGTTAAGAGTCCCCAGAGAAAATTAGCAGTACATGAAATTTGCCCTGTGTGGGCTAAAGGACAAACTGCAGAACCAGTTAAGACATGAGAGTCAGCCTAAGGTCTTAATTATGGTCTTGCAACTAGTATAGAACAACACGGGCAGCCCTTTTTCCATCGAGTCAACAATTGAGCACCATCCATGTCCAGTCCAAAAGGTTAATGACAGGCAGGGCCTTCATCTTTGGTACCACATCGTGAGTTATTCTTGGTTTGCAGTAGCTGCAAGAAAGCAGAAAAGCTGGTACCTTTGCCTTGTCTTGCCTTGTCTGTGAGTACAAATCTGGGACTCTGCTGCAACCACTGAGGCCAATTAAAATAACACTGTAACAGGTGTGATGCATCCAATTCCCAGATTCCAGGTGATAGCAGCCATGCCCCTAAATGGGCAGGATCATCCATCCCCATTGGTTAAGGCCTTCGGTTTGTCGTCCTCAGAGTAAAACAAAACACTGCATTCCCATGGACAAGGAACTCCAGAAGAACCCATAGTCTACATCTGGACAGGGATTTTTAAGTTCCAAATATGCCAGGCACAGAAACAGGACTGGCCAGTGGCCATCACACTTGGAGAAGATTCTGTTTTGGCAGCATGAACTAGAAACTTCTTAGCATATTCTGATTTTAGTCCCCTTTCCTGAGTGAACAGCCAATGAGTGACCTGATTTCACAAGCCCCCGATCTAATAATCAGCATTAATTCTCTCCATGGTCTTCTTCTACCCAGGCTACAATTTTGCCTTCCCATCCAGGGATGGCATCATCATCATGGAAAACCTAGAGAAAGAAAAAGAAAAATAACTGAATTTGGCAGGAAGTCTCACAACAAAACTGCTACTGACAAAAGAAAGCCTTGAGTTAAAAGTCTGTGATTCTCAAAGCAGAGGAGAAGTCAGCACAAATGGACTAAACCCAAAGCTTGGAAATATTCTAAATAAAATCAAACACTTCCAAGGACTAAGTAACAGGGCCAGGGGTCAGGGGACCATGGCTTTAGGGACATCTAGAACAAATGGCATAACAAAGTTTTTTAAACAAATGTTCTAAATCCCACTTTGGTGACTAGTGTCTAGAGGTATTAAAAGCTAGAAAGTGGCATCTGAGAAGCATTAATTGATCTCATCCCACCTGGAGCAAAGAAGAAAGAAGAGCATCAATGACAAAAGGAAAGCCTCAGCTCAAGAGACAGAAAGAGCAACAGACAATAGCAGCATGAGATCACAAGAACTAGATGGTGCCTGACCACCACCAAAGACTGCCCTTATAGTGAGCTCAACAAAGAGTCCCTGACAGAGTGGGAGAAATGTGGGATGCAGAACTTGAAATTAAGTAAAAAGACCAGTCTTGATGTGTAACAGACTGGAGGGTTCCCAGAAGACATGGCACCCCAACTCTGTGTTAACCCAGAACTGAAACCATTCTCGAAACCAGCTCTTCAGACAAAGACCGAAGTGACGTATAAGCCATAAAGTGATACTGGTGAAGAGTTAGCTTCTTAGCTTGGGCACATACAGGAGACTTAACTGGACAGCTCCTGTTCAGAGGCAAAAGGGAATGCCACTGTGTACAGGAGCTGGTCAAATGGATTTGAGAAATAGGGGATGGAAGAGAGGAGTATGTTGTCACAGTGTAGGGAGAGCAGCTAGGATCACATGGCAAAGCATATGTAAGTTTTTGTATGAGAAACTGACTTGAGTTGTAAACTTTCACTTAAACCAAACCAAAAAAGACCAAACCCACTAACTGTCGAGTCAGGTCTCACTCACAGCAACCCTAGAGGTCACAGTAGAACTGCCCCATAGAGTCTCCAAGGAGCACCTGGCAGATTTAAGCCGACAACCTTTTGGTTAGCAGATATAGCACTTAACCCACTACACCACCAGGGTTTCCTTCACTTACACAGAATTAAAAAACAAAAAGAGTTCATGATTGTTTGGTTTTGCCTCTAAAAGTTGCAACTAGTATTAAGTAATGTATATTCATGGTTTACACATGCACGTATCTAACTCTTAGTTCCGAATCTATGAAATAGCAAAGTCATTTCTAACATTGCATATAAACAGTGCAATGTTTATAGAGATCTGTAAAAAATTAATAAATTACTAATAATTACTTTGGGCTTCTTTTATTCATTTCCTAAACCACTAACAGTGATATTAAAATGTTTCATTGAAGAAATCTTTGTAAAATACTGATTTTTTCCCCCAACTTCTTTCATTATGTAATCACATGATGACATCTGCAATACTTCACAATTGAGAACTCTCTTCCAGGAAGACTAAATCTCTGTTTGGCAGATGGATTGTAAAAAGAAATACAGGCTAAGAAACTAGTCTAGGAGTTGTGAATAAGTATAGCTGACTTTTCAGAAGTTCTGTATTTTTATTATCTGAAAAATTACCGTTCCATATATTCACACCTGTTTATTTTGCTCTGTATGAGAAAGGAATTTTCTAGATTTGGTTTTAGATAGAAAAGAGCCCCCAAAACCAAGCCTGTATCTTATGCTCTGTTTTTTTCTCTTAAAACAAACAAACAAACAAAAAAACACAACTTTTTCATTTTAAAAACAAACATTTCACCCTAAATTCTTGGTGAGTGTTCAAAGGCCTGAAACTAATGAAGCATCAGCTTCAGTGACCTTAGTCTAGAGAAAATCAGACAGTTGGTCTGAGATGCTGGGAAATTCTCATTAGAGAAATCAGGTTCTTCTGAGTAATAGCCCTTAAGCAGGAGATTATGGGGTCCACACATGACCAGTAATGCTACCCAGACTCCTCATGCATTCTGTACCTCCTCTTTAACAGTGCCAAACTCAGGATCCAGTGCTTTGAAGTGATAGCGGTGATTCCCTTCCCGGTCAATAGCTGCTTTAAAATCCTTCAGTGTCACCTCTCCCAACCTACAACAAAAGGAGAGAGCACTACAATAGACTGGTAATCAAAAGGTCAGAAAGGTAAGGTGTTAGCTTTATACTCAGGCCCCTGCCAACGTCATTACAGACAAAACTGGAATGGCCTTGTTAGGTCTCTGTTCGTAGTAACCCAATGGATTCTAAAACACAGAAGCTAGGGAACAAGTCATTACTACAGACTGAAAATGGCATTTCATATGGGGTGATCTTAAAATTTTAAATAGATTTATTGCTTCAACAGCAATCAAATCCCTTTTCTCTGGATAGGAAACATAGGATCTCAGAAATCAAATTTGCTGAAAAACAATAAATATGTGTCAGTTCTCTTCATTTTCTGCTCTGCTACAATATTCCATCTCTCTAGGCTGGTAGAATTTAATCCAGTACCACCACCTTTAACCGTCTGTCCTCAGAAAGGCTGCTCTAACCTAGACCCAATAGGTAGACACTCTAGAAAAGGAAAATCCTATAACTTCTCTCAGTAGCTGGTTCCAGAGTTTACCTAAACATTTCCCTCGCAATGGCAAATGGTTGTTTATATATATACAAATTCTGTTTAAGAAAAAAAAAAAAAGCATTCCTTTAACAAACAGAAAAAAACACCAAACCTGTTACTGTTCAGTGGATTCCTATCATAGTGCAGGGTGTATATTAACTGAGTGTTCTGGTTTTTAACATAAAGTCTCAATAGGGTTAGACTGTAGTCACCAAACAGTAAAACAAGATAAAGAAGTACTGTCCCTGTAGTGCCAGGCTGCAGCCCATGCTGCTGGCAGAACTAGTCTGAAGCACTTAAGAAACCACTTTTCCAAGCTTAGAGCATATTTCCATAGTTACCAGCACTGGTGGCACTATGACTGTACTTAGCAGTAGATGATAGTTTGTCTCTGATTATGCAGCTGGTCAGTGGGAAAGCTGGAACCAGGACCCAAGTCTCCTGCATTCTTCTCACTAGATGGTATTGCTTCCCAAGTGTCTCCTGAGTTGGTCAGGTAGGCAGGAACTAGTTCTCATGGTGAATCTGCCTTGCAGTTTTTTACAAATAATGAACCCCGAATCTCACCTCTTTGGTATATTGACCATGAAGGGAGTAAGTGACCGGTCAGTGAAATAGAGCACTTTAGTGCAGGCGCTGCTGATAGCTGGAGAACTCTGTGAGTGAGGCAACTCTGCAATCAGAGACTTTGTGGTTACAACATTGAATTTACTCAAGACCACCCCTCATTTCCAGATATTCAAAATATCCCAATATTCAGCATGTCCCAGGAGAGTGAAGTAGCTTGAGGTTACCACACACCTCTCGATGCCCTTACGAAATACCACATCCATATTGTGTGATCCACGGGAGGTCACAAGTGGAACCACAAAGACAAGAGAGGCTTCAGGCAAGAATACTACCATCAGAGCATCATTTCTCATCCCTTCTAGGTACTTCCAGAAGGGGGACTGCAACTGGTCTGACAGGCTTTTGTTACTAAAGGTTAAAAGAAGACAGAGAGGCCTAGCAAAATTCAGGCAAAGCAGAGTGACCACATCCAAGAAGCAGTATACCCTGTCAACAGATTTTAGAAGTCAGCAGAGAAAGCTGAAGTGATTCAGGCAAAGAGAAATGAATACGAACAAGAATCACAGGAGCAAAGTAACCTTAGAAATTTATATCCCAAGAGGCCTTACACTTTCAGTCAAAATGGTACAAGGCTCACCTTATCAGTTGGCTACAGAATCTACAGGTGTTGGTCCTATGGTCTGTAACTAACACCTTGCGACACCTTGTCTCTATCCTAAAAATTCTTTTGGAGAAGTATAACTGATGAGTGCTTTCAATTATAACTTGAAGAGAAAAGGTGAAAAGATCAATCAGAAAATTTGATCTAAAACAAATCATTAAACTTTTATTCAAGTATCTCCTAGAATTCCACTTACACGTCTTTGCTTCTTATACCAGGCATTTCACTGATCAAAAACTGGCAGCGACAGGAAAGTAGTTCTGCCAATGAGTTAAAAATAAGGGAGCACTAGTGGACCACAACTACCACAGCCTCTACCAGACTGAGTCTAGCAAACTAGATGTTGCCCAGTTATCACCACTGACTACACTGACAGGGATCACAACAGAGTGTCCTGGACAGAGATGGAGAAAAAGGTAGAACTATATTAAACTGACTAAAAAAGACCAGGATTACTGGGTCAGACAGAGACTACAGAAGCGCCAAGAGTATGGGCTCCCCAAACCTTTTAACTCAGTACTGAAGTCACTCCTGAGGTTCACCTTACAGCTAAAGATTAGACAGGCCCATAAAACAAGCAATAATACACACTTCTCAACTTCATACATGAGACTAACTGGGCCTACTGGCCTAGAGGCAAGGACAGTAAGGCAAGAGGGGGCAGGATAGCTCAATGAATGGAAATGGGGAACCCAAGGTCAAGAAATGTGGAGTGCTCACTGACTACACTAAAAAAAGAGATTACTCCACAATAATAGTGGGAGACTTCAACACTCCACTCTCAATACTGGACAGATCATCTAGAAAAAAGCTCAGTAAAGATACAGAAGACCTCATTGCCACAATTAACCAGCTAAACCTCATGGATATATACAGAACTCTCTACCCATCAGCAGACAACTATAACTTCTTCTCCAGTGCACATGGAACATTCTCCAGAATTGACCATGTGTTAGGACATAATGTAATTGTCAACAAAATCCATACCACTGAATTACTGCAAAGCATCTTCTCAGATCATAAAGCCATAAAAGTTGAAATCAATGGCAGAAAAAACAGAAAGTGGAACTCTTGGAAAATGAACATCTTGCTCAAAAAACCATGGGTTATAGAAGAAATCAAGGATGAAATAAATTCCTGGATTCCAAAGGGAATGAAAACACTTCCTACCAGAACCTATGGGATACAGCGAAAGCAGTGCTCAGAGGTCTGTTTATCTCCATAAATGCACACATCTGCATCTGGAGGGATGAAAGAAACCAAATCAAGGAACTAACCCTATGGCTTGAACAAGCAGAGACAGGACAACAGAGGAACCCCTCAGGCACCAGAAGAAAACAGATCATAAAGATTAGAGCAGAACTAAATGAATTAGAGAATAGAAAAACAATTGAAAAAAATTGAAAAGACCAAAAGCTGGTTTTTTGAAAAGACCAACAAAACTGACAAACGACTGGCTAAATTTACTAAAGAAAAATAGGAAAGGAAACAAATAACCCAAATTAGAAATGAGAGGGGAGTTGTGACAACAGATCCAACAGAAATCAAAAATATAACAGAATACTATGAAAGACTGTACTCTACAAAATTTGAAAACCTAGAAGAAATGGACAAATTCCTGGATTCATATCACCTACCCAAATTATCGTAACATGAAGCAGAACAACTTAACAAACCCATCACAAAGGAAAAGATTGAAAATGTCATCAAAAAACTACCAACCAAAAAAAGCCCTGGCCCAGATGGCTTCACTGCAGACTTCTACCAAGCTTTTAGAGAAGAGTTATCTCCAATACTACTGAGACTAATTCACAGTATAGAAAGGGATGGAGTACTCCCAAACTCATTCTATAAAGCCAGCATAACTCTGATACCAAAGCCAGGGCAAGACCCAACAAAAAAGAACTACAGACTGATATCACTCATGAATCTAGATGCAAAAATCTTCAACAAAATTCTTGCCAATACAACAACATATCAAGAAAATAATCCATCATGACCAAGTGGGATTCATACCAGGGATGCAAGGCTGGTTCCACATGAGAAAAGCAATTAATATGATTAACCACATAAATACCACAAAAGACAAGAATCACTGATTTTGTCCATTGATGCAGAAAAAGCATTTGATAAATTCCAACACCCATTTATGCTAAAAACTCTCAGCAAAACAGGCATAGACGGAAAATTCCTCAGCACAATAAGGGCCATTTATACAAAGCCAACTACCTATGTCCTCCTGAATGGAGAGAGACTGAAGGAGTTTCCCTTGAGAACAGGAGCTAGGCAAGGATGCCCACTCTCACCTCTCCTATTCAGCATAGTACTAGAAGTTCTAGCCAGAGCAATTAGACAAGACCAAGAAATAAAGGGCATCTGCATGGACAAAGAAGAAGTCAAAATCTCCCTGTTCGCTGATGATATGATTGTATATGCAGAGAATCCCAAAGAATCTGTAAGTAAACTACTCTAACTAATAGAAGAGTTCAGCAAAGTCTTGGGATACAAAATAAACATAAGTAAATGACTAGGATTCCTTTATACCAACAACAAGACTGTTAATGAAGAAATCATCAAATCAATACCATTTACTATAGCCCCCAAGAAGATAAAATACCTAGCAGTGAATGTAACCAGAGAAATAACCGACCTTTACAAAGAGAATTACAAGCCCTTACTACAAGAAGCTAAGAGAGACTTAAATAAATGGAGGAAACCTACCCTGTTCATGGACAGGAGGACTTAACATTGTGAAAGTGTCTATTTTACCCAAAGCAATCTACTTATATAATGCAATCCCAATACAAGTTCCAGCGTCATTTTTTAATGAGATGGAGAAACAAATCACCAATTTTGTTTGGAAAGGGAAGGAACCCCGGATAAGTAAAGTACTACTAAAGAAGAAGAACACACTGAGAGGCCTCTCATTACCTGACTTCACAACCTATTACACTGCCACAGTGGTCAAAACAGCCTAGTATTGGTACAGGAATAGACAGATCAATCAATGGAACAGAATTGAGGCCCCAGAGATGACACCATCGGCCTATGAACAGTTGATATTTGACAAAGGCCCTAAGACATTAAACTGGGGTAAAAGCAATCTCTTCAACAAATGGTGCTGGCAAAATTGGATGTCCATCTGCAGTAAACTGAAAAAGATCCATATCTTACACCTTATACAAAAACCAACTCCAACTGGATAAAAGACCTAAATGTCAAATCTGAAACAATAAAGGTCATCTAAGAAAAAGTAGGAACAATGGAAGTTTTAATATACAACATAGACAGACTTCAGAATCTGTCAAACCACAGTCAACAGAAGAGAAAACAGATAAATGGGAACTATTAAGAATCAAACACTTTTGCTCATCCAAAGACTTTATTAATAGAATTAAAAGGCCACCTACAGAATGGGAAAAAATATTTGGCAACTTTATGTCAGACCGACGCCTGATCTCCATAATCTATAAGGTACTACAAAATATCAGTAAAAAGAAGATAAATCATCCAGTTAAGCGATGGGCAAAGGAGATGGACAGAAATTAAAGAGAAGATCCAGGCAGCCAAAAAACACATGCGGACATGTTCATGATCTTTAGTTATTAAAGAAATTCAAATCAAAACTACAGTGAGGTACCATCTCACCCTAACAAGGTTGGCCATGATTGAAAAAACACAAAACAACAAATACTGGAGAGGTTGTGGAGAAAGTGGAACTCTCCTCCACTGTTGGTGGGGTTGGAAAATGGTTCAGCCTCTTTGGAAAGCAATCTGGTGCTTTCTTAAAAAAATGGATATAGATATACCATTTGACCAGTAATTCCACTACTTGGAATATATCCTACAGAATCAAGGTCATTCACACCAATGCATACATGCATAAGACTATTGTAGCACAGTCCACGATCGCAAAAAGATGGAATCAACCCAGATGCCCAACAACAGAAGAATGGATAGGTAAACTATGGTATATATACTCAGTGGAGCACTATGCAATGATAAAGAACAATGATGATTCCAGGAAACATCTCATAACCTGGTTTCAACTGGAAGACATTAGGTTGAGTGAAAGTAGTCAGCGACAAAAGGACAAATATTGTATGAGATCCCTATGATAAGAACTCAAAAACAGACTTATGCATAGAAGACTCTTTGGCGGCTGCAAGGGAGGGAAGGGAGGGAGGGCGAGGGGGGAGGGTCTAGATTAGATAGTTGGTAGAAATTTGGTTGGGTGAAATCGGTGATAGGACCCATTAGAAACAAGAACAATATTAAGTGGACTTCAACATAACTTGAGTACTCCTTCCATCTTAACCCAATATTGCAAGGACAGAGTAGCTGGGGCAGGGGGCAGGAGACCATGCTCTTAAGCGAAATCAAGGCCAATTGGCACAACTAGCATTTTGGTAATAGGGCTCTCTGCACCTCACACTGGTGAGTGGCGTCTGGAGTCTTAAAAGCTGCCAAGATGCCATCCGAGGGCACAGCAAATGGTCCCAACTCAGCAGGAACGGCTGCTCACCAAGGACCAAAACAACATGGGAGAAAGACAACCCAGAAGACACAGAGAACCACATGAGTGGGTGCCTACACTGACTTGGGACCAGAAGAACTGGATGGTGCCTGGCCACTGCCAGTGATAGCCACGATGTAGCTCACAAAGTTGAGTCTCACTGGCAACACAAGAATAAAAGGGTACACCCTGAGATCTCCACTAAAAGACCGCAACTGATGGTCTAGCAGCTTTGGGGTTCCCCTGGGAGGATGGCCCCTGGTCCTGATGCTGCCCTTGCCCATAAACCATAATGAAGTTCCACTCTTCGGACAGGAATGGATTGGACTTGGCAACACAGTGACCATTTATTGGATACACTTTATGGTTGTATGCATCTATAGGATATCATCCTGCTGACCTCTGGCTGGAGGAAGGGGAGTGGGTGAAAAGGAGGGGAAAGGAGACTGTTGGGAGAATGAGTCATATATATGGAGCAGAGAGGAATAGTGTGCTGTCACCCAGCAGGGAGAGCAGTGGAAGCTGCATATAGGTGGGCATGCAAATTTGTATGGGAATGTACACTTTCACTCATGTCATGGGGTTGGCAACCAATGTCACAAAACAGTATGTGTATTAATTGTTTAATGAGAAACTTAATTTGCTTTGTAAGCATTCATCTAAAGCACAGAAAAAAATAAAGGAGAGTATGAGGGGTGAATTAATATAGTAGAGAAAACAATCATGGCACAGCAAACACATTTAGTCATTCTTCAGTTTTCTTCAAAAATGTCAATTATTGAAACACACATGCCATGATACTTCTTTGACCCCACTACCACTGTCTGTCACAAAGTGGCTGTAAAATAAATTTTATTACAATGGGTGGGCGTGTTTGTATGAGACACTGACTTGAATTATAAACTTTCACTTAAAGCACAATAAAAAAAACTGTTGCATAAATAAAATACCTGCTTTTAGCATTAAAGTATATGATTTACAATTCATTCATTGAACATTTCTTGAGCACCTAATACATGCTAGATTTTGAGAATATAAAAATCAACTATATGTGGTCCTGTCCTCAAAGACCTAAGGTGTACTATGGTTTATGGGTAGATTACAAATAGTTACAATATATTAAAATCAGATTTGTACAAACTCTATGGGAAGACTGAAAATGGAGGGTTTAATCCTAATTAGAGAGGTCAAAAAACCTTTACAGTTGAAGTGATCTTTGAAGAGAACCGTACGAAAAGGCCAAAAAGGCACTTCGAAAAGCTGAAGAGGTTATTTCAGGAAGAGGGAAGGACACATGAGAAGTCACAGAATGGGATGATGTATTTGTAAAACTGTGAGGAGCCCTAGTGGCACAGTGATTAAAGCACCTGGATGCTAACCAACAGGTTGGTGATTTGAACCCACCAGCCACTCCACAAGAGAAGAATGTGACAGTCTGCTTCTGTAAAGATGTACAGCCCTGGAAACCCTACAGGGCAGGGTTGGATCGACTTGACAGTGGGTTTGATTTTACTATCTGTAAAGCTGCAAGTAGAGTAGTAAGTCTTGACCATAATGAATACATTGGGAAGTGTAGGACATAAGAATAATACAGTGGACAGGGGCCAGATTACAAAGGACTCTGATACCCAAACTAAAGAAGTTGAAATATTAGTCTTAAGCTAGAGGGAGATACTAAAAGAGAATGACAGCATGCATCTAGAAAAACTGGAAGTCATTAGAAATGGAATGTAGCACATAAACATCAACATCCTAGGAATTAATCAGCTAAATTGGGCTGGTATTGGGCATTTTGATTCAGACAATCATATGGCCTACTATGTCAGTAGGCACAAAATGAAGAGGCAAGGCATCACACTGATTGTCAAAAAAGAACATTCCAAGATCTACCCTGAACTAGAATATTGGCAGTGATATGCCTATAAGGAGAACCAGGTAATATCATTATTACTCAAGTTTACACACCAACCCTTAATGCAAAAGATGAAAAAACTGAAGATTTTTACCAATTTCTACACTGTGAGATCGACCAAATATGCAATCAGGATGCACTAATAACTACTGGTGATTGGAATGATAAAGGTAGAAACAAAATAGGATTGACAGTTGCAAAATACAGCCTTGGTGATAGAAATGATGCCAAGGAACATAAGACAGAATTTTGCAAGACGAATGACTCACACATTGTAAATACTTTTTTTTTTCAACAACACAAACACTGATTATACACATGGACCACACCAGACAGAATACACAAGAATCAAATCAATTCTATTTGTGGAAAGAGGTAATAGATAAGCCCAATATCAGTCAGAACAAGGCAAGAGGTCAACTGCAGGACACACTATCAACTACTCATGTACAAGCTCAAGCTGAAGCCAGAAAAATAAAAAAAAAACAAGTCCAGAAAGCAAAAATATGACCTTTAATGCATCCCACCTGAATTTGGAGACTGATTTCAAGAATAGATTTCACACACTGAACAGTAATAACTAAAGACCAAATGAACTGTGGATGATATTAGGGACATACTACATAAAGAAACCAAGAGGTCATTACAAAGATAGGAAAGAGAGGCAGGGCTAAGATAGGAGAGTAGCCACAGGTATCTCATGCCTCTAACAACAAAGAACCAGAGAATCAACAATGGATTTTAAGAGGACCTTGTAAGAACCCTGTAGATCAAGCAGAAAGCCAAGAGATCAGACTGAATGACAGGGAGGACAAAGCAGGTCCAGAAGCAACCAGTTAGGCCATATTTGGATCCACATCCCACAGAGGGACCTCCTTCATCTAGCCAAGTGGAGTCACAGCACTGCTGTGAACAGGAGTGAGCAGAGCACATCTTTATCAGCAGGCAAGCTGAGCTTTGGACAGTCACACATACAGAACCACAAAGAACTTTCACCTAAGCATCATAACCTAAGTGCTTATGAACTCTCTCAGATTCACAATCTTTCCTAGGCACTGATTTCTCTCCATTTCCTCAGCAATTCCTCCACCCTTCACTGCTTACCACCAGACAGTAAAATCTGAGCCTCTGCTTGTACTGGAAGTGGGACATCTTATGTGCATATCCTGACTCTTCCAAGATTTGTAGAGGGAAACAAAGGGAGGGAAGGAAAAAAGTTCTGCTGGCTCCCCTGAGCTGACAACTCTGTCTTTCTCAGCATGCTAGCAACTCCAACCATCCAGTGACAGGACATTGGAATTTTTAAGACAGCAATAATCAGTCTAGCTCAAATTCTCCAAATATTTGGACATCCAAAAACTTAACAACAACAAAAAAAGATATGTATAAGTTAGAATGCATGAATCAAATAAAATTACAACTTTCTGATAGCTTGGAGACAACAATCAGTTTCTAATCATTTAGAAAGGCAGACCACCATGGCCTCAGAAAAACTCCCAAAACAAAGAGTTAAAAAGTTTGCCAGATGAAGAAGACTTCCTGCAATTATCAGAGGTACAATACAAAACAATGTTTAGAAGCCTTCAAGACATCAGGAAGATTTGTCCAAGTGCAGCAGAGCATAACAAAATGTTAAACAGGGTACAAGAAATACTTCAGCAACAAGGATCTGAAATTCAGCAGATTCACCGTGAAATTGTACAAATAGATAATAGAAAGTAAAAGGAACAGGATTGAGGCAATGTAATGAAGAATTAGTGATACTGAAGATAAAGCAACTGACACAAGCATGTATGAGAAAAATCAGACAAAAGACTTAAGCAAATGAAGACTCACTAAAAGTTTTGTAGGACTCCATAAAGAATACAAGTGACTAGAGTACCAGAACAGGAGGATAACAGAAAATACAGAGACTTGACAAAGATGTGCTAACTGAAAACTTCCCTGATATCATGAAAGACAAGAAAGTATCTATCCAAGATGCTATGGTCACTGAGCTCCACACAAGGTAGATTGCAAAAGAAAGACACCAAGACATACTATCATCAAACTTAACAAAACTAAAGTTAAAGAGAGACTTTTAAAGGCAGCTAGCCTTAAACATGGGAAACCCTGGTAGTGCAGTGGGTTAAGTGCTACCACTGCTAACCAAAAGGTCAGCAGTTCAAATCCACCAGGCGCTCCTTGGAAACTCTATGGGGCACTTCTTCTGTGGCCGCTAGGGTCGCCATGAGTTGGAAGTGGGACACTGGGTTAGTTTTTAAACAAAAAATAATGTACAAAGAAAAGTCAATAAGAGCAAGCTCCAGTTACCCAATAGAAACCAAGCTGGCAAGAAGGCAATGGGATAACATATACAAAAGCCTTTAAGGAAAAAAAAAACAAAAAACCTGCCAACCAAGAATTATACATCATGTAAAACTGTCTCTCAGATATGATGGTGAAATTAAGACATGCTCAGGAAAAACAGGAGTTTAGAGAATTTACAAAAATCATACCAGAATTACAAGAAACAGTGAAAGAAGTTCCTCAATTAGAAAGTTAATAACATCAGATATGTACTCATGCATACAGCATCCAGATGTTGACAGGGATAGGGAATCCACAAAAGTAAATCAAAGCTAAAACACTGTAAATAGGGAAACATCTCAATATGTAAACAATAACATTAAACCGAAGGAGGGACAAACTAATGTATTCATAGATCTTTGAGATGGAGTGGAAGTTAGGGCAATACAAACAAATTAAAGACTTTAGAATATTAGCAATAAATATCAAGGTACCACAAAAGAAATTAAGAATCCTACATATCAAAACAAGAAGCAAAATCAAGAAGTCTCAGGAAATATAAAGCCAACAACAATGAAAAGAAAACCCATCAAGAAAAATGACCCAGCACAGGAAAGTGGAACAGAGAAACTGTCAACAATACATCAAAAAAAAGGTACCAAAATGACAGCACTAAATTCATACCTATTGATAGTTACATTTAATATAAATGGGTTAAATGCACCAATATGAGAAATCAAGAATGGCAGAATGGATAAAAAGCATGACCCATCCACATGCTGCTTACAAAAGACACACCTTAAAGATACACTGAAACTCAAAAGATGGAAAAATATATACCAAGCTAACACCATTCAAAAAACAGCAGGATGGCAATATGAATTTCAGATAAAATAGACTTTAAAGTAAAATCCTCCACAGTGGACACAGAAGGTCACTATATATCGCTTAAGGCGTCAATACTTCAGGAAGACATACCCATATTAAATATTTATGCACCCAAAGAGACAGCTTCTAAGTACAGCAAACTCTAACAGCATTGAAAAGTGAAATAGATAGCTCCACAAGAATAATAAGAATAAGAATAAGAATAATAAGCTACACAACACACAGCTTTTGGTGATAGACCATCAGGAACCTCAAAAAAGACACAGAAGATCTAAATGCCACAATCAACCAACTCAACCTCACAGAAATATACAGAACACTCTACTCAACAACAGACAAGTATACCTTATTTTCCATTACACATCGAACATTGTCCAGAATGCACCATATAGTAGGCCATAAAGCAAGTCTTAAAACAAATCCAAAGTACTGAAATACTGCGAAGCATTTTCTCAAACCATAAAGCCAAAAGAGTCTAAATCAACAACAGAAAAAATAAGGGGGTGGGAGTGGGAGGAATCAAACACATGGAAATAAAACAACACCTTGCGCACAAACTTCTGGGTTACAAAAGAAATCAAGAACAGGATAAATGCATACAATCAAACAATAATGAAAACACATCCTACCAGAACCTCTGAGACACAACAGAAGCAGTGCTCAGAGGTCAATTCATTTCAATAAATGCACACATCCAAAAAGAAAGAGGCAGAATCATGAAATTAAGCCTACAACTCAAATAAGTAGAAAGGCAGCAGCATAAAGACCCCTCAAGCACCAGAAGAAAAGAGATAATAAAAATCAGAGCAGAACAAAGAACTGGAGACTATAAAAACAAATTGAAAGTGTTAACAAGACCAAAAGCTAGTTTTTTGAGAAGATCAACAAGATTAACACAACGCTAGCCAAACTGACAAAAACAGGAGAGGAAGCATCAATCAGAAATAAGATGAACAATATCACAACAAGCCCAAATGAAATTAAAAGAATCATGACAGAATACTATGAAAAATGTACTCTAACAAATTTGAAAACCTAGCAGAAATGGACAAACTTCTATTCTGTTTCCTGACACTTTGCTGAACTCTTCTATCAATTTAAGTAGCTTACTTATGGATTCTTTAGGATTCTCTGCTTATACAGTCATATCATCTGCAAACAGGGAGACTTTTACGTCCTCTTTGCCCATGCAGATGCCCTTTATTTCCTGGTCTTGTCTAATTGCTCTGGCTAGAACTTCTAGTACAGTGTTGAATAGGAGAGGTGAGAGTGGGCATCCTTGTCTAGTTTCTGTTCTCAAGGGAAATTGTTTTAGTCTCTCTCCATTTAGGCAGTTGGCTTTGTATAAATGGCCCGTACTGCACTGAGGAATTTGCCATCTATTCCTATTTTGCTGAGAGTTTTTAGCATGAATGGGTGTTGGACTTTATCAAATGCCTTTTCTGCATCAATAGACAAAATCAGGTGATTCTTGTCTTTTGTGTTATTTATGTGGTTGATCACATTAATTGTTTTTCTGATATTGAACCAGCCTTGCATCCCTGGTATGAATCCAACTTGGTCGTGATGAATTATTTTTCTGATATGTTGTATTCTATTGGCAAGAATGTTGTTGAAGATTTTTGCATTTAGATTCATGAGTGAAATTGGTCTGTAGGTCTCCTTTTTCTTGGGTCTTTCCCTGGGTTTGGTATCAGAGTTATGCTGGCTTCATAGAATGAAATGGGGAGCATTCCATCCCTTTCTAGGCTGTGAAATAGTCTCAGTAGTACTGGAGATAACTCTTCTCTAAAAGCTTGGTAGAAGTCTGCAGTGAAGCCATCTGGGCCAGGGCTTTTTTTGGTTAGTAGTTTTTTGATGACTTTTTCAACCTCTTCTTTTGTGATGGGTTTATTAAGTTGTTCTGTTTCACCTTGTGGTAATTTTCATAGGTGATATGAATATAAGAATTTGTCCAGAAATGGACAAATTTCTAGAAACCAACTACCTACCAAAATAAACACAAAGAGAATTGGAATTAATAAACAGATCACAAAAGAAGAGATTGAAAAAGTAATTTAAGAAACTCCTAAGCAAAAGTCTTGGCCCAAATGGCTACACTGGAAATTCTACCAGACTTTTAGAGAAGATTAACATTTATCACTAAAGGTATTTCACAGCATAGGAATGCCAGCATAACCCTGCTACCAAAACTCAGTAAAGATAGCATGAAAAGGAAAATTACAGACCAGTATTTTTTCATGAACTTAGATGCAAAAATCCTAAACAAAATTCTAGCCAATAGAATTCAACAACATATCAAAAAAAATTATTCACCATGACTAAGGAAGATTCATACCAGGGATGCAGGTGGCTCATCATTAGAAAAACAACTAATGAAGTCAACCACATAAATAAAACAACAGTCAAGAACCACTTGATGTGATTAGTTGATGCAGAAAAGGCATTTAACTAAGTCCAACACCTATTCATGTTAAAAAACTCAGCACTGTCCACAAAAGGAGAAAGACGTCATCAACATAGGTGCCCACCAACAGATAAATGGATAAACAAACTATGGTATACTCATACAATGGAATATTAATGCAATGATACAGAACAATGATGACCTTGAGAAACATCTGATAACAAGGAGTCCTCTGGAAGACATTATGGTGAGTGAAATTAGTCGCAAAAGGTCAAATATTGTATAAGGCCACTATCGTAAGGACTCAAGAAAAAGTTTAAGCACTGATGAAAATAATCTCTAATGGTTACCAAGGTAGGAGTGGAGGGAAATGGGTACTCTTAGATTAGATAGTAGATAGGAACTGGGCTAAGTGAAGGAAGTGACAGCAAGAAGCAGAAGTGAGATTAACACTGATGGACTACTTTGAAAGCTAAGAGGTTTCCTAAACACAATGCACATTTCAAAAGGTCATAGCAGGGGCAGGGGCAGGGGCAGCATGGTTTCAGGAGACATCTAGGTTAACTGGTATAACTAAGTTTTAAAGAAGATATTCTACATCCCATTTTGGTGAGTGGCACCTGGGGTCTTAAAAGCTAACAAGCTGCCACCTAAGGAACCTCAGTTTATCCCAATCTACCTGGAGCAGGGGAAAACAAAGGACATCAAAGACATGAGGAAAATATGAGCCCAGGAGATAGAAGGGACCAAGTGATCAGGAGACTGTATCAGCATAAGACCAGAAGAACTAGATGGTGCCCAGCCACCATCAATGACTGCTCTGACAGGAAACAAACACAGTGTAAACTTCCTGACATAGTAGGAGAACAATTGGGGTGCAGATCTAAAACTATTGAAAGACCAGTTATGATGATCCAACATCTGGGAGAGTCCCCTGAGAACATGGCCTGTGGACTCGCTGCTTGCCCACAGCTGAAAGTAGTACTGAAGCAAACTCTTCAGACAAAAACTGGACTGGACTATAAGAAGTGGTGAGGTTGGTAAGGTGTGTGCTGCCTGGCTTAAATGTATACATGAGGCTGTCAGAGCAGAGCAGCTCCTCTCTAAAGGTGAGACAGGAGAGTGAAGAGGAGAGGACAGGGATTGGTTGAATGAATATGGGAAGTATAGGGTGAAAGTGAGGGGTGTGCTGTGGCACGGATGGGAGAGCAGCTAGAGTTGCATAGAAGTGTGTGTGCAGGGCTGTACATGGCAAACTGACCTGGATCAGAAACTTTCACTTAAAGCACAATGAAATACTAGGAAAGAAAGAAAAGATCAAAATGGATCTAAGAAGAGACTCTGTAACTTGTTCTTGAACATAGGGTAGCTAAACCAAGTGGAAGAAATGATAACATAAAAGCTGAACCAAAGGTTTCAAAGCATGTTTCAAGAAAACAAAGTATTATAATTAAATGTGCACAGATACAGAGTCAGAAAAATTGAAAATGAAGAACACACTTGGCATTTCTCAAGCTGCAAGAACTGAGGGAAAAATTCAAACTCTTTAGTTACAACCCTCAAAGACTCCGGGAAAAAACTGAATGATGCAGGAAGCAAAATACGGAAGAAATATATACAGTTACCGTAGCAAAAAGAATTGTTCAACATTCAAACATTTCAGAAGCAGCATATTATCAAGAACCAATGATACTGAAGGAAGAAATCCAAGCTCCACTTAAGGCATTGGTTAAAAACAAAGCTCCACAAATGGATGGAATACCAAGTGAAATGTTTCAACAAACAGATACAGTGTTGGAGGTGCTCAACTTGTCTATGCCAAGATTATTTTGAAGTCAGCTATCTGGCCAATCAACTGTAACAGATTCATATTTGTGCCCATTCCAAAGAAAGGTAATCCAGTAGAATGCAGAAGTTATTTAACAAGATCATTAATAGCACACACAAAAGTTTACTGAAACACAAAAACTATTGCTGTTGAGTCAATTTCAACTTATAGTGATGCTACAGGACAGAAGGAGTACAAGGAAAGTGAGCAGGTTAGGGAGGTTGAGTAAAGTGAGAGGGAGCAGGCTAGGAAGATTGAGTAAAGGTAAAGTGAGAAGCCCCCACTTGTTTGTCAGTTTATCATATTGTGGGGACTTGCTTGCTGCTGTGATGCTGAAAGCGATGCCACTGGTATTTAGGTACCAGTACAGTCACTCATGGTGGACAGGTTTCAGCTGAGCTTCCAGTCGAAGACAAACTAGGAAAAAAGACCCCACTGTCTGCTTCTGAAAAGAATTAGCCAGTGAAAACCTTATGAATAGCAGCAGAACATTGTCAGATATCATACCAGACAATGAGCCTCCCCGGCTGGAAAGCACTCAGAAGATGACTGGGGAACAGCTGCCTCCTGACAGTAGAGTCAACCTTAATGACATATGGTATGGAGTTAAAGGAGTAAGGTCTTCAGGATCCTCATTTGCTGATGTGGTACGACTCAAAATGAAAAGACACAACTGCAAACATCCATTAATAATCAGAACATGGAATTTACGAAGTACAAATCTAGGAAAATTTGAAATTGTCAAAAAGTGGAATGCATATGCACTGATATCTGAAATGAACTGGTACCAGTCATTCTGAATCCAACAATCAATCATATCGTCTACCATGCTGGGAACAAAAACTTGAAGAGGAACAGTATTCATCATCAAAAAGAACATTTCAAGATCTGTCCAGAGGTACAGTACTGTCAGAGATAGGATAATGTCCATAGGCTTACAGGAAGGCCAGTTATAGTACAACTATTCAAATTTACACACTAACTACTGAGGCCAAAGATGAAATTGGATATTTTTACCAGCTTCTGCAGTCTGAAACTAATCAAACATGCAATCAGAATGCACTGATAATTACTGATGATTGGAATGCAAAGGTTGGAAACAAAGAAGGATGGCCTTGGTGATAGAAATGATGCTGGAGATTGTATGACAGAATTTTGTGAGACATTAATGACTTCTTCATTACAAATACCTTTTTTTAACCAACATAAATGGTGACTGTACACATGGACCTCACCAGATGAAATACACAGGAATCAAATCAACTACATCTGTAGAAAAAGATGATGGAAAAACTCCATATCAGCAATGAGAACAAGACCAGATACTGACTGCTCACTGCACAGACCATCAACTACTCATATGCAAATTAAAACTGAAACTGAAGAAAATTAGAACAAGTCAATGAAAGCCACAAAGTATGACCCTGAGTATACCCTACTTGAGTTTAGAGACCTTCTCAAGAACAGATTTGATGTGTTGAATACTAACGACCGAAGACCAGATGAACTGTGGAATGACATCGAAGACATCATCCATGAAGAAAGCAAGAGGTCATTAAAAAGACAGGAAAGAAAGAAAGGACTAAATTGGATGTCAGAAGAGACTCTGAAACTTGCTCTCAAATGTTGAGGAGCTAAAGCAAAAGGAAGGAAAGACTAAGTTAAAGAACTGAACAGAAAATTTCAAAGGCCAGCTCAAGAAGATGAAGTACTAGAATGACATGTGCAAAGAGCTGGAAACAGGAAACCAAAAGGGGAGAACATGTCCTGCATTCCTCAAGCTGAAAGAACTGAAGAAAAAAACTGAAGCCTCAAGTTGGAATAGTGAAGGATTCTACAGGGAAAATATTAAACGATTCAGGGAATATCCAAAGAAGATGGAAGGAATACACAGAGTCATTACACTAAAAGAACTAGTTGATGTTTCACTATTTGAAGAGGTAGTGTTTTAGTCATCTAGTGCTGCTGTAACAGAAATACAACAAAGTGGATGTCTGTAACAAAGAAAAGTGTATTCTTACACAGTCCAGTAGGGTACAAGTCCAAATTCAGGATGTCCACTCCAGGGGAAGGCTTTCACCCTTATCAACTCTGGAGGAAAGTCCTTGCATTGCATCAGTCTGTTCAGGGAGCATCTTGGTGCAGGAACCTCAGGTCTGAAGGACGCACTCTTCTCCTGGTGCTGCTTTCTTGAAAGTGTGAGGTTCTCTATTCTCAGCTTGCTTCCCTTTCCTTTTATCTCTTTTAGGATGAAAGGATAAAGCGTATGCAAGCCATACTCCAGGGAAACTCCCTTTACAGTGGAGCAGGAAGGTGATCTTGTGAAAGGATTTATAGTTCCACCCTAATTCTTTAACAATACAGTAAGGAAAGTCACAAAATGATGCCTTTTAATTGTGGTGTTGGAGAAGAATACTGAATGTATCATGGATTTCCAAAAGAACAAACAGTTCTGTCTTAAAGGAAGTGCAAGAGTGGTCCTTGGAAGCAAAGATGGTGAGACTGCATCTTACATACTTTGGACTTGTCAGGAGGGATGAGTCCCTGGAGAAGGACATCATGCTTGGTACAGTGTAGGGTCAGGGAAAAAGAGAAAGACCTTCAATGAGATGGACTGGCACAGTGGCTGCAATAATAGGCTTAAGCATAAAAACAATTGTGGACATGGCACAAGACTGGGCCGTGTTTCATTCTGCTGTGCAAATGGTTGCTACGAGTTGGATCCAACTCAGTGGGACCTAACAACAACATTGGACACAGCGGAATTGTCCATAGGGTTTCCAACGAGATTCCAATAGATTTGAACTGTCAAACTTTTGGTTAGCAGCTAAGCTCTTAACTACTGTTCAAGATAATTTAAAAACAGTTGCAGCAGTACATCAACAGGGAAACGCTATTAAGGTGATTCAGAAGAAGACATGGAACAATGGATGTCAGATAGATGTCAGATAGATTGGGGCTGAAAGCAGAGAATCACTAGAAAGATGTTTACTTGTGTATTATTGACTATGCAAAGGCATTCAATTCTGTGGATCGCAACAAATTACGGAAAACATTTCAAAGAATGGAAATTTCAGAACACTTAATTGTGCTCATGAAGAACCTGTACATAGACCAACAGGCAGTCGTTCCAGCAGAATAAGAGGACACTGTGTGGTTTCAAGTCAAGATAAGTGTTCCTCAGGGTTGTATCTTTTCATCATACTGATTCAGTCTGTATGTTGAACAAATAATCCAAGAAGCCAGAGTATATGAAGACAAACACAGCAGATGGATTGGAGGAAGATTCATTAACAAGCTGTGATACACCAAATCCTGCTTGCTGAAAGCAAACAAGACTTGAAGCGCTTACTGATGAACATCAAAGCTTACAGCTTTCAGTATGGATTACACCTCAATATAAAGCAAAAATCCTCATAACTGGACCAATAAACAACATCATGACAGGGAAAAAATTGAAGCTGTCGAGTTTATTTTACTTGGATCCACAATTAACACCTATGGAAGCAACAGTCAAGAAATCAAATGATCTATGGCATTGGGCAAATTTGCTGCAAATGATATCTTTAAAGTGTTAAAAAGCAAAGATGCCACTTTGAAGACTAAGATGGACCTGACCCAAGACGAGGTGTCTTCAATCACCTCATATACATATGAAAGCTACACAGTGAATAACGAAGATCAAAGAAGAAGTGATGCCTTTGAATTATGGTGTTGGCCTATAATACTAAGTACACCATGGACTGCCAAAAGAATGAATAAGTCTGACTTAGAAGAAGTACAGCCAGAGTACTCCTTGGAAGCAAGAATGGTGAGACTTTATCGTACATACTTAGGACATGTAATTCTGGAGGGACTAGTCCCTGGCAAAAGACACCATACTTCATGAAGTAGGGGGTCAGTGATAGAGAGAAAGATCCTTAACAAGATGGACTAACACACTAGCTACAACAGTGGGCTCAAACAGCAACAATTATGGGGGTGACACAGGAGCAAGCAGTGTTTTGTTTTGTTGTACACAGGGTCACTACAAGTTGGAAGTGACTCAGAGCAGCTAACAACAACATTCACTGACATTAATTATCCATGGTCACACAGATGAATGACAGAGCCAAATTTGTGCTCCAGATATGTTTGATTCCATAGGCCATGCTTTTCTCACTGTATTATTTTGCTTCCAGGTTTGAACAAGAGTTTGAAGTTCCTTTGGATGTAAAAAAAATAAGAGAGATCCATTTGACATTAAAAAATAGTGCCCCAGAGCTCAGAAAACAAGTGCTGTTAGAAATAAAGATTTTAAAATAATCACCACTGAAGAGTATTTGAAGTCATGGAGTAAAAGAGATTGCCCAACAAAAATATGAAAAGTCCTAGTCCTCAAATGCAATCCTAGGGCACACCATGTTTAAGGATTAGGCAGATATGTAGTAGAAAAAGAGATCCAGAAAGAGAAGTCAGAAAAACAGAACAAGAACTGGGTTGTCTATTTCACTAAACTCTAAGGTGAGCAGCTACCAGTTTCATCCTGTATCCCTAGTGTTTGAATAGACGGTACATAATAGATGCTCAATAAATATATTTTGAATGAATAACTGGTAGACATTGAAGCTAAAGGAGAATATTTCCAGAAGGAGATATTAGTCAAGAATAGTAAACACTTTTGAAAAGTTAATAAAAGATAACATTTGACAAGTAAATATTTGATTTGGCAAAGACAGTCAACAGTGACTCTACAAAAATAACAATAAGCAGAGGAACTGGGTAAAAGGCTTTTGTGGGTTTGGCAGTGAATGGAGAGTGAGGAAGAAAAGAGAACAAGTGTAGACTATTCTTTCAATAGGTTAGATATAGAGGGAAAAAAGAAATACATCCATAGCTACAAAAAAAGCAGAATTAAAGAAGTTTCTGCATTTTCAGATGAGGGACATTTCATCTTGTTTGTGAACATAGGTATTGTAAGCTTTAAATTAAGACCTTAGTTTTCAAGCAGCTGTGAATTACCCATAGTTGTTTGAAAAAGGGAAGGGGTATTTGAGGAAGGAAGGAATTTATGAGATTTTTAAAAAATAATTTCCAAATACTTCGTCCTGACTACATTGGCAGTTTACACTTACCCAGACACATAGAACAAGTACCAAAGAAGGTAACAGTATGATGTACACCTTTTCGAAAAAGCAGAGATGAGTATTTCAAAGCTAGTATGCTCAAAAAAGAAATGTAAACTACTTTCAGTACTAAAATAATTTGTTTCATTTCCAATATAAACATTTCTTATCAGGGAAGAAAAAAGATATCTGGAATCAGAAGTATGAGAATGCTATTTTATGTATTCTACATATACATACATAGTTTGCATTAAACATCTGTGCAAATATTTTAGTGTTTCACTTTGGGCTTTGTTTATTAATGTAGTTTTTAAAAGTGTATACTGTATGTCACATACAAAACTGGTTTCAGTCAGCTTTGTACTACTATTTGGTTTTATATTGTTCAGATACTTTTAGACTAGGCATGTATAAACTATAAAAGAAAATGTGGGAGGCAGAGCCAAGGTGGCCAACTAGACACACATCTCCTCAATTCTCTCTGAGAATTAAGGCCCAGAAAAACAACTGAACAGAGCAGTGTAGACATTCTGGGAGCCCTAAGATCAGGCATACTGGTGTGAGATTGGACTGGGTGACAGGAAGGATAAAACGACTTCTGTTGGAGGTAAGACAGCGGGACACTGAATCCCACTTCTGCTGGCCTATCAGCTGTGTGGATTACAGGTACGGACTCCTTCTTTCTTAACCAGGAGGCTGGGACTGTATCCGTAGAGCCTGTGACCCTGGCACAGGCCAGCTACTTTGTTGAACTGCAGTACCTAAGTAAACAGCATAGCCCACAGCAGAGAGACTATGCTTGGGAAAGCCACATCTAGAGAACCCAACAGCAGCTGGCCACTGAGGACACCAGTGGCCTTCCCCTGGTCTTCTCTCAGCTGTGTCTTGGATACTGCTGACTCACTGCAGCAGAAGCAGCTCAGGTGGGATGCCATCTTGGTCAGCTGAGAGGTGGACTCAGCCATGCCTAAGGACTTAGCTAGGGCTAACTCCCATGCTGATCAACAGTGCCTGTCTGGACAGTGCTTCTCCCAGCAGAAAAGCTGTTTTTATGACAGCCGTACCTAAACAGCATAGTGGTGGCTGGTGGCCAAGTATGGCAGTGTCCTAACCCTTCTCCTCTTTTAGCTACATCATACCATTTGTGGATGGCCCACAAGGTGCTGTCTTTGTCAGCCAGGAGGGAGGGCCTGCCAACTGAGGGCTCAGCTACTATCACCTGCAGCTGGTCAATACCTCTCCCAGCATAAAAGCAGCTTCTAACATGAGAGCAGCTAGAGAACACAGCAATGACTGGCAGTTGAGTGTGGCAGTGCCATTTTACTACCCTTTACTGAGCCACATCATAGCATCAGCTGATGTCCTCTCAGAGATGCCATAAATAGGGCACCATGTTTCCCCACCAGGAGGTGAGGCCTGCCACCCCTGATGGCTTGGCTGCTTTCGGCTGCCACAGAAGAGTGCCTCTCTCAGAAGAAAAGCAGCTTTAAGATAAGTCCATCTAGAGAACGCAGTGGTCCCCAAAGGCTGAGGGTGGTGGCATCATTCTCTCCTCCTTTCCCTGAGCTAGGTCACAGTCTCAACTGGCATGATGCTAGAGAGTCAGCATAAGTAGCTTGCCACATTTAACAGCCAGCAGAAGGCAGGGCCTGCTACCCAGAGGGCCAAGCTGGTGCCAGCCACTGCACCAAGCAGCATCACAGGGCTTCACAGAGTCTGTATTGCCAGGAAAGCTATACGTAAGTCAGCTGTAATAACAGAATGCAGCAGCAGCTGGTGGACCAAATCTAACATTGCCCTTACTCACACTCTTCTTTGAACTACATCACAGTTCCTGTTGTATAACACCAGAGAAACTGAACAGCCTCTTGATGGAGCAAAGATAATAATCAATATCTAACCATTTAAAGAAGCAGACCACTGTAGCTTCAGAAAACTCCCAAAATAAAGAATTAAAAAACTTTCCAAATGAAGAATGCTTTCTGAAATTATCAGATGTAGAATACTAAAGAATTTCTATAGATCCCTTCTAGAGATTAAACACAGTACAACAGAACAAAATGAATAATTACCTATATGAACTGTTAGAATACCAACAATCTGAAATCCAGTAGATCAATAATAAAATTACAGGTTTAGACAATTCAATGCAAGCAAAAAGAGCAAGACAGAGGAAATGGAATCCAGATTTAGTAAGATTAAAGATAAAGCAATTGATACTAGCATTTATAAGAAGAAATCAGATAAAAGAAACCGCCCCCCCCCAAAAAAAACGAAGAAGCATTAAGAAATATGTGGGACTCTTATCAAAAAGAATAATTGGAGTTCCTCAACAGGGAGGGATAGAAGAAAAGACAGACAGAATTGTTGGAGTTGCTTACAGAAAACTTCCCTGACATCATGAAAGAAGACACCATAGATATTCAAGATGCTTATTGAACACCACAAAAACCAGACACCAAAAGAAAGACATCAAGATGTATTATAGTTAAACTTAATAAAATTAAACATAAAGAGAGGCTCTTAAAGGCAGGCAAAAGGCAGCTAGGCATAAAGCAAAACTAACATACAAAGGGAAGCCCTGTAAGCTTTCCTCTGACTTCTTGGTAGAAGCAATGTTGGCCAGAAGGCAGTGGGATAACACATACAAGGCCATGAAGCACAAAAACTTCCAAGAATTATATATCATGGAAAATTGTTTCTCAAATATGACAGTGAAATTAAGACACTCACAGATAAACACAGAAGCTTAGAGACTTTGCCAAAACCAAAATAAAACTACAGGAAATACTGAAAGAAGCTTTGTTTAGAATAACAGTAACATCAGGTGTATACTCAAAGATGCAATGCAAAACATAGCATCCAGATGCCTATTCAGTTAGGGAAGACACAAAGCTCAATCAAAGGTAAGACATTAAAAGTAGAGAACCAGAGAGCTCAACATTAAAACTAAGACATAATCGCAACATAAAGAGGGATATATTAGTTAAAACTCTTTCAGATGGAGAGAAAACTAAGGAGATATACAGAATTTAAAGATTAGTTTAAACTTAGAACATGAAGGGGGATCAAAAGAGTAGTCTCAAAGCAAACTAACAATGCTACACATCAAAACAGGAAACATAACACAGGAGTCTTGGCAAACACAAAACCAAGACTAAACGGGATGAACAGTAAACCCATGTTTTAGTCAGCTAGGGCTGCTCTAACAGAAATACCACAGAGTGGATGGCTTTAACAAAGAAAGATTTATTCTTACACAGTCCGGTAGGTTGCAAGTCCATATTCAGGGTGTCGGCTCCAGGGAAAGACTTTCCCCTTGACGGCTCTGGAGGAAAGTCCGGTATTGCATCAGTCATTGTCCAGGGAGTGTCCTCACACAAGAACCTCTGGTCTGAAGGACGTGCTCTGCTCCCGGTGCTGCTTGCTTGATGATAGCGAGGTTCTCAAATTGTCCTTGGTTCTTTTTCCTTTTATTCCTTGCAAGCTAAAAGCATTAAGGGTGGGGCAAGCCATGCTCCAGGGAAACTTCCCCCATAGCAGGAATTCACAGCCCTACCCTAATCCTTTAACATACAGGTTAGCAAAACCACACAATGGAGGACAGTCCCAAGATACTGGGAACCATATCCCAGCCACGTGGCTGCACACATTTTTGGGGGGACACAATTCAAACCATGACATCCCACCCTTTGACAACCCAAAAATCACATCACAAAACATTTAACCCGTTCATCTCACCATAGCAAAATTATGTCCATCCATATAACAGAAGTCTTAAATCAGCTCCAAGTCCAAAATACAAAAACTCTTCTACATCTGTGAAACTTAGAAGGCATTAACAGGCAACAGGCAAGTCAACAGAACACATTACGTTAGCCCTCAAAGCTTTGGAAATACTCTTACATTTTCTGAGACATTCTACACAACAGCAATGCTCTCCAGACTCTAGGTATTGGCCACACTCTCTGGTTTCTGAGTGGAGACCTGCAGCCCTGTGCTACAACTCTGCCTTCAAGGCCCACTTGGACAGAAACTCTGTCCCATCGGCTTTAGGAGCACCCTAAGCCCAACTGAGTGGCAATTCCACCCTTACGAACACAGCACGCCATGGTTCCACCCTTTCAAACCCCTGAGGTCATGGCCATACCTCTTGAGACTGAGGCAGCTCAGCTTCTCACGCTATTTGTCTCTTCAGCTTCAGCTTCCTATGGCCGCATGGCCCGGGCCTCAGGCCCACATCTGCCCTGCCGGGCAACTGTTCCAAAGCTCTGTAGCTCCACTGGTTTAAGTGCCTGGAGGCACCCCACTCTTGCTGGAAAGCGTCCTGCCCAAAGGCACTCAACTCTCTCACTCCGTGGGTCAGCAAGGCCAGCTCACCGATTCAAGTGCCCAGAGGCACCCCGTTCCGCGAGGAAAACCCTGCACAGGCACTGACCTCTCTCGCTCCACGGGTCGGCTCCAGCGCTGCCTCTGGTTCTGCTGCTGCTGCTGCTGCTGCCGCCAGTCCTCCGTTGTTTCTCACCATCTGCGCCTTCTTCGTTCCTTCTGAATCTTCTATCCATTCGCAGTTTCAAAGTGGCTTCCACATTTTAGGTATTTGCTAGAGCAGCACCCCACTTCCACGGTACCAATTCTGTTTTAGTCAGCTAGGGCTGCTCTAACAGAAATACCACAGAGTGGATGGCTTTAACAAAGAAAGATTTATTCTTACACAGTCCGGTAGGTTGCAAGTCCATATTCAGGGTGTCGGCTCCAGGGAAAGACTTTCCCCTTGACGGCTCTGGAGGAAAGTCCGGTATTGCATCAGTCATTGTCCAGGGAGTGTCCTCACACAAGAACCTCTGGTCTGAAGGACGTGCTCTGCTCCCGGTGCTGCTTGCTTGATGATAGCGAGGTTCTCAAATTGTCCTTGGTTCTTTTTCCTTTTATTCCTTGCAAGCTAAAAGCATTAAGGGTGGGGCAAGCCATGCTCCAGGGAAACTTCCCCCATAGCAGGAATTCACAGCCCTACCCTAATCCTTTAACATACAGGTTAGCAAAACCACACAATGGAGGACAGTCCCAAGATACTGGGAACCATATCCCAGCCACGTGGCTGCACACATTTTTGGGGGGACACAATTCAAACCATGACAACCCATAAAGAAAAACAACCCAGCACAGCATATTAAGAGGAACAAAGAAAACATCAACAACACAAAAATATAGGCACCAAAATGACAGCACTAAAAACATACCTATCAATAATTACATTGAATGTAAATGGTTCAGATGCTCCAATAAAGACGCAGAGTAACAACCTGGATCAAAAAAACACAGTCTGTCTTTATGTTGCCTAGAAGAAACACACCTTAGACTCAAAGATATGAACAAACTAAAAATCAAAGGATGGAAAAATATACACCAAGCTAACAATATGCAAAGAAGAGAAGGAGTGGCAATACTAATCTCAGATAAAATACATTTTAATGTAAAATCTACCATCGTGAACAAGGATGGTCACTATTTACTGCTGAAAAGTTTAATACATAAGCAGGATATAACAATATTAAATATGTATGCACCCAATGCCAAAGCATCTAAATATATCAAACAAATGCTGACAACACTGAACTTTCAACACTCCACTTTTAGTAATGGACACAACATCCAGAAGAAAGCTCAGTAAAGATACAGAAAATCTTATTGTGACAATCAACCAACTAGACCTCATCAACATATGCAGAACTTTTTACCCAACAACAGATAAGTACATCTTCTTTTCCACTGCACATGGAACATTCTCTAGGCCACATATTAAGTCATAAAGCAAGTCTCAACAAAATCCAAACCACTGAATTATTGCAAAGAATCTTCTTAGACTATAAAGTCATAAAAGTTGAATTTAACAGCAGAAAAAACATGGGTACAAATTGGAACTCAAGGAAACGGGCTCAAAAATTCATGGGTTATAAAAGAAATCAAAGGTGCAATAAAGAATTTACGGAATCAAATGAGAATGAAAATACACCCTACCAGAACCTAAGGGATGCAGCAAAGCAGTGCCCAGAGGTCATTTTGTCTCCATAAATGCACACATCTAGAATGAAGAAAGGGCCCAAACCCTACAACTTAAAACGATAGAAACAGAGCAACAAAGGAACCCCTCAGTCACCAGAAGAAGAGATAATCAAGAATAGAACTGAACTAAACAAATTCAAGAACAGAAAAACAATTGAAAGAATTAACAAAACCAAAAGCTGGTTTTTTGAAAAGATCAACAAACTATCAGCTAACCTCACAAAAGAAAACCAGGAGAGGAAACAAGTAACCTGAATAAGCAATTGGATGGGAGATGTAATAACAGACCAAACCAAATTCAAAAGTATCATAATAAGATACTGAGAAAAACCATACTCCAACAGATTTGAAAACCTAGATGAAATGGACAAATTTCAAGATTTGCATCACAAAAATTATCACAAGTAGAAATAGAACAACTTAGTAAACTCATCACAAAAAGAGAGATTGAAAATGTAATTTAAAAAACTACCAACCCCAGAGACTGTGCTCTCGAGATATCAAGGCCAACTGGCGTAACTAGCCTATTGGTAGAATCTTATGCACCCCATAGTGGTGAGTGGCATCTGGGGTCTTAAAACCTAGAAAGCTGCCATCTGAGGCACACCAAATGGTCCCAACTCAGCTGGAATAGATGATCACTAAGGTCAACAACGACCTGATGGAAAAAGGACCCAGAAGACGGAAAGATCCGTGTCTTTCTGATGACTATATCAACATGTAACCAGAAGAACAAGACGGTGCCTGGCCACCACCAGTGACAGCTATGATGGAGCTCACAATGTTGTGTTCCAGTGGCAACACGAGAAAAATAAAGGAGTGCACCCTGAGAACTCAACTAAAAGACTGCAATTGATGGTCCAAAGGCCCGGGAGTTCCCCTGAGATCATGGACCCTACAATTGATGCTGCCCCTGATCATAAATCATTACTGAGGTCAATTCTTTGGACCAGAATGGATTGGACTTAGGGATATAGAGTGACCATATTGTGTATGCACTTTATGTTCTGTGCATCTATAGGATGTTGTCCCACTGGCCTCTTACTAGAGGGGAGTGGAGAGGACTGGACAGGAGATTGTTAAGAGGATATGACATGTATAGAACGCAAAGGAGGAGTGTGCTGTCACCAGGTAAGGAGAGCAGAAGGAGCTGCAGATAGGCAGGCATGCAAATTTAAATTGGATTGTACACTTTCGTGCAATCACAATTACAAAAAGAAATAAAGACTTACACACAGAAAAAATAAAATAAAAGACTACCAACCACAAAAACTCCTGGCCCAGCAGCTTCACTGAATAATTCTACCAAACTTGTAGAGAGGAGTTAATTTCAAAACTACTGAGGCTATTTCACAGCATACAAAAGGACAAAATATTCCCAAATTCATTCTATGAAGCCAGCACAACCCTGATACAAAAGCCAAGGAAAGATCTCACAAAAAAAGAAAATTACAGACCAATATCACTCATGAACCTAGATGCAACAATCTTCAACAAAATCCTAGCCAACAGAATTCAACAGCGTATCAAAAAAATAATTCATCGTGACCAAGCCAGTTTCATACCACAGATGCAACGCTTGTTAAACATCAGAAAAACAATTAATGTGATCAACCACATAAGTGACATCAAGGATAAGAACTCTTGATTTTTGTCAATTGATGCAGAAAAAGCATTTGACAAAGTCCAACATTCATTCATGGTAAAAACTCTCAGCAAAATAAGAATAGAAGGGAAATTCCTCGAGGCAGTAAGGGGCATCGACGCAAAGCCAATTGCCTACATCATCCTAAATGGACAGAAACTGAAAAATTTCCCCTGAGAGTGGGAACCAGACAAGGATGCCCACTGTCACCACTTCTATTCAACATTTTGCTAAAGATTCCAGCCAAAGCAGTCAGACAAGACAAAGAAAAAAAAGGCATCTACGTCAGCAAAGAAGGATTAAAAATATCCTATTTGTAGATGACATGATCGTGTACACAGAGAACCCTGAAGAATCCATAAATGAACTACTGAAACTAATAGACTAGTTCAGCAAAATATCAGGATACATGGTAAGCATGAGTAAATCAGGAGGACTGCTTTACAACAACAAAGAGATCATCAAAGAGGAACATCACATCAATACCATTTACTATAGCCCCCAAGAAGATAAAACATCTAGGAATAAATCTAACCAGAGAAGTAAGAGACCTAGACAGAGAAAATTATACGACCTTACTGCAAGAAACCAAAAGAGACTTACATATGTGGAGAAAGCTACCCTGCTCATGGATAGGAAGACTTAACATTGTGAAAATGGCTGTTTTACCCAAAGGAATCTACGTAAACAATGCAATCCCATTACAAATTCCAGTGTCATTTTTTAATGAGATGGAGAAACAAATCACTAACTTTGTTGAGAAAGGAAAGAAACCCTGGATAAGTAAAGCACTACTGAAGAAGATGAACACAGTGGGAGGCCTCACACTATGCGACCTTAGAACCTATTACACTGCCACAGTAGTCAAAACAGCCTGGTACTGGTACAAAAAGAGTCATATAGACCAATGGAACAGAGGTGAGACCCCAGAGATGCCACCATCCTCTTACGAACAGCTGATATTTGACAAAAGCCCAAAGGGTGTGAAGTGGGGTAAAAAGTCTCTTTAACAAATGGTGTTGGCAAAATTGGAGATCCAGCTGCAAAAAACTCAAACAAGATCCATATCTCACATCTTACACAAAAACCCAAAATGGATCAAGGACCTAAATATCAAACCTAAAACGATAACGGTCATGCAGGAAAAAATAGGATCAACAGTGGAAGTTCTAATACTTGGCTTAGACTGACTGCTAAATCTGACCAATAATAAACAAATCACAGAATAGAAAATAGAAAAATGAGAACTATTAAGAATCAAACACTTATGCACATCCAAAGACTTTGTCAAGAGAGTTAAAAGACTACCTACAGAATGGGAAAAAATATTTGGCAACTACATGTTGGATAGATGTCTGATTTCAATAATCTACAAGGTACTGCAAAATATTGAGAAGAGAAATAATCCAATTAAGCAATGGCAAAGAAGATGGACACACACTTCACCAAAGAAGATATGCAGGCAGCCAAAAGATACATGAAGAAATGCTCATGATCATTAGCTGTTAGAGAAATCCAAATGTAAACTACAATGAGATACCATCTCACCCCAACAAGGTTGGCAATCATCCAAAAAACACAAAACAACAAATGCTGGAGAGGCTGTGGAGAGATTGGAACTCTCCTACACTGCTGGTGGGAATACAAAATGGTACAAGCTATTTGGAAAACAATTTGGCACTTCTTAAAAAGCTAGAAATAGAAGTACCATGTGCTCCAGTAATTCCACTGCTCAGAATATATCCTACACAAATAAAAAGGCAGTCACATGAACAGATACATGCACATGAATGTTTACTGCAACACTCTCCATGATAGCAAAAAGATGGAATCAATCTAAGCGCCCATCAGCAGATGAATGGTTAAACAAACTATGGTACATGTACACAATGGAACACTATGCAATGATAAAGATCAATGATGATTTTAGGAAGCATTTCATAACCTGGTTTCAACTAGAAGGCATTACACTGACTGAAATCAGTCAGCTACAAAAGGACAAGTATATACCTCTGCTATAAAGACTTAAAAATAGACCTATGTATACAAGAAAAGACTCGGACAGCTACAAGGGGCGGGAGGGAGAGAGAGGGTTGGTCACAGATTAGATAATCGACAGGAATTTGTTAGGTGAAAGCAGTGGCAGCACACAGTAGAGAGTAGGATAAGTTAACTGGACTACACCATAAAGAGAAAGGTTTTCTAAATTCAATCCAACATTTCAAAGGATAGAGTAGCAGAGACAGAGGTCTGGGGATCATGTTTTCAGGGGACATGGAGGTCAACTGGCATAACTAGTCTTTTGCTAAGAGAGTCTTCTGCACTCCATGTTAGTGAGTGGTGTCTGGGGTCTTAAAAGTTAGCAAGCTGCCATCTGAGGAACATCATATGGTCCCAATCCACCTAGAACAGAGGACAACTGAGAACATCAAAAACATAAGGAAAAATGAGCCCAAGAGACAAAAGGACCCATATGAATGGGAAACTACATCAGCATGAGACCAGAAGAACCAGATAGTGCCCACCAAAGGCTGCCGTGATGGGGGACACAATGTAGAGTCCCTGAAGCAACACAAGAGAAATGGTGTGCAGCTCAAGAAGTCTACTAAAAGACCAGAAATGATGGTCTCATAGCCTGGAGGGTACCCTAGAAACATGGCCCCTAGACATGCTGCTGGCCCTAACTGGAAACCAGTACTGAGTTCAACTCTTTAGACAACAATGGACTGGACCTGAGGACACAGTGTGACCATATAGTATGTGTCCTTTATGGTTTTATGCATTTATAAGAGGTTGTCCTACTGGTTTCTTTCTAGATGGGAAAGAAAAGAGTGGAGAGGAGGGGACAGGTGCTGTTAAGAGTGAAAAGGAAGAACATGCTGTCACTGGGCAAGGAGAGCAGATGGAGCTGCAGATAGGTGGGCATGTAAAATTGATTAGGAATGTATACTTTCACTTAATCACAATAAAAAAAAAACATGACCATTACTACACCAAAAGATAAGATATAAAGTAAAAGAGAAATTACCAAACAAGGTAGATTTCCAACACACTGGAATGAACAAGTGGGAAATGAGTGAACATGGAGCAAATTAAGACATACTTCCTGGCCATGGCCACCTGATGGTGTAAATATTTTGCAGGACTTAAACATATTCACTCAACGATTAAGAAAAATTCCCAGAGAAATTAAACTTCTTGACTCTTAGAAGAACTAGAAAAATTCTTTTTTCTTTTTTTCTTTTTTATTTAACATGACTGATTGAAAATGTACATTCCCATATAAATTTACATGCCCACCTATATGCAGCTTCCACTGCTCCCCCTGTCTGGTGACAGCACACTATTCCTCTCTGCTCCATACATGTCTCATCCTCCCAACAGCCTCCTTTCCCCTCCTCTCCACCCACTCTCCTTCCTGTGGCCAGAGGTCAGCAGGATGAGAACTATAAAATTTCTGTACCTTTTAGGACGATAGAGTCACTGGCATGTGTGTGTGTATGTGCATGTTTTATATTCTGCTTTGTCCAGAGTAAATATTTTGAGCTTGGTATGTTTTCCAAAGATACTGTAGCCTCTCTGAGTTAGTGGCATCCTACATATGGCTAACTGGCACTTGGGGCAGTGGTGGTTATGCAGATGGTGTGTATCTTCAGAGTCCTGGAAATAATTCTAGTATTTCTACAGAAACCCTGGACGTGAAGTGGTTAAGTGCTACGGCTGCTAATGAAGAGGCTGGCAGTTCATATCTACCACATGCTCCTTGGAAACTCTATGGACAGTTCTGCTCTGACCTATAGGATCACTGTGAATTGGAACTGACTCAACAGCACCTAACAACAACAGTATTTCTACAGAAAGGAAACATTGTTAAGAGTGAAGGACTACAAGCAAGATTTTATCCTGAAAATATTTGTAGCAATGACAAATATTAAATTTCAACTTCAATATGCCTGGAGTCCTTTCTGAGCAATAACAAGTACTCACTTGAATTAGGGGGCCAGGACCCCCGGTATTCACTGTCTACTTGAGTTCTGGATGACTTGCCCCGAACCTGGGAACGACACAAAAAAATCAAGTCACAAGAGTTATGATCAATGAGGGAACTTAATCAAGAAATGTAAATCATAAAAGTCTATCTACAATACATACCTTCCATTGTATATAAACTGAACAGATTTATCTAACAATAATAAGGTGTGCTTACATAATGGTTTTCTAGTTTCTAGTGTACTTTCTAACACGTCATCCAATGCTGTCTGTGCCAAGCTCAATCAGGGGTTGGAGGGTAAAGCAGTAAGCAGTAAAGAAAGGCTCTGTGGAGTCAAGAGTCACAATTCCTTAGGCAACTATACGGTTATTCTTCCCCTGGATTATTTTACTGTGATGAATACTCAGCTCTACTGAGAGGAAAGCCAAAGAGAAGAGCAGCTACAGCCTTCAGAGGGATCTCATATGTTTTAACCTTGCCTCATCTAAACTGGTGCAAACACTTAAGTGCTCAGCTGCTAAATGAAGGACTGGAGGTCTGAATCTACCCAGCGGCACCTCAGAAGAAAGGTCTGGTAATGTACTTCGGAAAAATCAATCACTAAAAGGTGTACTGAGCACAGCTGTAATCTGACACACATGGGGCTGCCATGAGTCAGAATCAACTCAATAGCAATGTTTTTTCCTCTAAATTAAAATTCTTAAGCCAAGCTACCTTGGGAGTCTGCCTAAGAGAGATACCACAGAAAAATGATTACCCTTCTCTCTTGTTTCTTTTGGGTCTCTATGACATGCAGGCGTTCCATAAGGCTGGAGATTCCCTGCTCCAAGCTGTCAATAGTATGGTGCTGAGGATCATGGCCACTGAAGCTGTTGCGCAGGCTGCGGAGAGCATCTCGAACAAGCTGCAGGTCACTGGTCTGAGAACAAAAATAAGGTACTGTTGGCATGGTGCAGTTACTATAGCACTAGCCAGGTCCTAGCCACTGGGTTTAAGATATGGGAGAAAGATTTCTAAGAAAAGTCTTTCACCTTTGCAGGGATGAGGGGAGTGGTATGACTTGAAGGACATTTTCCTCCCCCAAAGTGGGCTATCTGTTTGCTCACTACTTCTTAATTTTGGAGATCAAGTGTCTCACATTATTACACAACCACCAGATGTAAGAATTGGGGAACCAGGATATAAAAGGCCTAATACATGAGTGATGACTGGGACACTCTTCTGATTTCAGCTAGAAGTGGCAGGTCTGTACCCAGATCCTAAGAACTTACCCCTCTCTGAGTGTCTGAAGCTCCTTTTCCTGCCATGGGAAGGAGAAAGCCATTGCTTTGAGAGCTGTGACTATTGTAGTTGGTCACCTATGGCAGCAAGAAGAAATGATGCAAAGGAAGGTGAGAATGGCTGTGCGAACTGAAAAATGTGATCAATGTCACTGAACTGTACATGCAGAAATGGCTGAGTTAGCTTATGTTCTATTGTGCATAGCCTCAACAACAATAACAAAATAAATTATGAAAAAAAAGAAGATGATGCCTTGTTATAGGGGGCAATTCCCAGGGCAAGAGGTCCTGTCTAATTTTTCCTCTTTATGTTTATTACTTCCTGACACAGTATATAACTGTTTGCTTAATGTCTCTCTTTATTAAGGCTTCATGAGGGCATGGACTTTTTCCCTGTAGTTCACTGCTGTATTCCCAATACCTGACATGGAATAGACATTCGGTGCTACTTGTTGACTGTAGAATGAATGAAATGGAGACCCCCAACCTAACCTCTGCTCTGGCCGGTGGAGGTCTTCCACTCATGATGACTCAGAAAATTGCCCCAGTACTACCCGCTTTTGCTTTAGTAACAAAAAAAATAACATCAACTGACGTCTTTTGAGACTGACTCTGTGCCAGGTGGACCTAATGGGGCTATGTTTAATTATTTACATAAATTGTCTCATATACTCCTCTTAATGACACAGAAGACTACTATTGTGTCCATTTTCCAGATCAGCCTATTTCTGAGGCTCCAAGGACAAACATCAAGGTTACTTACTAAAGGTCACACAATGGCAAGTAAGTAAAGTTGGGATTTGGAAACAGCTATTTTTATTCTAGAACCTGCACACTTCACCTCCTCACCCAATAGCCTGCTAACAAGTCAACCTGTTGCCTTGGTCCAGTCCTGAGTCAGAGACAGAATCTCCTTGTAAATGTGGGAGGGAGAACCTGAGTTCCAGGTTACCTCTTCTGCTTCTCTTTTCATACAGTGAGCCAAGAGGACATCTTTGTGTTCCAGCTCCCTCTCTAGATCCACCTGCAAAACAGAGATTAAATCAGCAAAACATTTCTTTGGGCCAAAGGGCCAGTAGCTGAATATGTTCACACCTGCTGGTAACTGGCCTCAGCAAGTTTCCTGAGTGCTTCTTCCAGCTTAGCCTGGTGCTGCTGGAGGAGGCGGTCCTTCTGCCCCAGCTCTTTCTGCAGTGGAGACAGAACTTTCAGATACATGGCAAGAATAAGAACAGTGAACAGTTCACGCCTTATTATGAAATTTACACCTAAGAAAGTGGAGCCTCAGGAGAAGAGTCCTTCCCTCAAGCTTTAACAAGGAGGTATTATGTATCCTAATGTAGTCTTACACAGCTCAGGATTCTTGGAAAAGTAAGGAGGAGGGGAACTACCATTTACAGAGGGACAACTATGTCCATCCATGCTAGTCAGAGATAAAGGTAAGACTAGAACTGAAGTCTGCTGACTTCTAGCTCTGCACTGCTTCTCCCAGCCATGCTGCTACCTACTCTTCAGGGTTGGTGAATCAACAGAACACAGAGAAAGAGCTCGTTCAGAAAGCAGAGAACAGGTATGCAAGTGCTCCCTGAGCAACAGCAACAAAGGGCAGCAGTCAAGCTGCTTGTAAAAGGTCAGATGGAAATAATTTCCAAACCGGTATCTACTCTTACTTTATATTCTCCCCAAAGTCGGTTCCTCTCATCCAGCTTCCTTTGCAAATCAACCTGCAGGAAGGGTAAGAAAGAACTCACTGGCACAGAGATATTGTCTGCCAACCCCACTAGGAGACCAGCTACTTAGCTAAAGCTGATGTTAGCAGCCACAGTATATGCCAGAGAGAGGGCATAGTCATGGTAAATCATGGTAAAAACACACAGCTTCTCTCCATATCTGCAGTGAGATGAACAGACTGTACACCTACAAATTAGCCTCAGCTTTCCAGTGTCCTCTAAGTTAAGGAAGAGCTCAAGTACTTTCCTGCCCCATGTTGTTTGGGCTTTCACTTAGTAACAGAAATGAGGATAATGAGGCATAAAACTAACAAGGAAAAGCATCCCAGAAGTAAAATAAGGGAAGATTTCATGCAAACATATGTCCTGTTCTGCTACAGGGAATCCCTGGTGGTGTAGTGGTTAAGTACTGTGGCTGCTAACCAAAAGGTCTGGCAGTTCAAATCTACCAGGCACCCCTTGGAAACTATGGATCAGTTCTACTGTGTCCTATAGGGGCACTATGAATTAGAATTGACTCAACAGCAACAGATGTTTTTTGTTGTTGTTTATTCTGCTATGGGGGCTCACTGCGATTGGTGTTTTATTCATTTAACTCACATTCTGATTGTGCAGCTCATCTTTGTCCATATTTGCCCTCAGTAGTTCTTGCTTGAGCTGAAGCACAGATGTGTCCTGCTGAGCCAATCTCTGCTGCAAGGCATCCTGGGGCGGGAGTTGGGGGAAGTACACCAATTATTTCAGTCCCAGTTAATCAATCAGCCAGTCATTACAAAAAGCTATTAAACCTTTAAGAGTGTATCCTATGTTAGTTTTGGCAAATAGACAAAAGGAGTATAGGGGTCTTTACATAAGGAGCTGAGCAGGGCTTTTTTTGCCCCTCAACAGGACAATAGCATCTATAAGGAAATCTGTTTTATTGCTTAATCTGTTGTACTACTAAGCCAACTGGAACCTGGTTTTTACCTCCACTTCATTCTTGATGCAGGTCTACTCTATGAGCTGGAATCAACTCAATGGCAAGGGGTTTGAGTGAAAAATGAATGGCCTTTGAGATCAGATAGGCCTCCATTCAAATTACAAGTGTACCACCTTCAGCTTTGTAAATCTGAGCCTCTCCTTCCTCCCACCTTGGCTGTCTCATCTATACCCTAAGTATTTAAAAACACAATTTATATTAGCTCTTATACTTTCCACCTCACTGCCCAGTTCCCATTTCCTAGAGGACTGGGCCCTACCCCTGCCTGCCCACTCTGTTCACAAAGAATCCCTGGAATCATTCCTATTCTGTCTTCCAGAGCCCTGTTCCTACCTGACTTGCAATGCTTAGTCTGGACCAAGGCTGAGATTATGTAGTTCCACTACTCAGAGATGTTCTTGGGCTGATGGTTCCTCTTACCAGTTTTAATTCTGTCCCTTAGCTTGGGCCATCCGGGTTCCCATCATGTTGAAGAAAAGGTAAGCAATAAAACTTGACTTGTGACAGTCAGCTACCACATATTCCTGTAACCATGGAGATTTCAAAGGGAGCTAGTGGTCTTGGGCTACTTCTTCCTGTTTGCAGTACATCAGCACTGACTTTTCTCTCTGGATTGCAGAGTAATGGTGTAGGCTCTGAGAAGGTGGGAGGCCGTTCTGAGATACACTGCCTGCCTTGACAGTATGTGTCAGTCTAAGATTTCTTGGCATCAAGAGTTTAGAAGAACATCTCCTCAAGTATGTACTATGGAACGCTGTACGTGTTGCACAGGGGAACAAGCACATCTGTGGTTACTGATTCTCAGATCCTTTAATAGGCTGCCTTGAGCCTGTAAGGGCATTTCTCAAACTTATTTGACCATGAAACACATTTTTTTATTCTTTAAATGTCTCAAAGGACATTTAATACACTTCAGAAATTGCTGCTTAGTTACATTCTAGTCTAGCCCATGCATGGGAGTGAAGAGGGGAAAGGCAGCAGTTTAAGAACACCTTTTCCACTCCTGGTATTTACTCAACAGGTACGCTCCTCTAGGACAAAGTAGCGCATATCAAAGGTTATTTGCTGGGGCATGGTTTATATTAGGAAAAGATTGGAAATAACCCTAAAAGACCATCATCACTAGGAGACTAATTAAATAAATTAACATAGGTACATATATTGGAATACTATGCAGTGTATTGTGAGAATTAAGTGTAAATATATATTGAAATGTTTTCAAATAATGTTTTCAGAGCTTTTATCACACATAAAAAGACTTAGGAAGGTCTTCATTTAGTAAGATAGAATCAACTCCAAAACACATTGCCAATTAAAAAAAGCAAGGTGCTGAGTAGCAATTTATAGTTCTACTACTATTTGAGTAAAAATGTGGAGGAAAATTATATACACACACATTTGGTGATAATATCATTTGCCTTTGAGATGGAGAACTTGGTGACTAAGAAACAGCTGGAAAGGAGACTTTTCACAGTTCAACTTTACGTACCTTTTAAACTTGAAACCATCTGTATGTTATTAATGATTCAAAAACTAAGTAAATTTCTATTTTTTGAAAAAGGACCTTCTGCTCTACAACTAAAGGGGAACATTTTACCTATACAGACAGCCAAGGTGGCACAAAGGGAAGTGACAGCACTATGAGCTGTAACTACAGAAATAAGCCTCAGTAAGAAACAAATATATATTCCTCAACATATTTCACTTCCCACTCAAAAACCCCTTTCTTTACCAATGGCCCACAACCTGTTTAAGGCACCCAGGAACTGACTATAGCACTCAACTCTTCCTAGCACCGACTCACACTAGCAAACAACATTACCTCACAGAGACTTATTTAAAAAGTATCTTCCTTTTACCTTTATCCCCTGTAAGTTTCTGGCTTCTTGTTTATATTTCAGCAGCTCCTTCTGTAAACCAAATACAGTTTGATCAGATGATAGCATCTGAGTTGCTTCAGAAGCATTACCTCATTCTGTCTGTAAGAGGATGATACCCAGATGATCATGCTATGAAAACTGCCCACCTAGAGAGGCAGAAAGTGAGAAAGCTGGACTGCAGAAACAACAGCAGTACCCATTCCACTCTTCCTTGCAACATCTATGCTGACCTGTACCCAGGTAGAGAAAAATCTTGCCAAGTAAGAAGATGACATACATTCCCCACAGACTCACTTTCCTATATTCAGCAACCTCTGCTGACAAGAAAACCTAGTCATAATTTAAATCCCTCTTACAGAAAAGTGGCGTAGTGGTTAAGTGCTATGGCTGCTAATGAAAAGACTGGCAGTTTGAATCCACCAGGCACTCCTTGGAAACTCTATGGGGCAGTTCTACTCTATCTACAGGGTTGCTATACGTCACAGTCAACAGCAATGGGGTTTTTTTTTTCCCCACTGAGGTATGTGATCACATCTTTATATATCTACCCCTAATAGTGTTAAATAATTATCTCAGTGCTTAACATTCAGCAAACAGAGTGCTTTTGATTCCTTCAGAGGATATTACTCTTTGTGGACCAAACATAAGCACATTTAGCCTAATAATGAAATACTGAGTGATCAACCTTCCTTTATAGGAGATATAGTATATGTATATGATTGTCACCAGGATGGTAGGAGGGAAACACCCATAACTCAGACCTGCTCTTGTCTTTTGCTTTTGGATCACACTTACAGTCTAATGACTAAGTCTAAACCAGAGGTTCTTAACTGGGGGACTCCACAGATGGGCTGAAAAGTTCCTCCATTATTCATTAGCCATTAGAGAAATGCAAAGCAAAACTACAGTGAGATACTATCCCACCCCAACAAGGCTAGCATTTAATCCAAAAAACAAAATAATAAATGTTGGAGAGCCTGTGGAGAGACTAGAACACTTAAACACTACTGGTAGGAATTAAAGTGATACAACCACTTTAGAAATCGATTTGGTGCTTCCTTAAAAAGCCAGCAATAGAAATACCAATTCAGCAATCTCACTCCTTGGAATATATCCCAGAGAAATAAGAGCTGTCACGCGAACAGATATATGCACACTAATGTTCATTACAGTACTGTTCACAGTAGCAAAATGATGGAAATAACTTAGGTGCCCATCAATGGGTGAGTAAACAAATTATGGACTATTCAAACAATGAAATACTATGCAAAGAAAAGGAACAACAATGAATCTGTGAAATATAACATGGAGGAACATGGAAGGCATTATGTTGAGTGGAATTAGTCAAAAAAGGTCACTATTACAAGGACTCCAGAAAAGGTTTAAACACAGAAGAAGACATTTGTTGATAGTTAAAAAGGTGGGGAGGAAAGGAAGGAAGGGGTATTTACTAACTAGATAGTAAAACCCAGTGCAGTCAAGTCAATTCCAACTCACAACGACTCTAGAGGTCAGACTAGAACTGCCCCATACAGTTTCCAAGGAGCACCTGGAAGATTTGAACCGCAAAAGGCTAGCAGATGTAGCACTTAACCCACTATGCCACCAGAGTTTCCAACTACACAGTAGACAAGTATTATTTTAGATGAAGGGAAGGACAATACACAATACAAAAGAAGACAGCACAACTGGAATAAACCACTAGCTAAGAAGCTTCCTGAACACAGCCAAATACTTTGAGAGACAGAGTGGAGGGAGAGGAGTCTGGGGACCATGGTTTTAGGGGGCACGATAAAGTTTATTCAGAAAATGCTCTGCATCCTACTTTGGAGAGTGGCATCTGGGGTCTTAAAAGCTAACAAGCAGCCATCTAAGAAGCATCAATTGGCCCCAAGCTATCTGGAGGAAAGGAAAATGAAGAACACAAATGACACACAGAAAATATGATCCCAATAGACAGAAAGGGCAACATAAACTAAAGACTACATCAGAATGAGACCAAAGAACTAGATGGTACCCAGCTACCACGAGTGACCACCCTGACAAGGAACACAACAAAGAGTCCCAGAAAGAGCAAGAGAAAAGAGGAGTGTAGAACTCGTATTCTGGTAATAAAAAAAGACCTGATGGTCAGACAGACTAGAGGGTCCCTGGAAGACATGGCCCAGAGAGTGTTAGGCCACAACTAAACGTTATTCAGGCAACAGTCAGAGTGAACTGTAAGACATAAAATGATACTGGTGAAGAATGTGCTTCTTGGCTCAAATAGATACATGAGACTAAGTGGGCAGCTCCTGCCTGGAGATCAGAGGGCAGAGGGGAACAGGAGCTGAATGAATGGACATAGGAAATACAGGCTGGAAAGGAGGAATGTAGGGAGAATAACCATGGTCACATATCAATATGTCTTTAAGCTTTTGTATGGCAAACTGACTTGAATTGTATACTTGCACTTAAATCACAATTAAAAAAAAAGTTTCTCTTAAAAATTCCAATCTGCGAGCGTGTGTATACATACACTTGAGTATTTCTGGGGAGAGGGTTAATAGCTTTAGTCATAAACCTATGACCAAAAAGAAGTTAAGAACCACTGACCTAAAAAGAATTCTGGCAAGTATTTATTTGGCATAACTAGTCTTTTTCTAAGAGAGTCCTGTGCACTAGTGAGTGGCATGTAAGGTCTTAAAAGCCAGCAAGCTGCTACCTAAGGAACATATGAGTGCCAGCCCACCAGGAGAACAGAAGAAGCAGATGGTGCCCAGCCACTACCACAGACAGCCCTAACAGGGAACACAACATAGAGTCCCTGACATAGCATGAGAGAAAGAAGTGTGCAGATCCAGAACTCTATTTAAAAAAAAAAAACAACAATTACCCAACCTCAGAACATACTACACTGCCACAGTGGTCAAAATAGCCTGGTACTGGTACAAGAACAGACAGATCGATCAATGGAAGAGAACTGAGACCCCAGAGATGACACCATCTGCCTATGAACAGTTGATATTCGAAAAAGGCCCTAAGACATTAAACTGGGGTAAAAACAGTATCTTCAACAAATGGTGCTGCCAAATTGCATATCCATCTGCAAGAAACTGAAACAAGATCCATATCTTACACCTTATACAAAAACCAACTCCGAGTGGATAAAAGACCTAAATATAAGACCTAAATATCAAACCTAAAACGATAAAGCTCATCCAAGAAAAGGTAGGAACAACAATGGAAGTTTTAATACACAATGTGGACAGACTCCAAAATCTGTCAAACAAACTACAATCGACAGAAGAGAAAATAGATAAATGGGAACTATTAAGAATCAAACACTTTTGCTCATCCAAAGACTTTATTAATAGAATTAAAAGAACACCTATAGAATGAGAAAAAATATTTGGCAACTCTATGTCAGACCGATGCCTGATCTCCACAATCTATAAGATACTACAAATATCAATAAGAAGAAGATAAATCATCCAATTAAGCGATGGGCAAAGGAGATGGACAGACAATTCACTAAAGAGGAGATCCAGGCAGCCAAAAAACACATGCGGACATGTTCATGATCTTTAGTTATTAAAGAAATTCAAACAGAAACTACAATGAGATACCATCTCACCCCAATAAGGTCGGTCATGATCCAAAAAACACAAAACAACAAATGCTGGAGAGCCTGTGCAGAAAGTGGAACCCTCCTACACTGTTGGTGGGGTTGCAAAATGGTCCAGCCTCTTTGGAAAGCAATCTGGCACGTCCTTAAACAAATGGATATCGATATACTGTTTGACCAGTAATTCCACTACTTGGAATATATCCTACAGAATCAAGGCCTTTCACACCAACAGACACATGCACAAGAACGTTTATCGCAGCACAGTCCACGACAGCAAAAAGATGGAATCAACCCAGATGCCCATCAACAGAAGAATGGATAGGTAAACTATGGTATATATACTCAGTGGAGCACTATGCAGTGATAAAGAATAACAACGATTCCAGGAAATATCTCATAACCTGGTTTCAACTGGAAGTCATAAGGTGCAGTGAAAGTAGTCAGCAGCAAAAGGACAAATATTGTATGAGACCTCTATGATAAGATCTTAAAAACAGACTTGTGTATAGAAGAAAAGATTCTTTGACAGCTGCAAGGGAGGGTAAAGAGGGAGGGCGAGGTGGGGAGGGTTTAGATTAGATAGTTGCTAGAAATCAGGTTGGGAGAAATCAGTGATAGCACACATTAGAAACAAGAACAATATTAAGTGGACTTCAGCATAACTTGAATACTCCTTCCATCTTAACCCAATATTGCAAGGATAGAGTAGCTGGGGCAGGGGGCAGGGGACCATGCTCTTCGGCGAAATCGAAGCCAACTAGCACAACTAGTGTTTTGCTAAGAGGGCTCTCTGCACCCCACATTGGTGAGTGGCGTCTGGGGTCTTAAAAGCTGCCAAGCTGCCATCTGAGGGCACAGCAAATGGTCCCAACTCAGCAGGAACGGGTGCTCATCGAGGACCAATATGATATGAGGTAAAGACAACCCAGAAGATACAGAGACCCGCATGAGTGGGTGCCTACATCGACTTGGGACCGGAAGAACTGGAGGGTGCCCGGCCACCACCAGTGATAGCCGCGATGGAGCTCACTAAGTTGAGTCTCACTGGCAACACAAGAATAAAAAGGGGTGCATCCTGAGATCTCCACTAAAAGACCGCAATTGATGGTCCAGCGGTTTCGGGGTTCCCCTAGGATCATGGCCCCTGGCCCTGATGCTGCCCTTGCCCATAAATCATAATGAAGGTCTACTATTCGGACACGAATGGATTGGACTTGGTGATGCACAGTGACCATATATTGGATGCACTTTACGGTTCTATACATCTATAGGATGTCATCCTGCTGACCTCAGACTAGAGGAGGGAGAGTGGGTGGAAAGGAGGGGAAAGGAGACTGTTGGGAGGATGAGACATGTATGAAGAAGAGAGGAATAGTGTGCTGTGACCGGACAGGGAGAGCAGTGGAAGCTGCATATAGGTGGGCAGGCATGTAAATTTATACGGGAATGTACATTTTCACTCAGTCATGTTAAATAAAAAAAAAAAAAAAAAAAAACAGGCTTGATGGTCTGACACCCTCATGGGTCCCCTGAGAACATGGCCCCTAGACTTGTTGCTAGTCCAGACCTGAAACCAGTACTGAAGCCAACACTTCAGAGGAAGAATAAACTGGACCTGGGAACACAGAGTGATACAGGTGGTGTATGTACTTTATGGTTTAATACATATATGAAGCTGTGCTAATGGTTTCTTTTTAGAGGGGGGTGGAGAAGGTGGGAAGGAGAGATAAGTGTTTGTTGAGTGGACACTGAAATCACAGTGAAAAAGGAGAGTGTTCTGTTACTGGGTGAGGAGAGCAGATAGAGCTGCAGTGAGGCAGGTGCTTGGGGGTTTATATAGCAAATTGTCTTCGATTACAAACTTTCACTTAAGCACAATCAAAAAATTTTTTTTAAAAAGACCATACTGATATTAGATTTTTTTAAAAAAAAAAAAGCTTAAACATTTCACACACATAGAAAAAAGCAACTGGTAGCATCTATGCAAAGCCAACCGCCTACATCATCCTGAATGGTAAGGGACTGAAAGCACTTTCCTTGAGAATGGGAGCTAGACAAGGATGCCCACTCTCACCACTTCTATTCAACATTGTACTAGAGTTTCTAGCCAGAGCAATTAGACAAGTCAGGGCACCCGCATCAGCAAAGAAGAAGTAAAAATCTCCCTATTTGTAGGTGATATGACTGTATATACAGAGAATCCTAAAGAATCCCTAAGTAAACTTCTAGAACTAATAGAGGAGTTCAACAAAGTATCAGGATACAAGATAAACATAAGTAAATCAGTAGGATTCCTTTATACTAACAGAGATCAAAGAAGTCACCAAATCAATACCATTTACCATAGCCCCCAAGAAGACAGAATACCTAGGAATAAACCTAAACAGAGAAATAAAAGACCTAGAAAGACAGAACTACGAGACTTACTGTAAAAAATCAAAAGAGACTTACATATATGGAGAAATCTTCCCTGCTCATGGATAGGAAGACTTAACATTGTGAAAATGGCTATTTTACCTAAAGTGGTCTACATATACGATGCAATCCGAACAGAAATTCTAGTGTCATTTGTTAATGAGATGGAGAAACAAATCACCAACTTTGTTTAGAAAAGGAAGAAACCCTGGATAAGTAAAGCACTACTGAAGAAGAACACACTGTGAGGCCTCTCACTACCTGACTTTAGAACCTGTTACACTGCCATAGTTGTCAAAACAGCCTGGTACTGGTACAAAAACAAACAGATAGATTAGTAGAACAGAATTGAGACCTCAGAGATACCACCATCCTCCTACAAACAGTTCATATTCGACAAAGGCCCTAAGACAGTAAACTGGGGTAAAAGCAATCTCTTCAACAAATGGTGCTGGCAAAATTGGATATCCAGCTGCAAAAAACTGAAACATGACCCATATCTCACACTTTATATAAAAACTAACTCACACTGGATAAAAGACCTACATATAAAATCTAAAGCGATAAAGCTCATGCAGGGAAAAATGGGATCAACAATGGAAGTTCTAACACAGCTCAGACAGAATACAAAATCTGACAAAGTACAAACAACAGAAGATAAAATAGATACATGAGAACTACTAAGAACTGAACACTTTTGCTCATCCAAAGACTTTATCAAAAGTGTTAAAAGACTACCTACAGAATGGGAAAAAATATTTGGCAACTACATGCTGGACCAACGTCAGGTCTCCATAATCTACAAGGCACTGCAAAATATCAACAAGAAAAAGGTAAATAAGCCAATTAAGCAACAGGCAAAGGAGATGGGCAAACACTTCACTAGACAGGACATCTAGGCAGCCAAAAGATGCATGATGAAATGCTCACAATCATTAGCTGTCAGAGAAATCCAAATCAAAACTACAGTGAGATACCATCTCTCCTCAACAAGGTTAGCAAATAATCCAAAAAACACAAAACAACAAATGCAGGAGAGGCTGTGGAGAGACTGCACCTCCCCTACACTGCTTCTGGGATTCCAAAATGGTACAGCCTCTCTGGAAAGCAATTTGGCATGTCCTTAAAAAGCTGGAAATAGATATAACAGTAATCCTACTGCTTGGAACTTATCCTACAGAAACAAAGCCTGTCACACAAACAGACACACATGCACATGAATGTTTATTGCAGCACAGTGCACAACAGCAAAAAGATGGAATCAGCTTAAATGCCCATCAACAAAAGAATGAATAAATAAACTATGGTACATGTACTCAATGGAATACTATGTGATGATAAAAAACAATGATGGTTTTAGGAAGCATCTCACAACCTGGTTTCAATTGGAAGATACTGAGTGAAATCAGTCAGCAGCAAAAGGACAAATATTGTACGAGACCCCTGCTACAAGAACTTAAAAAACAGACTCACGTACAGAAGAAAAGACTCTTTCATAGCTACAGGGCAGGAAGGAGTGGCAAGGGTTGATCACAGATTAGATAGTTGATAGAAATTTGCTTAGGTGAAAGCAGTGACAGTACACAGCAGAAAGGACATCAACTTAACTGGACTTTGCCATAAACTGAAAGCTCTTCTAACCTCAACCCAATATTGCAAGGATAGAGTAGCAGGGGTGGGGTATGGTGACCATGCTGCTGGGTGACATCAAGGTCAATTGGCATAATTAGCCTATTGCTAATAGAGTCTTCTGCATCCCATATTGGTGAATGGCATCTGGAGTCTTAAAAGCTAGCAAGGCACCTGCCATCTAAGGTACACCAAATGGTCCCAAGTCATCCAGAACAGATGATCACTGAGAACAATAAAGACACAAGGAAAAAAGAGCACAGGAGACAGAAGGACTCATGTGAACGGAAGACTGTATCAACATGTGACCAGAAGAACCAGACGGTGCCTGGCCACCACCAAAGACAGCTGTGATGGGGCATACAATGTTGAGTCTCTATGGCAACATGAGAAAAAGAGGTGTGTAGCTCAAGAACTCTACTAAAAAACCACAACTGATGGTCCGACAGCCCGGGGGATCCCCTGGGAGCATGGCCCCTAGAGCTGCTGCTGTCTAGAAAACACTACTGAGGGCTACTCTTCGCATATAAATGGACTAGACTCAGAAACACAATGTGACCATATGGTGAATGTACTTTCTGGTTCTATGCTGTCCTACTGGTCTCTTTCTAGGTGGGAGAGGCGAGGGTAAACAGGAGGGAGCAAGAGCTTGTTAAGAGAAAGGGTGTGCTGTCATGGGGCAAGGATAGCAGAAGAGCTATAGACAGGCAGGCATGCAAAATTGATATGGATTGTATACTTTCACCTAATTACAATAGTGAAAAAGAGAAAAGCAACCAGTAATGACACAGATAATTACATCCACAACCACGATCAAAAAGGAACTACCATTTTGCCATGTTTAGATCAGATGTGTCTCTGTAAACTAAAGGCATAATATAGCTAAAGTCCTAACTCTACCTCCCTGCCCCCATTACAGTCCTGAAATTGATATAACATCCCCTTAATATTTTTCAAAGTATAAAATGTGCACATTCTGACATACCTTTAGGTCCTGATTCTCTTGCATACTCTGATCCAGTCGACTTTGGATTATAATCTGTATTAAGGCAAAGAGATGGTTAGGTACTATATGCTGGGAATTTCAGAGGCCATTCATTCAATGAGTATTTATTGAATACCTATGATGCTAGGCTCTGCATGATGGATACAAAGAAAAACAGGAAACAGTCTCTGCCTGAGGGGAAGTACACGCTCAGGGTGTCACAAGTACATCAATACGGATAAAGCTAAGGGTAAGTGAGTGTGTGCTGGGTGCAGAGGAGAGACAAGGGGAACGGGAAGTGGCAAGAAATGAAGTTGGAGGGAAAAACAGAAGCCAAACCAGCTCATGAAGCACCAGTGATGGTGAATGTGGAACCAATGGAAAGTTTTACGCAAAGGAACAGAAAACAAAATTTGCCTTTAAGGTAAATGACTCTCAAGGTTTTATTAAAAACACTGATTAGTAGAGGTCAGGAGAGAAATTAGTAGTACTGGACGACAGCCTGAACTAAGGTAGTGCCCATGAAAATAGAGATGGCAATATTAAAAACACAAACTGACAAAACTCAGTGACTGATTCGACATAGAGAGAAAAATCAGAAAGAACTGGAGGATGATGCCCAGATTTCTATTTTGGGCATTTAGAGAGTGATAAGATACACAGCACAAAAGGACAAGTCATTTTGGTGGTTGTGAAAGGGGAAACAAAAGCTGTTTAATTTAGTATACACTGAACCTGAGATGCTTATAGTTAAGCAGCAGTAGGCTGTATGCTGCACATACAAATCTAGAACTCTATGAGGAGAGCTGAGCTGGAAATACATATTTGAGAGGCAACATCTGAATCAGGTGGGAAATGAATGAAGGCAGACAATGTCCCAGGTCAGTGTATAAGACAGCAACAATCCCAGAGTGGAACACTGAGGACCCCAAATATTTAAAGCACAGAAAGAAAAAGAGAAGCTTCCAAAGGTGATATGACTGTAAACTCCACGAGTGCAGAGTCTTTAGATCTGTTTTTTTCACTACTTATCTGTAACACCTTGAAGGAGTTGCCTGCACATAGACACTCATATCTGTTGACTGAATCAATGAATATTATGAACAACAGAAAGAGATAGTAGTAAAAAGGGTAGTAGGAAAACCAGGAGAACTGGGATCAGGTAAAGAAAGCATTTAAAAAGGCAAGGTCAACAGTGTCAAAAGTTGGAAAAAAAAAGTCAAATATACAAGCTACGTTATTCAGCCTTCATTCACAAAAGAGGGAGCTCACCAACTGTTCCTCAGGCTTGACTCCTGGTTCACAGAGTGCCAAGGGCCTCTTCTGTTCATCTTCAGGTAAGGATCCATTGAGTAGTAAGGCCTGAATAATCACAAGCAGAAAGTAACTTAATTTTCCATCAGATGACTTAGCTTTGACAATGTTTAATTTTATACTTGGGCCCTGTGATCCAGGAAAGCAGTGAAAATTAAGAAGCCTCTCCTACTTGGTGTTCCAGAAGATGGCTTACAGCAAAGAATCACTCTTTCCCTTAAGTTTTAGATAAGACACTCAGACACCCTCTTGTTTACCTGTGATCGGGTAAACCACAGAACCTCCAAATTCCCATTCTTTGCCTCATAACTAACTGATTAACTGAGTTGCCTACCCCCACTAAACAATCAATGTGCTTGCTAACCAAACTTGGGTTAGACCTTTCTCCTTCCATCAGGTCTCTGAACTTTGGCCTACCCCTCAGCCTGAGCCAGCGTACAACCCTTCCCAGATAATAGGCCAGCCTCAGTGTAATCATTCTCGGCTCTACTCTCTTTACAACACCCTTTCATCCCAGTTCCCACACCAGTTCTTGCTAGCCATGTCTACTCTTCTCTCTCTAAAAGAAAAACCCTTTTTGCCTAACTCTTGAGACACTTCTTGATCTTATAGCCAGAAGGTTTTCTCTGTTGCAGTGATCCCTTTCTTATCCTTTTGAATAAAGTCTCTCTTAAATCTGGATTAGTCTTTCATCTGACAGCTCAAATTTGGACACGGAGCTCATGGACCAGCTTCCTCTAGAAATCTCTGGTAATTTGGTGATTTACTGGATGTAGCAAGAAGGATGAGAAAAGATTCAAGAAGGATGGACAGATTTCTATATTGGGTACTTTTTAGTAGATGGATAGATGCACAGAACACAAAAGGACAAGTGATTTTGGTGGTGGGTGAGGGAAGAAAAAAGCTCTGTGGCTTAGATGGAGCCCTGGTGGTACAGTGATTAAGAGAGTGGCTGCTACGCAAAAAAGGTCAGCATTTCAAATCCATCCAGTGCTCCTTGGAAACCCTATGGGGAAGTTCTGTTCTTTTGTAGAGGGTAGCTGTGGGTCAGAATCAACTCAACTGCAATGGGTTTGCTTTTGTATTGCTTAGCTGGAATCCCTAGGTAATGCAAATGGTAAACATCCTCAACTGCTAAAGCAAAATGTTGGAAGTTTGAGTCCAACAAAAGTGGCCTTAGAAGAAAGGCCTAGACATCTAACTCCAAACAATCAACCACTGAAAACCCTATGAAGCAGTTTTACTCAGACATACCTCGGGTAACCAAGCATTGTAACTGACTTGGCAGCAACTGGTACTGATATTGCTTCCAAAAATCTGTTGCCATTGAGTCGATTCTGACTTATAGTCAGACCCTATAGGCAAAGCAGAACTGTCCTATAAGGTTTCCAGTGCTGCAATCTTTACAGAAACAGACTGCTACATCTTTCTCCCCCAGAGCGGCTGATAGGTTTGAACTGTCAACTTTTCAGTTAGCAGATGAGCACTTAACTACTGCCAGGGCTCCTTCTGCTACTGCTTAGATACCTCCAATTGCAAATATGGGGACCACCTGAAGGTGCTTTCGCCATGGCCCGTGCACTAGGGCTCTTTCATCTTTCAGGACATACTCCAATCCTCCAATCTAAAATTCCCTGGTCCCAGAACAAATCTAAAAAACAAACCTTCCTTTCAGAAGGGACAGAACACATTTCAAACCAGAGCTGCTCAGACTCAATTTTACCAGCCAAAGAGTGAGCTAAAAGCAGAGTGGCATTATCTTGGCTTAGGAAAGTTTACTTTAATGAATTGTTTAGAATACCGCTGACTTGGGTTTGTTTGATTTCTGTTTGTTTTAATAATCCTGCATTTTTACCCCCTAGGGCAGCTAGGATAGAACAAAAAGAAAAATATTTGTAGAGATGTCCTCAGTCATTTCAACTCTCCACACTAGGCTTTATTTTTATTAGAAGACTATCAGAGGCAGAGGGTGGGACAAATTTACCAGGAAGCTGAGAGAGCTCAAGCTTCAGGGTCCGTGGTCCCTTCATAGACCCTACAGTTAATGTGGTCTTCAAGTTTTATTATTGAAGGTCTCCCAATTTGTACATGCTATAGAGTCCCCCAAACTTCGTTCTACCCCAGCAGGTAGGAATTTTGAGGCCTACCAGGTCACCGAAAGATTTAAAAAATACGTTCCCATTTTATACCATCATTAAGTTCACAATTCAGTCAAAAGAGAAGAGTTACAGAGGTCAAACTCTGCTTCAACAAATGCAACACAAATTACATAAAAAATGTTATAAAAAGAACATTTTTCAATCCAGCCAATGGCTAGTCTACCAAGCACTAATTAATAATCAAATGTTGTAAACCAAATGGATTTGGTTCTCAGATAGGGCTGTGGTGAAGAATGCAGGTGTGTATGAGAAGCTGCAGGGCTGCAGGGAGCTGAGGGGAGGGCAACATAACAGAAGTATCAACCTAATAGCAAATTTTTCCCCAGGCTCTAACTAAGGCAGACTCTCCTAAGTCAGAAATTCTGGGTGTAGCTTAGCATGCAACTTGTTCATCAATGAAAGAGTTAAAAAGCCCAGAGGATGCTGTGAGTCTCTTTGTATTCTACAATGGAACTGAATTCTCACTGTGATCGTGTGGCTGTGAATTAAAATGCCTGTGTTTGCAGGGAATATTAGAGGCTGACTTTCTGCCTGTCAATTCTTTTCTTTTTCTGTCTAATCTGCCCTCAGATTTCTCCCAGACTGAGTAATGGAAACCAAACTGAGAGTCAAACTGATGGATATCTGTGTTCATATATGCCAATTATCCTGGGAAAAACAAGATTGAGTATAACCCAAAAGTTGTCCAAGCAGTGTTACTAAAGCATAATTTGAAAAACCATTCCATTAAGGTACTGCTGAATGCAATCAGAGAAAAGAGATCTAAATGGCCTTACAAGTTTGCTGTTTTAAAATACAGAGCAAACAGACACTCAGCTCTCTCCTAGGGAATATTTAGGTAGCAAACATTTTACCAACCCCTCTCAGTTCCTGGGGCATCCATTATGCAAACTGTTCGACCCCAGCACCAATCTCCTTTTTCTTTAGGAGCCCTTTGTGTCCCCACCCTGTGGCAGGCTGGCTGGGAGCACGCCCTCCACTGCCTGCTGGCTGCCAGAGTCACACACACAATGTGGGCTTTGTGTACATGGCCATAAATATTTGACAATTCAGAAGCAGTGCAGTTCCCAGCACAAAGAAAGAATATTCCTTGGTAATTTCAGAGTCATCAGCACAGTATACAGGCTCCCCTCCAACAGGGACAGACAGAGTGATGACTAGGGGCATCATTTAGGGTAGGAACTATGTCAAGTGGGTCTGCCTGCCTTTGGGGGCAACTGGCCAAGCTGGGGCTGCACGTATAAGAAAAAATGAGAGGCTTTGTTGCTCAAGGAAAACGCCTTCTACCTAATCAGTGTATCTTGGCATCCACTTGGAAATGCATTAGGAGTGAGCTAAGTCCTTTAGCTAGACTCAGATGGAAACCTGGCGGCATTACTACCTTTCTACCGGAGAATTCATAGGAAAAACCCCTGAGTATTCACAGTGCCATCTTTGGTAAAAGTTGCAATTGCAGGTCTGTTAGCAACATATGAAGGAGAAATCCACACGTTAAGCCGACTGCCAGAATAAGTTGTTGGTAGGGGCCAATAATGGCTCCTGGGCTTGCTGAAATTTTAACAGCTGTACTATAAATAAGAGTCCATCAAGTCTTTTTAGGAGTACTGACATATAAAGAGTTTTCTGTTCTTTGTGTACCAACTCCTTTATCTAAACTCCCTAGTCTACTCTGCCCTCATATGCAACAAAAATCAGTTTACTTTCAACAGATGCTAGTGATTTAAATACAAATAATCAGTGCACCGGGACAAATGATCTATAAGCAAAAGAGCTACCTGTAGTCCTGATATCATCTTCTTTGCTTCCTCCATTTCTTTTTCTAAATGTTCCTGTTGTTCCAACAGCTGTTCTTCCCACGAGGTCTCCAGGTAGGTTCCTGGGCTCCCTGGTCGCCAGTCTCGGGACAGTGGAGAATCGGCCTCCTCTACAAAACGACAGCAGGGAGTCGAGTTCATGTTGATCACTGAATTTCCGGCAGAAAGCTTCTACAGGTTCAGGTCACTTGCCTTCCAAATCTGTCCTCAGGACACAAACTGGACTCTCCACCAGGGGGTGTTGTGGGGCACAAAGAACTGACTGTGAACTCCAGGCTCACTGAATCAGAAGTTACTCTGTTCAGGAAATTGATCTCTCCAGAGCCTTTTGGAAACCCTGGTGGTGTAGTGGTTAAGTGCTATGGCTGCTAGCCAAGAAGCTGGCAGTTCAAACCCACCAGGCACTCCCTGGAAACTCCGTGGGGCAGTTCTACTCTGTCCTATAGGGTCATTATGAGTCGGAGTCAACTCTGTGGCTTGGTTTTCAAAACCCTTGGGGAGCAGTAAGATTCCCTCCTAGGAGTCTTGGTACGGAACCGAGAGATTTTACTTTACATCTTCTAGAACTGGGATTGCCAGAGCCTGATTTTACCAGGTGCAAAGAGAGGAATATCACACCAGATGCCAATGAACACAAAATTCCTCTTGTCTGCTCTGGGCTTTAGAGGGGAGACCTCAACGTGGTGCTCCCTGGACCAGTCAGTCCTAACAACAGAACCCCTTGTTGCGTATATCACTGTGTGAGTCACACAGGGAACAAACGATTAAAAGCATACTTGTCCAGATTGTTTAATATCTCCTAGTTTTGTTTTCCTACCTTTATAGTATCTTTGCTGTGGTTTCCTCATCTATTTTACCCTACCTATATGCACAGCCATTTCAAATACATGATGGACAACAACAGGATAAATTCTCTGAGTAAGTTTCTTCATTCATGAAACAAGTAGAATCCTTCTACGCTGTTGTGAAGATCAAATGAGGTAACTTACATGCAGGGTCTGTGGTATGTGGCAAAGAGCAGGCACTCAATAAATGTTCTCCCTCTCCCTCCCCAGGGCCCTGGGAATTTCTGACTCAGTAGCATGACTGATTCTTCTGTTCTAATGCCAGGCTAACAGGAAGGTGGAGTCAGAAAGAATTTAACTCCTGTTTCTCTTTCCAGGGCTTTAGTTTTATTATACCCCTTAGGAGTGAATAAAACTTTATCAAAACCACATTCTTTGCTTCTTCCATGCATCCCTGATGTTTATATCAGACAAAGGAGAGCAACTGAGACTTTGAGGAGAACTCAGAGAAGCCCTGGGGGTGCAAAGGGTAAGTGCTTAGCTGTTAAGTAAAAGGCTGGCACTTTTAACTCATCCACTGGCTCCATGGGAGAAAGACCTGACAATCTGCTCCCATACAGATTACAGCCTAGAAAACCCCATGGCAGTTTTAATTTGTCACATGGGTCATTATGAGTCAAAACTGACTCCATGGCACCTTTCAAGAAGAAGTCTAAGCAGAGGGACTTCTTCTTGAAGTCCTTCATACCACACCTGCTGTAGATCAGCTCTTGCTTGTATTTTCATAGACACCTCAGCTCACACTGTATGTTCCTGGCCCCAAATTATTTGTATGAAACAGGAAGAAAAAAATGCTTACTTAAGTAAGGCTTCTGACTGTTCCAAAGTCATTTCCTAATTTATAAGCAGCTAGCTGAAGAAGGGCCTATCCAGGCTGCTATAAGATTTTTTATAGCTATGACATTAGGAATGGTATTCTGCAAAAGGATAACCACATTTATTGGCCGCAAAGGCATTAGAACCCTTTAGAGCTGACCCTACCATGTACACTATAAAGAGAGAGAAGGCCAGGTAGCTTATAGGTAGATAGTCAGGACTCCCAAACTCTTCCATTGGGAGTCTATTCCCGAGTAGCTCAGGTAGGCTGTTAGACAGTACCTGTTCTGTTCTCTGTTCCTTCAGAGGGGATAATCACAAAATCCACCTTCTCCTCTGACTGGGTTATAATGGATTCACTCTTCGCACTGTGGATTGGACTGGGTGAAGTCAGGCTGTGATAGAAGGAAAAGGAAAGAAAGAAAAAAATTATTATGAAAAGTTACTTAGAAGCCAATTTTCAAAATTCATCCCAGGTACACATTCTTATTCATCTTACTCCTATTGTCTAACACAGCACTGGCCCACAATAAGAACACGTATTTGTTGAATGAATAAAAGAATGATTATCTTGTTGAATGAATGAAATATCCAGGCTTAGAATGTCTTTTCCACACCAAGGCTGCCTTTAAGCCTAATTCACTGAGGAGAGACTCATTCATCAGAAGGACAGATAATCTAGCATTTAAAAAACTCAGAATGTGTTTTATTTTTAATTCCCACCACCACTATCCCTGGGTCCAGTTCAGTGAGTAATAGAAGAATTCGTCTTAGTAGTTTTGGGAGCTAGAAGGATATTCTATTTCAAAAAAAAAAAAAACCAAAATTCTGTTTCCAATGCAGATTTGCCACCAAGACAAACAGAACCAGCACAGTGACCATGGCAGATCAGCTCTGGATTGAACCCAGAGGGGACAGGAAGAAGAGCATTCAGAAGGGCCCAACCACTGCAGTGTGTGCCATGTCTGACTAGATAAGGAGATGGATAATACCTCAAAAGGAGAAGGACCTGCTAGAGGATGATACAGTAAAGGCAACAGTCGTTTTTACTTCATTTACTCCCATCAGAGTTATTTGTTTCTCTACCAGAGTACGTTCCAATTGTCATTAGAAACCACCTCAACAATTCCGAAGTTCTTGGTTTATAAACTGCTATCCTTAGAAGGAACTGTTCCATTTTCAAGGACCTGGAACTTTAAATCTCCCAAATGACAGTAAATGTACAAGTCAGGATGGGAATGTGAGTCAGACACTTCCACATGAAAGGGAACAAGGAGTCCATCTGAAGAACCATTTTTCTTTGTGCTGCACCTTGAGAACATAAGCACTGCAACAATCCCAGGGGCTGTGGGGTCTGCAGGCCCAGCCCCATCTCAGGAATTCCTTCCAAACCCATCACCCAGACAACAGTGAAAGTGTCTAGGATTCAATGACCCACTTAATGTGCCCCTGAAGTCTCCCAGGCTAATCCCACAGCCACCATGATCAGGAGTTAACAATTCATCTTCCTAGAAGTCAGCCATAACCAGAGCCACGCATAGTGGAAGCAGAAATTTCAGAATCTCTGAAACAGCCTAAAGACTAACGCTTTGTTTTCTCAGTTGTTTAAAGGCTTTGGTGGGAATGGCCTCAATGGCCTCTATCAGTAACATGTTCTCTTCTTTTACTAGAGCCACAGATTTTTTTATTTTTATTTTTTTTGTGCTTTAGGTGAAGGTTTACAGACCTAGATTTTCATTAAACAATTAGTGCACATACTGTTTTGTGACACTGGTTACCAACCCCATGACACGTCAATCCTCCCGTTCTCATTCTTGGGTTCTCTTAGTACCAGCTCTCCTGTCCCCTCCTGCCTTCCAGTCCTTGCCTCTGGGCTACAGTGCCCCTTTAGGCTTGTTGTGTTATATGGGCCTGTCTAATCTTTGGCTGAAGGAGGAACCTCAGTGACTTTGTTACTGAACTAAATGGGTATCCAGGGGCCATACTCTTAGGGTGTCTCTAGTCCCCATCAGAGTGGTAAGTCCGGTCTTCTTCTTCTTTTTTTTTTTTAAGATTTTTGTCCTACATTTTCTCCAGCATTCTTGACTGGGATCCCCGTCTGAGCAGACAGTGGTAGTAGTTAGAGACCACCGAGCAATACTGGACGCAGCCTTGTGGAGGCTTTAGTACTTCAGAACCACGGAATTTTTAAAATAATTTTTTTCTTCTTCTAATTAAAGAAGTCAACCGTCTTACAGACCTACTCGCTGGAGTGGCAAGAAGGCAGGGAGTGAAAGAAGTGTTCTTCAGACATGAGGAGTACTTTATAGAGCTCTCTTAGCCATTGTTCACAAGGAAGACAATCTTCATTCCAGGCCAACATGAAGTAACTTCTGGAAAAGCACTCATCTAAGGGTGTTGCTGTTGTTACTGACAGGTCCTGTGGAGTTGGCTCCAACTCACAGCAACCCTATGTGCAACAGAATGAAACACCGCCCAGTCCTGCACCAGCCTCACAATCCTCACCATGTCTGAGCCCATTTCTACACTGTGTCATTCCACCTCATTGAAGAGTCTTTCTCTTTTTCACTGACCCTCCACTTTATCAAGTAAGATGTCTTTTTCTCCAAGGATTGGTCCCTCCTGATAACAAATCCAAAGTAGATAAGGAGCATTCTTCGCTGTACTTCTGCCAAGACATGTGTGTTCATTCTTCTGGAGTACATGGTTTATTCAATATTGTTCACCAAAACAACAATTCAAAGGCATCAGTTTTCCTTTGGTCTTCATTGTCCAGCTTTCACAAGTGTATGAAAACCAAAAAAACCAAACCTATTGCCACTGAACTGACTCCAGCTCATAGCAATCCTGTAGGACAGAAAAGAACTGCCCTACAGAGTTTCCAAGGAGGGCCTGCTGGGTTTGAACTGCTGACCTTTTGGTTAGCAACTGCAGTACTTAACCATTAAGCCACCAGGGTTTCCACATATATGTGAGGTGACTGAAAATACCATGGCTTAGGTCAGGCATGATGAGTCAGAATGTACTAGGCAGCAATGAGTCTGTTGTTTTAGTTTGGGTCAGGCACACCTTACGTCTAACGGTACTACGTCATTTATAAGGAAAACTGATTTACGACCGTTTAGATGCTTGCCTTCTTATAGAAACGGATACAAGTGTAGGATGAGGCCTGCAACAGCTGCTCCTCTTTAAGGACAATACAACAGCACTTTCTCAGCTGACAAGGTGTTATGGCTTACATGTTCCACAGTCTGCTTTTGGCTGGACCACAGTTTGTACGTGTGAGACAAATGAGTGGGTGGTGACAGTGCGAACTTAGGATGCTAGAAAACTGTTTTCCTAAAAGCAGAGCTCTATTTCCACAGACGCATGCCCAGCTCCACCTTCTCTCTCCTAAGTGAGCTGTCTCCCATATAAGGGCAGAAGGAGGCGGATGTCTGGATCTCCAGCCTCATTGGGGGAGTGGCAGAGCAGCCAACGGAAAACAGTTCTCTTTCTTGAATTGAGGCTGCCTGTCTAACAGAGTGCTAGAAGGCCAAATCCTAAAAGATAAAGCACCTGAGGACAAAAAATCCTGAGCCACTACCTTGTAAGAGCAAGTATTTGCCTGTCCCTAAAAAGCACCTGATAGATATGGATGGAGCTTTAAATTCTACGCCTCAAGTCAGAGGAAAGTAGTTTAATACAGTCAACTACAAGGCTTAGACCCCTCCCTGATTAGCTTTAAACCCTCCTTGATAAACATGTAACCTGTACTTGCCATGATAATTCTCTTGGGGAGTCAAGGAATGACTAATTCCAAATTGGGTCAAGCTGATAGATTTCTCTCCTCCCACAGGTTTAACATCTCTTGAATTACCAGACAAGCAATCCCCAAGCAAAGATCCTTCTAAATTAGACTGGAGTCAATTTTTTTAGAAAATGGGTATTAGGCAATAAGGAAGAGAGTCCCGCCCTCTGGCAAGCCCCTGCCTTTAGCAGAGACACCGGCAGGGTAAAGGGTCCCTCCTTCCCCTATGCTGGTTCCAGCTTTCTAACTGTAGGTTACAGTCATCAGCCCAGGGCAGTCCATGTTCTCCAGCATACTGCCCACACCTATCCTTATCCTTCTGACCCAACAACATTCCACATTCCCGGCCCTGCTCCACATCCATGTCCCCACCTCCAAATCCAAAGTGGACTCAGCTCACCATTTGACTTGCGTCCCTCCCATCGTTCCCTACTTGGCTCCGGCCTCAGCAAATCTGCTTCCCTGGGTGAAGTGGCAAGCTCAGGGTCACATCGCTCCCAAATTCGGGCATGCTTGCCAGCGCTGGGGGCCGAAGAATGACTCCGCGGCCAAGCTGACTACACGGCTGCTTGTTTCAATTGCGGAAGAAAGCAAGACAGAGAGAGGCAGTCGTCTCGGCCACAGAAATAGGGATGCTCCCGGATCTAAAGCGTGCTGTCCCAGCAGCTCAAGCACTGCCGCAGCCCGGCCTCGGTGGAAGCTGCCTCCTCTCCCAGGCTGCAGGTCCCCGGCAGCTGCATCTTGGTCTGCTGGGTCTCGCGGCTCCGGGCATCCCCCCAGGAGTCATCATCTCAACCCATCTCCAACCCGGATGTACGGTCCCGGCGGCCCCGGCTCCGCGGTGGAGTCGCCGGCAGTGAGAGTGCGAGTAATCCCCGCTCCGTGGCCGCCTTTCCCCTCCTACTCCGTCCCCTCCCCTCCCCTCCCCTCCCTTCCCAGGCTGTCACTCGCCGGCTGCCAGGCAGTCCTGGACTCCGACCCAGACCTCAGGGCAGGACCGCTGGAGCAGGGCTAGGTGAGGGGGGTTAGGGCCGGGGCAGGGGCGGGACCGGGGAGCGGGGCAGGAGCACTCGGATAGGCCGCCGCTGCGAGAGTCAGGGCAGCGCCTGCCGCTCCCCGGCCTCAGAACCCCGCGGCTGAAACCAAGGCTCTCCGTAATCTGGCCCCTCCTTCGGGTACGGAGGTCGGGGTCTGGTCACCCCATTCACCCTCAAGGCAAATACAGCTCGCGGAGTCCCCAGCAGGAGGGAGGAGGCTGGCGGGCGGAGGCTCAGGGCTCCTCAGGAAACCACTGAACGCCTCCCTCCTCCCACCTCCTCAGGCTTTTCGTGTTTTCTTTTTTCCCATCTGAGAATCATCCTGCTTGGGTACAGTGAGAGGCTAGCCCCAGGTTTACGACGCAACAGGCGGACAAGTGGCTGACCGGACGGCTCTTGAGGTCATGCGGCAAGAGGATGAGACACCAGAGGCTATCTTTCCTGTCTTCCCTGTCCTGAGCCACATCCCGATTCTCCTCTCCTGTGGTCACAGGGCCATTAGGTGGGGTTCCCCCTGACCTGGAACAGCAGAAGAAGCCAGGCAGTGGTAGGAAGCCCTCTCTTTCCCCGGGGGCTCACTGAGGAAAAAGAGATGAGTGAGGGATTGCCGTTTTACGAAAATGGCGACAGAAGGAAGGAGTGAAAAACTAAAAGGCAAAGGACTCTCCTCAGAGCCCTCTTCTGAAAGACTGTTTCTCCAGGTCCCTAGGCCACATCATCTCATAGCACCCCGTCTGACTCCTGCTGCCAGCGAGGAAGGAAGCAAGCGCTTCAGGAAGAAATCCAGGCTTTTACTCCTTCCTCTCTCTCTCTCCTCTCTGGCAGGCACTACCAGGCTCGGAGGAGTCAAAGGCATGCAGAAAGCAACACATCTCATTACACAGGCAAACGTCCTTTGATTCTGTACCAAGTGATAGTCTAAAGAGCAAGGAAGGAAGAACTACACAGCTGAGATTCTCATTCAAATGCACCTGTTGCTTAATTGGTATGAGACTTCCTTTCGGGTGATGACAGTGTCTTGGAACTAGATAGACAGAGGTGACTGTTGCACAACATTGTAAATGTACTAATACCTCTGAATTGTATACTTGAAGGTGGATAATGTTTAATTTTATGCTACACAAAATTTACCCCTAATTAAATTCTTTCAAACGCTTGTCTATTAGACGCGAAAATGAAAGTCAAGCAAGGTTACACTATATTAAAATGCTGGGAAGAACTCCATGTGACCCCAATACATTCAGGAAATGGTCCATCAAAATATGCTGGAATTTTTTTTATTTTTTATTTTTTGAGGAAAAGGCATAGGAAGAAGAAAACAAAGACACAAATGACATATAAGACAAGGAACAATTAGCTAGGCTTTAGAACAAATTAAGCAAGGTAGGAGTAGGAGACCAAAGTCATAAAAGCATAAATCTGAGTCAGCAACAAAATCATGTTAGTAAAAAAACTAACATGATCCAGGGATGTGTTTACAGCTGCATGATTTGATATGAGCCAAGAAACTAATTTTTTTTTGCCACTATACTTGTCATTAAAGAGCCCTGGTGGTGCCGTGGTTCAAGTGATGAACTACTATCCAAAAGGTCAGCAGCTCAAAACGGTCAGGGGCTCCACTGCAGAAATATGTGGCAGTCTGCTTTCACAGAGATTTACAGCCTTGGGAATCCTTTGGGGTGGCTACAAATTAGAATAGACTTGATGGCAATGAGTTTTTCAGTTTTACTTGTTAGTGATCAGGCTTTTATTACACCACTGTGTTCTGGTCACTGTTCTTGGCTCTAAGAGATTCACAAACATCATTAGCCTCCTCAAATGCATACTAATCTGCCACAAATCCCAGCCCTATAAATGAAAGCTAGAAACATTCTAATGCTTGAAGATAACTTGGCTCATTTTTTTCTCTTGCTAGAAGCTTTATACAGTCTTCTCAGATGATAACTCAGACTTATACTCAAGCTAAAGCCAGGATGTTATAAACTTTGGCAGCTCCTATGCAAATTTGCCAGAACCACTGAGCTGGCCCTCACAAGTCCCAGTGATGCCCCCATGTGGTCACAGCTAAGCACTGGCACCATGCCTCTGTACCAAGCTTCCCTATATGCGAAATTTACAAGTCCCCCAGCCCATCCTCCCGCCTGCACAAAACTACAAGGCAGTGGTGAGGGCTACGCCTTTAAAGTCAAACATAAACTAAAGGAACAAGAGAGGGCTTAGCTACCTCGCTGCTTGTTATGTTGTTACTTGAAGCTGAAAACTCAGAGAATCCCTGGGGTTTCAGCTTGTAGCCAGTAAAGAATTTTACTTTCAGCTTTGCGTGGTAAAGAACCTGAGGCCACAATTACCTGGAGCAGCTGGACTCAGACGGGGACCTTTGCTGCCCTTCATACTGCTGCACCAGGGCTCGCACACTCCAGTATGGATTCTCAATCTCCTCATCCATGCTGCCATTCCTTAAGTCAAAGGGCACAAGCAAAGGAGAGAATGTCAGTTCTGCAGCACAGGTCAGTTCAGTAAGTACTGACAGACTGCTACCTGTGAAGTGTCATGGGTACAAAGATGAAGAAGGCAAAGGCCCGGCTTTAATGACACTTAAAAGCTAGTAAGGATCTCCTACACTGTTGGCGGGACTGCAAAATGGTGCAACCTCTTTAGAAAGCAATGTAGTGCTTCCTTAAGAAGCTGCATCTAGATATACCATTTGACCCAGTAATTCCACTGCTTGGAATATGTCCTACAGAATCAAGGCCATTCACACCAACTGATACAGGCACATGAATGTTTATTGCAGCACAGTCCACAACAGCAAAAAGATGGGAATCAACCCAGACGCCCAGCAACAGAGGAATGGATAGGTAAACTATGGTATATATACTCAGTGGAACACTATGCAATGGTAAAGAACAATGATGATTTTAGGAAACATAATCTGGTTTCAATTAGAGAACACTGTATTGAGTGAAAGTAGTCAGTGACAAAAGGACTAATACTTTATGAGACCCCTATGATAAGAATTTAAAAACAGATTCACGCATAGAAGAAAAGGCTCTTTGATGGCTGCAAGGGTGGGGAGCGAGGAAGGGCAAGGGGGGGAGGGTTTAGATTAGATAGTTGATAGAAACTTGGTTGGGTGAACTCTGTGACAGCACATTAGAAAGAAAATCAATATTAACTGGACTTCAACGTAACATGATTACTCTTCCCGTCTTAACCCAACATTGAAAGGGCAGAGTAGCTGGGGTGGGGGGCCAGTGACCATGCTCTCAGGGGACATTGAGGCCAAATTGGCACAACTACCATTTTGCTAAGAGAGTCTTCTGCACCCCACAATGGTGAGTGGCGTCTGGGGTCTTAAAAGCTGCCAAGCTGCCATCTGAGGGTACAGCTAAGGGTCCCAACTCAGCAGGAAAGGATGATCACCAAGGACCAAAATGACACAAGGGAAAGAGAACCCAGAAGACAGACAGACCCATGTGAGTGGCTGACTACATCAACTTGTGACCAGGAGAACCAGATGGTGCCCGGCCACCACCTGTGATAGCTGTAATAGAGCTCACAAAGTTGAGTCTCACTGAAAACACAAGAATAAAAAAGGGTACACCTTGAGATCTCCACTAAAAGACCTCAGGGGCCTCAGAGTTCCCTGGGGAGCATGGCCCTTGGCCCTGATGCTGCCCCTGTCCATAAATCATAATGCAGGTCAAATCTTTGGACAGGGATGGATTGGACTTGGTGACACAGAGTGAGCACATCATGTGTGCACTTTACGGTTCTATGCATCGATAGGATGTCAACCTGCTATCCTCTTACTGGAGACGGGGGAGTGGATAGAGAGGAGGGGATAGGAGATTGCTGGGAAGATAAGACCAGTATGGAGCAGAGAGGAAGAGTGGGCTGTTACTGGGCAGGGAGAGCAGTGGGAATTGCGTGTCGGTGGGCATGCAAATTTATGTGGGAATGTACATTTTCACTCAATCATAATTAAAAAAAAAGCTAGTAAGGAATGTCACTAAATTGTATTTACAGAAACTGTCAGGTTGGTTCTGCTGTGTATATTCTCAACAGCAACAACAATTAAAAAAAACCCAAACCCATTGCCATTGAGTCAATTTCAACTCACAGCAACCCTACAGGACCGAATCAGACTGCCACCATAGAGTTTCCAAGGCTGTATGTAGTGTTTACAAGAGCAGATGGTCACATCTTTTTCCTACATAGAGGCTAGTAGGTGCAAATTGCCTACATTACCATTAGCAGCTGAGCATTTCAACTACTAGGCGACCAGTGCTCTTACAATAACAAGCAAATTATATTTTTTTTTAAAAAAAAGGTAGTAGGGAAAACAGACATAAAAACAAGTAATTTCACCAATCTGCAACACCTGAGGTCACACTCTCCCTCAGCAGAGACACAGCCCCACGCATTCCCTGCCATGACTCTCCAGGACAGCCTAGCCTGCTGGGTACAGTCCAGGGTAGGGACTCCCCATGAAGTGGAACACTGCCCCACATATCTCCCAGTGAAGAAAATACACAGTACCAGAGGCATATAGTTAAAATTCTCAGCACCAGAGTGAAAAATTACACATGGGATCCGTTTCCTTTCTGGTAGCTGCAAAACAAACATCTCTACAAGAAAGAGCTTTTCTCTTTTACAGTGCCTTCCCCACCTCCACTCCATGTTCTCTTCTGCAGGTTGGGGCTGTTTGGGTGGTATTTCTATCTACTGCACAACATCAGTTACCAGAAGAAATAGCAGAGAAAGGGACTGGCTCCACATCCCCAGCTTTCCACCCTTACCTCTGTCTATAGCGAAAGACATCCCGTCCTGACCGTGACACGTCATGACACACATCGGCCAGAGCAGCAGCTGCCCCCTGGGCCACAGCAGTGGCACAGTGTGGTTGGTGACTCTGCAGGGGTGTGCTGGAGTCCTGTCCTTGGCTCACCATCCTGCTACAGCCAGGTTTGAAATGTGCTGCCAAGGCAAGCACCAGCCTCATGATAGACTTGAGGTTTCCTTCCACAATATCTGTGGGACAGAACAGACCAGAGAGGCAGAGGGCTGGGCTGGCTCGCTCATTCACTTACAACATATTTGTTAGTGAGCCAGACAGTCAAGCTCTCTGTCCTCATAAAAACTTTGTTCATCAAGAGAGATGAGTATTAAAAGGTACAAGAACATCTTATAATAGAAGTATAGGATTCTTTGGGAACTCAGAGTAGAGGCACCTTATCCAGTCTAGCGGGCTCAAGGCGCAAACTGTTCTAGACTAGGACTTCACTGATAAACAGTGGTTCATCAGAAGAGGGAAGAGAAGGAAAAAGAGTATTCTGGCAAGAGGCAACAGTAAGTGTGAAGGTCTAGAGACGAGAGGGCACGATACAGTAGAGCTGAGCTATCCAGTACGGTGGCCATGGCCACATGTGCCTACTGAGTCTTAAAACATGGTCATCCTAAACTGAGAAGTGCTGTAAGTGTAGTTGAAACTCTGGTGGCATGGTGCTTAAGAGCTATAGCTGCTAAACAAAAGGGTAGCACTCAAATCCACCAGTCACTTCTTATAAATCCTATGGGTCAGTTCTACTCTGTCCCATAGAGTCGCTATTAGTCAGAACTGACTCAACAGCAATGGGTGGGTTGCAAGTATAGTACTTAATTAGTACACACTAAAAAGATGGCAAAATTTCTCATTAGACTTAGTACAAAAAATAGAATAAAAAATCTTACTAATAGTTTTTCATATTGATCTCATGTAAAAATGACAATATTTTATATATGTTGTTTAATAAGATATATATAAATATTTAAAATATATTAAAGTTAATTCCATCTATTTATTTTTCCTTTTTCTGTTGCTATTGTTATCGGGTGCCACTGAGTCACTTATGACTCACAGTGAAAGATGCCATGTGACACAGCAGAACTGCCCCATAGAGTTTCCTAGGCTAAAATCTTCAAGGCAGTAGATTATTAGGTTTTTCTCCTCCAGAGCCACTGGTGCATGCAAACCACCTTCCTTTCTATTAGAAACTCAGCACTTAATTATTATAACAACAAGACTCTTTATTGTCACTACTGGGAACTTCTGAATTACAGATGTCACTCCTGTTACCTATGTCATGGTGCTACGGGAGAGGAACTGAAAGAAGGTCAGCATAGCTAGAACACAGAGAGCAAGGGGAGAGTGGGGCAAGGTGAAGCCACAGGAGAAGGATCAGAGGTCAGATCATAAAGGACATGTAAAGCCACATGAAAGAACTTTGGATTTTATCCTAAGGGCCCTGAGATGCAAAGGAGCGGCTTGAGCAGAAAGGTCATTCTGCTGCAGTGTGTAGAGCAGACATGAGGGGAACAACAATAGATGCAGCAAGACTAGTTAGAAAGCTGCTGCACTTGTCCAGGTAAGAGACAATGATGTCCTGAATGGCACTATTCTTCCAAAATAGCTGACTTCAATAGTCTGCTCTACATGGGGACAAGATCAGAGATACTATGGCACTTTAAATTTTGCCCTAGAAAAACAGACACATGCAGGCAGAAAGCAGTGTGTCAGGTCTGGTGAAAGTTAATGTAAAAAATTGATAAAACTGTATTTTTTTTAAATGTCATAGCCTTTAAAATATGGAAGACTTAGCAAAGGAGTGATTGATGCCTTTTAGAGGGCACTGCCTGTGGTCTGTATCTGCCTCACCTGAATGAACCCAACAAAGAGAACACTAATAGTCCAACATGAAAGGAGGACTCTCAGTTCTCATCAGACTCCTGGGCAATGTACAGAAACTGAGGTGGAAACAGCAAGAAGACTAAGGAGCCTGGACCCTCTGAGGACACCTTCTTTGTAGCCTGAGCTCAAAATGGACTGGGAATTGTCCTCTTCTGGGCTGGCAGCACGGGTACAGAAGAGACCGTGTGCAAAGGTCACAGAGTCCCTTCCTCCTGCCTGGAATGTTCTGTGATGTCCAAACCATGCCACAGAAATTTTTGTTTTCAGAAAATTGGATGGGAAAAAATACAGGTTATGATGTTTTGAAATAACACTCATCATAAAACCCAAAGAATCTGAAAAATGTCGAGTGACCTGTCTTCATTTTTGGTAACTTAAGTGAGACATTCTAAAACTAATATCCCACTTTTGTAATTTCTTCTCTAATGATTCATTTTGCTACACACATTCACAGCCAACCTGAATTCAATGGAAATGAATAGAGAATTTCTAACTCCACCATGTTTCCCAAACCCTCAGGATTGGATAATCACTCACCCTTTAAGAGGAAAACTTTCTCTTTATGGAAAATTAATAAGAGGCCATGGGACTCAATATATTTCAGTCTATGAAGAATCCTAGGCTACACAAGCAAGGTTTGTTCCAAGGCTGGCAATCACTGCTTAAAGCTGAGTGTACCACCAAGAATATGATAAGGCTCTGACCTTTAGCAGAAGTTTGGTGCATACGAATCTTTTTGGAGGCCACAAACTGTAGCACTTTCTCCACATTATTCTTCATTTCCTGTTGGTTACTGGGACTCAGCTGTACCCCACTCAGCTTTTCTCCTGCTGTTAAGGAAAAAAAAAAAAAAACACCATCGCCATTGAAACAATTCCCACTCATAGTGACCCTACAAGATAGAACAGAACTGCCTTACAGAGTTTCCAAGGAGCGCCTAGATTTGAACTGCCAAACCTGTGGTTAGCAGCTGTAGCACTTAACCACTAAGCCACCAGAATTTCCTGATAGCATAAGAGCTTATAGGGAGGGATACCATCAGTTTCATAGTGGCCAGACAGAAGAAGAAGGTATCTGATACGAACATTAAATTATATATAAATATGCAAATGAGTTAAGCGCTGGCATTTGTAACTTGCACGGGGAATAGGAAAATGAAAGCCTCTTTTTGGAGCCTTCAAAAATTTTAAATGTATACCCAAAGGTCTATGAAATTGCTGTGTGTACATTAATTCATACAAGGAATATTCTATGAGCATCACATCACTGAGCACTCACTCTGTGACAGACACTGAAAGATAGTTGTGAACAAGACAGACAAAGCTCCTTCCCACATATTTTACATCCTAGTAGGGGTGACAGATAACAACCAAGTTAACACATAAATATTTAATATAATTTCAGGTAGTAATAAGTGCTGGGAACAAAAATAAAGCAGAGTGATTGCAGCCTCCCTGATAACACATTTGGACAGAGACTTGAATAAAGTTAAAAAAAAAAAAATCTGTTGCTGTAAGTTGATTCCAACTCATAGCAACCCTCTGGGACACAGCAGAACTGCTCTGTCGGGTTTCTAAGGAGCTGCTGGTACATCCAAACTGCCTGCCTTCTGGTCAGCAGTCAAGCTTAATTTTAAACACTGTACCATCGTGGCTCAGAATAAAGTGATGTTAAAATTTGAGGAGGAAGCATTTCAGTTGAGGAACTTCAGGTGCAAAACCCCACAGTGGAAATGAGCTCTCCTTCCCTGAGGAAAAGAAATGAGACCGGTGGAGCTGGAGCGAAGTAAGCAGTTGGGTCCTAGGAGAAGCCAGAGAGACAAGCAAGGCCAAGCCCTGTTGACTTTCTAGGACACGTAAAGAGTCTGAATTTCATTCAAAGTGTAATAGGAACCCAATGGAGAAGTTTAAGCAAGGCAGTACACGGGTCTGACTTGTGTCTTAAAACACTGACTCTATGCAGGCACAGACTACGAGGAGAAGAAAGAGGGAGGTGAGCTATGAGCACAGTGAGAACAGTCACGGCTAGCAATAATGATGTTCTGGGCTAGAGTGGAGGAGGCTTACTGGTAAGAACTCAGGTGACAGGTGTATGTCTAATACAAAGGCAACGGCACGTGTGAGGGATTGGATATCACAGTTGAGGAAAAGACAATGATCTAAGGAGAAGACAATAATCTGAAGGGTAGTGAGCTGTGTTACTGAAATGGAAGGACCTAGAGGCTAAGGAGACTAGTGGGGAGTCAGAAGTTCTGCTTAGGATGTGTTTGTGTTGCATATTAGATACGCCAGTAAAGATGGTGAAGGAAGTGGGATATGCACATCTAGAGCTGAAAAAAAAAACGTTCAGAGCTAAAGATACAAACTTGGGAACAAAGTATTTAGGGGCAGAGAATATCTGAGAGGCTAAGGACTGAGTCTGGAGCCTGCCAACATTCAGAGGCCAGGAAGGAGAAGAAAAGCCAGCAAAGGAAACAGGAGGAACGAGCCAATAAAGCAGGAGGAAAAGCAGACATCTAAAAGGTACTGGAAGCCAAGTAAAGAATACATTTGAAAGAGGAGGGAAAGACCAACTGTGTCAAATTCTGCTACGTTGAATAAAATGAGGACTGAGGGCTGGCCCCTGGATCTGACAAGATAGAGGTTGTGACCTTGATGAGAGCAATTTCAGTACAGTAGCCTAGCAGCAGCCACTGCCATACTGTGAGTGTAACATGTAAAGACCGTATAGGACACAGTAGCACTCCCCTGCAGGTTTTCCAAGGAGTGGCTGGTAGATCTGAACTGCCAGCCCTTTGCTCAGCAGTCAAGCTCTTAAGCACTGCACCACTAGGACCCCTTGAGTGGAGTAGTGGGATGGTAAGACTGATAAACGTGGACCAAAGAAAGAACAGAAAATGAGGAGGGGACTTCAATGAATATGGACACATCTAGTAAGGAGCTTTCCTACATAGCAAAGTCTTAACAGAATGCAGGGTTTAAGAACTTAGGCTTTCAAATCCTAAGTTTTCTGAACACAGTCAAACAATTCAAGGGACAGAGTACCAGAGGAAGGGGTCTAGGGACTACAGTTTTGGGGGCCATCTAGGTCAACTGGCATAACAAAGTTTATTAAGGTGTTCTACATCCTACTTTTGTGAGTGGCATTAGGTCTTAAAAGCTTGCAAGTGGCCATGTAAGATGCATCAGTTGGTCTTAACCTACCTGCAGCAAAGAAGAATGAAGAATACCAAAGACACAAGGAAAATGTTAGCCCTAGAGACAAATCAAAACCAAACCCAGTGCTGCTGAGTCAATTCTGACTCAGTGACCCTATAGGACAGAGGAGAACTGCCCCCACAGAGATTCCAAGGGACACCTGGCAGATTCGAACCAACAACCCTTTGGTTAATTGCCATAGCATTTAACCACTTCTCTACCAGTTTTCTAAAGAGAGACAAAAGGACCATGTAAACCAAAGACTCCCAAAAGAACCAGATAGTGTCCAGCTACCACCAATGAGCACCCTGAAATGGAACACAACAGAGTCCCTAATGGAGTAGGAGAAAAGTGTGGTGTACAATGCAGATTCCCATAAAAAGACCAAACTTAATGGTCTTCCTGAGCCTAGAGCAACCTCCCAAGACATGGTCCCCAGACTCTATTAACTCAGAACTAGAACCACTCTGGAAGCCAACTCTTCTCACAAAGATCAGATTGTACTTGAAAACAGGAAACAACATTCATGAAGTGGATACACAAGGTTAAAGGGGCAGCTCCTGGTGGGAGGAGAAGGTGGGAAAGGGTAAGAGGTGGTTGAATGGACACAGGAAACAGAGTGGAAAGGGGGAATATGTTGTCACAGGTATTGCACCTAGGCTCACAATGCAGTATGTGTGTAAAATGTACCAGAGCTGTAAAGTTTCACCTAAAGCACAATTTAAAAAAAAGAACTTGGGTTTTGGAAGAAGAATATACACACGAGGACTGCCAATTAAGTTCATGAACTCATCCTAGAAATACCCTTCAAAACAATTTTTGAACTCTTTTTCTGGAATGGCCATCACAGCTGTCATTGTATTATCCTTGATGTCCTAAATGTCATTAAAATGTCTTCCTTTTAATATTTACTTTATCTATGGGTAAAGAACAAAGTCGTTAGGGGCCAGATTAGGTAAGCAGGGAGAGTATTCCAATATAGTTATTTGTTTACTGACTGAAAACTCCCTCAGACAACTACACAATTAAGTTTGCAAACTTGCCAGTGTGCCACCATGCACAATGGCCATTCTCGAAAGAGTTCCAAAATTGCTTTGGATGGTGGACTAGGCACTGGCATCAGTGCACAGCTTCCCACGGAGAGTACTTCAAAGGTGACTGTAGTAGTGATATTCAGCAATGAGGTAAGTAGTACTTAGAACAATTAAGTTCACAGACTTAATTGTCAAATCCTATATGCTTATACATGCATTGAGTATCTCTGAAAATAAATGCATGAAACTGGTAACAAAGAATAGGTCAGCTTGCAGGGTGGGAATGACACTTCTAAACAGAGTCAAAAAAAAGAAAGGCTTTTGACTTTGTACTCTTTTGTACCTTCTGGATTTTCTACTGTTCTGAGCATAACCTATTTAAATAAACAAAAAATTAAACATAAAAGTTTAAAATAGGCTTTGGAGTTAAAGCTGACCTAGGTTTGTACCCTCTGCTTGGCCACTTACACACCCATACCTCACTTATCAACATGGTTAGGTTCCAAAGATCAGGTCATTATGCAAATATTGCCATTACGCAAACATGGAGAATGATCATAACAGATCTCAAAATGGAAGATGATTACATCACTACATAACTGTCAAACCACTGTGAATCATGATCTAGACAATTTGACACAACTACCACAGCCAGTTTTCTTCTCACCTCAAACCTTGATGTTTGTTACTGCCAGATGTATGTTATCAATGTGCAAAATAGCCAAGTGGTAGATTTTTTTACTATGGGTATAAATGCAAAATGTCAAATAATGAGCTAGTGGCTAAGTGAGGAGTACGTATAGTTAGACAACCTTGGAAAGTTGCTTAGACTCCCTAAACTTCATAAAAATAGTAAATGAGTAGGAGTATCCACATAAAAATAAATCAAACTGGCACATTAAGCACAATGCTTGACACATGCTAAGTGCTCAGTGAATGAATGAATTTGTATAAGTTCTCTTTTTTAAGCTTTATTTTTCTGAAAATTGGGATAATATTACCAGTCTCCCAAGGGTACAATGGAAAGCCTGGTGACATAGTGGTTAAGTGCTACAGACTAACAAAGGGTTGGCAGTTCAACTCTGCCAGGTGCTCCTTGGAAACTCTTTGGGGCAGTTCTACTCTGACCTCTAGGGTTGCTATGAGTTAGAATCAACTTGAAGGCAGTGAGCTTAAAGGTATAATGATTGAATGATAAGACAATGTTCAATAAATGGCAGCTGCTATAACTACTACCATTATTATCATGACAAAGTAATACTCTGATGGACCCATCAGTGTCCCAGTGACGCACCCGTAGATAAGTTGCTTGTTACAAACCTGGCTTCTTCCACAGCTCTCACAAACCTCATGGACTCCAAGCCAGTTGATTAACTAATATAACAATAAATGTTTGAGTACCTATTATGTGACATGAACTTCATTAGTAGTTGTGGAAACAGGAAAAAGTGATACTGAGCCCTCTCTTAAGAGCTCAATCTACCCACAAGATAGATAAAACCTAAACTAAACCCACTGCCATTCGGTTGATTCCAACTCATAGCAACCCTACAGGACACAGTAGAACTGTCCCATAGACTTTCCAAGGAGCACCCAGTGGATCTGAACTGCCAACCTTTTCGTTAGCAGCCATAAATAGCACTTAACCACTATGCCTCCAGGGTTTACAAACAAAAAATCACCAGAAATAATTACCATTCAGTGAGACAAATGACAACACAGCTATGAACAAATGTTCATAGTTACGGTACCAACTAATAACAGAGATCAGCAACAATTCCAGGGGCTTTAAGAACAAAAGCCCTTTCACAAAGCACTGTGATAGCATCCTGTCATTGTGTGCCATCAAGTCAATTCCAACTCATAATGACCCTCTGTGATAGAGCAGAGCTGGCCCACAGGGTTTCCTAGGCTGTAATCTTTACGAGAACACCAAGTCTTACTCCACAGAGCTGCTGATGGGTTCAAATCAGAAACCTCGGATAGCAGACAAGTGTTTAATCACTGTTCCACCACAGCTCCTTGTGAGTGTCATAGATGGGTCCCTTTGCTGGAAACTGAACTTCTATTTGCCTGGCTTCTGCTCCCCTCTCTGCCCTGGTTTAGGCATTGGGTCTTTTTGCAAGCCATCCCAGAACCTTTTCAGAGTGGGTTCGGGGACCCTCCTGTCAGATCTCATCCATGCTTACTGTGTCAGAATATCAGTACACTAACGAAACTGACTTCCTTTTCCAGTCTTTCCAGCAAGAAAGACTAGGAGGCTCTTGAAAACAGTGAAAGCATCACCACTTCCACCCCTAAAGCATAAAACAGTTCTTGGTATACAGTATTTATTGACTCATAAATAAACGAATTAACCTTGAGTGAGTATTTTCAGTTTTCTCTACTTCCATTTCCACGTACTTTAAAGAAGAAACAACCTGCTCTGAAGGGCATATGAAGGATAAAGAAGGTCGCATTGTCTTCTAAAAGAGCTCAGGGCCAACTGACCAACAATCTCGATGAGGTATGCCAGGATCACCCCATCCCGGAGATCCTGTCGCAGGTCCTGCACTGGCTTCACTGCCGGCCTCTTCTTCAGCTGTGCATTCACCCAAGCCACGTATGCCTGCAGCTGTTGCTGGAAAATGAAGGGTTAATGGAAAGGTTAGTCTTACCTCCTGCCCTGTACCCGCTAAAGCAGCATTTGAGATTGGGCAAGGGTGGGAAATCTATATTCAGACAAAGGAGATTTTAAGGAAAGAAAAAAGATAGTAGCGTGGTAAGATATTAGAGTATGTTCCCAAATTCTCTAGCTTTATGTCACTGTAAACATAGATAGGCAGATGACCATTTTAATGACTGAACTTCCGGTCTCCTGGAATTTGGGGGATGACAATTGGGCCTAGAACCATGGCAAGTTTGGGTATAATCACTGCTGTCAGTGACCCACTGTTTGTTGCCAACAATCACTCATGTGTCATGGATCAGGTCACATGCACTGTGACACGCATAAGAACTGATCTCAGGAACGAGCAGTAAACAATTCACCAAGCTCAGCACTGTCTCTTCCATAGCTGCTTTCTTCAGGAGATTGAAGTGAAAGCAGCTCAGAGTCAACCCAAGATTTATTCTCCTGAGCCCATAATCCTAGGATTGATACAGAGTTAGGTTTAATCCCTGCTTTACATTGCCAAAGAGGATCTGAATTATTTAAAACCCAAACAAGAATGATAGAAAGAAGCTCTTAAAACCTTAAAACCTTTATTTTCAGAAAAATCTAGGGCCCAGTATCAGATCAGAAGTTGTTCAGGCCTAGGTAGGAGCAAATAACTCACTTCAACCCTCAGACCCTTACACATTCCATGTTGTCCATTAAACAGAGTGAATTCAGGCATTTACTGTATTTGGCCAGAACACGGACACTAAATATCCAACTACGACATGAACAATGTCACAGTCCAGGAAGCTGCTCTGCCTGACTTCAGCAGAAGTCCAATACCCTGAACCTAAAAATGAAGTTCAAGAGCTAATTGTATTTTAAAAAGTGTGACTGCCTAGCCCCTAAGTACTTCCTTATACAAGGTCGCTGGTACAGTGGTTAAAGCCCTCAGCTGCTAACTGAAAGGCTACTCTGCAGGACAAAGATGGGCAGCCTGCTTCCGTAAAGCCGTAAAGATTACAGCCCTGGAAACACTATGGAGTAGTTCTACTCTGTCCTATAGGGTCACCATGAGTCGGAATCAACTTGATGGCAGTGGGTTTTTGGTTTGGTAATGAAATGAAATGCTGTTGGTAATTATTCATTGATTACTTCCTGAGCTGAAAGTAAATCTTTATTTTCTCTGCCAATTTGTGGGAGTAAGTTAAGTTGGCTAGAAGACAATACTAGGCAATAATCTGTCAGCTACTGGCAAACTGCAAGAAGCACCAGGATCAGTGGATGGTGGAGGGAGGGATGTAACATTTATTGACTACCTACTGTGAATCAGACACTGATTCTGGGATTTTACATATGCTTTAATGATTCAATAAATGTACCCGGCACAGGGTCTGACACACAAGTGATGCCTACTAAATGGTCATTATTATTTTCATCAGCAGCAGCATCCACTTCAGTTCTCACAAAAGCACTAGAAGATAGCTACCACTTCCACTGTCCCCACTGCCATTGTCTAGGACACAGCAGATCTGGTACTGAAACCCAATAAACGTCCAAACATTTACACACAGCCTCTTGCTATCCAATTCACTGCACGGAACAGAGGTGACTGCACCTTCTACCTAACATGGGCCAGACACATGTCCCCAGGGACAAGCTTAGCCAAGCAATACTGTAAGTTCCGCTCCCACTGCACAGCAAAAGCACGGCGTGTGACAGGTCACGCACAGATGAAAAAAGGCAATGAGGGTAACAGCTGGATCTGACTACTTGGCTTACGCATAAAACTCCTAACCAATTTTCCTGTGTCTAATATTAGCCTTCAATCCACCCTACACAGATTCCTGCTTAAAATTCTTCCCTGGCCTCTTCTTATCCTCAATATAAAATCCAATCCAGCTACCACTCAGGTCCACCTCTCTCTAGCCCTTGTCTCCTCTCCAGCTTTACCAGCTACTACCCCATGTGCCCCCCATGCTTAGCATTTCATTCAGTTCCCTGAATGCACCATGCTTTCTAGCCACTCTCTTCCTGCCCACCATCTCTGCTTAAGATTCAGCTCAAGCGTTACCAGTTCCAGGAAGCCCTCTCTGACCCGACTCAAACCCTACACACACACACACACACACACACAGCTCAGACTCTGATCTGTGTCACACAATCAGTCCAACAATAATCTGTTTGGTACGAAATGACTACAGGCACTGTATTAACCTGCAAAGCTTCAAAAAGCCCCATGCCTTCAAGAAGCTTGCCATGAAGTGGGGAAGAGAAGAAGCTGGCGCGCGACAGAAACAAGCCCTGGGGTGGAACAGTATATGGTGCTAAAACATAAAATAGCATGAGCTCAACCCAAGATTTTGAGACGTTTCCTAAAGGAAGAGGAGGCAAAGGAGTGAGAGATCAAAGATGCTGTGATCTGAAAGATGCTCTGTGCGAGGATTACAACACTTCAGAATATTAGCCTCTGTCATTTGTCTGAAAGGAACCACCTATCACATTTCATCAGGGTTAAGACTTCAGGTTATTGCAAAAGCTAATTATGTAGGGGTAGGCAAGTACAAGTTTTAATATTTTATTGTGGTTCCAGTAAAAGTTTACATAGAAAATTAGGTTCTCGTTTAACAATGTCTGTATCTGCAATTCAGTGACACTGGTTACATTTTTCACACTATCAGCATTCTCCCTTTTTCCATTTTTGTTGTTTTGTTTCCATTAATCTAGCTTGCCTTCTCACCTTTGGTCTAGGATAAATGTTCACCATTTGGTTTCATCTCGCTGATTATTTTGAGGAGTACAGTATCAATGGATATCATTATTTATTATGTGGGCCACTTTGTCATTTAGCTGAAAGATGACCTCTGGGAGCAGTTTAAGTTTCGAGTTTAAAGAGTATCTCAGGGCAATAGGGGGCTCATCTAGCCTCTACTAGTGCAGGAAGTCTGCCCTTTTTTCCTTAGGAATTTGGGATTTGTTCTACATTTTCCTCCCATTCTATCCTGGACCATCTATTGAGTCCCTGTTCAGAAGGTTGTTACTGGTAGCCAGGCACCACCTATTTCCTCTGGTCTCAGAGGAAGGGTATCATTGCTTGTGTAGACTGTTTTTTGCACTCGTTTCTTCTTTGAGTCTTTGGTTTCTTTTTTCTATTTTGCTCCAGACTAGACCAATAATTATATCTTAGACAGCTGCTCAGAAGCCTTTAAAATCCAGATGCCACTTACCAAACTAGGATGTAGAACACTATTTTTATATTGGGCAACTGACTCAGTAGTCCCACAAGATTATGATCCTAAGTCCACAAGTCCAGTAGACCAATCTCATGAGGTGTTCGGTTGTGTCTAGAAAGTATCCATAACTGTACTTCATGTGCTTTATTTTATATTTGAAAATAAATGCAGCAAGCATGTATATACATACGCCTCCAGTTACACCTGAATACCTGTATAAGTCTTCCTGTACATATTTACACATATATATATATCTATATGTCAGTGAAGCTCTGATGGTGTAGCAGTTAAGATCTATGGTTGCTAATCAAAAGCTCAGCAGTTCAAATTTACCAGTCACTCCTTAGAAACCTTACTGAGGAAGTTCTGTTCAGTCCTCTAGAGTCACTTTGAGTAAGAATCAATTCCATGGCAACTGACACAGGGATATATCTATGTAACCAAACATATTTTTTCAGTTGTTACTACTATGGTTGCAAAACTGTATATCCCCCAATAAACTTTTAACTTCCACATAAATTGTTTATTACCCTTAGTTACATTTATCACAACTCCTCAGCATTCTCTTTGTGTCTATACCCTTCCATCTGTGCCCAAACATTTTTGCAACATTTACCATAACTCTTTACCATATTTTCCATCACCAAAATAACATCTTCACCATACTTCCCATCACCAAAAATAACAAGTTCCTAAGAAGAACAAGTATTTTTCACTCAGCCAAGATAATTTCTTACATTTAAGCAACTACAGCCTGGAGTTTCTGGGTGTGGTGCCAACTGTTAACATGCTTGGTTACTAATTGGATGGTTGGCAGTTCGAGCTTACCCAGATGCACCTCAGATAAAAGGCCTGGCGATCTACTTCCCAAGTACCAACTTTTTTTTTAATTGGTTAAAATTTCCTCTTTTTTAAATTATGATTGAGTGAAAATGTACATTCCCATATAAATTTGCATGCCCACCAATATGCAGCTCCCACTGCTCCCCTTGCCCGGTGACACCACACACTTCCTCTCTGCTCCATACATGTCTCATCATCCCAACCATCTCCTGTACCTTCCTCTCCATCCACTCCTCCACCTCCAGTAAGAGGTCAGCAGGATGATATGGATGTACAGAACCCTAAAGTGTACACATGATATGCTCACTCTGTGTTGCAAAGTCCAATCCATTCCTGTCCGAAGACTTGACCTCCATTATGATTTACACACAGGGGCAGCATCAGGGCCAGGGGCCATGCTCCCAGGGGAACTCTGAGGCCCCTGGACCATCAGTTGCGGTCTTTTAGTGCAGATCTCAGGGTGTAACCATTTTTATTCTTGTGTTTCCAGTGAGACTCAACTTTGTGAGCTCTATTACAGCTATCACAGGTGGTGGCCAGGCACCATCTGGTTCTCCCAGTCACAAGTCAATGTAGACACCTACTCACATGGGTCTGTTTGGCTTCTGGGTTCTCTTTCCCCCACATCCTTTGGCTCCTTGGTGATCATCCCTTCCTGCTGAGTTGGGACCATCAGCTATACCCTCAGATGGCATTAGCTATACCCTCAGATGGCAGCTTGGTAGCTTTTAAGACCCCAGATACCATTCAACAATGTGGTGTGCAGAGGGCTCTCTTAGCAAAATGTTAGTTGTGCCAATTTGGCCTCAATTTCCCCTGAGAGCATGATCCCTGGACCCATGCCCCAACTATTCTGTCCTTTCAATACTGGGTTAGGAGAGGTTATCACGTTATGTTGAAGTCCAGTTAACATTGATCTTCTTTCTAATGTGTGCTGTCCCAGAATTCACCCAACCAAATTTCTATCAACTATCTAATCTAAACCCTCCCTCCCTTGCCCTTTCTCTCTCCCCACCCTTGTAGCTCTCAAAGAGTCTTTTCTCCTATGCATGAGTCTGTTTTCAAATTCTTATCATAGGGGTCTCATGCAATATTTGTCCTTTTGTCGCTGACTGCTTTCACTCAACACAATGTCCTCCAATTGAAACCAGATTATAAGATGTTTCCTAAAATCACCATTGTTCTTTATCATTGCATAGTGTTCCACTGAGTACATATACTATAGTTTACCTATCCATCCCTCTGTTTTGGGCATCTGGGTTGATTCCATCTTTTTGCTATTGTGGACTGTGCTACAATAAACATTCTTCTGCACGTATGAGTTGGTGTGAATGACCTTGATTCTGTAGGATATATTCCAAGCAAAGGAATTACTGGGTCAAATGGCATATCTAGATCCAACTTTTTAAGGAAGTGACAGATTGTTTTCCAAAGAGGTTGCACTGTTTTGCAATTCCACCAACAGCACACTATTGAGAGTTCCAATTTATCCACAGCCTCTCCAGGATTTGTTGTTTTGCATTTTCTGGATCATGGCCAACCTTGTTGGGGTGAGACGGTATCTCACTGTAGTTTTGATTTGAGTTTCTTTAACAGCTAATGATCGTGAGCATGTCCGCATTTTTGTTTTTTGGATGCCTGGATCTTCTCTTTAGAGAAGTATCTGGCCATCTCCTTTGCCCATCACTTAATTGGATGATTTATCTTTTTCCTATTGATATTCTGTAGTACCTTATAGATTACAGAGATCAGGCATCTGTCTGACATATAGTTGCCAAATATTTTTTCCCATTCTGTAGGTGACCTTTTAATTCTATTAATAAAGTCTTCAGAAGAGCAGAAGCATTTGATTCGTAGTAGTTCCTATTTATCTATTTTCTTTTCTGTTGTTTGTGGTTTGTTTGATAGATTTTGAAGTCTGTCTATACTGTGTATTAAACCTTCCATTGTTGTCCCTACTTTTTCTTGGATGAGCTTTATTGCTTTAGATTTGATATTTAGATTTTTTTATCCAGTTTGACTTGGTTTTTGCATACGGTGTAAGATATGGTCTTGTTTCAACTTATTGCAAATAGATATCTAATTCTGCCAGCACTATTTGTTGAACAGATAGTTTTTACCCCAGCTGAATGTCTTAGGGCCTTTGTTGAATATCAACTGTTCATAGGAAGATGGTGCTATCTCTGGGGTCTCAATTCTGTTCCATTGATCTATCTGTCTGTTTTTGTACCAGTACCAGGCTGTTTTGACTACTGTGGCAGTGTTATACGATCTAAAGTCAGGTAGTGAGAGGCCTCCCAGTGTGTTCGTCTTCTTTAGTAATGCTTTATTTATCCGTGGCTTCTTCACTTTCCAAGCCAAGTTGGTGATTTGTTTCTCTATCTCATTAAAAAACGTCACTGGAATTTGTATTGGGACTGTAATATATAAATAGACTGCTTTGGATAAACAGACCTTTTTGCAATGTTAAGTCTTCCTATCCATGAGCAGGGTAGGCTTCTCCATTTATCTAAGTCTCTCTTAGTTTCTTGTAGTAAGATTTTGTAGTTCTCTTTGTAAAGGTCTGTTATTTCCCTGGTTAGATTTATTCCTAGATACTTTATCTTCTTAGGGGCTATAGTAAATTGTATTGATTTGGTGATTTCTTCATTAACAATCCCATTGTTGGTATAAAGGAATCCTACTGATTTACTTACATTTATCTTGTATCCTGAGACTCTGCTGAACTCTTTTATCAGTTTCAGTAGTTTCCTTATGGATTCTTTGGGATTCTCTGGATATACAAACATTATCTGCAAATAGGGAGATTTTTACTTCTTCTTTGCCAATGCAGATGCCCTTATTTCTTGGTCTTCTCTAATTGCTCTGGCTAGAACTTCTAGCACAATGTTGAATAGGAGAGGTGAGAGTGGGCATCCTTGTCTAGTCCCCCTTGTCAGGGGGAATTGTTTCAATCTCTCTCAATTCAGGATGAAGCAGGCAGTTGGCTTTGTATAAATGGCGCTTACTGCATTGAGGAATTTGCTGTCTATTCCTATTTTGCTGAGAGTTTTTAGCATGAAAGAATATTGGACTTTATCAAATGTCTTTTTTGCATCAGTGGACAAAATCAGGTGATTCTTGTCTTTCATGTTATTTACGTGGTTCATCACATTAATTGTTTTTCTGATGCTGAAGCAGCCTTGCATGCCTGGTATGAATTCAACTTGGTCATGATCAATTATTGTTTTGATATGTGATTATATTCTGTTGGCAAGAATTTTGTTGAAGATTTTCGCATCTAGGTTCATTAGTGATATCAGTCTGTAGTTCTCCTTTTTTGTTGGGTCTTTCCCTGGCTTTGGTACCAGGGTTATGCTGGCTTCATAGAATGAATTTGGGAGTATTCCATCCCTCTCTACAGTATGAAATAGTCTCCGTAGTACTGGAGATAACTCTTCTCAAAAAGCTTGGTAGACTTCCATGGTGAAGCCATCTGGGCCCAGGCTTTTTATCATTGGTAGTTTTTGGATGACTTTTTCAAACTCTTCCTTTGTGATGGGTTTATTAAGTTGTTTTGCTTCACCTTGTGATAATTTTGGCAGGTGATATGAATCAAGGAATTTGTCCATTTCCTCTAGGTTTTCAAATTTGTTAAACTCTTTCCCAGTATTCTGTTATGATATTTTTGATTTCTGTTGGATCTGTTATGACAACTCCCCTCTCATTTCTTATTTGGGTTATTTGTTTCCTTTCCTGTTTTTCTTTAGTAAGATTAGCCAAAGGTTTGTCAATTTTGTTGATCTTTTCAAAAAACCAGCTTTTGGTCTTTTCTGTGTTTTCAATTGTTCTTCTAGTCTCTAAATCATTTAGTGCTGCTCTAATATTTATGATCTGTTTTCTTCCGGTGCCTGAGGGGTTCCTCTGTTGTTCTCTCTCTACTTGTTCAAGCTGTAGGGTTATTTGGTTTGGTTTCTTTTTTTCCTTCTAGATGTGTGCATTTATGGGGATAAACTGACCTCTGAGCACTGCTGTATCCCACAGGTTTTGGTATGAAGTGTTTTCATGCTCATTGGAATTCATAAATTTCTTTATTTCATCTTTGATTTCTTCTATAACCCATGGCTTTTTGAGCAAGATGTTCAGTTTCCATGAGTTCTAATTTCTATGTTTTTTTCTGCTATTGATTTCAACTTTTATGGCTTTATGATCTGAGAAGATGCTTTGCATTAATTCAATGGCGTCAATTTTGTTGAGAATTGCTTTATGTCCTAATACATGCCTATTCTGGAGAATGTTCCATGTGTACTGGAGAAGGTGTAGTTGTCCGTTGATGGATAGAAAGTTCTGAATATGTCGATGAGGTCCAGTTGGTTAATTGTGGCAATAAGGTCTTCTGTGTCTTTATTGAGATTTTTCTAGACGATCTGTCCAATACGGACAGCGGAGTGTTGAAGTCTCCCACTAGTATTGTATAGTTATCAATCCCATTTTTGAGGGTAGTCAGTTGTTTCTTTGATGTATTTAGGTTCTCTAATATTAGGTGCATAAATATTTAATGTTGTTAAGTTCTGCTTGTGTATTGAACCTTTCAGCAATAAATGGTGTCCATCCTTGCCCACAGTGGTGGATTTCACATTAAAATCTATTTTATCTGAGATCAGACTTGCCACCCCTGCTCTTCTTTGTGTATTGTTAGCTTGATATATATTCTTCCATCCTTTAATTTTCAGTTTGTTCATATCTTTAAGTCTAAGGTGAGTTTCTGGTAGGCAACATATGGATGGGTCATGTCTTTGGACCCAAGATGTCACTTTACTGGAGCGTTCAGTCCATTCGCATTCAATGTTATTATTGATAGGTATGTGTTCAGTACTGTCATTGTGCTATGTTTATTTTTGTGTTGATGTTTCCTCTGCTGTTGTTATTAATCTGTTCTGGGACTTTTTTCTTTGTGAGTTGATTTTTCACCTTCTTCAGGGTTGGTTTCAGGGTTGTTGAGTCCTGTATTACATTTCTTGATTTGATATGTTGCATCTTTATGGTGCTTTAGGGCTTCCCCTATGATTCGCCTTAATAAACTATGTATAAACCCAATTTTAAGTACTACCAGTCTTATCAACTTCCTCTCCATCTGGAAGGACTATAATGACTGTAGTACATCCCTCTTTTCAATATGATGACAACATAGTTTTCATGATATCATCACTGGATCTTTTCTTTCACTATTATATGTTTGATTGAGTTTGCAGTGTTCCCTAACTGAGTAGGTTTCTGGGTGATGTGTCCTGTATTTGCTTCTAAAATATAAGGTTAGTGGTTTTGTTCTTCTAAGCCAAGAGATTCTTTCAGTATTTCTTGGAGCTTTGGTTTGGTTTTTACAAAGTCTTTGAGTTTCTGTCTATCTGCAAATGTCTTGGTTTCATTTTCATATTTACAGATAGTTTTTCAGGATATATAATTCTTGGTTGGAAGTTCTTTTCCTTTAAGACTTTGAATGTGTCGTGCCAGTGTCTCCGTGCCAGCATGGTTTCTGCTGAGATAGCTGACGAAAGCCTACAGGGCTTCCCTCTGAATGTTAGCTTTGCTTTGAGTCTTCCTGCCTTTAAGAGTTTCTGTTTTATTTTGTTAAGTTTGATTATAATATGTTTTGTTGTCTTTCTTTTGAGGTCTACATTGAGTAGTGTTTGATATGCATCCTGGATATCTATATTCTCTTCTTTCATAATTTCTGGAAAGTTTTCTGTCAGCAGCTCAACAACAATACTCTCTATGTTCTCAGGTGTCTCACCCTGTTCAGGAACTCCAATTAATCATAGATAGTTTCTCTTAATAAAGTCCCATGTGTTTCTTAATGCTTCTTCATTTTTCTTGTTTCTTTTTTCTAGTTTCTCCTCATAGATGCTGGAGTCAGTAGCTGTGTCTTCCACATCAGAAAGTCTATTTTCCATTTGTTCCATTCTAGTATTTTGGGTTTGACTCAAAGTTTCTATCTCTTTGATTTTTTTCTTGATCAGTTGGATTTCAGAATACTGGTGTTCCATCAGATCAAACAGCTTGCTTAGTTTTTCATTTTGCTCTGCAGCATTTTGTTTAAGGTCTAGGAGGGCTCTCTATATAATCCTTTTGTATTCACCTTCCAATAGTTTCAAAAAGGTTTCTTCATGTGAGAAGTTCTTCAGTTGTTTCTATTAGGGGCCTTCTGATGCCATTGGTGATTTCTCAGTTACACTTTTATGCAGAGTTTGTTGCTTTTGGGGCCTCATGTGAGTCAATAAAGGCTGGCAGAGATGCTGTGAGGATAGACTGCAGTTGTTTCTCTAGGTCATCTTAAAATGAAAGGTAAAAGATATCTGACAACTTTCAAAGTCAGTCAGGTTTTCAGGTGTACAGGTCCCTCTTCCAAGCTGGCAAAGTAAGCACCTCTATACCCAACCCCAGATGTTATAAACTAGTTCAAAATACAGAAAGGCTACTGTCCTGTTGGCCTCTGCTACTGGGCCCCAGCCGTAGGCAACACTGTGTAAAACACTGCTTTTCTGCCAGAAAAACACTCTCCCCTGGAGAGGGCACTGCCTCCCAGCCTAGGAATTAGGTCCAGGTGAGGCCTCTGTATGGGTATATTCGCCTATCAGTGTAATAAGATGGTGTCCCACACAAGCTCCCCACCTGCCTCAGTACAAGCTACTCAATGGTGGAGGCGGAAAGAGAGGCCAACGGTGCTGAGATGCACAGAGTCCAAAGCCGGGCTCTCAAAAGATGGCAATTTCGCCACCTATCCCACCAGCTGTGCATCTGAGATTGGCTGCTAGTCAAGTCCCAGCTCCATCTGCCAGCTGAGACAGAGAAAAGAAAGTTAAAATGGCAAGTTACCTTCGGTCCCTGAAAGCCAGCCACCAAGAGCAGGGGATGGCAAAAGAGAGGAGGTTTTTCATTCAGTGGTATGAAGTCCAAATTAACAGCCCTATGCGATGTCCTAGGGCTCACTAGGTGCCCAGAATGCTCTGTTTAATTATCAGTCCAGGTCTTGATTTCCAGAGGGATTTAAGGAAACATGTGTTTAGTCCAACATCTTGACTCCATCCTCCCAAGTATCAACTTTTGAAATGCCATGGATTGAAATCTGTCCCCCAAGAATATGTGTTTGAATGTGGCCAGGCCATGATTCTCAGCATTGTGTGGTTGTCCACCATTTTGTTATTTGATGTGATTTTCCTATGTGTTGTAGCTCCTATGTCAATGAAGTTAGTGAGATAGGATTAGAGGCAGTTACGCTGATCAGGCAGGACTCAGTCTACAAGATTAGATTGTGTTTTAAGCCAATCTGTTTTGAGATATAAAAGAGAGAAGTAAGCAGAGAGACAACGGGGACCCTATACCACTAACAAACAAGAGCCAGGACACTAGCATGCTTTAGATCCAGGATCCCTGTGTTGAGAAGCTTGTAGCCTAAAGGAAGATGAAGGACAAGGACCTTCTCCCAGAGCCAAGAGAGAAAGACTTACCCTAGAACCGGCTCCCAGAATTTAGACTTCTAGCCTACTAGACTGTGAGAGAATAAACTTCTGTTTGTTATAGTTCTAAATAACTAAATAACTATGACAGAAAACCTTATAGAGCATAGTTCTATTCTGACAAAGACAGGGTTGTCATGAGCTGGAATTGACTCCATGGCAACTGGTTTGGGGGCAGTGGTAGCTCAGTAGGAGAATTCTCATCTTTCATGCAGGAGAACAAGGTTTGATTTCTGACCAACACACCTCTAGCATAGCCACCATCTGTCAGGGAAGGTCTGTGTGTTGCTGTCGCTACGATGCTGAACAGGTGTCAACAGAGCTTCCTGATGATCAAAACATACTAAGAAGAAAGGCCTACTTCCAAAAAATCAGCCAGTGGACCACAGTCTAATCCCATTGTGCATGGGGTCAGGAGTTACACGCTGACTCCATAGCATCCAACAACAACCATAGCTTTCTCTTGGCTGGAAAAAAGAAGTCAGTCATCTCTGATGCACACCTGACTAGAGGTTCCTAACATTACTTTTCATGTACTTTAGTCACAGCTCTGGTGGTCCAACAAAAAAAGATTCTAAAAGCATAAACTACAATAATAGTCATCACTTTACTGGATCTCTATTCTGCATCTGGAAACCCTAATGTTACAGTGGTTAGCAGTTCAAATTTACTAGGTGCTCCTTGGAAACTCCACAGGGCAGTTCTACTCTGTTATATAGCACCACTATAAGTTTGAATCAACTCAACGGCAATGAGTTTGAATTTCTCTTTTTTTAACTCTGTGCCCAGAGCTATGTTAAGTCCTTACAGCATCTTTTCTCTATCACTCAATCTATCGGGGAGATTGTATTGTATCTGTTTTTCTAATTGAAAATTGAGACTAGAAAGCTGAAATCACTTGTTCAAAGTCAGCCAGACAGTAAACTATGGATATGGGATTCAGATCTGTCTAGCTCCCAAGTCAGTGTTCCTTCTACTTTGCCACACTGTTGCTTGAGTAAATGCAGCTCTGAAGCTTAAACGACTTATTAAAACTGTTAAGATTGAAAGGGAACTTATTTAACCCACAGTCTCCACCACATCCGGTGCCTGAGTCCTCGGGATAGTGATCTACACTAAGTGACTGTACAGCCCTTACTACTGTGAAGCATACTCCTAGGACCAGCCCCATCATCACCAGGAGCCTGTTAGAAATGCAAACTCTCAGTGCACTCCTCCAGACCTACAGAATCAGAAAATGCTTTTTAACAAGACCTCCTGGTGATTCATGCACACATTAAAGTTTGAGAAGCACAACCCAGCCCACTGTTCCTGTAACGGCTGTACATCAAAATCACAAGGGATGCGTTTCATAAATCTGCACGTGCAGAGCTCACCTCAAACCCACCAAATTCTCTCCAAGAGGCAGAAGTCATAAAACTTTATTTTCTCAAGCTCTCCCATATTATTCTTCTAGAGTTAACCTAAGTCATCTCTTAGCTAAACTCTAGCTGCCTCTAGTATTACAGAAAATTTTAACATCTAGGCCCTACCCCAAAGGCCCAGGTATCAGTACTTCTTGATGCTCCCAGGTACATTCAGAGATGAGAACCAAGGTTAAGCATTCCTTATATTAAGTCATTTCACATATTATTGCTATTGTGGTCAAAATCTGAATCCATGAAACTTCCCTCTGGTATAAAAGGAGACATACAGCTTCCTCACTAAGATATTTCTCTTCTCTTTTTCTTCTGCCACCAGATCACATTGCTGACTCAAAGAGGGTGGTCACTCAAAATCCCTAGATGTATTTTTCAAGACGCTGTGGTGGTACAATGGTTAAGCACTCAGTTGCTAACCAAAGGTCAGTGGTTCAAACCTACCAGCCACTCCTCGGAAGGAAGACCCAGTGATCCACATCCATAAAGATTACAGCCCAATGATCTTTATGGAATGCAGTAAAAATGGATATATAGAGAAAGACTGACATTCACTGATGGTTACAAGGGATGGGAGAATCACTTGCTCAGTCGTATATACTGGCTATTTTTGGTGATGGCAAGAGTAGCACTCAATGTAGATGTAATGCCCAAAGTAAACAATGCCACTAAGAAGTGCACCAGAAAAAAGAATGTCTGTACTACAGAATGTGACACATATGATTCAGCAACAATGACCAAATAACCAGTGTATGGTCACATATATACATATATAGGCATATTTGAGTACAAGTAGGTACATGTGTAGACACATCTGTACACAGATACATGTATCAATCTGTACACGTATAACTATATGTGTTCATACATATACATTATCAGACATACTTAGATTCTTCTCAGACATAACCAAATACCTTGTGAGATTGGTTTTCTGGGTTTGAAGGCTTAGGACCTAATTCCAGTGGTACTACTCAGTTAACTGCATAATATAGTTACAAACTTTGTGTCCTGCATCCTAGTGAGGTGAGTCACAATGGGTCTTCAGAGCCTGCAAGCAGCCATGTAGGTGGAAACTGTTGGTCTCTATTCATCAGGAGCAAAAGAGAAGGAGAGAAACTAAAATCTCAGAGGAGAAATTAGTCTACAGGGCTAGTAGCCTACAGGACCCACGACCTCATCTACTCTGAGACCATAAGAACTGTGGTGCCCAGCTACCATTACTGACACTTCTGATCAGGGACACAATAAATACACCCTGAAAGAATGGGAGAGAAATACAATTCAAGTTCTTAAGTCTAGACTTATCAAACTAGTTGAGACTACAGAATTCATGGGAATATTATCCTGAGTTATAGTTTAAATCCGGAATCCAAACTATCCCCTGAGGTCACCTTTTAGTAAAATAACAAGACTGGCACACAAAATAAAAGATATTATCCATGAGTATGATGCTACATTAAGAAACCATCTGTCTGAGACCAACAGCTACTCTAAAACAAAGATGAGAAGATACGGGGTGTGAAAACTGGAGTTCTACTAAAGGAATAACCAGAATGCAATTAAAGAGAATGTTGACCCACTGTGAAAAATGCAACTAATGTCACTAAACAATCTACGGTAGAAACTGTCAAAAAGGAAACTAATTTACTGTGTAAACTTTTACCAAAATACTACCAAATATTACCTGGGAGGGAAAAAAAGATTGCATCATAGGAAACCCTACTGTGTCACTGTGCCATACCTGTAGGTCACTATGAGTCAGAATCTGCTCAATGATACACAACGACAAACATATCTTGCAGCTTAACTTTTCATTATGAAATAATTTCAGACTTAGAAAACAGTGACAGAAATGGCACAAAGAACTCTCTTATACCCATTACCCAGCTTTCCCAAATGTCTACATCTTACATAGTACAAGTATCAAACCAGAAAAGAATACTGTCAATAGACCTTCTTGAAATTTCATCAACAGTTTCACTAATGTCTTTTTTCTGGTCCAGGATCCAAATCCAAGATTCCATACTGCATTCAGTTATTGCTTTAGTCAGCTAGGGCTTCTCTAACAGAAATAGCACAGAGCAGATGGCTTTAACAAAGGAAGGTTTATTCTTACACAGTCTGGTAGGCTACAAGTTCAAATTCAGGATGTCCGCTTCAGGGGAAGACTTTCTGGCTCTGGCAGAAAGTCCAGTATTACATCAGTCTTTGTCCTGGGAGCATCTTGGCACAGGCACCTCAGGTCTAAAGGACGTGCTCTTGATGGTGTGAGGTTCCCAGTTCTCTCCTTGCTTCTCTTTTATCTCTTGCAGGATGAAAGGATTAACAATGGAGCAAGCCATACACCAGGGAAACTCCCTTTACAGTGGAGCAGGGAGGTAATCATATGAAGGGATTTACAGCCCCACCCTAATCGTTTAACATACAACACAGGAAAATCACAAAACGTTGGGAACCATGGCTCAGCCCCACGGCTACACATATTTTGGGGGGGAACATAATTCAGTCCATGATAGTTATCATGTCTCTTTCATTTCATACTATCTGGGACAGTTCCTCTCCCAGTTCTTCTTTTTCTTTCATGGCCATTATTTTGTACCATGGCCCTCGATTTGCATGCTTCTAAGTTTCCTCATCATTATATTCAGTTTCTGCATTTTCGGGAAGAATATCACAAAAGATGCCTTTCTCACTGCATCTGTAAGAGCACCAGAAGCCCATCTATCTCATTATTGGTGAAGTCAGCTTTGATCACTTAGATAAGGTATGTCTGCCAGGACTCAACGGCACTTGGCTTGGCTTGGCTGGCCAGGTTTCTCCACTGTAACACTGCTTTCCTCCCCCCTCTTTGTAATTAATAAGTATCTCATGGGAAAGATGCATTCAGACTATGAAATTATCCTTTTTCTCATCAGTTTTCCTGTCCACTTTAATTTTAGCATTTGTTGATTTCTTTTTCCTGCAGCAACTGCCACTATTATGGTCTTTCTCAAATAATGACTTTCTAGTTCCATCATTCCTTCTGTATGTATTAACTGGAATTTTTACTCCAAAGGACTTATTTATATCAGCATGGGGCTCATGGATATCTATTTTATTTTGTTTATATTTATTCTATTATTTTTCCTACTACCATTAATTATTTTGTTGCTCAAATTGTTCCAGATTTGGCCACTGGGATACTGTCAAGTTGGTTCCTATGTCCTTTCCACATGCCTCCACCTTTTTTAGAACTTTCTTACTTTCTGGCATCGTAAGATATTTCAGACTTATCTTGTACTTTTCCGTACCCCAGCTCTGGAATCAGCAATTTCTCCAAAGAACTCTGGTTCCTTTTGCCTTTTAGAAACCAAGTTGTGGCCATAAGTGTACTTGTTGCTACTAGAGTAACATTCTAGGCCTTCTCTGCAGAAATATTTGTATGTACACACACATAACAACATCTAGTTATGTCAACAGATTGAAAAACAGACATGCAGATGTAGCTATAGCTATATAGACATAACAGGTCTCGAGGTAGCCTAAATGGTATGTGCCCAACTACTAACCTAAAGATTGGCAGTTCAAACCTACTCAGAGGTGCCATGAGAGAAAGGCCTGGCAAAATGTTTCCATAAAGTTTACAGCCAAGAAAACCCTATGGAGCAGTTCTACTCTGTAATACATGGAGTGGCCATGAGTCAGAACATATTCAATAGCAAAAGATTAATTTTTTATACAGATATAAGTAGTCCCTGGGTAGTGTTAATGATTAGAACACTCAGCTGCTAATGAAAAGGTTGGAGGTTCAACTCTACTCAGGGGCACTTTGGAAGGAAGGCCTGGCTAAGTAATGCCAAACAAAAAAAAAAGCCATTGGAAACTTGAGAAGCACAGTTTTACTCTGACACACACAGACTGCCATAAATCAAAGTCAACTCAATGACAACTGGCTTATAGATATATACAACCTAGATCATATTGATGCCTGCAACTGCAGAGGTCATGCTGTCCTTTCCCTTTTCCCTATTTGTAACTCCTTTCTCCAACAATGACAAATGTTACTATTATTATATTTACTTATTTGCTCAGTCCTAGAATACACATAAAATACTTTCAGACTTGCCAACCTTGTGAAAATATTTTTATGAACCAGAATATGATACCAGTATATAGTTCCTTTTGCCTTTAACTGTAAGAGTTTATAGTCAAAATACTGATTTCAAAGTTACTTCCTTAGGTTAGTTCTTTTCTGTCTAGCTCCCTGCAGTGTGTTTATGGTATTCATTTATAATACAATTAGATTCATTCTTTACTGCTCATAGTTCAATGAGTTTTCCCCACATCCTGGCCAATTTCAATTATTTATTTTTGAGGTATACGAAATATCAACTTGGTTCTAAAAGTGACAGCTATGCTAAAATATACATTCAGAAAGGTGTAACTCTTCATTCTTTCTAGCCACTTGCATTTACTCCCTGCAGGTAACCAATTCTGTGTCTAGTTAACCCAGAAAACATCAGGTATGTGTATTCTATTTTCTTTCTTATGTGAAAAAACAGCAGAAGACTGATACACTTTTGCACTTTGTTGTTTTTACTCTACTTGCCATTCACTTAGTATATACTGGAAATTACTCCACACTGGTAACCCTGGTGGCATAGTGATTAAGAGTTATATCTGCTAGCCAAAAGGTTAGGTGTTCAAATCTTCCAGGAACTCCCTGGAAACTCTATGGAGCAGCTCTACTCTGTTTCATAGGGTCACTATGACTTGGAATCAACTCAACGACACTGGGTTGGTTGGTTAGGTACCCTATATTGGTTTATAGAGATCTTCCTTGTTCTTTTTCACAACTACATTAAAAAAAAAAACATTGCTGCCAAATCAATTTTGACTCACAGTGACCCTACAAGACAGAGTAGAACTGCTCCCATAAGGTTTCCAGGGCTGTAGATCTTTATAGAAGCCAACTGCCAGGTCTTTCTCCTGAGGAGCATCTGGTAGGTTTAAATCTCCAAACTTCCAGGTAGCAGCTAAGCACTTTAACCACTGCACCACCAGGGTTCCTTCCAGCCACAAAGCACTCCATTATGTGGAAAACTGATCTAACTGCTCACCCACAGATGAGCATTTAGACAAACAATGCTAACATTGTACATGGGGTTTTTTCCGTGTTAACAGATGCCTATTTTCAGAGCAGATTTATAGAAATGGATGCACTGGGTCAAAAGGCCAGTGAGTGGTAATTTTGCTACCTATTGCCCAGTTCCTTTCCAGAGGGTTATCCCCAGCTGCATTCCCACCAGCAGGGAATAAGAGTCACTGTTTTCCCACCGCCTTGCCAACCCCGTATGTTGCCATGTTTTTTTAAGTTTTACCAATGTGACAGGTGAAGAATCTTGGTGTTTCTTGCTTTAATTTGAACCTTTTTCACAGGTTTAAGTATCAGTTTTACATCTACTTGAATCGTCTTCATTTCTTTTCCGCATTTGCTATTAATTGTTGGCCCCTTGTCCCTCTCTATTTTTTTTTTATTTGTTTTGTTTTTTTCCACTTGTGATTGAGTGAAAGTATACAATCCAAGTTAAATTTGCATGCCCGCCTATCTGCAACTCCTTCTGCTTTCCTTGCCTGGTGACAGCATACTCCTTTCCATTCCATACATCTCATTTCCATTCTTAACAGTCTCCTGTTCCCTCCTCTCCACCCTCTCTTCTCTCCTTTAGTAAGAGGTCAGTAGGACAGCATCCTATAGATGCATAGGAACCATAAAGTGCACACACCGTATGGTCACACTGTATCCCCAAGTCCAATCCATTTCTGTCTGAAGAACTGACCTCAGTAATGAATTCTGGTCAGGGGCAGCAGCAGGTCTAGGGGCCACTCTCCCAGGGGAAGCCCCAGGCCTTCAGAGTATCAGTTGCAGTCTTTTAGTGGAGTTTTTGAGGCGCATCCCTCTTTTTCTCATGTTATGCCACTGGGACTCGACACTATATGCCCTATCACAGCTGTCTTTGGTGGTGGCCAGGCACCATCTGGTTCTTCTGGTCACATGTTGATACAGTCACCCATTCATGTGGGTCTTTCTGTCTTCTGGGCTCTTTTTCCCTCACGTCTTTGTTGTCCTTGGTGATCATCTGTTCCAGCTGACTTGGGACCATTTGGTGGACCTCAGATGGCAGCTTGCTAGCTTTTAAGACCCTGGATGCCACTCACCCATATGGGGTGGAAAAGACTCTCTTAGCAATAAGCTAGTTATGCCAATTGGCCTTGATGTCCCCTGAAAGCATGGTCCCCAGACCCCCACTCCAGCTGCTCTGTCCTTGAAATATTAGGTTAAGATTAGAAGAGTTTTCAGTTTATGTTGAAGTCCAGTTAAGTTGATCTTTCTAACGTGTGCTGTCACTGCTTTCACCCAACCAAATTTCTATCAGTTGTCTAATCTATAACCAGCCCTTTCCCTCCCTCCCTCCCCTCCTTTGCAGCCATCAGAGAATCTGTTCTTCAGTACATGTGTCTGTTTTTAAGTCCTTATAGTAGGGGTCTCATACAATATTTGTCCTTGTGCCCCTGAATGATTTCACTCAACATAATGTCCTCAAACTGAAACTAGGTTATGAGATGCTTCCTAAAATCATCATCATTCTTTATCATTGCATAGTGTTCCACTGAGTATATATACCATAGTTTGTTTATCCATTCATCTGTTACTGAGTCCTCTCTATTTTTTTACAATTTATTTTATTTTTGTTGTTGAGAGTACACACAGCACAACCAAGAATTTCCACATGTACAATTCTGTGACACTGATTACATTCTTCAAGTGTGCACTCATTCTCACTTGCCTTTTCTGAGATGTCCATCTCCCATGAACATAAACTTACTACTTCCTAGGTTTTTTCCTTTCTAATCATTCAAGTTGCTGTTGTCACCTTGATCCCACGTGCATGGATCTTGAAAGAACACAATGCTCAACACTGATGTTCATTACTAGTTAAGCTACACTTTTGTGTAGCTTAACAGTTTCAGGGGGCTGTCCACCCTCCATGGCTCCAGAAACTCTGGATTCCTGATACGAAAAATTCTGTTCTACATATTTCCCCTTTTGAATAGGAGTTTTCTGTAGACTATTTCATCCAAATATTCAGTAATAGTAGACAGGCCACACCCAGTTCTGGTTTCTTGGCAAAAAAAAAAAAGAGCTGTTCAAGGAGGCGCTGAGACACATATTCCATTTCCTCCTCTTACTTCCAATTCTCTTTTTCCTCTGGTGTACCACGTAAATAGAGATAAACTGTTACACCTTGCATGGCAACTTGAAATCTTTTAAGACCCCAGGCACTACACATTGAACTAGGAGGTAGAAAAGAACCACTAAACACATTATTAGGCTATTTAACTGTGCGTCCCATGAAACCATGACCCTAAACCTCCAGACCAAGGAAACAAATCCCGTGAGGTGTCTGGCTGTACCCAGCAGCCTTAGCAATTACCCTTCTTTCTTTCTTTCTTTTCTTGGTCATTGTTGCCAATCTATCACACCACTTTTGTCAATTCAGCTTTTTACAAATAAACAACTTATTGATAGCAATTACATTAATCACTGTACAACTTTGCCCTTAACCCTCCTCCCTCCTTCTCCAGGTAATGACTAATAAACTTTGACCTCTATATATTTGCCTATTCTTATCTTTTTATATAAATGAGGTCATAGAATATTTGTCCTTTAGTGATTAACTTATTTCAGACAGCATAACATCTTTTTTTTTTTTTTTGCAAGATCAATTCAGTAATTGAAAACACTCTTTTTGTGTAACATAAATAAGGAACTATACATGTGCACGTCACCAGACAGAAAATACAGGAATTAAATCAACTACATTTGTGGAAAAAGATGATGGAGAAGCTCAATATTAGTTAAAACCAGGTTAGAGATAACTGCAGAACAGACCACCAATTGCTCATATGCAAGTTCAAGCTGAAGCTAAGGAAAATTAAAACAAGTCTACACGAGTCAAAACATGACCTTGAATATAACTTACCTAAGTTTAGAAAGGAAACCCTGGTGGCATAGTAGGTAAGTGCTACAGCTGCTAACCAAAAGGTCAATAGTTCAAATCTGCTATGCACTGCTTGGAAATTCTATGGGGCAGTTCTACTCTGTCTATAGGGTTGCTATAAGTTGAAACTGACTCAGCGGCACTAAGTTTGTTTGTTTGTTTGTTTTGGTTAAGTTAAGAGACAATCTCAAAGATAAATTTGATGCTTTGGACCCTAATGACTGAAGAACAGATGAGTTAGAAGATGATATCAAAAACAGTATAACTGAAAAAAGCAAAATATCATTAAAAAGACAGGAAAGAAAGAAAAGACCAAAATGGATGTTAGAGGAGACTCTGAAACTTGTTCTTGAATGAAGAATAGCTAAAGCAAATGGAAGAAATGATGATGTGAATAAGATGAACCAAAGATTTCAAACAACAGCTGGAGAAGACAAAGTATTATAATGACATGTGCAAGGATCTGGAATTAGAAAACCAAAAGGAAAAAACATAGTTGGCACTCCTCAAACTGAACAAACTGAAGAAAAAATTACAACATTGAAGGATTCTATGGGCTAAAAATTGAACAACGCAGGAAGCATCAAAAAAAGATGGAAAAGACAAATACTGCCTAAGACTACAATTATAAGAACTCAAAAAAAGATTTAAATACAGCAGAAAAACATTCTTTGATGGTTACAAGGGTGGGGAGGGAGGGAGAGAGGAATTCATTAACTAGATAGCAGGCAAGAATGAAGTGAGGGGAGGGACAACACACAGTATTTGCAAAGTCAGCACCACTGGACTAAATCAAAAGGTAAGAAATTTTACAAACACAATCAAGCACTTCACAGAACACAGTATCCGGGGTGGGGTTCTGGGAACCATGGTTTCAAGGGATAATTGGCATAACAAAATCTATTAAGAAAATGTTCTGCATCCCACTTTGGTGAGTCATGTCTGGGGTCTTAAAAGCTTGCAAGCAGCCATCTAAGATGCATCAAGGGATCTCAACCCACTAAAAGACACATGGAGAACATTAGCCCAAGAGACAAAAGGGTCACATAAACCAAAGACTCCACTTAACCAGATGGTGCCCGGCCACCACCAGCGACTGCCCTAACAGGAAGCACAACGGCAAAGCCCTGACAAAGCACAGCAAAAGTGGAGAACAGATCTCAAATTCACATACAGAAGACCACATTTAATGGTCTAAGACTGGAGGAACCCTTGAAGCCATGGGCCCCAGATGCTCTGCTAACCTAGAACTATAACCATTTCCAAAGCTCAGTCTTCAGACAAAGATTAGACTGGACTATAAAATAATACTCATGAAAAGTGTGCTTCTTTATCCTAACAGATACACAAGAACAAACAGGTGGCTCAGGCCTGGAGATAGGATGATAAGGCAAGATGGGACAGGAGGTGGTTGGACAGACACAGGAAATCCGGGTGAAAAGGGGAAGGAGGCCCTCACATTATAGAAACAATATTATAACATTACACAAATTGTTGTATGGGAAATTTACTTGAGCTGTAAACTTTCACCTAAAGCACAATTTTAAAAAAAAGGAATCTGGAAGGAATACAGAGTGACTTTACCAAAAAAAAAAAAAAAAAAAACTGGTCAATGTTCAGCCACTTTGGGAGACAGCATATGATCAAGAACTGATGGTATCAAAAGGAAGTCAAAGCTGCACTGAAGTCACTGGCAATACACAATGCTCCAAGAATTGAAGGGATACCAATGAGATTTTCCAACAAACAGATGCAGCACTGGAGACGCTAGCTCCAGGACATCTTAAAGACAGCTACCTGGCCAACCAACTGGAAGACATCCAAATTTATGCCATTCCAAAGAAAAGTTTACAAAAGAGTGAGGAAATTATTGAACAGTATCATCAATATTGCACACAAGTAAATGTTTGCTGAAAGTAATTAAAAAACAGTTGAACTAATACATCTGCAGGGAACAGGCAGAAATTCAAGATGAATTCAGAAGTAGATGTGGAATGTGTATCACTGTTGATTCAGGTGGATCTTGGCTGAAAATAAGAATACCAGAAAGATGTAAACCTGTGTTTTACTGTCCATGCAAAGGCATTTGACTTGTTGGTCATAATGAATTATGGCTAACATTGCAAAAAATGGGAATTCCAGAGCACTTAGCTGTGCTCACGAGGAACCTATACATAGACCAAGAGTGAGTCTTTCAAACAGAACAAGGGGATACTGCATGGTTTATCATCAGAAAAGGTGTGCACCTTGGTTATGTCCTTTCACCATAGTTATTCAATCTGTAGGCTGAGCAAGTGATCTAAGAAGCTAGACCACATGAAGAACAGGCATGAGGACTGGAGGAAGCCTTAGTAACAACCTGAGATATGCAGATGACACAACCTTACTCACTGAAAGTGAAGAGGATGTGAAGTATTTATTGATGAAGATCAAGGACTACAGCCTTCAGTGTGGATTACATTTCAACACAAAGAAAACAAAAATCCTCACAACTGGACTAATAAGCAACATCATGATAAAAGGAGAGAAGACTGAAGTTGTCAAGGATTTCATTTCCCTTGGATCTACAAATCAATGCCCATGGAAGCAGCAGTCAAACCATCAAACGACATACTACACTGGGCAAATCTGCTGCAAAAGACTTCTTTAAAATATTAAAAAGTAAAGATGTCTCTTAAGTATTAAGGTGCTTAACCAAGCCATGGTATTTTCAAATACCTCATGTAAGCGGGAAAGTTGGACAATGAATAAGGAAGACTGTAGAATTAATGCAATTCTACTTTGTCCTACAGGGTCGCAATAAGCGGGCATTGACTTAGTGCCAACAGGTTTGTCTTTTTTTCCTTAGATGGCCAGGATTTAATAAAAACAAACAAAAAGAAAATGACAAATGTTGACAATAACGTGGGAGTAACTGGAACTCTTATCCATTGATGGCAAAATGCAAAGTGGCATAGCCACTGAGGAAAAGTGTGGTGGTGCCTCAAAAAATGGAACTACCATGTGACCCAGAAATTCCACTCTTAGGTAAACCCAAAAGATATAAACAACCTAAATGTATAAACAAAATGTGGTACTTACCTACAACAGAACACTACTCAGCCAGTAAGAGAAGTGAAGTCTTGATGTTGTTGTTGTTGTTAGGTACCACCGAGTGGTTTCTAACTCACAGAGACCCTACGTACAACAGAACCAGAACACTGCCCAGCCCCACACCATCCTCTTACTCATTGTTACGCTTGAGCTCACAGTTGCAGCCACTGTGTGGATCCATCTCATTGAGGTTCTTTCTCTCTTTCTTGACCCTCTAATTTACCAAGTATGATGTCTTTCCTAGGCACTGATCCTTCCTAATAACATACCCAAAATACATGAGACAGAGTCTCACCATCCTCGCTTCTAGGGAACATTCTGATTGTACGTCTTCCAAGGCAGATTCATTCATTCTTCACCAACATTATAATCCAAAGGCATCAGTTCTTCTACATTCTTCCTTATTCATTGTCTAGCTTTTGCATCGTATAAAACTTCTCATGGCCAAAAAAAATATCTACCATAGACTGTGTTATGGTGAAGTAACTTTTTTTGCCATGAAATTTTTACAGTCATATTTATTATTTGTCTCTTAATTATGAGTTATAGTTAGAAAGCCTTTCCTTATACCAAGGTGAAAAAGCAATTCACCTCTCTCTTTCTGGGACTTTGTTTTCTTCCTAAACATTTAGATTCCTGATTCATTTGAGATCTGTTCTTACGTATGGTGGGAGATAAGAATCTAATTTTCTCTTTTTACAGATGGCTACCTAATTGTTTCAGCACCATTTATTAAAAAGTCCCTCTTGATAGGACATGTACAGAGTAGAGGAAGAGTGTGCTGTCACCATGCAGGGAGAGCAGTAGAAGCTGCATACAAGTGAGCATGCAAATTTATATGGGAATGTACATTTTCATTCAATCATAATAAAAAAAAGTCCCTCTTGATCCCTGTGATGTGAGATGCCACCAAAAGATATATTAAATTTCCTAAGTTCTTGGGTTTGCTTTTGCGCTTTCTATTCTATCTATCTATGCATAAATCAGTACCATTATTTTAATTACAGAGGCTTTATAGTATGCTTTAAGGAGTCCTAGTGATTAAGCTCTTGGCTGCTAAATGAAAGGTCAGTGTTTTGAACCCACCAGCTACTCTACAGGAGAAAGATGTGGTAGTCAGCTTCAGTACAGACTGTACCCTTGGCAATGATATTGGATAGTTCTACTCTGTCCTACAGGGTGGCTATGAATTGGAATTGAATTAATGACAACGGGTTTGTCATTAAAAAAAAATAAACTCATTGCCGTGGAGTCAGTTCTGACTCATAGTGACCCTACAGGACAGAGTAGAACTGTTCCATAGGGCTTCCAAGGAGCACCTGGTGGATTTGAACTGCTTGTTAGCAGTTGTAGCACTTAACTCTACATCAGCAGGGTTTTTATAAGTTTGGCACAGTATGTTTTATTGTCTGGAAGGGTTCATCTCCCCCTTGAAAATTTTCCTTTTGGGGTTTTCTTGGCTAGTCTTTCTATGTATTTCTCCATATAAAATGTAGTATCTATTTGTTTAACTCCTAAAACAGTTTGCTGGGATTTTAATTAAAACTGTAGCAATTTTATAAATTATCTTAGGGAGAACTGACATTTTTATGATGCTGAATCATCCCATTCAAATAACTTTCCACTTGTTCAAATTTACTTTGGTGTTGTCTTTCATGAATATTTTAAAGTTTTCTTCTACGGGTTTTGCACATTCCTTGCTAAGTTCTTTTCTAAGTATTTAATCTTTGTTACTACTGTAAATGAGACTTTTCTCTACCATTATATTCTCTAACTATTGTGTATATAAAAGCTATAATTTCAGCACATTAATTTTACATCCTGTTATTTTACCTTCTATTGTTTTAGTTTTTATTATTGATTCTATCTGGTTTTCCAGGCTTACTGTCACATCATCTACCAAAATAGACAGTTTTATTCCTTTACTAGTCTCTGTGCCTCTAATCAATTTCTTTGATTTAAATGTATTGGCTATTTCCTATGCTATAGTGCTGAATAGCAGTGGAGAAGGTAGGCACCTTTTCCTTATTCCTAGACTTAGGGGAAATGCCTGAAGTGTTTCCCAATTTAATGTACTATTGCTTCTAGAACTAAGGTATATATTTTTTTATCATGCTAAGAAAGTGTCCACCAAATCCAATTTTCTTGAGTGTTTTTATGACGAATTTTTCAGCATTTATGAAGATAATTCTGTAATTATCCTTCTGCAACCTATTAATATGCTTGGGGAGCTCTAGTGGCATAGTGATTAGGTGCTCAGCTGGTAAGTGAAATTTTAGTGGTTTGAACCCACCAGGTGCTCCAGAGGAGACAGATGTGGTAGTCTGCTTGCATAAAGAGTATAGCCAAACTTTCATGGGATATCCCAGATAACTGGCCTAACAAAATAATCAGTGCCTGTTTTACCTCTTAGGTTGATGCTTAGTGCCTGGGGTCTTAAAAGCTTATACATAGCCACCCAAGACACAACAATTGGACTCCAATGACATGGAACAACACAGGAAGAAGGAGAGTCAAGAAACAGGAGGACAACATGGAATGTGTGGCAAACTACCTCCATGAATGACTGCCTCCTTTGCCATGAGGCTAGAACTTGATTGTGCCCAGCTACCATTACTGAAAGTTTGATCAAAGATTCTATAGGAGAGTCTTTACCAAAAGGGGGAAAACATGGAACAGAATTTCTAATTATCATGGACTCAAGACTTCCTGAAGTCATTAAGGTTGGATGAAACCCTAAAACTGCTGCCCTGTCATAATCTTTAAACCTTAAACCAAAAATCCCCTGAAGTCTTCTTAAAACCAAACAACAGTTTAGCACAACCAGCAAAGAATGTGTTCCCTGAGCACTATGCTCTTTGTAAACTATCTACAAGGGATCGAGTTGACTAAGGCAACTCAAAAGATGACAGGGACTTTAGGTCACTAAATGGTACACCTGTAAACTGTTGAACAGGTGTATGTTTTGCTATGTATACAGTCATGTACCACATAACAACCATTCAGGCAATGTTCAGTGCATATATAGCCATGGTTGTTGGGTTTGTTTGAAATTTAATTATTTATTAGAAGTCTTTAAAATTGTATTTGCAAACATTTAACACAGGAACAGAGAGGAAAAAAAAAAAACATCATTCTTAACTCAGGAGTTAAAAGCAAGACCGATAAGAACTGGGTTTTAAACAGGACTTCCACTTTAACCTCTGCATGGCTTCCACTCCAGGGTACAAGCTACCTTCCAAGACTGGTAACCTTGACCTGTGCATTGTCTGTAGTCTCCTAGGCACTGGCCTTCTGAGCTGCCTCTGGAGCCTGCTGGGTGCCAGCCTCCACAGCAGTATCCAGAGCCTAATGAAGTACTAGCTAACAGAGCAGGGTCCTTACTCTGGACTTCGTGCCCAGCACTGGCAGTGACACTCTGCCAAGTTCACGATCATCTTGGCTACGTTCTTCCAGAGATAGGCAATCCAAACATCAAGATCTGGGCCTTGCCTTTGGTGTCCAATCGACCTGTAGGATGTATTCTCTTCCTGGACTAAAGATCACTTCCACCAGCCGTGCCTTGAGGTGAACTCTATACAGTATACAGTGTGATGTCTCTCAGCATCCAAATCACATGACATCCTTTTTAACAGAACATATGGTGGGCATTAAGTGATACATGACTGTATTCTCAACAATTAAAAAAAGATTACAATGTAACAAACCCTTGGGACAGTCCTACTCTATCCTATATGGTCACTATGAGTCGGAATTGACTCAACAGCAATGGAGTTTCAGTAGGGGTTGTAATGGATTTCTTAATGAACCAACTTTGCTTTCCTGGAATAAATCTCAACCGATCATAGTGAATTATATTTTAATATGATTTTGGATGCTGTCGACTAATAAACTATTTAATAGTGTCTTAGTGGTATAACATTTTAGTACTTTTTCATGAATATTCATAAGCAATATTGGTTTGTGGGTTTCTTTTTTGTACTGTCCTTGATGGTGCAGTTGTTAAGGGCTTAGAGGCCACGATTCCCACTACTGTGTGCTTGTCCTCCATTTTATGATTCTAATTTTATGTTAAAGAGAGTTAGGGTGGGACTGTAACACCCTCATCCAGGTCACATCCCTGATCCAACATAAAGGGAGTTTCCCTGGGGTGTTGTGGCCAGCACCATCTTTTCTCTCTCAGGATGTAAAAGGGAACAGAAGGAAGCAGAGACTGAGGGACTCTTATCACCAAGAAAGCAACACCAGGAGCAGAGCACCTTCTTTGGACATTGGGTTCCTCCACCTGTAAAGTTCCTCTACCAGGGGAAGATGGAAAACAGGGACCTTCCTCCAGAGGCAACAGAGACAAAAAGGCTTCCCCTGGAGTTGACTCCTGAATTTGGACATTTAGCCTACTTTACTGTGAAGATGTAGGTTTCTCTTTGTTAAAATCATCCACTTGTGGTATTTTCTGTTACAGCGACACTACATGACTAAGGCAGAAGTTTTCTACTATGAGGTGGAATCAACTTGACAACAATGGATTCCGGTTTTAGCATGTTTAGATAGCAATGTTATGCTTGCTTCATAAAAAGAATTCAGAAGTTTCCCTTAATTTCCAACACTCTTAAACAAGTTATAGAGCACTGGGACTATTCTACCAAACTTGACAGTTTGGCAGAATTCCCCTGTACCACAATCTGGCCCTGGCGTTCCTTCTAAGCAGCAGTTCTTTAGTAAGTTTCCCTATTTCACTTCTACTGAAGTTGGTTCATTTACCTAACTCCAATGGGGTCAGTTTGGTAATCTGCAGTTCCCAGAAAATCACTGGATTCACCATGGTTTCCAAATCAATTTGCATACAAACCTGCAGAGTTTCTTTCGCAGATTTTGTTTCAATTGTTGCTTCCCCTTTGTTATTTTCTGTTTTGTATGTTTTGTTTTCTACTTTTCTCTTCTTCATCAAGTTAGCTGGTGATTTGTCTGTTTTGTTAATTTATTAAAAAAAAATCTTAAAAATACAAAATGGTTTAAAGAATTATTGCTATGCGAGTCTTAAAACCATGATACCTAGATCTGAAACAATACTCTGGTATAAAGCCAGATAGTTAGCTTCCTCACAATGCTGACTCACAAGGAGCTGTCAACAAGGGTCCTAAGTAATTTTTAACATTCTGCTGTTAAAACCACACCTCTCTCATCTTTGTACTTGTAAAGCTGTTTTCTTTATCCATATTACCTTTAATAAATTTCAGCTTGTTAGAGTCAGTCTCTCGAGATCCTTCTAGACTCTGTCATTCAATGAATTCACTTATTCAACTCAACCAACATTGCTTGAGTTACTACAATTTGCCAAGGTATTGTGCCAAGCCCAGAGCTTGTAGGCCCTTAAATAATCATACAAAACAATCACTGCTGTAATGAAGAAATGTTATCTGTGCAGAGAAGCTGCAGCAGAATGGAAGGATGGGAGTAGGGGGATTAGGGAAGGGCCAAAAGGATAGAAAACATTTGGCTGATTCTTGACAGATACTTGTCCTTTGGAGGATGGGAGAAAGGCATCATCCTTGGAGAGTGACAGAAGGAGTAAGAGCCCTGAAGACACATGGCATCTTGGAGAAATGGTGTGCAGGCAGAGCTGTCAGTGGCAAGGATGATGACAGAGAAATAGGTGAGTACAACATTTTACTGTAGGTGTAAAGACCGTCAACAAGACAGCATGGAGAGTTTTCAAACAGGAGTATAAAACTGTCAGACCACATCTTAACAAGGTCAGTCCAGACGGAACAGAATATGGTATAGAGAGAGGAATATCTCAATTTGGAGAAACTAATGAGGAGATCAGGTAGTATTTCAAATGAGAGAAGATAAGAGCCTAAAATGAAGCAGTAGCAATGGGAAAAATTCCAGCAGAAAGGGACAAGTTCCAGGAACAGGTCAGAGGCAACTAGTAGGTTGTGGCCAGTGACAAAAAGAAAGGGTCCAAAGAGTGATTATCTGAACGACTGGCTGGATAATGAGGCCTTAAGTGAAACAAAGAACATATGAAGAATCAAGTGTCCAGCAAAAGCAAACAGTTCAGTTTTGAATAAGAGGCTGAGCTATATGTGGATCATCAGGGAAGAGATATTCCACAGTCAGTCGGCTAGAGCACAAGAAATGAAAGTGATGTGGGAGACACATGTTTGAGAATATATACATGAAAGCAACAAGTACAGTCATAGGTGCAAATGAGATAACTACTATCTGCTAAGCACTCTGAAATCCCTGGTGGTACAGTGGTTAAGTGCTCTGGTTGCTAACCAAAGGTCAGGAATTCAAATCCATCAGGTGCTCCTCAAAAACTCTATGGAGCTGTTTTATTTTGTTTCACAGGATCACTGAGTCAGGATCAACTTAACAAAATGTTTTGTTTATTTGTTTTTGTTTTTATTAAGTATTTTACAGCACGCTAGTATTGCACTAAGCACTCTAGTGCATTTTTTCCTATAAACCTTTACATTTATCCTGTGAGGAATTTTTTTTCCCACTTTACACATGTGGAAATTACAGTTCAGAGCAAAGCAAGCCCATGGTCACAGGGCTAGAACAAGGACTTGAACTCAGTGCTGACGCCAAGTTCTGGGCTCTACCAAATCCCAAAAAGTAAGGTAAACTATAAGAAGTCATTTGGCAAGAAAGGAAGTAGTAAGAGAGGGGGCTGAAAAGAAGAGAACCCAAACATATTGAATGCCGAGTGTTGTCAGCTACTGAAGGAGGTACTTTACATCCATTCTCTTTTCATCTTCATTCCCATGCATTAAAATAGACATAAGCTCCAAGTTTCATAGAGGGAAATTTGTTAAAGATTATAGTACTAATAAGTGGTAAGATTAGGAACTAAGCCCATTCCAGCTTATTCTAAAGAATGTATGATTTCTGCTAAACAAAGAAAGCATGTAATGAGAGAAAAGAAGACTCAGGGTAGCATCTGGAATATATCAACATTAAAGGGACAAATGAAGTGTGAGATGAGCAACAACAACAAAAAATTTTAGACATGCAATCAGTGACAGAGACAGGAAAAACAGGAGAGGGTATAATGAGGGGGTCAAGAGAAGACAGAATTTTAAGAAGGATGTTCAACCAGGTCCAGTGTTGTAGAAAAATCAGGCTGGCAATACAAAAGAGCCATTTGATTTAGTAAACAAATTCTGTGGCATTTTTTAGGACAAGTACCACAGAGCTGTGGAAAAAGCAGTTCATTAGGATTCACTCTTTGTGTTTACAGCTCTATGGGTTCTGACAAATGCATACTGTCATGTGTCATGCAGAATAGTTTCCTACCCTAAAATCAGTATGTGCGCCATCTACTTCCCTCCTGTGAAACTCTAGCACAATTAACGTTTTTAGTGTCTCTAGCTTTTCCATTTCCAGAATATTTTATAGTTGCAATCATACAATATGTAACCTTTTCAGACTACTTCCTTCATTTAGCAATATGTATTTAAGTTTCCTCCATGTCTTTTTAGCTTAACAGTTTTCTTTTTTAATCACTGAATAATATTCTAGAGTATGGATGTACCACAGTGTATTTATCCACTCACCTACTGAACAATATCTTGATTGCTTCCAATCTCTGGAAGTTATAAACAAAGCTGCCATAAACATGTACTGCAGGTTTGTCTATGTGTATGTGTGTGTGTGTGTGTGTGTGTGTGTGTAGATTTAACCAAATCATTTGGTTAAACACCTAGAAATATGATTGCTAGATTACATAGTCAGACTGCGTTTAAATTTTTAAGAAAAAAGAGAGACAGAAAGAAACTGTAAAACTCTTTTCCAAGGTGCTTGTCACTCTGCCTTTTGATTAGCAATGAATAAAAGTTCCTGTTGCTCCACATTAGGTGTCACCAGCATTAGGTGTCATCAGTGTTTTTGATTTTAGTCATTCTGTTGGGTACATAGTAGTATCTCAATGTCCTTTTAATTTGCAATTTCCAAATTAAAATCAACTTGACAGCAATGGGTTTGGGGTTTTTTGGAACGAAATATGATGAGTTGCTAGGTGGGATAAACAATTAAATGTTGAACTATCACCTGAAAGACTGGCAGTTGAAACCCACCAACGTTACTTAGAAGACAGGCCTGGCAATCTATTTCTAAAAGGTGAGCACTGAAAACCCTATGAAGCAACTTGACTCAGATTCAAGTCAGAATCAAGTTGACAGAAACTAACAACCACAAATGATGTGATGTTGAGCATCTTTTCACATACTGTATATCTTTTATGGTGAGATGACTGTTCAAATCTTTTGTCTGTCTTTTAATTCTTTTTGTTGTTGCTTTTGAGTTGTAAAAGTAATTTGTATATTTTGAGTACAAGACCTTTATCACACACATACAAAAAAGTTACATAGCAATGAACTAAGACCCCAGGAAGGAGAAAAACAGAAACAGAGGGGAGGAATAAAGGTACTAGCTAGAGATGAAGGCAAGGTTAAGAGGGTTTGCAGAGAGAGAGAAATAGGGATACAAAAGAAAGGGGGTAAATGATGTAGCAAGGTTTCAAAGGTGACCAGGAAGAGGGCCACCTCTTTCTCTGATATATAGGAGGCAAGTAAACGTACCTACATGGATAAATTCAGGGGTGGGAAAAAGGCAAGCTGAGGGGGTTCAAACCCAACTGACCCTCTATTAAGTACAAAGTAGGAAGCTAGTTCCTATGTTGAGACTGAAAGAAGAAGTGAAAGAAAGAGGCTTCTGGAAAATAACTGAGATGTGAAGCGGATCCTATGGAAGTTTGAAAGAACAGTGACTAGTAAAGGTCTCCTGGCAGCACCACGAATTCAGTTAGGGATGGAAATCACAGTTCTGTAATTGAATCAATCTGCAATGTTACTTCGTTTACTCCCAGGGTGCTCTGGAGGCCTGGGCCATCAACACAGGAAACCAAGAACGGATTAAACTAGGGCTGGATGAGATCAAAGGAGAAACAGAGTTCACCAGGGCAAACAAAACAAGGACATTGGCGAAAATGCAACTGAAGTGACTGGCAGTGAAGTCTGGGCCACAGTGAAAAAATGAATTTAAACTGAGACAATAAATTGAGAAAACAGAGAAGAGTAAACAGAAGAGAACTTGAGACCGAATACGTAAATTTAATGGGAATGTAGGAATGTGAAAGTTCAGGTTTTGAGCAGACAATAGAGTTTCAAAGTTCAACATTTTACGGTTAGGGTAATTCTGTGGGACTGTTCCAAGATGTGGTCTCAGTATCTAGCCTTACTGAAGCGGCACCCATTGCCATGGAGTCAATTCTGACTCACAGTGATCCTACAGGACGAAGTAGTACTGCCCCAAAGGAGTTCCAAGCAGCAGTTGGTAGACCTGAACTGCCAACCTTTTGTTTAGCTTTTAACCATTGTGCCATGAGGACTCCACTGAAGTGGCACAAACGGGGACAACTATTAAAGAGGGAGTGGTCCAGGAAACGAGAGGCTAGACTGTTAGCACCTTGAATCCTGAAGTCTTCCAGCAGAGTGGATATTAATATGCTAAGGGTATTTACTATTATGCCCAGATTCATACAATTTTAAAAAAATGCTATGTACTCTGGAAAGCCTGCTGGCATAGTGGGTTAAGGGCTACCTCTGCTAACCAAAAGGTCAGCAGTTCGAATGTAGCATGCTCTCCTTGGAAACTCTAGGGAGCAGTTCTACTCTGACCTCTAGGGTCACCATGAGCTGGATTCAACTCGACAGCAAAGGGTGGTAGGTGGCTGTGCTATGTATTCCTTCAGCTTAATCATTGATAAAGAAAACTTTAGTCAAAGAAAAGCTTTGGCATGCTACTACTACATCTGCATGTTGACACAAATCTGTTAATTGAACCCAATAAGGTGATTTTAGAGTGTCAACAATTGAGTCAACAATTTTAGAGTGTCAACAACTTTTTACACAAAAGTTAAGGGTAACACTGGCTTTAGATCTCTGCCCTTCCCTTTAAGCCTATCTGGGGAATCAACTTCTAAACTAAGTCTAAGCTTGTCCCCCCTTTGACCTGAGGGTATCTGTAACTCACACCTAAAATACAGTCAGTTGCCATAAACGCCTACTGCTGGCTCTGAAAAAACTGATTTGAAGGCCGAAGTAGACACACATGAGGCCAGCCACACTATTCACTTCCCCACAAAGACGTTTACTTTAAAAGAAGCCTGTGGTACAAGCCTACAGCCTGAGAAGCTCTGCTATTTGATTTTAACAACTGGCTTTTTTCCTTGCCCTCATAATCTTTTTTCAAATGATAAACTGTAGGATACACAAAGTGTGTAAAAGTAGAGCTGACCAGAAAGGGTCGGGGTCAGGGTGGGGGATCCAGAACTCAGCTTATTCACCCTCTTTTTCTACACTTCTAAACTTCACCCCACCCCATGTGAAACAACTTCTTAAGGGCTTTTTGCAACAACTGGGAGACGGGGTGTCAGGGGCAGAGGGAGACAACATCTTGTTTTCCTCTAATATAATTGTATGATTCAGTTAAACAAAATATAATGAGTCTGACCAAATTAAAATATTTAAAAAAAATGTATCTTGAACAGGTCTCAGCTCTTGCTCTGTTTCTTTTTTTAACTGTTCTTCTTGGCCTGTCTCTCACAACAGCTGGAGAGGCATAAGAGGACCATGGTCAGATCCAGACCAGACTCTCAGGGGTGGCTGAGCGGTGCAGCTACCAGCTCATGGTATGGCCGCCCAGCTCACAATGACTGCCTTTTCTGTAAGAATATGCCTCTTCCCATACACAGTGGTGGACTGTGACCAAGTCAGTATTACATCACTCCCACCCACCCCTCACTAGTCACTGGTCTAGCCCAGCTGATTGGTTGAGCCCAGCCAATCCCCGGACTCTTCTGATCTGGCATTTAGGAACCAAATCAAGCCTCTGTCCAGTGGCCAAATGTTGCCTTTGGTCTTGGTAACTAACTACCTAAGAGGAAAATCCACAGTGAAAGGGAATAAAGCCCAGAGAAAGCAGTAGAAAGAAGCAGACAGCAGAGGGCATGATCTTGTCAGTGTTTTGAGCTCTTCATTCTCATTGACCCAGAAACCCAGCCATGGTTTGCTTTTTCAACAGTTCCCTGGATTCCATAAATTGGTAAATTCTACTTTCTATCTCTGCTAGTTCCAGTTGGATTCTTAACACTTTCAACTAAAGTAATTTAAAAAAAAAAAAAAAAAGGAAGGAAAGCTAAATAGTACAGTATCAGTGGTAGAGGAGAATTAGTCTGCTCCAGGGAAGCTCAAAGGATGCCAGTGTAATGGAGCAGACCAGACCTGCCGAGGGGTTTTAGGGCATCCCTGTGAGTCAGTCCTCAGAGAAAGGGAAAGTAAATAGACAGCAAAACAGTCAAAGCTATCTTACCAGGCTTTTGACTTGACGGAGGCTAAACCTCTGTCAAGTACTGCGAGTGGCAGAGGTACCAAAAAGTAGCTGGTACCATGGTCTCAGGGAATATCTAGCTTAATTGGTCTAACATCATTTATAAAGAAAATGCTCTGCATTCTACTTTGGTGAGTACCATTTAGGGTCTTAAAAATCTGTGAGCAGCCATCTAGGGTACTCCACTGATCTCACCCCTTTGGGAACAAGGGAGAATTAAGAAAATTAAAGATATAAGAGAAAGATTAATCCAAAGGACTAACAGACCACAAGTACCACAACTTTCATCAGACTGAATCCAGTACAACTAGATGGTGCCCAGCTACCACTGGCTGCTCTGACAAGGATAATGATGAACGGTCCTAGAAAGGACTGGAAAGAAAAATGCAGAACAAAATTTTACCTCACACAAAAGGACCAGACAGAGACTGGAGAAACCCTGAGAGTATGGCTGCCAATAATTAAGTCAATCCTGATGTTTACCCTTCAGCCAAAATTTAGACAGGCCTATAAAACAAAATGAGACTAAAGGAGCATACTAGCTGAAGGGCAAGGACTAGAAGACAGGAGGGGACAAGAATACTGGTAACAGGGAAACCAAGTTAGAGAAGGGAGAGTGCTGGTACACCATGGGGTTGGTAACCAATGTTATAAAATGATACATACACTTTAATAAGAAGTTAGGTCATTCTGAAAACCTTCATCTGAAGTACAATTAGAAAAAAAAAGAAAGAAATGGCTGGTGTCTGGGGGGCCTTAAAAATCCAAAAACGAAACCCACTGTTGCTGAGTCAATTCCTACTCTCAGTGAACCCACAGAGTTCCCAAGACTATAAATCTCTACAGAAGCAAACTGCCACATCTTTCTTTTGCAGACTCACTGGTGATTTCAAACCACAGACCTTTCAGTTAGCAGTCAATGGCTTTAACTTAACCACTGCATTTTAGCAACTCTATAATCTCCATCAGCTTCCTCCAAGATACCCCAAATAACCCTACCATTTGAATTAAAACTCTTGCAGTACATAACACGGCATTTGGCAACTATTACAGGCAATGATTGCATAACATGGTAAATATCACCAAATTGTATACATGAAAGGACTCCTGGCTGTGCAATGGTTAAACTTCAGCAGTTCAAACCTACCAGCTGCTCAACAGAAAGATGTGATAGTTGGCTTCCATAAAGACTTAGAGCATAGAAATACTTAAGGAAGCAGTTCTACTCTATCCTATAGGGTCACTATGAGTCAGAATCAGCTTTACAGCAATCGAGGTGTGTGTATAAAAATCCAAACCCACTGCCATTAAGTCAATTCCAATTCATATTAACCCTACAGGACAGAGTAGAACTGCCTCATAGTTTCCAGTGAGTGTCTGGCAGATTTGAAATGCCAACCTTTTGGTTAGTTGCCATAGTTTTTGACAATTACCTCATCAGAGCTTCTGTGCGTGTGTGTGTGTGTGTGTGTGTGTGTGTATCTGTGTCTGTGTGCGTTCATGCGTGCGCACACACACCTGAAACATGTGGCACTGGTAAATGTTGCATTACATATATTTTTACAACAGTAAATAAGTTAAAAAAAAATTTTTTAACTTATTTCAAGTATAAATAACTGTCCACATTCTTCAACTATGCAAGAAACCTTAACCTTGAAAGTTTTCTTGCTCTCAAACGTAACTTTCTGTTTTTCTTTAGGACCTGCCCTTCCTCCCAAACTAGTGGGTAAACCCAACCTCTGATCTCTACCTCCTGCAAGTCTCAAGATCACATGGAATTCCTGTGGGGGACTTGTATGGTTAAAGTTACAAAACCACTGACTGGGCTTCACCAGGGAGGTCTGTGGGATCTACTGTTCCTAGAGTAGAAGCATCCAAGAAGCTGCTCTGTGGCTCCCTGCAACCAAAACAGAAAGGCAAACAAGAAAGGCAGCTGGCTTTTGTGTGCATTAGACACAGTTCAGGAGGATACAGGAATTGCTCAGGAAGGAAATCAGCGTTAGAGTGAAACCTGATCCTTGTTTAGCACCAGACCCTCCAGCAAAAAGTGACAGGGGAATGGGAGTAGGGTTGTTGCTGAGGGACTGAGAGGACGGCAGGAGATCTGAAGAGCCTTGAGTTATTACTGGCCTAAATTAATTCTGCCATTAAAAATACACAATATTGGATTTCTTTTCTATTAACTCTTTCAAGACTTTATTGAACCAGGCAAGGTTATTTGCTATTTGAACACGCCAGCTAATTAGTTAAAAATAAAGTCCACAAGTAAAAATAACATTGAATTTCTTCTTTCCCAAATGGACAGGGCTCCTTGTATTCAGCACAAATATTACCTTTTAACTTTTTTTTCCTTTTTTTATTTCCACTGGTTAAGGATTCCCCTAAACACTCTGCCCCTTCCTGAGTATGTGTTACAAGATAAGGGCTCAATAAATGCATGTGAAGGAATAAATGACTGAAGGAAGTATCCCTATATAGTCTATGATACGCCTTATCCAGAAATGGGGGCCTGGTGGTATATAGTCTGGTTAAGCATTTCACTGCTAACCAAAAGGCTGGCAGTTTGAATCCACAGCCATTACTTGGACACCCTGTCAGGCAATTCTCCTCTGTCCCAGGGAGTTGCTATGAGTGAAAACTGAATCTGCAGCAGTGGGTATTTAGAAACAGGGCACAGAACCCATCCTTAGGGCCTTTGGGATTGGTTCCCTTTACCATATCTGGCTACTGAAGGTTAATGTCATGACCACTTAAATGGGGCTTGGTCTGAGGGATGAGAATCAAGGAAATGCATTTGGGCAAGTGTTGGTTTGAGTGTTTGGTCCTTAAGGTCTAGACAATAAGGCCAGTCACAGCAGTCACAGCATTTTGAGCACTCCCCAGAGCCTGTGAGTGGCCTGCAGGAATGGCACCTGGCAAACAGTCTCCTAGCACTGTCCCAAGCCATCACTCACCACAAAGCATATAAAGCGGCTGACAGCTTGCTGCCAGGGAGCATCTGTTTTCCTGGCATCAGTTCCTGTGGGAACAAAGTTAGAAAGCCAGGATGGAAGAGGAGAAATCAAGTCAGGATAGAAAAAAGAAGGTGAGGAGTGTGGTGCTTTGTTACACTGACGACTTCATAGGCCTTTGATTTCCACAGCAAAGCAGAGGAGTCTATCATGGAAATGCCCGAGAGTTTCTAGTTGGCAAATCCTGCTGCATGGAAGGGGCTTAGGAGACACGTTGGCTGCAGCTGCTACAGCTGCCAATCCCTTCCTTCACACATTTTATGTCCTCCTTACATGGGTGTGACCACACAAGGACTCTTCCTACACCATTCAAGGATGCCACGTTGATGCATCTTAATATGAAATCTAAATTACACATAATGGAATCTTTTCTACTAAGAGGGAAACTGGCAGGAAAAGTCTACCAGGTCATATGTAAAAAAAAAAAAGCTAAGCTCCATGATGGGACTCACAGAGTTGAGTCCCAGTGGCAGTACGAGAATAAAAAGGGGTGCACCCTGAGGACTCCATTAAAAGACTGTAATTGATGGTCCAAAGGCCTGGGGGTTCCCCTGGGAGCATGGCCCCTAGACCCAATGCTGCCCCTGATCATAAATCATTACTGAGGTCAACTCCTTGGGCAGGAATGGATTGGACTCGGTGACACAAAGTGACCATATCATGTGTGCACTTTATGGTTCTATGCATCTATAGGATGTTGCCCTACTGGCCTCTTACAAGAGTGGAGTGGAGAGGGTGGCAAAGAGGACATGTGGGATTGTTGGGAGGATATGACTTGTATGAAACAGAAAGGAGTATGCTGTCACTGGGCAAGGTGAGCAGTAGGAGCTACACATAGGCAGGCATGCAAATTTAAACCAGACTGTATACTTTCACTCAACCACAATAATAATTTTTTTTTAAGTCTAAGCTCAGATAACAACTCTCTCCTGGTGGCCATCATTTTACTAGATCATTCCCACAACTTTTGGCCCTTTGAGCCATTCACCCCTCAGACATGGCTTCACTCTTACCCACAAGCAAGTTTTCTACATCAGCCCAATTTTCCCAAGTTCGAGAACTGAAAATTTCCTTTCTTTATCTTCATTGCCCTATAAACTCCACTACGGCAGTTTCTGTTACTTGATTTCTATTTTCAGAGCCTGGCATGGTACCGGGTAAACACAGTAATTCAGTGGATATCTGATGAAGTAAGCGCTTGTGTGTGTGTTTACCACACTAGTGTTGGGGTAATGCTCACCTCAGTGAGCAGGTGGGTTGGTAAATATTTGGTGCTTTTCATGATCTCACTAACTAAAAGGTATCTCGCTGATCTCCCACAAAGACTACCTCTTTCAGGACACATATCACATTAAGTATCCTAGTATGCTTTTTAAGTACTCCTTGTCTCTCCCTATAAATTCCTTGGAAGCTGGGGACCAGGTGCTTTCAATTATAAATAACTGTAAGATAACTGTAAAACTGACAAATAGCTGTAAAACTGAATGAATAAATGAATACTTGTTGGCCAAAGCATATCTCTATCAACATCTTCCATCAGAAGCACCAAAATCTCTTCTGTTTTAGGTGACATATATATACACTCACACACATGTATATACACATATACATATATACACATGTATATACATGTGTGTGTGTGATTTAAAATTGTGAGAGATATGAGAGTGGTAGGGATATACATATACATACATGTGTAGCTTTAGTATTTTTATCATGCATTAGGTGAAAGTTTACCAAGCAAGCAAATTCATTTCCCATTCAATAGTTTGCACATGAAGTAGCCCACAACACTGGTTTCATTCACCAAAGTATTTTTTTAATTAAAATTCAGCCCCCAGAAAAACACCTGCAGACACTCACATTCGCACATTAACCAAAGACAACATTCCTATGACAACATCAATGCCGAGTGGCAGAGACAACAAATAAATAAGGGCTCTGAGGCAGAAACACAGTGGGGAAGTTGTGAACTATAGAACCACAACCCAGACCAGAACATAGCGGACAGCGTGACAGCCAACAGCAGTCAGGTTACAAACTGTGGCAATAGCCAAAACCTGTGGATCACTCACAGTGCAAATTACCGTGTTAATAAAAGAGGATGTACTGACAGCACTGGCACGGATATGAATATCAGTGCTATGAATAATTTGCCAGGGGTATTGAGGCCAGGACTTTATTCAGAAAATACAGTAGAAAAAATTCTGTCATGCATAGTTACGCACGGGGTATGAGAACTGAGACCGAGGCCAGCAGTGGGTACACGAAAATCTTTACGCAGAGGGCAGTTTCTTTCTGCTGCAGGATTCTGTTATAACCACCCAATTAGGGCCATAGCCCCATTTCCTGTTGCAGTTTTCTCTGCATGGAGAATGAGGTCACATCTGGATGATAAAAAACGCTTCTGATATGCTTGGATCATTCCCCAGGAGATGACGAGATACATGTATGGAATTCTTAGGAAGACCAGAGAGGAACTGAACTGTATGTTGACACCAGTTTTTAAGCCCCTATTCACATCCTTATCGCATGGCTCTAATAAAAAGATTGAGTATTACTGGATCTACGAAGCAACCCTAAGCCAAAACCCAAACTCACTGCTGTCAAGTCAATTCTAACCCACAGCAACCCTACAGGACAGAGGAGAACTGCCCCATGGGGTTTCCAAAGAGGAGCTGGTAGATTTGAACTGCCCACCTTTCAGTGAGCAGTGAGCTGTTAACCACCACTCCACCAGGACTGCAAGAAACCCTAGAGGCTCGAATAAGTGAGAGCCCATCAATCCTAAAATAACTAAGAGTCCCACCAACCCAAAATAACCAATCATATCATTATACAATAACACTAGATGTGGTACTATATGTACAAAAAGCATTTAACATAGTTTATTATGCAGTTTACATCCGCCAGGCACTCCTTGGAAACTATGGGGCAGTTCTACTCCGACTTATAGGGTCACTGAGTCAGACGCAACTCAACAGCAGTGGGTTTGGTATGGGTTCATTATGTATTAAAAGAACTACTTAAGCTATAAAGGGTCATTCAAATTAAGCATGTTATTATAATTACAATTATTATTATTTGGTTTATATCCATTTCCTAGAGCTGAGTACTAATCAGCAGAGTTCAGATCTGCTAATGGAAAGGAACAGAGGTACATTAGCCTGTGGAAGGGTAGAGGTAAGCTTAGAGCATAGGTAGAAAGTCAAATGTTAGAGAGGGAAAAGAAGTATTATTGAAGAGACCATTACCACTACAAAAAGACTAACTTTGCCACTTCCGTTTTTCCTTATATTTTACGAGAAATGTGAGTTCAGGGGATATTTCTGAAAACACCAAAGCATGAAAAAGATAGGCAAGCCCCTAGGCTTACCTAGCTTTTTAGTTAAAAGATTTGTTAGTGAAAACAAGCAGAAGGAAAAGACTAGGACTGCCCCTGTGCTGGTTTCTTCCTCCTGATCAGACAGTCAGAGCTGGTATCTGGGGGGACTGGATAGAAAAAGGGAAGGTCACAACAGGACCAAAGGAGCTTCTGCCACAATTGGTAAATGAGTCTAATCTATAAAGCTACGGCGTAGAGAGGCCCAAGCACAGAGAATGAGACAAGAGAAACTAGGAATACTAGAAGCACTCAGAAGTAGAGTCCTGCCTCTTCTGTGTTTCAACCCTCCCCCTACAGCTCTTTGTTAATGACACTCTCACATGTCTTCTGGTGGGAACGATGCAGAGGATGAGCCCTGCAGTGCAAGCCGGGGGCACACTCTGCCCTTCAGGGAAAGCTGTGACACCCCTCAGCCAAAGGAAAATTCTGACTTGGCTTGGGAGGCTGGAACACTCCCCTTTGAGTCCAGACAAGGCTGGGAGGCTAGGGGCCAGGAGTGGGTACAGTACTGAGGCAGGTCAGGCCCAGAGCATCTTAACTAGAAACAGAAATTATAGAGATCACCTGTAATGCAGCTGCAGAAACAAAATCTTAAATATGAATTCAGAAAATGGTTACTTCCAGGGGAGAGTCCAAGAATGCAAGGGTGGTCAAAGGCACTTCAGCCTTGCCTATAATGTTCATATTTAAGAAGATAATGTACTCATGGGTTACTTGTGTGATTAAAAACTGAACTTTTAAAGAAACTTAAATTTAAGAAAGAGATGTGGGGGGAAAGGGAAGAGGTGGAAGGGAAAGGAGAGTGGGCGTAAAGAAGACAGAACAGCTAGTAGGGGTCTCCCTGGATGCTGGGAAGAGGCAAACAGGGTGGGGCTCAGAAGCAACGGAAGATACACGGAGCAAAAGGCAAGGGGGAACGGAAATGTCCCAAACCCAAACCTTCTAAATCACAAGAGAAGGAGATAGAACAAATAGTAATTCTGAGAGAAGATAAGCCTCTTTATCAGGAAAAACGACCCCCAGCCAGGTCCCAGCCCAAACAGCCCGACAGGTTATGGTTCCAGTTCCCCTCTCTCACACAGAAGGAAACAAAAGCTGGCTTCCCAGAACTGGGCCCAGAAGCCCAGGTCTTCTATCTCTTCACAGCTGCTCTATGCTAACCATGTCTGTAAATATGAAGAAATCTATTGCCCCAATTTAGAAAGAGACAGATGGTGAGATGGGGTTTTATAGGACCACCTACAATCGCCTGCCTTCTCCCAAACTTTCTACCAATATAAGGCCACCCCACTCGTTCCCTGGCACTCTGGGATTGCTACTGAGAAAGAACGAGCATTTGTGTCACACATTCAGGGACTTCCCTGGGGATTTCCTCAGGGAGAATCCCCATGGAGGGTGCAGATCACCTCTTCTATGAGGAGATGTCTTCTTATTTGTAGTTCTGTCCTCTGGCCTCAAATGAACTACCGGTGTAGGTCATCACCCAGTTTATCTGGGAGCGGTCGGCCCTCTGATCTCTCCCAGCTCATCCATCTGCACTGTACCCATGACCTTAGTCTCCTTGCAGATCTGAGGGCGATTTGTTCTGGTGTCCCTAGGAAGAAGGAGTTGGAGGAGAACCCAGTCCAGAGATTGGGGGAGAGGCACCTCGGGAAAGAAGTTGGGGAGTGGGAGGAGCAGGGCAGTTACCTCATTGAAGCCCTCCTGCAGGACGTCCAGTAAGGTCCCCCGTGTCAGGCAGGCTAGCATTGTTCCTGCCTGGGGCTTCCTGGGCAGGATTTCCAGGACAGGCGGTCGCCGCTGCCTCCTCCTCCTCCTCCCGCTTCACACAAAGACTCAGCTCAGCTCATTGGGATCTCTCTGGAGTCCCGCATGCCACTTATTGAAACCTAGACCTGGGCCAAAGTAGCGGCTTCCACTGGGCATGCTCACACTGGAGCCTCTGCTGGAGGGACCCGGGCGCCGTGGTTCCTATAGAAACAGCTGGGCGCTCACCGGATGGAGGGCCCCTGCTGGCGGGCGTGCTTAAGTGAGAGCACCAAGGACCGGCAAGCAGGAGCGCCGGTGTGTGCGTGCTACACGCACGCACGCACTCACACACACTCACACACACCCCGGCGGTTGAATGACGTATGTGAGTGCGCTGCTGCAGACACACACGCCAGGCTTGCTTGCTTGCTAGCTTGTGCTTGTGCTTGCCCGATGCACACATACAAACTGGCACAATGCTGCAGACATACACAGATGTTACTAAAGGCGAGCGTGCTGGCTTGTGCATGAGCTTGCATTCACACACTGAACACACACCAAGCCTGCAGGCAGATGTCCTCACATGAGCGTGTTCTGAACACATGCGCACACTCATGCTCTCCTGATTTAATGCCAGGAGAATCCCACCGCAAGGTGGGTGGGAATGGGAGTGAATCATTTTTTTTTTCCCACTGTAACTGAAAACAGCAACCTTTCTCTACATGGGGCCTGGACAGTGGGGCTAGGCTAAAGAAGATAAGCAGAGGGAGAAAAACGAAAAGAACCTGCCAGATGAGAAAAAATAATTCATTACTGATGTTATTAGAATGCGTTTTATAGAACAGTAATAAGCAAATCTCATTGGATCACAACAGAAACCTTAACAGTAAATCAAGGACAGCCAAGGCTTTATCAAAACAATGTCTGTCTGTCTTTCAGTTAACTGCTAAAACATACAACAACTTTGAAAATAAATGGATGTTGATTAAAATAAATATCTCAGAAAGGTCCCAGGCCTTTTGAAAGAGGTAAAAGCAGTGAAAGAGAACTAGTTTCCTCTGATTCTAGTTATTCAAGTCCAAAATGTGGTTATTTATTTTTTGAGGTTATTTATTCATTGTGTACTCTCAACATGCAAAATCTTGTTATCTATAAGAAAAGTAGGAGCTGAAAGAACACCTGTATCACATTATATATGACTATCCCAGATGGAGGGGAAGGGTTTAGAGTGTTAAGGCTTACAGACGGTCAGGGCCTTGCCCAAGGACACAGCTGATCAGCAACAGAGCAGCTTGAGGAGTTTAGGACTCTACACTCCTGATTTTCCAGGTCATACTCTCTCCCCAAACCTCCATTAATACTGTAGCAAGAAAAGTCAGTAGCAGCTATCATTCAACCTAGTGTCCTCCTCCTCGGGTCATTAGAGAAAAAGAAAAATACATCCAGAGTAGCCAGACTAGCAACATCTTAACTGAAGATCTAAAGCCACTAAACACAAAGATGTTTCTGAGAAAAGACATATCCTCCTCTGACCACATAGGCAGTAAACTGAAGGCCAGCAGAGGTACCCAGGAGTAGAGTGTTAAGAGTTCAACTCTGGCTAAATTGGTTACTATGACAGCAAATCAAACTTGCCTGAGCAGCCCACAAGTCAGGAGACCACTGTCCCTCATAATGGAGCTCAGGAGTTCAGTTGCCAAGAACTCCCCACCACCAGTGGCACCACTAGGGAGTAAAAGGGGTGCAGACTACACCGGGTGGCACTGTCAGAGGGGTAATACCAAAATAGCTGTCTTTAAAATTTTTATGCAGTGTTTCAGCAGAAATCATATTTTATAAAAGTATACCTATAGTTACTTGTAACAACAAAAACATAATCTGCAAGCCTTGGTTTACATTTGTCAATACAACTACAAGGCTAAAATTCTATGCTGATCTACTTTTTGACCCACTGATGTCATCTGGTCAGGGCTGTCATTATTACCCAATTACAATGACACTTCAAGTCACCTGGCTTCTGCATGCACTGCAAGCACACACTGCTGTTTGTACATTTGTTTGAAGAAAAAAAATGGCCATTGAGTCTGACACACACCAACCCCATCAAACACAGAAGAACTGCCCCATATGGTTTCCAAGGAGGACCTGGTTGATTCAAACTGCCAACTTTTTGATTAGCAGCCATAGCTCTTGACCACTAGATCACCAGGATCATGATTTTGTACAATTTTCCGGTCTTTAGCTACAATATTGTGGTAATCAGTATTTGTGAACCTATGTCAGTAACTTTTTTTGACAATGTAGTAATTAAAGGAAAAGAAGTGGCAATACATGGGAATCACAATTTACAAGCAACATTAACACAAAACACATTAGTAGGGATTCTGAATGTTCTGGTGTAGGAGGAGGTCTGGGAGTGACACCGTGCATTACTGCACTAAGTGACATCAGCTTTAGTGTCACCAGTTCCCTTGACCCTATCATAGTTCATGGTGTAACATCCTCAAGGGAGTCACTTCCTGCCCTTATAGAGTATCCAAGGAGCAGCTGGTAGATTTCAATTGCCAACCTTCAGGCTTGTACTCTGAACCCTTAACCACACCCTAGTTTCAGAAACCCCTGCTAAGGTAACAAAGCCTTTTCTATAGAGAAATATGAAACTTCCAAAAAAAGTTGTATTCAATACATATAACTGTACAATGAAAAAAAACCAAAATACACAGTTGGGCATCCCTGGATAGAGGATCCTGATTGGCTGATAGCCCTTCATACTTTGGACATAGAGCAGAAAAAACAGAGACATCAGAGGAGGTCATCCTGACAGTTACCTATACCAAGAGGTCAAAAAAAACCCAAAAACCCAGAGCCGTCAAGTCAATTCCAACTCATAGCAACCCCACAACTGCTCCACAGAGTTTCCAAGGAGCACCTGGCAGATTCGAACTGCCAAACTTCTGGTTAGCAGATGTAGCACTTAACCACTCTACCACTAGGCTTTCAATGCCAAGAGGTTACTGCTTCTGAAAACAACTTATTTATCAAAGTAGGACCAGAGACCTCTACATTTCCCCAAAAAGACTCTAATCATTGCCTTTTAAAGCTCCAAACAAAGAGCTCATTTGGCCCAGCGCCCTAGGAACCAAGATTAGGAGAGGTTTTCAGGGCCATTCAGAAAGTTAGGATGGGAGCTAAGATCTAAATGAAAGTCCTTTGAGACCCTTTGTGCTACACCTCAGAGAATGCTGAAGGACTTAGAGAAACTTGTAGTGACATAATAAAATATCCATATTATAAGGCATACAGTCTAAGACTGGTCTATCCCCTGGAAATCTGTAATTATACCAACCACATATTCTGTATCTGTACTGTCAAACAGAACTTCCTGCGATGGTGGAAATATTCTACATATCTGTACTGTCCCATACAGTAGCCATTAGCCACATGTGATATTGAGTATTTGCAATTGATTAATGTAACTGTGGAACTCAAATTTTAATATTATTTAATTTTAAATAAATTTAGAGAGCACAATTTCCAAACCTTCTGTCCCATTGTCTCTATCTGACTTTTGAAATGTTCCAAAAAATATATATTTGCATGTATAGCTTGCTTCTCACACTTCGAAAAAGCACAAAATTCCTTTTGGAGTATGTGAGTTCAATTTTTTGCTCCAAAGATTTATTGTGGTTTGCCTTAGAAAGCAACCCATGTGAAGAAACGGGCTTTATCTCTAAGCAACACTAACATTTACTATTCCTTTCATCTCTTTCTCACTCAGTTGTGATACCCACATAAAAGCAGGGAGACCCAGGTGTGTTAGGTAAAAAAGCTGGGAATAACTAAGACAACAAGCAGCATCCCCTTATGCCCATATGTGGCAAGTCTGCCCAGGTACCTGGAACCAAACTCAGTGCTGCAGGTCCACCATGCACTCTGCCTGGTGGGAGAGACAGAGAAACACAGCTTTCTGCATGATTTCTATCACACTGCCTGATATTTGAACTTACACTTGACCTCCTCCTCATTATTCTGGCAATAACTACACACATCCCTCACAATCTAAAACTATCCAAATATCAGTATATATATATATATATATATATCAGTATATATATATATATCAGTAATAATAGCAAAATCGAGCTTTTAGCATGTGCTAAGTCCTGTACTAAGCACTTATATACATTAGATCACTTGATAGTCACAGTTACCATACACAGTGGAAGTTACTTACTGTTCTCATTTTACATAGTGAAAAAGAGGCTTTGAGGATAAGTAATTTGCACCAGAAATTATAGCTACAGGTGGCGAAGTCAAACTCTAGGTTTTTAACCATTATTTAATAGTATTATACAAGATTTACAACATGGAAGGTATTCAGCAAATACTTTTAGTTGAATGAATGAACAAACCAGTGGAGGAAATATTAGCAACCTCATTCAATACAGGATAACAACAGTCGCCTAAGCAAGCTTAAACAGAATTGTCATTTAATGAAAATATTGACTGTGATTTCTCTCTATGTAGAGCTAAAATGTGTGAAATTCACATCTATATAAAATTTAACATATCACAGGGAATCCTGAATGACTACAAAGTAGCAGAAAGGCAGTCTGAATAGGATAATCATTAAAAATGTCAATGGATGGGATTGGAAAATGGTGCAACCTATTTGGAAAGCAATCTGGCATTTCTTTAGAAAGCTGGATATAGATATGTCATTTGACCCAGTGATTACACTGTTTGGAATATATCCTACAGAACCCAGACGATTCCCACCAACTGATACACGCACATGAATGTTTATCGCAGCACAGTCCACAACAGCAAAAAGATGGAATCAACCCAGATGCCCAAGAACTGAGGAACAGATAGGTAAACTATGGTATATATACTCAATGGAACACTATGCAATGATAAAGAACAATGACGATTCCAGGAAACTTTTTATACCCTGGTTTCAATCGGAGGACATTATGTTGAGTGAAAGTAGTCAGCAACAAAAGGACAAATATTGTATGATACCCCCTATGATAAGAACTTAAAAACAGACTCATGCATAGAAGAAAAGACTCTTTGACAGCTGCAAGGGGGAGGAGGGAAGGAGGGCGAGGGAGGAAGGTTTAGATAAGACAGTTGATAGAAATTTGTTTGGGTGAAATCTGTGACAGCACACATTAGAAAGAAAATCAGTATTAACTGGACTTCAACATGATTACTCCTCTCATCTTAATCCAATATTAGAAGGACAGTGTAGCTGGGGTGGGAGGCTGGAGACCATGCTGTCAGCGGAAACCAAGGCCAACTGGCACAACTAGCATTTTGCTAAGAGGGCTCTCTGCACCCAACATTGGTGAGTGGCATCCGGGGTCTTAAAAGCTGCCAAGCTGCCATCTGAGGGTACAGCAAATGGTCCCAACTTAGCAGATACGTATGATCGCCAAGAACCAAAACAACAAGAGGGAAAGAGAACCCAGGAGACAGACAGACCTATGTGAATGGGTGACTATATCAACTTGTGAGTGGAAGAACCAGATGGTGCCTAGCCACCACCAGTGATAGCTGTGATGGAGCTCACAAAGTTGAGTATCGCTGGCAACACAAGAATAAAAAGGGGTGCACTCTGAGATCTCCACTAAAAGACTGCAATTGATGGTCCACGGGCCTCTCAGTCTCCCTGGGAGCATGGCCCCTGGTGCTGTGGCTGCCCTTGTTCATAAATTATAATGGAGGTCAACTCTCAGACAGGAAAGGACTTGGCAACACAGAGTGACCATATCATGGTCACGCTTTATGGTTCTATGCATCTACAGGATGTCATCCTGCTGACCTCTTACTAGAAGAAGGGAAGTGGGTGGAAAGGAGGGGACAGGAGTTTGTTGGGAGGATAAGACATATATGGAGCAGAGAGGAAGAGTGTGCTGTTACTGGGCAGGGAGAGCAGTGGGAGCTGCATATACGTGGGCATGCAAATATATATGAGAATGTCTATTTTCATTCAACCACAATAAAAAAAATTTGAATGGAAATTATTTAAATGATCCTCTAAAATAATTTAACCCTTTTTGTTTTCTCACATTAACTGAGTTCCTTGACACCTGTATGTTTGCATAATTTCTACTGCATTCACCTTCAGAAACATCAACATTGTTGTTGTTATGCAGTTGTGAGTCATTTCTGACTCATAGTGATGATACATACATCAGAACAAAATACTGCCTGGCTTTGTGCCATCCTACAATCATTGCAACACTTGAGCCTACTGTGTTAATACATCTTACTGACAGTCTTCCTCTTTTTTGCTGACCCTCTACCAAGCATGACATCCTTCTTCAGGAACTGGTCTCTGCTGATTACATGTCCAAAGTAAGCAAAATGAAATCTCACCATTCTCTCCTTTAAGGAGCATTGTGGTTGTACTGCCTCTGAGACAACTTTGTTCATTCTTCTGGAATCTCATGATATATTTTATATTTTCCATCAACACCATAATTCAAAGGCACAATTCTTTAGGTTTCTTTATTCATTATCCAGCTTTTGCAAGGATATGAGGCAACTGAAAACACGTTGGCTTGGGTCAGCACTTTTGTCCTCAAGGTGACATCATTGCTTTTTAACACTTTAAATACGTTTTTTGCAGCAGATTTGCCCAATGCAATACACCTTTTGATTTCTTGACTGCTGCTTGCATGGGCATTAATCATGCACCTAAGCAAAATGAAATCCTTAACAACTTCAATCTTTTCTCCATGTACCATGATGCTGCTTATTAAGCCAGTTGTGGGGATTTCCTCATTTTCTTTGTGCTAAGATGTAGTCCATACTGAAGGGTGTAGTCTTAGATCTTCATCAGTGTTTCAAGTCCTTTTCACTTTCAGCAAGCAAGGTTGTATATCTACATATCACAGGTTGTTAATTAGTCTTCCTCCAATCCTCATGCCCCATTCTTCTTCATATAACTCTAGCTTCTCGGATTATTTGCTCACCATGTTGTTGTTAGGTGCCATCGAGTCGGTTCCAACTCATAGTGACCCTATGAACAACAGAATGAAATACTGCCCAGTCTTGCACCATGTCCACAATTGTTTTTATGCTTCAGCCCATTGTTGCAGCCACTGTGCCAATTCATCTTGTCGAGGGTCTTCCTCTTTTTCCTTCTCCAAGGACTGATCCTTCCTGACAACATGTCCAAAGTATGTAAGATGCAGTCTTGCCATTTTTGCTTCCAAGTACTCTGGTTGTACTTCTTCCAGAACAGATCTGGTTGTTCTTTTGGTGGTCCATGGTACCCCTCAACATTCGTTTCCAACACCACAATTCAAAGGCATCAATTCTTCTGTCTTCCTTGTTCATATTCCAGCTTTCACATGCATATGATGCAATTGAAAATATCATGGTTTGGGTCAGGTGCATTTTACTCTTCAAGGTGAAATCTTTACTTTTGAATACTTTAAAGAGGTCCTTTGCAGCAGATTTTCTGAATGCACTGCATCTTTTGATTTCTTGATTGCAGCGTCCATGGGCGTTGACTGTTGGGCCCAAGTCAAATGAAATCCTTGACAACCTCAATTTTTCTCCATTTATGACAATGTTACTTACTGGTCCAGTTGCAAGGATTTTTATTTTCCTGATGTTGAGGTACAATCCATACTAAAGGCTGTGGTCCTCGATCTTCATCAGTGTCTCAAATCTTCTTCATTTCCAGCAAGTAAGTTGGTGTCGTCTGCATAACACAGGTTGTTAATGAGTCGTCCTCCAACTCTGATGCCTTGCTCTTCTTTGTGTAATCCAGCTTCTCATCATATAGACTGAATAAGTATGGTGAAAGGATACAACCTTGATGAACACCTTTCCTGATTTTAAACCATGCAGTATCTTTTTCTTGCTTAGAACAACTGCCTCTTTATCTATATACAGGTTCCACAAAGTTAAACATTCTGGAATTCCCTTCTTCAAAGTGTTATTCATAATTTGTTATGACCGACACAGTTGAATGCCTTTGCATAGTCAACAAAACAGAGGTAAACATCTTTCTGGTATTCTCTGCTTTCAGCCAAGATCCATCTGAATTAACAATGATATCCCTTGTTCCATGTCCTATTCTGAATCTGCCTTGACTTTCAAGCAGTTCCCTGTCAATGTACTAATGCAACTGTTTTGATTGTCTTCAGTATAATTTTACTTACAAGTGATATTAATGATACACTTGACAGTTTCTGCCTTCCGTTGGGTCACCTTTCACTGGGATGGGCACAAATGAATCTCTTCTAGTCAGTTGGCCAGACAGATGTCTTCCAAATTTCTTGGCATAGACCAGTAAGAACTTGCAGCACTGCATCCACTTCTTGAAACACTTCAATTGCTATTCCATCAATCCCTGGAGCCTTTGTTTTTGACAATGTCTTCCATACAGCTTGGACTTTTTCCTGCACTAACCATCAGTTCTTGATCACATGCTAACTCCTGAAATGGCTGAATGTAGAGCAATTCTTTTTGATACAGTGACTCTATATATTCCTTTCATCTTCTTTTAATTCTCCAGCATCATTCAATTGTGTGCTCACAGAATCCTTTAATATTGCCACTCAAGGCTTAAATTTTTTCTTCAGTTCTTTCAGCTTAAGAAATGCCAGACATATTCTTCTTTTTAGGTTTTCTAACTCCATGTCTTTGTGCATTTCATTAAAACACTTCACTTTCCTTCTCAAATCACTCTTTGAAATCTTCTGTTCAGCTCTCTTACTTCTTCATTTCATCCATTTGCTTTAGCTACTCTGCATTCAAGAACAGTTTCAGAGTCTCTTCTGACATCCATTTTGATCTTTCCTTTCTTTTTTAATAACCTTTTTCTTTCTTCACATATGATGTTTTTGATGTCATCCCACAATCCATCTGGTCTTTGGTCATTAGTGTTTAATGTGTCAAATCTATTCTTGAGATGGTCTATAAATTCAGATTGTGTATACTCAAGATTTTACTTGGACACTTGTGGACTTGTTTAAATTTTCTTCAGCTTCCACTTGAACTTGCCTATGAGCAATTAATGGACAGTCTGTTTTGCAGTCAGACCCTGGCATTTTTCTGCCTGATGATAACTGAGCTTCTCAATCATCTTTTCACAAGCATAGTCAATTTGATTCCTGTGTATTCTCTTTAGCAACGTCCAGTGTACAGTCACCCATTTGTGTTGCTGAAATGAATGAGTCACAGGTCTTATAAAAAATCTATCATGCAATCTTCGACATAGTTTCTATCACCAAAGCCATAATTTTCCAAATACTGATCCTTCTTTATTTCCAACTTTCACATTTCAATCACCAGTAATTATCAATGCATGTTGATTGAAAGTCTGGTTAATTTCAGAATGCAGAAATTGGTAAATCTTTTCAGTTTCTTCAACTTTGGCATTAGTGGCTGGTGCATAAATTTGAATAACAATCCTATTAATGGTTTTTCTTGTAGGCCTATGAATATTAACACTAACAGCATTGTACTTCAGGATAAATCTTGAAATGTTCTTTTTGATAATAAATGTAACACCACTCCTCTTCAATTCATTGTTCCCAGCATAGACCAGTTGATTGTCCAATTAAAAATGGCCAATACCGGTCCATTTCAGCTCACTGTTGCCTAGGATATGGATCTTTATGCGCTCCATTTCCTTTTTTTTTGAGAACTTCTAATTTTCCTTGATTCATACTGCATACATTCCATGTTCTGATTACTAATGTATGTTTGCAGCTGTTTCTTCTCATTTTGAGTCATGTCGCATCAGCAAACAAAGGTCCCAAAAGCTTTATTCCATCTACATCATTAAGATCAATTCTATGAGACACGTATGGGGCAGAGAGTTAGTGTGCTGTCATCGGACAGGGAGAGCAGTGGAAGCTGCATATAGGTGGGCATGTAAATTTATAAGGGAATGTACATTTTCACTCAGTCATATTAAATAAATAAATAAAGTAAATAATAAAAAAACAAAAAAGATCAATTCTACTTTGAGCAAGCAGCTTTTCCCAATCATATTATGAATGTCTTCCAACCAGAGGGGCTCATCTTCTGGCACTATATCAGACAATGTTCCGCCACTATTCATAAGGTTACCACTGGACAATTAGATCACCACATCCAGACAATCTTTCCGGAAGTAGATTGCCAGGCCCTTCTTACCAGTCTGCCTTAGTTCGGAAGCTCTGCTGAAATCTGTTCACCATGGGTAACCCAGCTGGTTTTCAAACTACTGAGGGTATACCTTGCAGCATCACAGCAACACACAAGCCATCAACATAGATGCACATCTATTGGTAAAGGTCCCAAACATGTCCTGGCTCCTAAACTGCTCTCTTTGCCTCCAGGCTTTTCCACCTGCAATTTGCACCTTTCTATATCTTTCTTAGACACTGCATTTATCTTGCTGCTCATCTGCTCAAATGTCTTCAGACATTCCCCTTTCCTAATATGTCAGACATACACTCCTTATACTCAGCTCTCAAGGCCTCCCCCCCAAATCACCTCTGCTCAGGGTAGGTGGCTCCTCAATGCCTAACTGCCTGCATGGCTCATTTTCACCTGCATACATTCATGGCTGTCACTCGGCCTAAAATATTCCATGTTCCACACTTCTGCTACTCAAATCTTCATGCTACTTAGTTCGAGTTCCACTTTCACTGTAAAACTCCTATGACTGCTCTTGATTTTGGTCTGATCTCCATCTGGCTGGAACATATGTCCCTAGATAACCCAAGGTTCATTCTTGGTTCTCCTTCAAGCCTCTGCTCAAATGTCACTTTATCCATGTGGTCTGCTTCAACACCCTACTTAAAATGACAACACCTCCTTATCCCACCATTCCCAATTCTCTTTGCTTGATTTATTTTTTTTCTTCAAGCAGTCATCATCATCTTGTATATTCTATATACTGCTGGTTTGGTTTTTGTTGTCAACCTCCCTCTCCTCGGACTATAAGTTCCATGAGGGTGGAACATTCTGTATTTTTTGTTTACTGATTTATCCCCAGTACCAAGAAAAGTGCCTGACACATACTCAACAAATGTTGGTCAAATAAATGAATCTCTCTCCCTTTAAAGTCCAAAGGTCAGAGCATGCCCTAAACTACACCATTTAGCACTTAATTATAGTTAATTTAGGAATATAAATTTTTGTCCTTTACTATATTCTCAAGAAAAACAAATATTTTTTATAACCTTCTGTACTTTGCTCTCCTTCATCCTTGCAGTCCTTCATTAAACACACATCAAATATGTGTTGAGCACCTACTATATGACATTATACTTCAGGTTCTATTCTTTTAGTAAAAACTTCAAGAACCTACAGTTATACATAAATACACACACACATAAAGGCAAAGAACAACATAGGAAGAAAGTATAGTGAAAGAAAAACTAGTAATGCTGAGAATCCAATATTAGTACGTTGGAACACAGCATATGGAGTAAGGGTGACAGACTGAATAAGCAGAAGACAGTATAGTCACAGACCAGAATAGGATGTCTACAAAGTAATCACCAGATGCTAGTGCTTAATATAAACTGTGCAAAAGCAGATATGCTAATATGCTCTACATGAATTTTTTAAACTCATGTTTCAAAAGTAATTTGCTTGCTATCCTACAGATAAAGATTTGATTAAGAGTAGCGACATCTGGTGGATACTTTGGAAATGACCCTTAAGATTCTCTACTATGCCAAGCCAGCCAAGTGCCGTCGAGTCAGATCTCTCAACTGCCAATAATAAAGTGCTGCTGTGCTGCCGTTGTGGAAACGCTGTTGGCATAGTGAGTTAAGTGCTATGTCTGCAAGGCTGGGAGTTCAAATCCACCAGGTGCTCCTTAGAAACTCTATGGGGCAGTTCTACTCTGACCTCTAGGGTTGATACGAGTCAGACACGAACCACTGAATGACAGCGGGTTTGGCTTGTTTTTTTCTTTTTTGGTGTTGTTGTTAGTTGCCATTGAGTAAATTCAGACCCATGGTGACCCTAGATATGCAGAGCAGAACCGCTCCACAGGGTTCTCAAGGCTATGTATGGCCTTTTCGGACACATAATCACCAGGCCAGTCTTCCCAGAAGCCTCTGGGTAGGTTCCAAACACCAACAGTTCATCAGTAGCAAAGGGCTTAACCATACGAGCTTCAGCTCCAAAAGACTAATAATATGGCATCATCCTTCTGCAGAGCTCAGGTTCTCACTGCAACAGATAGCCACATTTCCAACAAGGATCATTCTATCTCCCAACTGACATCCAGCTGTCTTCTGAAGGATGTATATAAAACCTGACACCACACAATTCTTCTTTTTAAATGTAACTTATTATTATTTTAAATGTTCATAAGGGAACATCACCTAGGCATTCTACTTCTGGGAAACCAACCTAAGAGAAAAAGTCTTAAATGAGGAAATAGTTGTTTACAGTGTGGGGGAGGAAGACAATCCAAAAGTTCAACACAGAAAATTAAGCAAGAAAGTTACAAACATCATAATGTTTACAAAACATACATCAATTTTGTAATATCAAATGTTAAGTGAAAAAAGAAAAACTGAAAAAGTTACATAATATAATCTCAAGCATAAAAAAATCGTGCATAGAAAAAAGATAGGAAGAAAATATTAACGGTGGTTGCTTCTGGATGTGAATTGTAGTTTTGCTTTTTTTCTAAATGTATTCGTTTTGTTTCTCACAATTGTTGAGATATAGAGAGAGAAAAACACGCTAATTCAAGTTCCTACATGTACAATTTAGTGACACTGATTTCATTCTTTGAGTTGCACAACCATTCTTGCCTTCCTTTTCTGAGGTGTTCTTCCCTCATTAATGTAAATTCACTGCCTCACAAGGTTCCTATCTAATCTTTCAAGTTACTGTTGTCAAATTGATTCCATATAACCAAAAACACATTGCCATAGAGTTAATTCTGACTCATAGTGACTGATACAGATAGTTCTTAAAGGAACATAAAGCTCAAGACAGACCTTTTCTACTAGTTAAGCTAAACTATTTTCAGTTTTACGATGATTTCAGGGGATATTTTTGGTTTAAGGTTTAAAGACTATCTCAAGGAAATAATTTCAGAGGCTCATCCAACTTCCATAGCTCGAGAAACCTGGAGTCTATGAGAATCTGCAATTCTGTTCTGCATTTCCTGCCTTTTGATCAGAATTCTTCTACGGGATCTTTGATCAAAATGTTCAGTAATGGTAGTGAGGCACCATTCAGTTCTTCTGGCCTCATGGCAAAGGACACAGTTGTTCATCAATGCAATTAGCCACACATTGCATATCCTCCTTCTATTCCTGATCCTCCTTTTTGCTCTGTTGCTTCAGGTGAATAGAGACCAACTGTAGTGCCTTGGCTGGCTACTTGTAAGCTTTGAAGACCCCACCAGCACACCACAAACTAAGACAAAAACAGATGTATTAAACAATTTATTATGCCAGTTAATTTGGATGTTCCATGAAACCACGACCCTAAACCTCCAAACCAAAGAACCAAATGAGGTGTTTGGTTGTACATAAACAGGCTCAGCAGCTAATCTCTCTGTATTTGTTTATTTATGGTCATTGTTGTGTATATAACTATCATACAATGTTTACCAATTTTTTAAAATGGGTATATAACTTATTGACAGCAATTACAATAATTGGCTGTGCAACTTAATGCAATTTTTTCCCATCACAATTCTCCCTTATCTCCCTACTTCCTCCCATCCTTGGTAACCCCCCTAATAAACTTTGGTCTCTCTCTATTTCTTTTGTCTTGTCTTATTTTGTAAGTTAGGCCGTACAGTATTTGTCCTTTTGTGATTGGTTCATTTCACTCAGTGTAATGTCTTCAAGCTCCATTCATACTGTAGCATAGATCAGAACTTCATTGCTCCTACTTGCTGAGTAGTATTCCACTGTTTATACATTCATTTATTGATGGGCATTTTGGTTTTTTCCATATTTTGTCTATTATCTATAGTACTACAATGAACACTGGCATATAAGTCTCTTTTCGAATCTTCAAGTCCTTTAGTATACACCTAGGAGTGGAATTGTTAGGTCATATGATTGTTGAGGAAACCCTGGTGGTGTAGTGGTTGAACGCTACAGCTGCTAACCAAAAGTTGACAGTTCAAATCCATGAGGCACTCCTTGAAAACCACATGGGGCAGTTCTTCTCTGTCCTATAAGGTCACTATGAGTTGTAATCAACTCGATGGGCATGAGTTTTGGGGTTATAGTAGCTGAATTTTTAGTTTTTTGAGAAACTGTAAAAATGGTATGGCAGGGACATTTGATCTCTAACCTCATAAGGGAAAAGAAGAAGCAAGAGCAATAGCCCAAGGCTAATTCTTATGAGGTAGAGATCATACATGGCTGCATCCTCCAACCTTTTTACCAGTTGTTTTAGGCCAATTCTCTAGAAAAGTAAAACATGGAAATTATACAAATATATATAGAGAGAGAGATTTAGATGAAGTAAACAGTGCATACAAATATATAGGCTAGAAAAGTCACAAGTCCATGGATCAGGATAGAGGCCTCTCTCCGATTCTCCATGATTCACACAGCCTCAGAGGCTGGTGAACCCTAGGTCAACAGGCCAGAAAGCAGGGCTCCTGTTCACAAGCTTTGGAGGCCAAGGAATTCCAAGGTCAGCAGGTAAGCTGCTAGCTCAAGTCCCATGAATTAGACGTCAGATGAATAAGAGGTACCTGCAGGGTCCAGAATAAGGCACAAGCCTTGGCAAGGAGACCAGAAAATAAACAGCAGAAGACAGAGAGAAGGTTGAAGTGGTAGAGAGCCACCACAGGCCCTGCTCCGACCAGTTCCACTCCGTAGATTCCATCACGGGAGTGGTCACAACATTATATAACTGCCAAAACACTGAAAATCATGGTCCAGCCAAGATGAGATACAGTCCTAACTATCACACCAATTCTGACACCGTCTGTCCCTCCCACAGCATTCTCTAGTTTTCTTCTGGATTCCAAAATTTCTTGCAATGGCCACAAAGAACTCACAGACCATACTCACCATTATAAGCTTTATTAGAGAAGTAAAAGGTTGAAATTCAGGATCAGGAAATAGTCAGGATACAGTTCTTCCATCAGGACAGCCTCTTAGTTGTGCTAGCAGACAGACCTCTCTCTGGCCCTCAGCCCCAGCCCAGCCTCTGCCCCCCTTAGGCAAATGTCTAAAAGCTCTTTAGCTCCATCAATTACTTCCTTGGAGCACTCTCACTCGGCTAGGAAGCCTCCTTGTCTTATTTTGTAAGTTAAGCCATACAGTATTTCTGTGGGCTGGGACACCCACTGCTCCGTACACTGCTAGTCTCCTGGTGCCTCCGTTGCTGCCATTTCTCTGCTGCTGCTTCTCACCATCTCCAGTGTTATATCTCTCTTTCTCTCTCTCCTGGTTCTGCTGCCTTTCTGTCTTCCACATTACAGCTCTTCTCTTTCTCTCTCCCTCTGTGTTTTCCTTTAAGTCTACTGGGATGGTAAAACTGACCACTGCTCTTGTCAGGATTCCATACACCTTACTGTCAATGGTCCTACCTCCACCAGGGTGCCAAGCATCGTTTATCTTATTAAGAAGCTATCCAATCCCCTTGGGGGCCACAAGCACTTCATTTGCATAGTTTCATCTAATTTTTTCCAGTGACAAAGACTATGGCTAAAACAGCCACACTAAATAATTCACTGCACTGCAAATCATCACAGTTTTACACAGCAGCTAAAGCATTTTGCTTTCTCACCAGCAACTGATAAGGGTTCCAATTTTCCCACATCCTTACAAACATTTGTTATTTTGTTTTTCTTAAAAAAATCTTAGCTACCCTCATGGGAGTGAAAAGGTATTTCATGGTGATTTTGATTTTCTTCTTTCTGAAGGTTAATGATGCTGAGCTACTTTTGTGTTTAGTGACCATCTGAGTGTCCTCTTTGATGCAATGTCTGTTCAAGTCCTATGCCTATTTTGTGATTGGGGTATTTGTCTCTTTGTAGTCAAGTTTCTTTTTTACTCATCATTTCAATATTTCCAAAACGCTCTATAATTAAGGTGTATTGTTATAATATATTGTCTTAGGCTGGGTTCTCTAGAGAAGCAAAACTAGTAAAGCATATAAATATAGACAGAGATATTTATATTAAGGAAATGATCTACTTGACTGTACAGACTAGAATATCCCAAGTCCCGGGATCAGGATAGAGGATTCTCTGGATTCATGTAGCCAGGGATTGAAGAGCAGGACTCTGCTCTCAGGCTGTGAAGACTGACACATGCCAGGATCTACAGATAAGGTAGTAGCTCAAGCCTCAAGAGCTGGAAGTCAGATGGAAGTGAGGCAGCCAAAGGATCCACAGTGAGCAAAAGAGCTAAAAGGTCTCCTTATATTTGGATACGGCCCCCACCCCAAGGAAAATCCCTTTCAACTGAATGGCAACTCACAGCACATGCAATCATGGGAATGATCTCATATAGACACGGAGAATCATTGCCCAGCCAAACTCACATAAATGTTAACCATCACATATTTTTAAACTAAATCTTTTAAATAATGTATATGTTCTCACTGACTGCTAGAATTTTTCTACCGCTGTCTCATTTGATCAAGTCCAGAAAAAGGTGGCCGAAGTGAGCTTGAATTTCCACAAGAAACAGAAAGCAAGAAAAGAAGACAAATATTTTGTAACTGTGTTTCAGGATCTGAGTGCTAATGCAAAAGTCTCTAGTTGTAGAACTGTATTGAAATGCTCATAATGTCATCACACTTCCCTTAACAGTACATCAGAAACTTACAGAGGACTCTGCTGGTAGTGAAGAGTTATAAAGTCTCATAACCACTTGGGTCCCCATCTTCTGAGTCCCTAGAGGAGCTGGATCAGCGCCACCTTAAAATAAGAAGAAATATGTAAAAATACAATAAGGGAAAGAAATCCCAAGAGTTAAAGCAGACTTCTCCCACCCCCCTAAACCTACCAACTTGAGTCATCTCCAAGTATCAGAAACAGAGCCCTGGTTAGCAGGAAATCCAGCATAAACATCATAATCACAACAGACACATCCCAAAGGCATTTTAAAATCTACTCACTGAGGCATTAGTTATTAAAAAAAAGAACGAGAGGCTTGTTTCCCTATCATTAGTTAAGCATCGATGCATTTTCCCTCCTTCCTAAACTTATCAGTCAAGAATCAGGAAATATTCAGAGGCAATTAGAAGAAATACTGAGACCTCTGTTTCTGGCACTCATGTCTCTCCATCCTTAGGACTTCATTTTTAATCCAGAAAAGTAGCATTTATACTCTAAGGCAGAAATTTTAATATAGTACTTTACAGTTTTCAAAACTGCTATCACCTACATCACCTTATTTGATCCACACAGTAGACAACCCTTGGAGATCAATGGGATTAACTGTATTAGCTCTGCTTATTAGAAAACAGGCTTAGAAGTTGCTCTGCCAAGGAGCAGTGGAGGCCTTCCTCCAAGCCGCCTCTTCTGAATTCACCTATGTCTGTACCAGAGAACAGGCCAGGAAAATACTGACGACGATGGCATTAATATCAGCATTTAACTGTATAGTATGTACTTTTCCAAGTGTTTCAGAGTCAAACAATCACTCTGTGAGGCTGATAATGTTATTACCATCTTTTCTGTGCTGCCATTCTATTTTCAGTATTCTACCCATCTTAAGGAAATCATTCTTGTTAGGGTAGCAGTATTTGGGGAGGACACTGTGTACAGGTTGAGAAAAGGAAGTAAGTTACCACTGTCTCCGAGCTCTAAAAGTCAACAAGGAACTGCACTTACTAGACCCTGAAACTTCCTTAATTGAAGGCTCCCTCGTCCCACCCCTCCCTCGCCCCCTTCTCGTGCCCTCAGTTCCAACCTGGAGGGAAGATGGTTAGTCTCTTTTGCTTCCCAGTCAACAGCCACCTTTCAGCACCCACCTGTTTAAGTCACCAGTCGGTCTGGCTCAGGATCTTGGTCCTTGGCCCCGCTAGATACCGCCTCCTTCCAGCGCCGCTGCGTTCCTGCTGCCATGGCGACGCAGAGGCCGGTCTGGGCCTAGCCCGCCTCCAGCCAGTTCCTTTGAGGCCGGAGCCCCGCCTCCAGCCGGCCCAAGCCCCGCCTCACCTCCTGGAGGCTCTGGCCCCGCCCCCTGCCGGTCTGAGTCAGTGCCTGCCCAACAGACTCACCCTCCGGCTTCCAGAACTTTGGCCCAGCTCAGCCTGCAGCTGCGACCAGTAGAGCTGGGCTTCCAAATGAGACCCCTGCTGAAATTACGTAGATCTCCCACCCCAGAAAACGCATCAGGCATATATTCATTAATTAATTTATTGATACTAGTGGCTCGACACCCACCAGAGTTACCAGTCCAGTCAAGGGGAGTTTCTGGGCTTAGCTGCGTTGTCAGTACCAGAGGAAGATCCTTGTCATCAATTTTCTCTTGGACTGGAAGCTTCTGAGGTGCAAGGACCCCAGTCCTTTCCAAATGAAGCACTCAGCTTCCAGTACAGCTTCTTGGTGGTATGAGGATCCCAAATCTTTCTGCTACCTCCTTTCCTTTATATCTCAAGAAACTCCCTCAAGGCACAAAACAATCTTACAGCTTGAGACCTGCCCCACCAACACAGCTGCTGCCCATCCTCCCTTATTCACATCATACAGGCCAGATTTACAACTTACAGGCCACAATACCAGTAATTACAGCCTAGCTAAAGTTTTGGACAGATTTTAGGGGGGAACTCAATTCAGTTCATGACATTTAACCCTTTGTTCCCTAAAAAAAACCCCATCCTTGCAGCATGTGAAACATATTCATCCCATCATTGCAGAAGTTTCAAGTCCAAAATCTGGAAATTTCTCTTTAGCTGTGAAATCTAGAACACAGGATCTGTTTCTAAAATACAATGGCAGACCAGACAGGCACAAGCTAGACACTTCCATTACAAATGGGAGAAAGGCGGCAAAACAGGCAACAAGCAAGTCAGCAGAACACACTACATTAGTCCTCAAAGCTTTGAAAATAGTCTTCCATCATCTGAAACATTTTACATAACAGCCCTGTCTTCCAGAGTCTTGAGTATTGGACACACTCTCCAGATTCTGAGTGGAAGCTCCTTGGCCCTATGGTACAGCTTGTGTCTCCAGGTCTCAGTCCCTGCCTACATTTGCCACATCTTGTCTGGGAGCCTTGACCCCTGCCCCTGTCAGCGTTGACCCATGCCCCTGACAGCCTCGACCCTTGCCCCTGACAGCCTTAACCCCTATCCCTGCCAGCCTTGACCCCTGCCACTGAAGATAGAGCACAAGTCAGCCCTGGAGGGTATATGTAAATACTCTCAGAATGTTCTTCCCAGCCTTTCTTTAGCTTGTGTGTAAGAAAGATACCTTTAAAGTCCAACAAGATCATCCAAGTGCTTCTTGAGTAATGTATTCTTTCTGCACCTTTCTTGATAGTGAGAGAAGGTAAAAGTAAAGGCCTGCCTTCCTGCACCCTCAGCCTAACCCCCTCTGTGTGCAGATGCCCTTAACGAATCCAAATACAACTCTAAGCTAAGGGCAGCAATTAAGACATAGTCTCAAACGGAGAGGGCAATCCCAGGGGTTCTAGAGTCTTTAAAAGTGTGGACAATACCCCCAGGCTGCCACTCAACTCTCCAAAGCAGTAGGGGCAGTGTTAAAATGATGGAAAGTGAGTCCTGCTGCCCAGGCTCATACCAGGGTCCCATTCTTGCTGTCATAGCAAGGTGTGGCCTGAGGGAAGTAAAGCGTTGCATACTCGGTGGCATTTGCTGACTGCAGGTGCTTCACCTCCCTGGCAGAGCGTGACCGAGTCTGGCTGCACACCTGGATATCTGCGTAATGTAAGTTGTTGTCCTCTGATGTGAAGCCTTGACTCCGCTGTTGAGACTCAGGAGGCTTTAACACCCGCTCATACATCTGTCCGGGTGTTTCGTGGTCCTATGAGGAATGGAAAGCATTAAAGAAGAATCTTACTTTTGCATGTCACTTCCAAGGCAGGGCCAGTGAGGTCTGTCTCCCTCTACTTAGTCCTTCTGGGGGTGGAGAGAGGTGGGCAGAACCATTAAGTTCGACAGACATCTGCACTAAGGCAGAAAAGCTCAGTGGTGGGACCCCATGTCTGAGCATGCAGAGAAAAAACAGAGGCCTGTCATTACCTTTGTGCCATTCTGTTGTTGTTGCCTTTGCTGCTGCTGCTGCTGCCGCAGCTGTCGCTGCTGCTGCTGCTGCTGCTTAGACAATGGTCTTGCTTGATTCCCTGAAAGAAATAAAACCAAAAACCAAACCAGTTACCATGGATCATGTGTGTCCGTATAGAATGGTGCTCTGCAGCATTTTCAATGGCTGATGTTTCAAAAGTAGATCACCAGGCCTTTCTGCTGAGGCACCTCTGAAGCACCAACCTTTTGGTTAGTAGCTAAGTGTTTTACTGTTTGCACCACTCAGGAACTCACTGAAGGGAAGAACTCCAGCTGATAACCATTCTATCTTCCCTGTCTCTGCTGAGACTGCCCCCTTCAAATATCTCTATTAATTAGTCACCTGACTCATTTCTCTGCTTCCATTCTCTCCTCTTACTCCTTCTTACATCCCCACAGCCAAATTCCACAGCAGGGCATAGAATCTGGCCCTTTCACACTCTGACTGTAATGTCTTCCACCCTAATTTCTCACGGCCCCTAATGTAGTTCAACAAATGAAAATACATTGATAGTCCATTACATGTCAGGGTCTGTGCAATGTTCTGTGGGTAGAAAAATGTGTAAGATGTTTCTCTGCCTCAGGGAGGTTCCCAAAACCAAACCCACTGCTGTCAAGTTGACTCTGGCTCACAGCAACTCTATAGGACAGAGTAGAACTGCTCCATAGAATTTCCAAGGAGCACATAGTAGATTTGAATGGCCAACTAAAAATCAAAAACCTCAAACCCATTGTCATCAAGTCAATGCTGACTCATAGCTAGCTACACAATAGGACAGATGAAGTGCCCCATGGGTTTTCCAAGGCTGTGAATATGCACAGAAGCAGATTGCCACATCTTTCTTCTGTGTAGCAACTGGTGGGTTTGAACCACCAACCTTTCATTTAGCAGTTGAGCGCTTTAACCACTGTGCACTTCACAGCCTAGTAGGAGGGGACCAATAAGTAAATAAATAACAGTGCCATGTGGTACATGCTCAGCTACATCAAACCATCTGCCACTGTCAGTCAAGTCAGTCTCCTCCATCTCCTCTCTTCTTTATCCTTTCTTCTCTCCAATCCTTCTGTCCAAAACACTCTTCCCTCCCTCCCCTTCTGCTGCTTTGTGAACTTGGTGTCATTCTTTTGACACTGGTGGCCTTTCCCCTTCTCCTACAGCATTAGAATGCTTCAGTTATAGCACTAGTGGCTTGGCTTAGATGGTATTATAAAGAAAGGTCTGGCAACCAACTTCTGAAAATCACCCAGTGAAAATCTTATGGATTGCAATTGTCTAATTACGTTGTGCAAAGGGTCACTACGAGTTGGGGGCTGATTCAGTGGCAGCTACAAAAACAATAGATGGCATTACCAGTATTTGTTCACATACATCTAGCTCTCAGACTGGATTTTCAGATTTCCCAAAGCCAAGACAGAGTCTTCTTCCTGTGCCTCTCTGCATTCACACGCAATATAGGAAGCCAAAAAACCAACCTCCTTGCCAATGAGTCATTCTGATTCACAGTGACCCTACAGGACAGAGTAGAACTGCCCCATAGGGTTTCCAAGAAGTGCCTGGTGGATTCAAACTGCCAACTTCTTGGTTAGCAACCAGCGCTCTTAACCATTATGCCACCTGGGTTTCATTACAAGTGCAATGTAAGTGCTTGGTTAGTGTTTGTTAGATAAAGGAATGAATGATCAGTACTCTCCCAACACAATATGGAAAGAATAATCTCGAGGTTCAGAGCTGTTCCACACTGACGATTTCCTTTGGTGTACTCTCTCTCTTCCAAAGCTGCTCTCCTTTTCCACCTTTCCACCTTTTCCAAAGACAGTTCTGTTGCCTTCTCTAGTTTGCCCCTTTCAGAAGCCCTGATTTCTTCAGATCTGTTCCACACACACGGTTACCTGTTTTCTTTTTCCTCTGGAAAATTGATGGGCAGCTCCTGTGACAGGAAAAACAAGTCACTGGTGTGCAAGAGTGTCACCCCTCCATTATTTGTTCTGTGGTCTCTTTAAAATTCTACTAGGATGACTCTTCCCAACCTCCCTCTAACAAAGACTCATCCTGAGCCAGACTCAGCCCCAAAGTATTTGTCACACCTCTCCCAAATGGATGGTTCTGGAAGGTGGAGTGGCACAACTGACATAACCAAGCCCAAAATACAGCTTCAGGCAACCAGGGATGTAGCTGGGCTATTCTGGGGTTGTCTAGCAGACCAGTTTCAGCAGAGGGTGAGGGAAATCTGCCAAATAATGGGATGTTGCTGAATTCAGAGACTCTTTGCTTCTTCAGTGCTCTTTTCCCAGGGGGGTCTCCACCAACCCAGATTTCCATGCTAGGAGTCATTAGAAGCTGCTGCAACCAGGACTAAGGAGTTAGCTTCCCTTCAAAGCCCTTTTAACAGGTGACTTCCTTCTCTGCTTCTCTGTCCTTGTTTTTAATTAATAGAGAAAATGAGAGATGTTTAACCTTTAGTGCCCTTTCTAAAACTCTGTCCACAGCACAGAACTCAATTTGGTGACTGACTCAGCTGCCTCGCCCATGCTGCAATACAGACCTCTTTTAGACTCATTCCTAGGCCCCTGGGGTCTCTCATGGAGCCTGTGTGTCTACGTGACTGTCAAGCGTTTGAGGCTCCAGGAAACAACACTGCTCTGAGGAAATTTGCTAAATATTTTGGGACTTACTCCAGATGCTTTTCCTTGCTTATACATGTCCAGCTCTCACCAAAGCAGACCCTAGTTGTCTAACCTCTAGTTTTCCCTAAAAGTTTGTTTGGCTCATTACAAAGAAAGAAAGAGAGGAAATTTAGTCACCTTGACCTTACTACTGTGGAAAAGAATCAGAATTTTCCACAAACACTTGACAGAGGTTTGTGTTTTTCTTTTTCTTTTTTTAACTAAATACGCAGACATTTCAACAATTGTCACAGGTATAGCTCAGTTCACCTTGTCGTTCAGTCATCACTCTTATCTGTTCCCAAATTATACCATCACCCTGAAACAGAAGCTCACTGTCACTTATGAACTGAGTCTCTCTTGCCTCCTTTTATCCACCCCTGATAACCATGAGCAAAATTTTTTAAACACCTATTCTAGATATAAGAGGGATCACACAACATTGGTCCTTTTGATACTGACTTATTTCACTCAGCTTAATGATTTCTATTTTTCTACTCTGCCCTATAGGGTTGCTATGAGCTAGGGTCGACTCGACAGCACTAGGTTTGGTTTGGTTTGCTGAGTTGAGAGCAGAGCCTGTATCCAGACTTTGCAAGTGGTGCAGGAAAAAAGCCTTGAAACTACTGCTGTTTTTCTACTTTCTCTCCTGCTACTTCAGCTCTTAGTTTCTCTTATCACTGCCCAGTCACAGACTTATCCTACTCTCTAGTTCCTTGCACCTTGTTCCTACATACTTCCATTTAATTGAATAAAAACCTAAACCCAGTGCTGTCAAGTCAATTCCAAGTCATGGCAACCTTACAGGATGCAGTAGAACTGCCCCACAGAGTTTTCACGGAGCACCTGGAGGATCTGAATTACCGACCTTCTGATTAACAGCTGTAGAACTTAACTACTATGCCACCGTGAAGGATGCAGCCACTATCCCTAAACAATTTGCATAGAAAATGTTGAATGGAAACCTGTTGTGTAAATCTTCACTGAAAATGCAACAGAATATTATTTGTCAAAAGAAGAAAAAGTGAGAATATTAATTTGAAATATGCAGAGTTAGCCTACTCAAATCTGGGTGACTAGAGCCTGTTTCCGAATTGGATACTGCACAGTGCTTGAACATAACCCCGAGTAGTCAGTTAGATTCAGGAATGATGGCGCTTTATTTTTAGTTCAGAATTAAGAAATGGCCACTTTCCTACACTGGTAGTAGGAATAAAATTGTTCTGATCTTTCCAGAATGTAATTAGCAATAAGTATAAAAACTTTAAAAATAAAGGTGCTTACCCTATGGTGTAGTAATTCTATAGCCTAAGAAATAAGGAGACACGTGAAAATCTGGATGCTCACTGTAGCACTATTTATAAACACAAAAATTGGAATATCCCAAATGCCCAACATTTGGGAATTGACTAAATACATAGCATATTCAATCAGTGAAATAATATGCACCCACGTAAAAAAGATGTTTGAAGACCTTCCATCATCATAGAAAAAATTACTACTTACTAATTAAAAAAAAAAGGTTTAAGATGCTTCAGAATAAAAACTGTGTACACAGGCATTCAAAAACGCTGACCTGGAAATACGTATGCTGAAGTGTTCCTGTCATCTTTGCATGCTTATATTTATAGGTTGCCTATTTTCTACTTTTGGGTATTTTCCAAATTTTCTACAGTGAATGGTTATTATTACTTCTGTAATTAGAAACAAAAATTCAAAATATCTTAATGGAAAACTCTGAAACTGTCACAGTATCTTTAAACGTCTAGAGGTTTATTGAAATTATGAGAAATAGAAGAGAGAAGTTTTACACAGTGCTATTAATGTTTTATGAGAACAAATAGATTTTGGTTAGACCCTAGTGTAGCGGTTTCAGTGTGGGTTCTGGAGTCAGAATGTTTATGTTTGCCAGCTGTGTGACCTTCAGCAAGTTTGTAACCACTCTAAGCCTCTGAGCTTTCTTACTAACAAAATGAGCAGATGAAAATAATAGAACTTAAACCTCATGGGATTATTGTAAGAATTACATAAAATAATAAATATAAGCCCTGGAATATAATAACCCTCACTAAAAGTGGACCAGTGCAACTACCACAACTACAACTCAGAAGAACTCGCCAGTAATGAAGTTTGTGAAGATGTGGATACAAGGGGAATGAAAGAAACTGTCACATCTCCTCTTGCAGCCTCTATAGGTCTCTAGAAGTCCTATGTATGGCGAACATCTCACAGTTTAAAGAATGCTGTAAGATCTTGATTTGATTTTGTTCAATCCTGACAACATTCTGGAAAACACTGTTTCATTTCATATGGACCAACTAAGACCCTTGAATTTCATTGCCTTACTCAAAAACCAAAAACCAAACCTGTTGCTGTCAAGTGGGTTCCAACTCATGGTGACCCCACAGGACAGGGTAGAACTATCCCACAGAATTTCCAAAGAGTGCCTGGTGGTTTTGAACTGTGAACCTTTTGGCTAGCAGTTACAGTGATTAACCACCATGCAACCAGGGTTTCCAAATTTTCTTTTTATTACTATGTCGTCTGGATCTATGGGCAGTTCTACTCTGTCCTACAGGGTCACTATGAGTCAGAATCGACTTAACAGCAATGGGTTTTTTTGGGTTCTAGATCTAACACTGTGCCTGCTATATAGGAGGTATTCAATAAATATCTGTTTAATAAAGGAATGGGTAAATGAATGAATCATAAGAACAGGACCTAATCCAACAAACTGACTCCAAATCTGATGTGCTTGCCAGTGTACCTCACCTGTATCGAAATACAGCGATGCTTTATTTGTAAATAAAACCCATTCAAGATCTGACCCAGGCATGGAATGGTATAGCCGAGAAGGCAGCAGACCAGGATAAAACCAGGCCCAAGGGTCTATAGGGATGACAACTCTTGGAAAGAACAGCACTACCACAAATAATTACGAGGTTTTCACATATACTGTATTATTTGTTTCTCAAAACAAATTTGTGATGGTGGGTTGCACTAGCTATATTTTACAGATGCAGAACCAAGAAGTTAAGGGACTCGCCTAAGGTCACCCAGCAATTAAGAGTGAAGGGTACCTTCAGATATTCTTTGGATAGTCCCCTCCTTCTTCCTACTTGTGCTCTTTTAAACAAACATTTCTCCGAACTGATTTGCTTGCTCTGGAAGGCAATATCAAGTAGTGGTTAAAAGTTTGGGCTCTTGAGTAAGACAAACTCAGGTTGAAATCTTGGTTTGAGCACTTAAGTTACTCATGTGACCTTAAGCAAGATACTTTACTTCCCTGACTCTCAGCTTCCTTAACTGTAAAATGAGGGGAAAGAGAAAACCACTTCCTCACCGAGTTTTCAAAATTAGAGGAGATTCTAAAATGACTGACACAGAGTAAACTCTCAAATGCTACGCTATCATCATCTCTGGGGAAGGAGAGAAGGGAGAGAAGAGGAGGACAAAGAGAAACAATGTCTTATTCACCATTCCAGCCCTGCCCTGGCCATTCTACAGACAGCTGGCTTGGCTGTGTTTTCTGAGATCTCCTGAAAGGAGGAATCACAGAAAGCGGTGCTGCTCTGGTGCTGGAATCAGGAGGTGCCAGGCAGAGAGAGGTGGCAGTGGGAGGCTGGCAAGGAATTATGTCCAGGCTTTCTCTTACTCATGCCCCTAACGAATGGGAAGGTTTTCGTCTCAGCTTAAAACCTCCACATCCAACACCACCCAACTTTTACTCTCCTCCCATTTTCCCCCTACTCACCAGCGTCCCCCGCAGCAGAGCCGATTTCCCATGGTGCTCTGACTCGAGACAGACCAGCTGTTTTTCTACATAAAGAGGCTTATGCATTTCCTGGTTCCCGGTTTAGCTTTCATTGGCAGCTCTCAGAACTTTTTTTTTTTTGACAGTGTCATATTTCACCCTAGCAGGTTGGACTTTGGAAGCCACCTGCTGGAAGGATTCCCAGGTGACTCTGTTCTCAGACAAGGGCAGATTGGCACACACCAAGCTCCAGGTGAGATAACTCTTACCTTGGGGATTTGGAGCTTCTTTGAAGAAGCCGTGAACTTTGAGCTTCAAGCTTCAATAAAAACAGACCTGAGGTAGTGTTCTGGTTTCCTTCGGAAATGCTTTTCCACTACATCACGTTGTCCTTGAAACATATCTTCTATAACCGAGTAAAAGGTTTCATCTCATCTTCCTCAGCACCACTCAGGTTAATGTGAGTTTCACCTTCCAGGTAACTACTGATACCAATTTCTTATTACCCCTCCAGATTCTGGGTTTGAATACTGGAGTCTCCAGGAATCTTGAATTTTCAGAAATAGGTTCCTTTTGTGTTCTCCCTGGCTATCAGCATTAAAGGGTAAATTACTTAACCTTTCAGCTCCTAGGTTTCTAGGTCTATAAAACAGAGAAATAAAATCATTATCTAAAATACTTTTTGGTCTAAAAGCATATGATTCTAGGATTGTACTGGCCTCAACACTTCTTAACCACTCCCCCATCCTTAGTATAGAACCACAAAACTTCTATTTACCCCTCAGCCCAGCTTCTTCCAACAACCCAAAGTTGGACTTATTTCACACTCACTAGCATCTAGAATGCAGGAAAGAAAATTCGTCTGTAGAAGATATGGGCTCCAAGAGAATTTATGAAACATATAAGGTTTGTCTCCCGTGTACTCACCCTCATCTTTACTTTCTTCTCCAAATGTCTCGGTGTTTGTGTGCCCCTTACAGATGTTCAGGAGGAACCCTGGTGGTACAGTGGTTAACACTCAGCTGCTAACTGAAAAATCATGGTTCACAGCTGCTCCACAAGAGAAAGATGTGTCCGCCTGCTTTCGTAAAGATCTACAGCCTTAGGAACTTTATAGGGCAGTTCTACTCTGTCCTGTAGGTTTTCTGTGAATCACAGTCAACTTTTCAACAGTTTTATGGCTATACAGGAACCACCACCACCCAGCCTGCACTCCATAGAGAGTATCTTGAACTCTTAAACTCCTGAGCATCTTCTTTTCTTAGGAAACACAGGAATGATAGGATTGTGGTGAAACTTAAATAAAACGATGATTGACACATGGCAAGTTCTCAGTAAGTATACTGTAATTATTGCTGGGTGGTTTCGTGGTAGAAATCTTGCCTGTCCATATGGTAGGCCCCAGTTTGATTCCTGGTCAATGCACCTTATACAAAGCCACCACCCATTTGTCAGTTGAGGCTTGCATGTTGCTGTGATGCTGAACACGTTTCAGGGGAGCCTCCAGATGAAAACAGACTAAGAAGAAAGGCCTGGTGATCAACAACTAAAAATAAGCCGAAGAAAACCTTGTGGATCACATCTGTCCAATCTGCCACTAATTGTGTGGATGGTGCAGGATCAGGTAGTGTTTTATTCCATCGTGTATGGGGTTCCCATGAGTTGGGCTGGCTCAGTGGCAGCTACTAACAGTGGCATTGTTATTGTTATTACTTCTTATTCTCAGCTGCCAGATGACAAACATATTTTTTAAATTTTGTGCCCAGACCATGGCATTAGCCTATTATAGCCATGATTCTCCCATGTAATTCATTCTGTACTCTGACATTAACTAAACTGTTTATGTCCTATTATACTCCTATCCCATTTTCCCCAAACCCATTTCTGATTTCTTATTACCTACAGAACAAAGTTCAAACTTCTTACCTGGCACTCAAAAGCATAAACAATCTGATCCCTTTTCAGCTATATCCTCTGAAATTCAAAGGAAAGCCCAAGATATTTCAGAAGACCCAAAAAGTCTAGAGGAACTGACAGTGTGTCGTGTAGCCAGGAAATCTACGTACTTTAAGCAACATTAGTAGAAGTCTGGAAACCCAAGTGGCATAGTGGTTAACTGCTACATCTGCTAACCAGAAGGTCAGCAGTTGAGATATGCCAGGACCCCTTGGAAACTCTACGGGGAAGTTCTACTCTGTTCTGTAGCATCAACTTGATGGCACTGGATTTATTTTGGGGTTTTAATACAAGTTTAGAGTATTAAACAAGGGTTTGTTTTTTTGTTTTTTTTATTCCACTGAAGTCTGTACCATCCTGTGACTGGAATACTAATTTTAGGTTTAGATGCTGAGTTTCAAGTTACATTATGAAAAGGTAATGTGGGAGAAAGCTGTCTATGTATTAACTGGTATAGGACTTGCAGTACACTATGGTTAAAAAAGTTAATTATGTTTAGCTGGGGAAATGGAAGTCTTAGGAGGACAGAATGGTTATTTTTAAACACCTGAAGGAGTTTTCAAGTGAAAGAAGAACTACATTTAGTTTCTGGGCATAACCAGAACCAGTGGGCAGAAATCGCTGAAATGAAGATTTGGGTTCAATAGAAGAAAGAACTTGTAACAAATAATGTTCAAAAAATAGTGTTTGTTACTGTATGAATTTGTAAATTCTCTGTCCCTCAAAATGTGCCTATAACAGACGGCTCACAATATGAGAAGAATAGGGTAGCAAATTAGACTAAATCAGAAGTTTTCATATTTTCTCTAGCTATGGAATCCTTTCTATAGAGCTCATGTAAAAATTCCAATTATAAAATAGATCAAAGCTGTTCTCGTTGAAGTCTGACTAGGATCATTTTTTAAAAATTGTTTTTCTTCTGAATCAGACAGTATGATTCCTGAGAATAGAATATAACATACATATTTCTTTTTTACAATGTATAATCCCAAAATACCTTACTGGGAGCTCATTAAACATTTGTTGAATGAATGAATGAATGAATGAATGAGTATATAAATAGTTATCTTTTTATGAAGCATGCTTCTGTTTTTAACAGAAGGCAACCTTTAACCAAAAATTGAATTCTTCAAGTGAGGGTTCTTATCCTGGTGGTGTGTGAATCACTAAGAAGGATGTGACTGCTAAATCTGGGGACATATGCATTTTTCTGAGAAGAGGGTTCATGGCTTTTGTCAGATTTTCAAAGGTGTCTGGAACCCAAAAAAGTGATGGTTAAAACCATCACTTCAGGTGTCTTGGAAACCCTGGTGGCGTAGTGGGTTAAGTGCTGTGTCTGCTAACTGAAAAGTTGGCAGTTCAAATCCACCAGGTGCTCCTTGGAAACTCTATAGGGCAGTTCTACTCTGACCTCTAGGGTCACTATGAGTCAGACCTGAGTTGACGGCAACAGGTTTTCTTTTGCCTTTTAGGCATCTGGGCTCTTAAAAGCTACCAAGTGGCCATCTAAGAAGCATCCATTTGTCTCAACCCACCTGGAACAAAGGAGGATGAACGCCAAAGACACAAGTAAAATATGACCCCAGGAGACAGAAAGGGCAACATAAATCACAGACTACATCAACATGAGACTGGGAGAAGTAGATGGTGCCTGGCTACTAGCAGTGACCACCCTGACAGGGAACCCAACAAAGAGTCCCTGATGCAGCAGGAGGAAAATAGGGTACAGAACTCAAGCTCTAGCAAAGAGACCAGACTCGATGGTCTGACAGACTGGAGGGTCCCTAGAAGAGATGGTCCCTGGCATCTCTGTTAGCCCAGAATTAAAACCATTCCTGAAGCCAACTCTTCAGATAAAGATTAGATTAGATTCATGTAAGATATAAAATACTGGTGAAGAGTGTAGACATAGGAGACTAAATGGACAACTCCTGTCCAGAGGTGTGATGAGACAGTGGAAGAGGACAGAGCTGGCTGGACACAGGAAATACAGAGTGGAGAGGGGTATGCTGTTACACAAGGGAGAGCAACTAAGGTCACATAACAAGACGGTTATAAGTTTCTGTAGGACAAACTGACTTGAATTGTAAACTCTTAAAGCAGACAGACAGACAGACACACACACACAACTCATCACTTTAAAGAAATAACTTCAGGTATCTGTCCCAGTCTGGTAAAAGCTGTGTTCTGGGGCAGGGAGCTCTTCTGGACACCCTCTAAGTCACATCCATGTATGCGCTCTTGACTGTAGAGCAGAAATGAGGGACCATGCCCCTAGGCTTTCCTCAATTACCAGAGTCCTAGTCTTAGGACTCAGCTTAGTACTGTACTTCCTTCCAAGAAAAGCTTCTCTGGCAGTCATCACCTTTTTTTTGTTCTGTTTCATCTTATGACAATAACAGCCCTGTAACCTATACCTGTTGCCATTATGTCAATTCCAATTCATAACAAACCCATGGCCCTAGATCACCTGCATTTGGTCATAGATTGATTGGGTGAGGTGATGGGATGATTCATTTCTCTCATTGGGGTGTTCCAAGATTAGAGACAAATGCCCTCCTTCTTGGGCCTCCTCTGTGCAGAGTGTGAGGAGTCTTTGTGGTTCAGTGGTAATAGTAGGGGTTTCCATGTGTGTCCCTGACCATATATATTTAGTCTCTTGGAATCAAAGATCATTTCCAACGAACAGACTTTAGCATGGGAAAACAAAGTATTTTGTTTCAGGCAACTCTTTGCAGACAGTTTTCCCAACCCCTGTCCAAAAAGGCCCAGACAGTCTGGAGACCCTTGTTTTTGTGTCTATAATCACCAGCTCAGACAGTGTCCTCTGGACTGTTTGGATGGTATATCCCTTTTCCCTCCCAGGATCACTCTCTCTTTTGTTGCATTGTGAGAAAATTACGGCTAGGAATTTGATCTGGAGCCAATGCCAGCTTCCGGATGTGATCTCAGCAACCAAGTGTGATGATGCTACATCTAACTGAAGTGCTTTATGTCTAACCACTCTATGACCTCCTCCCTCCCTGCTCATCCCTTCTTCTAGCCACAGAATAGGGAGAAGCACAAGCAAGGCCCTGAGATTTGGGTTTATTCAGCTCTGCCCAGAACTAAGCCAAAGGCTATGACGTGCCCCAAGGGACCAAACAATATAATGTGAACCATGCATTTTTCCCTTCCCCTGAGGATGCTGCTACCTCTGGGATGGTGGGCAGCTGCTAGCATGATGCCTTGGGAAGTAGAAAGGGATTTGCTGGATGCTGGGTCTGTGGCAATCAGGGCTCAACTCTGGCTGCCTCCTCCTCTTCGTCTGGATCAGGAGGTGCTGGAAGCAGGGAGATATAGACCTCATTGACCTCTGTGTCCAAATGTCGCCCACCCCGAGGTGCCTCCAGGTTAAGAATGCCATCATGGGAGAGAGCAGCTCGGACCCGCCAGGGGTCGACATCAGCAGGCAGGATATAGGTGCGGCAGAATTCTCGGGACACAAAGCCATGGCGGTCCAGGCGTTGCGGGTGCCGGGCAGACACCTCCAGCAAGTTGTCCACAGTCCTCACGGTCACTTCATCTGGGGTAAAGTGGCTTACATCCAGAAATGCCTGGAATTTGCCCTCGCTGAGCCTAAGCTCTGAGGCCCCTGCCCTGCTGCCCCCCCCAGCTTGGCTGGCCCGAGGCCGGACATAGTAGCCATGGTAGAGGGTGGGAGTCAGGATCTCTTCTGGCAGGAGACCTGAGGGGCAAAAAGAGAGAGAAGGGAGGAAGCAGGATGAGGTGAGAAAAGGGGTGTAGGTGTATTCTGAGAGTTGATCTAGTGATGAGGGATTGGAACTGCAGGGCTGAGTCAGGAGAAGCAAGGAGGGGAAGACAGAGAGGGACACAGTAACTAGGAACAGGAGGAAGTGGCTGAGGAGACAGAATTGAGAAAGGAGATGAGATGGGGTGAGGGAGGGTAAAGCAAACTGGGGCAGGGTGCACAGAAAGAGAATGAGAAGGCACACCAAGTGGGGCAAGGGGCAGGGATCTGAGTATTGTGGCCCCTTGTCTGTCGTGAGGGCAGCAACAAGAAAGAACCCTGCTTACCTAGGGGTGCGGCGGAATGGCAGTCTGGGGTGGGGGACGGCTCACCCCAGGAGCTCAGTTAAGCCTGAGGTGGGGTGGAGGCCAGTCATGTTGGGAGGTCAGCCCAGAATTTCAGGAGGTGGGGGTGGGGGCTAAGGGAGACGGCATCTGTGCCATACCTTCTCCAAAGCGCTGCTCACCCAGGCGGCTCGGGTTGGCAAATTCATACTCGGTGGTGGCGGGGTGGGCATGAGGCACTGAACGGCCTGACATGGCTGTAGATGCGTCGGTGGCCCTGTTCCGAGGTACAGCCCCAACAGGCGCAGCACGACCCCTTCTGCAGGCCGCAGAACAGCTCGGTTGGAGGTGGGGGCGGGGTCTACACCACCCAAAATAGTGCGAGCCTCTGGGGGAGGGCGGGAGCAGGTCCCTGAGTGCGAGCAATGAGTGTGAGACCAATGCCTCCCAGACCCCCGACCCCTCCCCCCTCACACACTCTTCAGCTGTCGCTTGGTGGCTGAAAGGACAGCTGGGGGGTCCTGGCTCGGGAGAGGGCTGGGGGAAGGGAGGCTGGCGCCAGAGATAAGGAGGTGCATGACTGAGACCCTCACGAACAGTTCACACATTTTCCACTCCACCCTTTCCTCTCCTAGGTCGCAAGCAAGGTGCCTCCTACTTCATAAAGCACTTCTGGATGTAATGTTCTGCTGAGCCTTGCAGAGTGAAAGAGGAAAGAAACATTCCTACCCTTTCTGTGGGGTCAGTGGTGGTGGTGGTGGTATCTTCCAGCCCAGATTAGTCAGGGTCCACTCGTGAACCCAGGTCAACCAGGGGGAAACCACACAGACGCCTGGCACTGACAGGTTCACTGCACCAGGGACCCAGAGAGTTAATGTCCCTGGGACCCAGCCTAGGAAGATTCTAATCCCTACCCAGGCCCAAGATAGTTGCTGGCCACATTCCCCTGGCATGCAAGACCAGGAGGGAAAAAGGGGAGGTGCACACCACCCGCCTGCCTGGGATTCCTGACTCTGTCCCAGCCCCAGAGGACAGAAAAGGGGGGGTATCATGGGGTGTGGATGAGAAAGCCAGAGAAACAAGACCAGGACAAGTCACTGGCCAGCTCAGACGTGTTTGTGTTTCTCTTTTCTTAGCTCAGTGAGTACTGGGTATGTGTCACACTGCCAAATCCCTGATCACAAGTCTCCATGAACGGGCGGTGAGCTAGGATAATAAAACCCCTGACATCACCATTCCAGAAGCTTCACAAGACTGCATATATAAGGGGCTGGCTGTAGCTGCAGCTGAAGGAGCTGAGCAGCCAGCTGACCCACCAGGCTCACATAGCCATCATGGACATCGCCATCCACCATCCCTGGGTCCGCCGCCCTTTCTTTCCTTTCCATTCCCCCAGCCGCCTCTTTGACCAGTTCTTCGGAGAGCACCTGTTGGAGTCTGATCTCTTCCCAGCTTCTACTTCCCTAAGTCCCTTTTACTTTCGACTGCCTTCTTTCCTGCGTGCACCCAGCTGGATTGACACTGGGCTCTCAGAGGTGAGTCCCTCTCTGCAAGGACAGGCAGTTCTTCCTAGAACTTTCTGGAAACTTTTCCTTCCTTTTTCCTTTCCCTCCCAGACTAAACCTGATTATGTTCAAGTCTCTTAAGTGCTTCTAGGACATGTGAGTCCAGACATGAAGAAAGATAAAATTCCTAGTACCTCCCTCTCCCAGCTAACTCCTTCTATTCGATGATTCTCTGTATCCTGTTTATTACATTTCTTCATGCACTATGATGGTCATCCTGTGTCTGCTAAGTGCCAAGCAGGATGCCCCTTCACTAGTACTCTTCATAAAATCTGCAGGGGAAAAGCTGCCTCGAGCCTCCTTTGCTTACCTCTAATATCATACTCCGCACAGATTTTATCATCTCAAGTTTCAGAGCCAGAAGACAGCCCTATCTCAGCCCGAGCTTGCATCCTTATTGGGTGGAGCTGGAGACAACAACCATTATATTCTTCTTTCTATTCCCTCTTTTGTGATTTCCCGTTTTCATGGTTGTAACTGAGCACCGCTGGATCTGAGGCTTATGAAGAAGGATGTAGGCCTGGTCTTGGGACCCCTTCACTTGTCCTAAAAAGAGGATGGAGTGAACAGATAAGGTTGGCAGAGGCTGTCATAGATAACACTCTGGTTTAAAAATATTCAAGTATGAGTAAACAGTAGCTGAGTGGGCAAGGGCTCTGGAAGGACAAACAAGACTAGCAGAACATTCCAGATTGAGTGGGTGGGGAACTTGGCAGAGACCTGAGCAAGAAGAAAGGGGCCTTTGTCTTACAGACAAATGACAAGAGCAAGCACTGGGGTTGAGAGGCAGCAGAAGCCATGCCCAGACTCATCCCTGTGTATTAAGTTCCCCTGGGTGGCCTGTCCCTGTTAAATAAAGTTTGGGCCTGATAACTGTTATGCTTGGGTACCACTCTGGTGACTCCCTAGAGAGCCACACTTATTCAAAAACAGATTTTTTAGATAAAAAAGGAGAAGACAAACTACCTGGACAGAAAACGACTCTGCAGAACGATGGGACTACACTAGGGTAACGAACATTTCTTGCATCTCTTATCCCTCCTCTCTGGGCCCCATTCTGCTATTTCTAGATGCGCCTGGAGAAGGACAGGTTCTCTGTCAACCTGGATGTGAAGCATTTCTCCCCAGAGGATCTCAAGGTCAAGGTTCTGGGAGATGTGATTGAGGTGCATGGCAAACATGAAGAGCGCCAGGTATGTAGCTGTTTTTTAGTTTCATCCATTTATAGAATACCTGTGCTAGCCTCTGAGGCTGGCAATATCCCAGTCCCAAGTCAGAAAAGTCTATAGCAGGGTTATGCACTAGTGCACCTAGGAGACTTAATTAGTGACATGCCTGTTTTGTTTAGGGCTTTTGTGGGGTGTGTGTCAAAGAAGTGGCTTGTGTTGTTTATTTTGATGATTGCTTGGGAGTAGGCAGAGATGAAACGTTCACTCTTCATTGAACCCAGTGGTTCTCAGCCTTAGCCAATTAGAATCATCAGGGGAGTTTTTTAAAAAAAATCCTAATGCTCAATTGCACTCCAGTCTAATTGAATCAGAATGTTTAGGGGTTAGACCCAGGCAAAAAGTATTTTTTAAATAGGTAATACTAATGTTGAGTCAAGGCTGAAAACCACTGATTCAGACACATGGCTTATCAGACATCTGGTTGCTTTACATAATCACACAGAGTATATGCACCCTGAAGGCATTTGAGTTTGTGACTCCTCTTACAGAGGTCCAGGAATCTATTTCTCCTTAAGCCTGTCTTAATGCTGAACAGCTTGGTTTGTCAACTTTTCAGACCTGAACTCAGCTCCTAATACCCTAGAGCCCATTGGTAATCAGTTCATTGAGAGTCTACTTGAATAAATGCCTGGGATTTAGCAAGTACAAGGATTAGGGCCAAGTACTCTTTGTGGGATTCTTTAGAACAGCTTCTCGTTACTCTCTGGGAGGATTTTTAAGCAAATATGCTTCTCACTGGAAACTGTGGTGGCGTAGTAGTTAACCACGTATCTGTTAACCAAAAGGTGGGCGGTTCAAATCTGCCAGGTCCTCCTTGGAAACTCTGTGGAGCAGTTCTACTCTGTTCTGCAGGGTTGCTATGAGTCAGAATCGACTCAGTTGCAGTGGATTTGTTCTTTTGGGATATGTTTCTCACTAATAGTGATACCTTAGAACACTGTATATCAAATAGAAGAGTTTGACATCCTCAGGCTGATTCAGTTTGACTCACTCAATTTAAGTTTGGGCCATAGTATCCCTGGATGGAGTCACTGTTTTTTAACAGCAATCTCAGTGGCCTGGAACATTATAGAACATTCTTGGAGTATGGGCAATTTCTGGGCTTTCTCAGGGACTGGGCTGCTGAGATGAGATTCATATCTTACATGCCCAGCAAACATAGATCTAAATCTTCAGGAAATATCCCTAAACATAACCACGCCTCAGGGTATGGGGAACTATGAAGTCTTAGGTGTGTTTCAGACTTCTTAGACGCATGATAGTAGCAGTGACCACCTAGGCAACTTTATCTTAGCCTCAAACTGAAATAACAGCTATTTAGTTTTACATCATGTTGCCATGGCCTATGGTTGCTATAAGTTGGTATGGACTCAGTGACAGTGGGTAAGGAGAGTGGGGATGTTGGATTTTGGCAAGTGGTATTTTCCGCCCTTATCTCCTCTCTGCTTCTTTCTTCATTCCCTTGGATTAGGACGAACATGGTTTCATCTCCCGGGAGTTTCACAGGAAATACCGGATCCCAGCTGATGTGGATCCTCTTGCCATTACTTCATCCCTGTCATCTGATGGGGTCCTTACTGTGAATGGACCAAGGAAACAGGCCCCTGGCCCTGAGCGCACCATTCCCATTACCCGTGAAGAGAAGCCTGCTGTCACTGCAGCGCCCAAGAAATAAATGCCCTTTCTCTAATTACATTTTTTAAAACAAGAAAGCTTCCCCACCATTGAAGGAAAACCTTGTGATTAGTGTTGAAACTTATAAATGCTAAGGGCAGGCCCAAGTTCTTAAGCTAATAAAATATGATTCAGCAACAGATAACTGTCTTGTGTTTGAGTATCCAACATATTGTAAATGCACATGTACAAACACCAACAGATCTACATTTAATCATCACATGTTTTGGGGAGGCCTTTGGGATTTAGTCCCAGTGACTGACTCTACCACTTTATTAATGGTATAAATTTAGGCAAGTCAATTAACCTTTCTGATTTTCACATTTTCTATTTATAACATGGGGTACTGATTTGTACAGTGTTGTTTTAAAGGGAAGGAGCATTGGTGGTGCTGTGGTTAAGCATACAGCTGCTAACTGAAAGCCTGGCAGTTGGAACCTGTAAGCTGCTTCCTGGGAGAAAGATGTGACAGTTAGGTGCTGTAAAGATTATAGCCTCGGAAACTCTGAGGCCATTCCACTTTGTCCTATAGAGTTGCTATGAGTCAGAATTGACTCAAGGGTAATGAGTTTGTCTGGTTTTGGTTCTAAGGGGTAAACTGAGAAGTAAAGCTGCTGCCAAAGTTCTAAGAATGTCAGTTCCTCTTTGGTTTTAGCCCACAGTTCCAACAATAAACTCTGGAAAACAACATATAAAAGGTCTCAATACATAGCTAAAATGAATATGTCACTGGGGAGTGGATGTGCCTGCAATGTTATCTCGGTATTGTTCTACTGATAAGCATTACCTTCAGCTGATTCACAAGGGCAGTAATAGAACCTGGACAAGTATCACTAAACAAGCCTCTCAGATATGATCTCTAGGTTTTCCAGCAAACACCTATTGTACTAAGACTGGGACACATCCAATTAGATGGATGACCCACAATGAAAATGTTTAGAATAACTAATCACTATGTGATTCTATTATTTGGCTTAAACAAAGGCATTATCTTAAAAAACACTACCATTAAACTTTGGTGGGTCTAGACAAAACTTTTGAATCCATTAATGAAAAGTAGCCCTGCTAGGGCAGTGCTAGGAACCTGGCAGGGAAGTGCTTAAGAGCTCAGACTGCTAACCAAGAGGTTTGCAGTTAGAATCCACCAGCCACTCCTTGGAAACCCTATGGGGCAGTTCTACTTTGTCCTATAGGGTCACTATGAGTCATAATCAACTCAATGACACATAACAATAGGTTACCTAGCCTAAGTTTTCAGAAGTTACTCCTATTTTAACTGTAGCAACTTTAGAATGATTTCTTATTTCTCAAGAGTTGCTACCTGACCATGAAGTGTAATTATTGCCCTCAAAAAGTCTACAGCTTTTAAAACATTCTGTACAAAATAGTTGTCTGAATTTTTCATGATGTAAGAGCACAGAACTAGAGCAATATAAATTGTAAATCTATATAGGTTCAAAATGCTGTTAACAACAAATTTCCTAATAGTCTGGGATACTGTGATCTAACCAGAAGTCAGAGTCTTCCAAACTTAAAATTTTTGTGACTGCATTGCAAACATCGCTGGCTGCCTACTCAACAGCTATTTACCCACCTCAGTTTGTCAACAGTACCACAAATTGGTTTAGGTATTTATTACATTCTTCCTAAGCCACGTGTTTCAAGAAAGGTGAATAAAGTTTTGGTACTTAGTGGCCAATCTTGTTTAGTGTAATTAAATCATGGAAATTCTGTCTTTCAGTTGATTAATTTTGAAAGGGTTATGTCATGGATTGAACTTTGTTCCCCCAAAAACGTATACAGCCATTTGGCTGGGCCATCATTCCCAATATTTGGTGATTGTCTTCCATTTTGTGATTTTCCCATGCTGTAAATCCTAATCTCTGTCTGTAGCCAATAAACAGGATGATTGCATTAAAAGAGGCTTAGAGTGGGACTGCAACACCCTTACTAAGGGATTTTTCCTGGAGTGTGGCTTACACCACACTCTGAAAGCCAGGTATCAAAATGATTTTTGATACTATTTTAAGGTTGTATTAACTACAATCATTTTAGTGAATTTTCTAGAGGGTTTCTCAAGCAGATGTATTTTTAATAACTTAAATCTTAAATCACACTTGACTTTTAGATAATGATATTTATATTTTCAAAAAATGTCTTCAGACTTACCCCAACACTACTGGCACAAAACAAAAAGTCAGAAAATAATAAATGCTGAAGAGGCTGCGGTGAGATTGGAACTCTTATGCAGTATTGATGGAAATGGAAATGGTCCCATTATTTTGGAAAACAAGAAGGTGCTTCCTTAGAAAGCCAGAAATAGAAATGCATGATCCAGCAATCCCACTGCTGGGAATATATCCTAGAGAAATAAGAGCCATCAATGAACAGACATATGTTCACTGCAGCACTATTCACAAGAGAAAAAAGGTGGAAACAACCCAGGTGCCCATCAACAGATGAATACATAAACAAAATATTACATATACACAGTGAAGTACTATACAACCATAAAGAACAATGATGAATCTCTGAAGCATCTCAGACATGGATGAAACAGGAGGATACTATGCTGAGTAAAAAAAGTCAATCTCAAAGGGCCAAATATTATATGAGACCACTACTGTAAAAACTTTTGAAAAGATTTACACACAAAAAGAAACAACTTTTGATGATTATGAAGGCAGGGAGGGATGCAGACAGAAAAACACTAGCCAATAACCAAAAACAAAACCAAACCCATTGCTGTTGAGTCAATTCCAGCTCACACTGACCCTACAGGACAGAAAACAACTGCCTCACAAAGTTTCCAAGGAGCACCTGGTGGACTTGAACTGCTGACTTTCGACTTTTGGACAGCAGCTGTACCACTGAACTACCACACCACCAGGGTTTCCAAATAGACGACGGATAAGCTGTAACTTTGGTAAAGGGTAAGATACCACACTATACTGGGGAATCCAGCACAACTCACCCAAGGCAAGGTCGTGGGAGCTCTGCACCAAAAACAACTCACTACTGTCAAGTTGATTCTGACTCATGGTGACCCTACAGGACAGAGTAGAACTGCCACATAGAGGTTCCAAGGAATGCCTGGTGGATTTCAACTGCTGCCTTTTTGGCTAGCAAACTTAGCACTTAACCACTACACCACAGCATCACAGCTATACAGACACAGCCAAATTCCTTGAGGTACCAAATTACTGGGCTGAGAGTCATTCAGACCATAGTGTCTCCAGGAAGACCTGGCTCAACTGATATAACAAATGAGGTTCAACAATTAAGTCTGCGAACTTAATTGTTCTAAGTACTATATACTGCACTGCTGAATATCACTGTGGGCACCTTTGAAATACTCCCCTTAGGAAGCTATGTACTAACACCAGCATCTAGTCTACCCTTCAAAGCAATTTTAGAACTCTTTCTGGAATAGCTATTGCACATGGTGGCAAGTTCATAAACTTTATTATATAGTTGTCTGTGAGGGAGTTTTCAGTAAGTAAACAAATAACTATATTGGAATACCCTCCCTTACTCACCTGATCTGGCCTTCAATCACTTTTTTCTTTACCCAAAGATAAATATTGAAAGGAAGATATTTTGATGATATTCACTTTGACGACAACAGCTCTGATGGCCGTTTCAGAAAGAGTTCCAAAATAGTGATATCCAGCAAGAGGTACGTATCATCTTTCTAGCATGAGTTCGCAAATTTAGTTGTCAGTCCTCGTAGTTTATAAAGAAAACATTCTACGTTCTACCTTGGTGAGTAGTGTCTGGAGTCTAAAGCTTGTGAGTGACCATCTAAGATATTCCTTGGTCTTGCCCTGCCTGGAACAAGGAAGAATGAGGAAAACCAAAGACATAAAAGAAAGATTAGTCAAAAGGACTAATGGAGCGTAACTACCATAGCCTCCACCGGACTGAGTCCAGCACAACTAGATGGTTCCTGGCTACCACTACTGACTACTTAGACAGTGATCACAATAGAGTATCTGGGAGAGAGCTGGAGAAACATGTAGAGCAAAATTCTAACTCTCCCCCACACAAAAAAGACTAGATTTACTGGTCTGACAGAGACTGGAGAAACTCTCAGAGGATGGCCCCTGGGCACTTTTTTAGCTCAGTAATGATATTCACTCATGAGGTTTGCCCTTCAGTCAAAGATTAGACAGGTCCATAAAACAACAGGTGACTACATGGGCTTACCAGCCCAAGGACAAGGAAGAGAAGATAGGAGGGGACAGGAAAGCTCATAACAGGGGAACCCAAGGTCAAGGAGAGTGCTGACATATCGTGGGGTTGCAAACCAATGACACAAAGTAATACATGCATATTTATGAAAAATTAATTTGCTCTGTAAACCTTGATCTAAAGTACAATTTAGAAGAATGTCTCCAGAATATGCAGGATTGTCTTTTTTATTGTTGCTTTGTCTAATTAGACTAGTTCTTTACTGTTATTCTTTTGCAGATCACATCCTGTTTGCAAGTAGCATAGGACTTTCCTAGTTCATTAATCTTGAGCTTTCTTGATGCTTTATAACCAGCTCATCTAAAACTCTACTACACTCCCTGTGTAAGAATGATGCTAGGAATTTGTTGAGGCAATTATAATTAGCTTTAAAAAAAAAATTAGTCAACATTTATTGAAGGTCTCTGGATGGCACAAACAATTAAGTGCTCAACTATGAGCCAAAGGTTGGTGATCTGAACCTACCCAGAGGCACCCTGGAAGACAGGCCTTTGAGATCTGCTTCCAAAAGATTAAACCAATACCAAACCCACTGCCATGGAGTCAGGTCCAACTCATAGGGACCCTAGAGGTCAGAGTAGAACTGCCCCGTGGAGTTTCTAAGGAGAACCTGGCAGATTTGAACTGCTAACCTTTTGGTTAGCAGACATAGCACTTAACTCACTATACCACCAGGGTTTCCAAAAGGTTACATCCTTGAAAACTCTGTGGAGCAATTCTCCCCTGCACACATGAAGTCACCATGAATCAGAATCAATTCAAAGGCAACTAACATTTTCTAAAGGATAATTCTGAGAGATATGTGTGTGTAACAATACATGTCATTTCAGAAACCCTTAAAAGACTAGATGCATGTATTTGCCTAATGGCTCTGGATAATAAATTAATTTTGAAGTGTTACACATTTTCATGCTTAGAAAAATTCTATTCTATTTCATATTTAACATTTTACATCTCACATCTTATTCTGAAGATGTGAATACACTGGTTTTGATCTCTGTTCTGAAGATTTACAATGGTTACTCATTTAATAGTGTTTGAATGCCTATTATGTTCTAATTAAGTCCCTGGGTGGCACAAACGATTTACGCTGGGCTACTAACCAGCAGGTTGGCAGTTCAAACTCACTCAGTGGCGCCCTGGGGAAAGGTCTGGCAATCTGCTTCCATAAAAATTACAACTGTGAAAACCCTATGGGGTGAGACGAGTATCACCTGGGATCTTAAAGCAGTCATGAAGAGAACCACCACTGGTTTCTACTCATCAGGAGCAAAAGAGAAAGAAAAGAAACCAGACTCTCAGAGAAGAATCTGGTCTTCAGGGCTATGAGCCCACATTACCCACAGCCTCATCTACCCAGTGACCAGACAAACTAGTGGGCTCTAACACCAATACCAACCGTTCTGATCAGGGCTACAACAGATAGACCCTGACTGAATGGAAGAAAAACGCAGAACTCAGATTCTTAAAAAGTCCAAATTTACTGGAGCAATTGAGACTAGAAGACTCTCTGAGACTCTCATCCTGAGACACTGTTTAAATTCTGAACCACAACAATCTCAATTTCACCTTTCAATGAACTAACAGATTAGTACTCAAAATGAAAGATATTAACTGTGAATGTGGTGCCCCACTAAAAAACCATCTACATGAGACCAAAAGGTCAACCAGCACTCTAAAGCAAAGATGAGAAGATAAGGAAGGCAGAGTAACTACAGTACTGGAAATGGATCAGAAAGAAATTCAAGAGAATGCTGACATTGTGAAAAATATAACTAATGTCAGCACACAATTTGTGTAGAAATTGTCAAACAGGAACTTAATTCAGTGCATTAACTTTCACTGAAAACACAACAAAATATTATTTTCTTTTTTAAAAAACCTACAGAGCACAGTTCCACTCCAAAGCACATGGGTCACTGAGTTGGAATCAACTTGATGGCAAATGAGTTGCATGCCAGCTACAAAAGTAAGACATTTATTGCCATTTAAGAAATTAAGAATCAAGTGTAAAGGCAAGCAAGTAAAAGTACAGCTCTAAGACATCTTTTCAAGATGCTAAGATGCCACTTAAGATGTTTACTACTATTGGGTCCTTTACAGGAACTCTACGGATGATTCTACTTGGCCAAGGTTGAGAACCCCCGGCTTAAATGAAGAATAAACATTCGGTCTATTCCCTCTAAGGCAATCAAATCACAACAAATAACAAAGGTCAGTTTTCTGCTCAAAAGCAAACAAAAAACAGGTTTGTCACTTTACCACTCACCAGGAGGGTTACTATCAGAAGAAACGAAAAATAACAAGCAATGGTGAGAATGTGGAGACACTGAAACCCTCATGCACTGCTGGTGGGATTATAAAACGGTGCAGCTGCCGTGAAAACCAGTTTGTCAGTTCCTAAAAAAGTCAAACATAAAATTATCATACACCCCGCTAGGTCACTTCTGCTACTGTGACCCTATGTGTTACAGAGCAGAACTGAGTTTATTAAGCTTGCTAAATACACTCAATATTTAAAAAAAAAAGAAATCAATTATATTTTTCTTTCACCAACATAAAAATAAACTAAAAGTTTTAAAAGATTTCAGTAGCATCAAAGCTAGAAAATACTGAACAATAAATCTAGCAAAAGATTATGGGGTGTAAAATCTCCCTGTAGATCAGTATAAAACACTGTTGAGAGAAATTAAAGATTTGAAAAAAAAAAAGTATGATATTCAGAGATTCACTTTAAAAAAATCAATTCTCCTAAAACTGATATAACAATTCAAGCAAGTTTCAATCACTACCTTAACAAGATTCTTTTTGAGGAACTTAACAAGCTGATGCTAAAATTTATGTGAAAATGCAAAGGGTAAAAAAATCACGTAAGACATTCTTGAAGAAAAACCATGTAAAAAGACTTATTAGATATTAAGACTTATTATAAGACAATTGTAATTAAGACAGTGAGGTACTGCTTCAAAAAATGACAATTAAACCCATGTTCATCTGCCAAGCTGGTTCTGACTCACGGTGACCCCATGTTTCATGCACTGTAGAACTGTCCCTTGGGGTTTTCTCAGCTGTCCCCTTTATGGAAACAGATCACCAGGCCTTTCTTCCTTGGTGCCATTAGATGGGTTTGAACAGCCAACTTTTAGGTTAGGAGCCAATAACACACTGCTTGTGCCATTCAGCAACCTCAACGACACCTAGGTCAATAGAATAAACACAGACCAGAAACCACCTTCTGTGTTCATGGACACTTAAAATCAGCAATCCAAATCTGATCCTTGGAAACCCTATACGACATTTCTAGTTTGTCCTACGGTGTTGGAATCAACTTGATGGCAACAAGCTGATAAATGTAAGCTATACAAATACAAATACATATTATATAAATACTGAACAGACATCTACATACATATATATATACCTATTTATCTATTGGACCCCTAATTGCACAGTGGTTAAGTGCTTGACTAACCAAAAGATCAACAGTTTGAACCCATCAGTCATTCCACGGGACAAGCATGTGGGAGTCTGCTCCAATAAAGACTACAACCCTATGAGGCAGTTCTGTTCCATTATACATGGTCACTATGAGCCAGGATCAACTTGATGGCTTTGAGTTTGGTTTTTCAGCTTTGTGTATCTATGCATCTACCTGTGTAACTGTATTTCCCATATTTTATACTGTCACCTTTAAAAGGAGACAAAAAATAGAAAGCCATTGGTAAATTTAACCACAATAAAATTAAGATACTTCTCTTTCTTCACCAACCCTAAATTATTCAGAAACTCCACCCAATTCCCACCAGTTTCCCAGTTTTAAAGATTGACCTTAAACTGTTTTAAGCCTTTACTCCAAAGCTGTATTAATATTCTAACATCCCCCTTTTGAGTCATTGCTAAGCCTGTCAGGCTGTTGTCTACTCTTACTGCAAGAAGTTTTAAAAAAATTGGTTTGTTTAACGTTTCCCTAATGATTTTTGTGGGGGACTTGCCAGTTACAACCCTTATATTTTAGAGACATACACTCTAGTATTGTAGATAAAATTATATAACACTGAGGGTGGTTCAACATTACACGGATAAAAGGAAAAGTAGATGCAGGTACCTAAGACTGGTTATAAATTGAAACTGAATAATCATACATAGGAGTGTATTATTCTATTCTGTCCACTTTTATATATTTTAAAAAATTCTCTATAACATTAAGAACATTTTTCTGGTCCCAGTACTCAAGAAGAAATGCTCATTATGGTAACAACTAGTTGTAGCTGCTGTCAAACTGATTCTGACTCTTGGCAACTCCTTGGGCATCAGAACAGAACTGTGCTCCATATTGTGTTCTTTTCTAAGAGAAAAAAAATTTTACTGTTTCAGTGGTGGTTCCACAGGGCTTTAAAGGGCTGATTTTCTGGAAGTAGATCACCAAGACTTTCTTCAGATGTGCCTGTGAATGGACTTGAAATTTCAACCTTTCAGTTAGTAGATGAGGATTGTAACTGCTCATACCACCCAAGGACTCAACAACAAAGGACACTATATGACTATATGACTACCAGGCTTTTATCCAGAAAGTAGACAGTCAAATTGAAGGTAAGTTATGCTGGATCTTGCAGTTCTTCCTCTGCTGGAAGGCAGGCAAGAACAGATTGGCTGTAGATTTAAGACAAATAATTCTTTTTAGATCCTCCTATAATGCCCCTAGTACAGAACTAACAGTAGATATTATTTACTTAAATTTGATATTTATAGCTTTGTTAAACACTAAAAGAAGTTAGAGAATATTTTCTGAATATTTTATTCAGGGAATGAGACTGTGTTAGAGCAAGCTAAATTCTAAGTTGTGCTTTAGAATATGCTCCCTCCTACATTCTATTCTAAAGACATGACAGTTCTTATTCTTTCTTAGAATCTTGGACCCTGAAATCGGCCATTATTAGGATTCTGTATACACTCAAGGTGATCCATGATTTGAGGTTCTGAATAGCTATTCATATAAGTTGACTTTTCCGTGCATTTGTATCGAGGAGGATCCAGTTCTGGTTGATGTCCTGGGAACCAGTGAGGCTCTTGCTTAAATCCTGATGGAAGAGAAAAGAGAAGGAAAGACAAGGGGAATCAGTCAACAACAGGGAGTTTTAGCAACCAATCTCAGTCTTATTTCTGAGGGAACAGACTGTCAAAATTGAAAAGGGAAATATTTTACATTCATTCATTCACTTGTTCATTCTTTCCATATATTTTTAATTGAGTTCCCTCTCTGTTCCAAGCACTGAGTTAGGTCTTGAGTATATAAAAATTAAATGAATAGTCCACCTACTATGGGTTGAAAGTGGCATTTTGTCGTTATAGCTTGTATCATATATTGTTTCAAAATAGTGTCCAAACTGGAAAGAAAAAATAATATATTAAGCATCTAGGCATCTACTGCCAGTATCGGGCCACAAAGGACACAATGACATGAATTCTAATAGGCTCTATCATATCTTAAATGGACTAGATGTTGTTGTGTCATTAATCCATACCATTTTTGTCTATTTGTTCAGGAGAGATTTAAGGGAAACACTCAGTTAATGACGAGTCTAGGTAGGCAAAGATCAGGGACAAATCTAGTCTGAGTCAGAATCCATAATATATTTCTGCAGATAAATATATGTAGTCCAAACACGGATACTTTCCAATAATATAACACTCAACTTACAGCAAGTAGGTAGGTGTTCCAGCTAAGCACTGCTCCTCATCCCTTAACCACTTTACTAAGCAGAGACTTGAGAGATTTCAGTATCAGAAGCTAACAGATTCCTACCTCTGAAGTGGCATGTGGCATTTCTTTTGCTAAGACGTGAAACAAGAACAACAAAGAGAGAGAGGTGGAGAGAGAGACGGTTAAGTTACCTGAGAAGGCAAGGGTTTGGGCTGTACAATGTTTTTTAGGTCATATCTTTCCTGCTTCCAATTGCCCATCAGGGTACAGTTTGAGTAAGAATCCTCATTAGTGGTGCATCTCCATCCATACTGGAAAAACTTGGACGTATCATTCCAATCTGTCCATACTTCAGCATGGCCATCTGCATTAATGAGGCTGCCATAGTGTGGGTTTTTAAGGAAACATATGAGGGCTTGTCTCTAACATAAGGTAAGAATAGAAAAGCTGGCTGAACAAACGAGACTGCAGAAAAGGCATCCCTCACCCAGTCTTGGCTCTGCACGGCCAGACAGGACACAAACGCACTTGACTGAGGATCAAGGCTTTCCATAACAGTTAATTGTTGTGATTTTCTTTCTCTCAAGATCTATAAACACTTTAACCTATTTTCTCAATCAATAGTAGCAAATAGTTGAATAAATGACATGGTCCCATCAAGAAGACAGAGGAAAGTCTTTTGTAACTCCAATACTATAAGGAGAATTAGCTAAATGTTCAGGTAATTTTGAGCTGTAAGGATTTAGGGACAAAGAGCATTGCTATAGTCAAAGAGAATAAGGGGAAGTGGAAGTTGAATAACTACACAATACAGTAAATGATCAATTAATGCTAGTTTCTTTCCTTCTACGCCTAGCTCAAATTCCACTTCTTCTATAACCTTCTCTGAACTTCTCTCTCCTTTTATCCTATACAGGACTTCATATCATTTTCTATATTTATAACTTTCTGCCTTATGCTAGATTTCTTCAAGTACATGTATTATCTCCTTTATTGAACTGCATGCCCCCAAGTGTCTCATTATTGCAACCTCCCCCTCTGCCTGCCTGCCCTCCCAACCAAAAATGCTTTGCATACACCAGATGATTAATGTCTGGATTTCAAGTTTTTCTGCTAAGAGATCAAAAGCCTAACCATTTTTTCTTTTTCCCCTCAAAAAATGAATCTGGTTTCCTGGCTTGGGAGCAAGGTACTACCTCCCTGGAAGAGTGATATGATGTTGAGTAGCTTCTACTGCTTGAAGGTTTCCTGGAAAAGTGACACAGATCTTTATCCAACTCTTCCATGTCTCTTAAGAAATGTCATCAAACTTGGTCCTTCCAGTTCTTCAGGCAAAGAAAGAATGTTGACAATCCAGAATCCCTATAGCCATGACTGGGGAGACACAACCCAGAAGTGTTTCCACAGGAAGGGACAAAGCCAGTAATTGCCCTGGTAACTGCCCTGATAACACCTGCCTTTGTGAAGACAGATGTGCTGATGTCACTAAACAGCATGACTAAAGAGGAGCTGTCTCACAAAGTGTGACAGTACACAGACTGCAGACATGGGTCACACAGCCCCAAGGCTGTAAGAACTCGTATGACCACCCACTCTGGTGTTCAAAGCAGCAACCTGGGGCTTATCTTTTGCTCTGACTTCTCTCTCAGCCTCCTATAACCACCCAATCACTAGGGCTTGTTGATTTTTAAATCAGTTCACTATTACCCATCCCCACTACCAAGTTCCCCATTCAGATCACTATCAGCCCATGCCTGATTAGCACCAAAAACCAAAACCAAACAAAATGCTGTTGAGTTGATTTCAACTCATCATGACCCTACAGGATAGAGCAGAACTGCCCCACGGAGTTTCCAAGATGCCTCTGGAGAACTGGAACTGCAGACATAGCACTTACCCATTATGCCGCCAGGGTCTCCCAGATTAGTACAGCAGCCTCATTATCTGATCTCTCTGCCATCAGTCTTGTTCTGCTCCAGTCCTTTCTCCATAGGAAGGCCGAGTTTTTGAAAATGCAATCTAACTGTCATCTTCTTATTTAAAATCTTTCACCACCTTTCTACTGTTCTTGAATAATGTCCAAGACCCCAAAACCCAATGCTGTTGAGTCAATGCCAACTAATAACCACTCTTATACTGGCCACTGCTTAACTCTTCACTCTCATCTGTTTCCTTCTTACCCACCAACTCTATATCAAATTAAACTTTTTCTGTTTTCTCATCATACTTTTGCACATATTGTTTTTTCTGCCTCTTCACTCCTCCTGACCCAGTTCAGGAATACTTATCTTCCTTAGCTTTCAACTCAGGTTCATTTTATCTTTCCACTTCACCACATAACTTGGTCAAGTCTTCCTTCCATGTGCTCACAGAACCCTGAATTATTCCACTTGTAGAACGCATCCCACTCCATCAGAATTGCATCTTTTGCTGTGTGCATTCTCCACTAGACTGTAGACTCAGTGAAATCATAGGCCGAATCTTCTTCACCCAAGATCTTCACTGTAGCCTCTTATTTCCCAAACGACCCTCAGAAAGGCCTAGCACATAGTAAGCTCTCAGTGTTTCCTGAATGAGTAAAACGTAGAGGGAGAAGAACCCGGGGGAACTGCGAGCAGCAAACACAGTGGCAGCAATCCAGTTCGGACAAGATGAAAGCAGTTTAAAAAGCCTGACGCAGACCAACCTCTCCTTGGCTTTCACCCCGCCCGGCTTCTCTTGCGCAGAGGCTGCACCCTCCTCGGCTTGCTCCTCTGACCTACTATTTCTGTGACTTCATTCAGATACGACGAAGTCGCATGGGGCATTCATGGGCAAAAATACATTTTTATTTTTCTCGAGAGGCTAGGTAAGCGAGGGCTGAGAGGTGAAAGCTTGTCTGTCGCTCTCACGGTTATTCTTATTCCCTAGAGTCGCTCCGCTAGTTCCCGGGGAAAATCAGATGCTTTGGGTGCGTCATCAAGCAGTGACAGGTGAAGAGGGCAGTCCAGAAGCCCGCAAAGGAAGTGACGTAAGAAACAAGCGCCACAGAGCGCGCTAACGGGGAGCAAATTGGAGTTATGGCTCCTCGTCGCCTCCTGTTGGTTGGGGAGGGCAATTTCTCCTTTGCCGCCGCTCTGAGTGAGACCCTAGATCCGGGCACTACTCGTCTTATTGCCACCTGCCTGCAGAGCCCGGCTGACCTGGCCCGGGATCCGGTAGCAGGGGAGAATCTGCAGCGCCTCCGCGAGCGAGGTAAAGAGGCCAGCGTGTTCGTGAAACCCTACCCAGCTGGCAACCAAATTTCAGATTGGAAACGGTTGTTTTGTTGTTACGTGCCCTCGAATCGGTTCCGACTCAGAGCGACCCTGTGCACCACAGAAAGTAATACTGCTTGGTTCTGCGCCATACCAACAATTGTTTTTACGCTTAAGTCCATTGTTGCAGCCACCGTGTCAATCCATCTTGTTGAAGGTCTTCCTGTTTTTCACTGACTCTCTACTTTACCAAGCAGTTGGAAAGGGTGGGGACATGAAAATGTGAGGAAAGGGGGGATTGCTTTTGGCCATGCTATTTACAGGAGGCCCATTGTTTACCTAGACTTGGGCTGTTTCTCACAATTCTGATTAAGGAAGGTTTTTGTTTTGTTTTGTTTTCTGGTTCCGTGTGTGGTCTTACGACATCTTTCTGTCTGTATTTCCCACCTCCAAACTATTCTTGCAAGGTACAGAGGTACGTTTTGGTGTAGACTGCACCCAGCTGGCAGATGCCTTTGAACTGCACGACAGGGAATTTGATCGAATTTATTTCAACTTCCCACACTGTGGACGCAAAGCTGGAGTGGCAAAGAACAGGGAACTACTTGCCAAGTTTTTTCAAAGGTGAGGAAAGGGAGAGCCTAAGTAAGTAAAATGTATAGCCAAGCCAAGTGCCATCGAGTCTAGTATTGTTACTACACTCAGGCATTTTAATTGGGAAAATAAGGCAGACATGCTTCAGTTATTATGATCAATTTAAAGAGGATGTAAAGCTGGAAAGGAGCGCACAATCAAGTTGGAAAGGCAGACATATAATCCTAAAATGCTAAATAAAAATACAATGTGCTCTTGAGCATGTAAAGCAAGGATCACTTACTTATGATAATGCACAATAATGACAGCCAGTATTATGTAATCACTAGGAGCCTGGACTTACAAGCGGAGCTGCTGGATTTGAATCTCAGCCCCACCACTGCGTGATTTTAGGCTAGTTTACTTAATCCTTCCATGCTTCTGTTTCCTTATCTGTAAAATGGGAATATTAGTAGTAACTACTACGTGAAATTATTGTAGACTTAAAACAGTTATTTAGACTGTTACTATACCAAAATATGTGATATTATTGGAGGTCTCTGGATTATAGTTGTCAATAAACTTTTCACAGAGGCAGCATTTTAAACTAGTATTTGAAGTATAAAATCTTAATAGGACAGTGAAAAGAAGAACTTTCTAAATAGGGAGGAACAGTGTAAGAAGTGAATTATGTGTAGGCAGTTTGCAGATACTGATCTTTCCGTGACGTACCAGCCAAACCAAACCCGCTGCCGTCGAGTCAATTCCGACTCATATCCACCCTATGGGTCAAAGTAGAACTGCTCCATAGCGTCTCCAAGGAGGGCCTGGCAGATTTGAACTGTCATCCTTTTAGTTAACAAGCATAGCACGTAACCACTATACCACAAGGATTTCTGTGACATACAGATGAATGAAAGAAATTCAAAGCTGGACAACCCTATATATTGGCCACTACTATTTGTTAGTGGGTTCAACATTGAATTTACGTGCCTGTTTCCTTTCAGCCACTTTCTTTACATGTTTGAAATCTAATAATCTGTTGCTGTAGAGTCCGTTCTAATTCATAGCAACCCTATAGATTAGAATGTCACCATAGGGTTTCTAAGGAGTGTCCGGTGGATTTGAACTGTCAACTTTTTGATTAACAGTCAGATGCTTAACCACTGCACCACCAGAGCTTGGCTGCTAACTGAAGTGTTAGCAGTTTGAATTCACCAGCAATTAGAATTCCTTGGAAACCCTATGGGGCAGTTCTACTCCATCCTATAGGGTCACCATGAGTTGGAGTCGGCTCAACAGCAATGAGTTTAAAATACAACAGGCTTTTGCAAATATGTGTAATTGGATTTTAAGTATGTGAAGTCCAGTGTTCGCAGCCAAATCATATATATGTTGCTAACTTCTGTGTAATTTCTACCTGCTTTTGCTACATGGCTGTTTTTGTCCCACATTAGTTGTGCAGATGTTCTTGCAGAGACAGGAGAAGTACATGTGGCACTGTGTAGAGGACAAGGTGGAACTCCTGCTGACAAGCCTAGAAGAGAATGGCACAACAGCTGGCAAGTGGTTGCAATGGCAGCTCTGGGTGGGCTCATTTTAAGTGATGTACATCCCTTCAGCTGTGATGCTGTGCCAGGGTACAAATGCACTGGATATAGGTAAGTAATAGTATAGCCCTAAACTGCCTTCTCTTTCATCTTTCTCGCTGATCATTGGGGAAAAAAAAAAAATTCAACTGCTCAAAAGCAGACTTTTCTCTCTCTAATTCCTGATTTCATTTCCTGCACATAGTTGCTTTCCTCAGATAATGAGAGATTTTGTACTTGGTGTCTCTTACTAGGAGTCAAGATAAAACTTTTCATGTCGAAGGTGCTTTGAACCATGTCTTCACCCGCAGTTTACCATTTGAGGGTTTTCAACCCAGAATCTTCAGAATCAGACTGGGTGACCAGTGGTTTTCCTTTCCAGAACCAAAAGCACTAACAGGAAAGTTGAACAGGTAGCCTGTTATTTCACTGGAAATAACACCTGTGTCAAGCTGTATCTTCATTGGATGGATGGCAAGCATGTAGTGAATGGATGCTATATAAATTGTTGATATTGGTGCTGTGAATACTTGTCAGCCTGATCTTAAACCTCTTGGGAATTCAAAGCTGTCTTAATTTGGGGCATAATTTACAGATGGTAGCTGTTAGAATTCTAAAACACTGACAGCTCTGTTAACAGTAGATGATTTCTTTTGTTTTCTTCCAGTATCAATTTAGGAATACTTCTTTTCTTTATATTTAATTGTGTTTTTAATTCTACTATGTTATAATTATTTGTTATTTTAAGTTATAAAAGTTATTTGTGTGTGTGTTTGTTTAAACAGGAGTTTCCTGGAAGCATCTTCATGTCATCCTGTCAAAACCATAAATGAGAAACTTATTGCTGAACTGGGCAAAGCTTTACCTCTGAAGAGGTTGAAGTGTTCCTTCCCTTTGCTGTCACAAGAAGACACCAGTGTTCTCACCTGGAACTGTGACATTCTGTCAGCTGCCTTTTGGATTAGTCTCTTTGAGGACAGCTCAACTTCTGAGTCTCTGACTGATGGATCAACACAGGATGTGGAGGAGTTTCTGATGTCGTTTTCAGAACTTAGCCTGCCCAGCGGTTCTGACAGAGATGATAAGGAAGAAGCTCGTGACAGAATCTGTGGCCAGGACAGAGTCTGCCTTAGACCTTCTCTCCTAGTTCATGTCCAGGCTGTCATCCAAGCCCCAGACTTTCTCCCTGGTTCTTTGTATGTCCTCAGTGGACCCGTCTTTAGGAAGTGTCTCATTTTGCCTTTCACAATGCCAGCATTTCATGAGACTTTACTAATCCTTGAGTTTGATCAAAGTATGAAGGACAGCTGTCTTCAGTCACTACTGAATCACATGAAGCATATTCTAGATAGCCTGCTGATCCAGACGTTGCTGGAAGGCACTAAGTTGAGCAGTTCAGTGGAATTTGTCCCTCAACCAAGTGGAAAAGATTGTATGATTTGTGTGAAGTCTGATAATTTTGAGCCAGATGGTGCCAGGGATCTGATGATTGGATCTGTGCATGTCGTGAGCAATGTGCAGAGTGAGCGTGTGTGCGTGTGTGTGTTGGTGAACATGGATCTGTTGGCCATGCTTGTCTGTGGCATCTCAGACTGGAGAGCTCTGTGGACCTTCGATCGCCGCTTCCTGGGGAGCTTTGTGCCCGGGAGGATAGAGCCCTTCCGAAGCTATTCCCTGTACCCCCCATGCTACACACATGACATCAGCTTCTGGTTAGATGAGAAGAAAGGATTTGATGAACTTGAGTTTCATATTGTGGCCCGAGAAGTGTCCCAAGACACTGTCATATCCATACAGTTCCTTAGTCGCTTTCAGCATCCAAAGACTGAACAGGTCAGCCTTTGCTATAAGTTAATCTACCAGGCCTGTGACAAGGCACTCACACAGCAGCAGGTGGCATCAATGCAGTCCCAGTTTAGGAAAGAAATTCAACAACGACTACATGTGACACCTAGGTAGTTTAATACATGAATTTCTGCAGGGTGATCCTTCATGATTGTGGTTGAGGATGAAAAAGACCAATTTGCAACATATGATCCTTTCTGGACTGTTTTTGTGTTGTCTTTTATTGTCTACAGAAATTGTTGGTTGACCCTGAAGATACCTGTGACTCTATCACTTAAACTAATAGACTATAATGTCATTAGTCTCAAGTAAACAAACAAAACTATGCCTGGTTCTTGTGTTGTTCTATTGCTGAAGAGACAGTAGAACTTGGGTTTCTTATCACTTAGATTTATGAATATCTTTGTCACACTGTCAATGCCTCTTCCCTTTACTGTATCATCTCACTCAATGAAATTACCAGAGTGGGTTTTGAAGTCAAACAGACCAGCACTCATTAGCTTGAGTAAGTGACAAGTGCTCCATAATTAGTATTGGTATTAGTATTATTATCATCTCAGTGTCATTTTTATGTTGTGGCTGACTTGTTATTTGAAGTCATAGAATAATAAGTGTCAGATTTAGGGTTCGCACTCGGGTCCATCTGACTCTAAAGCCCATTTACTCTCTGCCACTTTCTGTTACCTTCCCTAATCTTTCAACAGTAACCTCTTGTCATGGATTGAACTGTACCCCCCCCCCAAAAGTGAGTTAGCCATTTGGCTGGGCCATGATTCCCAGTATTTCATGATTGTCCTCCATTTCGTGATATTCTTATACTATAAATCCTAATCTCTGCCTGTAGTTAATGGATTATACTAGAGAAGATTAGGGTGGGACTGGGAATCCCTTCCTAAGGTCACCTCCGTGCTACACTGTAAAGAGAGTTTCCCTGGAATATGACTTGCACCAACTTTTATATTTTTTTATCCTACAAGAAATAAAAGGAAAGGGAAGCAAGCAGAGAACTGGGTACCTCACACCATCAAAGCAGCACCAGGAGTAAAGCACATCCTTCAGGTCTGAGTTTCTGTGCCAAGATGCTCCTCGACCAAAGACTGATGCAATACAGGGACGTCTCTCCAGAGGGAAAGCCTTCCCCTGGAACAGACACCCTGAATTTGGCCTTGTAGCCTACAGTACTCTGTAAGAATGAACTTTCCTTTGTTAAAGCTATCCACTTTGTGATATTTCTGTTAGAGCAGCGCTAGATAATTAAAACATCTCTCAACTCTGGTGAACTCTAAACTTTACTCCAGTACATTTTGGAACCTTCTGCTATGAACATTTGTGGGACACGAGAGAGAGATTCAGCCTAAAACTCTGCAGAATGGGATAGTCTAATATGAATTAATGTATGCTCCTGTTGATTAGGAAACTGGTGGTGTAGTGGTTAAGTGCTATAGTTGCTAACCAAAAGGTCAGCAGTTCAAATCCATCAGGTGCTGCTTGGAAACTCTGTGGGGGTAGTTCTGCTCTGTCCTGTAGGGTCTGTATGAGTCAGGATCAGTTAGAGTCCACCAGTTGAAATTATAGTGTAAACTCTGAAAGAAATGGCTTTTATTCATTCTTATGTTTGAAGAAAGCATATGGGATGGTAAGAATCGAAACAGAGACAAATTAGGAGGTTGCTTTAGTCATCTAGAACTGCTGTAACAGAAATAACCACAAATGGATGGCTTCAAACAGAAGTTTCTTTTTTCACGGTCTAATAAGCTAGAAGTCCAAATTCAGGGTGCCAGTTACAGGGCAAGGCTTTCTTTGTTAACTCTGGGGGAAGGTCCTTGTCATCAATCTTGCTGTGGTCTGGGAGCTTCTCTGTAACTAGGAACCTTGGGCAGGAAGAACCTTGGATGCAAAGGACATGCTGTGTTCCTGGTGCTACATTCTTGGTGCTGTGAGGTCCCCCTGTCTCCCTCCTTGCTTCTTTTATATCTCAAATGAGATTGGCTTAAGATGTTGCCAAACTGAAGTTTGTTCTGCCTGTCACTGTAGCCAAAAATTCAAAGACAGTGTGGGGTTCAAGGAATAATTTATTTGCAGATTTGCTAGCAATCTAGGAGATAGCCAAAAACTGTTCCCTTTGGGTTACATTTCTAGTGGTTTTTATAGCCAGAATTCAAAGGGGTAAGCGTTTGTCACAGAACAATAGTCAGGAGTCACAGGATTTCATTACATCATAAGGTTTCATTATGTCTTATCAAACAGTGTGAATTACCCAAAATTTCATTATCTCTTTCTGAGGTCTTACTCAGTTCTGTTTCCTGAGATATAGGGAGAGGCATGCAGACCTGCTAGTCCAGTCTAGGGTGGGTAGGTGAGGCAGAAGATGGAATGTAGCTTAATAACCTAGGTGACCTTTGTTAAGTTCTTAAATTTATCATCAAAGACACTATCTAATCGTGTAGATTTTATCAATATAACTGCCACTAATCTATCTCATTACATAATAATGATATGACACTCTTAAGGAAATCACATCAGATAACAAAATGGTAGACAGTGATACAACACTGGGAATCATGACCTGGCCAACTGGACAGATACTTTGGGGGAACACAGTTCAGTCCATAACGGGTTACTACAGTAATCAGAGGTAACTTGGACCAAACAGTGAAAGTTGTTTTGATTGGGAGTTGCTGATGAATTAAATGCATGTACATGGGGGAGAGGTGTAGAGTGAAAGAAAGAGGAGTCGAGCAGCACCACTAGATTTTTGAAATAAGCAACTAGGAAAATGGAAATGTCAGTGAGTGGAATGGAAGGCATATAGGAGTAAGTTTGAAGAGTGGGGTAGAGAATCAAAGGATTTCTTATGTATCACTAACTGTCCACATAGGTTATGAGGTAATTTAGGGCAGGTCATAGGATTTATACATTTCTTCCACCCTGAGTATTTTCTGGTACATGGATGAGGTAGCATTTGAGTCTTAAGACAAGGGTTGGGATCTTACAGGAGAGGATTGTTAGGCAAGGAGGTGTGCGTTCCATGCAGCAAGCCTACTTGAGCAGAGGCAGGAACATTTGGAGTGGGGGGTTGGGGGATGGGGGACAACTCTTCAGGGAGTAGTCTAGTTAGTTGAAGTGTAAGATGTGTAGAACAAAGTTGTGGGAGATAATACTGGAAAAATAGGTTTGTGCTGCAGCTCGTTTATGACAGGCTGTGAATGCTAAAATAAGGAGTTTGTACTTTATTTAGCAGGCTACAGGAAAAAAAATCTGGTGATTTTTTTACTTAGAAAGTGACACAGTAGAGTAGTGCTTGGGAAAATTAACTCAACAGTGTCACACAGAACTCATTTAACAGGGCAAAGCCCTATAAGGATGCTGTTGTAGTCCCAGGTAGAGACAGGGAGGGTCTCCATCAAAGTGAAATGAAGAGGAGATTGAAAAGGAAGGGATGAATATATGAGACATGGCTAAATTGGGAATGCCTCAACTTGATAATTAATGGTTGCTCGTGGAAATTGAGCAATGTAGTCAATCTCCGTTTTCAATACTTAAGAAGTTTTAGAATGAAATCACAACCTTCGGAGGGTTTGTTAAGTTCAGTGCTCCCTTTATAAACTTGTTTCACTCACAGAATTCCATGTGGCAGGGCAGAGCTTTGTAATGGAGGGAGGGATAGTGTAGTGTCAGGAATAGATGAATGACTCCTGAGAGTCCCAGGTACAGTGTCATCAACATGCCTGTATGAATATCTAAGTGAGCTACCTCATGGGAAGAGCATGGGTTTTGTAGTAAAACAGACCTGGATCGGAATATGGCTTGGTATTTACTGTCTGTGCAAGCTGGGGACTCAGTTTCCATATTGATAAAATAAGGTTGCTGACAGTATCAAATTTAAAAAGGTCAAAACATGTAAAACATCAACCACAGTGCTGTAGTAGCAATGACAGTGTCTGCTGTCTGGCTGAATTTGCTACATAGGATTTCTTCAGTCTCAGTTTTCTTCTTATTCTGTAATCTACCATTACCCCTCTTGCCTTTCTGAAGCAGTTAATTAGTTACAGGCCTGTTCATTCACTGTCAGCAAAGGACAGGGCAAGGGGTCAAGATGACTTTTAAAGGATCTTACTTTTGATAGGCAGCAGTGTCATACTGTTTTTATTGAGCTGTTAATCATTTGGGGGCTTTCTTCTAAATAGGGGAGCTGCAGGACAGTTTTATAGACAAGTGGAGAATGTTAAAAGGTGATGGAGCAGCAAGTTTGAGATGGGGAGAATGTCCAGAATTAGAAACATGTGGAAGGGCTACTTATTGCAAAAGCAACATCTAAGGTCTCATTTTTTTCTCTACTCGGGAATTTACCCCAGTTGGCTCCGTAACACTATAATTTAGTCTTCTGTGCGCATGTCAAGGTCTTTTGTCCCTCGGCGGACGCCGTTCACAGCCAGAGCTCTGTCTCTGCGGTCGCGGAGTTGAGCGGGTTCCGAATTCTTCCTTTCTTCCCACGCTAACCATGGCTAGCCGAGGGTCCCGACAGCGCTTGAAGGGAAGCGGGGGCAGCGGGGGGGACACGGCCGTCTCGACTGGCGACAAGCTGCGGGACCTGCTATGCAGCCGAGACGCAGACGCCACGGAGCACAGGACAGAGTACGTGTGCGGGCGAGGTGGGGGCGTGGCCGGGCGGCGCGGTTTGGGGCTGTGCCCCCGCTAAGGTCTCGGGGTCCCCGCGCCGCGTGTAGCTCGGCTAGGCCTCGCCGAAGGGAAGCCTCGGCTTCATCCTCAGTTAGGTGCTTCTGCTCTTTCTGAGCAGATCAACGTTCGTTCCTTGCCCCACCTTAGAGCCCTGCAACCTTAGGATCTCTTCTATTGTAGAGAAACCTCGGAGAGCCAGTCTGTGATGTTTCGGGCCCAGACTGGCTTCGTGGGGTTTGAGTTAGCAGGGCTTCGAGTTAGCAGGGCTTCTGTGGGGGCACATTGGCTAGAGCGGAGTGTATACCGTTTGACGCTGTTTCTCACTGCTTCATTCCTCTCAAAGTCTGGACCCTTTACTTTTCGATTAGGACACCCAACCCCCTGCACCTGCAGCCAGCTCCTTTCCAAGTCCTGGAGACTGCAGGTTGACGGGAAAGGAGCTGTCAACTTACGGAATTGGAGGTTATACTCGGCACATATTAGGCTTTTATGTTTGAATTTGAGGGCAGTGGTGGTTCAGTGGTGGAATTCTAGCCTTCCATGTGAGAGACTGCTTGGATTCCCAACTAATGCTGCCGCCACCCTTCTGTCCGTGGTGGTTTGCAGGTTGCTGTGACTTTGTTCAATGGAGCTTTCAGACTTAGTCAGAGTAGGAATCAAAGTCTGGCGATGTATTCCTCCCCCCCCCCAAAACTCAGTGAAACCGTATGTGAAAAACTCTGGATCCTAACTGCCCTTTACCGCTGCCTCTGCGTGGGGTTGCCATGACTGGGAGGTCGGACTCGAGGGCTGACAACAACATATATTTGAATAGGTGAGTGAAGAAAGTGGTGGAGAGTAATGACCTTGTTAAGAAAGAAAATTAGGGCTTTTTTCTTTTTTTCCTTTCAAGTAAGGGATTATTTGGCTTTGGGCAAATGAGTGTGATAGGTGCAACAAGCTAAAAGTGTATGCATTAATTTACATCTTAAAAGCAGGAGGCAGATAGGGTGATTAAATCTTAATTCAGTCTACTCAAAACAACTAACATTCAGCTTTTTTAGGAGAATAACATCATTTTTTTGATGTCCCTTGCCCATCTTCTCCCTTCTTGCTAGTTTTATTCCTGGTTAGCTAGTCCATCCTGACCTTTTTTGTTCATTTTTTGTTTCTTGCTTCTGAGCAGGCTGTCTGGGAACAAATCAGGACAAGTTTGGGCACCTGAAGGATCTACTGCCTTCAAGTGTCTGCTCTCGGCAAGGTTATGTGCTGCTCTCCTAAGCAACATCTCAGACTGTGATGAGACATTCAACTACTGGGAACCAGTAGGTGATTTCTTTAAGCTTTCCTTTCTTTGTCTTGATTTGGCTGCCTTGGACCTTGTTACCAATCAAAATACGTGTGTGACTGCTAGTAAAGTGACTTTATTTTCATGGTTATATTCTAAACTGGTATTTGCCTGCTTTTGAAGACTGTAGGTAGTTTGGCTGCTTTACGCAAATGTGTAATTTGTGGTTTTTTAAAAATGCATGCTTTTAAATCAAAATAATACTTGGAGATAGTTTGTAAGGTTAATGGCTATTACAGAACTGAACAGTAAGACAGAAGCTGTCTGCTCCACTTCTCATGTCCAGATCCCACTCCACAGAGGCAACCCTTTTCTTTGGCTCTTTATTCTGACATTTGCCTAACGAAATAATGTTGCTAAGTAAAATGCTTATAGTGGTATTTTTTCATGTATATATTTTAGATATTATTGGTTGACTTTCTTCTATAGAAAATTCAGAAGTAAACTTTTCTAGTCATATTTTATGTTTAAAAAATAACAAAGAATGCCTAGTGTAGTTGGTCTAAAAACTATAATATTTAGAGTCTCTTTATTTTGGCTAATGACTCTTTAAATAAAACTAAGTAAAGGGTGAGAGTCACCTTTTGTTGTTGACCAGACAATGCTTGTGTAGAATTTATAGTGTCCTAATAGTTTTCAATACTGTATTGGGTAATTTTGATTCTTTTCTTATCCCCTAGCTGCAGATCTAGCTGAGCGTTTCAGCATTTTTGTGCATCTTTGTCTCTGTAATATTTCTCTTTAGGAATATTCTGTTTAGAAATATTCTTTACGTGCTTCCTCCTAGTGAGGATTTTTGGTCAATATAACCTTGAATCCATCTTTTTTGCACTTTAGACACACTACCTCATCTATGGCAAAGGATTCCAGACCTGGGAATATTCCCCAGTTTATGCCATTCGCTCCTATGCTTACCTGTTGCTTCATGCCTGGCCAGCTGCATTTCATGCAAGAATTCTACAAACTAATAAGGTAAGGGCGGGCCAACATGGAAGCAACCACAGCTGGTCAGGAGGTGAGTCTTTGGAACAGTTTTCCGAATAGGACAAACTACACCGGTAGTTAGGAGAGCCCTTTTTTGAAGTAGTGATTCATTGATTCATTACTCAGTATTGTAGGCAGCTAGTGCTGCTCTAACAGATGTATGAAAAAGTGGATGACTTTAACAAAGGAGAGTTTGTTCCTACACAGTCTGGTAGGCTACAAAGTCAGGGATGCCCGCTGCAGGGGAAAGCTTTCCCCCTTGTCGGCTCTGGAGGAAAGTCCTTGTGTTGCATCAGGGAGCATCTTGGTGCAGGTACCTCAGGTCTGAAGAATATACTATTCTCCTGTTGCTGTTTTCTTGATGGTGTAAGGTTCCCAATTTTCTGCTTGCTTCTCTTTCATTTTATCTTTTGTAGGCTGAAAGGATAAAGGGTAGTACAAGCCACACTCCAGGGAAACTCCCTTTACAGTAGAGTAGGCAGGTGATCCTTTGAAGGGATTTAGAGTCCCAGTATAGGAAAATCACAAAATGGAGGACAGTAATAAAATATTGGGAATCATGGCCCGGCCACATGGCTACATATATTATTGTGCGGACACAATTCAGTCCATGACACTCAACAAGTATTAATGGGGCAACTTTTATTTTATCCCACTCTGTTAAGCACTGTAGATATGTAACATTTGCTAAATGTCTACCTTCGTGCAACTTAAGTTTAACGAGGGAAATGAACACTGAACAAGTACATATAAATGTGGTGGGTCTTACTGAAGAAAAACACTCTGTGCATTGGGGTGGCATATTAGGAAGATCTAATTTAACAGAATGCTGAAAGACAGTAGGAGTTAATTAGGACATAACCTGGTTAAGAAACCTGACGGTGTAGTGGTTAAGAAACCTGACGGTGTAGTGGTTAAGAATCCTGACAGTGTAGTGGTTAAGAAACCTGACGGTGTAGTGGTTAAGAGCTGTGGCTGCTAAATAAAAGGTTGGCAGTTAAAATCCAACCAGGTGCTCCTTGTAAACCCTTGGGGCAGTGTGTCCTATAGGTTACTGTGAGTTGGAATTGACTCAGTGGCAACAGAATTTTTAACCTGATTAGTTTTCAGAAGTTTGACTTTGATTTTTCTTGATGGGGATTTCTTTGGCTTTGTCAGGTTGGGAGTTTGCTTGCCTTCTTGTATAGGTAAGCTTATGTCTTTTCCCAGATTTGGGAAGTTTTCAGTCATTGTTTTTCTGGTACTTTTTAAGCCCTTCCCTCTCTCTTTCTGGGACTCTGATAACACAAATTCTAGATCTTTTCTCATAGTCCTGTAGACCCCTGAGGTGCTGTTTTTTTTTTTCTAGTCTGTTTTCTCACTTCTTGTTGAGACAGTAATTTCTGTTGCTCTGTGTTCCAGTTCACTAGTTGTTTTGCTCTGTCTACTAGATTAAGCTGTTGAGCCCATCCAGTGAATTTTTTATTTGGTTATTGTATTTTTTCCAGTTCTGAAATTTCCATCTGGTTCTTTATATCTTTTGGTATTTTTTTCTGAGACTTCTGTTTCTTTACTAAGACTTTGTATTTTTTATTTGTGTCAAGCATGTTCCTAATTTCCCAATGAAATATTTTAAGTTGACTGCTTTAAAATTTTGCCGGCTAATTCTAACATCTCAGTGTTGGGCACCTATTGATTGTTTTCCTTCTTTTAGTTTTAGATCTTTCTGGATTTTGGTATGAGTCACTTTCAGTTGAAACCTGCACATTTTGCTAATTATGCTACGGGACTCTAGATCTTGTTTATGGGCCAGGCACACTTCTTTTGTATTTCTATGCTTCTTTGGATTTGATCTTTTCTTAAATCAGGTGGAGCGGGGCAGCGACTTGTTACTGCCAGATGGGAGTAAGAGTCTGAGTTCCCCACTAGTCCTGTTGACACCCAAAGGGGCATGACTCCTTATTGCTTCTGGATTAGGACAGGAGTTCCAGACTTCCCCCTGAGCAGGTCTCCATTGACACCATGGAATGGAGTGTTGCCTTTCTTCCACTGGGAAATGGTAAAAGTCCTGACAATGCTGGGTCTCCTCTGATACTCTCCCAGTGGGGAGGGACAGGGATAGCTCATTACTGCTAGGTAGAGGGTTAGGAGTCCAGGCTTTCCTTGTGGTGTACACTGACACTGTGATTGGAGGGAAGCTTACTCCCATCAGGAGAGGATGAAAGGCCTGGCTGGCTGCTAGAACTTTGCTGCGTGCATGAGAGTGGAGCCATTTTTTTTTCTGTAGCATTTGGCTGAAGTAGAGCAATTATTGTCTAAAAGTTTCCTCTCTCTCTAAGCTGCCACTTTCCTGATTCTTTGACTAGAAGAGAGCAGACCTTTGTGGGGGCTTTTGTTGTCAGTGCCTGTTGGTGTTTTCAGGTTATCAGCTTCTGTAGCTTCAAGTCTAGAATATAAAGGGCCAAAAAAAAAAAACCAAATGATAACCCCGGGACATTGCTACTGTCCCTGAAGTCCTTCACCAATCTGCCTCGTCTCTGCCTTTAACAGTCTTCTTAGGTTTGACTTACATATAATGTTCAGAGTTTTTACTTACACACAGTGACAGAAATAGGATAATGTATGGCTGGTGCATACTGCTTAGAAGCAGAAATCTCAGATGAGAGAACTGAAGGGTAATTATTAGTTGTGTAGGTAAAAGAAAGGATGAAGGTAAGGGAGGAAATTGGGAGTAGCCTTCTGGTCTCTTCTGTTCCTAAATACAATTGTAACCTTATATTGTTATTTAACTTGCATTAATTTTTAATGTTCTAAGCTTGTATTTTTAGTTTCCCCAATTAGCTGAGGAATCTTTAGGGGTAGACTCCTTGAGCAAAATTTGTCTGTATTTCTAACAGCATCTACCATGGTACTCAGTATATATTAAGTTTCCAATATATTCTCAGTGAATGACTAAATCTCAGTGCTTACTGGATTACTTTATTAAAATAATTTTGGAATTTATTAGTTATAGTGATGAAAATGGGAAGCGTTTCTGAGGTATATACCTGTGTAGTGATCATGTTATATATTTCAGTAGAGTTTATATTCTGAGGAACTCGGTGTTCTTCATTACATAATGTAGAGTAAAAGCTATTTAATATAAGCCTACATTATTTTGAGTTTTTCTTAAGTTAGTATTTTTAGCTATAAAATTAACAAAAGCATATTACAGAATTTTGAAAGATAGAAGGAAAAAATACTTAACCTAAATGCTATTAGCCTGATACTGCTACTTTTACCACTTTGTTACATGTCTTTCCAGGCTTTTCATGATGTGGGTACAGTTTCCATAGCTGTAACTCTGGTATTTAAATAATATTGTATTATGCATTTTCATTTAATGTTTTGTAGTAATCAGTACCTGATATGTTGTGGTGGTTTCAGAAATGCTTGTTGAATAAATGAGCATTACATTGTAAGGGCTTTTCCATTGCCTTTAAAATCATAAAATTTAATATCTGTGTAATATTCCATAAAAGAAATGTAGCATAATTTACTTAATTTCCTTACATTGCACATTTTAATGTCATTAACAGCAAATGAGAATGGTTTCATTTTTAAAAGTTTTGTAACTTGTATCTGCAACTTTTATTTTGTTATTCTGGGTTTCTTTCAGATTCTTGTCTTTTACTTTTTGAGATGCCTCCTGGCTTTTGTGAGCTGTATTTGTGAACTTTACTTTTATAAGTGAGTATAAAACCTTTGCTTATGAAAGTGCTCTGTGAAAGCCTAGTAAAACATAGGTTATCTCTGATAGTTTAGGCAATGATTAAAAATAGAACTATTTTCCTTCTAGCTCCTAATATTATAGTTGAAGTACAACTTCTTGTTTGAAACCAATGGAGGAAATATTTTTAATTATCACTTGCTTTCGTAACACTTGTATGTACTTGATCCTTGTACTGTTAAGTTAAAAATTCTGTTTATACATATCTCACTGGTTACTGGTAGTATTTAGTAAAAGAACGTTATTTTTGGCCCTAAGATACAGCATCGTGATTTATCTCTTCCTTTAGAGCTTAAATGGTAGGAAACTTCCCAGTGTGGGCTTCACTACTCTTACCGGCATCCAGTATAGTGTCTTCCACAAAGCAGTTATTGATTGATTGAATATTAGCGGCAGTATGGCACATTCAAATGTTCTAGTAATAAAAAATAGCCACCTATTTTACATTTTATTTTGATAATGATTTAAAAGGCACTTAAATCTTATGAGCATTATTACAATCTTCCCAAAGGCAGCACAAAAATGTCACTTATGTTTCTATATAACATTCTGAAAAGAAAATTCCACTTATAATAAAAGAATAAAATACCCAGAATAAATTTAACCAGGAAGGTGAAAAACTAGTATGCCGAAAACTGTAAAACATGATTAAAAGAAATTAAAGATGATCTAAATAAATGGGAGAATATTCATGTTCATGATTGGAAGATTTACTATTGTTAAGATGTCGGTTATTATCCAAAGCACACTATAGATTCAAAGCAATGTCATAAAAATTCCAATGACCTCCTTTACATAAATGGAAAAGATTATCTTTGAATTCATATGGAAATGCAAGGGCTCTTGAATATCCAAATCAGTCTTGCAAATGAAGAACAACAAAGGAGGGCTCACATGTCCTGATTTCAAAACATACTGTAAGCCTACAGTAGTCAGAACAGTTTGGTAGTGGCGTACTGATAGACAAATAGACAAATGGAATAGGATTGAGAGTCCAGAAATAAACCCTTACAGCTGTGGTGTGATGGTTAAGGTTATGTGTCAACTTGTCTAGGCCGTGATTCTCAGTGGTTTGGCAGATAGGTACTATCTTCCTCCATTTTGTGATTTGGTATGAATAGCCAGTCAGATGAAAGGGAAATTTCCTTAAGAATATGGCCTGCATCCAATCTATATGGATGTTGTGGCGAAGCTTGTTCCCTCTAGATCTTGTATCAGACTTGTTATCCTCTGACTGCTGGTTCTTGGAACGTGAGCAAACAGCCTGCTGCCTAATCTGCAGGTTTTGGGATTTATCAGGTATTACAGCCGTGTGAGCCAACAACCTGTATGAGACCTGCCAATTTTGAGTCCATGAACCCCTGCTGTTAACATGAGTCAGGAAGAGCCTTTGCCTGATGCCTGACCCACAGATTTGGAACTTGCCAGCTTCCACAACTGTGCGGGCCATTTTCATAAAATCTCTATAATTAAATATATACATATACACTTCACTGTCTTTGCTTTTCCAGAGAACCTGGCCTCAGACATTTGGTATCAAGAGTGGTTCTAGAGGAACAAAAGTATAATTTGTTCTTAAGCCTGTCTAGTCTTAAAGTCTCTGATGACTCTGCCTATAGTGGTAAACCAAGCACTGCTAATCCATCGCAGAAGGAAGCAATAGAAATTCTCATCACTGAATCAAATATCTGTGAAAGACAAGGCTCTGGGTGATTATATAATTGGTATTTTATATGATTATGTCAGAAGGAGAAGTATAAGGGAGCTAGTCAGTTGAACTTTCTTTCGCTAGGCATGGTGGTAAAAGAAAGGTATGAGCTCAAAGCTTCAGAGGTACCGCCCAAGTGCCGTATGTAAAATCTGAAAGATGCCACTTGTGCCCTGAAAGAAAGCCTTATTTCTTGTAGTAACAGAGCTTATATTGCCAAAAACCAAACCCAGTGTTGTATCATGTTATTAGTAACACCACCTGAATTCCTAACCTGAAATGGTATCTGAAGTTAAAAATACAAGGGCATTGATTGGGAAGAAGTGGTATCATGAAACTTGGGATGGGGACATATAGGTAGACAATCAGGAAGCTGGATAGTGAGCCCCTTCAGTCTATTTAGTCTTGGGATGGGGAAATATAGGTAGACAATCAGGAAGATGGATAGTGAGCCTTTTCAGTCTATTTAGTCACTTCTGTCGATAGAACCAATTCTCTTTCACCTGAAGACATTGCTCCGTCCTTGTCTGTTGAGCCACTGTTCTCAGTGATACCATTGTTCCTCCCACCCTCATCTGATGAAACTAACCCAGCTGTGTGAAGAGTCTTTGAAATATCATCTAGGGTATTGTTTGTGGCATCACCTGTAGCAGAAACCTTACCAGATACTGCTGAATGTGTCCAAGACCCAATCCCATCACCCATTTTTGTACCTAGATGTATAACTAGACTTAAATCCATGTGACTCCCCCAAATTGAAGTACATAGTGACCCAGGAGGAGGTATGCTACATTCCAAAAGGACTGTGTGATTTTTCTAGTATGTACAAACAGAAACCTGGAGAACAAATGTGGAAATGGCTGTTAAGGGTGCGGGATAATGGTGGAAGGAACAATTGGATCAGTCTGAGTTTATTGATACGGGCTTACTAAGTACAAATTCTTCATTCAGTGTTTCAGCTCAACAGGTTAGGAAAGAATCTAATAATTTATTTGGTTGGCTCACTGAAGCGTGGACTAAGTGGTAGCCTATACTAAATCAAGTTGAAATGCCAGGCCTACCTTGGTATATTGAGAAGAAGGTATCCAAAGGCTTAGGTAAATTGATGTGTTACAGTAGATTTATGAGATTAGATCCACAGGCTCACACATGGAGTGCCCGGAGGATGTACCTTTTGTCACAATGGTTAGGAACAAATTGGTGAAGGAAGCCCCAGCGTCCTGCTTGTATATTAAATTGTATCCCTCCAAAATGTGTCAAGTTGGCTAGGTCATGATTCACAGTATTGTGTAATTATCTGCCGTTTTGTGTCTGATACAGTATTCATTTGTGTTATGGATCTGACCTCTATGATGTTAATAAGACAGCATTAGAGGCAGCTAGGTAAATTAAAACAGAACCCCGCCTACAACATTAAGTTATGTCTGAAATCAGTCTCTTTAGATACGCAAAAGAGAAAAATGAGTAGAAAGACAGAGGAACTCAGACCACCAAAAAACAATAGCCAGGAGAATAGCTTGTCCTTTAGACACATGGTGCCTGCACTGAGAAGCTTCTTGATCAGGGAAGATTGATGACAAGGACTGTACCTCCAGAGCCAACAGAGAAAGTCTTCCCCTGGAGCTGGCACTCTGAATTTGGGCTTGTAGCTTCCCCAGCTATAGAGAATAAATTTCTCATTGTTAAAATCACCCACTTGTGGTTTTTCTGTTATAGCAGCACTAGATATCCAAGACAATACTTGACGACAGTTGTGTTTGCCATTTTATATAGATCAGATTTGATAGTGGGAGATGCCCTAAGTGAATTAAGACACCTAACTACAGTGGGGCTGATTGGACTCCAGGTGGTAAGGGGCCACAGGACAGCACTTAATCAGCTAAGATAAGGTAGGTGTGATTACTGTAATGGACAGTGGAGAGTCAAGGTTGTAATCAGAATAGTCTGGCTTGTATGGACTTACGGCCTTGGCAGCTTAGTCATTGTGATAGCTAAGATTGTTTATCAGCTTGGCTAGGCCATGATTCTGAGTGGTTTGGCAATCATACGATGTGATCATCCCCATAATGGGATCTTCTGTGAGTAGCAAATCCGTTGAAAGGAAATTTTCTTGGGCATGTGGCCTAAATTAAATATAAGTGGGCATTCTGGCAAGGCTTATCCCTTTTGCTCACTCTGAATCCTGCAGTTGCCTCCTATTTGTCTGAAGTGTATTTGTATGTATGTAATTATATAGAGAGATTTGTTTCAAGAAAATGGCTTGCATAGTTGTAGAGGCTGACGAGGTCCCAATTCTTGGGACGAGCTAGCAGATTACCATGATCTTGCTTGCTGTTCTTAGGATTTATCAAGCTTCACAGCCTGTGAACAAAAGCCCTGCTCTCTGACATGGCAGTCTTAGGGTTGCTAGCCCCTGTGGCCCAACTCGATGGCAGTGTTTTGGGGTTTTGGGTGGTTGGGTGAGTGACTTGGGATATTTCAGTGGGTATGACTGCGTGAGAAATTTTCTTGATGTAGATCCCCCTCTCTATATATTTATCTGCTTTACTAGTTTTTTCTCTTCAGAAAACCAAGCCTGAGACAATCATGGTGCCCATAGAATAGATGGGAAATGTGCTAAATACTTTCTTGATCTGTACAAACAGAAGAATTTTAGGCCAAGTGAACGGCAGTCCAATTCAAATCACCAGAATAGAGATTAATTAATTAATTCCTAATTAATTAATTAATTCCTACACTTGAGTCAGTTTACAGACCCACAACCCCTTGAATAAAGGGGAGATAAAGTCCCCTTGAGGAAGGACCCCACTGCATTTTCAAATGTTTATACTGTTTGTCTTTGAGCCTTCCTCAAAGGAATCTGTGGCCTTTTAGGAGAGTGACTCTTCATTGGAGAAAGGATATAATTATACTTTTCTGGGGTTACTTGACACTGGCTCTGAACTGACACTAATTCCAGGTGACCTAAAATGTCACCGTGGCCCATCAGTCAGAGTAGGAGCTACGGAGGTCAGGTTATTAATGGATTCTTATCTCAGGTCCATCTCATGGTTGGTTCTTGAGAAGTCCTATAGTGATTTCTCCGGTTCCAGAATGCTGAACTTGAATAGACATACTCAGCAACTGACAGAAGGCCACTCTGGATCCCCAACAAGTGGAGTAAAGGCTGCTATGGTAGCAAAACCCAAGTAAAAGCCATCAGAACTGTCCCTAACTAGGAAAACAGTAAGCCAAGAGCAATGCCATATTTTTGGAGGGATTGCAGAGATTACTGCCACCATCAAGAACTTGAAGAATGCTAGAGTGATGATTACCCTTACATCCTCATACAACTCGCCTATTTGGCATGTGCAAAAATGAGGTAGATATTGGAGAATGGCAGTGGATTATGAAAAACTTAACCAGATGGTAACTGTAACTGCAGCTACTGTTCCAGATGTGGTTTTATAGCTTGAGTAAATTAATGCATCTCCTCTTACTTGGTATGTAGCTACTGATATAGCCTGTGTGTTTTTCTTGATTCTGGTTTTGAAGACTCATCAGAAAGTTTACTTTCAGCCAGGAAAGCCAGCAGTACACCTTTCCTGACATATCTCAACTCTGTGTCATGATTTAGTCCACCTGAAACTTGATTGCCTTCCTTTTGCACAAGACATCACAGTGGTCCATTATGTTGATGACATTATGCTAATTGGACCTAGTAAGGAAGAAGTGTCAAGGACTGTAGACATAATGGTAAGATATTTGCATTCTAGAGGGTGGGAAATTAATTGGATAAAAAATCATGCACCTTGTACCACAGTGAAATTTCTGGCATTTCAGTGGTGTGGGGCATATTGAGAAATTCCTTCTAAAGTGAAGGATGAGATGTTGCATCTTGCCCCTCCTGCAGCTATAAAGGAGGCACAACACTTGGTGCATGTCTTTGGACTTAGAGGCAACATATCCTTCATTTGGATTTGCTACTCTGGCCTGTTTATTAAGTAACTTTAAAAGCTCATAGTTTTGAGTGAGGACAAGAATGAGAGAAGGCTCTACAACAGGTTCAGGCTGTTTTGCAAGCCACTCTGCCAGTTGGGCTACATGATACGGCTGATCTCATGGTTCTTGAAGTATCAATGGCAGATAGAGATGCTGTTTGGGTTCTCTGGCAGGCCGTTGTTGGGGAAGCACATCACAGACCCTTAGGATTTTGCAGGAAAGCCCTGCCATCATCTGCAGGTAACTGCTCTCCTTTTGAGAAATAGCTTTTGCCTTGTTATTGGACCTTAGTAGAGACCGAACGTTTAAACATGGATCAAGAATGCTCCACTGATCTCACCCTTTCAGGGGAATAAAGAAAACTTAAAATACAAGGAAAGAATTAGTCCATAAGACTAGTGAGCTGTGTCTACAGTGGCTTCCACTAGACTAAGTCCAGTATAACTAGGTGGTGCCCAGCTGTCACCATGTGACTTGAGCTTCCCATCATGAACTAGGTGGTATCTGACCCACAGAATCATAAAGTCACACATGCATAGCAGCACTTCTCATTGAGTAGAAGTGGTAGGTATGAGATTGGACTTGAGCAGGACTTGAAGCCATAAGTAAAATACATGAAGAAGTGTCCAAAATAACGATGTAACCCACTCCTGTCATATTACTTTCCGTCTTCCATTCTGTACTTTTGGCCATCTGGGGTGTTCTTTATGATCAGTTGACTGGGGAAGATAAAATGCATGACTGGTTTACAGATGGTTCTGCATGATATGCAGGCACCACATCAAAGTAGACAGCAGCAGCACTGCAGCCCCTTTCTGTTAACTCCCTGAAGGCCAGTTGTGAAGGGAGGGCCTCCTAGTGGGCAGAATTTCAAGAAGTGTACCTAGTGATTAATTTTGTTAAAGAAGAGGGGTGGCCAGATGTGCGGTTGTGTTGATTCATAAGTTGTAGCCAGTAGTTTCACAGATGGTCAGGGACTTAGAAGGAACATGATTGGAAGTTGGTGACAGGGAGTTATGAGAAAGAGGCATGTGTCTAAACCTCTCTAAATTGTATAAAGAAGTGAAGATATTTGTGTTTCATGAGAATGCTTGCCAAAGGGTGACCTTGGCAGAGGAAGATTTTAACTAGCAAATGGATTACATGGATACCAGTCAGCCTCCTTCCTCAGTCACTCCTGTCGTTGCTCAGTAGACTTGTGAACAGAGTGGCCGTGCAGGGATGGAGGTTATGCATGGGCTTATCAACACAGTCTTCTAGCCTACAAGGCAGACTTGGCTAGAGCCACTTCTGAGTGTTCTGTTTTCCAGCAGCAGAGACTTAAAATGGAGTCTCCAATATGACACCATTTCTAGGGACAATTGACCAGCAACCTGGTGGCAGATTGATTACACTGGACTACTTCTGTCATGGAAAGGGCAGAGTTTTTTGTGATAGACACTCTAGAAATGGATTTAACTTTCCCTGCTTGCAATGTTTTTGCCGAAATTACCATCCATAGACTCACAGAGTCTTATCCACTGGGTAGGTATCCCACAACAGCATTGCCTCGGATCAAGGAACTCATTTCACAGCACATGAAGTATAGCAATGGGCCTATGCTCATGGAATTCACTGATTCTCCCATATTCTCCATCATCCTGAATCAGCTTGCTTGACAGAAGATGGAATGGCCTTCTAAAGACACAATTATAGCACCAGGTGGTAGTACCTAGGATTCATGGGTCCAGGAGTCTGTGGGTGGGAATGGTAGTGTCTCCAGTCACTGTTAGCCCTAGTGACTCTCTCACAACAGGAACAACATTTTGTTCCTGTCCTTGCATCCCTGTGCTTTGTGAGTCCAGAGGTCTTTGCTCCTGAGGGAGGAATGCTCCTGATAGGAGATAGAACATTGATTCCATTGAACTGTAAGTTAAAGATGCTACCTGGGAATAGGGTTGGAAAAACACTAAAGAAGCAATATGTAAGTGATAGCTTTGGTGAAGAGTAAGACAGTACACAATACTGAGGAAGCCAGCACAATTTGTACAAGGCAAGGTCATGGAAACACCATAAACAACATGTAAACTTGAACTGAGGGCTGTGGGGGCCATGGTCTTGGGAAACATTTAGCTAGTTGGCTTAATATAGTTTATAAAAAAAAAATACATGTTATGCATTTTACTTTGGAGGGTAGTGTCTGGAGTCCTAAAAGCCTCTGAGCTCTGAGCGGCCATCTAGGGTTCTCCATGCTCTCACCCCATCACAAGCAAGGAAGAATAAAGAAAACTAAAGATAAAACGGAAAGGTTAGTCCAGAGGACTAATGGATCACGTCTATAGTGGTCTCCACCAGACTGAGTCCAGTACAACTAGATGGTGTCTGGCTACCACCACTGACTTCTGTGACAGGAATCACAACAGAGGATCCTAGACAGGGATGGAGAAAAATGTTGAACAAAATTCTAACTCAGAAAGACAGACCAGGCTTGTTGGGCTAACAGTGATTGAAGAAACCCTGCAAATAGGGCCCCAGACACCCCTTCAGCTTAATAATGAAGTCATTCCTGAAGTCTGCCCTTCACCCACAGATTAGATAGATGCATTAAACAAGACTAAAGGGCACACCAGCCCAGGGCCAAGGACTAGAAGATAGGAGGGCTTGTAATAGGGAACCCAAGGTTGAGAAGGGACAGTATTGACATGTTGTGGAGTTAACGAATGTCAGAGAACAATATGTGTACTAATATTTGTTTTGTGATCCTTCATCTAAAATACAAACAACATGCAAAACAACAAATGCTGGAGAGGCTGTGGGGAGATTGGAACTCTCCTACACTGTCGGTGGGATTGCAAAATGGTGCAGCCTCTTTGGAAAGCAATCTGGCACTCTCTTAAAAAAATGGATATAGATATACCATTTGACCCAGTAATTCCACTACTTGGAATATATCCTACAGAATCAAAGCCATTCACACCAACTGATACATCCACACAAATATTCATCACAGCACAGTCCACAATAGCAAAAAGATAGAATCAACCCAGATGCCCAACAACTGAGGAATGGATAGGTAAACTAGGGTATATATACTCAGTGGAACACTATGCAATGATAAAGAACAACGATGATTGCAGAAAACATGTCTTAACCTACTAGAGGACATTATGCTGAGTGAAAGTAGTCAGCGACAAAAGGACAAATATTGCATGAGACCCCTACAATAAGAACTTAAAAACAGACTCATGCATAGAAGAAAAGACTCTGAAGGCTGCAAGGGTGGGGAGGAAGGGAGGGTGAGGGAGTAGGGTTTAGATTAGATAGTTGATAGAAATTCGGTTGGGTGAAATCGGTGACAGCACACATTAGAAAGAAGATCAGTGATAACTGGTCTTCAACACAATTTGAGTACACCTCCCATTTTAACCCAATATTGCAAGGACAGAGTAGCTGGGGTTGGGGGCCGGGGACCATGCTCTCAGGTGAAATTGAGGCTAATTGGCACAGCTAGTGTTTTGCTAATGAGGACTCTCTGCACCCCTGATCGGTAAGTGGCGTCTGAGGTCTTAAAAGCTGCCAAGCTGCCATCTGAGGGTACAGCAAATGGTCCCAACTCATAAGAAATGGATGGTCATCGAGGACAAGGACGACAAAGAGAACACAGAAGGCAGAGGGACCCACGTGAGTGGGTCTCTACGTTGACTTGTGACCAGAAGAACCAGATGGTGCCCGGCCACCACCAGTGATAGCTATAATGGAGCTCACAAAGTGGAGTCTCACTGCCAACAAAAGAATAAGTAGGGGTGTACTGTGAGATCTTCAATAGAAGACCATAATTGATGGTCCAGGTGTTTTGGAGTTCCCCTGGGAGCATGGCCCCTGGCCCTGATGCTGCCGTGGTCCATAAATCATAATGAAGGTCAACTTTTCCAGCAGCCATGAATTGGACTTGGCAACATACAGCGACCATATTTTGTGGGAATTTTATGGTTCTATGCATCTATAGGATGTCATCCTGCTGACCCCTTGCTGGAGCAAGGGGAGTGGGTGGGGAGGATAGGACATGTATGGAGCAGAGAGGAGGGGTGTGCTGTCACCGGGCAGGGAGAGCAGTGGGAGCTGTGTATAGGTGAGCGTGCAGATTTATATGGGAATATACATTTTCATTCTATCATAATAATAAAAAAATAGGGGGAAAAAATACAACCAACAACAACAAAATGCTACTCATCTACCCTGAGCTCCTTGTGCCTCTGAATCAGCCGACAAAGATCAAAGTTACTATACTGATTGGTGTGATTGATCATAATTACCAAGGGGAAGTTGGATCGATATTACATGATGGAGATAAAAATGTGTATCTGGAATATGCAAGATCCCTTAAGACATCTGTCAGTACTATTGTGTGTTGTGATTAAAGTCAGTGGAAGACTACAGTAACCAATTTCTACATAACTGCTAATGGCCCAGACCCTTCAGGAATGAAAGTTTGGGTTACCCCACAAGGGAAGGAACCATGACCTGCTGCGGTACTTGCTCAAGGTAAAGAGAATACAGAATGGGTTGTGGAAAAAGGTAGTTATAAATAGCAGTTACAAGCTTGTGACCACTTGCAGAAATGAGGAAGACTCACATGTCATGATTTTAAAACATATTTTACAATCACAATAATCAAAACAGCCTGGTAGTAGTATAATAATAAACATGCAGGCCAGTGGAATGGAATTGAGAGTCCAGAAATAAACCCATGTATCAACTGATTTTTGACAAGGTGCTAAGGCCATTTGGTTAAGAAAGGAAGGTCTCATCAATAACGGTGAAAATTGGATTTTACGTGAACAAAAATGAAACAGGATCCATGCCTCACACAATGTATAAAAATGAATTGCGAAGGCAGTGAGGACCTGTATGTGCAAACTAAAACTATACAATTCTTAGAAAAAAAGGCCAAGGCCATGCTCTCTGGGCTTGGCTTTTAACAATGGATTATCTAAAATAACAAAAGGACAAACAGTAAAAGATAAAGTAATTGGGACATCATAAAAATTAAAAACTCTCATTTATAAAAAGGCTACCAAAAAAGTGGAAAGAAAAGCTACTGACTGGGAGAATACTTTTGGAAACCATATACCCATTAAGAATCTAATAACCAATGTATATGTAAAACCTAAACAACAAGAAAAAGATGAATAGCATAGTCTAAAATGGGCAAAGAACTTGAATAGACATTTCACCAAAGAGAACATTCATATGGTCACCAAAAATGTGAAAAGGTGCTCAACGTCATTAGCCATAAGAAAAATGCAAATCAAAACCACAATTAGATACCATTCCATTCCACTACGGTGACTAAGATCAAACAGAGAAAACAGAAAATAACAAATGTTGGTGAGGATGTAGGGAAACTGGAACTCTTAACCTGTTCTTGGTGGGAATGCAAAATGTTACAGCTGTTGTGGAAAACTGGCAAAACTAAAAATTGAACTGTCCTATGACCCAGCAATTCCACTCCTGGGTGTATAGCCAAAAGACTTAACAGTAGAGACTCAGAGGCTTGTACACCAGTGTGCACTGCAGCACTGTTTGCAGTAGCCAAAGGTGAAAACAACCTGTATGCCTATCGTCAGATGAATAAACAAAATGTGGTACATCCATACAATGAAATACTACTCAGCCAGTAGGAAAAAAGTAGTCTTAATATATGCAGCAGTATAGATGGAGCTTGAAGACATGCTGAGTGAAAGAAGTCAGTCACAAAAGGGCAAATAATGTTTTTTTATAAAAAGACAAGAAAAGGCAAATGCGTAGGCACCAAAGTTTATTAGTGGTTGCCAGGGATGACAAGGAGACGAAAGGTGGATGTTAATGGTCGTGGAAAAATTGTATTGATAAAAGATAGATTTACATAGCTGATTATTGCATTTGCTGTCAATAAGTTGTACCTACAAAAAGTTGACAAAAATTGTGTGATGGATATATTTAAAATAATAACAGAGTAGCTGCTGAGGCTGCTTATGTACAACTAAACGCCTCATGGAATTTGATTCCTTGGTTTGGAGGTTTAGAGTTGTGCTTTCATGGGATATCCCAGTTAACTAGGCTGATAACTTGTTTAGTGCTTCTATTTTGTCTCAGTTCTTTGCATGTATCTGGAGTCTTAAAAGCTTGCTAGTGGCCAGCCAGGACACAGCAGTTGGTCTGTGTTTGCATGGAGCAACAAAGGAAGGAGGAGAATCAGGAACAGAAGAAGAAAGTGGAATGTGTGGCTTACTGTTTCCATGAACAACTGCCTCCTTTGCCATGGGACCAGAACTGGGTGGTGCCGGGCTACTGTTACTGAACGTTTTGTTTAAAGATTCTGTAGAAGAATACTGATAAAAAGGAGGGAAATTCAGAACAGAATTTCTGATTTTCATGGGCTACAGACTTCCTAGATTCATTAAGGTTGGAGAAAACTTTAAAACAGTTGCTATAAGATAATCTTTAAACCTTATACCAGAAATATCCTCTGAAGTCTTCTTAAAACCAAACAATAGTTTAGCTTAACTAGTAAGAAGGGTCTGCCTTGAGCATTATGCTCTTTTTTTTTTTATTGTTCCATCTTGTGTTTATTTGACTGTTAAGATATTATGACCTTGGTGTTTATACTTTTTTCTCATTGCCTTTTTTTTAATTATGACTGAGTGAAAATGTACATTCCCATATAAATTTACATGCCCACCTATATGCAGCTTCCACTACTCTCCCTGCCCGAGCTTTATGCTCCTGTAGGAACTATCTATATGAGAGCACATTGACAGCATCAACTTGGAAGATAAGAACCTTAGGGTCCAGTAAGTTAATGAGGGAAGAACAACTCAGAAAAGGAGGGTGAGAATGGTTGTACAACTCGAAGAATATAGTCAGTGTCAATGAATTGTACGCATAGATGCTGTTGAATTGGTGTATTTTTGCTGTGTATATTCTCAGAAATAACAAAAATTTTTTAACTTTATTGTAAATTATTTAAATATGAATATGAAATAACTATGTAATATTTGTTAGAAAATAAAAGAAGGAATTGGAAACATGATCTAGAAATAAGATGCCTCAGAAATGACCAATTTTGGAAAAGAACTAACCTTCTAGAAATGAAAAAATAATTAAAACTCAGTAGATGTAGTAGATAGCTTAAAACAACAGATAGACATCGATAACAAATAAATTAATAAACTGGAAGTCTGATATGAAAAAGTTACTTAAGATGCAGTATAGAAATACAAAAAAAAGAAAAGGAAGTATAGAAGAAGTTCAGAAATGTGGAAGATAGAGTTGAAAGTTTGATTATACATAGATTCTAGAAGGGGATGACAGTGAGAATAAGAAACAACAATATTCAGGGAATTATTCTGAGAATTCTCCAGAATCAGTCAAAGAAAGGTGCTGATCCACATAGGCAGGAAGCCCAGGTTTCATAAAAGAAATTGGTGACAGCTATAAAGAACAAGGATGAGTCCATGAAGCATGTAATATGAATGGATCTGGAGGACATAGTGCTGAGTGAAATAAGCCAGTCACATGCCAAGTATTGTACGATCCCACTTTTATAAGCAGATAAGAACATTTGTATTTACAGAAGCCAGTTTTCCTTGGTGGTTACCAGGGATGAGAATACTCTCTAGGTCATACAAACTTGTTATTTTTGTTGTTGAGAAAAGGAGCACCACATGTGGGTGTAATGAGCAGAGCTTAATCAAAGTAAGTTATGCCACTAAAAGAAAAGGGTGTTTGTGCTAAAAAATATGATGTACATAATTTGGCACCAACATTAGCATAACCAAAAGACAAGTATAAGGTCACATATGTATGCATATAAACATATTTACATATGGGTAGGTATAGGTGTAACTCATGGGTAATGTCCTTTATACGTGTGTAAACAGAAAGAATCTGTATACATACAGATATGTGTGCATGCATATTTATTCATAGAGGACACAAATACAGATAATTCTCAGTCATAACCAAACCTTTCAAGATTGGGTTTCTGGGTTTGAAGACTTAGAACCTTCGTGTCATGGAACAGCTAACTTAGTCAGTTGGCATAATAGAGTTCACAAATTTCATGTTCTGCATTGTAGTGAGTCGAGTAGCACCTGGGGTCCTAAAAGGTTCCAAGCTATCGTTTAAGATAAAACTCATCAGGAGTAAGAGAAGGAAAGAAACCAAAGCCTCAGAGAAAGAACTATTTCACAAGGGCAAGAGCCTATGTGAGCAATGGCCTTATCTACCCTGAGACTAGAACTAAATGGTGCCCAGCTACCACTACCGACTGTTCTGATCAGCACCACAGTAGATGGGCTCTGATAGAGTGGGAGAAAAATGTGGGACAAAGTTTAAACTCTTGAAGGTCCTGGCTTACTGGACCATTTGAGACTGGAGGCCTCCCTGAGACTGTCATCCAAGATGCTCTTTAAACCTGAACCAGAATTATTGTAGCAATAATGGATTAGCCCACAATATAAAGGATATTACCTGTGAGTATGGTGCTCTATTAGGAACCCATTTATATAACACCAAAAAGTAAACAGTTATTCTAAAGATGAGAAGATAAGGGAAAAGGAAAACTAGAGTACTGGAAACGGAATAACCAGAATGCAGCTTAAAAGAATGTTGACTCATTGTGAAAAATGTAACTAATGTCACCGATTTATATAGAAATTGTCAAGTGAGAAACTAATTTGCTGTGTAAACCTTTGCTGACAAATGCAATAAAATATTATGAGAAAAAAAACCTGTGAAATGGTAGAACACCAAAAATAAAGATCTTAAAGGTTGACAAAATCATTAGAATACCTAGAAAAGAACATTGGCATTTAGACTTACTAAAGATTTCTTGACAGCCAAAGCCAAGCCAAGTGCCGTTGAGTCAGATAATTAAGAACAAAAAATATATATTTTTTTAAAGTACTGGGAAAGGAATGACTGTCATCCTAAAATTGTATTCTCAGCTAACTCATATTTTAAGTATGGTGCTAGGGACTTTCGGACGCAAAGCAAACCAAACCAAACCAAACCAACAGAAACAGAATTTGCCATTAAAAGAACCTCACTAACTGACCTTTCAAGTAATATCGTTAGGAAGAAACAAAATTATTTTGGAAGGAAGTTCAGAAATGTAGTAAGGAACTCTAGCAAGACAATCGTTACCGTGTGTTTGAATCAATACTGACTAAATCAAATGATAATGTTTAAAAATATGCAAAAGAACTAAACACTATGTAATTACTTAAGGTTGAGGAGCTGACTGAGATAACCACTGTTGATATTTAGTGTATCTCCTTGTCATTTTTTTTTCCTAATAACTATTGAACTGCTGTATGCCATGCACTGTCCTAAGTATTTTGCTATGCATTATCCTTAGAGAAACCTTACAAAGTAAGCATTATGTATTTATTTTATAGATGAGGAATCTGACAAGGTCCAAGTTCCCAAAGGGCAGATTCAGAGTTTGAACCTGTGACCATCTGGATCTGAGGGCTGTTATTTTGCTGGTAGATCAAATTGTGTGTTCCTCTTGATAGCGGATATAATTTTAGCAAAGAAATTATACAATTCCTCTTATGTTTGTGGCTTCTCTCCTGTGTAAGGATTAAGTGTTTACTTAAGTTTTTATACTCACAAAATTGTTAGTAACCTGTTGTGGCAATTCAGTGTTTGATTTTAGATCTCTGGTGTTAGTGACTTTAGCTCTCTGGTGTTATCAGTGATGCAGGCGTGTTTTTTGTCTTTTGATTTCAAATGTCAATCTCTAAAGTTGAGCCCTCCCAGAATAATGATTAAGAGTTCAGTTGATAACCAAAAGGTCAGCAGTTCAGATCCACCAGGCTTTCCTTGGAAACCATGTGGGTCAGTTCTTCTCTGTCCTGTAGGGTCACTGTCAGTCAAAATTGACTTGATGGTCATGAGTTTGGTTTGTTTTTTTGGGGGGGGGTCTCAAAAATTTGTTATTCTAGTTGTCTTGGCCTTGTCTTCTAGGGCTGTGTGCAAGAAGTTTGGGCTGCATGTGAGTCGGATGATGCTAGCCTTCTTGGTTTTCAGCACTGGAATGTTTTGCTCATCATCAGGTAAGTAAAAGGGCAAGTGAGATAATAAACCACAGATACTTTACAGTTGCATTGAAAGAAATCGTTTATGCAGATGTAGGTTATATTTGTATAACACGTCAATAATTTGCAAGTCTGTTATCTTGCTTGACCTTTATAACATTCATGTGGTGTAAGAAAGATGAATATCTCACTTTTGCAGATGAGAAAGCTCAGAAAGGTTAATGACTTACTAAAAGTCATAGAATTCACAAGTGGCAGAGCTGATACTCTCACCAGGGTACTTTCTGTTACATTATTTTCTCTTTTGTCATCACAAAGCTAAAAAATGCAACCACAAACTGCCTTTCTTTTCTGTTAGGGAAGGGAAAATAGCTTTATTTTGCTCAAGGAAGGTTCTGGTGCCTAAAACATGTCTGTGCTTTGATGATAACTTTTTCTAATCACTGTTTGAGATGTTTTCTATAGAACTGTGCATTTTTTTGTGTTTCTTTTCTCTCTTCACAGTAAGCTTCTGGAAATTTAGAGTAAAAACCTTAATCTAGAGTAATGGCTTTCAAATTGCCCTACCATTGACTGTTTGTGTTCTATAAGCTGAGCCAAGGTGACTTATAAGTCAAGGTAGTCTGTTCTTCATTTGCAGAAAAATTAAGTTACTAGATACAGTTTTCTCAATTTTAATGTCTTCTGTGTATGCAAAATCTAATATGCACACAGTATAGTAACTGGCACAATATGATGTAGTTATTTTTCATTCATTATAGTATTATTGCAGAACTCTGCAGAGACTTCAGGGCTCCACTTCCTGAGTACCTGTGAGAGCCATTGTCTGGTTGAGGCTACACTGTACCCTCAGAGCTTAGAGACTGAAATTCAGAGTCTCCTGCTCGCTTTTTCTTCCATATTGGCAGCTGAATTGACAGATTTGGATGGCATCAATATTATTTAATGTTTGTCTGTGGTGGTTGTACCTTACAGTTTTTTTAGTTACTTTGCTACTCCTAAAATTGATTTTGATGTGTGGGAGATACTTGAGAGTGTAGTTTTGTAATCCTATTTGAGGATGTTTAGGTACAGATACATTGAAGATATCTTTCATACAGAGCTGTTGAAGCCATCATACTGCATATTCTTTGTGGTTCCTGGTAGAATTGGCACTGATGTTTCTTCCTTTGTGCTAAAACAGGTATTATGTAGCAGGAGAGGCAGATCTTTATACAAGCAGCCTTATGATAACATTTTTGTGTAGAGTGGTTAAAATACAAATGGTCTACTTTAGATACTTGGATCAGTTACTGTTACCAGAGACCCTAAAAGTGATCAGTCCCCAGTTGTATACAACAAGAAGGTTATGCTAGATGGAAATGGTTAGAGGGATATCTAAAGGCAGACCACGAGGTCTGACAATTAAGTCTGCGAAGTTAATTGTTCTAAGCACTGCATACCGCATTGCTGAATATCACTATGGTCACCTTTGAAATACTTTCCTTGGCAAGCTATGCACCGATGTCAGCACCTAATCCCACCCTTGAAAGCGATTTTGGAACCTGTCTGGAATGGCCATTGTGCGCAGTGATAAGGTGGCAAGTTCACAAACTTAATCATATAATTGTCTGTGAGGGAGCTTTTAGCTGGTAAAAAAATAACTGTCTTGGAACACCCTTGCTACTCACTTTATCTGGCCCCCAATGATAAAGGAAAGATAAAGAAAATATTGAAAGGAAGACATTTTGATGACATTCAGGACATCAAAAGTAATACAATGACAACTCTGGTGGCCATTCCAGAAAAAGAATTCTAAAGTTACTTTGAAGGGTGGACTAGGCCCTGGCATTAGTGTATAGCTTCCCAAGGGGAGTACTTCAGAGGTGACTGTAGTGATATTTAGCAGTAAGGTATGTAGCACTTTTTCTAGGATGTGTTGCAAACTTAATTGTCAGACCTCGTATGTTAGACCATGCAGGATGCAGAGTAGTGCTGCCATGCAACGTTTGGCCCTTGAGAAGATGTCTTAGAATTCTGTAGAGTAACAAGGAAATATTCCTGGGAAACCTGGAATTTTCTAAATTTTGGATTTGGGGGCATAGGCCAGGAGAGGAATGAAATAGTTAGGACTGCATAATTAGAGTGATGAATTAGTACCTAAAAGCAGAAACTGAGGAAATCATTAAACTTTATTTTTATTTCAAGAAGTGTCATGTTACTACCTTCCCATTTCTAATATAGTACTGCCCAAAATATGTTCCTGGGTGTGAACATTTTACATTATAGGTGAAGTTTTAGTAATTGATGCCTAATAAATTTCCAACTGTTGTCTCCCACCCCCTTTTTTTTCATTTCTTGACTCTTGGAGCATTTCTTCCTAGTAGCTTCTGTATGTATACGACGTTGATAGCTATGACTGGATGGTATATGGACAAGACCTCCATAGCTGTTCTTGGAATAGCAGCTGGCGCTATCTTAGGCTGGCCCTTCAGCGCAGCTCTTGGGTAAGAAACTGACATGAATTCTTCTCCTGTATATCACTGGGTGTATGGTAAATCTTACTACCTTATCTCCATATTCTCTGGATAGGACCTAAAGGTACAGGAATTAATTGGGCATACAAAGATTGTGGGAAATGGAAGAATAGTTCTTTTTGTGCTTATTATTATGATTAACAAGAACAGTGACATGTAATCATCTGCTGTATGTTAGGCACTACTAAACTTTTTATAAGTTTTATCCCTAAACCTCAGAGTAGTTCTACAAGAGAAATGCAGTTGTTAGTGCTTTGCAATTGAGGAAGTAAACTCCAAGCAATTGAATAACTTGCCTTAAGATATGGTAACTTTTGAATCCAGGCCTTTCTGATGGTAAAGCTGATTTTTTACACTGCATCACCGCATGCTTTGCCGTTTTTCTAGTCTTCTGGGCTTGAAATCTGAGGCTGATTTCTATACTTTGCCCTGCATGTCCCCTTTATTCCAGATTTCAGGGTATCTGTTATCCCTTTTGTACTCTTTTCCACTACTTCTGCTCTAGTTTCTGCTGCCTTAAAGCCTTGCCAGCACATAGAAGTATTGTAACTTAAAAAAAAAATCACTTTCTTATAAATATAGCACAAAATTGTATGAAGTAAAAGGAATCCCTGATTCTCTTCCCCAGCCCAAGCTTCAAAGGTAGTCACTATTAACAGTTTTGTATGTATTTTTTCATAAATTATTCTTGTGTGTATAAAATGTACCCACATATACATGTGTGCATATCCACATTTTTAAAACAGGTGGAACTATCTTGTATATGTGTGTATTTTTTCATGTGCATAGGTTTATATCATCCTTTTTTAAGTTTATTTTTTGTTACTGAGAATATACACAGTAGAGCATACACCAGTTCAACAATATTAGCTATATAATTCAGTGACATTATTATGTTCTTCAAGTTCTGCAGCCATTCTCTCATTTTCTGAGTGGTCCTTAACCAAGTACAAATGCATTGCTCCCTAAGCTTCCTCTCTAAACTTTTGAGTTACTTTTGTCAGTTTGATGCTATGTAGACAGTTCTTTAAAAGAGCATGATGGTCAAGGCAGACATCCTTTACTGGTTGAGCTAAATTGTTGTTTTCTTTAATAAAGACTTCAGGGGATATTGTCTTTAAGGTTTAGAGATTTCAGGGTAATAGTTTTGGACTTCATCCAGCTTTGCTGACTCCAAAATGTCTGGTTTCCCTGGTATATCATTTTTTATAACAGTTTCATAGTGTTCCATTACAAAGCTGTCCATCATTTCTTTAACCATTGCCTCGCTGATAGACATTTAGATTTGAGTTCAGTATTTCACTACCTGTACACAGTGCTTCAGTGAACAGTTTTGCACATGTGTCTTCGTATGCTTGTGGAAATCTATCTGTGCATTAATTTTTTCAAAAGGGAGTTAGTAGGAGAATAAATCCAAAAAACATTGCCATCAGGTTGATTCTGACCTCTAGCAACCTTATGGGACAAAGGAGATCTGCCTCATAAAGTTTCTAAGGAATGCCTGGTAGATTCGAACTGCTAGCATTTTGATTAGCAGCCATAGCACTTAACCACTGCATCACCAGGGTTTCCAGTAGGAGAACAGCGACTTTAAATTTTCTTAACTGCCTGTTAAAGGCTAGTTTCCCACCTCTGATTGTCTGTTTTATTCTGTACATTCCCCTTGATAATAGTATTCCTTAAGGCTTTGTCTTAGGCCCACTTGTGTGCTGTTATTTTTTTTCCTCAACTGTCTTGGTGACTCCTGTATCTTGATACCTAGTCCAGTTATCTCTTGAGCGTCACTCATATATTCCTGTCTATTTAAATATCTTCATTTATGCAGCTAAACATTGTCTTCCTTCCACATTTGTTCCTTAACTATGTTTCTCTCCCAGTAAGTGATACTGCCATCTACTCAATGATGTGAAGAATCCAAAAATTATCTGTAACTCTTTCCCTCTTTCCTAGATCCTACTAGTTTATTGTATCTCCTGAATATCTTTTGAATCTATTATTTTTCACACCTCTTTGCTCCTCTATTACTGCACAGCATCCTAAATCATCTCCTCATCTCTGGTCTGACCCCAGGATATCTACTTGTAACACTTGACGTAGAGTTATCTTTCTAAAATACAAATATGAGTATATCACTGCCTGGTTTTAAACTCTGTGATGGTTTCCCTGCTGACACAGAAGTTGGCAAACTATAGCCTGTGGGCCAGATCCAGCTGGTGTGTTTTTATACAGCCTGAGAATTAAGAATAGTTTTACATTTTTAAAGAGTTGTTAAAGAAAACACCACACACAGTAGACTGTGCCCCAGTGATCTGATATGAACTGCAAAGCCTAAAATATGTACTGTCAGGACCTTTATATAAAAAGGTATTATAAAGTTTACCTCTGCTTTCTAACACCCAAACTCTAATGTGGCTCACCAGGCCCTGCGTGATCCATCCTTCTTCCATCTCTCCAGCCTCCTTTTGTCAGTGCCTCCATTCCTTTCACTCCCTACACAGAACTTTGTTCAGGTCCTCAAATACAGCAGGGTAATAATACATTTTGATTCAGCTGCCATTAGCAAAGGTAAGGGATTTGAAGGTCACAAACAGATCAATCAGTTAGCAAGCATTTGTTACTGCATTCTTGTGCTGGGCGCTCCTGATATTGTGGTAAGTAATGGGATTATACGGCCTGCTCCCATGGAGCTTATAGTTTAGTAAGAAAGACAGATAGTGAACAAGAAATTACAAGTGTGATGGTGTATCACAGGAGAAATAAAGGGTGTTATGAAAATGTAGCTAGTTCAGGAGACAGAAAATAAAAGCACAAAGTGTTAATGTAATATTGACTTAACTGAATATGGAAGTTCAAATCATAGAAGAGATATCCCATGCTAGCATATGATATTACCATATGAATTCCAAGATGAGAGAAATGATTCTGAAAGGATTTTATAGATGAGATTTGAGCCAGTAATCACTGTTTGGGTAGAGTCTGTATAAATTGGTGTTGGGACAGCATTCTTTGTGTCACTGAAGCATGGATGAGGGCTCTAAGTAATGTAGATTTTGAAGTGATGGATGTGAAGATGATCATTCATGCAGCAAGAGTGGAAGCATCCACTGAGGAAATGAGTATGGAGAAAGAAGAGTGGAAGTGTGCTGTTGCGAGATAGGACCGTGGTGAAGGAATAATGAAAAAAAAAAAAAAAGAAGCTTGGAAAGAACAGTAGGGAAGAGACCAGGAAGGAAGAAGAGCCGGGGGAGTCTAAAGAGGCAAGAGCAGATCTTGTGTGTAAACTGCAACAGAAAGACAAAGTTGAGATGAAGCTTGTGAAGAAATATTTAGTCTGGCCAAGAGAAGACTCTCGCTGACCTGAAATCAGTCTCATTGCTTGATGCAAGGCCCTAAAGAAGAAACAGTAAAGTGAAAGCAACACATGTGTGCTACTTTTTTGAGGAATTTAAATGAAAGGAAGATGATCAAATGGTATCGGGAGGGAGTAGATCAGAGTTCAAGTCAAAGTTTGTAATGTTATTATACTACTAAACACCTAGTGCGTCATGTAAGAGAGATCTGGCAGGGTGGGTATGGGGCAGTCTGGCACACTGATTCATAGTGTATTGTTAATGTTCGTTTTATCTAAATATATATAAAATGGAGTTTGTTCCAACAGCTCAGCATTTATATTTGTTGCGCATCCACGGGATACGTAGTGCTGTGATGGGTTGTGTGAAAATGTTGCTGTGTTCTTGAGAGGCTGTCTTCTCACATACCAGCTTTCTTCCCTCACGGGAACTGGCAGAGACATTTAATTCTCAGTTCAGCATGAGGTTGTAAGTGAATCTGAGCTGTTTGTGTATATTCTTTGTCAGTATTTTGTTTAACTCCCCACTTTCTGTGTCTCTTAAATAGTTTACCTATTGCTTTTGATCTGCTGGTCATGAAACACAGGTGGAAGAGTTTCTTTCACTGGTCATTGGTGGCCTTAATACTCTTTCTGGTGAGTTTTGTTTTTTTCTTGTCTGCTTCTAAAATTGTAGTGAAGGCAGCTTCTGATGTAGGAAGGAAAAAGATGAGTTCATTCTGTTTATTCTGACATGTATTTTGTTAACACTGTGAAAGTGTTTCCAAAACAAAATCCTGACATTCATGTGTGTTATCTGCTCTGTTTTAGGTGCCTGTGGTGGTCATTGACAGTTACTATTATGGGAAGTTGGTGATTGCACCACTCAACATTGTCTTGTATAATGTCTTTACTCCTCATGGACCTGATCTTTATGGTAAGACTTTAGGAAATTTGAGAAAGAGTTAAGAGGTAGCTTAATTGTGCGGAGCTTTAAAATATTAACTCTGTTGGCTCATTTCATCAAATGCAGCATTTCTTTCCTTCTTTTGTTTAAAACTAGGGCAGCATTGGAATATAGCCCAGGGCTGACAGATAGCTGCTCAGATTTTTTTCCTTAAGTGATGTGGTCCTCATGTACTGGCTTTTCGTTGTCCTGCTCTGTGGAATTCTCAGTTTCAGAGTTTTCAAGACTCTGCTGGGTGTGCCATGGGTTTTGATACTGTTTTTTTTTTTTTTTTGGTTTGAAGTGATTTTTTTAATCTTACTAGAAAATCAGTGACCATGACAGGCACTGAAAACAGCAGAAAACACATAGTAAGAAGAAGAAAATAAACACATGTAGTAACACCATCATCTCCATGTAACTCTGTTAACATGTGGAAGTATATTCCTCCAGATATACATATTTGATAATTTTTTTTCTGGTCGCCATGACTTGGATCCAACTCGACAGCACTTGGCTTGGCTGGCTTACTTTACCTTGATATCAAGGGGTGGGGATTAGGGAAAAAGTTTGGTAAATTTTTAGACATTGTAATAATGAGGGATGGAGTCAGTTTAGGGGTGTTGTGATATTGAGCAATTTAAGGTAAAAAGGAAAAACAGTTGAATGGCATAATTTACCTGTGCCAGTTTGCCAGCACAGCCAACAAATTGAATGGGTAGGATTTAAAGTAGGAGTATAAATAAGATATCATTGGGCGTCCTGCGATTTTGGGAATGTTGTCACTGTAAACGATAAGTAATAGGTCAAAATAAGCTTTGTTTTGCTTGGCTGTTTGAATTCACAAACCTCATGGACAGAGAATAGTTACCAAATGAAAGAACTTTTTAAAGGCTTTTTTATGGCTCCAGGATCCCCAAGGATGTGAGGAAAAGCTTTGCCTCTAGGTGTCTCTCTTTAGCTAAGGAGAGTTTACATGTTTTTAATTTCGTCTTATAACATTTTATTTGATCCTATAAGACAACAAAAGGGAGAAAGAAGCTCCTCCTAGACCCAGATTGCACATTAGAAATCAGTTTACATGGAGACTATTGGGAACATAATATCCACTCTATATTGGTGAATAAATTGTGTTGATTAGTTTAAGTTTTGAAAAATTAGCATCTCTACCTTAATAAGTGGGTTACTACACATTGATTTTGTCTCTTAATTATAACAAATTTTGTGAGAATTTATGAAAATTATGTATTTTTGTAGCCCTCTAGATGGATAAATTTTATAAATCTAGAAATAAGCAGATTGATAGGAGGAGTGGGAAAGAGTGAATTCTGATGTGAAACTTGGATTTCTGTTTCAGCAGTGGATTAGAGACCCCTAGGTAGACTGAGAACACTGGCTAGCCTCTCCTTGGACATAGGTATTTGCTGTTCACTTTGGAGTATTTTGCCGCCTACTTTGATGAATCTGGGGTAGCTCTAGTTCAGATTTCGCTAATCTAGATATACAGTAATTGATTACTTAATAGTAGAAAAAGCTTTGTTGGAATAGAGAGAGTTGTACTAGGGCGTGGATAGGACTGTTGCAGACTTTAGAGTGTTGTTTCTTAAAGGAGCCCTGATGCCTCAGTAATTAAGAGCTTGGCTGTTAACCAAAAGTCTGTAAGTGTGAATTCACCAGTTGCTTTTGGGAAGTCCTATGGGGCAGTTCTCCCCTGTCCTTTAGGGTCACTATGAGTCAAAATCGACTCAATGGCAGCAAATTTTCTTTTTCGTTATTATACTTTAGATAGTTTACAGAACCAACAAGCTTCTCATAAATAGTACAGATACTGTTTCGTGACATTGGTTGCCAACCCAACATGCCAGCACTCCCTCTTGACCTTGAGTTTCCTCTTACCAGCTTTCCCATCCCCTCCTGCTTTCTAGTTTATGCCCCAGGGTTGGTGTGCCTGTTTAGTCTGGTTGTGTTATATGAATCTGGCTACTCTTTGGCTGAAGGGTGAGCTTCAGGAGTGGCATTCCTGAGCTAGAAGGTGTTGCAGGGACCATCCTCTTGGGGTAAGCCTGATCTTTGTTCTGACCGGTTAGAACTGCATGTCCGTGTTTCTCCAGCTTTGGAGCAGTGGCAGTGGCTCTTGGTGGTGGTAGGATGGTTGTGCTGTAAGCCTGGTCTTTGTTCTGTCCGGTTAGCATAGCCGTCCGTGTGTCTCCGGCTGTGGAGCCATGACCCGTGGTGGTGGTAGGCTGGTTGTGCGCTAAGTGTGGTCTTTATTCTGTCTGGTTAGCACACATGTCCGTGAGTCTCCAGCTGTGGAGCGGTGGCCCTTGGCAGTGGGCCAGCGGCCCTCGGCAGTGGATGGTTGTGCTGTGAGTCCCCATTGGCTTGGTTTGATTTTCCCACTCTTTTAGACACTGTAACTCTTTTTTGCTTTAGCAGGGCTGCTGTGGAGAGCAGACTTTCTCCATCTCAACCTGCTGCCACTGAGTCAATTCTGACTCATAGCAACACTGTAGGACAGAGCAGAGCTGCTCCAGAGAGGTTCCAAGGAATGCCTGGTGGATTTGAACTGCTGACGTTATGGTTAGCAGGCGCAGCATCTCAGGAGAGAGGTTCTCTGTACAGTCTGAGCTGTCAGTGATGATTTGTCGGGAATAGGTGAATCTCAGCTTGCGTCGGGGCCTTCATGGCTGTTGTACCCTGGAACTACTTTCCTTGCTTTTTGATACCAAATAAGAGTAATATAAATAAAAGTACTTTTTAAACCAAAACTTATTTTGTGATTCTCAGCTACTTATTACAGTTTGAGAGTCCATTCAGTACATATCAGAGTCCTGTCTTTCAGTGAGTGCTTTTATCCTGTAATTTTGTGAGACTCTAAGACAGCATGTGTTTTGTCATGAAAACTTCTATTGAACTTTATATATATGTTTGACAAGGTCGGCAGGTCATATCCACCAGACGCTTGTTGAATACACTGTGGGTCAGTTCTACCCTGGCCCCTAGGGTTGCCATGAGTTGGATCCGACTCAACGGCACTTTGCTTGGCTATTTGGTATTGTTTTGACAATTTTGAAAGTGTATTCTCTGTTCCAAGTAGCTCATTAACTATGATAGGCACACCATTTCGTACCTGAACCTTGAAGTTGCATAGTTCTGATAGTTTTTACATGTATCTCTTAGGGCTATTTCTTACATGTACTCACTGCTGTCAAGTTGATTTTGACTCATAGCAACCCTATAGACAGAGTAGAACTGTCCCATAGAGTTTGCAAGGAATGCCTGGCAGATTTGAACTGCTAACCTTTTAATTAGCAGCCATAGCGCTTAACTACTACGCCACCAGGGTTTCCATTTCTTGTATATAGGAATATAATAATAAGGTGATAAATACATCTTGAATAAATGGGCACATGGACTTCAGGTAGAAATTAATACATAGATAGATTTCTTTGGGGGGCTTAACTGTGTGTTCTCACGGAGCTTACAGTCTAATATGGTTGCAGACACACAAATAGATGTTACGTAACAATGTATTGTATGCTACAATGGTAAGATTGTATTAGGAAAGACTTCTTAGAGATAGAGGCCTGAAGCTGAGTCTGGAGAAGGAGTGTGGGTTTGCCTGGTTGACACTAAAAAAAAATAGACCACTTGCAATGAAGTCTGTTCTGACTCATGGTGACCCCATGTGTGTCAGAATAGAACTGTGCTCCACAGGCCTTTCATGGTTGTAACCCTTGGAAGCAAATCACCAAGCCTTTTGTCCAAGGTATCTGTGGGTAAGTTTGGTTAGTAGCCGAGAGCTTAACTGTTACCATCACCTGGGTACTCCTTTGTTGATACTGCCTGTCTGTACCCACTTCCAGTGAGTTGATTCTGACTCTTAGTGACCCTGTGGGATGGAGTAGAACTAACTGCCCCGTAGGGTTTCTAAGGAGGGAGCTGATGGAATTGAAACTACTGACTTTTTTGATGCTGTTGTTATTAGGTATTGTCAAGTTGGTTCTGACTCATAGCGACCCTGTGCACAACAGAACGAAACACTGCCTGGTCTTGTTCCATGTCCATAGTTGTTTTTATGCTTCAGCCCATTGTTGCGGCCACTGTGTCAATCCATTTCGTTGAGCGTCTTCCTCTGTTTCGCTGACCATCTGCTCTACCAAGTGTGGTGTCCTTCTCTAGGGACTGATCCTTCCTGACAATGTGTCCAAAGTATGTAAGACATAGTCTTACCGTCGTTGCTTCCAAAGAGTACCCTGGTATTACTTCTTCTGGAACAGATCTGTTTGTTCTTTTGGCGATCCGTGATACTTCAACCTTCTGCAACATCACAATTCAGAGGCATCAGTTCTTTGTCTGTCTTATTTGTTCATTGTCCAGCTTTTGCATGTGTATGATGCAGTTTAAAGTACCATGCCTTGGGTCAGATGTACTTCAGCTTCGAGGTGACATCTTTCCTTTTCAATACTTTGAAGAGATTCTTTGCAGCAGATTTTCCCAATACAATGCATCTTTTGGTTTCTTGACTGCTGCATCCATAGGCGTTGTGAACCCAAGTAAAAGGAAATCCTTGACAACCTCAATGCTTTCTCCATTTATGATGGTGTTGCTTGCTGATTTTTTGTTTTCTTGATGTTGAGGTGCAGTCCATACTGAAGTCTGTGGTCCTTATCTTCATCAGTAAGTGTTTCAAATCTTTTTCACTTCCAGCAAATAAGGTGGTGTCGTCTGCGTAGTGGAGGTTGTTAATGAGTTGTCCTCCAATCCTGATGCTTCGTTCTTATAATCCAGCTTCTTGGATTATTTGCTTAGCGTACAGGTTGAAAAGGTATGGTGAAAGGATACACCTTGACACACAGCTTTCCTGACTTTAAACCATGCAGTGTCCCCTTGATCCATTCACAGGACAAGAATCTTGATCCATATACAGATTCCTTAAGAGCACAATTAAGTGTTCTGGAATTCACATTCTCTGCAATGTTAGTTGTAATTTATTATGATCCGCACAGTCAAATGCCTTTGCATAGTCAGTGAAACACAAGTAAACATCTTTCTGGTATTCTCTGCTTCCAGCCAAGATCCATCTGACATCAACAGCGATATTCCTGGTTCCACGTCCTCTTCTGAATCCAGCTTGAATTTCTGGCAGTTCCCTGTCAGTACCATGTTGCAGTTGTTTTTGGATGATCTTGAGCAAAATTTTATTTGCATGTGATATAAACGGTATCGTTTGGTAATTTCTGTGTTTGGTTGGATCACTTTTCTGTGTCTAGGTAGCTGTCCTCCAAATTTCTTGTCATAGACAAGTGAGCACTTGTGCACAGTGCTGCATCCATTTGTTGAAATATCTCAATTGGTATTTCATCAATTCCTGGAGCCTTAATTTATGCCAGTGCCTTCAATGCAGCTTTAACTTACTCCTTCAGTACAGTTGGTTCCTGGTCATGTGCTACCCTTCAAGTGGCCGAGCACTGACTAGTTCTTTCTGGCATAATGACTCCATATATTCCTTCCATCTTCTTTTGATGTTCCCTGAGTCATTTAATATTTTCCCTGTAGAATCCTTCACAGTTGCAACTCGAGGCTTGAATTTTTTCTTCAGTTCTTTCAGCTTGAGAAGTGTAGAACGTGTTCCTCCTTTTGGTTTTCCATTTCCAGCTCTTTGTACATGTCATCATAATACTTGATTTTGTCTTCCCGAGCTGCCCTTTGAAATCTTCCTTTACTTCACCATTCCTTCTTTTGCTTTAGCTGCTTGATGTTTGAGAACAAGTTTCAGAGCCTCTTCTGAAATCACATTTGGTCTTTTCTTTCCTTCCTGTCTTTTTAATGACCTGCTGCTCTCTTCATGGATGATGTCTTTGATGTCATTCCACAGTTTATCTGGTTTTCAGTCATTAGTGGTCAGTACATCAAATCTGTTCTTGAGAAGGTCTTCTGGAGGGATATACTCAAGGTCATACATTGGCTCTTGTGGACTTGTTCTAATTTTCTTCAATTTCCCTTTGAATTCACATATGAGCAATTGATGATCTGTGTCACAGTCAGCACTTGGTCTTGTTCTGACTGCCAACATGGAGCTTTTCCATTGTCATTTTTCTACAGATATAGTTGATTTGGTTCTTGTGTATCCCATCTGGTGAGGTCCATGTAATAGAGTTGTAATTTGTGTTGGTTAAAAAAGGTCTTTGCAGTGAGGAAGTCATTAGTCTTGCAAAATTCTGTCATACAATCTCCAGTGTTATTTCTATCACTAAGTCCACATTTTCCAACCATGTTTGTTTCCAGCTTTTGCATTCCAGTCACCAGTAATTATCAATACGGCCTGATTGCACATTTGATCAGTTTCAGACTGCAGAAGCTGGTAAAAATCTTCAGTCTCTTCATCGTTGGCCTGAGTGGTTGGTGTATAAATTTTAATATAGTCGTATTAACTGGCCTTCCTTATAGATGTATGGATACTATACTGTCACTGACAGCACTGTACTTTAGATGGATCTTGAAATGTTCTTTTTGATGATGAATGCAACACCATTCCTCTTCAAGTTTTCATTCTCAACGTAGTAGACCATAATATTTGTAAGACTGAAAATGGCCAACACCAGTCCCTTTCAGCTCACGAATGCCTAGGACATTGATGTTGATGTGTTCCATTTCATTCTGGATGATCTCCAGTTTTCCTAGATTCGCACTTTATGCATTCCATGCTATGATTATTAATGGGTGTTTACAGCTGTTTTTTCTCATTTTGAGTTGTGCCACATCAGGAAAGATTCCATAGGCTTTGTTCCATCCATGTCCTTAAGGTCGACTCTACTTTGAGGAGGCAGCTCTTTTTCAGTTGTCTTCTGAGTGCCCTCTAACCTGGGGGGCTCCTTTTCTGGCACTGTATCTGACAGTGTTCCACTGCTGTTCATAAGGTTTTCCCTCTGTCTTGGTCTGGAAGCACACCTGAAACCTGTCTACCGTGGGTGACCCTGCTAGTATCTAAATACCAGTGACATAGCTTCCAGCATTATGGCAGCAGACAAGCCTCCACTGACAGACAAGTGGGGGCTGCTGTTATCCCCTTACCTGATGCCGTTACCCCACTTACCTCATGCTATTAGCTCCCTTTTTGATGCTAGGGAGGTATATTTCAGAGAAATGGAATGTTAAATGTAGAGACTACTGACACAGGTTGAATATTGAATTTTTTTTATTTTTTGAAAGAATATTTTTATAGCACTAGCTGAGTTTTTTGTAGAAACTATGGGGCATGAATAAGAATTTTTTTTCTTCTTCATTGTGGTGATAACTGGTTTTCAGAGGGACCTTTCTGCTTTTTCTTGACTAGTAACATTAATGACAGATACTCCACATTTGAATGTATTCTTTGTCTTTTGAAGCCAAGGGAAAGAAAAGGAGTACTTTTCCACAACTATTAATTGCAGTAGCTTCTGTTTATTGAAGGCCCTACACTGTACCAGAAATTCGCACCTAACATCTCATTCCCCTCACAGTAACTCTGTGAAGTAGGCATTTATTTATCCTTATTCACAGATAATAAAACTGAGATTGAGGTTATGAGTAACTTGCTGCGTATTTAAATGAGTGGCAGAAATGGAGTTAAGAGCTCAGGGTTGTCTTACTCCAAAGCCTGTCCTCTTGCCCATTGAAAACAACATTGGCAAAACTCTGGAGTTCTGGCTGTTGTGGCTCTCCGAGAGAATAAGCTTGCAAAAAGAGTGTGACTTAGAAGTAATGAAAGGTAAGATCTGATTTGTAGAATGTGCCTGAAGTTGTACCTTTGAAGGTCTCATGCCAAGTTTGGCTTGGAGGGTGATAAGGAGCCATCAGAGAGATTGGATGGCAGTGTGACATGCACTCTGGCAGACCTTTCTTTCACATGGGAGCATGGTGCCAGATCCTAGTTGAAGAAAGAAATGTCTTTGGACATGGTAAAAATACTCAGCATTCAAAAAATTTAGAGAAACATGGACATAAAATTACCAAGTTGGAGGCCGGACCTTTGGCTGTGGGGTTAGAGATCAAGAATGAAATTGAGTGTTACAGAAAAGAAAGTGACAGGTCTTGGCATGATTTTGCCTTTCATCCATGTAACATTTAGAGTTCTCTGATGTTTTTGTTGCTAAGTACTTTTTTCTGGCACGTGAAGGGTACCAGTGTCCGATGAATACACAGGCCTGGGGAGAAGCTTGAGTGGAAAGTTAGAGAAAATATTCTTCCTTCATGGATGACACTTTGCAGCTTAGGATATGAATCCATCATCTGTTCATGTGCTTTTTCCACATCTGTAAGATCCTTGGGTGGGAAGTCACAGAAGATAAAGGTGAATGTCCCGTTAGACTGCCCGCGGTTCCTAGTCCTTGAGGTAGCAGAGAAAAAGCCACCCGTGGAGTCTTGTGATTTCTTGAAGCCGACCACCAGTCAGAACTGTTCTGGAGGCTTGGCTTTTCGTTAATCATTTCTTTTGGACCTTAGTGACTTTTCCCTCTTGGTAGTGTGAATTTGGCATGTGTAAGGATGACTTCCTATCGTTTAGTCCCTACAGTTCTGAAAAATTACAGGCCTGTAAAATGGTTCCCCTTCGTTCAATCTGTGGAACAGTAAACAGTATACTTTCTTCTTTTAGCCTCTTTCAAAGCTCCATTTAGCTCGTTTCAATGAAAGAAATTGAGGCACTTCCCGTAAAGAGGGAGATTGGTGAGTCATTCTCTTCAGGGACCCTGCTTCCAGCTTTCTTTCAACCTTACATCTTGTATCAGTTAAATGCTTAGCTTGTCATTCTTTCTGGGTAGTTCAATTTCCATACTGTTTGAGCAGCAGGATTGAATATCTCCCTGGAAAGAGAGAAAAGCTTTTACCATTTTCTGAGGCAGGTGTCTCATCAAGTAAGGGAGGACACTGGCTGATATTACACTCTTTCTTTCCCCATTTTGCCCTTGTCTTTATAGCTGTTTTCATGTTAACTGTCCTCACTTTTGGCTTATCCCCCCATTTTTGCCCTATTCTTCGGAGAAGTAGCAGTCTATTGTGAAATATTCATAGCTTGCCTAACCCTGAACTTGACCTGGGACCTCCTAACAAGTAAAAATAATTGACTTTTCCACTTACTACTTTGGATTCATCTCAGAGTACAATATTTTTACGTAAAAAGTCAGCTCTGACAGGAAGGTATAGCAAGTGTAATGGAAACAAGTATTTACTGGAAATGAAATAGATTCCCTGGAAAAAACAACGTGTATTTGCAAATAATCAAAGAGAAAAGAGGCTTCTTGCTAGTGATGCTAACTTACCATCTGTAGTAGATAGTGTTGAAAAAAAATTTCTAGATTTTCATTCAATCACAATAAAAAAAATGACTTTTCACTGTACAGGATTAAATTTCCAGAATTTTGTTAATGACAAAAAGGATCAAGTGCATTGCTTCCACCCTGGTGGCCAGGAGAGGATTGTGTACAAGCTTGCCTCCTCTGAAGGACTCAATTCAGGAAATACATTATTAAATATTAAGAAAATCCAGAGAAGACATGTATTTCTGTTTAGAAAATAAATATATCCATTAGTTTTCTGTAATCCAAAAGGTAATCTGTGAGGAATAGATGCAGCCCTGGTTACATGGTGGTTAAGAGCTTGGCCCGCCAGCAAAAAGTTGGCAGTTTGAATCCACCCATCCATCACTCCTTGGAAACCCTGTGCGGCAATTCTTTTCTGTCCTATAGGATCACTGTGAATTGGAATCAACTTGATGGCAATGATTTATAGGATATTAATGTCCATAATGAACTTGGCCTTGTGGCAAGACCTCTGTTCTTGAACAGTCCCAATCTTTATATTTAGACAGGAAAGATGAGCTTTTCCAAAAGGTGAGGTGCATGGTTGAACTTGAGCCTTCCTTAGGACCCCTCCTTTTTTTCCTCAAGGTTGCTAGCATTATGGATGTGGTTTCTAATCTTATTTTGCTGTGCAAGCTGCAAAAAATGTCAGGTTTTCCTGACTGTTCCTCTGCCTCTGATTACCCTTTTAAGCAATGCTGATTGCAGGAAATTGCTGTGGTGCAAGGCGGGTGTCACAACACACAGTGATTAAAACTCGCATGTGTCATTCACTGACTGATTGAAGTAATCATACAGATAAAAAACCTGCTAGCTCTGCAGAGGGGTGCTGTTTCTCATTATTTAGGTTAAGGGTTTTGAGCTAAAGAATCCTAACTAGTACGAACAAGGCTTGTGTTTTCAGTCATTTTGCTTCATTCTGAATCCTCAAAGCTTCTGAATAGAACCTCAGTCTCTGAGCGTGATCCCAAGGAAAATAAGTTGTTGCTTTCTGCCAAGTGCACAGTCCCCTAAGTATGAACATATCAAGGGGAAAGATGTTTGAATGTAAATGGAACAGACAGGTAAGAACAAATTGGGGGATGCGGTTTTCTGAACAGCTCTGATCAGGTATTTTATCATGCTTTTCTGTGTTCTGCAGTGTTGAATAATTAGATTCACAATGGCTTTTTTTAAAATTTTTAACAGTATGTGGCTCTGTGTTCTTGAGCTACTTAGATTATTTGGTTGTCCTGAAAAAGTATGAGTCCCATTTGGGCATGGTAACATGAAATAAATACAGTAGTCAACATGAAAAATACAGTTAAGCACATAAAACTTTCAATTTCTACCCAGGTCATCACGACCAATCCCATTCTCTTCCCATCTTCTGCTCTCATGCCTTCCATGGGTGGCTGAACATGGAAAGAGTAGGTTTCTGAGCCCTCATTCACTTGAATCACTGAATCATCAGCATAAGTTGTAGAACATTATGAGTCAAGCACTGTAATAGGTGTTGGAGGCATTCACTAAGGACTTATTTCTTTGTCTCCTTCAGGTACAGAGCCCTGGCATTTCTATTTAATTAATGGATTTCTCAATTTCAATGTAGCCTTTGCTTTGGCTCTCCTGGTCTTGCCACTGACTTCTCTTATGGAACACCTGCTGCAGAGATTTCATGGTGAGTGGCATGCAAGATGTTAGCTTTTATTGAAGGAAAGAGCGTAATAGTATGTAACAAGAAGGAAAAAAAAAGAATTCTGCGTATTTTATTTTCCGTGTTCATATTGGGAATGGTTGGTGTAAAAATGGTGGGGCAGCAGCATCTGAAATCCTCTAACTTCACAATGGGGAAGCAGAATTAAGATCAGCAGCCCAAGGCTGATTCCTGTGAGGTAGAGGTCAGACATGTGGACTTTCTCTACCCTTTTTTCCAATTTCAATACCAGATACCCCTCCTGTGGCTCATTCTGCTCCTCTGTTGGGCACAATAATTCATTGTAATGGCCACCTGGGGCACAGACCATGCAGTTATGGAGTTTATTAGGGAAGTAACAGGTTACAGTTGAGGTTCAGGAATACTCAGGATACAGCTTTTTGATCAGGACAGTCTCAGCTGTGCCAAAGGCAGGCCTCTCTCTGGCCCTTGGCCCCTGAGGCTGCTTTGGTCAGCCTGGCCTTTACCCTGTTCAGACAAGTGTTACAAAGCTCTCTAGCTTGGCCAGGAAGTGCGTGGAAGTATCTCAGCCCACCTGTAAACCTGAGCCAGAAGGCGCGTGACTCTCTCAGTCTCTGCCAAATACCCAGAGGCACTCTACTCTGCCAGCAAAGCCTCTGCCTGAAGGCACTCAGCTTTCTTGCTCCATGGCCTGGGAAGCCCAGTGTACTGTCTCCTGCTGGTATCGTGGTTTTGCTCCCTCTGCTCCTGGTATTTCCCTGTGCTTCTCACCATCTTGTGTTAAAGCTCTTTCCCTCCCTGTCTCCTCAGTCTAGTAGAGTCTCAGTGCAGGGATCCTAAGTCCAAAGGATGTGCTCCATTTCTAGCTTTTCTTTCTTGGTGGTAATGAGTCTCCACTTTCTACCTCTGGAATGGCTCACTTTAGAATGGCAAAACCTGACTAATCCTCTCATTAGGGTTCCATAAACCTTATTTGCATGGCTCCACCTCCACAAGATGGAGCCCTGGTGGGCATAGTGCTTAAGACCTTGGTTGCTAACCAAAAGGTTGGCAGTTCAAATCCAACAGCTGCCCCTTGGAAACTCTATGGCGCGGTTCTGCTGTGCCCTGTTACCATGAGCTGAAATCGACTCAACTGTATACAGCATCAACATTTCCACAAGGGTGCTGTGCCCCTTATAGCTAGCCAGTTCCGTTAGTGGGCCACAGACACCTCATGTGCATAGTCTCAACCTGGTCATTTTGTGGGAGTCACAAAGACTAAAATAATTTGGTGCAGCGCAGTTGACTTACAGACTCTTCTATCTGTATTTGTAGATTATTTGAACCTGTATGAAGAATGTAGTTGTTGTTAGATGCTGTCAAGTAGGTTCTGTGTACAACAGAAGGAAACAGTGCCTGATCCTGTGACATCCTTTACAAGCATTGTTATGCCTGAGCCCATCGTTGCAGCCAGTCTCATTCCATCTCCTTGAGGGTCGTCTTCTTTCTCACTGACCCTCTACAAAGCACGATGCCTTTCTCCAGGAACTGATCCCTTCTGATAACATGTCCAAAGTATGTGAGATGCAGCCTTGCCATACTTGCTTCTGAGGAGAATTTTGTGTGTACTTCTTCCAAGACATACTTGTTTGTTCTTTTGGCAGTCCAAGGTAGAAGATTTGGTTAATTGCTGCAAATTAAACCAGCAGAGGACTGCTGTTTCTGTCCCTTCAAGTGAGGAAGTCAGTACAATAGAATTACCAAGGAAAGCAAAATATTGTAAAATCTCAGGGATAACAAGCCTGTTCTTCTGTCTTTTAAAGGCATTTGTGTTAACCTGGTAAGTTGTGTAGATAAACCAGCCGAGGGGCAGACATTCTTTGGGAAATTACCTCAACTAAGACACTGGAAACAGAACTGTACAAAGATTTCCCCACAATTTGATCCTGAAGTGGGAAGTGCTGTGGACTTCTGAGAAGCATACTGCTGCCGCTTTCCGTTTCATTTGCTCTGTTTGCCTTACTGTGCAAGATTTGATTTGTGGCGTATTTTGCTTGCCCCAGTGTTTTCTATTTCAGTTGTCATGGCTCTGGATCCTAGTGCTGTGGTTTCTTTTATGGAAGATAAATTGGAGCAGAGATTCATGTACACTTTGGAAAGAGATTTAATTTCAGATTTTTCAGTCTGATTTGGATGAAATAGGATGAATTCCTCACATGTCACCCCTACTCTTGTTTACTATTAAAAGTTTGTAAAGAGTTCACTGCATCCTAGTATTAGAATATGGGAGTAGCCTTTAGAGTTACTTTTGATTTCGTTTGGGAACTTTTTTCTTTTTTATATTTTATTGAGTTTTTGGTGACTGGTTTAGTCAGCTAGGGCTGCTCTAACAGAAATACCACAGAGTGGATGGCTTTAACAAAGGAAGGTTTATTCTTACATAGTCTGGTAGGCTGCAAGTCCATATTCAGGGTGTCCGCTTCAGGGGAAGGCTTTCCCCTTGTCGGCTCAGGAGGAAAGTCTGATATTGTATCAGTCCTTGTCCAGGAAGCCTCTTGGCAGAGGAACCTCAGATCTAAAGGACGTGCTTGTCTCCCGGTGCTGCTTGCTTGATGGTACGAGGTTCCCAATTCTCTGCTTGCTTCTCTGTCCTTTTATCTCTTGCAGGATGAAAGGATTAAGGGTGGGGCAGGCGATACTCCAGGGAAGCTCTCTTTACAGTGGAGCAGGGAGCTGATCCTATGAAGGGATTTCCAGTCCCACTCTAATCCTTTAACATACAGCACAGAAAAACCACCAAATGGAGGACAGTCACAAGATACTGGGAATCATGGCCCAGCCACATGGCTACACATATTTTTGGGGGGACACAATTCAATCCATGACAGTGACAGTTTATACAACAGTTTAGATTTCCACTTAACAGTCTCTGTAAATATTGTTCAGTGACAGTGGTTACATTTTCCACGTTGTGTCAGCATTCTCATTATTTCTGTTCTTGTTGTTCTGCTTCAGTTAATCCAGCGCTCCTGCTCTCTTTGACCTTTTGTCTTTGCCGTAGGGTAAATGGTGACCATTTCATCTCATAAGTGTGATTTTTTTTTTTTTCTTTAAAGAAGCACAGTACTCATGGGTGATACTGTTTCTTTTATAAGCTTATCTGTTATTTAGCTGGAAGGTGTCCTGGGAGTAGTCTCAGTTCTAAGTTTAAAGCCTGTCTTAGGGCAGTAGTCTTGAGGGTTCTTCTAGTCTCTACCATTCCAGTAAAGCTGGCTTTCTTTTTTTTTTTTTTAAAGAATTAAAGTTTTGTTGTACAGTTTTTCTCTCATTCTATCCAGGACCATCTATTGTGCCTTTGGCCAGAACATTTGGTAGTGATAGCTAGGTACCATCTAGTTCTGGTTTCAGGATATATGAGGCCATGGCTGGTGTAGTCTTGTAGACTAGTTTCTTCTTTAAGTCTTTGATTTCTTTCAGTCTCTTTTGCTCCAGATGAGTAGAGAGCAATTGTTATATCTTAGATAGCCATTTGCATGCTTTGAAGAACCCAGATACTGCTCACTGAACAAGAATATAGAACATAAACTTTATAGATTATGTTCTGCCAGTTAACCAAATTGTCTTAGACTATGTTCCTGAGCCTTGAAACGCAGGAAACCAATCCTGGAAGGTGTTTGGTTATTATGTGTGGGAGGTATCTGTGACTGCTCACTATGTGTTTTAATAAATGTATGTACAGCACACACAAACATGCATGTGCCTGTCCCTACAGATACATCTACATATGCACATGTATATACACACGTATAATTTGCTGTGCACGTGTATATGTATATATCTATTTATGTAATCACTCATGTATTTTTTGGTTGTTACTGGTACAGAAAAGAGTAAAGACACTTCACTTGTAAAAGATAGATTTATTTTCAATGTAGTTTAAAATATACTTTCTGGAAAGAGGCAATTCTAAATTATAGCCTCAAAATCTTGATAAAATCTTATAAAGTTTAAAAAAATAATCTTGATATTCTAGTTCAAGAATTTTTACCCCTAAACAACTTTTGGAGAAATATGGAAAACCTAAGTATGCTTAGTTAGGTGTTAACTCTGATCTTGATGACAATCCTGATGTCGTCTTCTAAACTTGCTTGCTGTAGATATAGTGGACACCAGAGGGCACTGTGTATCTACACTTTGCTGATGACTCCAAGGCACTGCTCATTATCATTGGTGTAAGCCAGTAGGCGATAACGTCACTGTAGGTTGCAGGCTTATCTCTCAGTGTTCATGTACTTAACCACAGGAATTTTCCAGCAGGTGCTTGGGTCTTAGTGTTCATTAAGTACCTTTTATTGTTTCACATGCTATAAGTACCTTTTTGGTTCCATTTTTGGGATTTGTAGTATATGGGTATTGTGGAAGAGGAGAGAAAATGAGTAAATCTTCCTTTGAGTGTTTTTGTTTTTGCTTTGCAACAGGCTGTTTGTCTGTGGCTGATAAAAGCCTGTGATGTGTTTGAGAAGCAATTTCTTTCTTTCCCTTGATCAGTGGCTCTTAAACGGGGTCTTTTGGTGTATAGGTAAGAAGATTAAAAAAAAAACAGAATTAAAACCCAAGAAATAAATTTATATTATGTTATGATAAATCCCCAGAACCTTTATTCTTAGTGGCGGGACTTGTAAGAGGGAGAATTTTTTTTTCTTTTGTCAAATGAAGAACTTAAAATTGAGACCTGTTAGACATTAACCTGATTTTTACTTGTGTTCTAGCCAAATCAAGTCTTGTGACTCCCTTTACAGTTTAGGTCTTTGGGGTGCGTCAGAGTGTGTTGTTCTTTCTACTTGAAACCTTTAGTGCGTTGGAGAAAGTGTGAATACAAAAGTTGAAGCATCTTACGGGGTACCCTAGGGAACATTCCCAAGTCTACAGTTAAAAGAACATTGAAATTAAATATGTCTGTTTGTTCCAACATGGTGAAAGGTGGATATTTTTCTGTGTTTTACAGTTCAGAATTTAGGCCACCCATATTGGCTTACCTTGGCTCCAATGTATGTTTGGTTTATAATTTTCTTCATCCAGCCTCACAAAGAGGAGAGATTTCTGTTCCCTGTATATCCACTCATATGTCTCTGTAGCGCTGTGGCTCTTTCTGCACTTCAGGTGAGTTTCAGAGAGAAGTGTTTTATTTTGCTTTTAAACAATTGCTTACAAAACCTAAGAGCAAATTACAGAGTGCTTCCACTAAGTGTTGTATCCATAACATTAAACCTAATATAGAGCACATTGCTGGAGTTAAATATCATTGATTGCTTAGCTGTGTATCATATTTTTATTTGCTGATGACATATTTGCAGATGTGTTAATTTTTCTCTGTTGCTGACAAGAATCTAGTTGCTATAAAGATCTTTTTTTAAGTCTTATGCATGAGTCCCCTAAAGAATGGCAGCACCTTAACAGGGCTCGTAGAGTATGTGCTCCTCAACTGCTCATAAAACTTGCTCAGGTGTTTGGAATTGCATCAGACAGCAATACAGGTTACTTTGTAATCCCGGTTTAAAACCTGTCCAGGTCAGTTCCCTGTCAGAGCTAATCTTACATTTGTTTGAGTATCTTTGTATTTATGGCCTTAGCAGTCCCAGACTCTTTCTTGCCCTCTGCTACCCCTAGCAATTGACAGACACTAATAATGAGGTTTTAGTTGTTTTTGGTTTTGCTTTTTAACAGTTTTATTAAGATATAGTTCACATACCGTGCAGTTCACCCATTTAAAGTATACATTGCAATGGATTTTGGTGTATGAAGATATATGTAGCCATTACCACAGTTGATTTTAGAAAATTTTTATTACCTCAAAAGGAAACCCTATCATTTAGGTATTGATCTGTCCCCATTCTTCCTCACCCCAGCCCTAATCTCCTTTCTTTGTCTATGGATTTGGCTATTACGAACATTTCATGTAAATAGAATCATAAAACATAGATGATTTTTGTAACCAGCTTACTTCACTTGTAATGTTTTCAAAGATCATCCATGTCAGGGGTGATAATTTTAAAAAACAGTATTAACTATAAAAGTAGTTGAATTTCATTGCAGATGATTTAGAAAACAGTAAAATAAAAATTACTTACACTGCTCTAGTAAAACTACCTTCCAACATGTTTGGATATCAGGGTTTATTATGGTTACAATCTAAGTGTACATATGATTTTATCTTCTTTTAAAATTAATAATGTAATGTCTCTGTTGTCATATGTACGGTGCTGTATCTACCATCATTTTAATAGCAGTATAACATTTTATTGAATTGGATATAATATCTGCTAACTGTTTGTTCTACCTCTGACTGAACTAACTTAGAGAATAGTTCTCTTTTTAAAAAATTTTTTTAAATTGTGATTGAGTGAAAGTGTAGCATCCAGTTTAAAGTTGCATGCCTACCTATCTGCAGCTCCTTCTGCTCTTCTTGCCTAGTGACAGCACACTCCTCCTTTCTGTCCTATACATGTCGTATCCTCTTAACAATCTCCTTTCTCCTCTTCTCCACCCTCTCCACTCCCCTCTGTAAGAGTAGTAGGACGACATCCTATGGAGGCATAGAACCATAAAGTGCACACATGATACGATCACTCTTTGTCCCCGAGTCCAATCCATTCCTGTCCGAGGAGTCGACCTCAGTAATGATTTATGATCAAGGGCAGCATCGGTCTGGGGGCCATGCTCCCAGGGGAACCCTCAGGCCCTCGGTCCATCAATTGTGGTCTTTTGGTGGAGTTCTCAGGGTGCACCCCTTTTTCTTTTGTGTTGTCACTGGGTCTCAACATTGTGAGCCCCATCACGGCTGTCATTGGTGGTGGCCAGGTACCATTTGGTTCTTCTGGTCACATGTTGATGTAGTTATCCATTCATGTGGGTCTACAGATGTGTAGTGAGTACCTCACTAAATGTGTATAAGTGCCCAGATTCTTAACAGAATCTCATTTTCTCATTCCACACTCTTGGCGTTTATTGTGATACCATGTGATTGTGTACATTCTGCATGGTATATACATTTCCTGTTTTTAATACAGTTTTCTTCTCTTCTAGAAATGTTACCACTTTGTGTTTCAGCGCTACCGCCTGGAGCATTATACTGTGACGTCCAATTGGCTGGCGTTAGGAACAGTCTTCTTGTTTGGGCTTTTATCCTTTTCTCGTTCTGTGGCACTGTTCAGGGGTAGGTGTGGTTAGAGTATCTTAACCTAGACACACAGGCATTTCAGCTGAGGTTTTTTTTAATGTATGGTTATTTCACACATATTCCGGTTAAGCTAGAAGGAGGCTTTTTCTATAAGAAAAACCTGAAGATTTAATATTAGACTTGTGATGTAACTTTTAATACCTTGGTATTGAAGAAAAAAATTGAGAATTCCTTTTAGTGTTATTAGCTATAATTTTTTTCTGTATTGATTTCCCCTCCCCCCCTTTTTGAAAGGATACTGGTGAATTAAGAAAGCCTTAAACTTTAGATACAAATCTGAGTCTACATTCCCACAGTTACATTCTTTCTTTTACTTACTATTTGGACATAGAATACTAAAATATGCTCAAAGAATATGAAGTTAAAGAGGTGAAAAGGCATAGAGAAGGGCAAGAAAACAATTTATGTAACTATCTTATATCAGAGAAGGTTCTGTAGAGCAGGCTTCTTTTTTGAGTTGCCGTGGCCCTTCACACTCTTATATTTCACATGGGTTGCAGTGGCACATTAGCACACATTGTAATTAAATGTCAGAATCTCATCTTACTCATCTTTGGCTTTCGATAATGTCTCTCCCTTTCAGGATACCATGGGCCCCTTGATTTGTATCCAGAATTTCACCGAATTGCTACAGACCCAGCCATCCACACTGTCCCAGAAGGCAGACCTGTGAATGTCTGTGTTGGGAAGGAATGGTATCGATTTCCCAGCAGCTTCCTTCTGCCAGATAAGTATGTTGTCCTTTAACTCCTGGTTTTTTAAATCAAGGAGAAACAACAGCAGTTTTGCGGCAGTGCCATCTTAATTTTTCTTTCTTCTGGAGTTTCCACAGAAAGTAACTGATTTACCATCTCAGAGAAGTGTGGTTTCTGCACTGTGCCCCATCTTGAGTTCATTAGGGCCTGGTGCTTGAACCAGTGACTGGCCGTGTATCCTGCACTGCCTGTGAAACCACACTGGGCCATTGGTGCATGCCGCTGGCTCTTCCTTGGGATTCATATTTGATGAATTTCTGTAATTACCTGATATTAATCCACTTCTAAAAGCAGTCTGGAAATTCTAGCTGGAAGAATGTTTTTAGAGAAGGAATTTTTTTCTATTCAACAGTGGTGAAAGTTCTCTCCAGTCTGTGTTCAGTGGGAAAGATCTTTGGTTAAGACATCTGTACCACTTCCTCCATGCTGTCTGCTTTTGGATGTGGTTGCATAGTCTCTGGGGTTCCATGTATTTAGTTGGCTCAGACTGGGAAGAATACTATTTAGGTAGAAGGGAAATCTGATTCGGACAGCCATGTTACTTCATTTGAGAACTGGCTCCAGCGGCTTTATTTACCTGGTGATGTCTTTTGCTTAATAAAGACCCTTTATCAGTCATTAATGAAAACCCTGGTAGCTAGTGGTTAAGTGCTACAGCTGCTGATCAAAAGAATGGTGCTCCTTGGAAACTCTATGGGGCAGTTATGCTCTGTCCCATAGGGTCACTATGAGTTGGCATCAGTGGCAGTGGGTTCGGTTTTGAATCAGTCATTAATAATTACATTGAAATGTCTTTTTTAAGTATTGACTGTGGCCTTCCTTTTTTATATTCAAAGGAGTTTCATAACTAAAGATAATTTTGAGGATATATTCTATTCTGTGTACCTCATAAGGTTGCTTTAAATTTTCCTAAATATTTTTTTTAAAAGTTAATGTTTTTTGTTAGCACCATTTTAACATACTTTGCATATATAATTTGGAAATTTGATTTAATTTTCTTAAGTCTCCCTAATCCCCCTGATGACATGGCAATAAATTTTGAAGCTTCTCTGGTAGTATCATGGTAAGACTACTTGGTTGCAGATTTCACTGCTGAGTGTTTGTGAAATGGGTTGCGAGACTCTAGTTTTAAATTTCTCAACGATCTTGAATCAGCTTGTGACCTCTGCCTCGATGCTCCTTGGTTGAGGTTTTAGCAGAAATATCTTTTTCAAATGAAATGTTTTTCACATGACTTTTTTGTTTGTGTCAAGTACATTGAGCAATATAATCCCCCTGTGTGTTTCTGATTCTCCTTATTTGTTTCTGACAGTTGGCAGCTTCAGTTCATTCCATCAGAGTTCAGGGGCCAATTACCAAAACCTTTTGCTGAGGGACCACTGGCCACCCGGATTGTTCCTACTGACGTGAATGACCAAAACCTAGAAGAGCCATCTAGATATGTAAGCACAACATTCTCCTCTTGCTTCTTTAAAAAGGCGTATACCCCTAAAATCTGCTTGGCATACCTATTAAAGCATTGATGACATGGAAATTTCTTAGAAAGTGGTTTCTTTAGGGTGAGAGATTTGCCAACTTTTGTTGAAAAATGGTGAATATTGTAACTTTTGTTTTCCAGTTAACCTCTTTCCTTGTTTTCTTGTCATGTAAAACATGTAATTCAATGTAATTTCTAAGCTGTTGGATAAGCTGGAAATTTTCTTAGGGTAGAATTTGAGTCATCATTTAGAAAGATATTCTGAAACCCTTGTCATTCCTTAGCTCGTTAAAATGCTTGGTGAGGCAGTTTCAGCCTTTATCAGGTAAACCTTTGACTTAACTCTTAGTATATTCTGGTCTTTGGAAAATGAACAGTCAGTGAACCCTGTTTTCATAGCAGGTACCATGGGCTAACCTTTGCCAGTACCATGCTCTCCCACCTGCTTATCTTCATGCCTGTCTGCTCCCATGCTAATTTTATTTCCATTCCTTTAAAAGATGTCACTTCTGGCATTCGATATCAGTGAAACCTTTGATCATGGTAAAGCTGAGAGCGATAAAGGCAGTGCTCCTCTTAGTTCCCAGTGATGGTAAAAGATTATTTTTAGCATTATTAGAAAGCACACCTTTTGGCTTCCTACCTGTTAAAGAAACACTTAATAGTTTAAATGTCAGGTACATTTCATTTAGATTGTTGTATGTCGTATACTTAAAATGTAAAATCGCAGTTCTCTTTTGAAGAAAACCAGCAGCCCCCATCAGGCCTTTGAGCCTTTGATCTCTCTCATTGGAGCTGATTAGACTTCCATGGAGACCTTCTGGCTTATGAATGAGATTCTTTTTGTGTGAATTTTAACTGTAAGCTATAAAATAGACTTCTTAAGACACATATGTGGGCTGGCCCCCTAAGAAGGTAAAATATGTATTTCTACCAAGTGGCTAATGTTAGGACTTCATTTTTCTAACTTAAGGCTCTGAGTCTTGTTCCAATGAAAATATCCTTGGGCAGGGTAAATTGATGTTGGTCATTTTCATTTGAGTTTTAGGTACTCTCAGAGAAAGCAGGTTTTGATGTGCAGCTTTGGGGGAAAACTGCCCATAAAATCTGCGGTGGTGTTTTATATTTATTAGTTAGACTTTGGTTACTGGTTGTCTTTGGTTAAATCATATTTCCATAATCTGTTCTACCAAACACTATTAAATTTGGTTAAGTGACTCAATACTAGCGTCTCCTTCTGAATACCACTGGTAGTCACCAAGATGCTGACTGACAAAAGCAGGGACAAGCAGGTCACATACTTGCCTGTTGTGTAATGTCTGTCATTTCGCCTCTTCCACATTCCTCTGGTTGGAGAGTTTTTTTGCAGGACTGTCTTTGTGTTCTAACTTCGGTGGCTTTTCCTGCATGCTAGAAATCCAAATCCACTCCACTCAAATACCTTTAAGTTTTTGGAAAATAGAAGGGACATTTATGGCTTACTATGAATTCTACATGAATCATGACCAGGGATTCACTTATTTCAACCAACTGTTTAAAAAGTTACTTGTTTTTCTCTGGTGATAAAGTAATTTTATCTTCATTGTATAAAATAATGAAAGCTATAGATAAGGGAAAAATCATCTGTAATCTCGTTACCCAAGAATTCCTGCTGTCATCATTTTGTTGTTTCTCCCTTGCATACATCTGTGCCTCAGAGCCCTGGTGGCAGAGTGGTGAGGGTGAAGGTCAGCAGTTGGAATCCATCAGCCACTGCTTGGAGAGGAGACCTGTAAGGCAGTTCTACTCCACCGTATCGGATCACTATGAGTTGGAATCAGTTTGACCTCAGTGGATTTGATTTGCCTTTTTTTTTTTTTTTTTAGCATATCCACATATGTATTAAACAAAAAAATTGTTGTTCTTTAAGAAATGGTGCCAATATCAAGGTTATAATAGCCAAATTACTTTGCCTGACATCAGCAGGAATGTATGGTATTGCATTTTTGATGTATGTTACACCTGATAGGAGTCCTGATTTGAAATCTGAGTTTTCATTCAGGAAAGCAAACGTGATAGTTAAGGTTGTATGTCACCTTAGTCGGGCTCTAGTTCTCGGTGGTTGGGCAGTTGTGATGTAGTTTGGCAGTTGTATGATGATGTAATCACTTCCATGATGAGATTTCATATTATAATGTGATCACCTCCATGATGAGATCTGTTGTGAGTAGCCGTTTAGTTGAAAGGGATTTTCTTTAGGGATATGACCTGCATGATATAGAAGTGGACTTTCTGGCAAGGCTTACAGGTTTTTCCTTGCTCCGGATCCTGCAGCTTGCTCCTGTTCATCTGACCTCTGGATCTTGGGACTTGAGCTCACAGCTTACATGTGGCCTTGCCTGCTAACCTTCCAGTGTGTTAATCTTTTGCTGCCTATGAGCAGGAGCCCTGATGTCCGACCTACTGCTCTTCCCTTCACTAGCCCCTGTGGCTACTTTAATCCGGAAAAACCACTATTCTGACTCACAGATTTGGGACTTTCTATCCTCTACAACTACTTGAGCCATTTCCTTGATGTAAATCTTTCTATATGTTTATAGGCTGCACTGGTTTTGTTTCTCTAGAGAACCCAGCTAAAGACATCATCCTCCGTTATGTGATCTGATGTGGTCAGCTGGTCAGTTGTAAGGGAGTTTCCTTGGGGGTGTGGCCTGTGAAGCTTGCTTGCTTGCAAAGCTTACTTGCTGGCTCTGGATGCTGCATCTTGCTCATCATCATTAGACCTTTAGTTCTTGGGACTTGAGCTAGTTGCCTTCAGTGTTACCTGCTGATCTTGAGATTGGTCATCCTTCACAAGCCTGTGAGCCAGCAGTCTGCTGGTCTTGGCTTCATCATCCCTGCAGGTACGTGAGTCAGGAAAGACTTTTCAGTCTGACACCTGACCCATGGACTTGAGACTTGCCAGCCTCTACACCCTCATGAGGCATTTCTCCGAGATAAATCTCTCTGTGTATATGAAAACCCTAGTGGTATAGTGGTTAAGTGCTACAGCTGCTAACTAAAAGGTTGGCAATTTGAATCCATCTGGTGCTCTGTGGAAACTCCGTGGGGTGCTTCTGCCCGTCCTTTAGGATCGCTATGAGTTGGAATTGACTTAACAGCAACAGGTTTGGGTTTTTTTGCTGTTTATGGATGCATATACTCTTCACTGGTTTTGCTTCTCTAAAGAATTCAGTCTAAGACAGTAAATAATGGTCTTTTCCATCATTGCTGAGCATGCTAAGTGGCAACATTATTTGTGTCTCCATTTTGACTTTCAGTGAAATGTTTTAGCTAGCTCTTGGCTTCACTACTAAACAGTTTTGTCTCCTGTTTCTGTTCTATAATAAAACTAGGAAACATGTAACCTCCCATGTTTCATTGCTTTATAAAGAATTAGTAGTGTTTGTAGATGCTTTATGATATCTACTACACTTCTATATTAGAGAAATATATACATATATATATATTACAAATTATTTTATGGTAGGTATTGAGTAGCTGTTGAATATCTGTTGTTATAGTGGCACATGAGATTTTCAGCCAGAATTAAGATCTAATTTTAGAAGATACATGGAGAGACATATAATCTTAACAGTATCATCTTTTTACCAAATTTTTTCCAGTTTGGGAACCCTGGTGGCTAAGAGCTTGACTGTTGACTACAAGGATGGCATTTGAATCCACCAGCTGCTCCTTAGAAACCCTCTGAGGCAGTTTTACTCTGTCCTGTGGGGTCACTATTCTGTCTGAACTGACTTGATGGCACATAAGAACAGCAACAGCATTTGAAGGTGAAGGATATCCTTCCAGGTTCAAATCTGGGATCTTATTTCGGAGCTATCTAGCCAGTGGATAGACTTGGAAGAAAAGACAGCTGTTGAGAAAGGAGCTTACAGATAAAGCTCGTATTTGACTTTGATTTAATGCTTAAACAGACCAACTGGGGCTTGCTCATCTGTTATCTTTGAAAAAGTAAATTAGCTGTTGATTAGGTTTTTTCTAAACAGTAATACAGTCAATTCTGCTGTAACATAATGTATACATTCCTAAAAAGTCATTGCACAATAAAAACCCCAAGACTTACAGGAGAAATGGGATTAAGGACACACTCAAAAACTTTGTTGGTGACCCATTTTAAAAGAAAGGTATGAAAGCTTAGTAAATGAATAATTTATTTTACAAGGATAATCATAAAGCTGATTCCTGTGGAACCAAAAACCAAACCCACTGCCATTAAGTTGGGTCTGACTCACAGTGACCATACAAGTCAGAGTAGAACTGTGCCATAGAGTTTCTAAGGAGCACCTGGAGGATTTGAACTGCCGACCTTTTGGTTAGAAGATGTAGCACTTAACCCGCTACACCACCAGGGGTTCCTGTGAGGCAGAGGTTTAAGGTGTCCCGAGCTAGAGTACCACTCCCTCATCTCTAACATCAACTGCCCACCCTCCCCTCACTACTCAGCTTCCTATCTTTGGGTTCCATAAGTCACTGCAGTGTGACACAGAACTTGTGAACTGTACTTACGGTTAAGTGGTTTGTTAGGAAGTATCAGGGTACACTTAGGATCAGGAATGACTCAGAAGTAATAGGAACGAGTCAGGATACTGTTCTTCATCAGAACAGTGTCTTGCCTTCTGCTGCTGGGCCTTGCTGAGCACCTTCTGCCTCCAGGTCCTAGGACCTTTTCAGGCCAGTGTTACAACTCTTAGCTCTATGGGTTTTGCAAGCCTCACCACTGCTGTCTTTCGTGTCTCCTGGTTCCTGCCATCTGTTGCCATTATTTCTCTTGCTACTGCTGTATTGGTGGGTGTTGCTATCTTTTGTGTTACAACTCTTTCTCTTTCTAACTCTCCCTTTAAACCTAGTGGATGGCAAAACTGACCAATCCCCTCCTTAGGATTCCATGCACCTTATTTGCGTAATTAGCAATGCTTTTGAATTCCCTTGGTGGGCCACAAGTAACTTATTGTGTAGCCCACCCAGTCATTTTGTAGGAGTCACAAGACCATGCTTGGCTAGAAGGGCCACAGTAAGTAATTCATTGCACTGCACAGTTTTACAAGTGAGATGGTCTTTTAAAAAGTATACCAATACTGTGGTATTTACTGAAGGTAAAATACGGCACTTTACCTTCAAAAAGACCTGAAGTTTGGTTGTGGATGTAACGTTGGAAGGGTTTAACTTACAAAATAATGAAAGGTGGGTTGTCTGAAATCTGACAGGAAATTGTAATGCCAGATGTAGGTGATGGGGCTCATCACACACATAGTGATCTGAGGGAGCAGTTGTTGTCTGAGTGTTTGCTCTCTGTGTGCTTTCTGTGTAGTCCTACGCTGACTGGTTCAGCTGTTGCAGTCTTCTGCATTTACGTGGTTTCTCATAGTTGAAATGACACATAACAATTTAAAAAGTTAATTAGTCTCAAATTGTTCCCTAGCACTTCAGTTGCATTAGAACAAATTTTCATTTTTAAGACAACTGTCATAGCAGAAAACTGACTGTATGTTCAAAGAGAATTTATTTTGTTTTTCTTTATGCTTGCTTTTACCATTTAACCAGTGGAAAGAAGTGTGAATGTAGAAGGGATTTTCAGAGGTCATAGGAACCCTGGTGGCACAGCAGTTCAGCACTTGGTTGCTGACTGAAACGTTGCTGGTTCAAACCCGTCAGCTAGTTGCTCCTCAAGAGAAAAAGAACAGACTGCTTCTGATACAGCCTTGGGAACCCTACGAGGCAGTTCTCTTCTGTCCTATAGGGTCACTATGAGTTAGAATCAGCTTGACAGATTAACAAGTCATAGAGTATATAATCTCATTATGTAAGGAAAATGAAACTTAAAAAACAAACAAACAAAAAACCAAACCCATTGCCTTTGAGTTGATTGTGACTCATAGTGACCCTGTAGGACAGGGTAGAACTGCCCCGTTGAGTTTCCAGGTGGCACCTGATGGATTCAAATTGTCAGCCTTTTGGTTAGCAGCTGTAGCACTTAACCACTACACCGCCGGGGTTTCCAAATGAACCTTAGACATGTCATAACTTGACAAAGATTAACCTTAGGCTAAAAAGCTTGATTTCAAGATTCTCCATTTTTTTAATACCTCCTCTTACTTCCAAAGCTACTCCTAATTTGTTACCTTAGAGTATATCACTTGAATACGTGTTTTCAAGTAGTAATTAGTCATTTTTTTATATAACAAGGCTGAATGGACATTATAGCTGAGTATTACTTTTTAAAAAATTACTTTCCGTTTCTAGAGTTTTGTTTTATGTATGCCAGGTTCTTTTCAGTAATGAATATGGTATTTATTGGGAGAAATGATCAGCCCCCTCCTTTTTTTCCATCTCGTCTTGTCCTTTCTCCTCTTATTGGAAATCCTTATTGGAGAAGAAAATTAATTGTCCTGTAGGTGTCCTCTCTAATTCTTACCAGGCTTAAATATCAGAGTGAGCAGTTTGAAATTACTATAATATGTACAACAGAATAAGATTGGAATTCATTAAAATTAAAAAGGCTATTCAGAATACTTCTTAAAATTAATTCTTTAGAATTCATTATGTTGACTTTCAGAAATGATGTTTCCATGCTCTTTCTTGATTGAAAGCCAACAATTTTTACCTGAGAATGAAAATTTTTAAAGTGCAGTGAATTTTTACTTGTGAATTTTAAGGTTCAGTCAACAAATACGTGTTTTGCAAGGCACTATGAGGGACAGAGAAACTTTAAGACAGTCTGTGCCTCTATGTGATAACTTCCTTTTAAAAGTTTAATTGGAGTATATGTGAAAGATGAAATGAAAAGCCAGAAAAATACTTGACAGCTTTTCCTATCAAATATTTCTTTTCAGGTGCAAGTGTTCCTGTTTCATTACGGAACTAGGAGCATGCTGTTGGCTAGCAGCATGATGCTGATGGCTGGCAGCATGATGCAGTCCACTGGACTGGGAGTTAGGAAAGTCTGATTGTTTTCTACAACTGAGTGAAGTGTATTTTCTTCTTACATGACTTTGTGAATATCCAAGACCCTTGAAACATCTTTGCACCTCCTTTTTAATTTGCTTTAACTGCACCTGAAATCCTGTTGGTATATTTATATTTCAGGTTGTCTCACTTCCTGTTTTCTGATGAAATATTTAATGGTGGGAAAAACTTATTTTGATATATGATTCCTGGCCTGTTGCGTAGAGTCAGTGGAAGTCCACATGCTGCTCTGTTCACAAGGGGTTCACTCACACTGTGTGGTGCTACCTCACTGCGATGCTGATGCTTGGGAACTGGGAAGATACTGCTGCAGGCCCCAGCCCTAGTAGAATCTGTTACAGCTAATGAGAAAAAGCTGTAAGAAATTTTTTATTCTTCCTGAAAGCATTGTAACTCATTTCTCCACTCAGAAAATACATACTTCCTATTCCTGGTCTTTGACCTTAGTCTCAGGCTTCTTTAGGAATATGTATTTTAGTTTACGTCTGCAGTAGTTCTAGTCATCTTTAACATACATGTATTGGTAAAATCTGGATACTATGGTATTTATTAGCAATAAGGTTAAAGTGCACCCCCCTCCCCCTCCCAGTTTTCTTCCTTTGGGTTTGGAGGTGTTAATTTGTTCTTCTACAAAACTTCTAGTGGGTTGTCAGAAACTGAAAGAAGTCACATTTCTTTCAAAATGAGTCTCAAATGCTTGTGTTTCACAAAATTTTAAACTATGGCATATTTTTAGCTTCGACAGCTGGTTGATACGTAGCTTGTGACTAATGAAATGAAACGCATTTTTGTTTCATGATCATGTGTTAATGTCACCCTACAATTTTGTTATTTTTGATGCAAGAGTGGATGATTAAATCTGAAGAAACAAAAAAATGAGCTCTTTGGTGTAGCTTTAAAGGGAAGTTTAAATCCAGTCTTTTGAGTTTTGAAGTGGAGATGATGGGGTTATGGAGAGTAGTCTCTTATTTTGCAGTGTGAGATACTGATAAAATTGAGAGAAGACACTCTTCTTTCTGTCTAACCTACCTGGTTTTACTTTAGCCTTTAGAGCTAAGGGGAAGTAGTCATCTGGTTTACCAGAGATTCAAACTGAGAAATCCCAAACAACAGTCACAGGAAAACAGTGTATCAGTACCTGCAGGAAAAAAGAGATGGAACATAGACTGACAAGTTGATGGTGGTTTTCTTTCAGTGGGGGAATTATAGGTAATTTTTTTAAAGTGCCCTTTTTTTTAATGAATGAATAAAAATGTACATTCCCATATAAATTTGCATGCCCAGTTATATGCAGCTCCCACTGCTCTCCCTGCCTGGTGACAGCAGACTCTTTCTACTCCATATATCTCTTATCCTCCCAACAAACTCCTATCCCCTCCTCTTCATCCACTCCCCTTCCTCCATTAAGAGGTCAGCAGGATGACATCCTACAGATGCATAGAACCATAAAGTGTGCACATGATACGGTGACTCTGTGTTGCCAAGTCCAGTTGATTCCTGTCTGAAGAGTTGACCTCTGTTATGATTTATGGACAAGGGCAGCATCAGGGCCAGGGACCATGTTCCCAGGGGAACTCTCGAGGCCCGTGGACCATCAGTTGTGGTCTTTCAATGGAGATCTCAGGATGCAGCCCTTTTTATTCTTGTGTTGCGAGGGGCCAAGCACCATCTAATTCTTCTGATCTCAAGTCGATGTAGTCACCCACTCACATAGGTCTCTCTGTCTCCTGGGTTCTCATTCCCTCATGTCATTTTGGTCTTTGGTGATCGTTCATTCCTGCTAAGTTGGGGCCATTTGCTGTACCCTCAGATGGCAGCTGGGCAGCTTTTAAGACCCTGGATGCCACTCAGCAGTGTGGGCTGCAGAAGACTCTCTTAGCAAAACGCTAGTTGTGCCAGTTGGCCTCAGTTCCCCCTGAGAGCATGGTCTCTGGCCCCCCGCCCCAGCTACTCTGTCCTTGTAATATTAGATTAAGATGGGAGGAGTAATCATGTTATGTTGAAGTCCAGTTAATATTAATTTTCTTTCTAATGTGTGCCATCACAGATTTCACCCAACCAAGTTTCTATCAACTATCTAATCTAAACTCTCCCGTCTTGTCCTCCCTGCCTCCCTACCTTTGCAGTCGTTAAAGAGTCTTCTCTTCTATGCATGAGTCTGGTTTCAAGTTCTAATCATAGGGGTCTCATACAATATTTGTCCTTTTGTCACTGACTGCTTTCCCTCAACATAATGTCCTCCAATTGAAACCAGGTTATGAGATGTTTCCTAAAATCATCGTTGTTCTTTATCATCGTGTATTTGTTCCATTGAGTATGTACACTGTAGTTTACCTATCCATTCCTCTGTTGTTGGGCATCTGGATTGATTCCATCTTTTTGCTTTTGTGGACTGTGCTGCAATAAACATTCGTATGCATATATCAGTTGGTGTGAATGGCCTTGATTCTGTGGGATATATTCTGAGCAGTAAGTGGTATATCTATATCCAGCTTTTTAAGGAGGCATCAGATTCCATTCCAAAGAGATCGTACCGTTTTGTAATCCCACCAACAGTACAGGAGAGTTCCAGTTTCTCCACAGCCTCTCCAGCATTTGTTGTTTTGTGTTTTTTGGATCATGGCCAACCTTGTTGGGATGAGATGGTATCTCATTGTAGTTTTGATTTGAATTTCTTTAGTAGCTAATGACCGTGAGCATGTCTGCATGTGTTTTGTGGCTGTCTGGATCTCCTCTTTAGAGAAGTGTTTGTCCATCTCCTTTGTCCAATGCTTAATTGGATGATTTATCTTTTTCTTATTGATATTTTGTACTACCTTATAGAGTATGGAGATCCGGCGTCCATCTGACATAGAATTGTCAAATATTTTTTTCCCATCCTGTAGGTGGCCTTTTAGTTGTATTAATAAAATCTTTGGATGAGCAAAAGTATTCAATTCTTAATAATTCCTGTTTATCTATTTTCTGTTGTTTGTGGTTTGTTTGACAGATTTTGAAGTCTATCTACATTGTGTATTAAAACTTCCATTGTTGTTCCTACTTTTTCTTGGATGAACTTTATTGTTTTAGATTTGATATTCAGGCCTTTTATCCAGTTTGAGTTGGTTTTTGTATAAGGTGTAAGATGCGAGTTTTACTTTACTTTAGTGCAGATGGATATCCAATTTTGCCAGCACCATTTGTTGAAGAGATTTTTTTTCCCCAGTTTAATGTCTTAGGGCCTTTGTCGAATATCAGCTGTTCATTGTGTGCCTTTTTCTTCTATTTCTAGAATGAACTATGTTTTACTTTCATCATTTGAAAAAAAATAACCAACTACAGTAGTAAGTGTAGATTCCAGTTCTTTGAAATACTATGGAGATCTCTGGGTGGTTTGCAAACAACACTTAGCAGCCTCTCCACTGACGATGAGTTTCCCTTCTTTAAGCACAAGAAGATCCTTCAGCTCAAAATTTGGCAATGAGTTTCTTACTAGATAATTTTAGCCTCTTAACCTTCTGGCCTCTCCTTAATTAAGTCGTTTTCAGTTATTGTTTCTAAAATTGACTTTGCTGATCTTTTTGCAAACTAAATCTAGATTACTTTTTTAAAAAAATAGATGTGGTTTACGTATTTACAAGCTAAAAAGAAAGACTTTTTGAAAACTAGCATTAAAAGAGGATGCTATTGTGGGTAAGGCAAATAGGCTATGAAGTAATATATTTATCTCTGCAGAACAGGAGAGGACTATATTTAATTGCACATTGCAATTCTGTTTAACAGACTTGTTCATCAGGTAATTGTGCCAGATGTGGCAGGGTCACTTCTAGTAATCCTGAGTCACTGGCTTAAAAAGACAGTGATCTGTGTATTTTATCACCACAATAATGTTTTGTCTCCAATCTTTGAGTATCTTTTCCTTTAATGTTTTTACAAATGTTCTTCATTCTGTATATTCCTTGGTTCATTCATTCATGTCTTTATTCAACCTTTTATTGTGTCTGACTACATATTGAAAATACAAAGGTGACAAAAAGCATTTATCATTTGAGAATGTCTTAGTCTTCTAGGGCTGCTATAACAGAAATACTGCAAATGGATGGTTTCAACAAAGAGAAGTTTATTTTTACACAGTCTAGTAGGCAATAAGTCTAAATTCAGGGTATCAGCTCCAGGAGAAGGCTTCCTTTCTCTGTTGACTCTAGAGGAAGGTCCTTGTGATACATCAGTCTTTTCTTGGTCTGGGAACATTTTCGGCATAGGAATCTCAGGTCCAAAGGATGCACTTTACTCCAAATGCTGCTTTCTTGGTAGTGTGAGGTTCCTGACTCTGCTTGCTTCCCTTTTTTCTCTTGTAGGATAAAAGGATAAAAGGTGGTAGAAATCACACCCTAGGGAAACTCCCTTTACATTGCATCAGGGAGGTGATCTTAATAAGGGTGTTGTAGTCCCACCCTAATCTTTAATATAATCCAGCCTTGCTCCATTAACTACAGGCAGAGAGTAGGATTTACAGCAAGGGAAGAATCACAGAGTGGGGGACAACCACACAACAGTGGGACTCATTGACCAGTCAAATTGCTGCGCACAGTTTTTGGGGACGCTATTCAATCCATGTCAAAGGGGCATCCGCAACAAGAAATAAAAAGAAATTAAACAAGGACAGAAAAGGAGTTGGAGGAAGCAGAAACAATATAGGGAGCAGGAAAAAAAATTAACTTCTATAATTAATATTCTCTGATAAATTTTTTGTTAAAAGAAATAATGTGCTTTGGAGGGGAACACAACAAGTAAAATCATTTAGAAATTAAAAATAATATAATGAATATATTTTTTAATTTATGAAATGATTAGAGGATAAAGTTGAAGAAATCTCCCATAACCTAACAATTTAAGAAAGAGAAAATGGAAAATAGGAAAAGGAAAAATAAAAAATAGATCCAGTATCCAGTTAATAGATCTAGAAAGAGAGCACAGATGGAGTGGAGCAAAGGAAATTGCCGCAGAAATAATTTAAGAAAATTCCCCAAAACTGAAAGACATCAGTTTTTAGTTTGAGAGAGCCCATGAAGTGTACCCCAAATGATAAACGACGAAAGATCAGCATCAAGATGTATCAAGTGCCAAAAGTTGTTAGTATATGTAATTTGATAATTGAAAAATCAACTGAAAAGCTGAAAGAGTTTTTGAATAGTTTCCTCTGGGAACTGCACTAAGGAACGAGGAGAGTTGGGTTGGACACTTCTGGTTTTCTGTAATGTTGTAAACTCTATCCCCTTGACCTCTGCTCTTGGAGGCGAGGTGGGCTCACAGTTTTTGCTGTGGTGTTTGGCTGGAATAGAGTGGATACTGTGTGTTCCTCCTGTTGTGAGGTCTCTAGCCAGCCTGCCTTCTCTGCTTTTCAGAGTCTGCGTTTGTTTTGGAGCCCTGGTGACATAGTGGTCAAGTGTTCAACTGCTAACCAACAGATCAGCAGTTGGAATCACTGGTTTCTCCTTGGAAACTCTGTGGAGCAGCTCTCCTCTGCCCTATAGTGTCACTATGAGTCGGATTCGACTTGAAGGCAGCAGGTTCTATGTTTGTTTTACACGTTGTCTGCAGTTTCTAACCATACCTGGTGGCAGGAATAGGACAAAGTGTTCTGCTTTTGTTTTCCGTTTGCCTTCTTTCAGCTTACCAGATTCAACGCTTCATTAATATGAGGTCCTAGGTTTTTGTTTCTAAGCCTCTTTTCTGTTTTCTTTAGAAAGTTGTTATGTTTTCCATTCTTTCTGTGTGTGTGTATGTGTCTGTTGTCATGGATTGAATTGTGTCCCCTGGAAAATGCAGGTAGCAATTTGACTGGGCCGGTCATTCCCGGTATTTTGCGATTGTCCTCCATTTTGTGATTTTCCTATGCTGTAAATCCTAATCTCTGCTTGTGGTTAATAGGTTGGATTACATTAAAGAGAGTTAGGGTGGGACTGCAACATCCTTCCTAAGGCCACCTCCCTGCTCCAGGATAAAGGAAATTTCTCTGGACTGTGGCTTGCACCACCTTTTACCCTTCCATCTTGCGAGAGATACAAAGAAAGGGAAGCAAGCAGAGAGTGGGGACCTTAAGCCATCATAAAAGCAACAATGAGGGCAGAGTTGGGACCTGAAATTCCTGTGCCAGGGTGCTCTCAGACCAAAGAAAGACTGATGCAACACAGAGAGTGTGACACCCTGGATCCAGCACCCAGAATTTAGATGTCTAGCCCAATGGATGGTGTCAGAATAAACTTGGCTTTGTTAGAGCCATCCACTTGTGATATTTCTGTTAGAGCAATACCAGCTGACTAAGACATATGTACTGTATGTATGTTTAGATTACTGCTTTTAGACTTGAGTGCCTAGTTTTAAGATTTTGTCTGGATGCTTTTCTCTTACCTTTTTAGATTTTAGTTTAACATGTTCTTTATTTTGTTAAAGTTCTCTTAAGCATATTCATCCTGGTCTTGGTGAGATGATATACATTATGACCCTTGTCAGAACCTGGTGGTTTGTGAGCCATACTCCAAAAAACCCCTCTTATTTGACTGTGTTATTTGTTTTCAGCTCTTTCCTCATTTTTCTAGGCCAAAATCCCAACCTTTACTTGAAACAAAATTGTAAATTTGTTTACTTTAGATACCTTCAATATCATACGTATGCCTACAGAGTCATCTGGGATAAGGTCTGTTTTTCTTCTGTCATTTGTTTCTAATATGAATTGGTCAAGGTTAATGTTTGACAGATTTGTGTCTCTTAGGTGATTTCCTATCAAGTCTGATATATTGAGAGAAGATGGGAGTATTCTCTTAGCTGTCTTAGATCTGTTGCATACATGTGCTTACTGATACTATCAGCATCACTTATTTTTTTAGCACTTGAAAAATATCATACCGCTTCTAGCCTCCACAGTTTCTGAGGTGAAATCAGCTGTCATTCCAGTTGCTTCCTCAGTCACTAAAAGTAGAATGTCATCACTTACAGTCAGGGTCATTTATCAGAACTGGAAGCCTGGGAGCCACAGCTTGCCTCATTTGCCATCTTCCACCTAGCCTGTTTGTCTGGGTCAGTTATACTTGCAGGTCTTTGTGACAGTAGTTTGCTGTTCCTGGAGTGCCACTCTTTTCACTGCCCTCCCTCCAACTCATCTGCCAAACTGCTTTTCAGGCCACGGATCCATTTCTGTCAGGTGCTCCTTGCAGCCTGAGCAAAGGAGAGAGATACTGCTTTGTTTTTTGCTTTTTAATTTTGTATTGTGACTCAGTATTCCCATGGCCATTTACTGTGCTCCATTCCATAATAATTGCACACTACCCATTTCACAAAAAAGAAGTCTTCTTAATCTTTTAAAAAATCCATTTACTCTTAACATGTATAGCTGATTGCCAATTAGCTGTCATTAGAAGAGATAGTGCACAGATAAATCCTAACTTGGAAGTATGCTTTGCTACTAACACTTCAATATGAGAATGAGATATTTTTGGAATTCATAGAATTTCAAATAGATTAACAAGTTGCTTGTGTAAGCTTAACCTTAGGAATCACTAGAAAATTTGTCACCTTCCCCAGTCCTTTTTGTCCCCTTAGCTCGTCTGAATATTTTAAGCCAGAAACAGATGTGTGATTTCAGCAGTTCATGCAAACTAACCTAGATAGAGCTTTCTCAGTTGAATTTGCATTGTCTTGAATGGGTGATTAAAACAGTGTGAAATTGTTTGGGTTTTAGAAAGACATTCTTTCTTAGATCACAAACTGTAAACCAGGAAATGTTATTAATGTTAACTGATCAGTTAAGCAAAAAAAATTAAGAGTAGCCAAAGATTTATGAACATGTTTTACTAATTTTGGATAATTGCAAATTAATTTCCTGTTATTTTTTTAATTATGCTTTAGCATAATGGTCTTATTCTATTGGCTGAATGCTATTTAAAGTTTATTCATCTGGTATTATACAACTTAATAAATTCCTAAATGGCAGGTGTTTATAGTTTGTCTTTTTCTGGTCTACTTTTACATTGTAGTGACAATATAAAATCCTTCAAGAAAAATACGTAAAGTTTAGAAAAGCGGGCCTGTGACTTTTTGGCTCAACTTAACCTTAAGGTAGAAATTCTCTAAAAGTGATATCAGTTATTTTTCTTTTGTTTTCTACTTTAATAGGCCTTTGATAATAGTGGTGATAAATACTAATGAATATAAAATTCTGTACATACATTTTCAAATTAGTCAATGTTAACTGATATTTTGAGGTCAGATTTGCAAAAGAACCATTAAATTTGCTATTGTAAACTTAAAGAGATTAAGCAATCTCCCATGACTTCCCAGTTTTTGAAATCTGTATTCTTTTATAAAGTAGTAGGCTTGTTTATGTTGGGATATGTTGTTCTGAACTAACAGGTAACATCTAATTGTACTTCATTAAGTGGCAGTACGATTCTCCTGGGTGTTCACCCACATTACTGATGTAACAAGATAAGCATAGTTTCATTCTATTTAATACTTCTGATCAATTGGTAGGAGCCCTGGTGGCACACTGATTAAGTCCTCAGCTGCTAAACAAAAGGTCAGCCTTTGGAACCCACCATCGACTCTCTGGGAGGAAGATGTGGTAGTCTGCGTCTGTAAAGATTACAGTCTTAGAAACCCTATGGAGCAGTTGTTCTTTGTCCTGTAGGGTAGCTGTGAGTTGTAATTGACAGCAGCAGCAAGATTGATTGGTAAGAGCTGACTAGACCCCCAGTTTGAGAAGCATGATGAGGTTGTATGCAGATTCAGTGGAACAGTGCCATGTTAGTAATGTGCGACATGAGCAATGGGAAGGAACACAGCTGTCTGCACATTCTACATTTGTTATAACTCACCTTCAAGATAGATCTCTAAAGTGACTTAGTTATCTAGTGCTGCTATTGTAGATACACTGTATTTCTTTGGCTTTCATAAACAGATAATTATTTTCTTGCAATTTAGGAAATTAGAAGTCCAAATTCAGGGCATCAGTTATAGTGGAATGTCCTTGTTTCTTTTAGCTTGTGTTCCTTTTTCCCTTGGTAATCTTCATGTGGTCTGTCTATATATCTTCCCTCATCTCTGCTTGCTTGCTTAGTCTGCTCTTTTATATCTCAAAAGAGATTGATTGAAGACACATTCTACTGTACTTAGTGTGTCTAACACTGTCACATGAAATTACTACACAGAAATTCCCAAATACTTCTGTTTTCTGGAAGAGGTTATACAGAGTTGATATAATTTCTTCCTTAAACATTTGGTATAATTCACCACTGAAGCCCTATGGACCTAATCCTCTTTTTTGGAAGGTTATTAATAGTTGATTCAATGTTTTTAATAGGTATATGTCTATTGAATGATTTTGTTCTTCTTTGTGAGTTTTGTTGGATTACACTATTCGAGGAATTCATCTGAGTTACCAAATTTGTGGGCATAGAGTTGTTCGTCTGCTAGCTGAGAGATTGATGGTTTGAATCCGTGCAGAGGTGCCTTGAAAAGATAGGCCTGGAACTCTGATCTGAAAGGTCATAGCCTTGAAAACTCAATGGAGCAGTTTGATACACATGCAATCACCATGAGTCAGAATTGACTGGACGGTAACTAATACCAACCTGAACTCTTTTAGTGTCTGTGAAATCAGTGGTAATGATTCTTTTTTCGTTTCTGGTATTGGTAATTTGTGTTTTCTTTTTTTTTCCTCCCTTTGGTTAACCTAGCTAGAGGTTTTCAGACAGTCAAGCCAGTATTTGTTCCTTGATTTTCTCTGTTGATTTTGTTTTTAACTTCATTGATTTCTGCTCCAGTTATTAGTATTTCTTTTCTTTGTTTCACATGTATATTGTTCTTTCTCTAGTTTCCTGAGATAGAACCTTATAAATTTCCCTCCAAGCATTGTCTTCAGTATATCCTACAAATTTTAGTTAGCTGTATTTTTATTTTCATTTATTTCAGATATTTTAAATTTGTATTGAGAATTCCTTAACCCATGTGTTAATTTAGAAATGTATTGTTTAGTCTTCAGATATTTTGAGATTTTCCAGCTATGTTTATGTTACTAATTTCTAGCTTAGTTTCATTTTGATCTGAAAGTATATTTGTGTGATTTCTATTCTTTTGAATTTGAGTGTTTTATAACTTAGAATGTGGTCTGTTTTTTAGTGAGCTTTCCCTGTGACCTTGAGAAGAATGTGTATTGTGCTGTTGTGATCAAGGAGTCTATAAATGTGAATCACATCCAGTTGATAGTTCTCTTCAGTTCAACTATATGCTTACTGATTTTCTGCCTGCTAATCTGTTGATTACTAATAGAGGGTTATTAAGTTCCAACTGTGAGAGTGGCTTTATCTATTTTTCCTTGTGTTTCTGTTAGTTTTGCCTCATATTTCAGCATTCTTTTATCAAGCAGTTTAAAGATTGTTAGGTCTTGGCAAATTGATCATTATGTGGTGCCTTTTTTTTTTATCCCAAATCATCTTCCTTTTCCTGAAGTCCACTGTGTCTGAAGTGAATATAACTGCTCAGCTTTGTTTTGATTAATATTAGCATGACAAATGTTTCTCTCTCCATTCACTTTTAATCTCTCTGTATCTTTATATTTAAAGTACATTTAAAGCTTCTTGTAGACAACATATAGTTGGTTCTTGTTTTTTTACCCACTGTGTCAGTCTGTCTTTTAATTGGTGTATTTAAGCCACTTGTATTTCAAGTGCTTGTTGATATTGTTGAATTTATGTCTACCATATTCATAAAATTTTTTAGACATGCAAACCCACAAAATTTTCTGGACCTTTTCCATATTTTATAATGTCAAAATAACAATGATGGTATCTTAGCTTTAAATAGCTCTTTGACATCAACAGAGAACTACCACATATATGATCTTAAATGGTGTGGTGGCATCAGACCTCCTCATTGGGGCAAGGGAAGGGAAGATCACCATCAGCCTTATCCTAAGGCTGATTCCTGTAAGGCAGAGGTCGGACATATTCTGGGGCAAGGGAAGGGAAGATCACCATCAGCCTCATCCTAAGGCTGATTCCTGTAAGGCAGAGGTCGGACATATTACCACTCTCCAGGCTTTTTACCAATTCTGACCAGCCAGCCAGCCATCCCATGGCACTTTCTACTTCTCTTCGGGGTTCATTAATTTGTTACAGTGGCCACAGAGAACTCACAGACTATACTCATGATTATGGAGTTTATTAGGGAAGTAACAGGTAATTGTAATGCAGGATCAGAAACAACTCAGGATCCAGTTCTTCAGTCAGGACAGCCTCTTGGCCATGCCTGTAGGCAGGCTGTCAGCTCTCAGCACCTCGCCTCCTCAGTCTGACTTCTGCCCTGCCCCAGGAAGAGTTACAGAGCTCTTTAGCTCTGCTGATAAATGTCCAGAAGCACTCTACCCTGCCAGGAAGCCTTCTGCCCAAAGGAGCTCAGCTTTTGCTCCGTGGGCTGGCATGCCCACCATTGCTGCCTCCTTCCTTGGAGCAGGAAACGCACCGCCTTGTCTTGCGCTGATCTCCAAGTTCCCAAGGCTGACGTAGGTGCTAGTAGGCTCTGCCGTGCTTGCTGCCACTTGTTGCTGTCTCCTGCCGTTTCTGGTATTACAGCGCTTGCTCTCCTGGATTTAGGACGTTCTCAGTACAGGCACCTGAGACCCAAAGAACACTGTCTGTTTCTGGCTCTTCTTGATGGTAGTGAGGTCCTCCTCTCTGCTTCCGAGGTTGGCTTTTGTCATGGTTTGAATTATGTCCCCCAAAAATATGTGTGTAAATTTAACTAGGCCACAATTCTCACTGTTGTGTGATTGTCCACCATTTTATCATCTGATCAATTTTCCTGTGTGTTGTGAATCCTGTCTTTATGATGTTGATGAGATGAGATTAGTAGGAGTTATACGTTAATGAGGCAGGACTCAGTCCACAAGACTGGATTTTTATCTTAAGCCAATCTTTTCTGAGATATAAAGAGAGAAGCAGGAAGAAAGACAATGGGGACCCCATACCACCAAAAAGAAGTACCTGGAGCACAGTGTGTCCTTTGGATTTGAGGTCCCTGCATTGAAAATCTCCTAGTCCAGGGTAAGATTGATGACAAGGACTTTCCTTCAGAGCTAACAGACAAAGCCTTCCCCAGGAACTGATGCCTTGAATTTGGACTTCTAGACTCTAAGACTGAGAAAATAAACTTGTATTTGTTGAAGCCAATCAGATAAATGCTTTACATGCAAAAGGTTCTGTAAGGTTGCGGAAGGAGTTGGTTGTATCCAACATCTTGTCTGTGACTTGAGACTTAGCAAGGAATATCTTTTTAGAAATTTGCATTGCTCTTAAATGTGATTCTTGTGTTTATTTTCTTGGTCCTTTACGTTCTATTCCCTTTCCCAATTGTAGGTACACACTCATAGATCTGAATGGAGTTGTGTGTTCTGAACACAGGAGGGTCATTCAGGAATAGTTATTGAATTGATTTCTGTAGACAATGTACATACCTTAATTTTTCAAACTACGAAATATATCCAAGTAAGTCAAATCCTGTTAATGATGAATTGTCTCGCTTTAACTCAAGATTAGTGGTCAGTTTACAGAATCTTCAACTCATTTTGCTGGAGATTTTTAGTAGCTTTATTACAGTGCGCTTTGACCGTTACTGTGTGATATAACGGAAGAAATAGAGTCTCTGGATGGTACAGATGATTAAGATCTCAGCTACTTAACTAAAAGGTAGTGGTTTAAATTCACCCAGAAGCACCATCACTGTAAACCCTGTGGTGCAAGTTGAACTCTGACACAGATGGGGTTGCTATGAGTTGGAGTTGACTCAGTGGCACCTGGCTGCCATGGAGGAAGTACATCTCCCTCAGGGACTGGAAGCTAAGGGAAGAAATTATTGGTACTTACAAATAGTTGGTCGTAGTTTTTAACAGTTTGGTATTTCAGGTTGTCAGTATCCTGGTGGACATGATGATCATTCTTCCCTTCAGGGAACATTTTTTGCTGCCTGCTATACTCCAGGTACTGTGCCAGGCACCAGCAATATGGTAGTGATTAAGACAGACTCAGTGCTGCTTCATAGAACTTTTAATGCCCAACCGAGAAGACCTGGACACTGCAGCTGCTCACAGAGGAGTATAGGAAGATGTAATAGATAAAATTGATTTATCTGTTTGGGGAAAAAAATAAAAAGCTCTGAATATTGCTTAAAATTAAAGTATTAATAGCACATGTTAGTCATTGTTGCTGTTGGATATGCTCAGTAATGACCAAATTATCTGTTACTATGGGCAAAGAGTCTAACCTTCATTTCAGCTTTAATTCTCCCACTGGCCTTGGAGTTATAGGGCGGTCAGTTAGGATTGATCTTTCATATCATCCCCTGACTATTAAAGTATTCTTTGCTGCATTTCCAGTGACATTAGAAAAAATGAGGTTTGTCTTGTATATGGAGCGATTTCTCTGTGATGCTCCCTGAGCTTCATGTTGGCCCTTGTCGGAGATCTCTATTTTTATAGCTGTGTGCGTCATTGTCATTTCTAGCTGATAGATGCAGATTCACATCCTTCCTGTCTTGGGACTTAGCGAGTCTTGGCTCAGACAACTGGATAGACAACACGGAAGGTTGCTGAGAATAGAAGGTTAGACTAAGTTTTTTCCTTGTTCTCGCATAGCATTCTAAACTGTCATACACTTGGTGTTTGGTACAGTTGTTAAACCCATTCCTGTTGTTGCCTTTTCTCAGTCTTCAGTCTCCTCGGGCCTTTCTGTGGCATTTAAATCTCACCACCTACTTCTGGTTTTGAAAGCAGTGTACTTTTCTGATTTTCCTCCTGCTGGTTCTCTAGTAGGTCTTTCCTTCCCTTGTTTGTTCTGCCTGTCATCTGCCCAGAGCTGCAGCCTTCTTTCCAAGCCACATCCGTGCCTTCTGATCCTCGCTGTACCTTTCTCTCTTTTTTTTTCTCTTACATTTTTTTCTTTCCTTTCCTCTTTTAATACATTCTTGTATGCATTTATTAAATATACGTCTGCTTAGCACCTATGTGTTTTGTACTCAGCTAGGTTTTCGGACTGTAGAGTGCATGAGATAGACAAAACCTCAAGTTTCATTGAGCTTACAGCTGACTTTCCAGTTAATTTTTAATGTGAGATTATTTTGATGGAAAATTACTGGTTGTTGTGAAAGCATGTAATTTGGGGACCTTTTCTGGCTTAAATGATCAGTGAAGTCTTTTTTAAGGAAATAATTTTTAGCTGCAATACTAAGTACGACAGGGGTTGTTGCAGGCAGTAGGAACAGAGAACACCTTTCCGACTCTCAGTGTTCCAGTCACATTGGCTTTCTTTCAGTTACTTGAATTCCTCATGATTCTTCTTGCCTCAGTAGGTATAAAGCTCAAGTTATCGTATTTCTTTAATTTTGCTTGAGCATGCTCTTCACTGCAGTACCTCTGTTGCCTACTTCCTGTTATTAGAAATCTTGGCATTGATTTTCTCTTTAATCTTCTGTCTGTTTTGTTACTACCTTCATTAGTTATTCCTTTGAAATAGACTTGTGGTTTGCCCTTTTCTCCTTTCTCCATCTCCACTGCCATCAGAATTCAGGGCTTCACATTGCTGGATAGTTTGTTAGTAACTGCAGCCTTTTCTGCTATCACCTTCCTGCCCCGCCCTCCTCAGCGAAGGCAGATAGACTTGTAGACGTCTCGTACTATGACCTAGTTGTTGTTAAGAATATACACAACAAAACGTATACCAGTTCAGTAGTTTCTGTGTGTACAGTTCAGTGACTTGATTATGTTCTCCATGAATCGTGCAACTATTCTCACCATCCTTCTCTGAGTTGTTGCTCTCCCATTAACATAAAGTCTTTGTCCGCCAAGATTCCTGTCTAGTCTTTTGAGTTGCTGTTGATCCCATATAGATAATTCTTGAGTGTAATGCTCATTGTAGACCTTTTTTATTAATCTATTTTTTTATTGTGATTAAGTGAAAGTTTACTGTCCAAGTCAATTTTCCGTGTAAAATCCTGAGTACCTGCCACTCTGCTACTCTGTCTGCTCTCCTCGCTCTGTGACAGCACACTCTTCTTTTTTGCTCTTTACTTCTAGTATCTGCTCGACCAACATTTGTCCCCTCCTCTCTACCCTCTGCTCTCACCTCTACAAAGAAACCAGTAGGACAGCCTCACATATGTATTAAACCATAAAGTACCCACACCACCTGCATCACTCTGTGTCCCATAGTCCAGTGTATTCTGTGTCTGAAGTGTTGGCTTCAGCTCTGGGCTAGCAGCTAGTCTAGGGACCATGTTCTCAGGGGACCCTCCCGGTTGTTGGACCATCAGTTCTGGTCTTTCAATAGAGTTCTTAATTTGTACACCTCTTACTCTCATGATGTATCAGAAACTGTACATTGTGTCCCCTATCATGGCTGTCTCTGGTGGTGGCTGGGCACCATATGGTTCTTCTGGCCTCATGCTAGTGTAGTCTCCCATTTCATATGGGTTCTTCCGTTTCCTAGGCTCCTTTTTCCTCATGCCTTCGCTGTTCTCTGTTATTATCTCTTTCAGGTGCGTTGGGACCAGTTGATGTTCCTTAGATGGCAGCTTGCTGGTTTGTTAGACCCCAGACACCACTCACCAATATGGGGTGCAGAAGACTCCCTTAGCAAAAGACTAGTTGTGTCAGTTGACCTTCTGTCCCCTGAAAACATGGTTCCCAGACCCCCGTCCCAGCTACTCTGTCCTTTGAAATGTTGGCTTGAATTTAGAAAACATTTTAGCTTACAGTGTAGTCGAATTATGCTGACCTGTCTTATACTGTTTGCTGTCACTCCCTTCACCTAACTGAATTCCTGTCAGCTATCTAACCTAGGAATAACCCTTTCCTTCCCTTCCCACCTTTGTAGCCATCCGAGGGTATTTTTCTCTGTGCATAAATGTTTTCTTGAGTCTTTATAATAGTGGCTTCATACATTATTTGTCTTTTTGTAGCCAACTGATTTCACTCAGTACAATGTCTTCCATTTTATTGCAAGTTATATTTCGTAAAGTCATCATTGTTCTTTATCATTGCATAGTGTTGTTTGGTTTTAAGAAGACTTCAGGGATTATTTTTGGTTTCAGGCTTAAAGATTATCTCAGGGAAATAGTTTTGGGGTTCATCTAGCCACCTTGATTCCAGAAAGTCTGGGATTTATCAGAATTTGAAATTCTGTTCTGCATCTTCCTCCTTTGATCAAGGTTAGGGTTTTTTGTTTTTAATTGTATTACTTCTTGTCTGAAATACCTAGGATAGATTCCTGATACACAGAACCCAGACTCATAGTTTAAATCACCCATTGTTAGTCTTCAGAGTTTCTCTCTTACTTTATTTCTCAACTTACAACTTCTGGGACAGATATGTTTTTCCTACTCAAATTTTCTTTTATTATTATTATTTAATATTTTATTGTGCTTTAAGTGAAAGTCTACAATTCATGTCAGTTTGTCATACAAAAACTTACATGCATTGGTGTGTACCTCTAGCTGCTCTCCCTACACTGTAGCAGCACACTCCTCCTTTCCACCCTGTGTTTCCCATATCCCTTTGACCAGTTCCTGTTTCCCTCAGCCCTCTCATATATCGCCTCCAGACAGTAGCTGCTCAGTTTTCATGTGTATCTACTTGAGCCAGGAGGCACACTCTTTACCAGTATCATTTTGTGTCTTACAGTCCAGTACAGTCTTTGTCTGAAGCGTTGTTTTCAGGAATGGTCTCAGTTCTGGGCCAACAGTGTCCAAGGGCCGTGTCTTCTGGGGAACCTTCAGTCTGTCAGACTATCAAGTCTGGTCTTTTTAATAGAGTTCAAATTCTACACCCCATTTTTTCTCCCACTACATCAAGAACTCTGTTGGATTGGTGATGGCTAGGCACCATCTAGTTCTTCTGGTCTCATGCTGATGTAGTCTCTGGGTTATGTGGCCCTTTCTGAGACAGATGTTCTTGAGGTTGTACTCTGTTTTGTCTTCAATTTTTACTACCACCTCCAGAAATCTGTGTAACAGTTGTAGTCCCAAATGATCTCCTCCTATTTAAACTCTTATTTCTCTTATAATAATAACCTGGTAGTGTAGTATAGTGCTAGAACTGCCAACCTTTCGCATCCACCAGGCACTCAGTGGGAGCTCTATGGGCCAATCCTGTTCTGTCCTATAGTGTGCTGTGAGTTGATATCACCCTGACAGCAATTTTTTTTTTTTTTTTGGTGGGGTGAGGGGTACTTCATATATGCTAGTGTCTTTTCTGGTTGCCATATAGGATCTCTGAGTTGGAATTGACTTGATGGCATTGGGTTTGGTTTAATGGCATTTCCTGGCCTAAATTATGCATTTCAGGAGAGATTTGTCTTGCAGGAAATTTATAGGCGCTGATTAGGATTCACCAAATAGGTACATAATAGATACTTTGATTATACCCAGAGGAGCCATTTTGACAGTCATTAAGTGGATGCTGCTAATTCATTGCTGATTCTAGACTATGAATTGGTAATATTGTAGGCCATCTGCTCTATATATTGGGCTCAGCATGAGTTGACAGTATACCAATCTAGGTTGAAAACAAAAACAGTCACTTTAATGAGCTCTAATATTTCACTGTTTTTTTTTGTTCCTAACAGGTCCTCACATTTCATAGCACTCATCAAGGAATCTCTTAATATTGTTGCTATTTGTATAAGTCTTTTATAGTTTAAGGATCCGACTCGACGGCACTTGGCTTTTTGGCTTTATAGTTTACAAAGTCAATTTAAGTGAATTGTCTCACTTAGTCCTCATTTTGAAGTAAGTGCTATTATCCTTTTATAAAAGATGGTATTGAGGTCTAAAATCCTTAAATGAGTGTGGGTCAACCAGCAAGTTTGTGGCAGCACCCAAACCCAAATCTAAAACTGCTGACTGACAGCTCCTTTTCTAATAACCTCATGTCTTCTCTAATGAAGAACTTGCCCTTGATTATGCTTTATTATCCTTCTGCTGGAGGTCTTTGTCCTCTGTGTGGCAGTTGTTTCACAGCTGCTTCTCAGAAGGAAAAAAAAAGGATATTCAGCAGCTGCTTTTTTTATGGATCAGTATCTAAATTAATAGGATTTTTGCCTTGGTATCTTTCATATCCACTTTAAGTGGAATTTGCATACTAATGGTGTAATGAGTGGAGTCTTAAGCTGACTGGTGAAGGTGGATGCTAATTAATTACTACCCACATTTCCAGGACGCTAATAGCACAGTGATTAAGAGCTTAGGCTGCTAACCAGAAGTTTAATTCCACCAGACACTGCTTGGGAACTCTATGAGACAGTTATCTTCTGTCTTGTAGGGTCACTGTGAGTCAGGATCAACTTGACAGCAATGAGTTTTGAGTTTTTTTGGTAGTGTGCCTATCCAGAAAAAGCAAAACTGAAGTCAAGTTTTGAAATGTCGAGGTGTGGGCTCCCTCACCAAAGTTGTTCTAAGCAGAGGACCATAAGAGTCTCTGCCTCTTGTAGGTTCTGTTTGGTTACAGAAGCATGGCACTTGGAAAGGTTTTTAAAAAACTGTTTCAGGTTCTTAAAGTCCTTGGTAACTATAGAGTGGGTGTTTAGACCAGAAAGCTCCTTCCTCAAGTTTTTATGTAATGGATCATTTTTAGAGAGTTATGTGGAATGCAGTTGGATCTGACGTCAATTCTCAGTGTGCTTTCTCCTCTCTGGCAGAGTAGCCCATATGTAGAGACAGATGTGAGACTGAAGTCTTTTTACATATAAATAATGCTGAGAGAAAAGGAGAATGCTACTTTGAGTTGGAGACTAGAAAACAGTTTCCTGTAAGCCAGAGAAGACCAGTTGTTCTTATGTGCACTTTTTAAATCCTTCAGTTAACATTAGAAAGTCCCAGACAGAGTGAGAAAATTATGTAGAGCAAAAAATCAAATTCATTAAAAAAAAAATCAGACTTACTGGCCTAATAGAAACTGGAGGAACCCCTGTGACTGAGGTCCTTGGACACCCCTCTGACCTGGAAAGCTAGCCATTCCTGGAAATCAGCTTCCAGCCAAGCAATAGACAGGCCTATAAAATAAACAGTAACACCTGAAAAGAATGTGTTGTTCCCTAGAACAATTATGTGAGTGTAATTGGGCAACATTTCCCAAAAGAAAAGATGAGAAGGCAGGAAGGGGTAGGAATACCAGACAGAAGGAAGCAGGAAAGTTAAGCTTGAAACAGGAAACCCAGGGTGGAAATGGAAAGAGTTTTGACACAGTATGGGAATTGCAGTAGGTGTCATCAAACACTTTGTGTACAGCTTATTGAATGGGAAACTGATTTGCTCTGTAAACTTTCACCTAAAACACAATAAAAAATATTTTTTTAAAAAAACCTTCAATTGTATATAAGCCTGAACATGCACAAAATATAAATGTACAGTAAGTTAACCATAATATAATAATAAAACAACCATGTACTATCACCCAGGTCAAAAGATAAAACACTGCCAATACCCAGAAGCTTTTCCAGCAGTCAGTCCCTTTTGATCCTTACCCACTCCTCTCTCTTTGGAGGGAGTCTCCTGATTTTTATGGTGATAATTCCTTTGCTTTTCTTTTTAAATATACCGCTTTTAAATGCATCTCTAAGCAATATAGGTTAGTTTTGCCTGTTTTTGAACTTTATGTACATGGACTCATACCATGTTGATTCCCATGTTTCTTGATCCATTCACTCAACATTGTTTTTAATATTCACAAATGTTGTTGCATGTAGCTATAAAAGCCAGCTAAGTGCTGTCGAGTCGGATCCATTCTCTTTTATCACTATGGAGTATTTCATTATATTAACTACACCACAGTTTGTATTATTTTAGTGTTGATGAATATTTAGTTGTTTTCTATCTGAACCAACTATAAATAATGCTACTTTGAATGTTCTTGAACTTGTCATTTGTGTCGGTATACCTTAGGTTGAACTTTATGAAATTGCCAATTTTGTGGATCAAGCAGTTGGAGATTAATGATTTCATGTGGCTCAACCTACTGCCTAGGAGTAGAGTTAGCTGGATCATAGGAAATGTTTTACTAGAGTCTGCCTGATAGTTTTCTAAAGGACTTACTCTCCTGTCAGCAGTGTGTAAGTGTTGCTTCACATTCTGGCCAGCGTTTTGGTTGTGATTTTTCTTAGTGGTTCTCATTTGCATTTTCTCAGTTATTAGAGTCGAGCAGCTTTTCATCTGGTTTTGGCCATTTGAATTTTTTCTTGTGAAGTATCTATTCAAGTTGTTTGTCCATTTTTCTGTTGGATAGTCTCTCTGTGTCTTAATTGATTAGTAGAAGTTCTTTGGTCTTTATGTATTCTCGGTATAAATCCTTCATAGTTAAATGTGTTTCATGTATCTTTTCCCAATCTGTGACTTGGTCTCTTTGCTGTCTTAATCCTGTATTTTGAACATATAGTCCTAACCTTAATGTAATCAAGTTTGCCAGTCATTTTACTTTACAGTTGGTGCTTTCTGCGCCTTGCTTAGAAAGTATGTCATGGTCTTGAAGATACTCATTTTTATTATCGCCCAAGAATTTTATGGTTTTGTATTTCACATTCAGGTCTATAAACTATCTGAAGATGATTTTGTGTATGAAATGAGGTTGAGGTCCAATTTCATTTTTTCCCAATATGGATAGCCATTTGTTCCAGTATCAGTAAAAACCATCTTCTCCTTATGCTCTGTTGTGTCACTTCTGTCATAATTCAGGGTCTGTATATGTGTGAATCATTTTTTTTCGTTGATGTATTGGTCTGTTCCTGTAGTAATGCCTCACTTTCTCACTTACTATAACTTTACAGTAAGTAAGCCTCCCATCTTATTCTCTTCGTGATATCTTGGCTAGTCCTGCCTGCATTTCCATACATACTTAAGAACTGATTTATCAAGTTTCACCGAAAATGTCTATCAGGATTTCTGCGTGTGTATATGTGTGTACTTTAAGTAAAGTTCACATTATCACTATGAGTCTTTCATCTAGGAATATGGTATACCCATTTATTTGGGCCTCCTTTATTATTTTTCAATAAATTTTTTAAGATGAAATGCACATAGCATGAGGCCACTTTTAACTATTCTAAAATGGTTTTGTACATTCACAGTGTTGTGCTACCATCACTACTCTCTAATTTCACAATATTTTCATCCTCTCAAAAAGAAGTCCTGTACCTGTTATCTCTTCCTTCGGTGCCTGGCTGCCTTCAGTCTGCTGTCTATCTCTGTGGTTTTGCCTGTTATGGACATTTTCTGTAAACAGAGTCATATAACATGTGGCCTTTTGTGCCTGGCTTCTTTCACTTAAATCCATAAATCTGTTGCCGTTGAGTTGATTTTGGCTAACACCAACCCTATAGAAAGAGATTTGCCTCATAGGGTCCAAGGAGCACCTGGTGGATTCAAACTCCTGACCTTTTGGTTGGCAGTCATGGCTCTTAACCACTATGCCATCATGATTTCTGCTTTCACTTAGCATAACGTGTTCAGGTTTTATCTGTGCTACAATATTTATTGGTGCTTGATTTCTTTTTATGGCTGAATAATGTTTCTTTGTGTAGATATACAATATTTTGTTTATTCCTTCATCAGTTGAAAAACACTTGTAAATAAAATTTTATGATTATTTTGGTAAAGTAGCTGCCCATTATTTGTTAAATTTATTCCAAGGAATACATTTTCTAATACTTACAAATTGTATCTTTTTTAAAAATTTCCTTTTTCCATAGTTGCTGTTATGTAGAAATATAAGGCATTGATTTTGCAACCTGTTTGCTAAGGATTCTTAATAATTCAGAAACTCTCTCTATAGATTCTTTAGGATTTTGTGTATACCCAGTCATACCATCTGCAATTAATGAGTTTTGTTTTTTAATTTACATTTCTTCTGCCCTTTGTTTCTTTTTCTTAACTTATTCTGCTGGCTAGTACCTTTAGTCAAGTAGAGTAGTGACAGTGCATAGCCTTGTCATATTCCTGATACCAAAGCAAAAGTTTTCAACTTTTCTGCATTACATATGAGATTTGCTGTAGCCTCTGTTCATGTTTAAAATGGTCTTTATCTTAATTGAAGCCTAATAATTGAGAAGTATACTTTTTTGGATTTAATTTTTTTCCAGTTTTTGTATTATGACTAAGTGAAAATATACAATCCAGGTCAATTTGCATACCTGCCTCTCACCAACTGTATCTGTTCTCCCTGCCCTGTAACACCACACTCCTCCTTTTCACTCTTTACTTCCAGTATCTTTTTAACAAAACACCTCTCCTCTCCTCTGCACCCTCTCCTCTCCTTTCTCCTCTAGAAAGAAACAAGTAGAACAGCCTTCTGTAAATACATAAAGCCATAAAGTACACACACCACATGCAGACTCTGTGTCCCTGCGTCCAGTCCATTCTTTGTCTGAAGTGTTGACCTCAGTACTGGTTTCGGGTCTAGGGCAGCAGCAAGTCTAGGGGCCATGTTCCCAGGGGACCGTCCAGGTTGTCAGACCATCAGTTCTGGTCTTTTGTAGAGTTCTTGACCTGTACACCTCTTTTTCTTGTGGTATATGAGGAACTCAACATTGTGTCCCCCATCAAAGCTCTCTTTGGTGGTGGCCATGCACTGTTGGGTTCTTTCTATCTCTTGCTGATGTATTCTCCCAATCATGTGGGTGCTTCTATCTTCTGGGCTCATTTTGCCTCATGCTTTTGACGTTCTCAGTTGTCATCTGTTCCAGGTGGAATAGGACCAGTTGATGTTCCTCAGATGGCAGCTTGCTGGCTTTTAAGACCCCAGATGCCACTCACCAACATGGGGTGCAGAAGACTCTTTTAGCAAAAGACTAGTTAGGCCAGTTGACCTCAATGTCCCTTGAAAACACAAGACTCCTGTCCCTGCTACTCTGTCCTTTGAAATGTTGGGTTGAATTTAGAAAACCTTTTACTTGATAGTGTAGTGCTGTTCTGCTCACTTGCCTTTTACTGAGTGCTGTCACACCATTCACCTAACCGAAATCCTATCGACTGTTTAATCTGTGAACAACCCCTCTCTCTCTCCCTATTTTCTTCTGTGTATAAGTCCTTTTTTAAGTCCTTATAATAGTGATCTCACACATACTTGTCCTTTTGTAGCTGACCAGTTTTGCTCAGCATAATGTCTTCCAGTGGATACCAGGTTATGAGATGCTTCCTAAAATCATCATTGTTCTTTATCATTGTGTAATGTTCCATTGTGTATATATACTATAGTTTATTTATCAGTTCATCTGTTGGTGGGCACCTAGGTTGATTCCATCTTTTTGCTATTGTGGACTATGTTACAGTAAGCGTTCATGTGTATATATCTGTTTGTATGATAGCCCTTTGTAGAATATATTCCAAGCAGTGGAATTGCTAGGTCACATGGTATTTCTATTCTAGCATTTTAAGGAAGTGCCAAATTGCTTTCCAAAGAGATTGTGCCATTTTACATTCTCACCAGCAGTGTAAGAGAGTTATAGTTTCTCTACAGCCCCTACAGCATTTGTTGTTTTGTGTTTTTTGATTATTGCCAGCCTCACTGGGGTGAGATGGTATCTCACTGTAGTTTTCATTTGGATTTCTCTAATAGCTAATGATTGTAAGCATTTCCTCATGTGTCTTTTATCTGCCTGGATGTTTTCTTTGGTGAAGTGTCTGTCCGTTTCCTTTGCCTGTTGTTTAATTGGATTATTTACCTTTTTCTTGCTGGTATTTTGCAGTATCTTGTAGATTATGGAAAATGAATCTGATATATATTTGCCAAATATTTTTTCCCATGATGTAGGTAGTCTTTTAACTCTTTTAAAGTCTTTGGATGAGCATAAGTGTTTGATTTTTAGTGGTTCCCATTTGTATATGTACTTTATCTTCTGTTGTTTGTGCATTGTTGGTAAGATTTTTGTAGTCTGTCTAATCCATGTATTAGAACTTCCATTGTTGTCCCTGTTTTTTCTTCCATAGTCTTTATTGTTTTAGGTTTGATATTAGGTCTTTGATCCATTTTGATTTAGTTTTTGTGTAAGGTGTTAGATACAGGTCTTATTTCAGTTTTCTACAGATGGATTTATTAAAGAGACTGTTTGTACCACAGTTTATGTTTGGGTCTTTTATCAAAAATCAACTGTTCATAGAAGGATGGTGGTATTTCTGGATTCTGTGTTCTGTTCCATTGGTCAAGATGTCTGTTTTTGTACCAGTACCAGGCTGTTTTGACTACCATGGCAGAGTACTAGGTTCTAAGTTGGGTACTGTGAGGCCTCCCCCTCTGTTCCTCTTCTTCAGTAGTGTTTTACTTATCCAGAGTTTTTTCCCTTTCCAAACAAAGTTGGTGATTTGTTTCTCCATTTCATTAAAAAATGACATTGAAATTTGTATTGGGATTGCTTTGTGTATGTAGGTTCCTTTGGGTAAAATAGACATTTTCACAATGTTAAGCTTTCCTACCAATGAGCAAGGTAGATTTCTCCTCTTATGTAAGTCTCTTTGGGTTTCTTGCGGTAGGGTCTTGTAGTTTTCTCTGTATACGTCTCTTACATCTCTGGTTACATTTATTTCTAGGTATTTTTATCGTATTGGTGCTATTGTAAATGGTATTGATTTGGTGATTTCCTCTTTGATTTTTTTTTGTTGGTGTAAAGGAATCCTACTGATTTACTTATTTTGTGTTAGATCCTGATACTTTGACGAACTCTTCTATTAGTTCCAATAGTTTATTTATGGATTATTTAGGGTTTTCTGTGTATACAATCATATCATCTGCAAATAGGGATACTTTTACTTTTTCTTTACTAGTGCAGATGCCCTTTATTTGTTTGTCTTGTCTGATTGCTGTGGCCAGAACCTCCTAGCACAGTGTTGAATAGAAGTGGTGATAGTGAGCATTGGATTTAATTTTAAAGATACATTTAGATGATCTCTTCAGAGTACTTTGACTCTATTTTTTTGTAGTCTTGAGGGGTAATCAGTAGTATAGAACAATGAAAAAGCTTGAGTTTTGAAGTCACGCAGATGGATCTGTATGTGGCCCTGCTGTGTATTCAGACGAGCTCAGTCAGGTCATGTATACTATTTTAGGGCAGGGACTGTGTATTATGTGTTTTAGTCTGTATCTTTAGGTCTAACTTAATGCAAGGCACATCATAGGAGCATAATATAGGCATGTTGAAAAAATGAAGTCTTGGCTTTGAGTCTTGGCTTCTTCATTTATAAAATTGAGATAATAACCTCTCATAGGCTTTGTTATGGTGATATTAAAAGTAATGTGTGAAATGTAGCTGGCACATAAAAAATTTTGAAAAATGCTAGTTTCTTTCTGTTCTCCTCGTTGGGTTCCAAACACTTTTTCTTTAGCTAAGCACCTTAGTGAACTGTTTTCCATTTGCAGCCTTTGTTAAATCTCTTAGAAACATTTTCAGTGGTTTTTTATTTTTTGATTGAAAATAAATTTAAACTTTAAAAAAGCATTAAAAAAGAAAAACTGTCCTTGTGACTGTTAAATGTTCTGATGGCTTTGAGAAGAGAGGAAGAATGTGATTACAATTTGAAATGAAATGAACAGCAGAAGGATCCTACATATTTTGTAGCCTGTTCATTGAATTGAAACAATTTTGTGAGAGACACAGTACCAGCATGGCTTTAAATGGAATGTATAAATTTTCTCTTATGAATGCCTATGACTAAATAACTGTAGATTTGCTAGTACTTCGTATATATTTTTCACAATCTTCTTCTTTCCTGAAGGTTCAGTATCTGCTTTTTTGAACTTTTGCTGCAAAAATGGTTCTCGTATCTCAGTTCTTTTGAATTTTTGAAGGAGATTATATAAAAAAATATTTCTGTACCACCTGTGAGGTGTAGTAGAACCTCATGTAGCTTTGTCAGGAGATTCAGAACTTCCTCACACATGAGCATTTATATTTAGTCATGCCCTTTCACCCTCTGTAATAAAAGGTGATGGTTTGGAATGGAGCAGTAGTGAGCAGAAGAAGATAGGTTTTCCTTTATTTGTAAGAGATTGTGGTTTTGTGATGGCTTCCAAAGTGTCTGTGGGCAAGAGAAACTTAATAATGCAGACTAGAGTCAGACCATCCAAAGCTTGCATATATGTTTGACTGGGTGAGTGCATGTCTCCATAGGAGCCTAAATAATACTCCAGCACCAAAAACTGTTATTCTAGGGGGGAAATCACAGGTAACATTATGTTTGAAGACATAGATGTTTGTTCCTGTAACACCATTGGGAATTTCTAGGGTTGCAATTGATGTTCTCTATCCTGAAGGGACCTTCAGAGTTATAAATGAAGAGCTGGCCTTTCTCCTTTGCAGATCGACATCAATAAATGCCATTATTTAGTGGATTTGGACACTGAGACAGAAACACCCCGGGAGCCAAAGTATTCATCTAATAGAGAAGAATGGATCAGCCTGGCTTACAGACCATTCCTTGATGCTTCTAGGTATGTGACATTAATGCCAAAGGATGTACTGGGACCCTCTGTTGCCATCAAGTTGATTGTGACTGATAGCAACACTATAGGACAGAGTAGTGCTATTCTGTAGTGTTTCCAAGGAGTAACCAATGAATTTGAAGTGCCAGCCTCTTGGTTAGCAGCCACAGCCTTAAATACTGTGATACCAGGGCTCCATACTAGGACTAGTAGGGTAAACACTGGATTCTGGGATCAAATATCTTCCAGTACTTGGCTGACTCTACTAACCATTGTTACTTTCTTTGGGCCCAAACATGTCTTCTGATCTTATTTCCTAAAGAATCTAAGATTGATCACTTTTTCTAGGCACGAGAATGCCAAATATATTCTGGTGTCGTACAGGTGAAAGGATCTAAGTAAAACAGAAAGTCTGCTGAAGAAAACTCAGATAAGTGTTTGACACTGATTAAGGTTTGGTAACAAAGTTTAGTTATTTTGAACAGTGTATTCTGACACTGTTAAGAAGATGGACTGTGTCTTTTTGCAGAGCTAAACATTCATGTCCATTGTTTTTGGGCTCAAGGCACAGTCAGGACTAGGACAGATTTTAAAGATTAAATAGGGAGACTAAATAGATTAGGGTTTGACTGGCTCCTCAGAAAGTCTCAAGATTAATGATAAAAGAAGAGAGTCAGGACAATCAGGTAGAAGAGTTATGGGAAGGTCACATAGGAGGGTTCAGATTGTCTGTGTTAGGAAGTGGGCAGAGGTCCAGGTAAATGAGGAGTTGGAGTTAAGGAAAGGTTTGGTGGGCAGAGCCCAAGATCAAAGAAGAGATCTGGTAGGAAGCAACAAGCAGAGAACCAGTTCCTGAGAGGAGGATCTGGTGCTCAGAAAAAGGGAGTAAGGCTCAGGGCCCAAAAGACTATATAAACACAAGGTGCCGGGTTCAAGTTTTAGTAACCATCATGTGGGACTACATGCCAAAAAATAGGAGGAGAGAAGAAAAGATGACTAATCAATGGAACTGCGGTTTAGGGCTGTTTCTTCATAAGAGGTAAGAGTCTAGTTACTACAAGTAGGTGCAGTCAAAGCAGAACTAACAGGGAAGCTGAGAGGCTAACCCAGACACTGTGTCACAAAGTTGGTCTCAAAATTAAAGCTAGAGTTGTGTTCAGACAGCTGCAGGAGTTGAACAGGTCGTTGTATTTAGACTGAGTTTCTTTAGTAAGTTAATAGTGAGTTGCAGTTCCGAAGGATGAGTGGGTGCTTGGGGAGAGGAGGGCACTGAGGAGGTTGTCAGAGTTTTAGAATGATTCTCAAGAACAGGCTTTTGAACCACACTGTCATTCACCATAAACCTTTCTCTAGCCTGAAGCCATTCCCTTAAGTACCTGATACAGAATTTCCAGGAGAGCTGTTTCCATAGAATGGGGAATAGTGCTGCTTTTCAACACATCGTTTCTGAGAGCCTGCATGTACCAGACACTGTTCTACATGCTTAATATGTTAGTGATTTAATCAAAGAGTCCTGCTGTGACGGAGCTTACTATTTGCTGGTGAGCAGAGGGGACACACAACAAACATAATAAATAAGGAAATACATTATGTAGTATGTTAAGAAGATGATAAATGTTAAATAAAAAAATAGTGCCCATTAAGAGAAAGATTAGGAGTTCCACTAGGGCTGAGGATTGCAATTTTAGCTAGATTGGTCAAGGTTGGCCTCACTGAGAGATAACATTTGAACAAAGTGAAAGAGTTAGCAACGTGGTTATCTTGGCGCACTGGCACATGGAAGGAACAGCAAGGAGCCTAGTCAGGCTTGAGCTGAGCAACAGCAGACAGTCACAGTGCCTGTGGTTGGAGGGTGACAGGATATGAGCATGCAGATGATGAAGAGTTTTGTAGGCAACCAAAAGGCTTTTACTCCCAAATAAGTGGGATGCCACCATAGGGTTTTGAGCAGAGGACTTGGTATAACTTCTGTTTTAAAATGATTGTTTTGGTTGCAATCTTGAGAGTAGACCATAAAAGACAAGAATGGAAGCAGGGAGACCAGTTAGGGAGACTACTGTGATAATCCAGGCAAGAGATGGAGGAGAGGACAGTAGAGAGAGATATGGCTAGAGTCAGGATATACAGAAATGGTCTGACTTTCCATATGGCTTGGGATTTAAGGTGTGGAAGAGAAGCCACAAATGACCCCAAAGATTTTGGTTTGAGCACATAGAAAATTGAAATTGCTGTAAACTGAGATGGGAAAGACTGCAAATAGAACAGGTTGGAGGGACAGTGAGAAAGAGATTCACTTTAGTAGTGTTGAGTTTGATATGTCAGTTGCCAAACAAATAGAGTAGGCAGCTGGATATGTGAGCCTGGAGTGCAGGGGGCAGGTCTGAGCTAGAGGTATCTCTAAGTGTTGGCAGTTAGATAGTATTTCAGAACATGAGACTGGGTGAAATTACCAATGGAGTGAATGAAATTAGAGATAAAACAAGGTCCAGGGAACTCCACTGTTGAAAGGTTGAGGAGAAGAGGAAGAACCAGCAAAACTGACCAAGAGGAACCACCAGTAAGGTGTCAAGAAAACCAAGAGAGGGTAGTATCCTGGAAGCCAAGATCAGAAAATGTTTTCAGGAGGAAGGAGTATGATCAGCTGTGTCAGAATCCACTGACAAATCCAGTAGGGTGATGAATAGTAACTGTCCACTGGATTTGGTGGCTGATAAAAGCTGTTTTGGTAGAGTGGTAGGGGTAATGGGACTAAGAGATTGGAGGAGTTAAAGCAAGAATAGCAGGAGAAGAATTGGAGAAGCAAATATAGATAGTTTTTGAAAGAGTTTTGCTATAAAGAGAAGCACACAAATAGGGCTACGACTGGTGGAGGGAGTGGTGGGGAAAATACCTGGAGAAGATTTTTTTGTTTATTTTTAAAATGAAGGAAATAATAGGCATATTTGTATACAGACAGGAACGATCCATTATAAATCTAAAATTCACTGATGCAGGAGAGAAGGGAAGGATTGGTCAGCAGTACCCTTGAGTTAGGTAAAATAGAGGATATGCAGATAAAGGGATTGGCTTTAGAGAGATGCACAGATAGATGACCTGTGTACAGTACTGTCCACTAGAATCTTCTGCAGCAGTAAAAATTCTCTGTACCTTCACAGGCCAACACAGTGGTCTAGACTAGCCACATGGGGTAGTGAGTGTTTGAAATGTGACTAGTGTGACTGAGGAGCTGGATTTTAAAACTTTATCTTAATTTAAATGTAAATAGCTATAAAAGGTAGTGCCCACTGTACTGGGCACTGGTGAAGGGTAGTAACTGGCAGCAAGTAAGTGTGATGCTGGGTGTCTGAAATTTCTCTTCTGATGCCTCCGTTTTCTCAGTGAAAAGTAGGAAGCAGGATTGTCAGCTCAGATGAAGTACATGGAATAAGGTCTTAGAGATTTGAGGACGGAGCTCAAGAAATAATTGAGGCAAGTAGGAGAGAAGAGGAACTGTCTGTAGTGTGATTAGAGGACAGGATCAGGAGCCTGTTGAGTTTTAAGTGGTGCCAATGTGGCTGGGGCTTTTTTCCCTCCTAGCTATACTGATGAGTCATAACGTAGGTAGATTTAATCAGATGTTGTTTTCTTTAGCTTTAATAAAGTGTGATTTACATAGCATAAAATTCACGTATTTTAAAGGTACAATTCAATTATCATTCATAAATTTTCTGAGTTGTGCGGCCATCACCACAGTTTAGTTTTAAAACATTTTTATCACCTAATGAAATCCCTCGTTCTCACCTCCAGCTCTGGAGAATGACTAATTTATTTTCTGTCCCTTCAGATTTGACTTTCCTGGACATTTCATATAAATTGAATCATATATATGTGGATTTTTGTGCTAGCTTTTTCCATGTAGGATCATTTCATCTAGCATAAAATCTTTTAGCATAGTTTCTTTAACGTTGATTCATGTTATAGCATGTGTCAGTACTATATTTTGACACAGGTGATGCACAGGTTCTTTGCCAGCCATGCCTTCCACCTTGAGGTGTATTCATAAGTATACTGTGCTCATTTTTTTATCAGCAGCATGTGAAACAAAAAAGTGGGGATGAGGGAAGCACACAGTTGGCAAACAAATGTAGAATTTGCATAAAAATATTATAATTCCTTTTCATTGCAGAATACTATTGCACTGCCTGGATATAACCAAACCTACTGCCATCAAGTCAATTCTGATTCGCAGTGACACTATAGGACAGAGTAGAACTGCTCTGTAGAGTTTCTAGGGAGTGTCTGGTGGATTCAAACTGCTGACTTTTTGGTTAACCGACATAGCACTAAACCACTACACCACCAGGGTTTCTTGTGTGGGTATAGCAGATTGTATTCATTCACTAACTGATGGACACTTGAGTTGTTTACACTTACCTATTATGAATAATGCTTCCATGAACATTCATGTACACATCTTTGTGTTCAAGATTAGGTTTTAAACAAGAAAGTGCAACGAAACATGAGGGGAGAGGGATTTGAGCTTGTATACAGGGAAGTGATGTGACCATGACCTTAAATTGGTTAACAAGGAAGGAAAGGAGGACATCGAGGGAGTGAGAGACAGTGAGGCAGCAGGATTATGAATTGATGGTCCTGGAGGTCCAAAAGATTGTCAGCATTGGGTTACCAGTAGAAGTGAGCTGAATAGAAGGACCTGGTGATGATGTGAAGTTCTCAGTATCATGCCTGTTCTTTGGTGCTGGCATATTATTTGATGTAGTACTTTGAGGAAGGTCTCTAATGTGCCTTCATTTCTGAGTTGAAAAGACTGTGACAGTTTAAGACATGGACCTGATAGATCTCTATCTCTGAGGGAACAGCAGATCCTGTTAAAGGGAAGTTTAGCAGTACATTGGTCACAGAATAAACTGTTTCTGACAAATAGGGTGAGAAAGTATTTCTGGGGTGACCTTTTTTTCCTTTTGGTTTCTATCTTCCTGTTTTCTTGTTTGGTGGTTGTCTTAGTGCTGCAGTAAAAAACAGAAATCTATTTTCATACAGTTTAAGAGGCTTCTTGTTGTTAGGTGTTGTCAACACTGTTCCAGCCCATAGCAGCTGTGTTAGTCAGCTGGTGCTGCTCCAGCAGAAATACAAGTGGATGGCTATAGCAAAGAAAAGTTTATTCTTACACAGTCCAGTAGTCTACAAGTCCAAATTCAGTTTGTCCGCTCCAGGGGAAGGCTTTCCCTGTGTTGGCTGTGGAGGAAGGTCCTTGTGTTGCATCGGTCTTTGGTTAGGGAGCATCTTGGCGCAGGAACCTCAGGTCTAAAGGATGCTTTCTTGATAGTGTGAGGTTCCCCATTCTCTGCTTGCCTCACTTCCGTTTATTCCTTGTAGGAATAAAGGTGGTACAAGCCACACACCAGAGAAACTCCTTTTATAATGGAGCAGGGAGGTGACCTCAAGAAGGGATTTACAGTCCCACCCTAATCCTCTTTTAACATAATCCTGTCTATCAGCCACAGGCAAAGAATAGAACATATCGCATAGGAAAGTCACAAAATGGAAGACAATCATAAACTGTTGGGAATCATGGCCCAGCCATTTTGGGGGGAGACATAGTTCAGTCTGGGCCAGTGACCTTAGGTACAGCTTAACAAAGCACCGCCTGGTTCTGTGCCATCTTCAGAATTGTTACTCTGAAGCCTGTCGTTGTAGCCACTTTGTCAGTCCATCTTCTTGAGGGTTTACCTCTTTTTTGCTGACTCTCTGCCAATCCTGATGTCCTTCTCCAGGGACTGATCCCTTCTCTTAACATGTCCAAAATATGTGAGACATAGTCTCACCTTCTAAGGAGCATTCTGACTGTATTTCTTCCAAGACAAATTTGTTCGTTCTTTGCCAACACCGTAATTGTAAGGTGTCATTTCTTCTTTGGTCTTCCTTATTCATTGTACAGCTTTCACATGCATATGATGTGATTGAAAACACCATGGCTTCAGTCAGGCACACCTTAGTCTTCAAGGTGCCATCCTTGCTTTAACACTTGCGAGAGGTCTTTTGCAACAGATCTGCCCAGTATAATGTGCCAGTTGATTTCTTGACTCCCATGGGTGTTGATTGTGGATCCAAGTAAAATGAAATCCTTGACAGCTTCATTCTTTTCTCCATTTATCATGATGTTACTTCTTGTTTCAGTTGTGAGGATTTTTGTTTTATGTTGAAGTACTATCCATACTGCAGGTTATAGTCTTTGATCTTCATTAGTAAATGCTTCAAGTCCTCTTCAATTTTAGCAAGAAGATTGTGTCTTCTGCATATTATAGGTTGTTAGTGAGTCTTTTTTCAGTCTTGATGCCCTGTTTTTCTTCATGTAATTCAGTTTCGTAAATTATTTTCTCAGCTTACAGATTAAATAGGTATGGTGAAAGTATACAGCCCTGACACACACTTTTCCTCACTTAAAACTGCACAATATTCACTTATTCTGGTTGAATAACTGCCTCTTGATTGATGTACAGATTCCTCAGGAGCACAATTAAGTGCTGTGGGATTCCCATCCTTTGTAATGTTATCCATAATTTGTTGTGATTCACACAGGCGAATGCCTTTGCATAGCCAATAAAGAACACAGGTAAGCATCTTTCTGATATTCTTTGCTTTCAGCCATCTTCCATCTAAAATGATATCTCTGGTTCTGGCTTCTCTTCTAAATCTGAATCTGGCTTGAATTTCTGGCAGTTTCCTGTTTCGGTGTACTGCTGCAGCTACTTTTGAATGATCTTTAGCAGATTTTACTTACATGTGATATAAGTGATACTGTTCATAATTTCTGCATTTGTCAGGATCACCTTTCTTTGGAATAGGCATAAATATTGGTTTCCTCCATTCTGTTGGCCAGATAGCTGTCTTCTAGATTTCTTTGAATTGGATGAGTGAACACTTTTGATGCTTTTTGTGTCATTTAATGTTTAGTCCATAGAATCCTTTGATACTGCAACTTGAGACTTGGATTTTTTTCTTCAGTTCTTTCAGCTTGAGGAATGCTGAGCATATTCTTCCTCCTGGTTTTCTAGCTCCAAGTCTTTGCACATGTCGTTATGATACTTTGTCTTGTCAAGCTGCCCTTTGAAATCATCTGTTCAGTTCTTTGTCATGTCTTTCAGTGTATTCCATGTGTGTAATCACTGTTTTTGTTGTTGAAGAAAAGTATTTGCAATGAGGAGGTCAGTGGTCTTGCAAAATTCTGTCAAGCTATCTCTGTTGTTTCTATCACCAAAGCCTGTATTTTCCAATTACCAATCCTTTCTTATTCCAACCACCAGTAATTATCAGTGCATCCTGATTGCATGTTCAGTGAATTTCAGACTGCAGAAATTGGTAAAAGTCTTCAGTTTCTTCATCTTTGGCTTTAGTGGTTGGTGCATAAATTTCAGTAATAGTCATATTAATTGGCCTTCCTTGTAGGTGTATACCTACTATCCTATCACTGGCAACACTGTGCATCAGGCTACATCTTGAAATCGTCTTTTTGACAATGAATGCAGTGCTGTTCTTCTTTAAGTCATCATTTTCCCCATCCATCAGTTTGTTGCACTACAGGGATTTGCATGATACTATGATGCTGGAAGCTATGCCACTGGTGTTCAGATGCTAGCGAGTTCACCCATGGCAGACAGGTTTCAGCTGAACTCCCAGACTAAGACAGACTAGAAAGACCCAGCAGTCTACTTCTGAAAGGAATCAGCTGATGAGAACCTTATGGATAGCAGCAGCATTGTCTGATACAGTGCCAGAAGACAATCCTCTCAGTTTTGAAGGCACTCAAAAAGCAACTGGAAGCAAGCTGCCTCCTCTAAGTAGAGTCAGCCTTAATGACGTGGATGGAATCAAGCTTTTGGGACCGTCATTTGCTGATGTGGCGTGACTCAGAATGAGAAAAAACAGCTGCAAACATCTATTACTAACCAAAATAATAGAACATATGAAGTATGAATCTGGAAAAATAGAAAATTGCCAAAAATAAAATCGAATGCACAAACACCAATATCCTAGGCATTAGAAGGCTAGAAGTCAATATTTAGGTGTTTCCTCTAAGGAGAGGTTATCTCTGTTTTCTCTGGAAGTTGAGGATCTTTGTATGGTACCTGTCTTACTTCCTTTCATGCTTACTTGCTTCGGTTCCTAATCTTAAGTTTTATATCTTAAAACTGATTAGCTTATTTTGATGAGTGGTACCTGGGGTCTTAAAAGCCAGGAAGCTGCCATCTAAGGAACATCAGTTTGGTCCCAGTCCAGCTGGAGCAGATGAAAACCAAGACATCAAAGACATGCGGAAAATATGAGCCCAGGAGAAAGAAGTGTCCATATGATTATGGGACTACATCAGCATGAAAACAGAAGAACTAGACAGTGTGCAGCCACCACCAAAGACTGCCCTGACATGGCACACAGTGTAGAACCCCTGGTGAAGCACGAGGAAAAGGGGAGTGCACATCTAGAACTCTGTGAACACCAGACTTAACGGTCTGACATCCTGGAGGGTCCCGTGAGAACATGGCCTGTGGACTTGCTGCTAGCCCAGAGCAGAAACCAGTACTGAAGCCAGCTCTTCAGACAAAGATTGGACTGGCCTCTGGGACGTAGAGTGATGCAGATGTTGCAGGTACTTCCTTGCTTAATACATGTATGAGGCTGTCCAACTGGCTCCTCTGTAGAGGGAAGAGGGGACGGTGGAGAGGAGGGGACTAGTGTTGGTTGAGTGGATACTGGAAGTCCAGGGTGGGAAGGAAGAGTGTGCTGTCACAGGGTGAGGAGGGCAGATAAGAGTGGCATAGAGGTGTGCATTGGTGGGTTTATACAAGGTATGACAATTAAGTTTGCAGATTCATCCTAGAAAAATTTCTGCATTCTCAATGCTGAGTATCACTATGGTCACCATTGAAGTACTTCTCTTGGGAAACCATGCACCAATACTAGTCCTTAGTTCACATTTCAAAAGCAGTGTTGGGACTCTTTCTGGAATGGCCATCAGAGCTGTCATCGTATTACCTTTGATGTCCTGAATGTCATCAAAATGTATTCCTGTCAATATTTCCTTTGTCTTTAGGTAAAGAAACAAATTACTGTGGGCCAGATCAGTTGAGTAGGAAGGGTGTGTCAGTACAGTTATTTGTTTACTGAGAACACAGAGAGTATTGTTGCTGAGCTGCTGAAAGAAAACTTGCTTGAAATTATGAGAGAATGTGGATACCCAGGATGCATATTGAACTCCACACAATGTAAGACACCAAAAGAAAGACTCCAAGACATTATAATCAAGTTTATCAAAATGAAGCATAAGCAGAAACTCTTAAAGGCAGTGAGACTCAAAGCAAAGTTAACATTCAGAGGGAAGCCCTGTAGACTTTCATCTGACTTCTCAGCAGAAACCATGTTGGCATGGAGGCAGTGGCGTGGCATATTTGAAGCCTTGAAGGAGAAAAACTCCCAACCAAGAATTATATATCCTGCAAAACTGTCTTTCAAGTATAAAAATGAAAAGCAAGACCATTGCGGATAAACAAACTCAGAGACTTTGTAAAAACCAAACCAAAGCTACGAGAAACACTGAAAGAAACTCTTAGCTTAGAAGAACAAAACTATTAACTCTGTTTTTTAGGAGACAATACAGGACAGATCATCCAGAAACCTACTCAGTTAGGGAAGGCACAAAAACCCAGCCAAAGCTATAAGATTAAAAGAAGTGATCACAGTGATCACCCAGGCTCTTAACCACTATGCCTGAGGAGTTAGTACTTAGAACACATGTTTTGGGGAGACACAGTTCAATTTGAAACAGTAGCATGTCAGCACAGTAGCTAGTACTTACAGACTGAGAGCCTTTGGGCCAAGGTGAAGGTACACTTCTCACTGGAGAATTTGTAATCTTTTGATAGAAGAGCAGAGGGTATTGGTCCCCTTCCCATCGCTTTGTTGTAAAGCACTGAGTGATTAGAGGTGTGAGCATTCAGTCATGTGGTTGAGTGTTGCACCTTCAGGCTCAATGTGTTCAGCAGTCTCCTCTCTCAGAGGGAATGAGCAACACATTGGGAGACCCTAAATGTAAGCACCTTTCCCAGAGGTGCTTCCTGCTCTTCCCCACTGAACATCCTGCTTCCCTAATAAAGCAGAGTTTAGGAGTAGAAATAAAGCATAACTGCTGTGATTGCATAAACATTTATTGGGCACCATCTACATCTAAGACTTTAGGCTTTATGCAGACATGATCCCTGCCCTTGAGGAGTTTGTAGTACATCTTTAGAGATAGACATGTGATCAGATGGCTGTCATATGTGACAGAATATGATTAATGTTATAACAGAAGTTCAGAGAAAGTGCTGTTAGACTGTAATAAGGGAGAAATTGATTCCAAAAGGAGATGACATTTGAAATTACATTGGTATAAGAGAAATGAATTGGAAGGAGAGGAATTTGAAGGCATAGACACAAGTTAAGAGGCTACGCTGATTGCCTAGATAAGAGGTAATGGGGGAGGGAAGTCAGGAGACCCATCACTTTCAGAGCAGGGCTAGGCCAGGTTTCAGGTCCTGGAAGCCCATAACTTCCCCCAACAACCTGTTTCACACTCTGCCCCCTCCTTTGCTATGCAGAAAGTTCAATAGTAATCATTGCTGTGGATTGTTGTCTTGCTCTCCCTTACAAGCTTTTACAAGTTGAGCAAAACTTGCTACAGAGGCCAAACCATGAGCTTATTTCATTGTACATCTGGTTTCTTGTACTGATTGTCCCTGTTGCTTCATTTCCTATCCTTCCAGTATGCACACCCCTAGTGTAGGTGGAGGGAAGGGGAAGGTTACTGGGGAATGCTTTCTAAGATTTTTCATTTCCCATAGATTGTATTCAGGGGTTAATTTCATAACCTGCTGAAAAAAGAAATCATTTGGGTTAAGAACTGAAGAAGTACAGTTCACTTGGACGTTTATAAAGTGCAGTGAAAGAAGCATGCAGTTAAAAAGCCTGTGAATCTAATGCTGGGCATTTGATGGTTCCTCTGTAAGTCCCAAATTTTCACATTGGTAAAACAGAAATAATAAAACTTTATCTGCTGTATGGAGTTGTCGTGAGAATTAAACGAGAGGAGAATATGAAAGTGCTTATATAAATGTCAGGCCTTTCAATTAATTAGCAAGCTGTCTAGGGCTCCAAATTTATGCTGATTTATTTTACATTTCTCTTCCTCAGCATTTCGTGGTATACATTGATCTAATTTGCTAAAACAGCAGGATACTACTGCTCAGTTTGCCACAGCAATTTCTATCCGTCAGCACTGTGACGTCTTGTGTTGCTGACTTTGAGCCAGTTAAGATAAACTCGACTGTAAAGGCTGTGCTTCGGAGATGGTGTGTGAAATGCTCTTGGGTGCATGACCCTGGGGTGCCTTAGAGCCTCTTCGCCAGGGCCTTAGTGATTTATTAACAAGGGGAAGTCATGGGACCATCCAGCTGTAATGAATATTTGTCTTTTAGATTGGATGGAGATGTAAGCTTAAGTATTCTCTAGTTCTTTCTGAGAAAAGTAGGTTTTGATAAGACTGTGATATATAACCACATTATCTGTTTAAAAATGAAAGCAGATTAGTTTCTCAAATATTTAAGTTCCTAAAATCCAAGTTCCTGTTTTTTATAGTTTACTTTATGGTCATTTTTTTCTTTCTTCCATCCATCTATCATCCATCTGACCAGCAGATATTTATTGCACACAACCCGGCACTGTGATGGTCATTAGGTACACAGTGGTGAACAGTATACACACAGTCTCTGTCCTCTTGGACAAAGATCCTCTTACACCAGGGTGGGGGAGCTGGCATTAAACAAATAATCATACCAATCAATATATAATGACTAACTGTGTTAAGTACTTTAAAGGAAAAGTACAGGGCGTGATGAATGAGGGAGTCAGCAGCAGGGAGGTACCAAGAGTCTCCATGTTATATCATTAAGCCAGCTGGTTAGGCAGGTTTGGACATTACAGAGTACTGTTGAATATCTGTATGTGGTTGTCACAGAGCTAGATTCTTTACAAAAGAAGTAGTCAGGCATAGACATTACTCTTAAAAAGCTTATAGCTTCTGTAGGAAAACATAACACATATGAAAACTGTTTGAAAATAGTATGAAACTATAAACCAAAACCAGTTGCTGTTGAATTGATTCTGACACATAGTAACCCTATAAGACAGAGTAGAACTGCCCCAGAGAGTTTGCAGGGAACACCCAGTAGACTCAAATTGCTGAACTTTTGGTTAGCAGTTAGAGCTGTTAACTACTGTACCACCAGGGTTTTGAGTGTGAAACTACAGGAGGTGCCAAAGTGTGTACTAGAACCTCAAAGGTGAGCCCTTTGAAGGTGGGGGTCGACTGGGAAGACTTCATGAAGGAGGTCATCCTTGAGGTGACACTTAAAGGAAAAGCACGAGTTATATTGGTAAAGAGAGGAGAAGTCATTTATTCAAGCAGAAGTCCTGAGCTCGAGTTCAGATGTAAAGATAAAAGAAACTTTTTGAATGATGGGGCCGAGAGCAAGGGGACCCAAAATAAAGTTTAATTTACCCTTTTGACTGATTTGAATTTGCTTTTAAGTAAACTTGTTGTCTTACATATCATCCAAAATCAGGGCTCATTTGAAAATGCAAGGGGCCCTCTCCAGTCAGATAGAGGTCTGGGGTCATCCAGCTTTAATATGATCAACATAAAGGGACATGTATCTCTTTTGCCCTTTAGTCCATGTTTACTGTGCATATTCCACCAGTCTGTTCCCACTAGTTTGTTCACTTTCCTTTTGTTTGCAGTGACCATAGTTGTTTTAGTCAGCTGGGGCTGCTCTAACAGAAATACCACAGAGTGGATGGCTTTAACAAAGAAAGATTTATTCTTACACAGTCCGGTAGGTTGAAAGTCCATATTCAGGGTGTGCGCTCCAGGGAAAGACTTTCCCCTTGACGGCTCTGGAGGAAAGTCCGGTATTGCATCAGTCATTGTCCAGGGAGCATCCTAACGCAAGAACCTCTGGTCTGAACGACACGCTCTGCTCCCGGTGCTGCTTGCTTGATGGTAGGGAGGTTCTCAAATTGTCCTTGGTTCTTTTTCCTTTTATTCCTTGCAAGCTAAAAGTATTAAGGGCGGGGCAAGCCATACTCCAGGGAAACTTCCCCCATAGCGGGAATTCACAGCCCCACCCTAATCCTTTAACATGCAGGTTAGCAAAACCACACAATGGAGGACATTTCCAAGATACTGGGAACCATATCCCAGCCACATGGCTGCACACATTTTTGGGGGGACACAATTCAAACCATGACAATAGTCTAGATTGGTCCTTAGCTATTGTACATGACAGTTTGGGGACCAGCTTCAAGGAGAAGGTGTAAAGGGCTGGGAATGTTGTTAGCCTCATCCCGGAGAATGGTAGCAAAGCCCAGATGTCCATCCACTGCTTTTCCTAATAGGCATTTTCTGTGCTTTTATCAGAGGACTAGAGACCCTATCCCCATTAGTCTGAGAAACGATCTAGGTATATAATCAGAATAACCATTTTCTAGTCTGTGCACATAGCTGGTACCATAACTACAATTTCCTCTTCCTACAGTTTGCCTGTGCCTGGATAATTTTATAAAGATTTATCAAACCCCCAGGCTGTAGGGTCTACACTAGTTGACTGTCACTTTTAAAACCAGACACATTTGTTATTCTGTGACTGTCTCCTGTTACGTGCTTTCTAAAATAAGATATTTTTCTTCTTTCTTTGAAGCATGATCTAATTGCTACTTGTATAAAATAGCTCAACAAGTGGGTAGATGTAATGCCTACTCTGAGATTCCCCAGAGAGGAGTGAAGGGAGAGTGTTGCAATAAATTACCAGCTCAGTGGTGAGTTCCTTTCTAAGTGTGGTAAGTATGTTTGGCCATGGGAGTGTGGTGGGAAATGCCTCTCCAGGGTGTTGGAACTGGCCTCCTGAGCAACAGACCCTGTTTGTAGCTTCTGAAACAAGTCAGGATGCTGCTGTGTCACACAGCTATCTCCACCTACTGTTTCCTCCTTCGTTATGTATCTTTTTTGCCTTGCTTTCACCTTTGATTTTTAATTTGTGAGATTTTATTTTTTCCTATTTTGAAGCAAATTAACCTCATCTAACTGAGTGTTCTACCACCTGTCAGTTTTTTTTGCTGTGGTAGGTTGTATGTTGCTGTGATGCTAGAAGCTATGCCGCCAGTATTTCCCATACCAGCAGGGTGAGTCACCCTGGTAGACAGATTTCACTGGAGTGTCCAGACTAAGACAGACTGAGAAGAAAGGCCTGGTGATGTGCTTCTGAGAGTTAGCCAGTGAAAATCTTATGTATCACAGCAGAATATTGTCAGGTTGAAAGGCACTCAAAATATTAAATATAGCCTTAACAGTAGACTCAGACGTACCAGAAATGATGGAGGTGGCACAGGACTGGGCAGCAACTCAATACCAATCAACAACTAAATTTTAAGCTGTCCTGGTTAGGGACCTGAGACAGTTTGGCAAGTCCTACAGAGGCCATGATCTCAAAAACCCCACAAATTTATAGGGGACAACTAAATGCAAGTGGGGAGTTAAAAATCAACATCTTCAGCTGGTGCTGAAGAGAGACACAGCCTCTAGTCGGAAGACATCGAAAGTTAAGATTGTGCTGGTAGCACATGTTGTGTATATTCTTTCGTAAGCAGGCTTCTGAGAACAGAGTTGTCAGTGCCACTGAGCTTTAGCTGCTGTGAGGAGCTTTCTTGAGACCATGGCTCTTTTAGCCCTGAGAAAAATGATAAGGCGTAAAGACTCTCCAGGACCTGTATTTGTTTTGGTCCTATGTTGTAGTCTGTTTGATGGCATAAGCAGAACTCTTTGTTTCTGGGAGATAATAGGAAAGTCTTTGGAGTTATTGCTGTTGGGGAAAGTTAGTGATATGCTCTTGTTCCAGTTACCTATTTCTGTGTGAGGTACCACTCCATTTATTTGTTGTTTTCTTGCGTGGTTCAAGGGATTGACTGGGCTCAGCTAGATGCTTCTTACTTGGGATCTCTCATGCATTGGCCAGTAGGTAGTAGCTGCGGCTGGAGGCATCTCAAAGATGTTCTTACTCATATGTCTGGGTGTTGCTACAGGTTGTGGCTAGGATGTCAGCTGGGTCTGTTGGCTACAGCACCTCCATGTGGCTTCTCCGTGTGGCCTGGGATTCCTTACAGCATGGTGGCTGTCTTCTGTAAGCATCTCAAAAGCATTGCAGCTTTTTATGACTTACCCTTGGAAGTCATGCAGAATCACTTCTGCCTCATTCTGTTAATTTGGAAGCAAGACATTTGATTAACCCATGTTCAAGATGAAAGAAATTAGACTTCACTGATGGGAAGAGTGTCAAAAAATGTACACACGTTTTTAAACTCTCACAATGCCTTTGATGTCATTTTTCTATCCAAAGTGGATAATTTTTGAAATGCCTGTTTTTAAAGAAGATTTATTGCAGAAAGACATACGGTACACAAAATAGTCCAGCAGACTGTTTCCATCTGTGGCTTTTTACTCCCCAGGTAGAAATGGAGACTATATCCCATGGCAGAATTTGGTTGCCAGCCAACAGTTTGACATGCTTCACGTGAAGGGTGTTCAAGTCCTTTGGGTAGAGTTCTACTTCCTAACTAGTAATTGAAGTACTTTTGTCTTTTCCCTTATGTGTCAATCATGGTAGTGTCTCCAGCTCTCCAATCTCTGCCGAGATTATGAGAAACAATAAGGAAGGGATGAGACCTTCCATAATTGTGTAATTCTTTATCATTCTTTATTGTCTTAGACTTTCTGCTTCTCTTACCAGTTTTTGGTATCCCCTCCCCCACTTTTTTTTTTTTTACTCCCAAGAAAATCTTCTCATACCCTTTCTTCATTGGCAGAGTTACCCCAGGCCAGGTTTGGCTACAAAACACGTGTATTATCCAGCTGTGTAATCACTGAGGCCTGCTGTTGTTTTGAGAAGAATGAGTGGTTTTGTTTTTCTGAAGCTCCAATTATTACAAAATTAGTTCTCTAGAAAGAGAGCCACCTAGGCTGTAAGGCCATCTTTAGAGACTCTTAGGTTTGAGGTGTACGTACAGTATTTTAGGACTGCCATTGCTTGTAGCCAGCTTAGCTCAAGCAACTAGCATCACCTTTTTAGCTTCCTTGCAAGTTAGCACCACATCTCATTTTGATTTCCTACAACTGCTAGCACTTTGTAAGGTGCTAGGTTTTGGTGAATATTTGAAACACTTTGTATCCTTAAAACTGGATTTATGCTGGAGTAACTTAAAGGAAAAGAAAAAAAGACAGAACAAGGATTTCTTCAGAAGCTTCTGATTTGGTGAAATAAAGTTATTTTGTTACTGTACTCATTATTTATTTCATCTCTGTAAAACTTGTCAGAATCATCTGTTGTGGCCTCCACTGCACCTCACTGTTTGTTACACAGAAGTAGCCCAAGTGATGGCCTACATACTGGGGAAAAAAACACTCTTAACCCTTGTTTGTCTTTTCCACTGGAGTGGTGAATAGAGGATTTACTGTGTTTGGATATCTCAGTAGTTATCAGATGGAAAAAGAGCTGGTGAGAGGTATTTCTCCAGCAACCCTGGTGGAACTGAGAGACAAAAAAATGGACATTTACCTCTTAGCAGTTCTTTCTCAAATCCCTTCTTGGCTAAAGGTGAAGAGGTTATGATGTTATGTCAGATGATTGAGTTGTCAGGACCACCAATCAGCAAAATGAAAATCCTCTGCACCAGTCTTGCAGTGCCATGATTCCAGTTTGTACATCAGCAAGCTTCCAATTATGCATTTTGCATCTTTGGAGGTGGCTACCAACTAGTCAAAACTGTGAATGTTGAATGTACACGGTCTGCTGTACAAGCCTGCTGAAAATAGAGTATCATGTAAGTCCCATGGATAATGATGATTCAGCAAAGTCAGTGTAAGCTAAAACCTGGAGAGGTTATGTGACCTTTTCCATTAAAGGTCCCCATCCCACTTGTGTGCTACTATCCCATGGTCCACTGCAGCACTCCCCCTCTCCTTCCCAGACTCATTGTAGACTTCTACTTCGTTCTGAGCAACCTAATCATTTTAGAACTGAATTGTTTGGAAAGAGAAGAGAAGGAACTGAGTATTTTTGATACTTCCTTTTCCTTGTAAAAGATGACTATTGCCAGGAGGGAGGGGAGAAAAACTAGATGCTTTGATTTAAGAGGGAGAGCTGAGTCATTCATTCACTCACAAAATATTTACTGAGTACTTTCTGTGGCACTGTTTTAAAAGGTAGAGATATAGTGTGAGACAGGCAAGGTTCTGTCCTTAAACTGCTGCCATTCTAGTGAAGTATAAAGTGTAACACTGATATCCATTTCTCTTTTGTGGAACAGGCATGTCATTTTGTATTAGTTAGCAGACCATTGAAATAATGTCCTTTACCCCATTTCCTGTTAAAGACTTAAAAGAGTGTTACGAGTGGTCGTTAGTATGCTTAGTGTGGGACTCTTGGTGGACTATGGCATAAGTCTTGAGAAATTCTAAAGTCCATTTACCAGAACTGAAGAGAATTGTAAAGGGCCAGATCTGAGATTCTTCCACTGAAATGTAAATGAAGTATAAGACAAGCGAAAGAGTAAGGAAAAAAATTAGCTTAAAAAACGTTAGCTGCAGAGGGATCTGGCAGTGTGCTTAGACAGGTTCACAGGGGATATTAATGTCTGGGTCAGTGGACAGACAGATGGTTGGGTAGGCAAACAGAAAGGTACATAAACTACAAAATAAACATACTAGAAAACTTGAGTACTGGAATACTTTCTTTTTAAAATGAGAAATTGACTGAGCAGTTTGCGTTTGTGCCTGGTGAATTAGTGACTCCAGGGACTGGCAGTCTGTCTTCCACTGACGTCAGCAAGAACAGAATTAAATCTCCACAGCAAAATACTCCCTAGCCCTGATAAATAGGGCTGGTAATTGAATTAGAAAACATTCTGAGCCATCAGCTAATTATGCTGTTCACGCAATTGCTTTGTCCAGGTCTGTTTCATCCTTGAATCGGTTGGATGACTTTCTCGCTGGGAGGGAAAGTATTTCAGTTTCCATGATAGAGGCACATATTTTACATGTTCCTAATGTAGGCTGCCTATGCCCCCGGACAATACTTCAGCATTTCACTTTATTACAAATACTGTTGTGTAATTTCTCTCTCTTTTTTTTTAATGTGGACAAAGGGTTTATTTTGTTTGAGTTTTAATTGATTTTTTAAAAATAATTTTATTTATTTTGCTATTGGAAATATACATAGTAAAGCATACACCAATGTGACAGTTTCTACATGTACCATTTTATAATACTGATTAGATTCTTCAAGTTGTATGACCATTCTCACCCTCTTTCTGAGCCATTTGTCCACCATTAATATAAATTCACTACCTCCTAAGGTTTCTATCTTATGAGTTGCCATTGTCAGTTTGATCTTGTGTACCCAAACCCCAAACCCACTACTGTTAAAGCAGTTCCAACTCATAGCAACTCTTCAGACAGAGTAAAACTGCCCCATAGAGTTTCCAGGGAGCACCTGGCGGATTTGAACTGCTGAACTTTTGGTTAGCAGCCATAGTACTTAACTGCTATGCCACAGGTAGTTCTTAAAGTTCTCAAGATTGACCTTTTTTACTAGTTAAACTAATATATTTGGTTTTTAGAAGACTTCAGAGGATATTTTTGTTTTAAGGTATAAAGATTATCTCAGGGTACTGTATTATGTAAATAATGTGTATATAATATTCTTTTTGCCAACCATTTGAGCCCCTTGAACATTATTTTCCAAGGCATACTCTACACTTTTATCTGTGTAGGTGCATTATTTATGTGGACACATGATTTGTAGAAAATATGGTAAATAGTTTCAGGGGTTCATCCAACCTTCATGGCTTCAGAAAGTCTGGAGTCTATAAGAATTTAAAATTCTATTTGCAGATGATATGATTGTATATGCAGAGAATCCTAAACAATCTATAACTACTGAAACTAATAGAAGAGTTCAGCAAAGTATCAGGATATAAAATAAGCCTAAGTAAATCAGTAGGATTCTTTTACACCAAGAGATCATCAAAGAAATCGCCAAATCAGTACCATTTGCTATAGCCTCCAAGAAGATAAAATACCTAGGAATAAATCTGACCAAACAAATGAGAGACCTGTATGCAGAGAATTACAAGATCTTACTGCAAAAAAAAAAAAAAACAAGAGGCTCACATAAATGGAGAAATCTACTCTGCTCATGGTTAAGGAAGACTTAACATTGTGAAAATGTCTATTTCACCCAAAGCAATCTATATATACAGTGCAATCCCAATACAGATTCCAGTGTCATTTTTTAATGAGATGGAGAAACATATCACTAACTTTGTTTGGAAAAGGAAGAAACCCTGGATAAGCAAAGCACTACTGAAGAAGAGGAACACAGTGGGAGGCCTCACACTGCCCGACCTTAGAATCTGTTATACAGCCACAGTAGTCAAAACAGACTGGTAGTGGTACAAAAAGCTACATATAGACCAGTGAAACAGAGCTGAGAGCCCAGAGATGCCACCATCCTCTTATGAACAGTTGATATTCGACAAAGGCCATAAGATTGTAAACTGGGATAAAAACAGTCTCTTTAACAAATGGTGTTGGCAAAATTGGATATCCAGCAGCACAAATTGAAACAGGACCCATATCTCACACCGTACACAAAAACTAACTAAAAATAGGTAAAAGACCTAAATATCAAACCTAAAACCATAAAGATCGTGCAAGAAAAATCAGGGTCAACAATGGAAGTTCTAATACACGACTTAGACGGACTTCATAATCTGACAAAACATGATCAACAGAAGAGAAAATAGATAAGTGGGAATTACTAAGAATCACTTTTGCTCACTCAAAGACTAACAAGAGTTAAAAGTCTGCCTACACAATGAGAAAAAATATTTGGCAACTACATGTCAGACCAACGTCTGATCTCCATAATCTACAATGTACTCCAAAATATCAACAAGAAAAAGGTAAATAACCCAATTAAGTGATGGGCAAAGGAGAGGGACAGATACTTCACCAAAGAGGATATCTAGGCAGCCAAAAGACACATGAGGAAATGCTTAAGATCATTAGCTATCAGAGAAATCCAAATCAAAATGACAGATACCATCTCACCCCAACAAGGTTGGCGATAATCCAAAAAACATGAAATAACAAATGTGGAGAGATCAGGTCTCTCCTACACTGCTGGTGGGATTACAAAATGGTAAAACCTCTTTGGAAAGCAATTTGGCACTTACTTAAAAATCTGGAAATAGATACACCATTTGATCCTGCTCAGAATATATCCTACAGAAACAAAGGTTGTCACATGAACAGATACATGCACGTGAATGTTTATTGCAGCAGTCCACAGTAGTAAAAAGATGGAATCAACCTAGATGCCCATCAATAGAAGAATGGATAAATTATGGTACATATACCCAATGGAACACTATGTAATAATAAAGTACAATGATGCTTTTAGGAAGCATCTTGTAACCTGCTTTCAATTGGAAGACATTATGTTGAGTGAAATCAGTCAGCAGCAAAAGGACAAATATTGTGTTAGACCCCTGCTGTAAGGACTTAAAAATAGACTTAGACACAGAAGAAGTCTCTGATAGCAACAAGAGTGGGGAGGGAAGGAAAGGGCTGGTCTTAGGTAGTTGGTAGAAATTTGGTTAGGTGAAAGCAGTGACAGGACACAGTAGAAAGCAGATCAGTTTAACTGGATTTGACTGTAAACCAAAAACTTCTCTAGTCTCAACCCAATATTATAAGGGTAGAGTAGCAGGGGCAGGGTCTGTGGACTATGCTCTGGGGGGACATCGAGGCCAGTTGGCATAACTAGCCTATTGCTAGTTGGTGAGTGGCATCTGGAGTCTTAAAAGCTAGCCAGCTGCCATCTGAGGTACACCAAATTGTCCCAACACGTCTGGAACAGATTATCACTGAGAACAACAAAGACACAAGGAAAAAAGAGCTCAGGAGACAGGACTCATGAGAAGGGATGACTGTATCAACATGTGACCAAAACAGTGGTCACCACCAAAAGACAACTGTGATGGGGCACACAATGTTGAGTCCTTGTGGCATCATGAGAAAAAGAGGGGTGCAGCTCAATAACTCTATTAAAAGACCTCAGTTGATGGCCCGATGGGCAGGGGGATCCTCTGGAAGCATGACCCCTAGACCTTCTGCTGCCCCAGACTAGAAAACACTACTAGGGTCAACTCTTTGGACAAAAATGGACTCAGGGACACAGTGTGACCATATGGTATGTGTCCTTTTGGTTCTGTGCATTATAGGATGCTGTCCAACTGGTCTCTTTCTAGATGGGAACAAAAAGGGTGGAGAGGAGGGGACAGGAGCTTGTTATGAGGATGGTACAAGTATAGAATGAAAAGGAAGAGTGTGTTGTCACTGGACAAGGAGAGCAGAAGGAGCTGCAGATGGGGGACATACAAAATTAATTTGGATTATATGCTTAATCACAATTAAAAAAATGAAATTCTGTTCTGTGTATTCACCATTTCAATCAACATCCAACAGTGGAATCTTTGGCCAAAATGTTCAGTGATAGTAGCTGGCCACCTAGTTGTTTTGGTCCCGTGACAAAGGAGACAGTTGTTCATAGACGCAGTTAGCCACAATTCCATTTTCCTATTCTATTCCTAACTCTCTTCTGTTGTTCCAGGAGAACATAAACCAATTGTTGTGCCTTAGATGGCTACTTTCAAGCTTTTAAGACTCCAGACACAATGCATTGAACTAGGGCGTAGAACAGATGCACTAAACATGTTATCAGGCCAAACACTAGGATGTCCCATGAAACCGTGACCCGACACCTCTAAAACAAAAAGCCAAACCCCTTGAGGTTTTCAGGTATGCATGAGCAACCTTAGCAGATACTTTGTGTGTGTGTGTGTGGACAGTTGTAAGTGTCTGTTTATCTAGTGTTGCCATAGGAGAAATACCACAAGTAGATGATTTCGACAAAGAGAAATTTGTTCTCTCACAGTCTAGTAGGCTGGAAGTCCAAATTCTGGACATCAGTTCTAGGGGAAGGCATTTTGTCTTGTGAGTGTAGAGGAAGGTTCTTGCCATCAATCTTCTCTGCTCTAACAGTTTCTCAACACAGGAACCACTGGTCCAAAGGATGTACTGTTCTCCTGGCACGCTTAAAGGAAATATTGAAAGAAAGACCTTGTGATGACATTCAGGACATCAAGGGTAATATGATGACAGCTCTGATGGCCATTCCAGAAAAAGAGTTCCAAAATTGCTTTGAAGGGTGGACTAGGCATTGGGATAGGTGCATAGCTTCCCAAGGGGAGTACTTTGAAGGCAACAGTAGTGATAATTCAGCAATAAGGTATGTAGCACTTTCTCAGGATGAATTTGTGAACTTAATTGTCAGTCTTCATACAGTTTGTTTATTAGATTCTTGTTGAGTATATGGTTTCTGAAGACACTCTTTGTGTTGGTAGATTTTTTTCACATTTCTGGTAAAGTCTTGATGAGCCCAAGTTTTTAATTTTTATGAGGTCTCATTTAGTCTTTTGTTGTTTGTGCTTTTGTAATATTAAAAAATCCATTGTTAAAAGCTAAGCCCAGTAGCATTTCCCATACTTTTTCTAAGAGTTCTGTGAGTTTTCTGTGCACATTTAGGTCCTTAATCCATTTTAAATTTGTTTTTGTGTATGGTTTGAGGCATGGATCCTGTCTCACTTTTCTGTGTGTGGAAATCCAATTTTCCCAGCATCACGTATTGAAGAGATTCTTCTTTCTCCACCACCTGGACCTAGCACTGTGGTCAAAAATTAGTCAGCTACAGCTGTGATAGATGCATCCTAAGAACTCCGCTAAAAGACTGTAATTGATGGTCCGAAGGCCTGGGAGTTCCCCTGGGACCATGGCCTCTAGACCTGATGCTGCCCCTGATCCTAAATCGTTACTGAGGTCAACTCTTCAGACAGGAATGGATTGGACTTGGCGACACAGAGTGACCATATTGTGTGCACTTTATGGTTCTCTGCATCTATAGGATGCTGTCCTACTAGCTAGCCTCTTACTAGAAGGGAGTGGAGAGGTGGAGAGGAGGGGACAGGAGATCAAGAGGTTATGACATGTATAGAATGAAAAGAGGGAATGTGGTGTCGTCAAGCAAGGAGAGCAGAGGGAGCTGTAGATAGCTGGGCATGCAAATTTAAATTGGACTGTACACTTTGATTCAATCAGAATAAAAAAATACTAGTCAGCTATAGATGTATGTATTTCTTTCTGGACTCTCAGCTCTGGTCATCTGGTCTATGTATGTACTGTTATACCAGTACCATTCTGTTTTGATTACTGTAGCTGTATAGCAGTAAAGGGAGAGTGAGCAGACTAGGAAGATTAACTAAAAGGAGAGCAAACAGAATAGGATGATTGTGTAAAGGTAGAGCGAGCAGCCCCCACTTGTCTGTCAGTGAAGTCTTATTTATTGCTGTGATGCTGGAAGCAATGCCACTGGTGTTTAGGTACCAGCAGGATTACCCACGGTGGACAGGTTTCAGCTGAGCTTCAAGTCTAAGACTAAGAAGAAGGACCCAGCAGTCTACTTCTGAAAAGAATTAACTAGTGGAAACCTTATGAATAACAGCAGAATATTGTCAGATATAGTGCTGGAAAATGAGCGCCCCCAGTTGAAAGACACTGAGAAGACAACTGGGGAAGAGCTACCTCCTCAAAGTAGAGTTGACCTTAATGACATGGGTAGAGTAAAGCTTTCAGAATCTTCATTTGCTGCTGTGGCATGACTCACAATGAGAAGAAATAGCTGCAAACATCCATTAATAATCGGAACATAGAATGTATGAAGTATGAATCTAGGAAAATTGGAAATCATCAAAAATGAAGTGAAATGCATAAACATCAATATTCTAGGCATTAGTGAGCTGAAATGGACCAATATGGGCTGTTTTGAATGAATCATATGGTCTACTATTCCGGGAACAAAAGTTGAAGAGGAGTGGTGTTTCATTCATTGTCAAAAAGAACAGTTCAAGATCTGTCCTGGAGTACTATACTATCAGTGATAGGATAATATCCATACACATACAAGGAAGGCCAGTTAATATGACTATAGATTTTTACCAATTTGTGCAGTCTGAAATTGATCGAACATGCAATCAGAATGCACTGGTAATTGCAATGCAAAAGTTGAAGACAAAGAAGGATCAGTATTGGAAAATACAGCCTTGGGGATAGAAATTATGCTGGAAATCACATGATAGAGTTTTGCAAGATTAATGGCGTCTTCATTGCAAATACCTTTTTTAACCAATACAAACAACTGTACATGTGGACCTCACTAGAGGAATCAAATAGACTATGTATATGGAAAAAGATGGTGAAAAAGCTCCATATCAGCAGTCAGAAGAAGACCAGGTGAGGACTGAAGCATAGATCATTAACTGCTCATATGCAAATTCAAATCAAAGCTGAAGAAAATTAGAACAAGTCCACGAGAGTCAAAGTATGACCTTGAGTATATCCCTCCTGAGTTTAGAGACAATCTCAAGAGCATATTTGACATGTCGACCACTAATGACCAAAGACAAGATGAACTGTGGAATGACATCAGAGACACCATCTATGAAGAGAGCAAGAGGTCATTAAAAAGATGAAAAGAGAAGACCACATTGGATGTCAGAAAAGAATCTGAAACTTGCTGTTGAATGTCGAGCAGCTAAGACAAAAGAAAGGAATGGTAAAGTGAAAGACCTAAATAGAAGATTTCAAAGGGCAGCTCATGAAGACAAAAGAAAGTATTATAATGACATGTGCAAAGAGCTGGAAATGGAAAACCAGAAAGGAAGACTACATTCTGCATTTCTCAAACTGAAAGAACTGAAGAAAAAAATTCAAGCTTCGGGCTGCAATAGTGAAGGATTCTACAGGGAAGATATTAAATGACTCAGGAAGCTTCAAAAACGAAGATGGAGGTAGTGTACCAAATCATCATACCAGAAAGAACTGGTTGATGTTCAGCCATTTGAAGAGGTAGCATATGATCAGGAACCGATGGTACTGACGAAAAAGTTGAAGCTGCATGAAAGGCTTTGGCAAAAAACAGGACTCCAGGAATTGATGGAATACCAGTTAGGATATTTCAACAAATAGATGCAGTGCTTAAAGTGCTTTCGTCTATGCCAAGAAATTTGGAGGACAGCTACTTGGCCAACTGACCAGAAAGAGATCCGTATTTATGTCTATTCCAAAGAAAGGTGGTCCAACTGAGTACAGAGATTACCAAACAGTATCATTAATATCACACGCAAGTAACACTTTACTCAAGATCATTCAAAAGTGACTGCAGCAGTGTATTGACAAGGAACTGCCAGAAATTCAAGCTGGATTCAGAAGAGGACTTGGAACCAGAGATATCATGGTGGCATCAGATGGATCGTTGCTAAAAGCAGAGAATAACATAAAGATGTTTGCCTGTGTTTCATTGACTATGCAAAGGCATTCGACTGTGTGGATCATAACAAAGTATGGCTGACATCACAGAGAATGCTTAATGGTGCTCCTGAGGAATCTGCATCTGGATCAAGAGGCAGTCATACAAACCGAACAATGGGACACTGCGTCCTTTAAAGTCAAGAAAGGTGTTTGTGGGGATTGTATCCTTTCAGCACACCTTTTCAGTCTGTATGCCGAGCAGATGATCCAATAAGATGGATTGTATGAAAAAGGAGGAGGTGTAACGACTGGGGGACAACTCACCAACAGCCTGCATTACGCAGATGACACCACCTTTCTTGCTGGAATTGAAGATTTCAAACACTCTGTGGAGGCCTTCGGTGTGGATTACACATTGACATCAAGAATAAAAAGCCTCACAACTGGACCAGTAAGCAGCAGCATCGTAAATGAAGAAAAGACTGAGGTTGTTGAGGATTTCATTTTACTTGGGTCCGCAATCAATGCTGGAAGCAGCAGTAAAGAAATCAAAAGACGTGTTGCACAGGGAAAATCTGCTGCCAAGGACCTATTTAAAGTATTGAAAATAAAGATGTCACGTTGAAGACTAAGCTAATCCTGACCCACTCCATGGTATTTTCAGTCACGTGGTATGCATATACAAAAGCTGGACAACAAACAAAGAAGACAGTAGAAGAATTGATGTGTTTGGCTCGTGATGTTGGAGAAGAATGTTGAATGTACTGTGGGCTGCAAAAAAGAACAAAGAGATCTCTTTTGGAAGAAGTACAACCATAGTGCCCCTTGGAAGGAAAGGTGGCAAGACTGCATGTTACAAATACTTTGGACTTGTCAGGAAGGATGAATCCCTGGTGAAGGACATCATACTTGGTAGAGTGGAGAGGGTCAGCGAAAAAGAGAACACAGTGGTTGGAATGATCAGTTTAAGCTTAAAAATGATTGTGGACATGGTGCAAGACCAGGCGGTGTTTCATTCTGTTGTGCATAGGTTCGCTACCAGTTGGAACTGACTCGATAACACCTAAGAACAATAACATAGGATGTTTTAAAATCAGGAAGTGTGTGTCTTTGTACTTTGTTCATCTCTTTCAGCATTGCTTGACCTATTCAGGGCCTCTTCCATTACATAGAAAGTTGAGGATTGATTTTTCTGTTTCAGTAAAGAAGGCTGTTAGAATTTTGATTGGGATTGTGTTGAAATCTATAGATTGCTTTGGATAGTATGGACATCTTAACAATATCACATCTTCTAATCCATGAACATGGAACATCTTTGAATTTATGTGTCTTCTTTAATATTATTTACAGTATCTTATACTTTTCTTTGTAGAAGTTCTCTACATCCCTAGTTAGATTTATTCTTAGGTGTTTTTTTTTTTTCTCTTAGGTGCTATTGTAAATAGAATTGTTTTCATAATTTCCGTTTCAGGTTTGTCATTGCTAGTGTATAGAAACCCAGCTAATTTTTGTTTGTTGACCTTGTACAGTGCAACTTTGTTAAATTTCTTTGTCAATTTTAAAAGCTTTCCTGTGGACTCTTTGGGGTCACATCATCCACAAACAGAGGTAACTTTACTTCTTTTTCAATCTGAATATCTTTGATTTCTTTTTTGTTTTATCTTATTGCTCTGGCTCGGACTTCTAATACAATATCAAATAGAAGTGGTAAGAGAGCAGGCACTCTGGTCTTATTCTGAATTTCTAGCAGAAAGCTTTCAGTCTTTATTACGTATAATGTTGACTGTTGTCTCACATATGCCCTCAATCATATTGAGGAATTTCCCTCTATTCTAGTCTTTAGGGTTTTTATCAAGAATTGATGTTGCTTAATCGTATGCTTTTTCTGCATCCATAAGCGTGACTGGAACTCTGGTGGCATAGTGATTCAGAGCTGCAACTGCTGACAAAAAGGCTTGTATTTAGAATCCACCAGGCACTCCCTGAAAACTCAGTGAAGCAGTTACACCCTGTGTTTTTGGGTCACTGTTAGTATTGGAGTTGACTTGACAGCAAAGAAATGGGTATAGTGATTCTTTTTCTTTGATCTATTGATACGGTGTACTATGCTGATTGGTTTTCTAGTGTTGAGCCATCCTTGTGTTCCTGTAATAAATCCCACTTGGTCATTGGTACATGAGTCTTTTAGTATGCTGTTTTATTCTGTTCACTACTGTTTTGTTGAGGATATTTGTGTCTATATTCGTAAGAGATACTGGCTTGTAATTTTTTCTTGTGGCTTCTTTGGTTGTGGTATCAGGGTTATATTGTCTTCGTAGAATGAATTGGGAAGTATGCCTTTCTTCTCTATCTTTTGGAAGAGTTTTAACAAACAGTATTAATGTCGTTTCTCTAAATGTCTGGTAGAATTCCCTATGGAAGCCACCTAGTCCAGGACTTTTTATGTTCAGATGATTTTAATCACAGATTCAATCTTGTCACCTGTTATGGGTGTGTTGAGATGTTGTGTTTCCTTTTGAGTCAATTTGGGCAGATTGTATGCTTCCAAGAATTTGCCTGTTTCATCTAGCTTATCCAGTTTGATACCTTATGGCTGTTCGTAATATTCTGCCATAATTGTATTCCATGCAGGTCTGTTGAAATGTCCATCTGTCATTTCTTAGTTTGGTTATCTATATCTTTTCTCTTTTTTTCTTTATCAGTCTAGCTAATGGTTTTATTGATCATTTAAAGAACAAACTTCTAGTTTTATTGGTTCTCTTTATATTGTTTTTCTGTATTTTATTTCTGCTCTGATCTTAGTCATTTCCTTTCTTCTGGTACATGTAGGCTTAGTTTCCTCTTGTCTTTCTGGTCTTTCCTGGAGTTTTCAAGTTAGGCTTTTAATTTGAGATTTTTTTTCTTTGTTCATGCGCACAGTTATTGCTATAAATTTCCCTGTGAGTACTACCTTCACTCTATCTTATAAGTATTGGTGTGTTGTGGTTTCATTTTCATTTGACTCTAAGAAATTTATGATTTTTTTCCTTGACCTGTTGGTAGGTTAATAACGTATTGTTTAATTTCCACATGGTTATGTATTTTACATTTTTTTTTCCTTTTCTGTTTATTGATTTCTGGCTTTACTCTGTTGTGGTCAGAGCAAGTACTTGGTATAATTTGAAAAATTTTAGATTTATCAGAACTTGATCTGTGACCTAAAATGTGGTCTCTGCTGGAGAATAATCCATGTGCACTGGAGTAGAATACATATTGTGCTGTTAGTGTGGAGTGTTCTATATATGTCTGTTAAGTCTAGTTAGTTTATAGTGTCATTCAGATTCTGTTTCCTTGCTGATCTTCTTTCTAGATGTTCTGTCCAACACTGAAAATGGTATGTTGACATCCCCACCTATTTTTACAGTACATTCTTTTTATATATATTTTATTTAAAATTTATTAGTTACTGTAAATACTGTAAATGAATAAAATTTCTAACATCTTTCAATTATCTCATCTATGATAAATCCTCACTCCCCCACCCTTGTAGCCAACAAAATTATTTTCTTCTGTAGATAATTGTATTTTTAGGACCTTATAACAGGAGTCTCATACAATATTTGTCCTTCTGACACTGATTGATTTCACTAAGTGTAGTATCTTCCAAGTGAAACCATGTTATGAGATGTTTTCTAAAATCTACTTTTTTTTTTATCATAGCATAGCGTTCCATTGAGTATATGTACCGTAGTTTCTTTATCCATTCATCTGTTGATGGGCATCTAGGTTAATTCCATCTTTTAGATATTGTGGACTGTGCTGGAATAAACATTTGTGTACATGTGTCTGTCTGTGTGACAGCCTTCATTTCTGAAAGATAAATTCCAAGCAGTGGCATTACAAGATCAAATGGTATATCTATTTCCAGCTTTTTAAGAACGCACCAGATTGCTTTCCAGAGAGGTTGTACCAACTTGTAATCCCACCAGCAATGTAGGAGAGTTCCAGTCTCTCCACAGCCTCTCCAGCATTTGTTGTTTTGTGATTTTTGGATCATGGCCAACCTTGTTGGCATGAGATGATATCCCATTGTAGTTTTGATTTGTATTTCTCTGATAGCTAATGATGGTGAGCAAATTCTCCTATGTCTTTTGGCTGCGTGGATGTCCTCTCTAGGTAAGTGTCTGCCCATCTCCTTTGCCCATCGCTTAATTGGGGTTTCTCCAATTTTGTAAGTCTTTTTGGTTTCTTGTGGTAAGACCTTGTAGTTCTCTCTGTGTAGGTCTCTTATTTCTCTAGTTAGATTTATTCCTAGATCTTTTATCTTCTTGGAGGCTATAGTAAATGGTAATGATTTGGTGATTTTTCCTCTGATCAACTCTTTGGTGGTATAAAGGAATCCTACTGATTTATTTATGTTTATTCTTGTATCCTGATACTTCGCTGAACTCCTCTGTTAGTTCCAGTAGTTTATTTATGGATTCATTTGGATTGTCTGTATATACAATCGTATCATCTGCAAATAGAGACATTTTTACTTCTTCATTGCTGATATGGATGCCCATTATTTCTTTGTCTTGTCTAAGTGCTGTGGCTAGAACATCTAGCACAATGTTGAAGTGGTGAAAGTGGGCATCCTTGTCTAATTCCCATTCTCAAGATGGCTTTGCATAGATGCCACTAATTGCATTGAGGCATTTCCCCGCGTTCCTATTTTTCTGAGAGTTTTTAGCATGAATGGGTATTGGACTTTCTCAAATGCCTTTTCTGCATCAGTTGACAAAATCAGGTGATTCTTGTCTTTTGTGTTATTTATGTGGTTGATTACATTAATTGTTTTTCTGATGTTGAGCCAGCCTTGCATTCCTGGAGTGAAATCAAATTGATCATGATGAATTATATTTTTTATATGCTGTTGAATTCTGTTGGCTAGAATTTTGTTGAAGATTTTTGCATCTAGGCTGATGAGTGACATTGGTCTGTAATTTTATTTTTTTGTGGGATCTTACCCTGGCTTTGGTGTCAGGGTGATTCTGTAATGTGAAATAGCCTCAATAGTATCAGAGTTAACTCTTCTCTGAAAGTTTGGTAGAATAGTCCAGTGAAGCCATCTGGGCAAGGGCTTTTTTTAGTTGACAGATTTTTGATGACTTTTTCAATCTCTTCCTTTGTGATAGATTTATTAAGTTGATATACTTCTCCTTGTGATATTCTTGGTGGGTGACATGAATCTAGAAATTTGTCCATTTCCTCTAGATCTTCAAACCTGTTAGAGTACAACGTTTAATAGTATTGTATTATGATATTTTTGATTTCAGCTAGGTCTGTTGTAATGTCTCCCATCTCATTTCTTAATTGGGTTATTTGTGTCTTATGCTGTTTTTCTTTTGTAAGTTGAGCCAGTGGTTTATCAACTTTGTTGATCTTTTCAAAAAAACAGCTTTTGGTTTTGTTAGTTTTTTCGATTGTTCTTCTATTCTGTAATTCATTTAGTTCTGCTCTAGTCTTTATGATCTGTTTTCTTCTGGTGCCTGAGGGGTTCCTTTGTTGCTCTCTTTCTGCTTGTTCAAACTGTAAGCTTCATTCTTTAATTTGGGCTCTTTCTTCTTTCCAGATGTATGCAATTATAGAGATAAATTGACCTGAGCACCGCTTTTGCTGTGTCCCATAGATTCTGATAGGATGTGTTTTCATTCTCATTTGAGTCTATAAATTTCTTCATTTTGTCCTTAATGTCTTCTGTAACTCAAGGCTTTTTGAGCAAAGTGTTCAATTTACATAAGTTTGAATTTTGAATTTCTACCTATGATTTTTCTATTGATTTCAACTTTTATGGCTCTATGGTCCAAAAAGATATTTGCAGTAAATCAGCAGTTTGGATTTTATAGAGTATTGCTTTATGACCTAATACATGATCTGTTCTGGAGAATGTTCTATGTGCGTTGGAGGAAAAGGTGTTTGTCCACTGATGGGTGAAAAGATCTTTTATATGTCAATAAAGTCAAGTTGTTTGATTAGTGCAATAAGATCTGTATCTTTACTGAGTTTTTTTCTGGATGTTCTGTCCATAAATGAAAGGGGAGTGCTGAAGTCTCCAGCTATGATTGTGAAATATCTCTCATTTTTTAGTGTTGTCAGTGTTTGTTCAGTGTATTTATATGCTCTGGTATTGAGTGTATAAATATTTAATATTATTAAATCCTGTTTGCATATTGAACCTTTCAGCAATAAACAGTGACTAAATCTATTTTATCTGAGATTAGTATTCACACCTGCTCTTCTTTGTGTGTTATTAGCTTGGTATATATTATTCTGTCCTTTAATTTTCAGTTCATATCTGTGAGTCTAAAGTGTGCTTCTTGTAAGTAACATATAGACAGGTCATGCCTTTTGATCCAGGATGTCACTTGCTGTCTCTTTACTGGAGTGTTCAGTCTGTTTACATTCAGTGTAATTATTGATAGATATGTGCTTAGTGTCATCATTTTGATGTAATTATTTTTATGTTGATGTTTTCTATATTGCTCTTAATGTTCTGTTCTGGGTCATTCTTTATGGGTTGACTTTTCAGTGTTGGTTTTGTGTTTGTTGAGACTCCTGTATTACATTTTTTGTTTGGATATGTTGCATTGTTATTTTGCTTTGCAGCTATACCTATGGCTCTCCTTAATATGCTAAGATTAAACCCAATTTTAACTTATGCATAACTCTTTAACTTCTTTGCATCTGAAAGGACTATAATTAGTGTAGTGTATCCCTCTTTTTAGTGTGATTGTGTCATAGTTTTCATGATATGATCACTGATTCCCTTTGATTAAATTTTGTGGCTTCCCTACCTAAGTAGAATTCTGGATGCTGTGTCCTGTGTTGCCACCTTAAATATACATTTAATGGTTTTGTTTTTCTAAGCAAAGAGCTTCTTTCAGTATTTTGTGTAGTTTTGGTTTAGTTTTTACAAAGTCTCTAAGCTTGTCTTTATCAGCAAATGTCTTAATTTCACCATCATATTTGATAGACAGTTTTGCAGGATATATAATTCTTGGTTGAAAGTTTTTCCAGTCATTGCTTTGAATGTGTCATTCCACTGTTTTCTAGCCAGCATCGTTTCTGCAGAAAAGTCAGATGAAAGTCTAAGGTTTCCCTTGGAATGTTAGCTTTGCTTTCAGCCTTGCTGTCTTCCAAAGCATCTGTTTTTGTGTTTCATTAAGCTTGATTGTAACATGTCTTGGTGTCTTTCTTTTGGGGTCTAGCTTTGGTGGTGTTTGATACTCATCTTGATTACCTATGTTGTCTTCATAATCTCAGGGACGTTTTCTGTTAGCATCTCTACAGCAATGCTCTGTACTGTCTATCTATCTCCCTTTGTTCAGGAACTCCAATTAAGCATAAACTACTCCTCTTAATAGAATCCCACATGTTCCTTAATGCTTCTTCATTTTTCTTGCCTCTTTTCTCTGATTTCTCCTCATAAATGCTGGTGTCAGTTGCTGTGTCCTCAAGGTCACTAAGTGTAACCACCATCTGCTCAGTTTTACTCTTTTGGTGTTGGATTGAATTATCTAATTCTGTGATTTTGTTATTGATCTGATGTATTTCAGATAGTTGATGTTCCATCAGTTCAGATAGCTTACTTAATTTTTCACTTCTGCTGAATTTTGTTTAATCTCAGGGAAATTAATTATTTTGTACTTGACCTCCAATAGATTCAGAAAGGCTTCTTCTTCTGGGAAAATTTTCAAATATTTATTTTGGGAGTTTTCTAGAGCATTTCAAAGCTGCTTCTTTAAATGACTAACTATGGTCTGCTGTCTGCTTGCCCTCTAGACATCGTTTGATTTCTCCGATGTTACATCGACAGGAGCTGAGGTGTACATCTAAGAAAGGAAACTGTCACCAGTCGTTTCTGTATACTCTAGTGATTTGCCCCAGGTGGACTCTCTGGGGTGGAAGTCTCTGCTTGTGGGGTGGCAAAGATGCCCCCCCTACTTATGGAGATACTGGTGTCTGTCAGCCAACTGTACAGTGACCCACACTGTAGTGCATTCTATTTCTTCCTTCAGTTCTATCAGTGTGTACTTTACTTATGTAGGTGCCCTGATACTGAGTGCATATATGTTTGTTAAGTCTTATTTATCAATTGACCTTTTTATCACTATATATTATTCATTTTTATCTCTTTTAACAGATTGTGTCTTACTGTCTGTCTGATATTAAGACTGCCACCCCAGCTGTCTTTTGGTTATTGTTTGCATGAAATATTTCTTCCATCCTTTCACTTTAAACCTACTTGTGTCCTTGGGTTTAAGGTGTGTCTGTCATAAATAGCACATAGTTAGATTATGTTTTCTTACTTGTTCTGCTACTCTCTGCCTTTCAACTGGAGTATTTATTCCATTTGCTATCACTGTAATTACTGATAAAAAGTGACTGTTAGCATTTTGTGAATGGTAACTGGTAAAACCATTTGGTTTTTTGTATGTCTGAAGTTTTCTTTGTCTTTGTCCTTTACTACTGCTTGCTTTTCTGTTTTGTTGGTTTATCATGGTGAGCCTTTTTGGTTCCCTTCTTCCCTTTTGTGTATGTTTTTGTGTATTTTCTTAGTAAATGCCATAAACATTTAACAGCTTGCATTTCTAACATTCTTGGCTACATTGGCACTAACTTTAGTATGAGAAGAGTTTGGTTTTTGGTTATCCCTTTCCTCCTCCTCTTTGTCATTGTAATCACTGATTACGTCTTTATATTTCTTGTGCCCTGTAACATACCTTTATCCTTGCTCTTTATATATTTGTTATTTAAAAAACATGAAGGACAGAATATTAAGAATTATCAAGCACAAATATCTTATCCCTTGTACTTGTGGACACATTTCCTTTTATTAGCAGTCTTTTTATATGTACCTTTGAATTACTTTCTAGTGTCTTTTCCGTGTTAGCTACAGAACTTGTATTAATTTTTTTTGTAGAGCCTGTTGATGGATATGAACTGTCTCAGCTTCTGTTTGTCTGGGAATGTTTTCATTTCACCATTGTTCTTAAAGGATAGTTTAGTTTGGTGTAGTATTCTTGGCTGACATTTTTGGTTTGTTTCAGCACTTTAAATATATCATTCCATTATTTTTGGCTTCCAGTTTTTCTGAGAAACCACCACTTACTCTTACTGCAGATCCCATGTATGTGACTGTGTGCTTTTCTGTCACTGCTTTCAGAATTCTCTCTTTATGTTCACTTTTTAATTCTGTGTGTCTTAGTATAGATCTCTTTGGGTTTTTCCTGCTTGAGGTGCTTTGAGCTTCTTGGATTTGTAGATTCATGTCGTTTGGTAGACTGGAGAAATTTTCTGTCCTTATGTCTTCAGTTGTTTCCATCCCTTTCTCTCTCTCATCTCCGTTTGGAATTCCCATGCTGTGTATATTAGATCACTGTTGTCTCATAATTCCATTAAAGTGTTCAGCTTTCTTGCACCTTTGTTCTTGTTGCTCTGCAGCATCTGTAATTTTAACTTTATTGTTCCCACATCCACTGATTCTTTCTTCTGCTTTATTAGATCTGTTGGTAAGTCCTTCTGTTGTGTTTCTTATTTTAGTTATTGACCCTATTAGTTGTAGTATCTCCTTTTTTAAGATCTAATTTTGTTCCCACATTATTTTATTTCTTTGAGTTCTTTGTGTTTTTCCTTAATTTTTAAATTATGATTAATGTTGTTGCCTTCTTCCCTCTTTTTTTTTTTTTTTCATTTTTTGATAATCCCTAGATGTGCTTTTTTGTCAAATGAGCTATTATTTCTCTTTGTTTGGGCATTGGAATTTTCAAGGATGTTAATTTTCTCAGTTTTCCCCAGTATTTGGTGTTTTTGCCCATATTACTTTCTGTGGAAAACTCTGAGGCAGGCAAAGCCTTTGACCTTTGCTTACTGCTTCTCTCCGACTCTTTAATTGGTCCTTCTTCATTCTTGATTTAATTAGGATTTGAGTTCCAGATCTTGATTTTCAACTATCAGTCTCTCCCAGACTCACCAGATAACACACTGGGTCAGTCTGTCAGCAGACACTTCCACTCAGGTGAGTTATTGTATACTAAGCAATCTGTCCACCAGGGGGCGTAACACTTGCCCTCTCTCTTGGGTTATTATTCCCTTCTGTTTTCCACATTTTTAATTGGAAAACCTATGCCCAGCAAGCCCTCTTTGGGGTTGGATGTTGCCCTGTAGTTTTGCTCAAGGCTTCCTTCCATGTTCTGTGGGGACTGCTTATATATGAACTGGCATTCAGTGGAAACACAGACAGACTTTCCTCGTAGTATGTTGGCTCTGTGTATAGCCTCCACTAAAGATGCCTGCTTCCCAATACACAGCAGCCTCAGTCAGCAGTCCTCAGCACAGACTGGAAAGAGGAGTAGACAGACCCAAAGTGACCCCCAGGGATATCTGTCCTGTTGTTTTCAGAGGCCTGAGCTATAGAGCACACTAGGGAGGTGGATAATAAGGCTGACTGTGGGAGCCAACTCCACTGCAAACTGCTGTAGCAGTTTGCAACAGCCTGGCAGTTACTGGGTTGGGGCGGGGTACTATGATCTCATAACGTCCCTATGGAGATCTGCTATGGGGCAGGGATGATGGGAGAGGCAATTTTCCTACCATGTGCACTTGTTTGGTAGATTCTTACCTATCTGCTGTTCCCCGTTGCTTTCCTGTGCTCCCCAGTTCGGAGTCTCTCAGAGCTGAATGTGTTGTATGTTTCCTTATTGTATGTATTGTATTTGTGGGGGAGAGTTGGAATGATGGTCTTTTTATGCCGTCTTCTTCCCAGAATCCTCGTATGATTTTGGGTAAGCATTAGTTTTTTTCAAATTAAAAGATCCAGTCAGGTTGGAAGGATAGGACATGTGTGGAGCGGAGGGGGTTTGGGTGTGCTGTCATCGGGCAGGGAGAGCAGTGGGAGCTGCATATAGGTGAGCATGTGAATTTATATGGGAATGTAACATTTTCATTCAATCATAGTAAAAATTTTTAAAAAGAGAAAAAGATTCAGTTAATTTGATCTTTGTTTCCATGTATGTGTATTTGTGCATACATCTTTGCGATGTTCAGCTCTTTTTTTTCTTCACAATTTGACTTCTCTTTTTCGGCAATAGTATAGTATAACAGAAATTCAAAAAATGACAGTCATTCTAAAATATTAAAGCTGTTGTTGGTAACAAAGAAACTCATCTAGAACAGCAGCTAGGAATGACTAGAAGTGAGTACAATGAACCCAAACCAATTTGTCTTTTATTTATTTATTTGTTTTAAATCCACAGAATCTACCATCCCAGCTCAGAGGTGAGAATGGACCTAATATACACTAGCTGTTCCTTCAATGTAATTTTTTAGAAAAGATTAGTGGCTTCATGTGTTAAAGGTAGATAGATAATGACATTTAAGATTGCAAGCAAATTCTAAAGAGCAAAGGGAGTTCATCTTCTAATAAGGATTTTCCCAGTGCCAAGTTCTCGTACAAACATTCTTTTCAGCTTTCGCCAGCTTCCCTTTGTAGCTTAGTCCCGACCTTTTATGTAGTTTTATGTTCAGTCTTGACTAGTGATGCTTCCTTGATTCTTGAGCATGTTATTTAGAATTTAGTGATGAATTCCTTATAATAGCAGAATTAGGATATTTCTTCTTATTTATTTTTAAATTAAAAATTAAGGCTGGCATTGTTTTGTGTTGGGGTTGGAAAGATTCTGTCATGGGTTGAATTGTGTCCCTCCCAAATGTATTAATTTGGCTAGGCTTTGATTCCTGGTATTGTGTGATATTCCTATATGCTATAAACCCTCCCTTCTTGAGGCAATTTCTTGGGATATAAAGGAAAGGGAAGCAAGCAGAGAGTTGGGGACACCTCATAGCACCAAGAAGCGGAGCTGGGAGCAGAGCATATCCTTTGGAAAGGACCTGGAGTCCCTGCACCTCAGGAGCTCCCAGTCCTGGGGAAGATTGATGACAAGGACCTTCTTCCAGAGCCAACAGAAAAAGCCTTCTTCTGGAGCTGATGCCCTGAATTTGGAGTTACACCTTATTGGACTGTGACAAAATAAATTTCTGTTTCTTAAAGCTATCTACTTGCGGTATTTCTATTGTAGCAGCACTAGATGACTAAGACAGGGTGTCTTGGTATAACTGAATCAGACCCAAGTTTGTCTTTAAAACAAAAATAACAAACCTGTTGTCAAGTGGATTCAGACTAGTATTGACCCTGTAGGACAGAGCAGAACTGCCCATAGGGTTTCCAAGGAGCGCCTGATGGATTTGAACTGCCAACCTTTTGGTCGGCAGCCATGGTGTTTAACAAGTACCCTACCAAGTTTTCCACAGTTGTCCTTAGCAGGATGGTTATTTATAAACCATTGATTCAACTGAACCTGAAATCCTCACTCAAGGTAGGGACCATCTTTTTCATTATTGTATTCTTGGCACTTAATCCAGTACTGTATAGGATGTTCAGTCATTGGTAGTGAACTAAATTGAAATAAACTCAAATTTCATTTTCACCTCTCTTGTAAGCCGCTTATCTTTGTCAGAGCCCTTGAACTGTTATTTGCTGAAGTGAGGTGTATCACTGTTGGGCAGGGAGTACTGCCAGTGTCCCAAATGGGAAGAATCTCTGAGAGGGGTGTGTGCCAAGCGTGATATCGTTGTGTGCAGGCATTGCAATAGTTTGCCAAACCCAGGCGTAGATTGCCAATACAAATGTCATGTTGACATGACATTTACAAGTTTAGAATCTGGAAAAGGTCTAGCAAGGGAACACCCCTCAGCCACCTCCTAGGGTGGTGGTACATGGGCTACCTTTTGATTTTCAGACTCAGAAATCACAGTAACTATTTCATATAGAATTTAAAACTACTACTGCCTTTTTCTAGGAAACAGTGAGTCCTGGTAACATGTTCTGGGGTGGTAGATAAGAATACAGGTGCATGAGTCAGATCTGAATTTGAATCAAGGCTCTGTCCTCTGTCACTGACTAACTGTATGACCCTGAGCAGGTTATGTCATCCATTTCAGCCTCAGTTTCCCATCTATGAACTGGAAATGGTAATACCGTTTTCCTCACAGGGTTATTGGAAGGATTAAATGATATATTTAAAAGTGTTAAATACCAGTGCTGATAGTGTTTGATAAACATTAGCTGTTTTCCACATTCTTCAGAAGCTTGTGAGAAGTTCAGGTTTTCATTTGTTTTTATATTTCTGGATTACCGTATTTTTATTCAAAGAATGTACATATTAGACTTTTTTCCAACTGTGCGACCCTGTCGTTATTTTCCTAGGCACCCTACACACATTGTATACATGGGCACATTGTTTAGGTGGACATGTTATTTGTGGAAAAAATATACTAGGTAGAACTATCATTACTTACCATGGGCATGTTCAACATGCGCTTGTGTGTAGATGCTTTTTCACTTGGGCATTAGTGAATCACCGTTGTGGTCCTGTGCACAGAAGTTCAGGACGTTGTTTTCCACACTCTAGGAAAATCCAGAGCTGGAGTCAGTGTCACTTGAGCATTTGGCTTCTCCACAGCTTCATAGATGCAGAAACCATGAGTGTTAGGCATGGATTTCAGTAATAGCAGTCCTTTGATGGACCTCTCACTTCTGTGGCATATTCTAATACAAAGACCTGGTGCTATTTTGAAGTAGATACTGTGGGTTTTGGGGGACACTCTTTTTGGAATAGGTACCAAGGTACTAGGTCTCAGTGAAGTCTCTTATCACGATCTGTTAGCTAATAAAATGCTTTCTAGTACTATTTATATAAGATATAATACTTAACCATAATACTTTATTTCCTTAAACCCTTTCAGTGCTATTAGTAAACTCTCTCAGATGATAAAATTATGTCCCCCTCCCCCTTGTGTTTTTCAGATCCTCAAAGCTGCTGCGGGCATTCTATGTCCCCTTCCTGTCAGACCAATATACAGTGTATGCAAACTACACTATCCTGAAGCCTCGGAAAGCAAAGCAAGTCAGGAAGAAAAGTGGAGGTTAGCAACACACCTGTGACCCCAAAGAACAAGCATCATGATTCCACTGACATGACTCCCTCCAAGTCATCACTTGTAGCATCTGTAATAAAGATCTTCTGATAAGAATACTGGAATCAGAGTGCTTTGGCTAGTCAATGGCAATCACATTCACCTCTTAACCTGTGTGTGTTCTGCATGTAAACTTTACAAGATAAAGACCCTAAAGCACAGGTAAATACATTGCTCCACATCTTACTGTTTTTCTTCTGTTCAGTTATTTACTAGCCAGAGAAGAGCAGAACCAACTTACAAGAAGATTTAAAAGTCCTTGGAAGGGATGGCTGTGTTAAGCTGTTCTCCAGTCTGGCCTGCCATCAGGGAACTAGCAAGCGTCTCCTGGGCCACATAGGCTTGTCCACCAAAGCTGTTCGGCAGTTCCTGACAGATGTTGTTCAAAGCCTAGTGCTGAAAAGGAGCACAGCCTAGTTGCCAGCTGACATGTCCTTTTCACCTCTTGCAAGACAGCTTCTATAAAGCACTTCACAGGACTGGGACCTGGTCCTGGAATATCCTCAGGAAAAAGGCAACCATTTGAGGGACTGTGACTGAATGCTACTGTACACAAGGCTTCTTTCATTTAATTTCCTTTACAAAAACTAACTTTGTGGAGGAGTTTTATTTTTTATTTCAGTTTCAGCATACTGTTTCTTAATTTCAAGACTCAGGTATGCAAGTATCAGCTGACCAGGTGATAACCCTGTAGAGCATATATAGAGAAAAATTCTATCAATTGGTAGATTTAGATGACATTGTATTTTTCAAAAAACATGTTCTGACACGGTCTGTGAGGAAATTGAGAATTCACTTCTTTCAGCAAGCCCAGTGGAAGTGTGTATTTACAGCACCTGTATTAGAGTTCTGTGTGTGACAAAGTACATCCCTCGTGGGGCTCTTCTAGTCAGACAGTGAGGACCTAGTTATACAGTAATAAGTGTATGTGATTACTTTAAATTCAGCATCTTCCAGTATACAGACAACTTTCATATCCATTACCTCACTTGATCCTCGCTATCATGATGTGAGGTAGACAGGCAGGTGGTTGTATCCCCAGTTTTCAGGTGAGGAAACAATCTGGTCGGGCGATACAGTGAACTTACCCAAGGTCACATAGCCAGTAGGTAGCAGAACTGGGACTAGAATCAGCGTTGCTTACCTTGTGTTTTAATGGTTTTTCCTACTTCCTCATTCAGCTGTGAAAACATTGCTTGGATGAATGAGATTGACAGAGACCAGATTGATACTGTAACTTTCTATTTTAAGGAAGAATTTAAGTTTCTCTTTTTGGAACCTCAAGTCTGCCTGTGAGTTAGACAACCACAGCAGTGCTTATGATGCAGGCTGGCCTATGATGAGAATGTAACGCTTGTGTCTGGGAATCCTGCTCCCTTCCAGCCCCACAGCATCCACTGTCAGTACTATTCTTATAGTAAATCTGGGATCACACATCATAGGTGCCTTATTTCCCTAAGGATAATTGTTTCTAATATGTATAAATAGGATGATTCTAGTTTTTAGAGTGTCCATCCCTTATTTTTTAGAAAAGGGATTTTCAACAGAAATTGATCCCAAGAGGAAAGAAAAGAAGTATTAAGGGAAGGGATGGCTAGTCACCATATAAAAAGTCTGCTCTTTGGGATCCCCTGTAAAAGAATAGGACAGAGTTGAAGCACTGGGCAATCATTAGTTGATGGAGTATAAAACAGTAACTGGAGAGTGAAGATAGCTTGGGTTCCCACTTGTTGCTTTAAAGATTTCTGGCATTTTCTTTTTTCTGAGGCACATATTAAGACTTGTGGTCTGACTGCAAGTAAGAGAATTTTAAGTGAAATCTTGTGCTCTGTCTGTATATTCTTTACAGCAGCTAAAGTCCTCCCCTTTTTGCAGCAGTAAATTAAAGAGTCCAGTAAGAGAAGTCCATAAGGAGAGACTTTTTCTAATCAAAGTGGTTACAGTAGTAATTTGTTTTATCATCTGACTTTGTTTCCAAGTCAGATGACTTTGAGCAAGAACTTAGTGGTAATACAGCACAAAAAAGGTCATGATTGATCCAGGATTCCTTGGGAATACCAGTTTGTATTTGTTTTAAAGTCTGATTCTAATTTTCTCTGTTTCTCATATACCTTTAGTGAAAGGACAGTAAATTACAGATGTCCCTAGGTGGTGCAGATGGTTTCTCCTTAGCTACTAACCTAAAGGTTGGCAGTTCAGACCGACCGAGCAGCATCACAGAAGAGCAGCCTGGCAATCTGCTTCTGTACAAGGTACAGCCAAGGAAACTGAAGCAGTTCTAACCTCTAACACATGGAGTTATCAGGAGTCATAGTCAACTCTGTACCAGCGGGTTGGGGTGCCAGGTGCTTTAGATTAGGGATGCAAAAATGAATATTGTTGTCAATGAGTTTTAAATGTGATCGTATACAAACACATTTAAAAATCTGCATCTTTTTGCAATACAGAGAAGTAAGCTTGGCCTGGAAAAAGTGGCAAAGTACCTGGTCACGGTGGCATTTGTCCTCCAAAGAATCCACGTTCATCATGAGCTGACTTCTTTCTCAATAATAGGGGTAAAAAAAATCTCAAGACTGTCGGACATCAAGGAATGAAGGACTACAAAGTATTCATAATGGCCTTTGATTTGGGGCCAAGCAAGACAGGGTATGCTTGGCAAACAAAGGACTCTCTGATCTCTGGATCCGAAGCAGCCTTATCTGAATTCCAGATCTTAGGACACTGATTACCAGTACGGAACCAGACTGTGTGGTAGGCATCTATTCTCATAGTGCACCTCTCACCTGGTAGGTGTCATCTGATGAGAAAGAAGACAGACTGTTTTAATCTCTTTGGGATAATTACAGAAAATTACAGCCTATGCTCTTTATTACTGGATTCAAGCATGGAAGCAGATACTTAAATCAAGTTGGTTCTTGATCCCAACTGTTCATTTAGGTCATTTTTCCTAGTCTGGAGTTCTAGGAAAGAACTATGATTCTTCAGCGTTATGACTAGGGGAACCACTGGGGCAAAGCTTTAGTGGCAGTCCTTTGTTGTGTTTTGCCTTTCTTGAGATTTATTGAAATAAGAATTCACTGTCATTGTGCAGTGTCCTGGCCAGTGTTGTGCAGTTCTGCTTCTAATTTGGTTTATTTTATTTTCTCTGAAGAGGGGAAAGAGGCACAATTTAATTTCTGCTTCCACAGACATATTGAAGCTCATGTGTTACGTTAATTTGTTCTCGTGATCCTACATTAAAAGCCTTGAGTAAATAGATAAATGGGCATGTGCTCATCTTTAATTCTTTCACAACAGAAAGATCAGACCTCCGTATGGCATTGTTGGATTTCACAGACTCTCTGGTCTGTTAGTAAATCTAAATGAATGCTGCCTTTAATTTTTCCAGTTTAGTAAGTCCCTGGGTTAAGAACGTCAAGACTGCCCTAAAGCCTATTCTATTAAAACTTTGAGTAAAATACAGTAGTTTGTGATAACAAATGCACCAAAAAAATCCATGCACTACTTTGTGATGCTTACGGAGTGTTTTAAGTGTTTACATGCATGGAAAGATAAAATACATGTTACATACTAAGACAAACATTTGACTAACATGCTACATAGGAACTGTGTGTACCCATTCTGACTACAAATTCAGATTAAAGACAGACTTGGAAACAGATGTCATTCATAACGTGGGGACAGTCTGTGTACATAAGTGTGTGATTCATGCTACAAATGGGATCAGGAAGCAGTACAGTGTTGAAGCAGTTAATCTGTCTTTCTGATCCCTGTACTTTATTTCATGTGTTTACATGCTTACTATATTTAATGTGAAAGAAAAAATTAAATAAATCTTGGTAGTGTGACTTTCTTTTTCTCAAGGTGACCTTTTCTGCTTTCCCCCTAGCTTTTAAATCTTTATTGGACACTGGAATCTGAAGGAGCTCACTTTCCCTCGTTTCCTCCCGATGTCTGGACCAGCCTTCTATAGGCTAAACAGCCCAGAAAGTTTCTTCTGAATCTTTTAGGATAAATCTTTAGAAAAATAAGCACAGTAGGCAGTATTTGATGTTGTACCTAAAAGAGATAAAATTCCAGTGTTCATCTTATATTTTTGGATTGAGAATCTCTGGACTGTGGGAGTCTAATTTTCATAGAAATGCTGATTCAGATTAATATTTGGGTTTATCCCCTTGTCCAGGGTTGTCAGGAGCAATAAAACTGGATTTTGCAAATGAATTCCCAATGTCATTCCTGTACCTTGCACTTTGTATCCAGTAACTTCTTGCCATTTGTTTTGTACCACTGGCTGTCACTTTTCTTGTAACCCAAAATGCTCTTCATTTTTTTAAATTCATTTATCACAAGTTGTTTTGGGAGAGATGCTTTTATTAATGTAGTTCCAGGAGGGAGAAGTCCATAGCCTTAATGGGTTCTTTCCCCCTGGCTAGCAGGTCATCCTTTATCTGCTACTCTTATTTTTACAGCTGATTCAACTCTCTCTTTGAAGCCTTTCTGAGACTTCTCACTAGTCCTCTGATTCTTTATCTGAACCCTCCTGAGTGCTGTTGACTCTACCAGAAGCATGGAACTTGAATGTTACAAACCTTGTAACCTTCCTCTCAAGCACATTGTTGGCATGTCTAGGAGTAAAGACCATGTCATGCTTCTGTGTTATTTCAGTGGTCAATACAGTTCTCTGAACATTTTGGTACTGTATACTTTTATGGACAATGATTAACAAACAAAAGTAAAAAGAAACCAAAAACTGATGTATAGCTGCTACCTTCTGTCTGGCATAGATTTTAGACCACAGGAGATATAGTGAGTCATAAAGCCTGCAGCACTAAAAGGCAATTTGGAAGATATGAATGAGACTGAATATATGTTTCAGCAATCCCTTGAAGTATGCAGGTGTCCACACAAGCGCAGATTCCTCAGGGTAGTTTCTAAAGAAAGATGGAGTACCCGTATTGAATATTTCTGTCATTACTTGATTTTGACGCTTTAGGCATAGCCAGGAGACCTGAATGAGTTTGGGTGAGAAGGCTGCTGCAAGTGTCAGGAAGTGCTCATTTGCAGCTTACTAGGTATGTGAAGTAGGAAGCCAAACTTGCAGGCAACTTTGTAGCAATATGTTTAAATTCGGTAATACTAAATAGCAAGTGATTTTTTAAAACTGAAGACTAATTTGGTTGTCCTCAACAATTGAGTTCTGCATAGATCTGACATTTAAGCAGATTATAACAAAAAACTTAATAGATTAATGAGGGAAATTTGGACTAGGAATTTGAAATTGTGGAATCATAGTGATAAGAACAGACCGGGGATTTCCTGTTGTGGTTTCTTAGAACAAATAACTTGTGTTTAACGATTGGCTTACGTAACAGTTACTGGGGTATGGGCTGCTTTTTCCTAAAAGTGAAATCCTCAGGTATCTTCATAAAATACTTCAAGGTGGCATAGTTCATTTTTCCTTTTATTTTTGATTTCTGGGCTTTTCTATCTTACCATCCCTGTAGAGGAAAGTATAAACCAGGTGGCTTCTTGATGCTCCTGACACCTAAAAAGTTACATGACTGAAGACAAACTTCTCTAACAAGAGGTTTTAAAGTCCTATAATCCTGGATTCTAGGCATTGCCTGCTCCAGCAGGGTATGCTTTTTGGTTTCTTGGGTAGTTAGCTGTTTCAGCAGGTTTTGCGCTCAGTGTTGGAGAAAACTAACCTACAGAGGAGTGAAACTCAGCTGGCACTCTACTTGAGAACCATGTGGGCCTCCAAACCAAAACCCACTGCTGTCAAGTCAGTTCCAACTCATAGCAATCCAATAGGGCAGAGCAGAACAGTTCCTTCAAGTTGCCAAGGAGCTCCTGGAAAATCTGAACTACTGACCTTTTGGTTAGCAGATGTAGCACTTGTCCATTACACCACCAGGATTTCCGCCATGTGGATAACCTTAAAAAACTTTGTACGATCCATTTGATCTCCAGAAACTCTGACTCAGTGGTATAGAGTGGACCAAGATGCCCGGTTTTATTTATTTATTTAAGTCCCTAGGTTTTTTTAAGTTGAGCACCACTGGTATTAATAAAGAGTAAGAGCAGACTATCATACCAAAGGTCAGATGTTTGATGTGTTTTCTAATTATGACCCTTGACTTACCAGTGCTCCATCTAGACCTCTCTTCTTCTCCCCAAATCCCTCTCGTTTAAAAGTTCTGCATATCAGACCTTACCTGCCCTTCCTCCTGTTTCTTCTGAGCCATGCTTTCTGGGGAAACAATTAACTAATATGGCACACTGATGGCTGTTAATAATTTACTGTAGCTCTCTTCCCGTTGGCCTTTCCATCCTAGTACATTTGACCGTTAACACATCTGAAAAACAGAAGGAATGACTGTAATTGTGGCCATTTCAGACAAATTCAGTGTCATTCATGTATTAGATAGGGGTAGAATTCGAGTAGATGGACCCAGCCTTCACAAAGACTGCCTGACCTTCAGATTCAACCCTATTGCTTGGCTGCCTCTGGTAAGGAGCTGAGTGGGAGAAAGCAGGGGAAAAAAAAGGCACATGAGTATTACGCACTCCTGCTGAGGAGACAATGGCGGTGACTTCTTTGTACAATTTTTTGGTACAATTTTTTAAAAGTGCTTAGCTCTATTTGGTCAACCAGAGGGAGAACTCCAGAGCTGTTGACATCCCCTCAGGCATGAGAGCAAAGGTTAATCTCATTTTTAGAGAAATGGGCTGAAATGGGTTCACTCTACCAAGAAAACACTATGTATGATTTCATAGTTGATCATATCTCTTTCTTATCTCCCTGTTAACAATATGACCTTAAGCCTCCCTGGTGTGTCCTGAACATTCCCAAATTTTCTATTGCTAATCAAATATTTGTGGGGGTACACAGAAAAGGAGGCTGGTTTTTCAGGGCTACATTTATGAAGCGCTTGTATGAGACCTTTTTCCACTCAGCTCTTTCCCCTCACTTTGAAACTTTTTTTATGATTCGATTCCCACAGTCTGTGATTACTGGAGGAGATATTTGGGAAAAATAACACTGAAGTTTTGGTTTGTTGACATTTTGCTTGATTTTTACTCCCAAGTTCCACTGTCTCTAAAAATGTCATAGAATTTCTTAATCGACCTTGGTGTCCCATGAAGACTTCCCAGTGCCCAGCAGAGGGCATCCTATTCCCACTAAAATGTGACAGTCTGTTTCCGTCCAGAAACCAAATTAGTTTCAGTACTTATACCTGGTAAGAATTCTCCTTTAGATTGAAATATCAGAGTTGCATTTCTTTAGAATGTGTGTCTCAACAAAGCACTGCTGTACTGCTATAATTGAAAAACAAAAATTCTAAAGAAAACTGAGCGCAACATACTGGAATGAATTACCTGCTATAGCAACTCCCCAGCTGGTAGACTGTGTACAGACAGTTCATCAAATCTCTGTGAATTTCAGCTCTATTTGGTGTGACCTTGAGTGTATTCACTGGTAATAAAAATGTGTATGTTTGGTTGAGAAGAGTTTGCACTACTTTTAGGAACAATTACCAGCCATTTGCCGCTTTTTAAGGTTCTAAACATGAGCAAACAACCTCATACACACAGTCCTAACTTTGCTTCTGTTAACTTACTGTCAGAGACAACCTAGAGACATATGAGTGTCTAGTGTTCTCCCTCCTTCAGATGTTAATACGGTATTCATAGCACAGTAGCTCCACAGAAGGTAGTAACATTTAGTGGGGCCTGAGCCCCTGTCAAATAAAAGGCCTTAGAATACCTTTGCTCCTCTTGCCTAGGCCATGGAATAGAAATCAAACTTTTGCAAAAGGAAGGAGAATTTGCATTTTAAGAGTTCTGAGGACCAGACAAATTGAAATGTGCCAGATATGGACGGGAATTCCCTTTTTGTGTGTAACACCTGATACCCTCCTTTGAACTCAGTCTTAAAACTGTAAAGGGAATGTATGGTCTATTTATTTATTTAGTTCTACTCTCTAGATTGTCAAGTTTGCTTTGTGGAGAAGTAACATGAATAATAGCATGTCCTAAGCATTTACTGTGTACCGGAAATACTGCGATTTGCTTTTCTCCTCATATATTCTTTAGAACAATTTTATAGGGAAGGTAACTCTCATTTTAGTAGGTGAGGAAACTGATGCTCAGAAACATTGTCTTGCTGAAGATTGTACAGGTAGAAAGTTACAGACCTGGGATTCAAACCCAAGTAGTCTGACACCAGAGCCTCTCTTTTAATCATGGCTTTATAGTCCCTGGAAATGCTCCCTGGTGGTATGGCATAGTGGGTTAAGTGCCCTGTCTGCTAACCAAAAGGTCAGCGGTTCAAATCCACGAGATGCCCCTTGGAAACTAGTAGGGCAGTTCTATTCTATCCTACAGAATCACTATGAGTCATAATTGACTCCAAAGCAGTGGACTTGGTTTTCTGGTTTATAGTCCCTGGAGTTACGGTGGTGCAGTGGTTAAGGGGTCAGGCTGCTAACCAAAAGGTTGGCAGTTGGAATCTACCAGCTGCAATTTGGAAACCATGTGGGGCAGTTCTCTGTGACCTATAGGGTCACTGTGAGTTGGGATCACCTTCATGGCGATGGGTTTTTGTTTTTGATAGTACCTATTTCATTGAACTCTTTGAATTCCAGGGCCTGTGTTGTGGGTTGAATCATGTCCCCACCAAAATAAGTGTGTATGTAATATATTTGTATATGTGATCCAGTTTGGGAATAGCATTTTGTTTGGTTGGTTAGTAAGGCCATATTGGTGTAGGGTGTGTCTTAAGCCAATCAACTTTTTGTATTAAACCAATGTAAAAAGAGCAGAACAGGTAGAAAGAAGGAAAGACACATGGGAAAGATAGATGCCACATAAAGATTGCTAAGGAACTGGGGACCAGAAGTTGAAAGAGACAGAGATCTCCTGGAGCTGACTGAGAGAGCCTTTCCCTAGAGTCAGAGCCTCTTAACTGTGAGAAAGTGAATTTCCGCATTCATGAAAGCCACCCACTTGTGGTAAGGAAGACAGCCACTGATACTGTGATGACAGATCTGGAAGAACTAGACAGGCAGAGAGAGGAGAACAGGATCTAGTCAAGTTATTTTACCTTTTGAACGCTTGCTTCATATGCTATAAGTACCTGCAGCCTGGAGGTTGTCTTAGTAAGCGTGTGCAGATAGTGCATTCAGCCTTTTTAGGGACCTTTCTAAACCACTGCAGGGTCCCCGCTAACATTTAGTCACACCAGCTAGATCAGAGAGGGTGGTGATTTCCTCAGGTCCTAGAAGTTAGTGGAAGTTCTGGTGTCTGATTACAGTCCCAGCTGAATTTGTGCCCAGATGTGAATGGCGTGTCCAGTGAATCTTGGCTCTGCTCCTTTCTCACTTCGGTGACCTTTCTCCTATGAGTTCTGCTGAGCTGATCAGAAAAGGCAGTGGGAAAGAATACCCTCTTCAGGGGGAAACCACAGGGAAATGCTTTCAGGGGACCAGAAATATTTTAAGTAAGCTCTGTTGCTACTAAATCAAATCTCTGTCTAGCCGGAGCCTGGGGACAGTGTGACCAGCTGTTGAAAGCTATTAACGTTGGCTAGGTCTAGTACAAAACACAAGACTTAACACAGATAAGAGAGAGGAAGGAAATCTGGACTCTCTACTGTGGACATAGAAAGGCTGGAAAGGGATAGGCTGGAAGGAGGACACTATTATGTACTTCTATCAATGAACAGCACAGACAAGGCCAGGGGCCACAGAGCACACTCTGCTGAGTGGTACCCAAGCACAAAAGTGTGTTTGAACAGAAATGGTTCTCATGGTACACAGTTTAAGAAAGCCTAATGGTAATATGGTATCCAGGATTGGATCCTGAAACGGAAAAGGGACATTAGTGGGGAAACAGATAAAAACTGAGTACAGTTTGGAGTTTAATTAAAAAACACAAATGGATATAATGAAATATCTCCCATCTCTGATTCCCAGCTACTGATTACCTCTTCACAATCAGCCAGTGTTAATAGTCTTGTGTGTCCCTCTAAAGACATGGGTGTGCATTCAATTTTATACAAATGGTAACATACGTTGTTCTGCCCCCCTTTTAAAAAAAGGTCGTTTTGAAAATTTTTAAAAAATATTACACAACCCTGGGGGTGCAATGGTGAAGCAGTTAGCTGCTGACTGAAAAGTTGAAGGTTCAAGCCCACCAGGGTCTCCACTGGACAAAAGACCTGGTGGTCTGCTCTCCTAAAGATTACAACCTAGGAACCCCTGAGAGGCAATACTGGAGAGTCACCATGATTCAGAATCACCTTGACAGCTCACAGCAACAGGAGCCATCTATGATTTCATTACTTCAGTAATGCTGCGCACTTGGCTTTTCACTTGGCACTGTAACAGAGCTTTCTACTTACCTATGTACAGCACCCAGCAAGATAACCAGAGGTTCTATACAGGGAATGTTCGAGTTCATGGTAGGACTCAACGGTGAGACTTTGGAGGAATGTGGTCATTTGGTCCCCAAGTTTGTTGTAGTTTAAATCTACCCCTATGGTCAGTGACCGCTGTTTTAGGGGAGTTGGAGACTTGCACACCTTGAGCATAATTCTGCGGATGCTCTCCTTTTATGTTTGGCTGGGCATGAGATTCAGTGAACCCGTGGCAATACATGACACAACTGTTATTTGCATAGCACTTTACATTATAGATCTTCCTCATGACAATCCTGAGAGAAATAGGGTCAGGTTTGCTCCTATTTTGCCAATAACAAAACCTTCTGGAAGGCCTTGAGTCAGGTCTTCCATGAATCCCATACCGCTTTCATTCTTTCACACTGGTCCTTTTTGTTAGCAAAGTTCAGTTGATTTGAAGGTTTTCTTACCTCCTCCACTGCTTCGATAGTATCTACTACTAGCAAATATTTGAGGACTTAATTTTTTTCCCCCCATAGTAGTATAATCATCAAATTTGGGAGTATTAACATTAATGTAATGCTATCATCTAATACAGAACCCACATTTGAATTTGGTCATTTTGTCAATAATGACCTTTACAGCATTCAGGCTTATTGCTTTTAGTTGTCACGTATCTTCAAACCAAAAACCTATGGTCATGGAGTCAATGCTGACCCATAGTGACCCTGCAGGACACGACAGAACTGACCCATAGAGTTTCCAAGGAGCAACTGGTGCATTTGAACTGCTGACCTTTTGGTTAGCAGTTGTATCACTTAACTAATGCACCACCAGGGCTCCTCATTTTTTCAGTATTCTTTAATAAGGAAAGTTCTTCAGCCATTCTCTGTCTGTCATGAATATTTGCTATTTCAACATCCTTCATGAATCGGCTCCAACTCGACGGCACTTGGCTTTGGCTTACAGTTCACTAACCATCACACTTATCCCCAGATTTTTCCATCACCCTTAATATAAGCTCAGTGTGAGGACTTAGCCTGCCAGGCACCAATCTAAGCACTTTATAGATATTATTTAATCTTTGTAACAATTACATGAGGCAACCTGTACAGCCTCAGTCCACAGAAACTGAAATTCAGAGTTATTTACCCAAAGTCACACAGCTGGGAGACAGTAAAACCTGCAAAAACTGCAACCTGTGTGAGGCAGAAACGTATTAGAGAAGGAAAACTCAAATATTTTCCTCTAACAGAGATGGCTAGAAAAGCAGTAAGACTGCACTTGTCAAGGTGGATCAAGGTGGAAACCTTGTGAGACTCGGAAAACAAATAAATCAAACCCACTACTGTTGAGTGGATTTCAACTTATAGTTGAATTATTCTATTGCAGCTCTCACAGGTTCACTATTACTGGTAAATCTGGGATTTAAATCTAGATCATCTTGATTCCAGAATGTACACTCTTAGCCATTGTGTATACTGTCCTGATCCACTTCTTTGCCTTCCTCTTACAATTCAAGCAAAGTTTGCTCTGGAATTCCAATACTTTTGTTTTATAAATAGTGGTGAGCTGTGGTGTGGAAACAGGGATGACGCAGGGAGCAATGATAATTTACATGTTCTATAGCTTCTTTTGAGTCACTGTGGGACTCCAGTTCCCACAGTTATGACTGTCACAGTATTCCCATCCCATCCATACAAATGGAATTGAAAAATGTGCCATAAAGAAAGCAGAGACAGAGAAAAAAGGTAAAAATATTGCGGCTGAAAATCTGCATCCACCACTGTACCCCTAGGACTATAATACTAGCAAGTCAACACAAAAGTGGTGTATGCCATTTCAGAGGAATGAGATAAACTGGATTACAAAATTTTTAGTGGCTGTAGGGTTCTAAGATTTTTACTGTGTACCATATTTTCTATAAGAAACAATATTGTACCTATTCTACAACAGAGAAAATGAGTTATTGAACATAGTTATTTCAACAATCAATGCAAAATTCTGTTGACTTTCACTGATTTTTCTTTGAATGGCTCATACTTCAATTTTTCTTTGCAGAATTGTTCAACTCCTATGTTATCTGGACATAAGTATGTAATGGATGTCACAATGGCACCACTTCTGTACAAATGAGCTTGTTTTTCAAGTGACAGCAGTATCAACCAATTTCTGAAAAGAAAGTCAGTCTGAAGGGAAATGGAAAATACATTCGTATAATTTTTATTATCTAAATATTCATTTATTTTCTTGAGGAATTGCTGAATTTCCTTACATGGAAGTGCATAAGTATTCAAGTAAAATACAAATGTCCTTTATTTTAGTAAGTGTCCTTTGTTCTGATAAATGTCTTGGAAGATAGATTCAGAAACACACTCGTTGCTGCAAAACAGAAACATTTTGCAGGATAAATATTGCATTTTTCATCCTCATAATGTTTCTGATACCTTGTTTAATAGCATATGTAGACTAATATTAAGCACTGTGTCCCATGCAACAGACAATAAACAAAATTCACTTGATATATAAATTAAAACTTTTCTTGTTTCATAAGTTTAAACATTTCTAGTACTTTCAGACATCTGCTATGGTAGTACTACATTAAATTACTACCTGTGTTCGTGCTGTATTAAATATATGCTAGGTTGCATCCATATGTATGCCTAAAATATTTTATGCCAAACATATTTTAAAGTTAAAATTATAAATATTTGTTTACAAGACTTAGGAAATAACTCTCAGTGTAAATGCTTTACAGTTAAAAAGTAACTTGGTTGAACTCACTGCAACAGTTGACTGATTCTACTTCCCTCACTTCGGTGCATCTGGGACTGGAATTCCTATTGGTTGTTTACTAGTACATTCACAAGAGACTATCCTTGTGTTGGCATCATGGTCAAGAGCATTGCTGGCCCTTTCTGGGTGAAGTTGCTGGATCAGCAGACATGGATGTACAAGATGGTTCTTTCAAAATCTGTAAAAAAAAAAAACAAAAACATTGCTCTTGAGTAATTCCAACTCATAGAAACTCTACAGAACAGAGTAGAACTACCCCATAGGGTTTACAAAAAGCTCCTGGTGAATTCCAGCTGCTAACCTTTTGTTAGCAGCCCTAGTTCTTAACCACCACTTCACCAGGTTTTCCTGACATGGATTAGAGACCTCTTGTCTACTAAGATAATCCTTCCTTCCCCATTAACTACTCATATTGGATTCAGCTGCCGTATTGGGTGAATGTAGCAAATGTTAGACTCAATAGCCCACTCTCACTTCTTATTTATTACAAAGATATAGCATAGTTCCAAGAGACTTCCTGAGATCAGGAGTTTCAGTTACACGGGAGGGGACAGTAGGAAACATGTTAAGGAAGGTGTTGAAGTGGTAGGGGCCTCATAACTTACAGAACCTTGTGGGCACCCTTGTGCCCCTGTTTGAACTTTATTTCTGTCTGACATACTCTCATGCACTGGAGCTGGTATCAGTTTCATTTAGCACCCTACCTTTTTCTGAGGTGCTCACTTTTTTTGTGTCCTGTCTATTTGCATTTATGGGTTTTTGCTTTGGACAATGGGTGCCCTGACTCGACGGACGGCACTTGGCAGTCATTTGCTTACCTTATTGACTGGGTAATCCATCCCTGGGTGGATGCTAGGAATCTACATTTTTAACAATCATTGTAGGTGATTCAGATTGTCAAGTGACCACACTTACCAGAAGACAGCTTCAGCTTTTCTAGTTTCCATTCACTCCAGTTTTTGAAATAGCCTCTTTCTGTCGAAATCTGGTTTGTTTCATTCATGTTCTTTATTGAAAGATTTATTAGCATCTCTGTTTATTACTTGTTTCATTCTCATAGCATCACAATAGCTAGAGAGGGAACTGGAGGTGATTAACTCTGTTTTATTGGCTGGGGTGAGGTGGGGGTGGGTTTGAGGATTAGGGAAAGGAAGATCATGGTGAGTCAGAGGCAGAAATTGAAGTCTAGAATTGATGGCTTTCAAACCAAGCAATTTTCTGAGGCCTGTTTCCTCAGTGTGTGATTTTGTATTTAATCATAGCTATTTCTTCGGTCTCCAATTCATTGTGCTTGAACCAGTAAAGCATACTGGAGTTTTAAACAACATAGCTTATTATCAATATGCCAGATTTTAACATACTGAGGCTTGAGCTTGTATCTAGATGAATATATGTGGGAACCGACTTAATCTGCTTTTCTTGAATTTGCTTCCTTTATCATTTCTGAAGACTTTTTACATGAAGTATAAGGGAACAGATTTCTCTTCTCTATGCCAACAGGAACTCCCTTTGATCTTCTAACTGGTAAAGTACTAAATCAAAAAACTTGTTAGCCCACTGTTTTTCAAGTCTGAGTGCCAAAGCCAAGTAGTATATAGTTAAATTTCGAAAGGAAAAATAATTCTGAAAACTCTAATTTCTGCTCAGGTGATTCCCCACTCATATATATCAAAGTACAGTTGTGCTCCCTACAGTTTTCCGTAGCTGACTTTTTGTAAGGTAGATTGCTAGACCCTTCTTCTGAAGCTCCTCTGAATGTGCTTTGAACTTCTAACCTTTTGTAGTTCATTAACCATTTGTACCATTCAGGACTCCTGAAACTCAGTCAGCTTAAAGTATTTTTATTACCACGTTACTTAAATTTACAGATACAAACAACAGCTATGAAGTCTTTTTATTTATAATTCTTATATAACTAAAAAAAAGCAGATTTACAAATTAAATACAAATGAAACTACAAAACAGATACTATTCATAATAACAGTATAGTAATTTAATGTGACAAATGATGCTGTTTTCCTGAAATTAAATCATCCTTTCTATGGTGACTATGGTATTGCCTGTCCAAATTCAGCATCTTTTGATTTCAACATGTCTAAACCACAAAGAGATCAGTGATATCTCAGTTTTCTTATGATTGTTGTTAGAACTATTGAGACAGTACAGTCCCATGATGTCATCTGGCTGTCATTTTGCATATGAAAGCATCATTTTCATTTTAAATCCACCACCGTATTTTTTTTTCTTCTTGTTATTTCAGAACAATAACAACAACAACAATGGAACACAGTATGCAAATGTAGGTACTGAAATTATGTGGCAAGTAATCTAGTAATCTAGAATGTTTTTATACAAATCCAAAAAAAAAAAATCAAGGTGAAAACAAAACCTTAGAGAATACATCCCCCGACCTAATTTGAGAAATACTGTTCAGTTTCATTGATTCCCAAACTTTCACTACTGCCTTGCACCCTGTTTACTGTGTTTACTTTCAGGAATTCCATGTTTTAAAACAGAAGTCACCTAAATTACCTTTATTAATGAATTTACACTTTTATTATTTAGACATAAAATTACCATTACAGAGTTTATTATGATCAACATAATTCTCTTGTAAATTCCTGTCCAAGATAACAACAGCAAAAAACAAACAAACAAACAAACAACAACAAAAAAGCAAACCAGGATGTTCTAGTTATTCTGTGCTGCCTTTACAAGGACAAATGAAAACTTACTAGGTTTGGTAACTCAGAGATCTCCCCTCCTCCCATTACTGCCTTTGAGGACTCCTGGAGGTCTAGGCAGGCCAGTGTAGGCTTTTTTGTACCAGCCAATTATCCACTCCATCTAATTTGGAATGATTAAAGCTTGTCCTAGTTTCGCTTGGTTGTTTTACTGGTAGGATGCTAAAAAATAGGATGAAGAAAATACAACAAAAGGCATCATTCCAGCACCAAGACTGAAAGGAAACATAAAAAACAAGAGAGCAGCATGTTTTTTAACAGCTTGCGTGGAGAAAGTGGAAAAAATATTGACTGGGTAGTTTGGACAGCACTGTTCATTTTCTCTCTCTGCCTGCCTGATTTGTCTTTTAGAGCCGCAGCCAGATACAGTAATTCTGGCGGAGAGGCGCCTAGTCCTTTCTCTCCCTCCAGGTCCTGGGCCCTTTCTTTAGCCAGCCCGAGGCCAAGAGAGCGCCGTCGGATCACTTGGGCAGGAAGGTCCCTGACGCCTTAGATCATAAAGACTAGGGCGAATCCCTGCCCCTGCTTATTTCTGTTCTAACGGCACCCTCTGCCCAACCTTCTTCTGTTCCACAAGTGGGGCCAGGGGGGTCGGGGTGGGCTGGGGAGCCGAGGGGCCGGGGGCCAAGGGAAGACCTCCAGCGTCCTCCGAGGGACTCGCTTTCTCGCCGTCACCGAGCCCCCGAGCCGCCTTTAGCTCCGCCTCCCTGGACGCGGGGCGTGGCTTTCGTGAGAGAGGGGCGGGGGCGGGGCCTAGGCGGTCTGGGGGCGGAGTGTGACGCGGCAACTGCGGGAGAGGGGAGAACATGGCGGGCGCGGCGGGGTCCGAGAGCTTCCCGGGAGCCGCAGGAGGAGATGGAGACGATTCACTGTACCCGATTGCGGTTTTAATCGACGAGCTCCGCAATGAGGACGTGCAGGTACTAGGTTCGGGCTGGGAAGCTGAGACGGGGCCGGTCGGTGCGTAGCAGGGAAGGGGGAGGACCGGTCACGGTGGGAGAGGCCTGGGCATTCTAAGAGCCTGGCTCTGAGCGGAAACTTGAGGGAAAGAAGGGGAAAGACCTGGGAGAAGTTGTGGGAACTTGAGGGGGAGAAGGGGCAAGCCCTGGGAGAAGTTGTGTCGCGCCCCGACCCTCCCGGGTGCCTCTCCGGTACCCTGTCTCCAGACCTGAGTCGCGTCGGCAGGGCCCCGGACCCCACACGGTGCGGCTGTGGGAGAAGCCGGCTCGACGCCTGGCCGCCCCTTCCGGCCCGTGTGGTGGGAAACGCCGCGCCCAGCCCGGGGCCACCGTCGTCGCTCGCGGGTGAGTCGGAGGGGCCGGAGCCGGCTGCGGGACGCCGGGGCTCGCTGAAGGGCCGGTGAAATGCCTTCCCGTCTGCCTGGATCTGGCGGGGCTCACTGGATAGAACGAGGGCTGGATGATTACCTGGATGAGTCGGCGTATCACCGCGATGGAATTTTCTTGTCAGAGTCAGAGATTGTGTTCAGCTGTTTCACCTGCTTCGCTGCCGCCAGAGTTCTCGTTTATCAGTTACCTCACTTCCTGGATACTGTGTTCTCTTTCATTCATTTCTCTTCTGCTGTCTTCAGAGTGTTTCTTCCAGGAAATCTGGTGATTGAAGCCATGAACTGCACCAGAGGTTCCTCATTGGATAAGATCTAAATTAAGGTTTCTTTCTTTCTTATCTATATCTTAAACTCACCTGTCGCCTCTCTTTTTTTTGTCTTTTGGTGTAAATTGCAGACATTTATTTTGTTCTTTCCACTTTGTTTTTTTAAAGCTGCGTCTCAATAGTATTAAGAAGTTATCAACAATTGCCCTAGCACTTGGGGTAGAAAGAACTAGAACTGAACTGCTGCCATTCCTTACTGGTATGTGAATTTGGGAAGTTTTGTTTTGTTTTAAGTCTTTGTTTAGTTTTCCATATTTTTACTTTTTCTTAGGGTTTGTTAACCACTGAACTACTAAATGGAACCTAGTTCTTTCTATGTAACAGAAGCGGGACAAAGTATATTGTAGTATTGTGTCCAGACACATTGAAACATTAACTGTTTAACTGATAGGAAAGTAACTGATAATGGGAGTATAAATTGCTAATTTATTTGTAAAACATACCTATGAATACTGTTGATTGAGCAGAAGGAAGGAGACCCTGTTAGAACTGTGACTTGGCCATGTTAAAAAACAAACAGAACACCCCAAAATGCATGCCATCCAGTCAAGTCTGAGTCATAACAACCCTGTAGGACAGAGTAGAGCTGCCACACATGATTTCCAAGGCTGCCACATTTTTCTTTTGAGGAGTGGCTGGAGCCAGTGTTCCAATCAGTAGCAGAGCGTTCAGCCACTACGATACCATGGCTCCTTGCTAGCTCTTGTTTAGTCTTTTCCAGTTTTGTGTGAGTGTTCAGCTCTGGGCCAGCTTGCATTGTTGATAAGTACCCCTTTGTCTGATGCAGATACAATCTATGATGAAGATGAGGTACTGCTAGCTCTTGCTGAACAGCTGGGAAATTTTACTGGCCTTGTGGGAGGTCCTGACTTTGCCCATTGCCTGCTGGTAAGTACTTAATATGCTGCCTCTCCCTTCTTGGTGCTAGGAATTCTGAAGTATAAATGGTACATTGTTTTGTGATAGCCCCATTCCAGCACTGTGTGTAGTCTCTTGGGAAACTTAGATCATGATCATTGCACATAGTCATAATTTTAGCTATTGAGAGGTCAAATAATGTCATTCTGGATTTAATTAATCTTTGACTTCTTTTCTCACTATTAGCACAACTCTTTCCCTCTTTCCTTTTCTGCCTCTAAGCTTACTAGTTTAAAGGTGAGGAGAAAAAGGTTTGATTTTCTTTTTTTTAAGAAACGTGATTAGAGTATATGCTCATTTTTTTCTTTTTATTGTGGTAAAATACATATAACATAAACTTAGGATTTTCAACATTTTAAGGTATATGACTTAGTGGTATTTTGTACATTCACAGTGTTGTGTAAATATTATCACTATGTAGTTCTAAAACATTTTCATTATCCCAAATGGAAACCTCATACCCTTTAAGGCCCACCCTTTTTTCTCCTTTCCTCCCAGCCCCTGGCAACCACCATGTTTTCTATGAATTCGCCTATTCTGAATATTTCATGTAAATGGAATCATACAGTATGTGGTGTTTTGTGACTGGCTGCTTTCACTTAACATGGTATTTTCAAGATTCAGCATGTTGTGGCATTTATCAGTACTTCATTCGTTATTATGACTAAATAAATAGTCTTTATGCCTGTGTATACCATATTTTCTTTCTTTATCAGTTGACGAACTTTTGGGTTGTTACCACCTTTTGACTTTTGACAGTACTTTTGTGAACATTCATGTGTAAGTTTTTGAACACCTGTTTTCAGTTATTTGAGGTGTATACCTAAGACTGGAATCACTGGATGATTCTGAGCTTTTGAGGAACTGCCAAACTTTTTCATAGCAGCTGCAACCATTTTACATTTTACCAGTGATACATAAGGGCTTCACTTAATCCATGTTTTCTTCTTAATTTTTAAATTATAGCCATCCTAGCGGGTATGGCATGATGTCGGTTATAATTTTGATTTACATTTCTTGATTGTTTTTGCTGTTTTCTCTGAAATTGAAAGTCTTAATTCTTATCTAACTATGTTACTGTTTTTGGATGCATTCAGTAGTTGTTTTATCTTTGTTAGTATAACTTTACTGGTAAATTACTTTGTGAATGTGGTGAGTTCAGTTCACTCTAGTTGACATGTTTTGAATGTTTATTGTATCCTGCATTGAATTACAAGGTTAATGTTAAAGAAGACTAATGTGGATGGAATGAGGTCTCTGATCTCTGCCCTTATGTGTCAACAAATAACTACTGTACAGTGTTCAGTGAGACAGTAGAAGCACATAGAGTATCCAAATAATAGAGAAAGGATTAAATAAGGATGGCCAGGGACTCCCATTTAGGAGATAATGCCTGAACTGTTGGTTTGCCTGAAGAATGACCAAGAATTCAACAGCTGACCAAACTAGCAACACATGCTTTAGAACTTTGAATACTTTTCAGTGATGCTGACTCTCAGTTCTATCTTTAATTCTGATGTTTCCGTGGAATTCCAGATACATATATATCCAACTGCCTATGATTTTTCTACTTGGATGTCAAATGGATATTTTAGTTTTAATTGCCTAAACCGGAACTCATTTTACTTTCCAGAATCTATAACTATTATGTTGTCATTGTTGCAGGTTGCTGTTGTCGATTCCAACTCATGACAGCCCACGTATACAAAGTGAAACTGCTCCATAGGGTTTTCAAGTCTGTGACCTTTTGGAAGCAGATTGCCAAGGCTTCCCAGGCGCCTCTGGTTGAGTTTTGAACTATTGACTTCTCAGCCAGTAGCTGAACACGTAATCGTGTGTCCTGCCCAGGGGCTCCTGATGATGCCTATCGTTGTTGGTAAATGCCATGGAGTAGATTCCAACTCTTAGCAACTGTGTGTGACAGTAGAACTGCCTCATAGGGTTTTCATGGCTGTAGTCTTTACAGAAGCACATTCCAGGTCTTTTTCCCACTGAGCTACAAGGTAGAATAAACTGCCAATCTTTTGGTTAAGAGCTGAGCACTCCTTGTCACTGCTCTTAAAAGCTCTCAGCTTTGTTTCTTAATTTGCAGACATATTTATGACCTGCCTCAGTGCTCTTTCTTGAGAACCTCATTCCATTGTCATTGGTCGTCTTTGTGTTCTTTGCATTAGCTTTGTACATTATTGCCTTATGGACCTTTGCTGTAGGTATTCCTGCTAATGAAATGGTCTTTCGGACTTCCTTTGGCCTTTGCTGGACATCCACACACCCAACCTGAAGTAGCCTCTCAGTCATTTTCTGTCACTTCATTCAGTTTTATTGAACTATAGAGTGCTCACCACCTTCTGAGTGTTCTCTGATTTGTTTGATGTCGTCCTCCATTGGGATGTACGCTCCACCCCAGAGCAGGGAACTTTGCCTTGCTTACTTTTATTCTGTTCATTCCTTGGAATACAACAATAACTTATTAAAAGAGTGTGTTACAGAGACTTGGGAGCATGAAACAGGTTAGGTTCCAGACTGCTAAAGTGCTGGGGCTGGAGTCAGCAGACATGGTGCTCAGGGTACAGGTTGAGAGGTTATGGCTGAGTTGATTACATGAGAGAAGGTCAGAGTGTAGTGGCCGTGAGAGGGATAATGCGAGGCCTTGGCAAGTAAGAAACAGTATCTTTTCAGTGGATCTCAGAAATACTGGAGAAGTAGGTATCGTGTGGCTCATTGTCTTCCTTTGTGTTTCGGATTATTTTGAAAATATTATTAAGCTGACATGTGACTTTCCTTGGACTCATCTTTTGTTTCAGTCTTTTGGTCATTTCTACAAGTGAGTCATGTGTTTTGATATTGGCAGCTTATGGCATATGCTGAATCTACGAGGAGCAAATGCAGACTCGGAAAAGCAGAGGTTCAGAGAACCAGCCTGTTTTCACTTGACCATGTCATGGCCATGTCATACTCAGTTACTGACCCGGGCTCTTAACTCTTGTAGGCTCTCCTGCTTCTAAAGCTGCAAGGTTTCTTTCCGTCTTTGTATTTTTCCCTTGATTGTTCTGTCAAAAACTTCAGCTGTATGTCTGGCTCATGGGAAGATTAGATTGCAGCCTGAAAAAAGTGATTTTGTACTCAGGCTTTCATAGGCTGTTTAAATTGAGGTGTAGAGATAGTTGACAATGGTTACTTACACTTCCAGGAATAGTGGAACTAATAGTCACAAGGCTGTGGACATGGTGGCCTGACAGGATGTCATCATGTAATTGTGGTGCTCACTGTTGGTCATATGTTTGCACTTACTCTTGGGAAAGTATGCATGATCCTGTCTGTGTGAATTTGGCTGCATGTCTTTTACAGCTAGTGATTCAATTCACAGTAATATTAATATTGTGTCACGTCTCCTTCCACTGTGTCATTTGTAGACACCATCTGGGAGTTGCCATCTGGGACATAAGATCTTGGCTGTCCCACAGAAGTCGTGTTTTCAGGTTGGGCGCACCATATGTTATCACTGTGTGAGCTGAAAGTTCCCATTTGGTATGATGCAGTTAACATTCTGGTTACATGTACCACCTCCCTGCAGTTACTTTGAAAGGTGGTAATGTGTTTCTAAGCTAGTGCAATAATTTTTTTTCTCTGCTTTTCCTTTTTGGTTTATTTAGCCTCCTTTAGAAAGTCTAGCAACTGTGGAAGAGACTGTGGTTCGTGACAAGGCTGTGGAGTCCCTGAGGCAGATTTCCCAGGAGCACACTCTTGTCGCTCTGGAAGCTCATTTTGTACCGCTGGTGAAACGCCTAGCAAGTGGAGATTGGTTCACTTCTCGCACATCTGCATGTGGTTTGTTCAGCGTTTGCTATCCCCGGGCTTCCAGTGCTGTTAAAGCAGAAATTAGACAGTAAGATCTAGCCCTCTTTGTTATTTGGGGTTATTGGTAATTCACGGCTGAGAATTTACTCAGTACCTTGCTACCAGTGGGTGTCTGATATCAAGACATTCCGATTGATGGCATCATTTCTTTTTATCATCCAATTGAGTATAGCTGTAGTTTTATTTTTGTTACTTCTATGAGTACAAGCCTAATCAGTGACATTTGTAAGAGAAAACTTCAAACGTGAGTGTGTGTATGTATGTGTTGGAGGACACTCTATTATGGTATTTGAAGGGAATGCCTTTCTTTATTTGCTGCAGGCACTTTTGTTCTCTGTGCTCAGATGACACGCCAATGGTACGACGTGCTGCTGCTTCCAAACTGGGTGAATTTGCAAAAGTTTTGGAATTAGAAAGCGTGAAAAGTGAAATTCTTCCATTATTCACCAATCTAGCTTCAGATGAACAGGTAAACTGAACTCGTAGTGCTTAAGGTACCCAGATAATGCCCCTCTCCTTGGATGTTTTAGGGCTTTCTTTGAGGAGTGTCTTTTGTGTTTCTTTCATAACCAGACTGATTTTCTCTTAACATCAGTGGCTGTTAAAAAGAGGAGTCTCTGAGGAAGTGGGAGCCATAATTATCAGGCAAGACCAAAGCTGCACGAAGGGATAATGTACCTTTGGGAATTGCAGGCAGTGTTGTAGTATGGGGAAGTGAAGTTTCCTGGAATTTTTGACTTTCTGATAAATATGCAGAGCATATTCAGGAAAGCTCTTTGACCCTCTGGGTTCTCTTACTAGTGTGGAATGACGTAGTGTAATCACAGTTTTAAATCAAGGATCTAGATTTTTTTTGTAGAATAATAACAGTATTAGCAGTGAACCATAGCAAATACTTGTAGTGCTTGCTCCTAGCTTGTGTTTTGAATTGTTTACATACATTAAGTAGTTGAATCTCCACAATAGCTTCTTGATTTAGGTGCCCCACTTTATGTATTAAGGAAACGGAGATGCAAAAATTTAAGTAAGTGACGCAAGGTTGCATAGGTAGTGTTGGTGAAATTGGGCTTTGAATCAGGGCATTTGACTCCAGAGTTGTTCCTCCTTAAAGGTAAACTAGAATACCTTTCCCTCTGATGGTGCATCTGAGAATCAGCCTCAGAGTTCCTGACCTCTGGGAGAGTTCTTTTTGGTTTCTGATTTGCCTACTGCTTGCTCTAGAATCACTTCATTTGTACAAGGCCCAGAGTATCAGGACACTTACTGATGAATCTCAATTTTCAGATTTTAAATTTAAAGGTGATAAATATTAGTTTTGAAATAATTTAAAAAACTTGCTTGTTCAATGTGACATACAGTAGACAGCAGCCCAAAATAATGAATTATATAGTAAGGTGAACACCCTTGTAATTCATCCATGAGAGGGCTACAGCTTTGCTCCATGTGCTCTGTCCTTCATATTCCTTCCCTCCCTCATTCTCTTCAGAGTAACTGTGATCCTGACTTTTGTGACAGTCACGTCATTACTTTTCTTTGTACGTCTGCTATCCAAGCATGCACCCGTAAATATTACAGTTTAAACAGTGCTATCCAAGAGAAATGCACACTACCTCTATAATTTTTTTTAAGTAGTATTTTGTGTTTTCAGTGAACAGTTTAGATTCCCATTTAACAGTTTCTACAGATTTTTTTCTTTTCTTATGATTGAGTGAATGTTTACAGTCCAAGTCAGTTTGCTGTATAAAGCTCTGTATACACACCTGTGTGCAACTTGAGCTCTTCTTCTAACCCTGTGACAGCACACTCTTCCTTTCCCCCCCCCAACATTGGTTACACTCCACAATGCATGAACATTCCCACCTGTATAATTTTAGATTTTCTAGCCACATTTAAAAAAGTAGAAACAGATGAAATTAATACTAATAACATATTTTATATAAACATATTTCCAAGATATCATTTGACCACATGGCACTAACCACAGTTGCTCAGTGGACACGGTTGCTAGTGTTCTACCATACTAGACAGTACAGGTTTAAACTTTCCCTCATTTGGGCTTTTGTTGATTGTATTTCTTATGATGTAATTTAACGTTTTCTTTTACTTTCTTTATGTCCTACAAATTGGTAGTTGAATCTAGAGAAGAGATTTGCAGACTTGCTTTAAAGGGCCAGATAGATAGTAAATATTTTGGGCCCTGTGAGCCAGACAGTCTTTGTTGCAGTGACTCAGTGCTGCTCTTAAAGTGTAAAGACAGCACAGACAGTATGTAAACTAATGGATCTGGCAGTTTTCCAGTAACACATTATTTATAAAAAGTAGCTTTGGTTCATATTTGGCCATTGCTTGTCCTACCTCCATCTAGAGGCTTAAGCAGATTTAGTTTTGATATTTTTGGGCCCATAAGACCATTTCATGGTGGTGGTCTGCATTTAGTTAAGAGGCAGTGACATTGAATCTGTTTTTATGAAGCTGTTTTAGCAGTAGTCGATGCTCAAAAAACATTAAGTGCCTGTTTGTCAAATATATGTATGTATGTTTTACCTGACCACTGTTGGAAGAGTTGCTTCTGGATTATTCATTGTTTGAAAAAATATACTATACTATATATCAGGTAGAATCTCTGGTGGTGTAGTGGTTAGCTGTAGCTGTTAACCTTGGCAAATTGAATCCATCAGGTACTCCTTGGAAATTCTATGGGCAGTTCTACTCTGTCCTGTAGCGTTGCTGTGAGTCGGAATCTACAACAGTGGGTTTAGTTTTGTTTATATGTCAGGCAGAAACCCTGGTGGTGTAGTGGGTTAAAAGCTATAGCTAGTAACCAAAAGGTGGGCAGTTCAAGTCTACCGGGCACTTCTTCAGAATGCAGCAGGGCAGTTCTGCTGTGTCCTACAGATTCGCTGTGAGTCAGTATTGGCACTGTTGTAGTGCAAGAATATAGTGTGAAGGCATATTAACCCTGTTCTTTGGGAGTTTACATTGTAACTGAGGAAGGCAGATACGAAACAGATAAATAAAAAACTATCAGCTAGGGATAAATGACATAATGAAAATAAATGTGGAAAATATAATAGATCATAGGGCACTCCTGTAGACCAGCTGGGAGAGAAGTTTTCAGAGGAGGTGGACAGATTACCTGAGATGTGAAAGAAAAGTACTGTTACTGTTCAGCTTCCTTGAATATAACAGCAGAATGTTCTCTTTTCACTTAATCTTTACAGTTTCATTTAGTTGTTTAAGAAAGACTCTGCACCCCAACCGAGGTTCTTAGTAGTTCACTAATAGAACAGCATTAATTCTTTCTTGATGAATTTGACGTATCTTGCTAGGCAAAGGAAGTAGCTGTTTCAAGACACAAAGATCTGAAATTGCACAGTGTGGTTGTTTCTGCACACACCCTGTGTCATTGTTGGTAGGTGCCTGCTGAATCAGTTTTGACACATAGTGACTCCAGGTGACAGTAGAGCTGCCCCATAATGTTACTTAGGCTGTAATTTTTGTGGGAACAGATCAACGTGTCTTTTCTTATGTGCAGTAGCTGGGTAGATTTGAACTAACTTTTTGGTTTACATTCGTACTTAACCATTGTACCACGAGGGTTTTTGACACAGGGTCACTGTAAGTCCCAGTTGATTTGACTGCACCCAGTAACAACACACCCTGTGGTTCTCGGTAAATATTCCCTGACTCGCAAAGAACTTTTATTCTTTTAGGACTCTGTGCGTCTCCTGGCTGTGGAAGCTTGTGTGAGTATTGCCCAGTTATTGACCCAAGGTGACCTGGAGACTTTGGTGATGCCTACACTTCGACAGGCTGCAGAAGATAAATCATGGCGAGTTCGCTATATGGTAGCTGACAAATTTTCAGAGGTAAAATTATTGCCTTTTGTGTTAAGTACCAAACAAAACAAACAACCTCCTCACAGATTCACTGTTGTACCAAAAGTCTCTGATTTAATTCTTCTGAATAGAAAATGTTTATGACAAAAATACACGCTTGAAGAGTGCTTCTTTGTTCTTGCTATTTATTTTGCCATTAAAATAACTTCATGTTCATTAAAATTTTTACCAAATTGTCAACACGAGAATAAAAAGGGATATTCCCTGAGATCTCCACTAAAAGACCGCAATTGATGGTCCAGGGGCCTCAGAGTTCCCCTGGGAGCATGGCCCCTGGCCCTGATGCTGCCCATGTCCACAAATCATAATGGAGGTCAGCTCTTTGGACAGGAAGGGATTGGACTTGCTGACACAGTTATGGTTTCATGCATCAGTAGGATATCATCCTGCTGACCTCTTACTGGAGCTGGTGGGAGGGTGGAGAGGAAGAGATAGGAGATTATTAGGAAGATATGACATGTATATAACAGAGAGGAGGAGTGTGCTGCCACCAGGCAGGGAGAGCAGTGGGAGCTGCATGTAGGCTGGCATGCAAATTTATATGGGATTGTACATTTTCACTCAATCATTAAAAAAAAAATAAAATAAAAATTTTTTACCAAATTCTTTTACAGCTCCAGAAAGCTGTGGGTCCTAACATCACCCTAAATGAGCTCATCCCCGCTTTTCAGAACCTCCTTAAAGACTGTGAAGCTGAAGTCCGAGCAGCTGCTGCCCACAGAGTGAAAGGTTATGGATTTCGTTTATGTTGCAATATGCTTTGTAAATATCAGTGAATTTTGCATTTGCTTTTTGTTTCAAAATACGGTGAAGAAATGTCACATTGTTATATAGAACTGTTTCCTTAATATTTCAAACCAAACAGCCGTTTTTGTCTGTTTCTAATTAAATGCTTTTTCAGTTTGGATTGGTGTGATACACAATGGCACACAAATTGAAGATAAGTGGATAGAGTAAGACCATTTTAGTGCTTAGACCTTAGGCAGTTAAGCATATGGTTAGATTTAAGTTGAAGCTGTTGATAAACCTGGTTAAATTTCCTCAACTGGCTTCATGTAAAATGGCTGTATGTAAACATTTTTCTTTTTATCTCTTTTAGAACTTTGTGAGAACTTACCCGTTGAAGGTAGAGAGACGATAATTATGAATCAGATTCTGCCTTATATAAAGGTAAGCCTAACTTCAGTCTGTTTTGTTTCCTTAAGTGCAAGGTGAACATGGGGAGAGCAGGCAGGTATGGTAATTGCAATATTGTTATTTATTATTTATTAGCACTCTATAATTATAGAATGCATTTTGTGTTTAAGGTGGGCTAAAAAAGCTATCAACTTAGTATAAAAGTGCTTTTTTTTAATTCCTTGGGAGATGGTATGGAAGTTTCTGCTGTCTGACAAACAAGAAAGACCTTTAATTTTTGCTTTATTTCAGGAATTGGTTTCTGATACAAATCAACATGTCAAATCAGCTCTGGCTTCTGTAATTATGGGATTGTCTACCATTTTGGGCAAAGAGAATACCATTGAGCATCTTCTGCCTCTGTTTTTAGCACAATTAAAGGATGAGGTAAGTCTGGTTCTAAATTCTGTCACTTTTGATAGTAAGTGATTAGTGGTTTTGGTTTGGGGTTTCACTAAAATAGAGCCCCAAACAGAGATATAGCAATGAGAAAAAGTAACCCATTTTAAGCCAGTGATAATCCCTGTGTCTGGGCATGGGAGTTTGATGTTTTCTGAAAAATGGGCATAAATACTTCTTGAAGCCAACTTAAAAATGTTTTATTCGCAGTCTACGTGATTCTTGCTTTATGTATACTGATTCCTTATTTTTAAAGTGATGTATGTTATTTTAAAAAGCTCTTTCATTTAACTTTGGATATAATAATATTGAACATACAGGTAACATTTATTGAGTAGTTTATGTGCCAAATATGATCCAAAGTGTTTTACATGTAATCCTTGCAGCAATCTTATGAGGTAGTTCATATTATTATTCCCCGTTTTACAGATGAGGAAGCTGAGGCACAGAGAGAAAATAAACTTACCAAGGTCTCAGCAATGGTAGACCTGGAATTTCAATGCATGTAATTTGATTGCAGAGCCTGCACAGTATACCATCATGTAAATTTTCTACTAAATGTTTTAGTTAAGATCAGTTCAGTATAACCCCCTCAGGATTGGTGGTATACCCAGCTACCACTTACTTCTTGTACCTCTGGGGTTCACTGGGAAGCTGCTGTCCCACTTATGGTATGTACTGCTGTGTAACAGTTTGAAACAGAAAAACAACTAGGTGCTGCAAGTTGCTTTTTCTCCAGGATATTGCATGAGGTGGTGTTGAATCATTGGCTTTTTGGTAGGAGAGACATGAATTCTGAAAAATCCTTATTTGATGTGTGTACTCAGTGGAATTTGTGTTCACAAGGGGTACACATGTACCTCTGGTCTCTGAGGGTATGATTTGTGGAGTGAGACATAAAAATCATGCTACAGACACTCTTGATGATTCAGCATGCTGTCCATTACTGAAAACACATAATGCCAACAGAATCTTAAAAGGAAAAAAATAATCAGGTCATAAGAGTTAAGTGTTTTGAATTGTTGGTATGCCCAGTATTAAACATTTGCTTTAAGGTGATACATTTTATTTCATTTGTGTTAATACTTTTTTCTTTAAAAGAGAAAATGAGGTGAGGAGTTTGATTTTTATGTTCTTTGGGGCTTGTGGACTTGCAGTGTCCTGAGGTTCGTTTGAACATCATCTCCAATTTGGATTGTGTAAATGAAGTGATTGGAATCCGTCAGCTCTCTCAGTCTCTCCTTCCTGCCATAGTGGAGCTGGCTGAAGATGCAAAGTGGAGGGTGCGGCTAGCCATCATTGAGTACATGCCACTGCTGGCAGGCCAGCTGGTGAGTATGTGTACTCCATGGAGTAAGCCGTGAATTACAGCATCATGTCGTGGAGCAGACTGCTGGTGGCAAGTGGTAGGCTGGGGTAGCTCTTGTCATTGGGTTCACTGAGATGCATGCATGAAAGTGTGGTCTGTCCTAGTTGCCCAAAGGATAGTTTTAATTTTCACTGGTACATTAACATCTAACAAGAAAGTACTGTGACACACACACACACATATACACACTTGTAGGTAAACATGTTTCACCTCACCACCACCTTAAAACAAAAACGGAATAATATAGTCAATTTCTTGCTATATATAGGATAGATTCTGTGATCTTTAATGTCTCCCTGACTTAAGGAATTTTTAACTAAGAACAAAGGGAGTATGATTTCCAAATAAAGTTAGCACTGATTTTTCCTCAGAGCAACTTCACTGTTTGCTTATGTCCTGAGCAGAATGTCCCTAAATAAGGTATCTCCTACATTCTGGTTAAAGGACATTAAGGAATTACTATATAGAAAAGAAATATCAGAGCTTGAGATGCTGTTGTGATCAAGGACTATATAATCACTTCACTTTCATGCTTAGTAGGTTTCATGCTTAGTTCTGTGTTCTGACTGACGTGGATTAAAATTTCAAAGCTGGGTTTTAAACAGCAACATTCTTTTTAGTAGATGCCTTAAACAGATCTGGGTTTGACATGCTCTTAACCCTGTGAGTAGCACTTACTGTAATGTGTTGTAACTTAAAATCTAGTGCAGGACATAGACAAAGGATCTCTTTTAGGACCTGGACTGTGTTTGTTGAATGTTGTATTTTCAGAATCTATCGTAGTGTCTGGCATTAATTAGGCACTGAATATTTATTGGCTGTTAAATAAATGAGTATTTGAATGTTCTTTGACAAAACTTTGCTCAAAAGGAAAAACATACAGTTTTTTCTTGTAACCATGTACAGCTGAAAAGCGAGGTAGTAGGAAATACTACAACATTCACTTACATGGTGCCCAAGGCAATAGGTGGTACCAAACACCTAAAAAACCATTGCTATCCAGTTGCATCTGACTCACAGCAACCTTATAGGACACAGAACTGCTCCATAGGGTTTCCACGGAACAGCTGATAGATTCAAACTGCTCATCTTTTGATTAGTAGCCATGCTTTTTAACCATTGTGCTAACAGGGCTTCTGTATAAATCAGTATCTGGTGGTAGGTCTGTATAAATCAGCCCCTGTAGCCAGTCCCCAGCCTGTGCCGAAACTGCTGCATGTTTACAGGAGGATAGAGCTGGGAGACTTGAGCCGGGATGATTTTCCCCACTTGAAAAGCTAAACTGTGGCTACCCGCTAGTACTTTTACACCTGAATTATTCTGCCTCTTTGTCCCATCATTCCCCAAATACTCTTTTCAGTTAGGGGTATCTGTATTTCTTGATGTCAGTTTCTTCATCCTCAGTGAGGTATTACACTAACCAAAAAGGAAAAAACAGTTGAGAATTACTGTTACTGGTAGATGTTTTCCTGGGTATCTAGAGGTTGCTTGTCAGACCACATCCGTCGTCTTTAGTGTTGTATCCAGCTCCCAGCCACCCTTTTCTCCCTCACTACAAGACTTGTGCCATCTTGCTGGTGCTTCTCTTTGTTTATAATTTGTATCCAGTAAAATAGTTTGTTTATAAACCCCATGATACTCTTTTTCTGGTTTCATGAATTCAGTTTATGTGGAAATTTAATAAGCATTTAGGTCACTTCTATTACACTTACGTGTAATAGAAATGGATTTTTTAACTTGCCTGTTAATGGAATATTCTGTATTCATAGGGTGTGGAATTCTTTGATGAAAAGCTGAATTCTTTATGTATGGCCTGGCTTGTGGACCATGGTAAGTAGATAAACATGATTGTGGAGGGTTTGTGCTTTTGCTTATATTCTTTGGTTTTCTTAATAGTCTCTCTTTATAAAGAAACTCTGGTCAAACCAGCTTTGTGTTTCGCCTTAACAATGCATGATAAAGGCAGGCTTTGATTTAAAGTCTAGTTAGTTTCCTCTGGATACAAATTTGACATTTCTATTTTTACCAATCTTTCTCTCTTTTATTTTTCAGTAAGTAGTCTCTTTGTTTACCTGTTTCTTGTTCATTCCATTACTTTCAGAATATCTCGTCCACACGTTTACTCCTTTCTTATGTCTGTCTTCTGCTTGATTATTTTTTAAAAATGACTTCATTTCCAAAAGTAGGGATGGAGAGCATCATGATAAAGAGTAAGATAAGTTCCCTATGGAATTATTCTGCCCCTGGGGGAGCTGCAGTAGCTAGGTGGCTCTATGTTTTCTCAATGGAACAGCCTCAGAAGGGTCTCTGTTGCCATGGCAACCTGAGGTCTGTCAACTCTGAACCCTGGTCCCTCCTGACTGACCGCAGTAGGGGAGGACTAGAAGCCCTCCGCAGAAGACATCCTCTCTGAGATTGTTCATGCCTGCTTCCCTGAATCTAAATACTGGTTTCAGTAGATTAGGGTTCAGATGTAGCAGCTCTGGAATACAGTTAGCTGTCCTTCCCTTCAGTCTTTGGCAGCAGCTCCGTGACAGGGATTGAATTCTGTCCCCTAAAGGTGTGTTGTGAGTCCCAGCCTCTATATCTGTGGTTATAATCCATTTGGGAATGGGTGATGTTTGTTTTGTTAATGAGGAAGGATTCCCATAGGGTTATCTTGAGATATAAAGGAGATGAAACAAACTGGCAGAGCAGAGATGGGAGAGGAGAGATGCTAAGCCATGTGAAGATCACCTGTGAGCTGAGGCTGAGAGACAGGGTCCTTCCTCCAGTGCTGACAACTTGGATCTGGACTTCTAGCTTCCTAAACTGTCAGTAGATGAGTTTCTGCTTGTTAAAACCCTCCACTTGATATTTCTCTGATGGCAGCACTAGATAACTAAGATGCTTTTCCTTCTCTCTTTTCTGGCTTTCACAGGCATTAGGGTCTCTCCTTGCTTCTAGTCCCAACCTCTCCCTCTTCCCAACTCTAGTTCCCCTTTGTCAGGGCCCTCACACTCCCCTCTTCCATGTGATTGAGGCTGGCTTAGCCCCTGAGGACCTGGGGAGGTTTGTAAGGGGCATGTGGTGAAAGGCAGATTGTCACATGGCCAGTGCTTCAGTCACTCCCCTGTAAGAGTGTATCCTGTAGTAAACAGGTAGAAAAACAAGAGAAAGCCAGAGACAGACACCGCATGTCCAATCGGGAATGCCAGTATGCGGAGGTACCCCCAATAAGTATAGTCTTGGTTGAGCTGGGACTGGAACTGGAATAAAGGCTTAGGTGGGAAGAAACAGCTGCTTTGCGATTTTGGAGTGATGGAGGAGGAGATTTACAGTGGTGTGCCCAGTAAAAGATTCTTAGGAATGGGAGATGTTAAGTGTGACCCAGGATAAGTAGGATCTGAATTCTTTATCTTGGTGAAGAGAGGGCTACTGCTTGGCCCCTCACTGCTGCTGCTAAGAATGCTGGATGGATAAATCTGGGGTCGGGTAGGTGGGACAGCAGGGATTAACAATTGTCTTTTTGGTTAGGTTTCAGGTATGTGTACACAGGTGTATCTTTTTATTTTTGATTATGATTGAGTGAAAATGTGCAGTCCTGTATAAGTTTGTGTGCCCGCCTGTGTGCAGCTCCCATGTTCTCCCTGCCCTGTGACAGCACAGTCCTCCTCTCCATTCTATACATGTCATATCCTCCTAACAATCTCCTATCCCCTCCTATCCACCCTCTCCACTGCCTCCAGTAAGAGGTCAGCAGGATGACATCCTATAGATGCATGAAATTATAAAGTGCACACATGATATGGTCACTCTGTGTCACCAAGTCCAGTCCATTCCTGTCTGAAGAATTGACTTTCATTATGATTTATGGACAGGGCAGCATCAGGGCCAGGGGCCATGCTCCCAGAGAAACTCCAAGGCCCCTGGACCATCAATTGCGGTCTTTTAGTGGAGATCCCAGGATGCGCCCCTTTTTATTGTGTTGTCAGTGAGACTCAACTTTGTGAGCCGCATCACGGCGATCACTGGTGGTGGCTGGGCACCATCCGGTTCTTCTGGTCACATGTCGATGTAGTAACCTACTCACGTGGGTCTCTGTCTTCTAGGTTCTCTTTGCCCCATGTTGTTTTGGTCCTTGGAGATCATCCATTCCCGCTGAGTTGAGACCATTTGGTTTATCTCAGATGGCAGCTTGGCAGCTTTTAAGACACCAGACACCACTCACCAAGGTGGGGTGCAGAAGAATCTCTTAGCAAAACTAGTTATGCCAGTTGGCCTTGATGTCCCCTGAGAGCATGGTCCCCGGACCCCTACCCCAGCTACTCTGTCCTTGCAATATTGGGTTAAGATGGGAGGAGTAATCATGTTATGTTGAAGTCCAGTTAAAACTGATTTTCTTTCTAATGTGTGCTGTCACTGATTTCACCCAGCCAAATTTCCATCGACTATCAAATCTATATGCCACCGTTGCGTTCCCTCACTCCCCATCCTTATGGCTGTCAGAAGAGTCTTTTCTTCTATGTGTGAGTCTGTTTTTAAGTTCTTATTGTAGGAGTCTCATAATATTTGTCCTTTTGCTGCTGACTACTTACACTCAACATGTCATCCAATTGAAGGTTATGAGATACTTTGTAAAATCATCATTGTTCTTTATCACTGCATAGTGTTCCATTGAGTATATATACCATAGTTTACCTATCCATTCCTCTGTTATTGGACATCTGGGTTGATTCCATCTTTTTGCTGTTGTGGATTGTGCTGCAGATTGTGTACATGTATCTGTTTTTGTGAATGCCCTTGATTCTGCAGACTATATTCCAAGCAGTGGAATTACTGGGTCAGATGGTATATATATCTATTTCGAGCTTTTTAAGGTAGCACCAGATTGCTTTCCAGACAGGTTGTACCATTTTGCAGTCCCACCAACGGTGTAGGAGAATTCCAATTTCTGCACAGTCTCTCCAGCATTTGTTGTTTTGCATTTTCTGGATCATGGCCAACCTTGTTGGTGTGAGATGGTGTCTCATTGTAGTTTTGATTTGAATTTCTTTAATAGCCAGTGATTGTGAACATTTCTGCATGTGTTTTTTGGCTGCCTGGATATCCTCTTTAGGGAAGCGTTTGTCCATGTCCTTTGCCCGTTGCTTAAGTGGATTGTTTATCTTTTTCTTATTGACATTTGGTAGTATGTTATAGATTATGGAGATCAGACGTCGGTCTGACGTAGAGTTGCCAAATACTTTTCCCCATTCTTTAGGTGGTCTTTTAGTTCTTTTGATAAAGTCTTTGGATGAGCAAAAGTGTTTGATTCTTAGTAGTTCCCATTTGTCTATTTTCTCTTTGGTTGGTTGTGCTTTGTCAGATTTTGAAGTCTGTCTACACTGTGTATTAAAACTTCCATTGTTGAGCCTATTTTTTCTTGGATGAACTTTATTGTTTTAGATTTGATATGCAGGTCTTTTATCCAGTTTGAGTTGGTTTTTATATATAGTGTGAGATATGGGTCTTGTTTCAGCTTTTTGCAGATGGATATCCAGTTTTGCCAGCACTATTTGTTGAAGAGATTGTTGTTACCCCAGTTTAACGTCTTAGGGCCTTTGTCGAATATCAAGTGTTCATAGGAGGGTGGTGGTGTCTCTGGGGTCTCAACTCTGTTCCATTGATGTATCTGTCTCTTTTTGTACCAGTACCAGACTGTTTTGACAACTACCAGTGTAATATGTTCTGAAGTCGGGTAGTGAGAGGCGTCCCAATGTGTTCTTCTTCAATAGTGCTTTACTTCTGGGGCTTCTTCCCTTTCCAAACAAAGTTGGTAATTTGTTTCTCTATCTCATTAAAAAATGTCACAGGAATTTGTATTGGGATTGCATTGTGAGGTAGATTGCTTTGTGTAAAATAGACATTTACACAATGTTAATTCTTTGTATTCATGAGCAGAGTAGGTTTCTCCATTTATGTAAGTCTCTCTTAGTTTCATGTAGGAAGGTCTTGTAGTTCTCTTTGTAAATGTCTTACATTTCTCTGGTGAGATTTATTCCTAGATATTTTATCTTCTTGGGGGCTATAGTAAATAATATTGACTTGGTGATTTCTTCTATAATAATCTCATTGTTGGTTTAAAGGAATCCTACTGATTTACTCATGTTTATCTTGTATCCTGAGACTTCTCTGAACTCTTCTATCAGTTTGAGTAGTTTGCTTATGGATTCTTTAGTATTCTCTGCTTATACGAACATGTTGTCTGCAAATAGGTTTTTACTTCCTCTTTGCTGATGCAGATGCTCTTTATTTCTTGGTCTTGTCTAATTGCTCTGGCTAGAACTTCTAGTTACAGTGTTGAATAGGAGAGGTGAGAGTGGACATCTTTGTTTAGTTCTTGCTCTCAAGGGGAATTGTTTCAGTCTCTCTCCATTCAGGATGATGTAGGCAGTTGGCTTTATATAAATGGCCCTTATTACATTGAGGAATTTGCTGTCTATCCCTATTTTTATAAGAGTTTTTAGCATGAATGGGTATTGAACTTTATCAGAAGTCTTTTCTGCATCAATGGACAAAATCAGTGATTCTTGTCTTTTGTGTTATTTATGTGGTTGATCACAGTAATTGTTTTTCTGATGTTGAACCAGCCTTGCATCACTGGTATGAATCCAACTTGGTCATGATGAATTATTTTTTTTGATATGTTGTTGTACTCTACTGGCAAGTATTTTCTTGAAGATTTTTGTATGTAGATTCATGAGTGATATTGGTCTGTAGTTCTTTTTTGTTGGGTCTTTCCTTGGCTTTGGTATCAGGGTTATGCCGGCTTCACAGAATGAATTTGGTAGTGTTCCATCCCTTTCTAGTCAGTAAAATAGTCTCAGTAGTATTGGAGATAACTCTCCTCGAAAAGTTTGGTAGAATTCTGCAGTGAAGACATCTGGGCCAGGACTTTTTTTTGGTTGGTAGTTTTTTGATGGCTTTTTCAATCTCTTCTTTTGTGATGGGTTTATTAAGTTGTTCTGCACCACCTTGTGATCATTTTGGTATGTGATATGAATCTAGGAATTTGTACATATCCTCTAGATTTTCAAATTTATTAGAGTACAGACTTTCACAGTATTCCACTATGATTTTTGATTTCTGTTGGCTCTGTTGTGACATCTCCCCTCTCATTTCCTATTTGGGTTATTCGTTTCCTGTTTTTCTTTAGTAAGTTTAGCCAGTGGTTTGTCAGTTGTGTTGATCTTTTCAAAAAACTAGCTTTTGATCTTTTCAGTTTTTCCATTTCTTCTTCTGTTCTCTAATTTGTTTAGTTCTGCTATGATCTTTATGATCATTTTTCTCCTAGGGCTTGAGAGGTTCCTCTGTTGCGGTCTCTCTACTTGTTCAAGATGTAGGGTTAATTCTTTGGTATGGGTTCTTTCTTCCTTCCAGAAGTGTGCATTTATAGAGATAAAATGACCCTTGAGCACTGCTTTGGCTCTATCACATAGATTGTGGTGAGAAGTGTTTCATTCTCATTTGAATCCGTAAATTTCTTTTCTTTTTTTTTTTTTAATTTTTATTTAACATGACTGAGTGAAAATGTACATTCACGTATAAATTTACATTCCCACCTATATGCAGCTTCCGCTGCTCTCTCTGTCCGGTGACGGCACACTATTCCTGTCTACTCCATACATGTCTCATCCTCCCAACAGCCTCCTTTCCCCTCCTCTCCATCCACTCCCCTTCCTCCAGTCAGAGGTCAGCAAGATGATATCCTATAGATGTATAGAACCATAAAGTGCTTCCAATATATAGTCACTCTGCATTGCTAAGTCCAATCCATTCCTGTCCAAAGAGTTGACCTTTGTTATAATTTATGGGAAAGGGCAGCATCAGGGCCGGTGGCTGTGCTCTCAGAGGAACCTCAAAACTGCTGGACCATAAATTGAGTTCTTTTAGTGGAGATCTCATGATGCACCCCTTTTTATTCTTGTGTTGCCAGTGACACTCCTCTCTGTGAGCTCCATCGTGGCTCTCCCTGGTGGTGGCTGGGCACCATCCGGTTCTTCCAGTCCCAAGTCGATGTAGGCACCCACTCTTGTGGGTCTCTCTGTCTTCTCGGTTGTCTTTACCGCATGTCATTTTGGTCCTCGGTGAGCATTCGTTCCTGCTGAGTTGGGACCATTTGCTGTGTCCTCGGATGGCAACTTGGCAGCTTTTTGGACCCCAGACGCCATTCACCAATGTGGGTTGCAGACAGCCCTCTTAGCAAAACGCTAGTTGTGCCAATTGGCGTGGAATTCGGCTAAAACCGTGGTCCCCCGCCCCCTGCCCCAGCTACTCTACCCTTGCAGTATTGAGTTAAGATGGAAAGAGTACTCAAGTTATGCTGAAGTCCACTTAATGTTGTTCTTGTTTCTAATGTGTGCTATCACCGCTTTCTCCCAACTAGATTTCTAGTAACTATCTAAACTAAACCCTCCCCCACTCACTCTCCCTCCCTCCCCTCCCTTGCAGCTGCCAAAGAGTCTTTTCTTCTATACACAAGTCTGTTTTTGAGAGCTTATCGTAGAGCTCTCATACAGTATTTGTCCTTTTGTCGCTGACTACTTTCACTCAACATAATGTCTTCCAGTTGAAACCAGGTTAGGAGATGTTTCCTGAAATCATCGTTATTCTTTATCATTGCGTAGTGCTCCATTGAGTATAGGTACCATAGTTTACCTATCCATTGTTCTATTGTTGGGCATCTGGGTTGATTCCATCTTTTTGCTATCATGTACTGTGCTGCGATAAACATTCTGGTGCATGTGTCTGTTGGTGTGAAAGGCCTTGATTCTGTTGGATATATTCCAAGTAGTGGAATTACTGGGTCAAATGGTATATCGATCTCCATTTTTTTAAGGAAACGCCAGATTGCCTTCCAAAGAGGCTGGACCATTTTGCAACCCCACCAACAGTGTAGGAGGGTTCCACTTTCTCCACAGCCTCTCCAGCATTTGTTGTTTTGTGTTTTCTGGATCATGGCCAATCTTGTTGGGGTGAGATGGTATCTCATTGTTGTCTTGATTTGAATTTCTTTAATAACTAAAGGCCGTGAACATTTCCTCATGTGTTTTTTGGCTGCCTGGATCTCCTCTTTAGTGACGTGTCTGTCCATCTCCTTTGCCCATTGCTTCATTGGATGGTTTATCTTCTTATTATTGATATTTTGTAGTATCTTATAGATATGGAGATCAGGTGTTGGTCTGACATAGAGTTGCCAAATATTTTTTCCCATTCTGTGGGTGTTCTTTTAATTCTATTAATAAAGTCTTTGGATGAGCAAAAGTGATTCTTAATAGTTCGCATTTATCTATTTTCTTTTCTGTTGATTGAGGTTTGTTTGACAGATTTTGGAGTCTGTCCTCATTGTGTATTAAAACTACCATTGTTGTTCCTACCTTTTATTGGATGAGCTTTATCGTTTTAGGTTTGATATTTAGGTCTTTTATCCAGTTGGAGTTGGTTTTTCTATAAGGTGTAAGATATGGATCTTGATTCAGTTTATTGCAGATGGATAACCAATTTTGCCAGCACCATTTGTTGACGATACTGTTTTTACCCCAGTTTAATGTCTTAGGGCCTTTGTCGAATATCAACTGTTCATAGGCAGATGGTGTCATCTCTGAGGTTTCAGTTCTGTTCCATTGATCGATCTGTCTGTTCTTGTACCAGTACCAGGCTGTTTTGACCACTGTGGCAGTGTAGTATGTTCTAAGGTCGGGTAATGAGAGGCCTCCCAGTGTGTTCTTCTTCTTTAGTAGTACCTTACTTATCCGGGGCTTCTTCCCTTTCCAAACAAAATTGGTGATTTGTTTCTCCATCTTGTTAAAAAATGATGCTGGAACTTGTATTGGGATTGCATTATATAAATAAATTGCTTTGGGTAAAATAGACATTTTCACAATGTTAAGTCTTCCTATCCATGAGCAGGGTAGGCTTTTCCATTTATCTAAGTCTCTCTTAGTTTCTTGTAGTAAGGGCTTGTAGTTCTCTTTGTAAGGGTCTGTTGTTTCTCTGGTTAGGTTAATTCCTAGGTACTTTATCTTCTTAGAGGCTATCGTAAGTGGTATTGATTTGATGATTTCTTCATAAACAGTCTCGTTGTTGGTATAAAGGAATCCTACTGATTTACTTATGTTTATCTTGTATCCTGAGACTTTGCTGAACTCTTCTATCAGTTTGAGTAGCTTACTTATAGATTCCTTGGGGTTCTCTGCATATACAATCATATCATCTGCGAACAGGGAGATTTTAACTTCCTCTTTGCCAATGCAGATGCCCTGTATTTCTTCATCTTCTCTAATGGCTAGAACTTCTAGCACAATGTTGAATAGGAGAGGTTAGAGTGGGCATCCTTGTCTAGTTCTGATCTCAGGGAAAGTCTTTCAGTCTCTCTCCATTCAGGATGACGTGGGCAATTGGCTTTGTATAAATGGTCCTTATTGTGTTGAGGAATTTGCTGTCTATGCCCATTTTGCTAAGAATTTTTAGCATGAATGGGTGTTGGACTTTATCAAATGCCTTTTTGGCATCAATGGACAGAATCAGATGATCCTTGTCTTTTGTGTTATTTATGTGGTTAACCACATTAATTGTTTTCCTGATGTTGAACCAGCCTTGCATCCGTGATATGAATCCCACTTGGTCATGATGGATTATTTTCTTGATACGTTGTTGTATTCTGTTGGCAAGAATTTTGTTGAAGATTTTTGCATCTAGGTTCATGAGTGATATCGGTCTGTAGTTCTCTGTCTTTGTTGGATCTTTCCTTGGCTTAGGTATCAGGGTTATGCTGGCTTCATAGAATGAGTTTGGGAGTACTCCATCCCTTTCTATACTGTGAGATAGTCTCAGTAGTATTGGGGATAACTCTTCTCTAAATGCTTGGTAGAATTCTGCCGTGAAGCCATCTGGGCCCGGACTCTTTTTGGTTAGCAGTGTTTTGATGATGTTTTCAATCTCTTCCTTTGTGGTGGGTTTATTAGGTTGTTCTGCTTCACGCTGTGATAATTTGGGTAGATGGTATGAGTCAAGGAATTGGTCCATTTCCCCTAGGTTTTCAAATTTGTTAGAGTACAGGTACAGTCTTTCATAGTATTCTGTTATGATATTTTTTATTTCTGTTTCATCTGTGGTGACAACTCCCCTCTCATTTCTAATTTGGGTTATTTGTTTCCTTTCCTGCTTTTCTTTAGTAAGTTTAGCCAGTGGTTTATCAATTTTGTTGATCTTTTCAAACAACCAGCTTTTGGTCCTTTCAATTTTTTCAATTGTTTTTCTTTTCTCTAATTCATTTAGCTCTGCTCTAATCTTTATCATCTCATTTCTTCTGGTGCCCGAGTTGTTCTCTTTCCGTTGTTCTCTTTCTACTTGTTCAAGCTGTAGAGTTAGTTCCTTGATGTGATTTTTTTCTTCCTTCCAGATGTGTGCATTTATGGAGATAAACAGACCTCTGCGCAGTGCTTTGGCTGTATCCCATAAATTCTAGTAGAAAGTGTTTTCATTCTCATTGGAATCCATGAATTTCTTTAATTCGTCCTTGATTTCCTCTATAACCCATGTTTTTTCGATCAAGATGTTCATTTTCCAAGAGTTCCACTTTCTATGTTTTTTTCTGCTATTGATTTCAACTTTTATGGCTTTATGATCTGAGAAGATGCTTTGCAGTAATTCAGTGGTATGGATTTTGTTGAGCATTGCATTATGGCCTATCACGTGGTCAATTCTGGAGAATTTTCCATGTGCACTGGAGAAGAACATGCAGTTGTCTGCTGATGGGTGGAAAGTTCTGTATATATCAATGAGGTTTAGTTGGTTAATTGTGTCACTGAGGTCTTCTGTATCTTTACTGAGCTTTTTTCTAGATTATCTGTCTAGTGATGAGAGTGGAGTGTTAAAGTATCCCACCATTATTGTGGAATCTAACTCTCTTTTGAGCGTAGTCAGTATTTCTTCGACATATTTAGGTGCTCTGACATCAGGTGCATAAATATTTAATGTAGTTAAGTCCTGCTTGTGTACTGAACCTTTCAGCAATAAATAATGTCCATCTTTGTCATGATGGTGGATTTGACATTAAAATTGATTTTGTCTGAGATTGGAATTGCCACCCCTGCTCTTCTTTGTTCATTGTTAGCTTGATATATATTCTTCCATCCTTTAATTTTCAGTTTGTTCCTGTCTTTAGGTCTCAAGTGAGTTTCTTGTAGACAACATATGGATGGGTCGTGTCTTTTGATCCAAGATATCACTCGGTGTCTCTTTACTGGAGCATTCTGTCCATTCACATTCGGTGTAATTATTGATAGGTGTGTGTTCACTGCTGCCACTGTGATATGTTTATTTTTATGTTTTCTCTGTTCTTATTAGTCTGTTCTGGGACAGTCTTTTTTGTGAGTTGATTTTTCACCTTTTTCAGAGCTAGTTTTATAGTTGTTGAGACTCGTGTGTTAGATTTCTTGAAATGGTATGATATATCTTTGTTGTGCTTTACCGCTGCCCCTATGAACCCCCTTAATAAACTATTTATAAACCCAATTTTAATTACTACCAGTCTTGTCATCTTCCTCTCCATCTGGAAGGATTATAACAACTGTAGTACATCCCTGTTTTTATTATGATGACACCATAGTTTTCATGATGATCACTGGATTGCTTCTTTCCATATCAAAGCTGTGATTGACTTTGGAGCCTTCCCTAAATGAGTAGAGTATTGAGTAGTGTGTCGTTGTAAATTATAAAGTTAGTGGTTTCATTCTTCTAAGCCAAAGCCAAGAACTTCTTTCAGTATTTCTTGTAATTTGGGTTTGGTTTTTACAAAGTCTGTGAGTTTCTGTTTATCTGGGAATGTCTTAATTTCATTTTCGTATTTGAAAGATCGCTTTGCAGGATATATAATTCTTGGTTGGAAGTTCTTCTCCTTCAAGACTTTGAATGTGTCCTTCCACTGTCTCCGTGCCAGCATGGTTTCTGCTGAGAAATCTGACGAGAGCCTACAGGGTTTCCCTCTGAATGTTAGCTTTGCCTTAAGTCTTGCTGCCTTTAAGAGTTGCTGCTTGTGTTTCATTTTGTTAAGCTCGATTATAATACGTCTTGGAGTCTTTCTTTTGAGATCTATATTGGGTGGCGTACGATATGCATCTAAGATGTCTATATTCTCTTCCTTCATGATTTCTGTGAAGTTTTCTTTCAGCAGCTCAGCAGCAATACTCTGTGTTTTCAGATGTCTCACCGTGTTCAGGGACTCCAATTAGTCGAAGGTTATTCCTCTTAATAGAGTCCCACATGCTTAATGTTTCTTCATTTTTCTTGTTTCTTTTTTCTGATTTCTGCTCATAGACGCTGGCATTAGTAGCTCTGTCTTCTAAGTCAGAAATTCTGTTTTCCATTTGTTCCATTCTGTTTTCTTGGCTTTCCATGGAAGTTTCTGTGTCTTTGATTTTCTTCTTCATCTATTGGATTTCAGAGTACTGGTGTTCCGTCAGATCAAACAACTTGCTTAGTTTTTCATTTTGTTCTGCTGCATTTTGTATAAGGTCTAGAAGGCCTCTGTATATAATCAATTTGTATGGACTTCCTGATGCCTTCATAAAAGTTTCTTCATCTGGAAAACTCTTTGGTTGCTTTGTTTGGGAGCCTTCTGAAGCCATGAGTGATTGCTTGTATGCCACAATTGTCTGTTGCTTTTTGGGTCCCATGTAAGTATATAGAGGCTGGAAGAGGTACTGTGAGGATGGATTACAAATGTTTTTCTAGGCTGTCTTCAAATGTAAAGCAAAAGGTATCTGACCAGTTCACAAGTCAGTTAGGTTTTCAGGTGTAGAGGTCCCTCTTCTCATCTGACAAAATAAGCGCCACTATATCCAACCCCAGATGATAACAAACTAGTTCAGAATACAGCAATGCTACTGCCCTGGTGGCCTCTGCTGACAGGGCCTAGCCTTAGCCAACACTGCATTGAGTACTGGTTTTGTGATAGAAAAGTGCTTTCCTGTGGGCAGGCTCTGGCTCCCAAGCTAACAATTAGGTCCAGCTGTGGCCACCATATCCAAAATGGCGTCCTCCACACAGGCAGCAGACAGTGGGGCTAAAGGTGCCGATAGGTAGTGATTCCTCTGCTTCTGTTGCAGGGCCCTCAACGTAGGTAGGCAGCACTGTGTAAAATCACTACTTTTCTGTCAGAGAAGTGCTGTCCTGTTTGCAGGCACTGTCTCCCAGGCTAAGAACGAGGTCCCGCTAAAATCTCGGTACAAACATGGTGTCCCGCATGCTGACGGCGAAGCTCCGCACAAACCCCACTGAGGCAGCTACAAAACGAAAGGCTCAAATTGGCTAGATTAACAGAGTCCCGAGCCTGGCTCTCAGAATATGGGAATTTCGCTGGCCTATCCCCCCAGCAGGGCGTCTGAGTCCAGCCGCCAGGCAAGACCCAGCTCCGCCCGCCAGCTGAGACAGCGGGGAAAAAAAGTCAAACTGGTGCGTTTACCTTTCGTCCGTGAGAGCCGGGGCTAGCCAGGAGCGGGAGTCAGCGAAAGAGAGGAGGTTTTTCGCTGAGTGGTATGAAGTCCCAATTAACAGCCCTGTGCTGTGTCCTGAGGCTGATTAGGTGATCAGAAGGCTCTGTTTGATTGCCAGTTCAGGTCTTGGTTTCCAGAGGGATATAAGGAGACGTGTGCTTAGTCCGCCATCTTGGCTCCGCCCAATCCATAAATTTCTTTATTTCATCCTGATTTCTTCTATAACCCATTGCTTTTTCAGCAAAATGTTGTTCAGTTTCCATGAGTTCCAATTACCATCTATGCTTTTTCTGCTGTTGATTTTGACTTTTATGGCTTTATGGCCTGAGAAGGTGCTTTGCAATATTTCAGTGGTATGGATTTTGTTGAGATTTGCTTTATGTCCTAACAGATGGTCTATTCTGGAAAATGTCTTGTGTGCACTGGAGAAGAAAGTGTAATTGTCTGCTGGTGTATAGAAAGTTCTGTATATTTCAATGGCATCTCGTTAGTTAATTGTAGCAGTAAGAGTTTCTGTGTCTTTGTTGAGCTTTTTCTAGAAGGTCTATCCAATATTCAGAGTGGAATGTTGAAGTCTCCCACTGTTATTGTGGAGTGATCTGTCTCATTTTTGAGTGTAGTCAGTGTTTGTTTGATGTATTTACATGGTGTAGTATTGGGTGTATAAATATTTAATATTGTTAAGCCCTGCTTATGTGTTGAACCTTTCAGCAATAAATAGTGTCCCTTCTTGTCCACAGTGGTGGATGTTACCTTAAAATAAAATTTATCTGAGATTAGTATTGCCACACCTGTTATTCTTTGTGTATTGTTAGCTTGGTATATATTCTTGCATCCTAAGGTGAGTTTCTTGAAGGCAACATATGGATGGGTTGTGTCTTTTGATCCAGGATGTTACTCATTGTCTCTTTAGTGGAGCATTGAATCCATTTACATTCAGTGTAATTATTGATACATATGTATTTATTGCTGTCATTGTGATGTGTTTATTTTTGTGTTGATGTTTTCTCTGCTGTTGTACTGTGATGTTCTTCTTTATGTGTTGATTTTTCACCTTTTTCAGTGTTGGCTTTTTGGTTGTTGAGTCTCCTGTATTACGTTTCTTGATTTGATATGTTGCATCTGTATTGTGCTTTGTGGCTACCCTTGTGATCACCTTTAATAATCTATATTTAAACCCAGTTTTAACTACAAGTCTTATTAATTTCCTTTACATCTGGAAGGATATAACTACTGTGACACATCCCTCTTTTTAATATGATGATAATCATAGTTTTCATGATATGATCACTGGATCACTTCTTTTAATATTGTAGTTTGATTGAGTGTGGAGTCTTCCCTAATTGTGGGTTTCTGGATGATGTATACTATATTTCCTTCTAAAATATAGAGTTGATGGTTTTGTTCTTCTAAGCCAGGAGCTTCTTTCAATATTTCTTGTAATATTGGTTTGGGTTTTAGAAGGTCTTTGAGTTTCTGTTTATCTGTGAATGTCTTGATTTCATTTTCATATTTGAAAGATAGTTTTACAGGATATATAATTCTTGGTTCGAAGTTTTTCTCCTTCAAGGCTTAAAATGTGTCATTCCACTGCCTCCTTGCAGACATCGTTTCTGCTGAGAAGTCAGATGAATGCCTACAGGGTTTCCCTCTGAATGTTAGCTTTGCTTTGAGTCTTGCTGCCTTTAAGAGTTTCTGCTTATGTTTCATTTTGTTAAGCTTGATTATAGCATGTCTTGGAGTCTTTCTTTTGGTGTCTGTATTGAGTGGCATTCAGTACACATCCTGGATATGTATATTCTCTTTTTTTATAATTTCAGGGAAATTTTCTGTCAGCAGCTCAGCAACAATATGTTTTCAGGTGTCCCTCCTTGTTCAGAATTCCGGTTAATCGTAGATTGTATATCTTAATGGAGTCTGACATGCTTCTTAATGCTCTTCATTTTCTTTGTTTTTTTTTTTTTTTGTTTGAGTTTTCCTCACAGATGCTGGAGTCAGTAGCTCTGTCTTCCAAGTCAGAAAGCCTGTTTTCCACTTGTTCCATTCTGTTTTCTTGGCTTTGAATTTAAGTTTCTATGTCTTTGATTTTGTTCTTGATCTGTTGGATTTCAGAGTACTGGTGTTCCATCAGATTTGAACAGCTTGCTTAAGGTTTCATTTTGCTCTGCTGCATTTTGTATAATGTCTAGGAGGGCTCTATATATAATCCTTTTGTACTCACCATCCGTTAGTTTCAGAATGACTTCTTCATCTGGAAAGTTCTTTGGTTCTTTCTTTTAGGGGCCTTCTGGAGACGTAGGTGAATTTTTCTTTACATTTCTGTCCAAAGTTTGTTACTATTTGGGCATCTGAAGGTTGTTTTGTTTCTCAGGTGTTACCTTAATGGGATGTAAAGTTCAGGCTGCAAAGGAGGGTGATCATCAGTTACCTGTATGTACTCCAGTGTCTGGGCCCAGTGGAATCTCTGGGATAGCAGTCTCCACCTCCTGACTGGCAAAGACACAGTCCTACTTATAGAGTCAGTGGGGGGCTGTTAGTTGATTCTATGATGCGAGTCGGTAAAGGCTGGAAGAGATGCCGTCGGATGTTTCTCTAGGCAGTCTTACATTGAAAGGTAAAAGATATCTGACAGCTTCCAAGATCAGTTATGCTTTCAGGTGTGCAAGTCCCTTTTCCCAGCTGGCAAAGTAAGAACCTCTGTTTCCAATCCCAGATGCTGTAAACTAGTTGAAAATATGGTAAGGCTACATCTCTGCTGTCATCTGCTGATGGGCCACCCCCCGTAGGGCCACACTGTGAAAAACACTGTTTTTCTGTTGGGAAAGTGCTCCCTGGGCAGGCAGTGCCTCCCAGGCTGGGAATTAGGTCCTTCTGGGACCACTGTTTGGGTAACTCTGCCTCCCAGTCAAACAAGATGGCATTCCCCGCAAGCTCTCCTGCCTGCTGTGAAATAGCCGAATCAGTGTCAGAGGTTTGGAAAGAGGGTGGAGGGGCCTGTGTGCATGCAATCCAGAGTCAGGCTCTCAAAATGTGGCCATTTCACTTGCTGGTCCCGTCAGCAGTGTGTCTGAGTTTGGCTGCCAGTTAAGCCCCAGCCCTGCCTGCTGAAGACAGAGGAAAAAAGGTTAAAATTGCGATTTACCTTCAGACCATGAGAGCCGGCATTCTATAAGGGTGGGGGTTGGCAAAGAAAAAGTTTGCTGTTCAGTGGTATGTAGTCCAAATTGGCAGCCCTGCGCCAAGTCCTAGGGCTTACTAGGTGTCCAAAAGGCTCCTTTTTAATTATCATTTCAGGCCTTGGTTTCCAGAGGGAATTAAGGAGACATGTGTTTCATCTACCATCTTGACTCTGCCTCCTACAGATGTATCTTCTTACCTGCCAGGCAGTAGTATGGGAGAGGGGCCTTCTGTACCAATGCGAGGTCTCAGGTCTAAACCCAGCTGCTGCAGTATGGTCTTGTATTTGTTCAGAGGAGTGTTCCAAGAGCTCACAATGTACTTTCTTGTGAGCTTCAGCTGTGTGTTTTGCTGGAAGTGCTAGGTGTACTGTTCAGTTCTACAGCATCTTTATTGAGTGTGTCTCATTAAGTGTGTCTCATTGTTTATGTGGAAGTGCTGATGCATGGAGGTTTGTGAGGAATGGGGATGTTAGTGTCTGCTTGTACATGTAGATGATTTTGTTCAAGGCATATTTGTATCATCTATGAGGCCATGTGGGTAAGAGCAGGAGGAGTGTGAGAAGATCTGAAGGTGTGTAGGGATATATATACACACACACACACACGTATATATAAATACTTGTGCATTTGCAGACTGGATTGTGAAGACTGCTTTCTTTCCCCATCTTATAAGGCTATCTTTTTATGACCTAATTTTTTTTCCTTATGGAACAAAATTTAAAGTTTAGCAAATTATGGGAAAGAAACTCCTCTCTTTCAGGAAAAAAAATGTGTTCATCTTGTCTACCAGGACTGCCTATTAAGTTCATGAACTCATCCTAGAAAAAGTGCTACATACTTTGTTATTGCTCTGACACCAGTGCCTACTCCAGCCTTCAAAGCAATTTTGGAACTCTTTTTCTGGAATGGCTATCAGAGCTGTCATTGTATTACCCCTGATATTCTGAACATCATCAAAATATCTTCCTTTCAGTACTTCCTTTATCTTTGGGTAAAGAAAAAAGTCACTGGGGCCAGATCAGGTGAGTAGGGTGAGTATTCCAGTATAGTTCTTTGTTTACTGACTAAAAACTCTTCAGACAGCTATACAGTTAGGCTCGTGAACTTGCCACCTTGCTGCTGTGCACAGTGGTCATTCCAGAGAGTTCCAAAATGACTTTCAGGGGTGGACTAGGAGCTGGCATCGGTGCATAGCTTCCCAAGGGGAGTACTTCACAGGTGACCACAATGATATATAGTGGTGAGGTATGTAGCACTTAGAACAGTTAAGTTGGTGGACTTCATTGTGTGACCTTGTATAGTAAATACTTAACGTTGCTGGGGATGGCATGTCCAAGCAGATCATTCAGTAGTCTTTTTGAAGCCACTTGTAAAGTCATACTGTAGAGAATTAAATTCATGATACCTTTCTATGTTGCATTGGTCTGTCGGGTTTATTTCTTCTTCCTTTTCCTCTGAATTTTTCTTCTACTTTAGGGACAGAAGTGACCTTTGTTTCTCTTTATGCAGCAGTATACAGAAGTAAAGATCACAAACATTGCTCTAGTGAAATGCTAGCTCTTATAATGGTTTTATTTTAATTAATGACAACAGTGTTTTTGCATTTTTAATGTTTTATTTAGTGATAACTGACAAATTAGATTTTTTAGACTTTTTTCAATTTTTTAAACTAGTAAAAGAGTATTAGGAAAGATCAAGAAAAATACAAGGAAAACAGTGTTCACCTATATTCCCACAGTATATAATATTGATCCGAGTGAGGGACTTAGAATGGGAATTTATATAGGAGGAAGGAAAAAGGGCAGCATTAATGAGTATGTATGGAGTGAGTGGACATTCAGAGAAAATCTTAAACAGGTCAGTCAGACTTTCGGGGCAGGGGAGAGAAAGACAAAACAAAGGGAGAAAATAGAATTGTAGAATGGTTTGCATTCTTTTGCCAATAAAATTGAGAGGCGCCAAGAACATAGTAGGCACCTGGCCAAGTAGATTTCAGTACAGTTAATATCTTAGTCAAGTCTGAAAGTGTGTGTGTGCTTTGCCTCTAGTTACTTTGGCAGTAGAGTCCCATTCTATGGTGACGGTATTACGATGGGAAAAACTGCGAAAAAAAAAAAAAGAAAAAACAGTAATTAGAGGGGAAGACAGAGGTCCTAGGTAGTTCCACCTTAGGCGGGGAGAAGACAGGGAGAGGCTTATGCCAAAGCCAAAAACTCGATGGAAAGGAAAAGAATTTGTGTTAGGGGTAAAACAGTTAGTTTGAACTTGCTCCTTGGAGAGTACTTCTGGGTATTACGGATGTGTTGCTCCTCCTGTTGACTTTGGTCAGGTTAAGTGTTGATAATACACTTGTCCATGTTGTCTTGCCCGTTCTCTTCATTAGTGCTGTTGCCTGGAAGGATCTATGGATTGGAAAAAGTTGAATGTTCCCTCTCTGAGGGGCTTCCATAGGTTGTGCAGGATTGGGGCAGTCTGGATAATCTGACCTGGATAGCTATTTCCTGCTTTTCTTTCCTCTCAGGAAGATTGGGCTCTCCTCACATGAGATGTAGAATAAGAACTTGATACTCACCAACCCTACCTAGATTTGTTATCTAAGCTCAAATCTTGAGTTTTATTAGACCTGTGAAATGAAGTGACGTCAAACCTGTCTTTGTTCAGTGCTGTACATGGCACTTTAAAAGCTAGATTTATGATGTCTTTGATAAATGTTTTTGTAGGAAATTATTGGTGTTAAAGCAGGCATATTTACTCACAGAAGATATTTGACATGTCTCAAACATCTTTGGTGGAACAGGCAAGTTGGTGTCAAGTTTTTCCTGTTGTTTTACAGAGGACTGTCTTGGCCTTTATAGGGTCTCCTTTCTCCACTCAGCCGCTGTCCTTGCTGCTGGGATAATCTAGCTAAAATACCACACTGGTCATCAGGTCACAACTTTGCTTTCAAAACCCAGCATTATCTGTGTTCTCAAGTGCAAGTTTAGTTTTCAAGATGCTCCATGTTTTAGGTCCATCCTCGCAGGCTCAGAGGTCATACTTTTTCATTTGTGCCCTTGTACCTTTTTTTTTTGCCATTGCCTGGAATTCCTCCTCTCTCTTTGCTTGCACAGACCTTCAAGCCAGGTGCAAAGTTTGTTTCTTCCTTGAAATTTTCCTTGACCTGTGCTGCTGACTTTCATTCCAATTCCTGAAGCCTTCACAAATCCTTTCTACACAATTGTATGAGATTTGTGAGGGGCAGTATCTTATGTATTACAGCTGTAACACACAACACATAGAAAGCTCTTGGATGTTTATTAATTGTGATGGAAGAAGCATTGGTGCCACAGTGGTTAAGCTTGGCTGCTAACTGATCAGTTGGCTGTTTGAAGTTGCCAGCAGCTGTGTGGGAGAAAGATGAGGCAGTCTCTTCCTGTAAAGACCACAGCCTTGGAAACCATGCAAGGTAGTTCTCCTCTGTCCTGTAGGGTCACGATGAGTCGTAATCAACTTAAGGGCAACTGGTTGGGTTTTTAGTTTTTTATATCTATTTTCTTCATACATATTACATTTTGAAACTATAGGACCAAGTCAGTATGAAACATACCCAAGCATGTAGGCCATGCAGTATGATTAAATTCAGAGTCTACATGCAGAGAGGTTTTGTTACTGATCTGTGTTGATAATAATTGTAAGTAAAATTAGAAAAATCCATTGCCGTTTTAGTCGATTCCAACTCCTAGTGACCATATTGTACACTAAAGAACTGTCATGTAGGGTTTCCAAGGAGCATCTGAGGTATTTGAACTGCTTACCTTTTGAGTAGCAGCTGAGCTGTCCACAGTTGTCCCACTGAAGCTAAAGTATGGTCCGCTTGTGATGTAACCTGCATGAGAATGTGCTCTTCACCTCTTTTGCAGTATATGCTATCCGAGAAGCTGCCACCAACAACCTCATGAAACTGGTTCAGAAGTTTGGTACAGAGTGGGCCCAAAATACCATTGTTCCCAAAGTGTTAGTGATGGCAAATGATCCTAACTACTTGCATAGAATGACTACTTTATTCTGCATTAATGTAAGTATTACCTAGATGTTATTAATTACTAATCCCTGGCATTAAAGCATTTATTCAGAACTGAATGTTTGAACTCTGAATATCTTGTCTTATATTTGGAATATATTTCTTAGAAAACAGGAGGAAATCTCAGTTTTAAAATTTTCTTAGAAAACAGGAGGAAATCTCAGTTTTAAAATTCATGTTAAAATCTACAGTGATGTTTTATAAGGTGCAGTGTATTTTTGAATTCTGGTCTAATGCTGTGACTTTTTGAGTGCTACCTGTATTCTCATTCAGGTGTTCAAAACAGAATTGTCTTCCTGTCGGTTAAGGACTTTCTTACTAGATGTTAATTTGTCTCAGATTTTGGATTTTTTAAAAAATGAAAGTGTTTTGAACGAGCCAGCCTTTGTATTTTTCTAGGTACTGTCTGAAGCCTGTGGTCAGGAAATAACCACTAAGCAGATGCTGCCCATTGTATTGAAAATGGCAGGAGATCAAGTAGCAAACGTTCGTTTCAATGTGGCCAAATCTCTGCAGAAAATTGGACCAATTCTAGATACCAGGTAAGATTCTGGTGTTATCCTCATTTTGTTTTTTTAAATTTCATTGGGCTTTAGGTAAAAGTTTCTTACTCAGAAATTTTTACATAGATTGTCTTGTGATACTGGCTACAGTTTCTATAACGTGTCAGCCCTCTTCCCCATTCCACTCCAGGTTCCTTGGGTTCATTTTTCTGGTTTTCCTGTCCCTTTCTGCCTTCTTGTTTGGTTTTGGCCAGGTCTCGTATACTTGACTGAACTAAGAAAACCATGTTCCTCATGTGTGTTATTGTTAGCTTTATAAGCCTGTCTAGTCTTTGGCTGAAACGCCAACTTCCAGAATGGCTTCAGTTCTGAGTTAGCAGGATGTTTGGGGCCACAGTCTTGGGGTATTATTCTTGTTTTAAAGATAGATTAAAAGTTTATCTTACAGGGGGGTGTAACAGCTAAAATTAAGTGAAGTGGTTTTCATTTTACCTACTGTCTGGGTTTATTTAAACAAAATAACAAAGTAATTTAAGAACCATTTTCAAGGGTATCTGTTCTTTTATATTTAAGGTGTATATGTGTAGATCATTGTCTGAAGGTAATTCTGAGAACTTCTTTGGAAATTGTGTCATATTTGTCAGATTTATATTGTAGGTATTTTAAATGATTTTTTTAACTTAAAAAATGAAATCACAGAACACCATAAGTCATTTCCGAGAAGCCTGCCTTTTGTAGATAATACTGTTGAATTTCAGTGCTTTGCAGAGTCACGTTAAGCCAGTGCTACAAAAGTTGGGCCAGGATGAAGACATAGATGTCAAATATTTTGCACAGGAAGCCATAAGTGGTATGTATTTCTTGCAGCTTATGCTTTACTTAATAGTGTTTTTTTCTCTCTTGCCTGAGTGATGTTCAGTTGGTGAGGCTGTAAGCCTTCCATGGGAGCTGGGAAGGGTGGTATCATAGGATATCGGCGCCCCTCTGGTGAGGACCTTCCTGGCCCATCATTCTTGTAATGAACAGGCCATTTTCTCAGTTCAGGATCTAGGGCTGGGTAAGAGTGTGATTCTCACAAATAAGAACAGTTTTGTTTTTGGATTTTAACCAACTCTTAAGGTTCTACTTGTGGTTAGTCTGACAGAGTAAAATAGTGAGGAGCATCTAGTCTCGTGCTTGGGATCATTGCTGCTGTTCTTAACATTCACATAGTTCGTAAACTTTCTGTACCACTAACCTGATTTTCTTTGGGATTTTCCAGTTCTTGCGTTGGCATAATGAGGAACAGGAAGGAAAAGACTTTGCGAAATTGTTACCCCAGATTTCTAGTCAATGTGTTCTTAAGCTGGTGGAGAAAAATGGAAAACCTTCAAGAGCTCATCCAAGCAAATGGCAGAAACTGTCAAGAAATCAAATTTCAGTGACTTGATTCTTTCTCAAGATGAAATTGGATTGCTTTTCACTCGTCTTTGTTCGGATAGTTATTTAAGTCACTCTTACTATTTCTGACCAGTTCCTGGTGTTCAGTACAGTCATCTCTTGATTGTCTCTTCGTGATTGTCTCTGACTATCTGGGATCCTGTGTCTTCACTGTTTAATCAGGCCCCTGCCACCGAATATTCCTGACAAAGCCTGAATGGGTGTGGATCCAGACCTGGAGTGGAATGAGTATCTTGATGTTTACCTGTATCTGTGTGTCTCCCCATCATCCCAGTATGAAATGTACATGGTTTAGAATAACTGATTTTATAAACTCTCCATTTGGGAGACATACCCAGATTTGACTATAGTGAAACCCACATTTTCCTGGATCATGAGGGTGTTCAGTGGCACCTCATTGGGAAGGGAAATGTGGAAGCTCAGGGTTAATGTATGGGTCAATTTTGCTTTTATAATTGCCATTTTCTGACTGTAATCATGTCATTCAGAGACCCAAAGTGTGGATGCATCTTGCTGCTAACATGTGATGTGAAACCTAACCAGATTTCAGTGGCTCACCACTTTGACTACATTCGGAAACACCTGTCTCGCATCTGAGAAATTTTACATTGAGGGCCTCCTACTAAGCAGTGGTTCTGCTATTTCACTGTGAGATTTCAGCTTTGATTTCTAATGACTAAAGGAACCACTGATACAGTGTTATATGGATCCACCATTGTTCTTTGGTTTTGCTTCAGCAGTGGTAACATCTGTTCATGCTGCATTGTGTGGTAGCTTTCCAAGCTGAAGGTTCGTTATTAGTTTTTTTGATATGGATGATACTAAAGTCTTGATCATTTGAAATGTTCTTCTACTTTTACAGTAAAATCTTATTGATTCTTCTTGGAATTTAGCATAATGGGTTAATCTGAAGGGTTTGCTCAGGCAAATTATTAACATGTAAGGGAGTTTATTTTAAAGATCTCTTTAAAAAGTACCTGTTTACAAGTTGATATTCCAATTGCCCATTCTTTTCAGTTCTATTAAGATATCTTCCATGAGGATCTCTCTGAAACCCCGCTTTTTTACATGCATTCAGCATGTGTGTTTCATGGAGAATTTATTTCTTTTAAGTTTGTTTACATTTTTAAATGTACATGTCAAACTCACTTTGTCTCTAGTGAATTTTCATTAGTGAAGTTTTACTGTAGCTGCTTTTTCTTTTCAGCACAACTTGCTATGTAGTTTGCCTGTTTCCATTTTGGTTTTTGAAGTGTGTATTCCTTCACAGCATTTTAAACTAGCCAGCCCTGTTCTGTTTTGTGAAGGCTGTACCTGTAAAACTCTGTGGGTTAAACAATTACATAAAACCAAGTTTCACTGAATATTTTCAAATATATTCAATATTTCAAATATATTCAAAAAGACATTTCAAATCTGAAATGACCTGTCGGCATTTTAAACTGCCACATTACCTTATTATAAGATTCAATTTTACTTGGTTTTTGAGTCAAGGGTTAAATATTTTTCTAAGCAAAAATCTTTTTTACTTCCTCATTTTAATATCTTAAACTATTATGCTGTGAACATTCTAATTTTAGTTTCATGGTTCTTTATATTTTATTACCTACAGGTTATGTTCTTTATTGCATTTTAGATTTGAAACAAATTTGTACAACCATTGCATTGCTTTTTGGAAATGTCTTTGGTCTGGGGATGAACTTTTAAGCTTTGTGTGTTTTTCCTCCTGGGGAGCGCTGTGCATTGTCTCTGCCCCAGACTGTTAGCCGGAGAGCCGCTGAGCCCTGCAGGGCCATCTTTGTGGTGACCCCATAGGGACTTTATTGTTACTTTTTGATTTAAGCAATAAGGTGTCCCTTTTGTTACACTTAGCTGGCTTTGCTACTCTTCAGAAAATTGTTCTTTGGCTCATTTTCTCCATGGGTTAGTTTTCTTATCTTGATCTCACTAGACTGTAAGCTCTTGGAGCTCTTGAAGGGTGGGTAGTTTTGTCTGTTTGCTTTCTGTTTTATCACCAAGTGCCTGGTACATCAGTGTCTGATGCACACTAAAAGTGTGCTCACTAGGTGCTCACTAAAAATGGGTTCAATGAATGAATTCTTAAAATTGGTTCCTGATGTGTTTTTTGCATGGATTGAGTCATCAGAGGTACCAGACTGCATATCATTCTCACATTGACACAAGGAAAGGATTTTACGAATGTGTCCCTTCCCCAGTCCCCCGTTGTAGGCTATAGCTCCGCTTCCTGTGAAGTTCTTTGGCCTCCAGCAAACATTGTCCTAGTTTTCATACCAGTTAGTTTATGTCAGTTGTTTGGCTAATAGTCAAGAGAATCAAGACACACATAGAACTTAAAAGCAATATAAATACGTCACCAACAATCACTGGAATTGACTCCCCCACCCCCAAATGCATGTGGGTTTATCCTTCATGGGTTAATTAAAAGACCAGATCTTGCTTCTCTTTGTTTGCCAAGAAGATATGAACTGAAGGTGCATCTGTTTAATAAAAATAAATTACTGTTTGGTGTCTGTTGAGGCTTAATTGAAATTGTAATAATGGCCAGCCCCTGGCTTGTGGAAATAACCACAGCGTGGCCACTGGAGTGAGGCCTTGGGAAGTCTGTTGGATAGCTTGTCCCGACTTGGTCTATTGAGCCATCTTCTCCAAGAGTCCAGGATGCTTGTGGAGACCTGCCGGGGAAAGAAGTCATTCCACACCCCCATTCTTAAGCTTCGCCAGTTCTTTCTTGCTGCGGTTTTGTTCCTGTGTTAACTGCTTGTGTTGTCAGTGGGTTAGAAGTCTGGTGTTTTCATATAGAGATCACATTGATTCTACTTTCCCAGGGACGGCAGGGCAGGATGATCCAAACAGGTTGGGTGCTTTTCCTACCCTCTTGCTTAAATCCTCTGACATTCCCCTCCCCCTTTTGGCACTCATATTAAAGCCTCCTGTTTGTCTGTTTCTTGGATATGAAATTGTTGAGTGGGAAGGAGGTGTCATCTAGTGTCCTGGCTTTACCAACGGAAGTGATAGTGGTCTGTTGTCACTGCTTCCCTTTGATCCTCTTGTGTTACTGATTCCCTCCAACACGTTGCTTCTGTCTTTCTTGTTCATACCACACATCTCCTGTCCTAGAATTGTCTATCTTCTCTTTGCAGTTTGCCCCGAGAAGCTTCTGTTTCCAGGATATTACTTAATTCTCAGTGGAGATAGAAATCTTCTTAAGGATGAAGGGAGTTTACTTGGTCATCAGATGGAAGAACCGTAGTCATTTGTTTCTCCAGAGTTTTAGTAAACTGATAACTGGCAGTTGTGGAAGGAGCCCGGGGTCTGCAGGCCCCCAGTGACACAGTGTTGGAGCTGCCAGTAGGGTGCCATACAGTTGAAGGAGTGACCCTTTCCAGAGCCACTCAGATAGGGTACCTTGAGTCAGGTCCTGGGTGTGCTGGCTTTCTCCTCACGGCCACTCTGCTGGTAGGACACCGTGCAGGGAGATATGGGAAGAACTGAGGCCATTCTGCTAGGAAGCACAGGTAGGCACAGGAGGGAGGTGTCCTTTCGGGGCTGGTTATGTACCCACTGTCTGTGTCTGTACTAGTGGCGCAGAGACTGAAGCAGCTAGATTTTTCGGTGAAGGACCGTGAAGAGCATAGTGCCCCGGGGGCTGACAAGAACCACTTCTCTGACTCAGAGGGCCTGGAGAGGACACAGGGAAGGAAAGTGCCACAAAGGCCTGGGTCTAAATACCACACTTGTGTTGAGGCACAGGGCGAGGGCAGCCAGTGTTGTCTGTGCTGCAGGGGTTGCAACAAGGTAGGCTGAGAGGCAGGGAGCGTCACTCTGTCCCCAAAGAAACAGTCCAGTTTTAACAGCGACAAGAGTACATTTGTCAAGCCTGTTGTGGAACTTCATTTTGGGAATGCTTTTGAGAGGTGGCATGGGCTGTCCAACTCCATCACTTCTGTGATTACTGTGTGTCTTCCTCTTTCCAGTCTGAGACAGGACTATGCAGAGGAGAAAGGGGTGCTTTGATGAAGAGGTGCTTACAGAAATGTGGCTTTTTTTTTTTTTTTGCTTACTTCCCAGAGATGGAGTCATCACATTTCCCTTTATGGGTAAGTTTCTGTCAAGTATACTGTGTAATGGCCTGAATGATCTGGAAGCCTCATTGATGTCAGCCTGCAGGGAGAAGTTGTGCAGAAAGGTCCAAGTTCAGCAACTATAGTTGGTGCTGGCCACTGCGCTGGAGCTATTCCCCAGTAGGTGGGTGATATAAAACGTGTTTAGGAAGCTGACGGTGGATTGCACTTAGTATATTTGGAAGAACTTGGCATTGGCACACCTGTTCAGTGGGTTTGGTGATGATGTAAGCACGAAAAAGTATGCCTTTTACATAAGTCCCTGTGGGTTTTCTTTATGTGAACTGATGCCGTGAAAATAATTTTTTTCTGCTATCCAGGCCCTCAGCTGCAGTCATTCATCTGGAATGTTCTTGTGAAGTTGTCTACTGCAGGTTGTTCGGAGATCTGCCCCAGGGCCTGAGCTGCCAGGGCTCTCAGGTGCAGGCAGCTTTGGGGTCATTCCCCAAGTGGCCACATTGTGGAGGACAAACTAGAGCCAACCCCAGGACCCTGATGGTCCTGAGATGGTCAACCTTTGTGTCCTTACATCTCTGAGAACTTGACCCCAAGGAAGAGACCTTGACTGATTGATGAGGGAAAATGTTCTGTGTTTTTAGGCCTAAACCACAGATTCCCTTGGGAAGAAAGGAGTTACATTTTCCTACAAATTCAGATCCACCTGGCTGTGTCACTAAGTGCTTCGTATGCACCTGATCTGAGAGTAGAATTACAGAGGTGGCCCAAAGCAGGCCTGCTCCAGATTTGAAGAGGGCCCCATAAGACCATGTGCTGCAAAAACAGTACTGCTGTTTCTTGAGCCTGACAACTGCAGGCACCTCTCGTTGGATCCTGAGCAGTTCTAGGTGGTATGGGCCACCATCTCCATTTTTAGGTGGCCAGTGACTTCTCCCGCAGCCCTGTTGTCTGCACTTGGGAGTCTCTTCTAGGAGTGGAGGCTTGGCAGTGCTAGGCCTCTTTGGAGGCTGTAGTTCATTTAATCCAGTAAAAGCCCTTGCCCTGTGACAGGGAACTTGCCGTTTTACTTACAGGAAAATGGCCTGAGAGATGGAAAGGGAATTGGCTGTTGTTAGTTATGCAGAGCCCTGTGTGTCAGGGGCCAGCAGCCAAGTAAGTGATCCAGGAAGTCATTCAGTTGCAAACCAGAAATTATTCTTAACCCCTTACTGCCCCTGGTGTGTACTGAGCTCCTTGATCTACCCTGGTGCTCTGTGGCAACTGTCCTCAACTCTTGGTCAGGCTCAGGACTGTGAGACAGCTGCGTGACCCCCAGTGTCTGGGCCTGCCAGCCACAAGGGGCCAGAGTGGTTCCTTCTGGTGGAGGCTGGGGCCTCCTGTGTGTTGTCTGAGACCCTGGAAGCAATGCAGAGCTCTCTGCACCCTCACCATTGCATGTGTCCCTGTGGAGCCTGCCCAGGAGCAGCATGGATGGGCTGGGTGGGTTCAGCTGCACCTTCCTGGCAGCACCCAGTTGGGACATACGTTGGCAGATGGCTCTGATGACAAAGTTGTGGTGGGCCTCTGTTAGGTAAGAGTTAACAGGGGAATTTGTTTATTGAATCACAAAGTAGCTGTCACATGATTTTAATCAAAACACCACTGCCCTGACAACAGTGATGTCAGTCTTGTTATTACAGGAAGGAGCAGCTGTGAGGGACATTCAGTCTCCTTGCTAAGGCAAGTTTGGAGACTGAAATCAAGTGAAGCATCCATAAATAATGGGTCAGAAGACACTGACCTGCTGGCTCCCTCCCTTCCTGCTCTGTCTGGACAGCCTGTCCTGCACACTGATCAGAGCTCAGCCCCTGCACCCGCTGTTGGCTCAGCCTCACCTTCTACATCCCTCACTCCTTTTGTACTTCTTTGTACTTCCAGTTTTTCCTGTTGTCATTTTTTCCCCCAGACTCAGTTTCTGGCCTGTTCCTTCTGGCATCTGGCTCATTCCTATGCCTGCTCCACTGGCTGGTGAACTTTGGGCTGTGCCTGCTATCCCGGGAGGCAGGAAACATTCTCATGTCTGGAATTTCACTTACCTGCATCCCTCCTGGCACAGCCCGAGGGTCTGGGGCTACTCGCTGTCACCCAGCTGCCTCTCAAGGGCAGTCCAAGGAGCGCAGCTGTGGATGCCTGAAGGGAAAGAATCCTGACGGGCTCAACCTCTTGGTGGAAGAGGTTAGTCCTCTTGAGCCCAAGAAGGCAGCAGCAGCAACTGTCGAGGAGCCCGGGGATGCTTGATCCATCCCTGGGACCCTCTGCTGAAGAAGCAAGTCCTAAAGTCCACCCAGAGGTCAGGAGCAGTGGCTCACGGCTGCTGAGTGGTGTCTTCAGGCCTTGGCCTCCTTGGGGCGCTGTCTCCAGTGTGGGGTTGGGGAATAAGCAGGAGTACCCCAGGCCCTTCTTAACCCGGAAGCGTAACCTGAGAGCTATGGTGACAAGGGGGAGCTCCTAGATGCCTTGCAGATTCTCAAGGAAGTTCTTAAGTCTCCAGTAGCCACAGCAGGCACTGCCCAGAAGTCATCTCTGAAACTAAGAACTCCTGGGGCAAAATTCTTGGTTGTGGACATGATCTGGTGCACAGACTCAGGCAACTGCCCATTTTTAAATCTGGCACCAGCAACCCTTTCGTGTGGGCAGTGGTGGGAGAGTCGAGTTAAAGCAAGGGGAGGTGCTGTGACAGGCGTCGTCTGGGTGCTTTCATGTTAGGGGCAGGCCGTGCTAGGCTGCGTCGGAATCTCACATGGACCCGGGCACGAGCTCAGCCAGATCTGCGCTCTCCAACTGAGTAAGTCTTACTGGCAGAGCTCGGCTGGCGACAGGGGCTGAGGACTTGGTCAGAGGTTCTTTGCTGCCTCCCAGGCTGTCCTTGGCCTGGAGAGGACAGGCCCCACCCTGCCCAGAGGGCTTTTGTGGTCAGGGTGGCTGTTTTAGGGGGTGGCTGGGGAAAGCTGGCCAGGTCTGCCTGTCTGTCCTTTGACCTTCACTTTGCTGGCATGGGAACTCTTCTCATTTTCTTGGGGCTCAACATTCTGGCTTCCTTAGTGACCAGAAGAGAGTCCTTCTGGTGTGTCCCAGATTCAACGGCTGCTAAGGCTGTGAACTTGGGGTTCCCTGAATGGCTGCTGAGAAACCCCTTGGGGGCTCTTCTGGAGTTCAGCTGCTCTGCCCTTCCCAACTGTGTGGGTGGCCTGGGTGGTAATGGACCTTATCCTTGGGATCAGGGTCTCATCAGGTCCCTTTTGGGCATCTCAGGCCCCATTACCCACCCCTTCCACATCTCTTTGCGGAGTGAGTATTGAGTCAGAAATTCTGTCACTACACAGCTTGCCTGAGGGGGAGAGTTGCCTTTGAGAGACCCAGTCCTTTCTGCCCTGTCTTCACCCAGTTTTTCAGAGCTTTCTGCACTGCTGGCTCCTGGAGGCTGGGCTTCCCATGCACTGTCCTGCCTCCTTCCAGGCACCTGGCTTGTTGGTTCACCCTGGATGTGCTTTGCTGCCTTGAGACTTCTCTTGGCCAACAGAGCAATCCCTAGGGAAGGCCCTGAGACTTGATACCATGGGAGCTGTGAATGCCCCTGTGGTATTTGCAGTGACAGGTGGGGAAAATTCTGCCTTATCGGTTCAGTTGAGATAGCCTCAACAGGAAGGCAGGTCAAAAGACAGAGGCTGAGGCACACAGGAGACCCCGTGGCTTGACCTGGCTTCCTGGGTTGGTCTATGTGTGGTCATAGCTTCTTGTCTGGAAAGTGGGGGCAGCCTGGGGATGGTTATTTGCAGTGATGGCTTTGTGTCTGAGGGGAGGGACCAACCCCTTAGCCTCAGCCCCCACAAGAGACACTGTTCAGCATGCTCTATGCCCAACAGTCCATCCCCCAGAGCTGCTTAGCCCTGTCCTTTCTCTAAAAGTGTCATTACTGGCTGATGCTAAGCAGAGCCATTCCTTTCCTCAGCCCCCAGGGCAGAGTGGGTGTGGCCTGTGCAGGTGAGATTTCTGTAGTAGCCACATGGCACCCAGGATTTGCTGCATAAAGCCCAAAGCTTCCTTCCATGGTGCCCTTGGAATGCAGCCCAGGATGCTATGCACTCCTTAACCTGGACTCACCTGGCGAGGGAGGGAGGAGTACAGCACCTCCAGTGGGGAGGGTCCCTGCCAGAACAAAAACTTGGAAAGTGTAAAGGGCCACAAATGGAGACACTATTGTGCTAAAGTCAAGGGTCTAACTTTGGGTCTGTGGATGGGCTGCAGAAGATCCAGAACCCAATCCCTCCCTTGAAGGTACAGGTCCAAAGTTGTGTATTTATGTGCTTTCTTTTGGGGGGAAGATTCACAGCTTTTTTTGAGCCTGTCAAAGGGATATAAGATCCTACAACTGAGGAACTGTTTTAGTTGCTATCAAGCCAATTCTGACTCATGGCAACATGTGACAGAACTGCCCCCAGAGGTTTTCTTGGCTATAATTTTACAAAAGCAAGTTATTTCTCCTGTGGGTGGGTTTGAACTGCCAATATTTTGCTTATGGATTGAGCACTTAACCATTCATGCCACAGGGGCTGCTTATTTAAGAAACAAAACCAAAACCTAACCCATTACTGTCAAGTTTTTGGATTCCTGTGGACTTCACAGGACAAAGAACTGCCCCATAGGGTTTCCAAGGCTGTAATCTGTACGGAAGCAGACAGCCACATCTTTCTCCTGAGGAGTGGCTGGTGAGTGGGCATTCAAGTACTTAACCACTGCACTAACAGGGCTCTTTATTTAAGAAGTGGCCAAGACCAGAACCTTGGGGCCCTGAGCACTGAGGAGAGGTGGGCTGGATGTGTGGCATGTGGGTACCATCCCCGATGCTGGTCCCCCCTCTGGCCCTGTTCTCGACCTGGCATGGCTGCGCTTGTGACTCACAATGGCGAGAGCTGAGCAGGATGTGCCGGGGATGTGGAGATCAGGGGCCTGGCTGGCTTCTCATGTCCTGGACAGTCTGCTGGCAAGTCTGTTTTATTTCTGCCTGTACCCAGGGGCCCTGGGGTAGTTTTTGGCAGCACAAAATAAAAATGGAGAAACATGGTGGGAAAGGAAAATTTGCAAACATCATTACTGAAATCAGTCCTTTCCTCAAAAAAGAAAAGAAAAAGCAATTGTGACTCAGTGCTCAGTGCTAAGCATTCTTGTACAGCCAGGCCACCAATAGCCCATTTGAAGTAGGACTGATCACCTCTGCGTGGTGCTGGAGCAGAACAGACCCTTGGAGAGGGTGCTGTGCTTGCAATCTGCAGTAGACTCTCCCACTCCCCTGGCCCCGCCACAGCAGGCAGCAGATGACCCCCTACTTGGGAGGTGTCTCGATTCCATAATGTGGGCTCAATTTAATGCTTCTTTGACAAATGGAACGGTTTGAATGAAACCAAATCTTAGTGGAACTCGCTGCCAGATAATGGGATTTACTGTTGCCCTTTCACTTGGGGGCTGACACATCAGATGGTCCAGGAGGCATGAGAGAGCAGCCCTGGTGCCACAGGCAGAGGGGCTCTCCATTTCCGGAGGGCACTGGATGAGGCCTCAAAAGGGTGCCTGTCCCTGTGAGGGGTCTGCTGTGGGTGTGACAGCACTGCCTTTTTCTGGCCTCCCTGGCTGTTAAGTGTACCTCTGATTCCTAGCCTGTACTCTGCTGCTTGGCTGTTCTCAGGGAGCCCAGTGGGCTGCTATGCCTGCCTCCCCCACTCCTGCTGTCAGACCTCCTGGGCTGCTGGGCTTTTCTCCCCAGACTCTGATCAAGGCGTGTCTGAGGCCGTGCTCAGCTGGGGCCTTCTCGCATGCAGGCTGTGGTTAGCTTACGTCAGCGTTCTGCAGCGGCTAACGTGTACTCAGGCGATTTCAGAGCAAGGTATTATTTACCCTGCTGACGTCAATGAGAACATGTTATCCACTGTCCTTTTCTGCAGCCTGAAATGAGCACCAGAGCTCAAAGAACACTGCCACCTTCCATACTTTGAACATTCTGCCCAGGGCCTGCTGAGTGCAAGAAACGCCTCCTTGGCATGACATTCACATCACCGAAGCTCTTATTTAGAAAAACAACTTGTTTTTATTTTAATTCAAGATGGTTGGAAACATAAAAACAGTACATTTTCCTTACAGAAAATTACCCCATTTAAATTACTGCTTGGTACAAAGATAATTTATTGAACTGCGTTTGAGGCAATTTCCTAACATTTGAGGGACAGGTTATGTTTTGATTTGTTCACCTCGGAGTGATTACGATTTGCACTCAATACCAAAGCTATTGAACTCACCAATTTTTTGCTAATTAAAAAAGCACACACAAAACAAACAAAAAAACATTAACTTGATCAAAAGTAACTCAGACCAAAACATCTAGCAAAGATCACCCTCCTCCCTTCAGAAATAAGCAAATAATCTTGCCCTTTCTACAAAGTGCAAATATCCCATTGCTCTTATTTCTCAAAATGCACTTCCTGGAGAGAAGCAGACTCCTCTTTTCTCAGTTTCCTTTCCTTTCTAAGTTTTGGGAAGTCTGATTTACCATCAGTAGTGGGAAGGTTATCATCACTCATGCATGTCCTTGCTTCAGCAAATCCTGACCAGATAGGCACCGCAGCAAGTCCCCGTTATCTGTTTAGCTCATTTAATTCCAATCTGTGGTCCTTCTCCCAGGATGTTGTTTGAAACTTCTATTTTTAAGGGCTCCACCAACCCACCTACCCACTTTGCCTCTGGGAAGACCAAGTATTCAAAGCCATGTTATTCTGTTTAAACCTCCAAGTGTCTACTGGCACTTGTCCTCAATGGCATGTAACTATAAAGAAACATCCTGCTTTCCTCAGGACCACTCTCTCATGCTTCTTTCCTGAGCAGCCCCTTTCCTGGGTTGCCTCTGTTGGCCTGCAGTGTGGGGCTGAGGCCCTGGAATCGGCTTCCTTGGCATCAAGGAGGCTTGTGCTCTTCTATCAAGTACACTTTAAAAAGCGACCAGACTATGTAACTTGGAAAAAGGAGACCTTTCTGATTGATGTTAGCCCATACCTCCCTAGTCATCTGGACAGTGAAAACAACAGCCAGATGTGGGGTTTGTGTCTCCCTAAGCCTGAAGAGCTCATCTGCCGAAAGCCAGGCAGCTGAGAATCAAGAATAAAGGTGCAGGGACAAAGTCACATTCACCCAGGGCTTAACCAAGCTGGGGGCTCTGACAGCTGTTGGCTTTTGCTACTGAGAAGGACAAGCAGCACAGAATGAGAAGCCAGAAAACCCAAATGCTTGTTCTAAGTCCTCCACTCCCGAGCTCTGTGACCTCAAATGTGTCACGTAAACTTCTGAGAGCTTTGGTTTCCTCTGAGAGCTGTGAACTGGGAGGAGTTTCTACGGCACTCCCTTGGTAGCATTGTTGTGAAGATGAGAAGGGATGACTTGGGAAATGCTTGGTCAATTCATGTACAAATACAAGCCTTTCTTCCTTTAGGAGAGCTGGGCTGAATGTCTGGGCAGGAACCGTCAAAATTCCACCTGGCTTAAGTATGGGCAGCACTGAGCAACTCCACTTGATTCTTAGTGTGGACGCTAGTCTGTGCCTGCGTCTGATAAGTGTGTTGACGTTTGTCCTGGTAAGATGTGGACACAGAAGAGTGGTGCAACCAGGGCAGCTCTGAGGCTTCGAAAATTAGTCAGACTACCTTCAGTGAGGGAAAAATGGCCCAAAAAGTGTGCCACAGGATATGAAACTCTAGGGCTGGGAAGGTCACTTAGTCCATCCCTTGCTGAGCTGGGCAGTGCCCTCTGTGAGAGAGAGGGCCACAGGCTGGAGGACTATGTAACTTTATATTACTGAATTCAGCTGGAGAGCTATGTAACTTTAAAAAAACTCTCTTTTAATTCACTTTAGAAATTCTCTCATAGGCCACACTTCATTCTGAAGATACATTCTGTAGAAATTTCCAGAAGCAACATAATGACCCAAGATTCCCATCTATACAGTTATATTGACTTAACACCTGTTCTTCTGTTTTGCAGCTGATGCTGATGCACAACAAGACCAGTGACTCGGGTGGCCACTGAGAAAGTCAGGAGTGGTGGCCTAGTTTAGGAGTACACATGCACCAAATTTCAGAGCCGGGCACAGGGGCCTTGAAACCATTCACTGCGACCATTATTGTCAAGTGACACTAAGTACTATCTCTGATGGAGGAGTGTGATGCTACCTGGAGTATGAATTTTCTTTAAACAAATAGGGAGCTTAAATGTTACTGGTAGTATGTACCTTGAATGCAATCAGAGCAGAAAACTCTGACCCCAATACAGCACCTGATATTTTAAGTACCTGGAGCTGGACTAGAGATCAGAGGACCCTGCAAAAAAAGCACCACTGCTCTATGTCCATATGGACAGCTTGCACCTAGCCAGGGGCTGTTCTAATGACCACACTCCTGGGACTCTTCACTAAACACAACCAGAAGCTGCTGCTTTTTACCATTCTTCATTTCTGGTTGCTCACCTATCTCAACCTGAGAATACGCCCTTCTTCCCAACTCGAACAACTAGCTAACATTCTTTTCTGAGCTGACCTGAATGAGGCACTGATGGTAGCCAGTATGTGAGCAGAGGTGGGCGCTGGGGAGAAAGGGGCGAGTGCACCTCACACACAGCAGTCCTCCCTCTCCACAGGGGCCTGATTCCCCTTCTTCTAGGGGCTAGTCAGGAAGAAAACACGTCAAACCAGGTCCAACTGTAGCCCTAGTCCCATCTCACTCATTCAGGACATGGTTTAAACACTGGTAGAGTGCTTTATTTCTGAGAAGAAGAGGCCACTGAGTTCTCTTTCCCTGGAGATGTGGTCTGATCAAGTTCCTGTGAGAACTGTCCATTAGCCCCACCTTCTCTCCCTCCTTGGTGGGGCCCAGATGTTTCCCATTACATGGGTGCTGGAGGGTCATGGTTAGAGTCCCTCTGCCCCATCTCCCCCACGTAGAGAGAAGGCAGTGCAGGCCAAGGCGGTGGTTAGGAATGGTCAGTGTAGCTCACCAGAAATTTAACAACAGAACACCCACCTTCCTTCTGTGGTGCCAATGTGCTATGTTTGCCTTACAGGGACCAGCATATTGGTTGCTTGTAAATACTAGAGGTGTACCTGCCCAAGTGGAAACTGCAGAAATGAGTGCATTTTTTCCCAAAGTGAAGATGAACACCCCTGGATTAAAAAATAAAATAAAGTACCACACATATTGCACTTTTTGCTGAAATTTTTACCTCATGTTCATCCTACCAAAGTCTCTTCAGAGGAGCCTTGTTTACAAGATCATAAAGCTAATGATTATTATACAGTAGTGTACACACTGCTAATGTGAAATGGACGGGGAAAAAGTCATCATTTCAAAGTAGCCTCTCATGTAAAGAGTGGTACTAAGCCTTCTTAGTGTTGCTTTAATATTGATAAGGGGATAACAGCCTGGAAGCTAGGGAACAGAGCAACAGAGCAACAGAGCTGAGCAGACAGAGCTGGGAAAACACCCACTGACCAACAGACCCAGTCTCCAGCTCACATCACAGTGAACACAGATGATTAAGGAGTTAAGTGACTAATGCTGAAGTAACGAGACAAGCAAATCAGAGCTTTAAAGTATGTTTCAGGAGGGGGGGTCAACACTCACTAGGAGAAGGCCCATGTCAGTTCATGTCACAGACCGGGGCAACTACTGGAGGCCTCCTGATTCTATTTCTGGGTCCTCTAACCTTCCAAGAGCCTTTCCACTTGTCCCTCACCGTCCGGTCTAGCTGTCCTACTGCTTTGATGGAGGACAAGGATTTATGCAACTGTGTAACCATGCTACTCCTGCAACCAGGAAATGAGTGGTCCCCAATTTTCAATCCAAAAAGCATCGAATAGTTTATAAATAGTATTTTGGGAAAACATCCTCCTTCAATCTGAACAAATCAAGCTGTTTTATAACTGCCTTGTTTTGCAAAAACTTTAAACAGATTAGAGATCAATATAGTAAAAACAAAGAGGATGAATCAGAATTTAGCAGATAATGGCTAGAAGAAATTGCTAACTCTGTTAGAGTTCTGATTAACACCCCATCACTCTCGAGTGAAATGATGTTTCCATCACAAAGTCTATTTTAAGCGTGAGAAGTAATTCATAAAGGGAACACAACTCATTCTTCCTGGGTTTTCACTGCATGTTATTAAATCTCAAAAATGACAGCTGTCCACACTAACCTTCACTGCTGACACCCAGACTCCAGCCATGGCCAGGACGCCTCTGTGCAGCAGCCATACCTCTGGGGGTGGTGAGAGCAGCTAGAATGCAGGCCATAGAGTTCCCATGCTTCCCTTCCCCTGCCTGGACATTCATTACAAAAAAGAAAGGCAACTTAAAGGTGTTTTCTAGATGCAGCATCAGTGTAGCATTGCTCTTCTTTGTGCTTTAAGGAAGATGCTTTGTGCTTAACGTGCTCATCTGCCAACAGGATAAGCTACTCTACAGGACACAAAGGTTTATCTGTGTAAGTAATACTGAATTTGTAACACTTGGATGTTACTGTCCAAATGACAGAGGACACTTATTACTTCTACGCATACAGGTAACTAGCTGTAGCATCTTTTCCAACGAACTTTCATGAATTGTAAGGGTTAAGTTTTACTAGTAATAAAATGTGTGGCAGACGATCTGCTTAACCGGTTAACACATCTGTGGTTCTTTGAATATTGCTGTAATACTTTAATATTTCATTAGAAGTCAAAACTTGAGGGAAATTAAGAATGCTAATTCCCACATGGTGGAAAATAAACTCTGAAGTGACTTTGGATTTAGCATTGATGTCCATGGAAAACTGTTGGTTTCTACAGAAAAGAAAGAGCGAAAGCGTGGGCTGGGGGAAAGGCACGGCACTACCACTTCACAGGGGAGACAAAGTTCAGTTCCCTTGTCCCTAACATTCCTACGCCCTATATCAAACTGTCCAAATATACAAAGCTCAATAAACTATTAGCGACATATAGTGTAAAGTCAAAGCAGTTATTGTGTTTTAAAAGAGACAACAGGTCTGCTTGAGACCAATCCCTCCCAGACCAGAGGTCCCCACAAGAGGCGGGTCAGGAGGCGACCGTGTCCCCCGGCCCCAGGCTGGTGCTTTCTGCAGTGTCTTGCCCCTGCTGGGGTGGGTCTCCTGCAGTCCCACAGGTGACACCTCTGGGGTTCTGACTACACACCAACACACCCTGCAACCCAGGGGTAGCTTCTCAAGAGGTGTGCTGCCTGCTTCCTCAGGGAGGCGACTGCCAGTTTCAGGGGTCAATACCAACTGTCCTTTAGTGGCCCCTGAAACAAAGCTCACAATCCACTGCTTCACCACAGCTGTGGGAACAACTTGCATCAGCACCTTCCAATGTCAAAAGTCAATGACAAAGCACAACTTTCCTTCCTGTGCATGACCTCCATTAGGCATTCTTGATTTGCCTTTAAGTATCTTACATGCCACTGCTTTGCTTCAGTGAAAAATATATTGCCTTTTTTCTTTGCCCATATATATGCAATGGTACACATTTTTTTTGTTTTCACCAAGGTTTTTTCCTCAATAGGAACTTCTATAATTCTTCATAAAACCTAGGTTTCAGTATCTTCTTAAAAGAGTTTGTTGGCACCTCCCTTGAAAGCATGCTCCACTTGATCAAAGGACACGGTCTTCAGCCATGTTCCAGCACTTGCCACAGAAAACTTGGTGGTGGGACAGCCAGGAAGAACTGACTTCCACCCCCAGCCAGGCCCCTGGATTCCAGTTGGGCAACCTGATTTTCCCCTAGTAGGGACACGGCAAGAAAATAAGCTTTAAATTGAAAAGGCTGGAATAAAAACAGAAATACACACTCTTCCTTCATTTGACCCATCTCACCTCCTGTGCTGAGATTAATTCACCAGGACATACCCGCTATGCTGTGGATCCACGGCCTCTAGCATTTCACAATCAAAGAGTCCTGGTAACTCCGAGAGGGCTAAAGAGTCGTAGCTGGAGGGAGCTCCCTGCAGTCCTGAGCTCCTAGGACAGTCCGGCACTGCTAGGCCGCTCGGCTGGGCTCCGTCCATGGAGTATTGACAAGGAGTGGGGTAGTCTGACTCAGGGGAAGTGGTGCTTGGCAGCTCACAAGTCTGATACGAGAATGGTAAGGGTTGGGGAGCAGCTCCAGACTGCTGCGGTGGCGGAGGAAGAGGTGGCGGTGGTGGTGGCTGCTGCTGCAACTGTGCTGGCAGTGGAGGAGGAGCCCGGGGACCTGGTGTGGAGGGTAGGGGCTGCAGCTGCATCTCCTGGTACTGCCTGAGGAAAGGGCTATATTGCACCTGCTCCGAAGGCTCCAGGACAGGGCTCAGTGGCTGCGCCAGGCTAAACGGCGGTGGTTGCTGTGGCGGCGTGGGGCTCTCCTGGTGGGGAAGGGGTAGCTGCTGACTGGGCTGTGTGTAGGAGCTCTCTTCTATCTGCATCTGGTTAAAATATGCCTGCAGCTGAGACTGCTTCTGGAGGAAGAGTCGTTTCTGTTGGAGCCTAAATTGACAATATCAAAAGGAAGAATTTTAAATCATTTCAAGCATCAGCCATTAGCATCAAGAACCCTACTTGTTTCTTTCTGATAGCAGAAAACATGCTGGAGTAGGAACTAATTGTGTCTGGTTTCTTATACCTAGTCTCATTATTTTTCCTTCCACCCCTAATTCTGACCAATCCCTTAGTGTATATAGCAGGGCTTCAAACTAGTTCTGACTGACTCAATAACTGCTGAAGAAGTGTCACTGGCACAGATTCAAATTCTTAAAATTTAGGTGACTCACCACAGTACTTGGAGTGGGAAAAATTATGGTTGAAGCCCAGCTAGAAACTTAATCTCTCTCATAAAAAACAAGGGCAACATATGTGTTGCATAGCAACAAATCTCCTGCCCTTGGATTGTCAGCAGGTTTGGAAACATTGCTGCCTTGCTCAAAGTCTGCAGCTGGCTGAGTCACTCTGAAGGTGTATCATTCTCTACAGCCCTGATAATAATCCAGTCTCACAAAGCAGGTTCCTGAAGGGCTCTCTAGGCATCTTACGAGTCTTCCATTCCAGGGCTTTGACCTGTAATATTTCCCATTCCAGGCACCATGGTGAATCACCCAGACCGTAAAACTTCAGTCTGTTCCCGTTTCGCTTTGTCAGCTGTCACTGAAGTGGTTCAAAGCCCTGGTGTAAAGACAGCATGAATTCATTTTCTCTTGGACTTTCTCTAAAACTTCTAAGATTTTTCTTGCTATGAAGTGAGAGGCAGATTTCCCATCTGGAGTGTTTACAAGGTAAATGACACCTTGGCCTTTGTGGCTTGCAGCCTCATAAACTGAGGTAATTCTACCTTGGCCAAGCCTGGGCACAGGTAACTCAAAGCAGGATGGGGCCTCCTTTGCAGCATAACTCACTCAAGTTTTATCAGGTCACTGATTCTGAAAGCTTAGATCTATTCATATCCAAAATAGGAAAAGCTAGAAGAAACGGAAAACATGGCATATTTTAGGGCTGTTGTTTCTGACAGGCCCACACTCCACGGTAATTGCAGGTTCTGCGTCCATTCTCATATCTGACGACTGGAAAGACTGTGGCTTACGGATCAAAAACCTGTTTTCCTATCTGAGGCAAACATGAATGTGAGTCTTCCATAAAACAAAGTGACTTCTTTGGCCAAAGACCCTCTCTCACCTGTGTTCCTGCAGCTGCTGTTCGAGACTCCGAGGTGGTTCCTTACAATACAGCTGACAGGTGTTCTGGGTCTTTGACAGAAGGCTGGGCTTCTGGAAAAGCAGAGAAGTGAGCAGGAGAATATGCTGGCACCTAGGATGGAGTCAAAGTCCCTGGGTGGCACAAACACTGCTTGACTACTAGCCTAAAGGTTGACAGTTCAAACCTACCCAGAGGCACCTAGGAAGACAGCTGGTCATCTGCTTCTGAAAGGTCATGGCCTTGAAAGCCCTATGATTAGTGTTATTCTGCACACATGGGGTTGCCATGAGTCAAAATCAACTCAACAGCTACTAACAACAACAGGATGGAGTCATCAGACTGCTTCTGCCTGGGGAGTGAATCCAAGTGTGCCCTAGTCTACAGCAAAGGGCCTGACACTTGCTCACTGAGAACCTTGCAGTGTAACAGCATTGGGTGCGGAAGCCAGGACCCATTCCAATTCTAGTTTGTTTCAGTTTTTCACTTTCAAAAATCCTCTAGGACTGTGAGGATTTATGGAGCTTATAAACAACAAGTGGAGCTAGCTCTTTAATGCAAAGGTTGCAATGGCTGCTGAATGAGTATGATTCATTCTTTCCTAGACCTATGCTGTATCACATTTTAAGACTTTCATGAACCAACACAGAATACTGATGTTAAAATAGTCCAGCCTTGAGATTTTCATTTTCTTATTAAAAGATATAAAATCAAAACAAAGAATCCAGGTTACCCTTCCCTGCTACTAATGGCATAACTCTTCCTGGGGCCTGAGGACAAATCTTTCCTGTCGTCAACGCAGAGTACATGGCTAAGTCTGAACATGTTTCTAGACACCAAAGTAGACAGCCAAACCTATCTGCCTATAAAGAGTTATGCAGTTACCCCCAAAACAATACCAAACAAAACAAGTTTCTGCTCTGCAGAAAGGCAGATTCTGGATGAGAAAAAAAGCAAGCTGGGATCCCAAGAAGAAGGCTCCCACCTGGAGTCTATGCTGGAGGTACTGGGTCTCCAGGCTTTGCCGCCGGGCAAGCTGAGGATGCACACTGTTAGGGAGACCAGAGACACTTTCCTGCTGCCCAGAGACTTCCTCCTGAGGGGCACAAGGGTGACAGCATGTTTTCAATTCTGTGTAAGGAAAAGTCTCAATTCCTAGGTTAAGCAAGTTTGCAAATGTCCAAGAAGAATCTCAGCTCGATAAAACAGAATAGTCAAAAGTGTTTTATATAACCAGTTAGCTGAAAGTTATTTGTAGAAACTTACAAATATACTGCATGTAGTAAACCGGTGCCCAGTCAGCACAAGAGCAGGCTCTGTGTCCCAGGAGGTCATTTCTCCCACGTGGGTCTCTAACACTACAATCCTTGATGCACTGAAAGCAGACCCAGCACAAGGTGCATGGGCTAAACAGCAACATTTATTAAACTTTTAGCATGAGTAAGCCACTTACAGTACTTAATGATGTGACATCACATCCAAAGTAGTGGCAAGAAGCTTTTCATCTGGGTAAAGCTGGTATTTTTTTACTACTGTGTAGCAGTCCAGGAGCGGCTATCAGAGACCTCCACATAAAATCTGTCCTGTGAACTGAAATGGCTGCAGAAGGTCTAGGCCTCCATCTGTTCCCGGTCATCTGGGACCACGTGGATGGGTCTAACCTGTTTCCTCAAGGACGGGAGTAAATCCTCTAAAGGCAAGTGACACATCTCAGGAAAATTCAGGCCTCACACTTATTGAGCCACTGTGTGCAGGGCCAGAGTACCTACCTGAGGGCAGCTGCCAGCAAGCTCTTGGAGCTGAGGAGCAGCTGAGGCCAAGTTCGGGTTGGCCTCAGATCCTATTTGTTCATACAGCAACTGCACTTTGTTCAACTCGAGGATTCCTTTGGTTCTAGCCAGATTCTGAAGGTGTTGTCTAAATGCTACAATTCCTGAAAGACCAAACGGTGGACATAAAACACAGACCTTTCAGCAGTCACAGCTTGTAGACCAACACGGTGACAGGTTCCCCCTAAACCCTCATAAAAAGTGTTAAAAGACAGAAGAGAAAAGTCACCTTGGGTGAGGGACGTATCCGACGCCCTGCGGCCCTCTCGGAAGCTTACTGGCGACCTGTTGTGGGCCTCCCGCTTCTGGGAGCTCAGTGCCTGCATGGCTGGATTGGCAGGTCTCAGGCTTACGAAGGGAGATGTCATGTGGGGTGTGGGCTGATTGGCTAACATAATGTCCTTCAGGGAAGGGTTGTCCTCCAGAAAGTTCAGGTCCCTCTGAACAGACCCCATATCATACTCAGAGTCCACACTGTCGAGGGAGGGGTTGTCACTCATGGAGAAAATTTTCCCTTTAGGAGAAAACAAAAGTGATATAACCAAAGGCAGCAGTAGTGTTTTGAACAAGTGGCATACAAAGCATTAACAGATTGAGCCTTGACACAACTGAAACTTTTTCAGAAACTTTTATACATCTACACTAGGACTTTCAGGGAGCAACAGCTAAAATTCATTCATCTCTCAATTTCTGGAAAACATTCTACAACTGTGCCCCTAACTTTCCTGCTGCTCCAAAAGAACCCAAAGTCCTAGATGAATCACATCGTCCTCAGGTGACTCCTCGGAGTCAGGGTAGCCAACGCAGACACTGCACTTGAACCTCTGTCAGCTCATCAGCAGGCCTTTTCCTACAGGCAGCTGAGAAAGGAGTAAGATACACACTAAAGTATACAGACTAAGACCGGCTGGCCTTATTAATACTTGCTGGTGACTACACTAGCAGAAGATGCTCTGAAGACTTAACCCGACACTTAGGTCCCACCTGAGCCAGGCATCACGACCAGCTGATTGGTTACTTCCGAAAGAGTATGCCGTCTCTGCCCACTACGTGTGGACTGAAATGCTTCGAAGGCATGGCTGGGGTCTTCTTCGGCCTCTCCTTCTGTCTCCAGCCCTTCGTCAATGGAGGTCTCCATCATGTTGCTAGGCAACGACTGACATCCCTTCCTCACTAGGACAGGAGGCACAGGATCAAGCAAACAGCCGTTCACCTACATAGCGGGGAAAGGGGGAAAACAAATGGTCAGCTGCTGCTCTGCTGAGGCATTAGAAAAATCCACAGAGGAAACAACTGAAGACCAGTGGAAAACTGAAAATCAAATGAAGCATTAAAAACATACACATTTGTCACCAATAATGACAACATGTACAGCAGAAGTCAACTGCAGCACTTATGGGAGACAGAAGCCCATTACGGCCCAAACTGGTACCACCTCCTAGGTTTCTCTTAGTCATCATTATTACAATAGACAATTTTTTTAGTGGTTTCCAGACGCACAGGGCATATTAGCTTCAGGCCTATGAGTTTTCTTTGTTGTTAAATAAAGGAAGAGGGGAAAGAGGAGGGTTCCGCCCCCCCCCCTCCAAATTGCATGGTTTCTGGCTAAGAAAAAGGAGTGGCCATCAACATTCTTCTCATTTCCAAACACCAAACAAACTGGAAGCTTCTAGATATATTTTTACAACCAGAACTTAAGTAGCTGCCCATTTGATTTTGCTTTTAACTGGTTGTGTGTAAGAGCCTGAGAATTCCTTAAGGCAGACTGACACCACAAAAAGAACTGAAAAAATACTTCAATGGCAAACAGCCAAAGCCTTCTGTTATAGAACAACAAATGACTCACAAGCCCAAGATTCCAGTAGAGGTTAATAAGCATCCCTCACTGAAACCTCTCTCCTCCAGCAATGCACACACTATCTATAGTCCCTGCCCCAGAGGGATGAGCTCAGCACCACTTCTAGGTGAGAAGGCTGCCTTCCCACGCAGTTGCCAGGCAAACCACCAAACAGCAGGCAGAAACAGTGCACCGAGGAGAGATGTGGTTGCAAATTCTTCTAGCTGGTAAAAGCCCTAATGAGGAGGCAATTATTTACCTCATTACCTTAACTATTCCCCCGTGGAAATCAATCCATTTTCTCCTCTGAATAGCTGCTCAGGAGCAGCCAGTCAGAAGACACTCAGTTCTAAGCAGTGCTTTCACCTGAAACACGCTGGGTAGAGCTATTGTTTCTTTTGGAAGCAGGAGAAGCTCATGCATGTCAGAGGTGACGTGGGACATCCCTGTGCCAAACACCAGGAACTTTCCTCTTATGGCAACCAATGTGAAGGTGCTTTGAGTGAGGCCCTTTATTTGGAGAGGGAGATCTGGGTGACTCAGATCTTTGTTTGCTTGGGGGAGGGGACAGTTATTTCATAAAAACTATTCTGGGGCTGCAGCCATTGTTTGGATAAGGTGGCTAGTGCCTAACCGGATTTTAAAATGACCAATGGTCATTTAAAAGGGAGAGTGACAAAATGTTTTCTTCAGATGATTCCAGACTCAGAAGAGCTGTTTGGGAACTTACGTGCATATTTCTGGGCTCCGTGGCTGTCTACTAATACAACTGTCTAAGACGAAGCAAGGAATATTTAGAAACAAGTGAGTAAAGCAACAGAGGAAAGAATTATTAACTAATTATCTACGGTGTATCTTTACACTTACAGATTCTGCCAAAATGTTACCAGATATTTCTGGCAGAAAAAACCTTAGAACCAGACGACTTCTGCCCTTCATAGAGAAAAGTCAACCTTTTGCTGAGTACTCCAAAAGCCTTGTTGTTCTCCTAAATTTACATTTTTACTGAAATTGCTTATATATTTAACTTCTCAGGTAGACTACAAGAGGAGTTATGTCATGGACTAAAAACTGTTTGCTGAATTGGATTTAATCCCAGGACAGGCAGAAAACATCATCTGACTTGTAATGATGTGATGAGGGCCAGGAGAATACCACAGGGTTGCTCACGGCTAAAGGTGTGAGCACACACAGCCACGTGCAGTCACCCAGGGTCAGGTTTCCTGAAACAGCAAATAATCATGTCACCCTCACTTGCCAATTTACCCCAGGGACTTGATACAAGAGTCTAAATTCATCTCCAGGATTTTGTGGCACAAATGTTGGGCAGATCTACCAAAGTAACATCAAGCTGCTAGAAATAAGATCTTTTGCTCCAGGAAATAATCTAGATTAACTATAAATTACAGGACTTCAAAATAACAGATTATAAAATCTTACTAAGAATGCACAGACAGCAGAAGAGAAAATAGATAAATGGGAATTCCTAAAAATCAAACACCTTATGCTCATCCAAAGACTTTACCAAACGAGTGAAAACACTACCTACAGACTAGGAAAAGATTTTTGACAACCACGAAACTGATCAGCAGCTAATCTCCATAATCTACAAGGTACTGCAAAACCTCAACAGGTAAAAAGATAAATAATGCAGTTAAAAAATAAGCAAAGGATACAAACAGACACTTCACCAAAGATATCCAGGCAGCCAAGACACGTGAGGAAATGCTCAAGATCATTAGCCACTAGAAAATCCACATCAAAATGACAATACTCCAACAAGGCTGACATAAATCCAGAAAACACAAAACAATAAATGTTAGAGAGGCTATGGAGAGACTAGAACTCTTCTACACTGCTAGTGGGAATGCAAAACGATACAACCACTTTGGAAATTTATTTGGTGCTTTCTTAAAAAGCTAGAAAGGGAAATACCATATGATACAGCAATCCCACAGCTTACAATACATCCTAGAGAAATAAGGACTGTCACCAATAGATACATACACCAATGTTTATTGCATGCAACACTGTCCAAAGTAGCAAAAAGAAGAAATCAACCTGGATGCCCATCAGCAGACGGATGGATAAACAAATTGTGGTATATTCACATGATGGAATAGTATGTAATGATAAAGAAAAATGAAGATCTTGGGAAACACCTGATAACATGGAGTCTGGAAGACATTATGCTCAATAAAATTAGATGCAAAAGAACAAATACTGTACGAGACCCTATTACGAGGACTCAAGAAAAGGACTAAGTGCAGACGAGAATAATCTTTGATGGTAACAGGGAAGGGAGGGAGAGAGACGGGTATTCACAGATTAGACAGTACATTGGAATTTGGTTAGGTGAAGGAAGTGACAGCACACAGTAGAAGGGCTATCAACACTGCTGCACTAGACCATGAGCTACGAAGTTTCCTAAATACAACCTATCAGTCTGAAGGTCAGAGTAGCAGGTGCAAGGACAGGGGACCATGCTTTCCAGGAACATCTAGGTCAACTGGCATAACTAAGTTTTGTTTTTAAGAAAATGTTCTGCATCCCATTTTGGTGAGTGGCATCTGTGGTCTTAAAAGTTAGCAAGCTGCCATCTAAGGAGCACCAGTTGGTCTCAGTCTACCTGGAGCAGAGGAGAACAAAGGACATCAAACACAGGAGGAAAATATGAGCCCAGGAGAGAGAGGGGACCATATGAACCTGAGACTACATCTATATGAGACCAGGAGAACTAGATGGTATCCGGCCACCACCAGTAACTGCCTTGATAGGGAACACTATGTAGACTCCCTGACATGGTGGGAGAAAAATGGGGGTGCAGATCTAGAATTCTATTGTAAGACTCGACTTGATGGTCCGACTAGAGCTGCACGTTCCCTGAGAACACGGCCTGGAGACTCACGGCTTGCTCACAGCTGAAACTAGTACTGAAGACAACTCTTCAGACAAAAAACTGGACTGGACTACAAGAAAGGACATTGTCAAAGCAGCTGCCCTACAGAAACAAGATGGGAGGGGTAGAGAGCAGGACTTGGTTGTATGAATACAGGAAGTACAGGCTAGAAAGGAAGAGTGTGCTGTCACAGGATTGTGAGAGCAGCTAGAGTTGCCTGAAGGTGTGTATATGAGATTTTATATGACAAACTGACTTGGATTGAACACTTTCACTTAATCACAATAAAAAACATGTAAAAAATACCCTGTGGGTTAGATGCATAGTTTTGAATACATTTTCTTTTGTCTTTCTTTAAAGTTCAACTGGTAACTTCTAGAGATGTCATGTACAACAGGTGGTATACATGTGGGAGAATCTGTCACCAAGTGATAAAGCCCCCAAAGCCAACCACAGTGTAAGATTCTAGCACAGGATACTAGCAGACTAGGGCACAATACTGGCTAGTGAGTCTGAGGCCTGGGAATATGCCTCATTTCATTTGTATTCTAATTGTCTAGTAAGTCTGGCACATACTGAGAGGTGCCATAGGCTCAGCATCTGAGCTCCATCACTTACTAGCAGGTAACTGACCTCCGTGAAGCTCAGTTTTTACCTTCTGTCAAATGGGAGTAAAGTTGTTTGGGAAGATTAACTAATATATATAAAACACTCAGCACAGTATCCTAACATTAGGTTCTCAATACATTTTATCTGTTGCTATTTCTTGAGCAAAGAGAAAGTTTTACAACAATAAACATTTAAAAAGCATTTAAGAATAAAACCATACCACTTCCTTTTAAAGTATTTTTAAGGACTCAAGGCAAATAAAGGTAAATAAGCAGGTGAGGATGTACAGAACTGGATAGCTTTAGTTCTACAAGCTCATCCAAAGGAAATTATCAGAGACGCAGTCAAAGACTTGGAAGCAAAGATGTTCACCTGAAGCACACGCAAGTATGCCAAAAAATTCAAGTACCTAACGGCCTACAAAAGAAGAGTAGGTAAACAAGAGTTTGTCTAGTACAATAAAAATTAGGCAGTCATTAAAACTCATGATTTCAAAGAACATTTCATGATAGGGGAAGAATCCTCACACTGTAAACCAAGATACAAAGCTATATGTAATAGAATACAATTTTGTTTCTAAAATGTCTACCTTTAGGGTAGTTATCTACCCTAAACCTATGCACCCACTCATCTATCCACCTAGAAATCACTCTGTGTAAACACATCACAATATGCTTATTTCTGGGTAGCAGGATTAGGAGTAACCTTTTCTCTTTACCCCTCTGCTGAATTTTCCAAGCATAATCCTTTCACTATTGTACTCTGTAATAATTTGTAGTAAGACGCTAAAATGGACTCTGAAATGTATGTGTGTGTATTTAAAAAAATCACTATTCCCACAGAAACCACCTTAACTCTACAGGGTTTATGCATGTGTCTTCCAACACGGTCTGTTTCATGTGTGGGTCTCACAGTTCAGTGTACCTGGTCCAACCGTCCTGCTGTTTTCTGTAAGAACCCCAAGCCCAAGGTTCAAGAGACTCCCCAAGGGATTCTACTGACAGCTTTAAGCACTGAAGACTGCCAGGAGGAAGAGAGAGGTAAAATCTGAGGTGCGCAATACTTGCCAATAAGAGCACTGAAATGAGAAATGCATGATATTATAGAGCATCTTTTAGAAAACAATGAATGGGTGCTGTATGAGTATGAAGCAGTATGAACAAAACAGGACATGTATCTCTATGTGACAGCTTTTTGTGCTTTTATTTACAGGCCCCAAAGAAAGAGCTACCAGGGAGGGAACAAGGACAAGCATTCTTGCTGACAGAAACAAAATGGTTCACAAAGAAGCCTGGCGGATGTCTATGGCCTGGCATAGTACCACAGCGGCACTGCCAGTGTGGTGGCCAGTTCCCGCATGGCACTGCTCTTCCCACAAATGCAAATTACACCAGCTAGCTACTGTCTACATCTTTAACAAAATCATTCACTTCTCGTCTGTTTCCTAGTTACAGTAACAATCGGAAGCTTTAAAAATAGCTTGCCCTATATAATCGGGAAGAACAGCCTGATCTGTGTTCAGGCCTAATGCCCTCACAGACAAGCCCTTAGCACACAGTATTTTAATTTTATCAAGGGAATTATTAGAGGTTCGAAACAAATGAATTATGTTGTCCCGATTTACGTCTCCATTTCTGGGTGGGAATACAGTGGCAGTTTACAAAGTCAGCGAACATGCCAGGCAACCACAGGCAGAGAAAGCAGAGTCCATGAGAAGCAGACTCAGCAGATCCTCCTCAGAGGCCTGGGCACTAGCTGCTGGGCTAACAGCTGCTTGTGGCAGCCTAGAATCACGCAGCTTGCTCTGGATCTAGCTGAGCTCATCATTTAACTTCTGAATCAGCTTTGCCTCTGACACCCCCTGTTTCTGAACATGGCACTCACCCTCTAGATCTCCTAGGCGCTAAATCTTACTGGTCTGCAGTCTTCCCCCTGGACGTTAATATCCTACCCATTTCACCTGCACAATCTCTTCAGTGTCAACCCACCAAGTTTCATGACCACTATCCTAGTTCAGGGAAACCCTGGTGGCGTAGTGGTTAAATGCTATGTCTGCTAACCATAAAGTTGGTAGTTTGAATCCAGGTGCTTCTTGGAAACTATGGGGCAGTTATATTCTGTCCTACAGAGTTTCTAAGAGTTGGATCAACTTAGTGGCAGTGGTTTGCTTTGGGTTATGCTAGTTCAGATGCTCGACATCCCCTAGACATGGTGCAAACCTTATACACAAGCGTTGTCACCAGTCATTCCCCTATCTGACCCATGCTATGTACCCTTCCAGGCTAATCCTTTTGAAGCATAATGTGGATTACAATGTTTTCTTGCTAAAAATATTTTTGTTATTACTTCGGGGAAGATCATTTGAACAAACTCTTATGATATTAAAACTTACCTACACAGTGTCAGTCCAGAGAAAAAGTCAAATTCCTTGGCTTGCCTTTCAAAGTCAACCTACTTATACTTTATACAACTCCCCTTCATATACACTTTCCCTGAACTACTGTTATTCCTTAGACGGACCTCAGCTTTCCTAATGCTTTACTTTTGCTCAGGCTTTTCCCTCCACTGAGGATACCATATCCTAATTTCCACTAGTTCCTCCATTTCTACTCATTCCTTAAGTCTCAGCTCTGACAATTCCACCAAAGACCTTGCTGATCAAACAGCTGTATGAAACCTGTTCCTACTTCCTTCCAGTATCACAGCACTTCGATTTATATATTTTTAATGGACAGCTCATATTTTATCCATTTTTCAGTACCTGGCACATTGCTGGAAACCCTGGGGGCACAGTGGGTTAAGTCCTACGTCTGCTAACCAAAAGGTTGGCAGTTCAAATCTGCCAGACGCTCCTTGGAAACTCTATGGGGCAGTTCTACTCTGGCCTGTTGGGTCACTATGAGTCAGATCCAACTCGACGGCAGTGGGTGGGTGGTGTTGTGGTGGTATGCCGCCTGTAGACACGTGTACACCTCTTCTGCCAGACTACAAACTTTGAGGCGGAAGTCAAGCCTGACTCATCATCATCTTGTTGCCTAGAGAGGCTACAAAGAAACTAATATTTACTATCTACAATCTAACCAGAATTGCACACACGAGTACTTCAATTTGTTCTCACAACAGTTTCATCAGGTTGGCACTGTTCTGATTTTACACAAGACAAAACTGAGGTTCAGACTGGTTAATCATTTTGTCCAAGTTCACGCAGCAAGTAGAAGAGCAGAGTGTACTTGAAACACATCTAAAGCCTCTGTTTTCCTCTGACATTACTGGGGTGCTCTGTACAGCACTCTATGCTAAGTATTTTAACACACAGAATATTAAATAAATACCCACTGGATGACAGAAGCTATCATCTTTCATACCTTAAAAGCCAACTTTCTCCAGGATACTAGGGTAAATGCCTCTCCTTTAAACACAGACAAAAAAGATGGCCTACCATTTTGTAACTATAGCACACCAGAATTATAATCCATTTAAAAATAAACTTGTGAGGTGCCTAGAAACTTAGGAAGAATGGCTCAGTCAGGTAAAACAAGAGGATTTTAGAAAACTAATTATCAAGTTTGACAAGTTATGCAACAACTGTAACGCCAAGATAGTGATAGGAACTGACGCTTAGCTCCAGACTTGTTTCTTCAAGTCTTTTCCACACACAAAACACTTGTGAGTGACCTGAAGAAGCAACAAAGTTTAACACTCGTGGACGACATTTAAATCTCCATCAAAGCTCCGAGCTCTGAGTCTCTCAAATCCATACCTTTGGAGTATCCACACATTCTTCCTCCATAAATGCTGCCTCTGTCTGACAGCCAGAGGCCGGAAACGAGAAGGCCTCGATGTTGGACGCCTGCGAGAGCAGGGTAGACCGCATCAGTCTCATGTTCGGTGAATGGACGGCCACTGGGAGTCCCACGGTCTGCGCCTGTAAGTATGGCAGAAAAAGACAGTTTGGGAACATTAATACTTTCCTCATGAATATTCCACATTCTTAGAATAAAATAATTCTTGCTGGGGCAACTTAATGGTAAACAGTTATTTGTTGGAAATTCCAGAAAAATTTAGATATTCTGGAAAAGCTGGTACAGATACTGATTTGAAACAGTATCAGAAGTCAAGTATTCTGAAATAGGTTCTCCAGAATTTCATTCTTGCCCTGAGAGGAGATGTCTCACTTTCAGGTAGATGGCAAGACGGCTGGTCTTTGAGGAACCTGAGGATCCTTTTTTTCAATTTATAAAATACATATTGTCTGCTTTCTTAAATACATTACTCTAGAAAGACACAAAGACAATAAACTGCAAAGTCACTGACTCTAGGAGCTCACCAGTGCTAGGTACCCACCAAATCAAACCACACCCACTGCAGTCAGGCCAATCCCAACTCATTGCGACCCTACAGGACAGAGTAGAACTGCTCCACAGAGTTTCCAAGGAGTATCTGGTGGATTCAAACTGCTGACCTTTATGATTAGCAGACATAGCATTTAACCACTATGCCACCAGGGTTTCCATGCTACGTACACACACCCACAATTAACTATAACACAAGGCATATGGCTTGTGAGCCCAGGTGGAGGGAAGGTGCTTATGGCTGAGCAGGTTAGGATCCTGCACTATAGACTGCTCCTGAAGGTTTGGGCAAGTCCCTTCTCATGTCTCCCTTCCAAACATTCAAAGTACACAAGCATTACAAACTCTTTAAAATTAGAACAAATAAAAGGAACAAAATGGTCCAGGATTCTAGTTGCTTCTCTCCCCAAACCTGGACTCTACCACTTAACCGTGTACTCTTAATTAGGATATTTAACTTTCTGAATCTTATTTTCCTTATCTGTATTAAAAAATAAAAAAGGCAGGTCTACTTCACAATGAATTTAGAAGAGTAAAAGGTAATATGTAAGGTTCTGAACTCAGGAAATAGAATTTCTCCTTTCTGAAGTCTTAAAACAATCAGAAGAATTTCATATAAGAATTAGATCACTAAATGGATGTATAGTCTTGTTCTTCTTTACTACCTAATGGTTCCCAGTTTCAATTTTCAGGCTGCTGTTTTTCAAGTTTGATATCCTGCATGTGATAAAAGAATAAAATAGCAGTAGAAAAGCACTGGTGGCACAGTAGCTAAGAGCTTGCCTGCTAACCCAAAGAGTGGCAGTCAGAATCTATCAGCCGCTCCTTGGAAACCTTGTGGGGTTGTCCTACTCCATCCTACAGGGTCACAATGAGTTGGATCTGACTCGAGAGCAACAATTCTTGTCTCCTATGAGCTAAGACCTTTTCACTGGCAGACTGCTGTGCAAGACCCAGTATAGCACATTTTCCCTGAAAACTTTCACCTCCAATCTGGACTACAAAACTTACCAGAGTTGTGATGAGGACAGAGGAATAACACATTTTATTGTGACAGTCCCTTCACAGGGTGGGTGTTAGCAGTCTGCTTTTAGGAGTAGTATTATAAGCAAACAGCCAAAACCAAACTCCCTGCTATCAAGTCAGTTCTGACTCAAAGTGACCCTACAGCACAGCAGTAGCGTGCACTAAAGAAGTAGTTTTGAACAAGGTAGGTATAAACACACCAACAGCGTGTTCAGCAAGCAGAGGTGATACAGAACATGTGAGCATAATAAGTAGATGGTTAGTTAACATCCAAAGAAAGCAGACGCTACAAGCTTTAGGGTTTTTGTTTTTTCCTCCAGAATTACAGCAAAACAGTTTCTTACACAAAGGTTATATATTTCATAAAACTAAGCATCTCACCTTGGAAGGACTCTCTACTTACAGAATGGCCTGTATTTCTCTTGTGATAACCACATCAAGTAAAACAGAATGGTAAGTTTTAAATTCAGATAAATAAAAGGATAAATAAATAAATAAAGTCAGATAAAGAAATAAAATAAAATGGTCTGAGAATCTAACCTTTTCTTTCCCCAAACCTGGGCTCCACTAGTGATTTGCATATTCTTTATTATAGTTTTACACTTATTTCACATTTAATACTTACATTTCTGATCAATTAACAGACAGACAGACACACACACACACACACACATAAAGGACCCACAAGTAGCAGCACTTGTGATGGCACAGTATTTGTTCTGCTTTACATCAGGGTGCCATGATTCACAGCTAACTCGATGGCACCTAACAACTCATTATCATTCACATAAAGGAAAGCTGCTAAATTGGTGTGCCCTTACTGTTTTATAGCCATTTCAGTTTGTTGCATCAATTCTACTCTTTAGATGTGCATTCTAAACTTTCTAAACTATGCAATCATATTTATAGTCAACCTTCTGATATTTATATATTTAAATTTTCCTATTTCACTCCACTATCTAGAACCCAAAACTCACTGCTGTTGAGTCGATCCTGGCTCACAGACAGAGTAGAACTGTCCTATAGAGTTTCCAAGGAGTGTTATCTAGAACAGTGGTCTTCAAATTCACGTGTATGTATCTGAGGTATACAAAAACTTTGTCAATAGCACATGGGTGTCAATAGCACATGGGTAAGGAAGCTTTAGCAGTTAGTTTCCTTTTAAAATTGATGAGTATTTGTTTCATAGCTGTAAAGACTTATTGGTAGTAATTGGCAGGAATGTACTTAAGCTTGCCAGTGATAGCCACATCCCAGGTATCTAGGCCACCCTTCATCGACAGTGGGAGAAACGGGCCCAGGGAGACTGTCCAACAATTACTGGGTCCCACAGTGCGACATTACCTTCTTGCTTTGGTTGAACATTATGTAAAAGATGGGTTCAAGATTTAAGATTCTCATTTTTAAACCTTTATTTCAAGAAAATAAAGTTAATTATCAGCACTGAACTGCTCCTGTTTTCAGTCTAACTTGCCTCACTTCTTAGGGTTGTTTATTTTCTCACTGATTTCCGTAATTTTCAACTTTATGCATCTGTATGAGAGTTTTAAAAACAACTTGTTTTATTTTTTGTTGTTGCTATTGAGAATATTACACACAGTAGAACATAACACTAATTAAACAGCTTCCACAAGTGTTAACAGCTTTCCTTAACAGTGGTTATAAATGATTACATCCAACTAACTGGGATAACTTTTTAGGCCATGTGTTTTGTCTTGAATTTCTTCTTCTGACTCTAACTTCCAGAGTCAATGACATGAACAAAAAACAGTTCTCTCCTATGGGAAAATCTTTACTGCACCTACCAGAATGTACTCTTCCCTACAGCTGCAGAGGCCAACCTCTAATTAGTAATTAAAGGAAAATGGGATGAGTGTCCAGTTCTTGTCAGCTTACAGTTGATGGAAACTTGAAGTAGAAGGACTATTAAAAACCAGTGGTTAGAAGTTGTAAGAAAAGCCATGACATGCATAAACAGTTGTGTAAAGTGAATTAGACACAACATTTCTTGCACGTTATACAGCAAATCAGCATTCTAAATTCACCTAAGATGGGGATCTCACTTTTTTCCAAATAATAATAATAATGGGTATTTGGGACTGTGCCTGGCACATATTAAAGTGCTCTATCTGCTGAAATGAACTGCTGGTATAAGTTAACTATCTTTATAGCAATTTTATAAAGCAGGCATCGCTATTTCTATTTTACATTTAAGGACACTGAGGCTCACGGATGCTGACTTGCCCCAAGCTACTCAGTTCACTTTGGAACTCTCGTCAAAAGTCATCGCCATCGAGTTGATTCCAACTGATAGTGACCCTACAGGTCAGGGTAGAACTGCTCCACAGAGTTTCCAAGGAGCATCTGGCAGGTCTGACCTGTCAACCTTTTGGTTAGCAGCCAAAGGATTTAACCACTATGTCTAATTCCTAACTGCCTCATTCCAAAGCTCACGTTATCTTTGCATGGGATCACGCTGTCTTCCTTAATTTCTTACTGCTGTATCTGGTAATAAGTGACTTGCCATTTCTTAAAAGAAAAAAAAAAAAAACCAGCACACCAAATAATTACAGTAAAAAGGCTCGATTACAGCTTTAAAACCCAAACCAAACTCACTGCCATCAAGCCTCTGATTGATAGTGACCCTACAGGTCAGAATGGAACTGTCCCATAGAGTTTCCAGGGAGCACCTGGTGGATTTTAACTGCTGACTTTGTGGTTAGCAGACATAGTTATTAATGCTACCAGGGTTTCTACTGCCGCTTTAAGCACGTTTATATCTATACAAACAAAAAATATACTTCTTAACTGTTCAACACTAAAAGCTAGAACATAAAATTTGTCCACAGTGGCTATTGCCTAGCTTCTAAAAATATGCTCAAGACAAGTTTGTCAACAGCATGAAGACTTTACTTGAATTAAGATACAGTTTAACTTACAGTAAGCAGGCTTCTAAGACAACCTGGGTCAATGCACAAAGTGAGAAAAAACCGATGAGGTGTTTGGTAATTAAAGAAAATTCACAAACATGAGAGGCTATGTTAAACATCTGAACCTCAGGGCAAAAGAAAATATAATCTGAGATCTCTCAGGGAATCTGCTTCAAGTTAAGATACAAAAAGGCTATCATTTACAATAACATATGCACATGCAGGAACAATTGTTTGAATAACTTCTAACCATTCCCTCACCTGTGTAATGTGTAAAAAGAATAAAGAGACTGGGGAGGAAAGCTGGCTATGGCAGTAGGCCTTTCCTGCTTCCTATCCTTTCGTCTGACATTTTTAAGATGGTTCATTACACCTCAGTATTATCATCCCAATCTAAGAATTCTCACTTAATCCCTTTTACTCTGTCTTGAAAGCAGTATCATTTAACTTTGAAGGTTCCCAAATGCTGAGATACTCTAATAGAAAGATATGAAATTGTATTGATGCATAAGGATCAACACATTGTTTTACCCACATTAGCACCAATACATTTATTTTATATACAAAGGCACATGTAACACAATATACAAAGTGAAAACTCTTCTGCTCTTACTTCCACTTTGGATGGAAACCCTCACACATACCATTCCTCTTGGAGATTTCTGTACAGATGATGCCTCAAATTTCTTTAGTCCCTGTCTCTCTCGTGGGGTCCAGAGCCGTATCTTCCTTCTGAACACGTCAGTCAATGCCTTCATTATTCTCTCAGCTCAAAGCTCAAGACTGGAGTCATCTCTAACCATATTATGCCTTCCTAACACTTATTAATGTATATAAGATCTACATAGTACTAACTATGTGGCAGGCACTGCTCAAAATGCTACAAAAATATTAACTAATTTAATGCCATAAAGCCTTATTATTATCCCCATTTTACAGGTTGGGAAACTGACATACAGAAAGACTTTAAGAAACTTTTCTTAAGGCTACACAGGATAGGCTATATAATGGGTTAAATCTCAGCTTTGCCTGAGTACCTACTTTTAACTACCACACCGATCTGTTTCTCCAAACGACTGCTCAGTTCACAGAGCCTGCCTCTGAAATGGTCCTTAACTCTGTCCCTTCCTTTTTAATGCCACCATCTTCATATTAGTTTATGTTTCCAGTAGTTCTCATCTAAGGAATCATAAAATCTCGTTACTGCTCTTTCCAAATTTACTCCCTTTCCAATTCTATTCAGCTTTTCTAAATTACCAGACTAATTAGCATCGACATAATTTCATGGCTTTTCTGCTTAACAGCCTTCAGCAGGTCTCCAGTGCTTCCTAAAATATAAATGAACTCTTCACCTAGGTATTCAAAGCCCTCTACAATATGGCTTCACTTCAACCTTTTCATTTTCCCATACTATAATTCAAGTGAACTAATCCGAACAAATCTTACACTTGCCCACTTGAGTATTTTTGCTTATGCTGTGTCCTATGCCTACACATAATGCTTCAACTACTGCCTCTCTTCGTAACAAACACCTACCCCTGTGTGAAGATCTCTCTTAAATGACCTGGATCCCAAGAAGACCTTCCCTTTCAGATGTATCTCCTTCTCCACTGCCTTCAGTTCTCCAGTGGCACTGCCTTTCTCTGCCAGGCCTGAGGTTATTTGTGATCTTATCTCCCTTCTATCCTTTTGCAAAACCAAAAAATCCAAACCCACTGCCAATGAGTGGATTCCAACTCACTGCAACCCTATAAACAGAGCAGAACTGCCCCACAGTTTCCAAGGAACATCTGGAGGATATGAACTGCTGACCTTTTGATCTGCAGCCATAGCAATTAACTACTATTCCACCAGGGTTTCCTGAGGGCAGTGACTGTATTTTATATAGCCTATCCCCTAATGGCACAGGAACCCTGATGGGGTAGTAGTTAAGTGCTAAGTCTGCTAACCAAAAGGTCGGCAGTTCAAGTTTACCAGGTGCTTCTTAGAAACTCTATGGGGCAGTTCTACTCTGGCTATAATGTCACTGTAAGTCGGACATCGACTCAATGGCAGAAAGCTTTGGCTTTCTGTCCCCTAGTAGGAGAAGTCTGTCCTAGTGCCTAGTAATAGATTCATGGACATGGTAAATCCATTAACAAACATTTGTTAAATTAAAAAATTTTTTCAAAATTGCACGTATAGACTAGTTACATTAATTCTTTACATAAATGAATAGCAGACAATGAAAAATTTCTTAGAGAAAATAAATGTTTCCAATTAAAATTAATCCTTAAAAATAAGAAAGTAAAAAAAAAAAGTGTGAACCCAGTGAAAAACAGTGCCAGAAACTTCAGAGGATAACCAAGTATACAGAATGAAATCCTAGCTCTTTGTACAAGATGAAAATGTGTCAAACGTGAATTGGCACAGGCACAAGATAGGACTATTGGCTAACAGGAGATTACCTTGGCAACTGTTTGCTCAGCAATGGTGCTGGGCCGACGCTGGCGCGCATCAAGTCTCTGCTCCACGGGAAAACTGCTCCTATGTGACTTCAGGCGCTCCACCAACAAGAAATAAATGGCAGCAAAGTGGTTATAGCTCTTATTCTGTAAAGACTGGAAGGAGAAAACAAGTGCTGAAGCAGAGAACCATATAACCAACCAATCCAGTGATCTATACCTTCCAAAAATGGAGGAAAGAAATCATGTGTTCTGAGAGTCACAAACACAGTATCTCTCAAGTTGAAAGCTGCTCCAGAATTCACAACAAAAGAGAGAAAATTTCAAGTCTTACTTTATAACCAAATAAAAACCAGTACTTTTAATCATTGGACTGGCTGTTTTACATTAACAGGATCCATTTATCTTTTGACCTTCAGAGAAAATGCCATATTTGTCTCATGGAGACATTCCCCGGCAGTGTCATACAGTCCTGTCTCCTAGCTGTAACTATAGGTAAGGCTCTAATTCCATAGCCTCAGCACAAGTCTCCACCACTAGAAAGTCTGAAGCAAATGATTAAAAGTCTGCAGAGAGCTTTCTCCTGATTACTTTGGGCTGGAGAATGATGTCTGGATGCCACAAAAGAGTCACCGTGTCTCCATTCTTAGGGAATTTTTGACCCCTTATTTTTGCAGTCCCATCCTCTAAAACTCTGAAAATAAAAGTTCCTTCCCATTTTTCACATCTAGCCTGCCAGCTTTTCCTAATGGAACAGAGAAACCGAGTACCGCAGCTCCTCTGGCTTACGAGTCCACCCCACAGTCTGCATGAGCGCTGGACAGTGCACTGCAGCTGCAGAGCCCTCTCAGCAAAGCCTGTGGGCCGGCGGGGCCTACACTCACAGCTGCTGCTCTGACTGACCTGACGGGCAAGTGGCAAGATGCATCACTGAATGCATACGGAGCACAGCAGGAGAGCCAGTCTGGTTTTGTTGATGGCTACAATAGAGGCAAAGGCAGCACGGGCTGGAGGCTTGTTTTTCCACAGCAACCATGGAGGCATTTTATAATCGTGCCTATTATGGTTTCTCCTTAGAAGCACTGTTTTTGTTTACTTTTGCAGAGGTATCAAAAAATATGCCTATCTTACGAATACGCTAACTATTAAACGACAGGAATATGAGCCAAGAGGAATTTTCCAGGTTCATGGCCTTCTCAGTTCTATGACCCATAATACTTCTAAATCAGGAATCCACCAGCTTTTGCTTCTCATTTCCCCTCACTTCACAATCTAAGTTCCACTGACTTTCTTAAATTTGATGCCTATCCACCTCTGGTTTCCTGTTCACTCCTCAACTTAGTTCTCTATCTGCACATCAGTTTAATATCTACATAAAACTTGGCAGACATTGCCTACTTTATATTTGTTAACACTTCCATCTTGGCTTTTTTGGAGTCTCTGTAACCTCTTAACCTTGAATACTGTGGCAGATAAGGCTAAGGAAAGAAATTTATACACTGAATAAATGCAAATATAGAGTCTGATACAGTCTTCAGGGCAAACTGAACAGCATGCCCAGGTGCTTCGGATGGATCTGGTGAAAGACTAGGACAACAGGTGTGAGCATGAACTTCAAGTTGCTAAGTACAACAGAATTCTACAATGATCTCTGACCACTTTACCTCAATGGTTTTCTGTTGATCTATTCCAAGGCTGTGCATCAGCCGCAGAACCTGTTCATTAAACTCTCCAATGGATGGTTCATTTTCTTGCCCTTGTGGGTAGAGAACAGGTCTCTGTACTGGAACTTCTACGAGCATCCACTTATGCTCCCTGATTTGAGCTATGCTTAGCCGTTTGGATGGGTCGAGGACTAACATCCTGCGAATGAGGTGCTCACAATCTAGAGAAAACACAGTGTTACAAAAGTCATATAGATCACCTTGTACTTTGGTGTATTTGCCTGACTCACGTGACTCTCTACAATGGCTTTAATCTTTGTACCTTTCCCAGTGTTCACAGCAGAGCAGGAGCTCAAGTGAATAAATGGGTACATGAAGGTTACGACTATTTGCCAAGTTTACAAGACAAATGAATACATGAGGAAAGCAGGATATTGCAGACCTATCCAATTCAAGCTAAATGGGTCTTTCTACTAACTTGAGTTTCTCAATTCAATTAGTAGGATTACTAATTAACTTAATATTGAGATACAAACTTGTATTTCCACCAAAAATTTGTAGAACAAGTACACAATCAGGTGATCCACATTACTTCAAAGGCTGATACACTAAATCTATTGGAAGTGAGGCAGCTCTCCAATGGACTGCTGCTTTTCCTACATCAGGAGAGCTGAGAAAAATGTGTGTGAAACATTGCTTACTTCTGATTACACTACAAAAACTGTACCACTGCAACTGTAGGCACTAGCGTACTTTCTAAACTCATATCCTGCTTCTCACCACACTAATAAACACAAAACCCCACATAAGTCACTCTGTTTTAGGCACTGTGCTATGATGCTTTATACAGATAAATTTAGTTAATCTTCACAAACTCCTATGGTGGGAACTACTGCTATTTCCATTTCACTGATGAATAAATTGAGGCACTAACAGGAGACACAACTTGGCAAGGTCACACAGCCCAAAGTGGCAGACTCAGGATTTAAACCAAGCAGTCTTGTTCTAGAGTCCACGCCCCTAGCTACTAAGAGCATTATTTCTACTGTTCCTAGGAACAAAAGAGTTAAGATGACAACTAAGAAACCAAACTAACAAGTAACCACCGCTATGTAACAACCCTATACAAGACTTGCAAGGATTATATGGTAGGTCATTCAACAGAGTATTGCTAATTGGCTTTCAATTTATTTAAAAAAAAAAAATTAAGTCTGTAGCTTTCTGATAAAAGTAGTAGCAAAATACCTCTAACACTTAAGAGAAAACCAGTTGTGAATCTGTGTCTAGGACATGCTTCTCTAAGTCTAAAATGAGGGAAATTTATAGACCCAGAGGGAATGAGAAGCCTTGCCATTCCCAATCTGGGAGATTGCTTCTGTTTTCATTACAAATCAGAAGGCTGGAAACTGTCTCACCTACATGGTGGGGGCTATTTATTTCTACGACTTTTAACGGCCCTTTGTCACGCTGACACTCACACTCTTAGAAAAGGGAAGCTTTCGTCTAGGTATCTCATCCACAGCTCTGATTCTAAAAAGCACAATTAAAAGGCTAAACAGGTTGTTACCTTCTGACATGAAATATGGAATCCGGAATCTTCCTTCTAGAACCCGCTGCCTCAAAACTGGAAGAGTTGGTCCATCAAAAGGCAGAGCCCCACAGACAAGGACATAAAGAACAACTCCCATGCTCTAGGAAGAAAACAGTGTAGTCACACTTCTGTTGAGAACTCTCATCACTCTTTGCTTTCTAAGTAGCATTCTTAAAATTATATATACTAAAGAGAATTTCTATTTGAATTCAGTATTTTCTCAGGATCTGAAAAAATATGAAACCCTAGTTACTGCAATAAACTGTCCTATAATAAACACCAAAAGATCTGAATTTAATGATTTTGATTACTATTTGATTTTAAACTATTACTGGTATTAAGATGATAACATACTGTCCCTAGAAATTCTTTCCTTGAAACACAACTCAAGAGGCTTTTAACAAATTACAGTCCAATGGACGGGGAAAATATAAAATACAATGCAACTGTTAGTTTCTAAACTGGGCCCAAGTACTGAGTACTAGCATTATGGAGGCATTTAACACAGCAAAGCAAAGAAATACCCAAATATCCAGCTGTGGTCCTTCATATTGCTGCCCTTCAAAGACTTCTGGGGCTGCATAAGGGGGGCTGCCACACCATGTTGCCAGCAGTTCACCACTTTTAAAGAAATTTCCAAAACCGAAATCTATTGGGATGGAAATAAATGTTACTTTCATCTATGCTCTCAACTATACTGAATTTCTCCATAAGAAATGTTACCATATGCTACATTAACAATATCATTACTGTTTGCTTTGCAAGAATGGGGATGAGTTCTGTCTTGTGAGGTTTTCCTAGCACTTAGCATAGTGACTAGCAAATAGCAAGTCTGCAATAAATACTTGTTGCAGGAATGCGTAAGTAAACCAAGTTTTCTTCTCAAAGAGTAAGATAAAGAATCAGAAAAAACCTTAAATAAGGTATTTTTGAGGTACAAAGAAAAATCCACTGGTGTGGACAATTAATTTGAATTTGATAATCTTAGAATTCCAACTACCCAACAACGGATTGATAGCTCTTTATGTCATGTGGTCTATAAGAGATGAAACAGGGGATGGAGTCAAGATGGCAGACTAGACACACATCTCCTTAATTCCCTCTGAAAACTGGCCTGGATTGATAATTAAACGGAGCTTTCTGGACACCCAGTGAGCCATAGGATATGACATAGGGCTGTCAATTTGGACTAAATGCCACTGAATGGAAAACTTCTTGTCTTCTGTTGAGCCCTGTCTGCTCTTGTTGAATTTCTGGCTTCTGGAGACTGAAAGTAACTGGCATTTTTAACTTTTTGGTTTTGTTGGTTGGCAGGTGGGGGAAGGGTTTAACTGGCTGCTATGCTGAGCTGCAGTGCTGACATGATCAGCGGGTGGAAGAGCCACATCTTGAGAGCCTGGCTTTGGACCCAGAGCACCACAGCCCTTCCACTCTCTCTTTATGGACCTCCGCCACAGATTTGGCTATTTCATGGCTAGTGGGGCACCTTGACTATGATGCCATCTTGTTCAACTGGGAGGTGGAGTTAACCAACCGGAGGCCTCAGCAGGGGCTAATTCCCAGGATGAGAGGCAGTGCTAGCCCAGGGAGTACTTTTCCAGCAGAAAAGCTGTGTTTAGCACAGTGTAGCTTTACGGGTAGGGCCCAGTAGGGGATGACAGCAGGCCAGAAACCTGTCCCTACTTTGAAATACATCACATCACCTAGGAACAGTGGAACAGGTGACCTTGCTGTCAGCTGGAAGGAGGGGCTCACCACACTTGACAGTCTGCCTGATTGTGGAAGCTGTCAGATAGCTTTTACCTTTTCAAAATAAGATTGCCTAGAGAAATAACTGAGGTGTAGCCCAATGGCATCTCTTCCAGCCTTTACTGACCCACATCATAGGATTGGCTGATGGCATCCCAGTGACTCCATAAGTAGGGCTGTGTCTTTGCCAGCCAGAAGGCAGAACCTGCTACCCCAAAGAGTCTGCAAAGGCCCAGTCACTGGAGTACACAGAGGTGGCTGGTAACCAACTTCCTTTCCAGAACTGCGCCTTAGCTCCTATTGGGGCAACACCAGAGAAACTAAACAGCCTCTAGATGTCCTGAAAGCAACAAACTCTAGCCAAACATTTAAAGAAACATCCAACCATGGCTCCAGAAAACTCTCAAAATAAAGAATCAAAGAACTTCCCAGATGAAGAAGTCTTTGTGAAACTATTGGACGTCGAGTACAAAAGAATTAGATATAGAGCCCTCTTAGACATTATACAAAATGCCGCAGAGCAAAATGGGAAATTAAGGAAGCTGTATAAACTGATGGAACATGAGGATTCTGAAGTCTGATAGCTCAATAACAAAATTACAGAATTAGACAATTCAATTCAAAGCCAAAAGAGCAGAATGGAACAACTGGAAACTAGACTTACTGACCTTGAAGACCAAGATACTGACACTGGCATGTATGAGGAGAAATCAGAGGACACAAACAAGAAAAATGAAGATGCATTAAGCAACGTGGGACTCTATCAGGAGGAATAATCTATGATTAATTGGAGTTCCTAAACAGGTAGGGATACCTGAAAACACAGAGAGTACTGTTACTGTGTTGCTCACAGAAAACTTCCCCGAAATTATGAAAGAAGAGAACATAGTTATGCAAGATGTGTATCCAACACCACAAAAACCAGACCCCAAAAGAAAGAAACCAAGACATATTATAATCAAGCTTAACAAAATGAGACATAAGCACAAATTCTTAAGGGCAGTGAGACTCACAGCAAAGTTAACATTCAGAGGGAAGCCCTGTACGCTATCGTTTGACTTCTTGGCAGAAACGACATTGGCATGGAGGTAGTGGGACAACACATTCAAAGCTCAGAAGGAGAAAAACTTTCAGCTGAGAATTATATATCCTGCAAGACCATCTTTCAAATATGAAATTGAAATTAAGATAGTCACAGATAAACACAAACTTACAGACTTGGTAAAACACAAAACTACAAGAAACACTGAAAGAAGCTCTTTGCTTATAAAAACAAAACCATTAGGTGTATATTTAAGGAGGCAATGCAGGATACAACATTGTGGTGGTCAGGATTATGTCAACTTGGCCACTCCATATTTGGCTGCTGTATTAAGTAGCAGAGCAGGGTTTGTGGTGGCTTCCCACCCCTAAGCTCTCTCATCTCTCGGCCTTCCGCTAGCACTGCTGGTCTGCTCACGTAGCCAGGAGCTCCTGCTCTCTTCTTCTGGCGTCTGGTTCCTGGACCTAGCAGCTGTGGATTCATCGGTCCTTGCGGTTGGTGCCTGAGAGTCCTGCTCCCTAACCTGCCGATCCTGGGTTCGCCAGCTGCTTCGTCTCACCACCAGCTTGGGACCCAATGACCTACACAAACGGTGATCTAGAACTCTGGTCTCTGACCTGCTGACTTTGGGTTCCTCAGCTTCCGTGGCCAAGTGAGGCTTGTGCCAGAACTTGGGACATTCAGTTTGTGATTGCGTGAGCTGTTTCCTGTATCTATATCTATCTATCTCTACATATATTATAAATCCTTCCTTGTACTTGCACGTGTTACTGGTTTTACTTCCCTAGAAAACCCAGCCTAAGACAAACACCCAGAAGCCTACTCACAGAATGCACAAAACTCAGCCTAAGACACTTTGGTACCGGGAGTGGTTCTAGGGAAACAAAATTGTAAAAATGAATTCTTTCAAGTGGTTCTTGGGTCTCATTAATAGTAACACTGTTGCTAACTCTGCTCCTACTGGTAAAGAGTGCCATGCTAGTCTGTGGGCTGAGGTGGCAGCACACATAGGCAAAATAGCCCCACCAACAGATCAGATATTGGTGAAAGGTGATGCTCAGGGTGAAAACATGTGTGATAACTTTTCGAAATTATGTGTGCATGACAAGTATAAGGAAGCTGGTTGGCTGGTCCTACTTGCATTAGATAGGTGGTGAAGGAAAAAGATGACCTCAGGACCTTGGAATCAAAGCTCTCATGTCGTGTAAAAGACCTCAAAGCTTCTACTTGTGCTTTAAAAGAAAACCTCATTATCTGTAATAGCAGAGCCGATACTGCTGAAAGCCAAACCCAGATGCTTATCATTGGGGTGGCGGAATTGCTACGCCAGCTCAACTGCCCATCTCGAGAAGTATCTGAAGTTAAAGTGACGGCATTGATTGGGAAAAAATGGGATCCTGAAGCTTGGAATGGAGACATATGGGAGGATGATACAGAAGCTGGGGACACTGAGCCCCTCACTTCCAGTGAATCACTCCTGCCAGCTGAACCACATCCATGTGAAGGGATTACTTCTTGTTTGTCTGCTAAACCGCCCTGCCCAGTAAAGCCATTATTCCCACCACTACAGTCTAATGAGATTAGCTGTAGCCCAGGTGCCTCTGCAGAGCACCTGCCTGAGTCATTGCCTGGGGCATGGTCTAAGGCAGATGCTTTACAAGAACATGCTGAAGGTTCTAAAAACACTTTGGCACTGCCAATTTTGGCTTCTAGACCTGTAACTAGACTTAAGTCCAAGGAAGCCCCAAAAGGTGAAGTACAACGTGTGACCCAGGAGGAGATATGCTATACTCCAAAGGAACTACTTGACTTTTCTAACACATACAAACAGAAACCTGGGGAATATGCTTGGGAATGGCTGTTAAGGGTGTGGGATAATGGTTCAAGGAACATAAAGCTGGATCAGTCTGAATTTCTTGACCTGGGTCCACTGAGCACAGACTCTTCATTCAGTGTTTCAGCTTGAGAAGTTAGGAAAGGACCTAATAGTTTGTTTGGCTGGATTGCTGAAGCATGGCTGATGCTAAATCAAGCTGAATTGCCAGACTTGTCTTGGTGTACTGCAGAAGAGGATATCCAAAGGCTTAAGGAAATTGGCATGCTAGAGTGTATTTATTCAGCTAGACCTTCAAATCCACACATAGAATGTCCAGAGGACACAACTTTTACCACAACTGTGAGAAACAAATTTGTGAAGGGAGGTCCGGGATCCTTGAAGACTGTTGTAATTGCCATTTTATGTAAATCAGATATGACAGTGGGAGCTGCCCTAGCTGAATTAAGACACTTAACTACAATGTGGTTGACTGGATCCCGTGGTGGTAGGGGTCAAGTGGCTGCATTCAATCGACAAAGATAAGGTGGGTGTGCTTACAGCAATGGACAGCGGAGGCAAAATAGTAATCATAATAATCTGACTTGTATGGACATGTGGAATTGGCTACTTAGTCATGGTGTCCCTAGCAGTGCAACAGATGATCAGCCGACTAAGTATTTACTTGATATGTATGCAAGGATGAATTTTAGGTCAGGTGAACAACAGTTTAACTGAAATCACCAGAAGAGAGAGTCATGGTCCCTCAATCAATTCCCATACTTGAGTGAGTTTAAGGACCCACAACCCCTTGAATGAAGGGGAGGCCAGGTCCCTTTGAGGAAGAACTCTGATACCCTGCCAAAAATTTATACTGTTAATCTTTCTCCTGCCCTTCCCCAAAGGGATCTATGGCCTTTTACGAGAGTGACTGTTCACTGGGGAAAAGGAAATAATCGTACTTTTCAGGGGCTACTGGATACTGGCTCTGAACTGACACTAATTCCAGGAGACCCAAAACGTCACTGTGGCCCACCAGTCAGAGTGGGGGCATATGGAGGTCAGGTTATTGATGGAGTCTTGGCTCATGTTCATCTCACAGTAGGTCCAGTGGGTCCCCGAACCCATCCTGTAGTGACTTCCCCAGCTCCAGAATGCATAATTGGACTAGATATACTCAGCAATTGGCAGAACACTGGGTCCCTGACAAGTGGAGTGAGGGCTATTATGATGGGAAGAGCCAAATGGAAGCCGCTAGAACTGCCACTGCCTAGGAAAATAGTGAACCAAAAGCAATACTGCATTCCTGGAGGGAATGCCGAAATTACTGCTACCATTAAAGATTTGAAGGGCGCAGGGGTGGTGATTCCCACCACATCCCCATTCAACTCACCTATTTGGCCTGTGCAAAAAACAAATGGATCTTGGAGAATGACAGTAGATTATCATAAACTTAACGAGGTGGTAACCCCCATTGCAGCTGCTGTTCCAGATGTAGTTTCATTGCTTGAGCAAATTAATATATTTCCTGGTACTTGATGCAGCTACTGATCTGGCTAACGCTTTCTTCTCCACACCTGTTTCCAAGGACCACCAGAAGCAGTTTGCATTCAGCTGGCAAGGCCAACAATACACTTTCACTTGCCTGACTCAGGGCTACATTAACTCTCCAGCCCTATGTCATACTTTAGTCCACAGGGACCTTGACCGCTTCTCTCTCCCACAAGATGTGACACTGGTCCATCATATAGATGACATTATGCTGATTGGGCCAAGTAAGGAATAAATATCAGTGACTCCGGACTTATTAGTTAATAACATTTGTGTGCTAGAGGGTGGGAAATTAATCCCACAAAAATTCAGGCGCCTTCCAACTCAGTGAAATTCCTAAGGGTCCAGTGGTGTGGGGCATGTTGCAATATTCCTTCTAAAGTGAAGGACAAGTTATTGCACCTGGCTGCTCCGACAACCAGAAAAGAGGCACAGCACCTAGTGGGTCTCTTTGGATTTTGGAGGCAACATATTCCTCATTTGGGTGTGCTGCTTCAGCCTATTTATCATGTGACTCAAAAGGCTGCTACTTTTGAGTGGGGCCCAAAACAGGAGAAGACTCTGCAACAGGTTCAGGCTGCTGTGCCGGCTGCTCTGCCAGTTGGGCCATACGATCCAGCTGATCCAATGGTGCTTGAGGTGTCAGTGTCAGATAGAGATGCTGTTTGGAGTCTTTGGCAGGTCCCTATTGGTGAATCACAGTGCAGACCTTTAGGAGTTTGGAACAAAGCTCTGCCATCCTCTGCAGATAACTACCCTCCTTTTGAAAAACAACTTTTGGCTTGTTACTGGGCCTTAGTAGAGACTGAATGCTTAACCATGGGATACCAAGTCACCATGCGTCCTGAGTTGCCTATCATGAACTGGGTACTGCCTGACCCACAGAGTCATAAAGTTGGACGAGCACAGCAGCACTCCATCATTAAATGGAAGTGGTATATACGAGATCTGGCCCATGTAGGACCTGAAGGCACAAGTAAATTGCATGAGGAAGTGGCCCAAATGCCCATGATCTCCACTCCTGTAATATTACCTTCCATCTCCCAGTTTGCACCTATGGCCTCCTGGGGAGTTCCTCATGACCAGCTGACCGAGGCAGAGAAAACTTGCGCTTGGTTTACAGATGGTTCTGCGTGATATGCTGGCACCACTCGAAAGTGGACAGCAGCAGCACTACAGCCCCTTTCTGGGATCTCACTCAAGGACAGTGGTGAAAGCAAATCCTCCCAGTGGGCAGAACTTCGAGCAGTGCATATGGTTGTTCACTTTGCTTGGAAGGAGAGATGGCCAGATGTGAGGCTGTATACTGATTCATGGGCTGTGGCCGATGGCTTGGCCAGTTGGACAGGCACTTGGAAGGAACATGATTGGAAGATTGAAGACAACGATTTATGGGGGAGAGGTACGTGGATAGACCTCTATGAATGGGCCAAAGAACTGAAAATATTTGTGTCTCATGTGAATGCTCATCAAAGAGTGAATTCAGCAGAGGATGAGTTTAACAATTGTGTGGATAGGATGACATGTTCTGTGGGAACCAATCATCCTCTTTCTACGGCTACCTCTGTCATTGCTCAGTGGGCTCATGAACAAAGTGGTCATGGTGGCAGGGACAGTGGTTATGCATGGGCCCAGCAACATGGACTCCTGCTCACCAAGGCTGACTTGGCTACAGCCACTGCTGAGTGCCCAATCTGCCAGCAGCAGAGACCAACACTGAGTCCTTGATACAGCACTATTCCTCGAGGTGATCAGCTGGCAACCTGGTGGCAAGTTGATTACACTGGACCTCTTCCATCATGGAAAGGAAAACGTTTTGTCCTTACTGGAATAGATATTTACTCTGGATATGGATTTGCCTACCCAGCATGACACGCTTCTGCCAAAACTACCATCCGTGGACTTACAGAATGCCTCATCCACCATCATGGAATCCCACACAGCATTGCCTCTGATCAAGGGACTCACTTCACAACAAATGAAGTGGGGCAGTGGGTCCATGCTCATGGAATTCACTGGTCTTACCATGTTTCCCCATCATCCTGAAGCAGCTGGCTTGACAGAACGATGGAATGGCCTCTTGAAGACACAATTATGCTGCCAGCTAGGTGGCAATACCTCGCAGGGTTGGGGAAGTGTTCTCCAGGAGGCTGTGTATGCTCTAAACCAGTGTCCAATATATGGTGCTGTTTCTCCTATTGCCAGGATTCATGGGTCCAGGAATCAAGGTGTGGAAATGGGAGTGGCACCACTCACTGTTACCCCTAGTGACCCACTTGCAAGATTTTTGCTTCCTGTCCCCATGATCTTATGCTCTGCAGGGTTAAATGTCTTAGTTCCGAAGGAAGGAATGCTGCCACCTGGAGACACCTCCACGATTCCACTGAACTGGAAGCTAAAATTGCCACCAGTCCATTTTGGGCTCCTTGTACCTCTGGATCAGCAGACAAAGAATACTGGCTGGTGTGACTGATCCCGACTATGAAGATGAAATTGGATTGACATTACATAACAGAGGTAAATAGTATGTTTGGAATGCAGGAGATCCCTTAGGACACCTCCTAGTACTACCATGTCCTGTGATTAAGGTCAATGGAAAACTACAGCAACCAAACTCCAAAATGAGTGATAATAGCCCAGACCCTTCAGGAATGAAGGTTTGGGTCACCTCACCAGGAAAGGAACCACAACCAGCTGAGGTGCTTACTGAAGGCAAGGGGAATACACAATGGGTTGTAGAAGAAGGTAGTTCTAAATATCAGTTACGGCCACGCAACCAGTTACAGAAATGAGGACTGTGATTGTTATGAGTATTCCTGCTTTGTATGCGTGTATTGGATATTTTGTTTACTTATGAAACATAAGATGTAAGTGGGCTAATGCATTTTCAGTTGTACATGTGTTAGTTATATCATGTTAGACATAAGTAAGACTGTAACTGTACTCCTTCAGAGACTGGATGGTAAGGTGAGATGTGTGCAGATATCAAGTTGACAAGGAGTGGACTGTGGTAGTCAGTATTATGTCAACTTGGCTACTCTGTATTTGGCTGCTGTATTAAGTGGCAGGGCAGGGTTTGTGGTGGCTTCCCGCCCCTCAGCTCTCTTATCTCTAGACCTTCCGCTACTACTGCTGGTCTGCTCATGTAGCCAGGAGCTCCTGCTCTCTTCTTCTGGTGTCTGGTTCCTGGACTTGAACTAGCAGCTGTGGATTCATCGGTCCTTGCGGTTGGCGCTTGAGAGTCCTGCTCCCTGACCTGCCGATCCTGGGTTCGCCAGCCTCTGTCACTTTGTCTTGCCACCAGCTTGGGACCCACTGACCTACACAAATGATGATCTAGAACTCTGGTCTCTGACCTGCTGACTTTGGGTTCCTCAGCTTCCATGGCCAGGTGAGGCTTGTGCCAGAACTTGGGACATTCAGCTTCTGTGACTGCATGAGCTGTTTCCTATATCTATATCTATCTATCTATATATTATAAATCTTTCCTTGTACTTGCACGTGTTACTGGTTTTGCTTTCCTAGAAAACCCAGCCTAAGACAAACACCCAGAAGCCTACTCACAGAATGCACAAAACTCAATCAGAGCTATAGTGTTAAAAGATGTCAGGGATCATGTCATGAAAACTAAGATATATCAGATTAAAAAGAGGGCTATACTACAGTGGTTATAGTCCTTTCAGATGGAGAGGAAGTTAATAAGATATGTAAAAGTTAAAACTGGGTTTAAACTTAGATTATTAAGGGGAATTATAGGGGTAGCTGCGAAGTATAATAAAAATACAATGTATCAAAACAAGAAATATAACATAGGAGTCTTTACAAACACAAAACTAACACCAAAAAGGATGAAAAAATCAACCCATGAGAATGACCCAGAACAGAACATTAAGAGCAACAGAGAACACACCAACATAAAAATACATCAAAATGACAGCACTAAACACATACCTGTCAATAATTACACTGAATATAAATGGACTGAACGCTCCAGTAAAGACAAGCAACATCCCGGATCAAAAGACATGACCTGTCTACATGTTGCTTAAGAGAAACTCATCTTAAAGACATGAACAAATGGAAATCAAAGGATGGTATATATATCAACTTAACAATATACAAAGAAGAACTGGTGTGGCAATAGTAATCTCAGATAAAATAGATTTTAATGTAAAATCCACCATCATGGACAAGGAGGGTCACTATTTATTGCTGAAAGGTTCAATACACAAGCAGGACTTAACAATATTAATTATTTCTGTACCCAATATACTAAAGCATCTAAATACAATGAACAAACACTGACAACACGGAAAAATGAGACAGATCACTCCACAATAATAGTGGGAGACTTCAACACTCTAGTCTCAACATTGGACAGATCTTCTAGAAAAAAGCTCAGTAAAGACATAGAAGTGCCACAATTAACCAATTAGAGCTCATCGACACATATAAAACTTTTTATCCACCAACAGATAATTACACCTTCTTCTCCAATGCACATGGAACATTTTCAAGAATAGACCATGTCTTAGGTCACACAGCAAATCTCAACAAAATCCCACGGAATTATTATAAAGCATCTTCTCAGACTATAAAGCCAAAAAAGTCAAAATCAATAGTAGAAGAAAGCACAGACAGAAATTGGAACTCATGGAAACTGAACAACCTCTTGCTCAAAAAGACATGGGTTATAGAAAAAATTCAAGCATGAAATAAAGAAAACTATGGATTCAAATGAGAATGAAAATACTTCCTACCAGAACCTAAGGGATACAGCCAAAGCAGTGCTCAGAGGTCAGTTTCTCTTTATCAGTGCACACATCTGGAAGGAGGAAAGGACCCAAACCAAAGAATTAACCCTACAGCTTGAAGAATTACAAAGAGAGCACCAAAAGAAAACAGATCATAACAATTAAAGCACAACTAAATGAGTTAGAGAAGAACACTTGAAAAAACTGATAAGACTAAAAGCTGTTTTTTTGAAAAGATCAACAAAATTGACAAGCCACTGGATAAATTTACAAAAGAAAAACAGGAGAGGAAACAAATTATCCAAATAAGAAATGAGATGGGGTATGTCACAAGGGACCCAAGTGAAATAAAAAATACCATAACAGAATACTAGAAAAGACTGTACTCTAACAGATTTGAAAACCTAGAGGAAATGGACAAATTCCTAGATTCATATCACCTACTAAAATTATCACAAGGAGAAGTAGAACAACTTAATCAGGGAAGAGATTGAAAAAGTCATCAATAAACTACCAACCGATAAAAAGCCCTGGCCCAGATGTCTTCACTGCAGAATTCCACCAAGCTTTCACAGAAGAGCTAACTCCAATACTACTGAGACTTTCACAACATAGAAAGGGATGGAATACTCCCAAATTCATTCTATGAAGCCAGCATAACACTGATACCAAAGCCAGGGAAACATCCAACAAAAAAGGAGAACATCACTCATCAACCTAGATGAAAAATCTTAGCCAATACAAAAATCCTAGCTAATACAACTGAACAACATATCAAAAATATAATTCATCAAGACCAAGTTGGATTCATACTAGGGATGCAAGGCTGGTTCAATATCAGAAAAACAATGTGATCAACCACATAAATAACACAAAAGATAACAGTCCCCTGATTTTGTCAACTGACGCAGAAAAGGCATTTGCAACGTCCAACACCCATTCATGCTACAAACTGTCAGCAAAATAGGAATAGAAGGGAAATTCTTCAATACAGTAAGGGTCATCTATGCAAAGCCAACCATCAACATCATCCTAAATGGATCAAGACTGAAACAACTTCCCCTGAGAAAGGAAACTAGACAAGGATGCCAACTGTCACCACTTGTATTAAACATTGTGCTAGAACTTCTGGCCAGAGCAATCTGACAAAAGAAAGGGTCTCAACATTGGTAAAGAAGAAGTAAAAATTTCCTTATTTGCAGGTGATATAATCGGATATACAGAGAATCCTACAGAATCTATAAGTAAACCACTCAAACTAATAGGAGAGTTCAGCAAAGGTCCAGGGTATAAAATAAACCTAAGTAAATCAGTAGGACTCCTTTATATCAGCAAAGAGATCATTAAAGAAGAAATCACCCAATCAGTACCATTTACTACAGCCTCCAAGAAGATAAAATACCCAGGAATAAAAGTAACTGGAGAAATAAGAGACCTATATAAAGAGAACTACAAGACCTTACCGCAAGAAACTAAGAAAGACGTACATAAATGGGGAAAACTACTTGGTTTATGGATAGGAAGACTTAACACTGTGTAAATGTCTATCTTACCGAAAGTGATCTACACATACACAATGCAATCCCAATACAAATTCCAGTAACATTTTTTAATGAGCTAGAAAAACAAATCACCAACTTCATTTAGAAAGGGAAGAAACCCTGGATAAGCAAAGCACTACTGAAGAAGAAGAAGATACTGGGAGGCCTCTCATTATCCAACTTTAGAACCCATTACACTACCACAGTAGTCAAAACAGCCCAGTACTGGTACAAAAAGAGACAAATAAACCAATGGAACAGAGTTGAGACCCCAGAGATCCCATCTCCTCCTATGAACAGCTGATATTCGACAAAGGCCCTAAGACTGTAAACTGGGGTGAAAACAGCCTCTTTAACAAATGTTGCTGGCAAAATTGGATATCTAACTGCAAAAAACTGAAAAAAGAGCTGTATCTCACACCTTACACAAAAACCAACTCAAAATGGATCAAAGACCTAAGTATCAAACCTAAAACAATAAAGAGATCATGCAAGAAAAAGTAGGATTAACACTGGAAGTTCTAATACACAACTAAGGCAGATTTCAAAATCTGACAAAGCACAATAAACAGAAGAGAAAATAGAAAAATGGAAACTACTAAGAATCACACACTTTTGCTCATCCAAGGACTTTATCAAAAGAATTAAAAGACCACCTACAGAATGGGAAAAAAATATTTGGCAACTGTATGTCAGCCAGCCAAGTGCTGTCGAGTTGGATCTGACTCATGGACAGTGATGTCTAATTTCTATAATCCACAAGGTACTACAAAATAGCAACAAGGGATGGATAAATAACTCAATTAAGCACTGGGCAAAGGAGATGGACAGACACTTCACTAAAGAGGATATCCAGACGGCCAAAAGACACATGTAGAAATGTTCACAATCATCAGCTATTAAAAAAATCCAAATCAAAACTACAATGAGACAGCATCTCACTCCAACAAGGTTGGTCACAATCCAAAAAACACAAAAGAACAAATACTGGAGAGGCTGTGGAGAAACTGGAACTCTCCTACACTGCTGAGATTGCAAAATGGTACAACCTCTTTGGAAAGCAATCTGGCACTTCCTTAAAAAGCTGGAAATGGATATACCATTTGATCCAATAATTCCACTGCTCAGAATATATCCTACAGAATCAAGGGCAGTCACACGAAAAGATATATGCACATGAATGTTTACTGCTGCAGAGTCCACAACAGCAAAAAGATGGAATCAACCCAGAAGCCCAACAACAGATGAATGGATAAACTATGTACATATACTCAATGGAACACTATGCAATGCTAAAGAACAATGATGATTTTAAGGAGTATCTCATAACTTGGTTGCAACTGGAAGACATTGTGCTGAGTGAAATCAGTCAGCAGCACAAGGACAAATACTGTATGAAAACTTTACTAGAAGGACATAAAAACAGACTCATGTACAGAAAAAAAGACTCTGTGATGGCTACAAGAGAGGAGAGGGAGAGAGAGAGAGAGGGTCGGTTATAGATTAGATACCTGATAGAAATTTCATTGGATGAAATCAACTGCACTTCAACATAAACTAAAAACTCTTCCAATATTAACCCAATATTGCAAAGATAGAGTAGCAGGGGTACGGGTCCGCGGACCATGCTCTCAGGGGACATCTAGGCCAACTGGCATAACTAGCCTATTGCTAAGAGAGTCTTCTGCACTCCATATTGGTGAGTGGCATCTGGGGTCTTAAAAGCTAGCAAGCTGTCATCTGAGGTACACCAAATGGTCCCAACTTATCCAGAACAGATGATTTCTAAGAATAACAATGACAGGAGAAAAGAGCCCAGAAGACAGAAGGACCCTCATGAATAGTGGACTCTTATCAACATGGAACCAGAAGAACCGGATGGTGCTCAGCCACCACCAACGACAGCTGTGATGGGGCTCACAAGGTCTAGTCCCTGGGGCAACACAAGAAAAAAAGGGGTGCACCATAAGAACTGCACTAAAGGACTGCAATTGATAGTCTGAAGGCCTGGGAGTTTCCCCTGGGAGCATGGCCCCTAGACTTGATGCTGCACCTGATCATGAATCACTACTGAAGTCAACTTTTTGGGTAGGAATAGACTGGATGGGGACAGAAAGTGACCACATCGTGTGTGTATTTTGTGGTTTTATGCATCTACAGGATGTCATTCTACTCGCCTCTTGCTAGAAGGGAGTGGAGAGGGTGGAGACGAGAGGACAGGAGATTGTTAGGTGAATATGACATGCATAGAACAGAAAGGAGGAGTATGCTGTGACTGGGCAAGGAGAGCAGAAGTGGACACAGGCAGGCACGCAGATTTAAACTGCACTGTACACTTTCACTCAATCATAATAAAAAAAGAAAAAGAAATGAAATATATGAGTAAAACTCAAAGATATTTACTTAAACACAATGTAATGGCAGGCTGCCCTTGCAGCCATTACACCAGAGAAGCAAAATACGACTTTTAAGGCAACTAGTGCTTCCCAAGTCATAACTCAGTAGGTGTGAGTCCATACAGCTGATCTGGTAGACAGTCACCTGAGTAGCTCACTAATGGGACTGCTGGCCTATGCCCAGCCACAGGTCACCTATCACTAGTAACACTTTTAGGGAGGGCAGTCGCATTATATCTGAGAACAGTTAATGGCCTTTCCTTAACAATCTTAGTCATACTGAACTTATGACACTGATACACAGCATGTTCTCTGGCGACACTGTACTAAGATGGTTCTAATACACACAGAAATTAAAGGTAGAATACAAATGCAGTCAGTTGTGGCATAAATGTAAGCTCTCACCATTCCGCTATGTCTTCTTATAACCTATGTTCTTAACCGAGCAAATTCCTCATATTCTCCAAGTTATAGACACTGTTTTGGACTGAACTGTGCCCACCCAAAGTGTGTGCTGGAGTCTAAATACCTATCTTTATGGATGTAATCCTGTTCAAAAATATTGTTTGCTTTGTTATGTTACTGAGGTCACATGTGTATAGGGTGTGTCCTAAGCCAAATCCCTTCTGAGTTACCGGAGCTGCAGATACAGAGAAAGACAAAGAGAACAAAACAGGGACAGGGGGGAAGGACAGATGACACACAAGTGAAGATTGCTAAGGAGCACTGGGGCTACAGAGGCTGAACAGAAAAGGATCTTTCCCCAGAGCTGACAGACAGTGAGCCTTCCCCTATAGCCAGTGCCCTTAAGTTTGAACTCCTAGTCTTTTGAACAGTGAAAAAAAAATAAATTTTTGCTCTTTAAAGCCAGCCACTTGTGGTTATTTCAGTTATGGCAGTATGAGGAAACTAAGAGACCCTGGTGGTTAAGAGCTCAGCTGTTACCAAAAAGGTTGGCAGTTCAAATCTATCAGCTGCTCCTTGGAAATCCTAGTTGGCAGTCCTGCTCTGTCATACAGGGCTACTATGAGACGGAACTGGCCTGACAGCAGATGATCAGAAGGGAAGTAAGACACTTCCATTGCCTTAAGTCGTTACACACTCCTGACTGAAGAATACTACCTCAATGACAGGAGGCTCTCCCTTCAGCTGAAGCATGGATGGTGTCATGGTCTGAATTGTGTCCTCTCAAAAATGTATGTGGTGATTTGACTCGGCTAGGAGTCCCAACACGGTGCCCTTCCTCCCATGTGTTGTGAATCCTGCCTCTGGGATACTGATGATGGAGAACGGCTGCAGCTGTGTTAGTGAGGCAGGACTCAAGTTACAAGCTCGTGGGATATAAGGGAGAGAAATGAGCAGAGGAAGTTGGGAACCTCACACCACCAAGAAATCAGCACCGAGAGCAGAACCTGTCCTTTGGACCCAAGGTTTCCGTGCCAAGACACTCTCACTGGATTTGGACTCAGCCTACTGGACTCTGATGAATTCTCTTGCTGAATGGACTTACAATTTGTAAATGGATTTCTGGCTTACCAGACTGTGACAATAAAAAATTCTCTTCATGAGCCTTCCACTTGTGGTATTTTCTGTTAGAGCAGTACCAGGGGACAAAGACAGACGGTAAGCAGTAAGTGATGTCCTGGAGGACTGGATCAAGTCTCCAGAACAGACTTACTGCTTCTGTGACCTTGTATCAGCCTCTCTGAGTCTCAGATTCCCCATCCCAAAGCTCAAATAATAAATATACCTCATCAGCAGGTTGTTGTGAGGATCAAATGAGTTAACATAAACTCACAAACATTATATACCCTGAGACTACACATACACCAGTACCTCAGGTGATGCATTCTGTTGGCTAGCTGACAAAACTGGTGCAAGCAGTAATAACAGCAGTAACGGACAGTTCCCACCACCATAGCTTCAGGGAAGAGCACAGCCTGAGAAATTACACAGAACCATACTTGATTTCCAGTTCTGACATTTGCTAACTACAAGCCTAGTAGGTCAGTTATTTAATGTTTCTGAATCTTGTTTTCCTTGTCTATAAACATGGGGCTAATACCACCTACTCAGAAAGGATGTTGTGGGAACACAATTAAGATTCTGAACGTAAAGTGTCTAGAATATAGTAAATGTGCACTGCCTTATCCTTTCAGAGAAAAAGGCCCTGAGAAAATGCAAAGGAGGTGGTAGAAGGCGTGTGCAGGAAGACTGAGGGCTGAAGGGCAGAGAGGGTGCATCTCAGCAGAACTCCACTGCGCTTGGTCCATGGCATTGAGGAGTATGAGGAAAACCCCAAACAAACCCACCGCTGTCAAGTTGATTCTGACTCACAGTGACCATAAAGAACACAGCAGAACTTCACCAGAGAAGTTTCCAAAGGAGCAGCTAGTGGATCTGAACTGCTGACCTTTCAGTTAGCAGCCACGGAAAGGGGATGCGAGTGAGGACTTCACAACATGGCCTCAGTTTGGTCCTACACTAGTTTTCCAAAATGACTACCAGAGACACCTTATCTTCTAAATTCTACCTCTATGACTAACCACATTATAACTCCTGTGTACATATAGGTATGTTTAAAAACTATACTCAATTAGTTAAAGACTAGATATTCAAATAAGGTTTAAAGAGGAAAATCTTCATTTTGTTCACATGGTAAAGCATAAAGCTCTGGGATGTTTGTGATCACGACGATAACAGTCCTGGGTCTTCTGTTCATTAAATGTACAATTTTGGGCAAACTACTTAACTGCTCTGAGCCTTGGTTTCCTCACTTGCAAACTGAGGACAATACCTATACTTCATAAGATAGTCGTGACTACTGAAATAAAGAAATAATACATACAGTTCTTTAGGCAAAATACAGCAAGTGCACAATAAATGACAGCTATTATTTTGGAAACTCTGGTGATGTAGTGGTTAAGTACTGTATCTGCTAACCAAAAAGCTGGCAGTTCAACTCCACCAGGCATTCCATTGAAACTCTATGGGGCAGTTTTACTCTGTTGCTATCAGTCAAAAGCAACTCGATGGCACTGACTTCGGCTAGGCTTTATTACTGCTCTTGTTATTCTTACTGTTTTACTTATATGTATCCCCATCAGAGAGAACAGAGAATGTCTATACATTCAGAACTCAGCTCCATGTCAGCAGATAATACGACAGCTGTTCAATTAATGTTTGTTGAAGGACTATTTTGTCATTATCATTTCTTTCAGAAGTGCTTACAATGCCTGACAACAATCTAATAACAAAAGCAAATAACATAAAAAAACTTTGACAACCTAACAAAAAAACAAATAACCCAATCATAAAATTGGTGAAAGACTTGAATATACATTTCACCAAAGCCGTTTCAACAGTCACCACACACATGAAAATATGCTCAGCCATCACTAGTCATCAGAGATGCATATCAAAATCACAATAATATACCATTTCACTCCCACTATGATGGCTAAGATTAAAAAAAAAAAAAATGAAACCAGAAAATAACAAATGTTAGCAAGGATGTGGGGAAATTGGAACCCTTATCCATTGCTGACACGAATGCAAAATGGCACAGCTGTTGTGGAAAACAGTGTGGGGCTTCCAAAAAAAAACCCTAAAAATACAACTATCATACAAATCAAACTAAAAATAGAACTATCTTATAACTCAGCAATTCTACTTCTAGGAATACACCCCCAGAGACTTAAAAGCAGAGACTCAGAGACTTACATAGCAATGTTCACTGCAGCACTATTCACAACAGCCAAAAGGTAAAAACAACATAAATGCATAGCAGTAGATGAATGGATAAACACAACGTGGTACATACACACAACAGAACCCTACTCAGCCAGGAGGAGAAACAAAGTCTTGACACATGCTACAATATGGATGAAGTGGAAGACACTACACTGACTGAAATGAACAGATCACAAAAGGACAAATACTGTACGACCTCACTTACATAAAAAGACAAGTAAAGGCAAATGTATGGACCAAAGTTTACGACTGGTTACCAGTGGTGGAAGGCTGAGGGAAAATGGGTGTTAACTGTGATGGAAAAATTGCATTGATTAAAGGTGGGGCTGTACAGCCAATATATTTACAACAACCATCCAACCAACCAACCAAAAACTAGGAATAACTGCTGAGGCTGCTTATGTACAACCAAATACCTCACAGAATTTGGTATTTTCGTTTGTAGGTTTAAAGTCATAGTTTCATGGGACATCCCAGTTAAGTGGCCTAACGACACATTTAGTGTTTCTATTCTACTTATTAGCTCACTGAACAGTGCCTATGGTCTTAAAAGCCTGCAAATGGTCATCTAAGGCAAAACAATTGGTCTCTATTCACCTGGAGCAACAGAGGAATGAGAGAAGTCAGGAACAGGAGAAAGATAAGGTATGTGTGGTTAATCGCCTTCAGGAACAACTGCCTCCTTTGCCACGAGACCAGAAGAAACGGATAGAACAATACTAATCCAAAGCTGGAATATGCAGACTGGAATTTCACATCCTCATGGCTCCTACACTTCCTGGAGCCATGGAGGGTGGATGAACCCCTGAAACTACTGCCCTGAGGTGATCTTCATGCCTTAAACCAAAATAACCCCTGTAGTCTTTTTAAAGCCAAACAATAGTTTAACTCCACTAGTAAAAAATTCTATCTTACTCTTGTGTATATTCTAAACAGTGGAAACTCTGGTGGTGTAGTGGTTGAGTCTGGTTGCTAACTTTTAAGGTCAGCAGCTAGACTCTATCACCACCAACAAAAGTGCTTACAGTGTACCAAGAGCTGACACAAGTTCTCTGAGGATTTATTTTTCTTGTTGGTTTTGTATTTGCTGAGACTTCATGTTTTTTATTTTGATGCACAGGATTAATTTCCTTTGTGGTTACTTTAATATTCACCCCTATTTTAAAAAAAATTAAACCAGTCTTTCACTTCTTTGTATTGCCTTGACTTCCTCTCCACTATGACAACATTTTAAGTCTCTCTTGTTGCAATACTGTCATCTTTGTTTCCCTATTTTCAGTGTTTTGCCTTTGTTTTTCTGATTTCCCTACCTGGATTGATATCTGGTTGCTGTGTTCTGTGTTCTAATCTTGGGTTGGTATCTAATGCTACTGATTTTATAATCTATGGACTCCATTTAGTATTTCTCATGATTGTGGTTTGGTTTCTGCGAATTCCCTAAATTTCTGTTCATTTGGAAATATTCTAATTTCACCATCATATTTGAGAGACAGTTTTGTTGGAAATGTAATTCTTGGATAGCAATTTATTTCCTTCAAGGCTTTGTATATGTCATCCGATTGCCTTCTTGCCTGCATGGTTTCTTCTCAGTAGTCTGAGCTTAGTCTTAGTGACTCTCCTTTGTAAATTTAGTCACTTTTAAAACTGTCATCACCTTATCTTTAGTTTGGGCAAGTGTGATTATAAAATACCATGGTGTCTTTCTTTTGGGAGCTACCTTGTGTCAATTTCAATGAGTGTCTTAAATATCTCATGATATCAAGAAAGATTTCTGTTAACAAGATTTCTTTAACAATTCTCTGTATTTTCCGTTACCTCCTTCTATTCTAGTATTTCAATCACTTGTAGATTATCATTCTTGATAGAGTCCCACATAATTTTTAGTGTTTCATTTTTAAAAATTCTTTTATCTGATTTTTCCTCAAATACGTTGGTGTCATGTGCTTTATCTTCCAGCTCCCTAATGTGGCCTTCTATTGTCTCAATTCCATTCCTTTGACCCTCTACTGAGTTGTCTAAATCTACAATTTTATTGTCAAATTTCTGACTTTCTACTTCCCATCTCTGTATGCTTTCTTGCAGCCTATTCAATTTGTCTTTATCCTATGCTGCATTTTGCCTCATCTCCTTCCTGATCTCTTGAAGAGTTCTAAATACCAATCTTTTGTATTTTGCCTCTGAGAACTGCACGATGTTCTCTGCATCTGGGAAATTTCTTGACTCTTTGTTTTCAGAGCTTTCTGAAGTCATTGTGGGCTGTCTCTTTAAGTGATTTGATATTGACTTGTTGTCTCTGGTTGTGTTTCTTTCTTTTATGTTTACGTACGGTGTTCTAACTTCTTGTTTTGTATTGTTTTGAAGCATCCCAGGAGGATGGTCATGTGTGCTAGTTTTGTTACTGGCATGTTTGAAGCTCTAACATCCTGTTACCAGGCGGTTAGAGCTGTTACTAGGCATGTGAGCCCAGGAGTTCATTTACTTTTCCTGTATGGATTTAGCTTTAGTTCGGGTGTCTAGGCAGTCATCAAGTGTGTGGTACAGGCTCTCTCCTACAGTCCTGAATGGACAGGGGTGACTGGAGGTATCTGGTTTCACACAGTGGGAAAGGCAGGGGCTGACAGCCAGCCCTACATGTCTGTGAGGAAGGTGTGTTCCCTTATGCCTGAGCCTAGGTGATAGAACTGTTTCTTCCCTGAATGCCTGGCTCAGAGAAGTTGGTAGATTCTTTTTCCTTCCCCCTGGTTTGCTAAATTATTCCCTCCTCAAGTCTAGAAGAATGGCTTAAGGGATTAGAAAGACATCCTACTTTCAGCCCAGGAATGGGTCGGTCTATAGAGCCACTGTGGTATAGAGAAGGCAGCGGGAGTGCTGGGAAAGGGAGAGAGTATTATTCCAAAGGGAAGTTATAGATGCAGTAGGTTAGATGCAAGCCATATAACTTTTGATGATTGAATGCCATTTTTCACTGGTCCTAGAGGTGCAACGGGACTCTTTGATGCTTGGTGTTTCCCCACTAAGCAGAACGCCCTCAGAATGCCACTGCTTCACTCACCATACTGGCTATAGCCAATAGCTGGTAGCTCAGGTCCGACTAGTTCTAGGTACTTCTGGACCTACTCTCCTGTCCCCGTCACTCAGTCTGATTTCTCAACTTTCCCTTTGATGTTCTGGGCTCCTAGAATGTCATATGTAGTTGATTCATTTGTTCTTTTGGGTCTTCTTTGTTAGAGGGATCACAGGAAGCATCTGACTACTCTACTATCTTGGCCTTGCCTCTTATTCAATTTTTTCTTCTAATTGTGATTAAGTATACAATTCAAATTAAATTTGCAAGCTTGCCTATCTGCAGCTCCTTCTGCTCTCATTGTCTGGTGACAGCACACTTCTCCTTTTTGTTCTATGTATGTCATATCCTTTTAACAATCTCTTGTCCCCTCCTCTCCCCTCTAGTAACAGGCCAGTAGGACAGCATCCTATAGATGCATAGAACCATAAAGTACATACAACATATGTTCACACTGTGGTCTCATTTAATTTTCTTGATAACCCTATGACGTATCCTTATTTTAGAAGAAAGTGAGGGGTAGAAAGTATCTTGTCAGAGGTTATATATGACTGTGAACTTGCAGAACTGCAACCAAGTCTATCTACAGAGCTTTCCCTGTTAACCACCTTTACAGTCCTTTCCTGGCACACTGATAAGCAACTATTTTTGATCAATTTAATAACTGTCAGCTTTAAGAAATGGCAATGGAAAGGCACTTGAAAATAAAAGCCTTTTTATTTCTTCAGAGGAAATTGGATAATTTGCTTCATTCACAGCCTGCAGCTCTCTGTCTAAAAGCATACAGTGAAATAAGGAGTAAGCAAGAGAGATGAAATATGAAAGTGGCATAGCTATGCAGGATTTGTTTCTTGTCACCAATTATTCAAGTGGAATGGACTATATTAAGGTTTTATCATGTTAAACATTCATTCATTCCTTCACTAAACATGAGTGTCATGTGTGTCAACCACTGTACAAACACAAACAAGCCTTAGCAGCATCACAGAATAATAAAAAGACCCAACACTATCATATGAGGTTTGGAAAGCATTGTGAAAACAATCACTTGGGTCTTCTCTTTGTGTCACCCAAATCCAACCTGGCCTTGCAGAAAAGGAAACGTTCTTCCAGTTCAAGGTCTTCTCTAATTCTCTGATCTGTAAATTAACACCTAACACTATGGCTACTCTGTCCTTCAAATATTTTGCTTGCTGTTTTTCTCTCAAAAGATTTACACAAGGCAAGAATGAATTTCCTTTGATGTTCTAAATTTTTTTAATTGTAAAATAATTTTTGACTTAAAGAAGCACTGCAGTAGCAATGGAAAACTTCCTGCACTTTTCATCAATTTTCACAAATGTTATCTAAGGATAATAACATTTTATATAATTATTAAAACTAAGAAAATAATGTCATTAAGTCACATATTTAATGTTAATATTCTCACTAATGTCCCTTTTTAATTCAGGATTCCACATTGCATTTAGTTGCCATATTTCTTTAAAAACCAAACTCACTGCCATTAAATTGATTCCCCCTCACAGTAATCCTATATAGGACAGAGTAGAACTGTCTCATAGTGTTTCCAACACTATAATCTTTATGGAAAAATGCTACATCTTTTTCCTGCCAAGTTAGCAGCTGGTGGGTTCAAACCACCAACTTTTCAACTGGAAGACAAATGCTTAACCACTGTGTCACCAGAGCTCCTCACATCTTAATCTCACCAAACGTGACTGCTCTCAGACTTCGTCTTTCACGATCCCGAAGAGTACCCAAAACCCACTGTGATCAAGTCGATTCTGACTCATAGAGAAGAGTACTAGTCAGGTATTTTACAGACTGTCCCTCAGCTTGGGCTCATTTGGTGGTTTTTTCATGATTATATTATGATTATGAATTTGATGAAGAACAGTATGGATGTGACATGCTCTTCTCAATGTATCATACCAGAGGTTGTGTTTCATTACTTGTGAGATTAACCATGACCACTGCCTGCTCATTTGTAATAAATAGAGAAGACACACTGATACTACACAATATCCTGTTTTACTTCAACTTTAATCCAGTAACTTTAGTACTCATTTGTGGATCTTGATTGCAGCAACAATTACTACGATGTTTTAAAGTGAGTTTTCATTTCCTTCACTCCTTCTACACTTAATAATCCCAACTCTTGTATAAGGAAGAGTTCTGCATGGAATTTCCTCTTTTACAATTTGATTCATTCAATATTTAGGAATATTTATTCCTTTGGTTACAATGCAATAACTTTTCTTATTTTATTTTAATGCTCCAATTGTCCCAGGACCACTAGGACTCATTTCAGGTTAGTTCTTGTGTCCTTTCAATAAGCTGCCATCTTTTTAAAATTATTATTATTGTTATTATTTCAAGTATTTCTTCACTTTCTAGCCCTATATGGATGTTCTGGGCTTATTTTGTATTTTCCTTGCCCCAGTCCTGGAATCAACTAATTTTTTCTGGAGATCTTGTTTGTTTTACTAACGAATCCTATTCTGAACCTAAGACTAGGCCCTAGTGTACTCATTGCTAATCAGAGGTCAGTACTTACAGGCCTTCTCAACAGACAGAATTAGGAAATACACATATGAATACTAATCCATGTACACATACACACAGTGTTTATTTCTCTATCTACATATAGGCATTAAAAGAAAACAAAACCCAAAAAAACCATACATTCTTATTAATAACCTGTGATTACAATCCAGGGTTCAATCTAGCTTTATGTTGATACTATTTTCATTCAATCATTACTGACTTAGCAACTCTGACAAAGGTCAGAGAAAGGTCTAAAGAAATTTTATTTCCTCTGCAGTAACTTCTCATTTGTGTAAGAATAAGCTTGAGCTCTCCCTCATAACATACCTTGCATTTGTCAGATCAGTCATGATTTTCAATGTTTCTGAACATAGGAGAAAGTCTTTCTTGAAGAATCACTTAGCTTCTTGATTTTAAGAAGGTTCAATATAAAAACAATAAGAATTTTTAGAAATAAAATGACACCTAGTTCTTCAAACTGGTGTATGAGTTATAACCAAATACAAAGAACATTTATGTCTTGCTTACTTTGGGCTAGGAGTTACTAATTTGGTGTTTTCTTTTTGGTATATATTATTTCAATCAATACTGATAGAAACGCTGTTAAGTATTATTGCCCTCACTTTACAAAAGGGGAAATTTAGGCTCCAAGTGGTTAGTTGACTCTTCTAAGTATTTACAGTTGTCAGATGTTTAGCCAATATTCAAATACAGGTCCTCTGAACTACATCACAGATGTTCCAAAGATGCCACTAATTAGAGAAGTTTAATTCAACTTACCATTGGAAGGTTGTCATAAATCCATGAACAGTCCTTTGTGTTAAAACAGAGATGAGTGATTTCCTAGCTATCCCTCTACAATATTACAAATTACTGGCATTCTTAATAAGTGGAAGGGAATAATTAGGATGCTTAGAAAGTCAATGTAAAAAAAGTACATACCTACATTCATTTTATGAATCTACATTCATTTTAACAACGAATGATGTCCAAAACACATACACCATGTTCTTTTTAACGTGAAAATGATATCCCCATAATCCCATTCTTTCAACACTAAAATACGGTCTCTGAGGTTTCACACTAAACAACAGTTTTGAGGTTTCTTGATGTATTTTTATTTTCCCACCTGGTTTCCATGCAACCTGAAACACATATAGAAGATAGGGATTGGGATAGAGTCTTTTAACCAAGACTAATTCCGACTCTTCTGGAAATCAGCTTGGCCTCAAAAGCTGAGTATTTTATCTAGTAACTCTTAATTAACTCACCTAATAACCAGTTAAAGACCATGGATATATTTCAAGACAACACTAGAATCGCTGTTATTATTTTCTGCTCTATGCTTTGAAAGTGGACTGATTGACCTGTATCTTTCTGATAACAAAAGCCAATTATTATTACTGCCATCCTAATTAATCTATATAAATTACCAGTGTCCAAATACCATTAGTGAATGGTCAGTATTTTAGGAATAACAGGGTCCTGCACAGAGTAAATGAGCTGATTCTGATGATTACTGCCCTAATGGGAACAAAGCACACCACAGACTTCTGTTTTATTTGTTGGCAAGAAACAGACCAGTGTTTCTGCAAGACTAACATGCATACAGATCTCTTGGGAAAAAAAATCTGTTGCCATCAAGTTGATTCTGACTCATAGAGACCCTACAGGACAAAGCAGAACTGCCCCCATGTGGTTTCCAAGGAGCACCTGGTGAATCTGAACTCCGAACATTTTGGTTTGTAAGAAGCTGTAGCTCTTAACCACTATGATACCAGAGGGGCGTGCTAAAATGCAGATTTTGATCCAGTAGGTCTAAGTGGAGGCCTAAGAGCTTGCATTTCTGATGAGCTCTGAACTGATGGTGACGTTACTGGTCCCTAGATCATGTTTCACTAGTGAGGAAGGAGAGTAAAACAGAGGTAAAGGAAAAATTACAGACCACACTAGGAAATGTGTTAACATGGACTGCTGTAAAATCTTCATAATCACATAATACTTTCATGATCTTTATTTAAATAACATAAAAAAACTAAATAGGAGAAGCTGCTAGGTAAACTATCTTGGTAGTTTTTTTTAAAAAGGAAAAAAGCAGTCAGAACACTGAAAAGTAGTCTTCAGCCTAAGAAAAGTAAACTACTTCTAACAATCAACACAACCAGGGCAATTTTTAATCTCTAGCAGTGTGCATGCTATGAAGCCTAATTCATAATTTTTAAAATCTTCCTACACAGCAGCAGATGGCTTTGGAGTGAAATTTATTCTTGTTTCTAAATTGACCAATGAATTCAGCTTGCCAGTCTCTGTGAAGAGCTACACATCTTTTGTAATGGTCATAACAGGAGTGAATAAGACAATTATGAGGAAACGAAGGCTGACGAATGAAAGGTTGGTGGGAGATACACACAGAGCTGACCCATGGCACAGACTGAATGCTGATCAGCCACACTGACGTCAACGCATACTTAGTTCCTACCAGCAACAGCAGGCTAGCTGCACTGCTCATTTCCAAACATCACTTTCTCGCCCTACCTGACAGGAGGAAAAAACCAACATGGATGGCTGAGATGAAATGTGATCCCGTCGGTGTAACGCATCTGTCTACCTCAGTGAGCTAAGAAGCAAAACCATGATCCGCCTTAGACAGAGTGAAGTGTGGAAGTAGATGGTGAAAAAGATAGCGGTGGAAAAAACATAAAAAGAAACAACCCCCTGAGCTCTGTCTCATGTTCCAGGTTTAATGGGCTCTGAGTACTCAGCAGGCTTGAGGGAAAAGACAAAAATCTCACGGTGCTTGCTGATGCTCTCTACACATTTAAACAGAATACTGGTGGTAAGAGGATAATAAATCTAGGATTTTAAATACTTATTTACCTAGTAAAGCCTGTCTCAGCTTCCTCTACTTTTCCCTCAGTTCTCAGCACAAAACTGAAATTCACAGAACTGAAATTCTACACGCAGAAAACCTGCCTCAAGGTTTTCTAGGAAGGAAGAAGGGTGTCAGAAGCAACTGTGAGAGATGATGGGACATGATGCCAACACAGAAAGATGTTCCCCTTGAGTTAAAGATAACTGACTTGTGATGCACAGGTCAAATAAATCAAGCTAATTACACAGTAATGCTTAAAGGAGCCTGGCGGTGCAGTGATTAAAGTGATCAAGCACAAACCAAAAGGTTGGCAGTTTGAAACCATCAGCTGCTCTGTGGGACAACTATGTGGCAGTCTCTCTCCACAGAGACTTACAGCCTTGGAAACCCTGTGGGTTAGCTATGAGTCAACCTGATGGCAGTGGGTTTGGGTTATTTTTTCGTTTGTTTAGTAGTTCCTGGGAAGAAAGGTCTGGCAACCACTTCCATAGAGATTGCAGTCAAGGAAATTACATGGAGCATTTCTATTCTGTAACATACAGAGTTGCCATAAGTCAGTTAAAAACCACCACCAGTTATATTTAAGGTCCCTGTCAGGAAAAAAAAAAGAGATGATAATATGCACCAAGGAGAGACAACTTAGAAAATAAATGATAAACTCTCCATCTTCTTTTAAGATTCTCATGAGTAAGACCTTAAGACCTTGGTTTAAAAAAATGTGCTGAAGAAGGTTACATAGCTATCACCTAGAATCAATTATACACTGAATTCAAATAGGTACCCTTTATTGAGTGCTTACATGCTTTAATTAACAATTTACTTAACATTTAAGTAGCATCAGCTATGTACCAGGCACTGCTCTAAGTAGTTTGCAAATTATTAACTTACCACTATAGATATAACCTCCTGCCATTTTCCTTTCACAGATAAGGAAACCAAGAACAGAGAGGTTAAGTAAATGACTCCAAGGTCACTGCAGCTGTTAAGTGGAACAGCCAAGGTTGCAATTCAGGAAATGTGGCTCTAGAGCCCATAGTCTTACCTATTATCCTATACTGAGCCTTGCTATCTGCATTATCACTGATAGCTTTAATGTTCCTGAAAACCACATTAATCTCTGGTTAGTACATATGAAAACCAAGGTTCAGAAAGGTTAAACAGTTGGCTCAAGGTCACACAGCTACTAAGTGGCAAAGCCAAAATCTGTGCTACTTACTACTGTCTGATACCAAACTCAGTACTACATGAGTTCTGTTTGAACTGTGGTATTTTCTGGAAACTTCCTCAGAGTAATTCATACAATTTCATACTAATCTAAGTACTGATTAGAAACATTTCTGATCAAAGAAAGCTGAAGAATGGAGCTGAATGTTCTTCATCTTTTTGTTCTCATCTTAACGCCTGGATAGCCACAGCCCAAACTGTTGTTGTTAGATGCCATGGATTCAGTTCTGATGCATAGTTACCCTAGGTACCATAGAATGAAACACTGCTCATTCCTGAGCCATCCTGAGCCTCAGAAATTATTGAGCAGTATCAAATGATACCACATGAAAGTAAAATTATGGTGAAGATAATTAAAAAACAGTCATGGCAGTACACCAACAGGTAATTACTAAACATTCAAATCAGATTCAGAAGAGGATGTGCAATAAGTGGTATTATTGCTGACATCAGATGGATCTTGGCTGAAGGCAGACTATACCACACTATGCAAAGGTATTCGATTGTGTGGATCATTACAAACTATAGGTGACAATGAGAAAAATGGGAATATTGGAACACTTAACTGTGCTCATGAATAACGTGTACACTGACCAAAAGGCAGTTGTTTAAACAAATAGGACATCACACGGTTTAAGATAAGGAAAGGTGTGCATAGGGTTGTATCCTTCCACCACATCTATTCAGTCTGTCTGCTGAGCGAATACTCTGAGGAGCTGGACTCAACGAAGAACAGGGCATCACGACTGGAGGACATCTCATTAACACCCTGCATTGTGTAGATAACACAGCCTTGCCAGCTGAAAGTGAAGAGAACGTGATGCATTTATTGTTGATACAAGACTATAGCCTTCAGCATGGCTTACACCTTAACAAACAAAACAAGCAACCAGATGAGTCAGCAACATAATAATAACTGGAGAAAGGACTGAAGTTATCACAGATTTCATTTTATTTGGATCCGCAATCAAGCAGCAGTCAAGAAATCAAATGATGAATCATTTTGGGCAAATGTGCTGCAAAAGACATTGTCAAAGTGTTAAAAAGCAAAGAGGTCACCTTGAGGATTAAGGTGTGCCTGACATAAGCCATGGTATTTTCAATTGCCTCAAAAGCCGGCCAATGAATAAGAAAGACTGAAGAAGAGTTGATGCATTTGAATTAATAGTGCTGGTGAAGACAACTAAATATACTGTGGACTGCCAGAAGAATGAACAAAACTGTTTTGGAAAGAGTACAGCCAGAATGCTCCTTAGAAGCCAGCACAAGGAGACTTCATCTCACACTTGGAACACAGTATCAGGAGGGGACCAGTTCCTGGAGAAGGACAGCATACTTGGTAAAACACAGGGTCAGTGAAAATGAGGAGGGGCCCTAACTAGATGGACTGACACAGTGGCCGCCTGAGTGGACTCAAATACAGCGATGATTGGGAGGGTAGCCAAAACAGCTAGAAGGAAACAGCACTGCAACTAATGAGAGTGAAAGCCAGCACTGCTCTGCATTCCCCCTTTTACTCTGAATGTTCTAACAGTTACGTTTTACAAAGGCTAGAAAAAAATGGAGGCAATCAGCCCAGACACGGGTTAAGTCTCTAGCTCATTAGTATATGAAGTCTGCCCACAGTGGGGTGGTGCAGATACTGATGTCAAAATCATGTGTCTGTATTCAAACCATACCTGATACTTCTAGACATTTTTTTATTGTTTACAGAGACAAAGATTTTAATTTAAATCTAGTTTTGGTTAGCACTTCTCTTCAATTCCAATATGCAAATTGGCTAAAACAGTACATTCAACAATTAAAAGGATCTTTATCAGTAGCAGAAACACAGAAAGTACAAATCCGAAAAAATAATTTTGTGTTTTATCTGGGTTTTTGAAATTTCTCTCCCAAGTGTGTTAACCAACCAAACAACAAACAAACCAACCAGCCAATCAACCAAACCCACTGCCACTGAGTCAATTCCAAGTCATAGCAACTCTACAGACAGAGTAGAACTGCCCCTAACGGTTTCCAAGGAGTGCCTGGCAGATGTGAACTGCTGGCCTTTTGGTTAGCAGCCACAGCACCTAACCACTACGACACCAGGGTTTCCTCCAGGTGTGTTTGAGTCCTTTACACTTCCAGAATTTTCAGAGATGAGAAGATGATGTCATTACGGAAAGCAAGGCCACCAAAAAGTTATGAAAACTATGGTTTAAAAGAAATAATCTGGAAAAATATTTCAAAGGCACTAGAACTCATCTAAACCAGGTGTGGTGTGTGGACTCCTTCATGATCTAGCCCTGCCTACCTGTCTAGGCTCTTCTCCTATCACTTCTCACTGCCACTTTTTATGTTCCACTCAGGTCTGTAGTTCCTAAACTCTCCGTGTTCTCTACCTTTGCACATGGTAATGTTTCTTCTCAGAGCAGTCATTCCTATCTCATCCTCTCAAAACTAACTCTCTTTTTATCTGCCTCCCTCCTCCAACCCTAAAATGCCTTCTTGTTAATCAAATCTTAGCCAACAATTTCCCTGACTCTTCATGAAACCTTTCCTGGCCTTTAATAGAATTACCTTTTGTATGATGTTTACTTGAAGATGTGTTTCTTTACTTGATGGTTAACTTACTGAGGAGAGAAGAGAGTTGCACCCTTTTTGTTGTTGGTGGTGGTATCATTTTGAAATGTTTGAATCTCCATGCTTTACCCCTGGAGCACAACCAGTTGCTGCTGAGCTGATTCCAAATTGGGAGTGTTAAAACAGAAGTGCCCTATAGGGTTTTCGCCAGTTTTAGGAAAACTTCCTTCAGAGGAGACTCTCAGTGGACCTGAGCTTCCAACCTTTTGGCCGGCAGCTGAGTGCACTAACCATTTGTACCACCATACAACAGATGCTGAATAAATATTTCCTGAAATCTGGGCTTAAGGATGACAGAGAAAAACTGTGGGCAAGAAATATCTGAGTGCTTAGATATACCTGTGTGTATAGGTATGTAACTCCACTTGTGAGGGATGGAGGCAAGGTCACTAAAGGTATAAATAATGATAGAACCCAAAACTTAGTAAGTACTCCTTATGAATAACTGATGGAATGATGACTAGGAAGTCTAATCCTGGGTAATGGAGGAAGCCCAGACATTGCAGTCAGAGCCACCTAGGTTTCTGGATTTCAAGTCTGTTACTTATTATCTGTGTCATTTTAGTAAATTATTTCATCTCTTTGAGTTTCAGTACTCTCATCTAAAACCTGGCAACAACTACACAGCTTCCAGAGTTGCTGTGAAAACTAAATCCTTTAAGTACCCAGCAGAGAACCTGGAAATAGTGAAGACTCAATAAATGTTAGCTCTCATACCAGCTGACCCAGGAGAAAACAAATCTGACACTCTAGATATCAGAAGGCTTTGGAGTTCACATAGTCAAAAATGTATAACATAATGACATCACAAATACTGTTTACCTACCTGTATTTGAGGCCAGAATTATAGTGGGTAATTCTTGGTTATAACCTTAAAACAATATTCTGAGGTCTTTGTTTACATGCTTCTCTGGTGCTTTGAAATTTTCTTTTAAAACATTAACAAAGCTTTTTCTAATTCTTACAGCAGAATGATTCATGATCCTAACCTTTTATGCCTAAAAAGATTCCCAGAACTCCTCTGAGCTACTGTTCTGTGAATTTTTGTTTCAGCAATAAAGGGATACGAAGCAGGATTTCTCTCCTTTATTCTATAGAGCTATGTGTGTTCCTGTATGAAGACACGGACACACTAATAATTATGCACTGCATTTTCAAGACAAAAACGACAAATACAAATCTTATATATATATATCTATATAAAAAATGCATATATATATATATAACAACCAAATGAACCAACCTACAGCTTTGATTCAATTCCAACTCACAGCAACTCTACAGGACAAAGTAGAACTGTCCCATACAGTACATTTCCAAGGAACATGATGAATTTGGACTGACGACCTTTTGATTAGCAGCCATAGTACTTAAACTCTATAATCACCAGGGTCTGTTTATATATACAAAAATATAACAATATATACAGAGAAATACAACAAATTAACTTTAAAAATATTTTATTTTATTGGCACTTGGCGAATCCCATTGTGGCAAAAAAAACCCCAAAAAACCCCCACACACTGCAGACTGGGGAATCCATGACCTCTCCTACAATATATGTAACACTGGCACTTAAGGCAAAAAAAAGTAAAAATTATTTACCTTCCTCCAAATGCCCAGGACAAAAACTAACGGGAAATGGCAGAAACAAATTGGTTCAATGCACAAATCCGAGGCTTGTAGCTTGTATTTACAATGCAATGCAGACAACCAAGGTAGGTGCTTCCTCCTCCAAGTTACTAAGTCCAGTGAGCAACCAACTTAGCTAGTTAACCAGTAATGTCTTGGTGAGCGCCTCTCACCTGGATGTCTCCCCGCTCCTCTTCCACAACCCTGGAACCACTGCTTGTAACTTGGCTAAGCTTTTACTGCACCTTCCTTACGTTCACCCCATATATTCAGCTTTCATTGCTGCTGTTCTAGTTTAGGCCCACATTTTCTTAACTGGACTATTGCATTAGACCATTATTTACCTTCCTCTTTTCTTCTCACCACCTCTTGTCTATCTTCACTGTGCTGCCAGAGACATCTTTCTAAACATGCAAATCTAAAAATGTTGCCTCATTCCCACTTCACCCAATCCTTGCACTACTTTCAATAGACTAGACCCCCTTTCTGACAGTGTGTCTGCTAACCAAAAGGTTAACAAATAGTTCAGATTCACCAGGGGCTCCTTGGAACCCATATGAGGCAGCTCTACCCTGTCCTATAGTGTTGCTATGAGCTGAAACTGACTTGATGGAGATTGTTTTTTATTCCCCCAACATCCCCTATTACCTATAAACTCTAACATCTTTTACATGGCATTCAAGATCCTTCAGATTCTGGTCCTGGCCTTCTTGTTGCAATCTCCACTTCCTACAGATCTTGCACTGAACCAATATTGAGTTACATAGTCTTCCACCATTCCACTTTCAGTGTCTCTTTCATGCATGTGGTATTTATACTGTCTGCCTGGAATGTCTACTTCTGTTTGGCTTGTTGGCAAGCTTCTAACTCACTCCTGAAGCCTAAACTCAAATAATTCCTTCTCTTGAAGCTTCCCTGACTCCTCATGTAGACTGCCTCCTTCACCCTCTATTCCCACCGCCCTTCATATATACCTTATTTATGGCAATTGTCATACTATATTTTACCTACCTCTCCACTAGACTTTTAAGACCGGAGGAATTGACTTTGTTATCTGTATCCCCAGTATAGGCATGCCCCAGATTATGAAGAAGTTTTGCTCTGAAATCTATCTTTAGGTTGAATGTGTACATTATAATCACAACAGTTACGTAGGGTTCATATCTAACATGTGTCAAATGTTTGTCTAATGAGTACATAGTGTACCTTCCTATGCATAAAAATTATACAAAGAAACACTTTCAGTTACACTAAAACATCTTCAACATAGTAATACAGTAATAATAATAATGTTTCGATACACACTGCAAAGCAGTGCCCATTTGTTATTATGAACCACTATGTGCAGCTTTAATTTTTACTTGGCTGTTTGGGGGCTGGTTCACAGGTTGTTCATAAGTCAGACATTCATACATGGTGGCTGTCTGTACTGACATATAAATATTTATTGAATGGATAAGAGTTCTGCCCATATGAATAAAGAAACTGAGACTATAAAATAAAAAAACATTTTTACAATAGCGAAAAGAGTGGGAGGAAAACAAGCAAAAATAATCTCTACCTCTTGTCTCCATTTTATATATTTAAAGGCTCGGTGCTTTTGCAGCTCAAACCTTTCTCATTCTGCTCCCACTGCCTCCTTTGTATTTCCTGTGTATGAAACCTCCCCGCAGCCATCATCCATAATAAAGAGAGCAGGTTATGGCACCAGCAAAGCCACACTGCTCCTCTGGCTCCAGCAGTCCCTCCAATCAATCTCACACTCAGATGCACATACCTTCTCAGCAGAGCCTACACAAAGGAACCTGGACACGAATCAGACTGAGGATACCAATTAGCCCTTAGTTGTAGCCTTTCCACTGGTGCACGTTCATAATGAACTTCCTTCCCTTACTTTTAATTACACATAAAGCTATGTGTAATTGAATGGATAAAATACGCTCTGAGAAAGCTGGATGCTACTGGTGGAAATGATCCTGCGCCTGCAGGCCTGTTTTAGCAAACACTGACTGCATTAGAGCCAGCCGTATCCCAGTTACCTGCTATTTTGATATTCATGTTGTTATCCAGCAGGAGATTTTCAGCCTTGAGGTCACGGTGCACAATCTTCCGACCATGACAATAATCAACAGCAGATAGAATCTGCCAGAATTTACGCCTGGCTTCAGACTCATTTAACCGACCATGATTAGCAAGATAATCTACAAAAGAAGAAAGAATTTAGAATTATTCACCAAAACAACCCACTGTTAGTATTCAGGTGTCCCGGGGTGGGGCAGACAGTTCATGCATCTGGCTGCTAACTGAAGTCCTGGAGGTTCAAGTGGACCCTAGGAAGAACGCCTTGGTTGTTTACTTCTAAAACACCAGAAACTAAAAATCACATGGAACACAGTTCTACTCAGACACATATGGGGTCACAATGAATCACAAATGATGGCAATCTTTTTTTTAAAATTAACATTCATGATTTTTTTTTCTGAAACAGCTTTAAAAAAACTAAACAACCAAGGGTTAGTACTCAAACAATACATTGTCCTCCAAATTCCTTGCCACTGAGAGAAGCAATTTCCATTACATCTCACTGTCATTTAGAGAAATGGTAACAGACCAAGACCAGATGACAGCAGGCGGCAAAACAGTTGCCGAAAATGTTTTTTATGCCTAAGCACTCCTATCTTCTTTGTAGAAATTTTATTAAATATGTTTCCTAACCAACATTTTAAAACTAAAATTTATGTAGAAGAAAGAGCAAGCATTGCTGATATCACACTGGACAGGAGACTTCAAAATATTTTTTTAAGTATCCTACTAAAACCTGAATTTCCTTACAATTTTGGAAAATACTTGAAGAATAGAAAGTCCATTCTCTAATGTTAACTACCTATATACACATTTTTGATGAAGAGATATGGTTTTCTTCCCACATATTACATCTGGTCGGATTGCCACCAAAAATCAAACCTGTTGCTGCTGAGTTGATTTTGACTCCTAGAGACATCTGTATTCATAGACAAGTGATTGACATCTCAGACAAAAATTCTCTTTGTTGAAAATGCTAAGTCAACATTGGTTAGTGAGGTTTCAGCAACAAAAAGAAATGTAACAGATTCAATGTGAACATGTATAAGTTAACAGATACTGAATAAAAACCTAAGTTACTGCTTACAAGATGAATAATGAGCACGCGGTACAACAGAATCTAGTTACTGATGATTTATTCACGCTATCAGTGCATCCTGGCACTACCACAGCCAAGGGCTAAGAAGAAAAAATTTGAAGCTTGGCATTAGGAGGGGTACTGTCTGAAAAATAAAGTATTACCTATACTTATAAAAAGGCACGAAGTATCTGAACCTAGAATTAACAAATAAGTAACACGTGGTGAGAAAAACGACATCTGATTCCCAGAGACAGAGATCAGCTACCTAAACAGCTGGCATTGTCTCACATTTTTAAATTGTTATTAATTGAAAGTATACAATCCAAATTAAATCTGCACACCTGCCTATCTGCAGGGCCTTCAGCTCTCCTTGCCCAGTGATAACACATCTCCTTCTTTTAGTTCTATATGTGTCATATCCTCTTAACAATCTCCTGTCCCCTCCTTTCCACCCTCTCCTCTCCCTTCTAGTAAGGGGCCAGTAAGACAGCATGTTAAAGGTGCATAGAATGATAAAGTACATACACCATATGGTCCCTGCATATGTACCCAGTCCAGTACATTCCTGTCTGAAGAGTTGACCTCAGTAATGTTTTCTGGTCAGGGGCAGCAGCAGGTCTAGGAGACATGCTCCAGGGGAAACCAAGTCCTCTGGACCATCAACTGCAGTATACTAGTGGTGTTCTTGAGGTGCATCCCTCTTTCTCTCCTGTTGACACTGGGATTCGACATTGCATGCCTCATCATGGCTGTCTCCGGTGTGGCTGGGCACCATGTGGTTCTTCTGATCACATGTTGATATAGTCACCCATTCACATGAGTCCTTCTATCTTCTAGGCTCTTTTTCTCCTCATGTCTTTGGTGTTCTGGTGATGATCTGTTCTGGATGAGCTGGGACCATCTGGTGTACCCCAGATGGCAGCTTGCTAGCTTTGAAGACCCCAGATGCCACTCACCAACATGGAGTGTAGAAGACTCTCTTAGCAATAGGCTAGTTATGCCAACTGGCCTCGATGTGCCCTGAAAGCATGCTCCCCAGACCCTCCTCAATGCCGCTACTGTCCTTGCAATGTTGGGTTATGATTAGAAAAGTTTTCAATTTATGTTGAAGTCCAGTGGCATTGTTTCAGTAAGTATTCCAGCATATTTATTATTTTCCCCATTCTTTGTGATTTTTGCACTGTGGGCATCCCTGAAAATTGTAACATCTGCTAAAAAGTCAGTACTAGAAGTAACAGAGGCAAAAACTGTGGCTGTACATATAAAATCAGTTTAGGTATACATTGTCTCCCCTGGGAGAAGCAATGTTATGGATCCAAGTTCAAGTTCAGCAATACATTCTCAAGCCAACATGCAAAATGGTACAGTCCGATGGAATACTAAAAATGGAATTTCCTTACAATTTTGGAACACAGAAATGTAAGACTATACTACATGTTTTCTAATATTAATTGCCTATGTGTGTATTTCTGATGAACACTTACAATTTTGTTTCTTTTTTTTTTTTACCCATATGACATCTGCTCTGATTGTTACCAAAACTAAAACCTGATACTTTCCACTTGATTTTGAATCAGAATTCCCCCATAGGGTTTCAAGGAGCAGCTGGTGGATTTAACTGCCAAGCTTTCACTTAGCAGTCAAGCTCTTAACCACTGTGACACCAAATCTCCAAAAAAAAACACTCATTGCCAGCAGCAAACTGATTCTGACTCAGTGCACCTCATTCTCAGGTTAAACAGTTTTATATTTGTTGACTTTAATAACAAAACATTTTTTTCTTATTTATTTACTGTGATTGAGCGAAAGTATACAATCCAAGTTAAATTTGCATGCCCATCTAGCTGCAACAACTCCTGCTCTCCTTGCTGTTGACAGCACACTCTTCCTTTCCATTCTATACATGTCAAACCCTCTTAACAATCTTCTGTCCCCTCCTGTCCACCCTCTTCTCTCCCTTCCTGTAGGATGGCATCCTGTAGATGCACAGAACCATAAAGTAGACACACGATGTGGTCATTTTGTATCCCTGAGTCCAACCCATTCCTGTATGAAGAGTTGACCTCAGTAATGATTTATGATCAGGGGCAGCATCAGGTCTAGGGACATGATCCCAGGGGCCCTTCCAGGCCTTTGGACCATGAATTGCAGTCTTTCAGTAGAGTTGTTAGGGTGTATCCCTCTTTTTCTCGTGTTGCACTGGGACTTGACTTTGTGAGTCCCATCACAGCTGTTACTGGTGGTGGCTGGGCACCATCTGGTCACATGTTGCTACAGTCATCCATACACATGGGTCCTTCTGTCTTCTGGGCTCTTTTTCCCTCATGTCTTTGCTGGCTTCAGTGATCATCTCTTCTGGCTGAGCTGGGACCATTTGGTGCACCCCAGATGGCAGCTTGCTGGCATTTAAGACCCCAGATGTCACTCGCCAATGTGGAATGCAGCACTCTCTTACAGTACGCTAGTTATGCCAATTGGCCTCAATGTCCTCTAAGAGCATGGTCCCTGGACCCCTGCCCCTGCTACTCTATCCCTGTAATATTGGTTAAGATTAGAAGAGTTTTCAGTTTATGCTGAAGTCCAGTTAAATTGATCTTCTTTCTATAAGTGCAGTCACTGCTTTCACCCAATAAAATGTCTATCAACTATCTAATTTATAACCAACTCTCTCTCCCTGTCCTTCCCCTCCCTTGTAGCCATCAAAAATTCTTTTCTGTACATGAGTCTGTTTTTAAGTCCTATAGTAGAGGTCTCATACAATATTTATCCTTGTGCCGCTGACTGATTTCACTCAGCATGTCTTCCAGCTGAAACCAGGTTATGAGATGTTTCCTAAAATAATCATTGTTCTTTAGCATTGCATACTGTACCATTGAGTACCACTGAGTACAAGTATCATAGTTTATCCACTCATCTGTTGATGGGCATCTAGATTGATTCCATCTTTTTGCTATTGTGGACTGTGCTGCAATAAACATTCGTGTGCATGTATTTGTTTGTGTGACTGCCCTTGATTTTGGAGGATATATTCCAAGCAGTGGGATTAGTGGATCAAAAGTTATATCTATTTTCAGCTTTTTAAGGAAGTGCCAGATTGCTTTCCAAAGAGGTTGTACCATTTTGCAACCCCATAAGCAGTGTAGGACAGTTCCCATTTCTCCACAGCCTCTCTAGCATTTGTTGGTTTGTGTTATTTGGAACATGGCCAACCTTGTTGGGGTGAGATGGTATCTCATCGTAGGTTTTGATTTGGATTTCTTTCATAGCTAATGATGGTCACCATTTCCTTATGTGTCTTTTGGCTGCCTGGATGTCCTCTTTAGTGAAGTGTCTGTCCATCTCTTTTTCCCAGCACTTATTGGGTTATGTGCCTTTTTCCTGTTGATATTTTGCAGTATCTTGTAGATTATGGCAATCAGACATTGGTCTGACATGTAGCTGCCAAATATTTTTTCCCATTCTGTAGGTGGTCTTTTAATTCTTTTGATAAAGTCCTTGGATGAGCAAAAGTGTGTGACTCTTAGTAGTTTCCATTTGTGTATTTTCTGTTGATTCTGATTTGTCAGACTTTGAATTCTAAGTTGTTTATTAGAACTTCCGTGTTGATCTTACTTTTTCTTGCATGATCTCTTAATTGTTTTAGGTTTGATACTTAGGTCTTTGATCCAATTTGAGTCAGTTTTTGTGTAAGGTGTGAGATACGAGTCTTGCTTCAATTTTTTGCAAATGCATATCCAATTTTGCCAGCGCTATTTCTTAAAAAGAAATTGTTTTCACCCCAGCATACAATCTTAGGGCCTTCGTCGAACATCAACTGTTCATACGAGGATGGTGGCATCTCTGGGGTCTCAACTCTCCTCCACTGGTGAGTATTTTACTTCCTTGCTGATGTGGATGCTCTTTATTTCTTTGTCTTGACTCATTGCTTTGGCCAGAACTTCCAGTACAATGTTGAATAGAAGTGCTGAGAGTCAGAAAAACAATTGAAAAAACTGAAAAGACCAAAAGCTGGTTTTTTGAAAAGATAAAAAAATTGACAAACCTATAGCTAAACTTACTAAGGAAAAGCAGGAAAGGAAATAAATAACCCAAATTAGAAATGAGAGGGGAGTTGTCACCACAGATGCAACAGAAATAAAAAATATCATAACAGAATACTATGACAGACTGTACTCTAACAAATTTGAAAACCTGAAAGAAATGGACAAATTCCTTGACTCACACCACCTACCCAAATTATCACAATGTGAAGCAGATCAAGTTAATAAACCCATCACAAAGGAAGAGATTGAAAACATCATCAAAACGCTGCCAACCAAAAAAAACCCGGGCCCAGATGGCTTCACTGCAGAATTCTACCAAGCATTTAGAGAAGAGTTATCCCCAATACTACTGAGACTATTTCACAGTATAGAAAGGGATGGAATACTCGCAAACTCATTCTATGAAGCCAGCATAACCCTGATACCAAAGCCAGGGAAAGACCTAACAAAGAAGGAGAACTACAGACTGATATCACTCGTGAATCTAGATGCAAAAATCTTCAACAAAATTCTTGTCAATACAGTACAACAACATATCAAGAAAATAATCCATCATGACCAAGTGGGATTCATACCAGGGATGCAAGGCTGGTTCAACATCAGAAAAACAATTAATGTGATTAACCACATAAATAACACAAAAGATAAGAATCACCTGATTTTGTCCATTGATGCAGAAAAGGCATTTGATAAAGTCAAACACCCATTCATGCTAAAAACTCTTAGCAAAATGGGCATAGAAGGCAAATTCCTCAACACAATAAGGGCCATTTATACAAAGCCAATTGCCCACGTCATCCTGAATGGAGACAGACGGAAAGACTTTCCCTTGAGATCAGGAACTAGACAAGGATGCCCACTCTCACCTCTTCTACTTAACATTGTACTAGAAGTTTGAGCCAGAGCAATTAGACGAGACCAAGATATAAAGGGCATCTGCACTGGCAAAGAGGAAGTTAAAATCCTCCTGTTTGCAGATGATATGATTGTATATGCAGAGAATCCCAAGGAATTTATAAGTAAACTACTCAAACTGATAGAACAGTTCGGCAAAGTCTCAGGATACAAAATAAACATAAGTAAATCAGTAGGATTCCTTTAAACCAACAACGAAACTGTTAATGAAGAAATCATCAAATCAATACCATTTACGATAGCCCCTAAGAAGATAAAGTACTTAGGACTTAATCTAAACAGAGAAATAACAGATCTTTACAAGGAGAACTACAAGGCCTTACTACAAGAAACTAAGAGAGACTTAGATAAATGGAAAAACCTACCCTGCTCATGGATAGGAAGACTTAACATTGTGAAAATGTCTATTTTACCCAAAGCAATCTACTTATATAATGCAATCCCAATACAAGTTCCAGCATCATTTTTTAATGAGATGGAGAAACAAATCACCAATTTTGTTTGGAAAGGGAAGAAGCCTCAGATAAGCAGCTACTACTAAAGAAGAGGAACACACTGGGAGGCCTCTCATTACGCGACCTTAGAACATACTACACTGCCACAGTGGTCAAAACAGCCTGGTACTGGTACAAGAACAGAGAGATCGATCAATGGAACAGAACTGAGACCCCAGAGATGACACCATCTGCCTATGAACAGTTGATATTCAATAAAGGCCCTAAGACATTAAACTGGAGTAAAAACAGTATCTTCAACGAATTGTGCTGGCAAAATTGGATATCCACCTGCAATAAACTGAATCAAGATCGATATCTTACACCTTATACAAAAACCGACTCCAACTGGATAAAAGACCTAGATATCAAACCTAAAACGATAAAGCTCATCCAAGAAAAGGTAGGAACAACAATGGAAGTTTTAATTAATACACAATGTGGACAGACTCCAAAATCTGTCAAACAAACCACAATCAACAAAAGAGAAAATAGATGGGAACTATTAAGAATCAAACACTTTTGCTTATCGAAAGACCTTATTAATAGAGTTAAGATAACACCTACAAAATGGGAAAAATATTTGGCAACTCTGTCAGACCGACGCCTGATCTCCATAATCTATAAAATACTACAAAATATCTATAAGAAGAAGATAAATCATCCACTCAAGCGATGAGCAAAGGAGATGGACAGACATGTCACTAAAGACAAGACCCAGGCAGCCAAAAATCACATGCAGTCATGTTCATCATCTTTAGTTATTAAAGAAATTCAAATCAAAACTACAATGAGATTCCATCTCACCCCAACAAGATTGGCCATGATCCAGAAAACACAAAACAACAAATGCTGGAGAGGCTGTGGAGAAAGTGGAACCCTCCTACACTGTTGGTGGGGTTGTAAAATGGTCCAGCCTCTTTGGAAAGCAATCTGGTGCTTCCTTAAAAAAATGGATATCGATATACCATTTGAACCAGTAATTCCACTACTTGGAATATATCCTGCAAAATCAAGGCCTTTCACACCAACGGACACATGCACAAGAATGTTTATCGCAGCACAGTCCACAACAGCAAAAAGATGGCATCAACCCAGATGCCCAACAATAGAAGAGTGGATAGGTAAACTATGGTACATATACTCAATGGAGCACTACGCAATGATAAAGAGTAACAGTGATTCCGGGAAACATCTCATGACCAAATTTCAACTGGAAGACATTATGTTGAGTGAAAGTAGTCACCGACAAAAGGATAAATATTGTATGAGACCTCTACATTAAGAACTCAAAAACAGACTTGTGTACACAGGAAAAGACTCTTTGACAGCTGCAAGGGAGGGGAGGGAGGGCGAGGGGGGAGGATTTACATTAAATAGTTGCTAGAAATCTGGTTGGGAGAAATCAGTGATAGCACACATTAGAAACAAGAACAACATTAAGTGGACTTCAGCATAACTTGAGTACTCCTTCCATCTTAACCCAATATGGCAAGGATAGAGTAGCTGGGGGAAGGGGTAAGGGACCATGCTTTTAGGGGAAATCAAGGACAACTGGCACAACTAGCGTTCTGCTAAGAGGGCTCTCTGCATCCAACATTGGTGAGTGGCGTCTGGGGTCTTAAGAGCTGTCAAGCTGCCATCCGAGGAGACAGCAAATGGTCCCATCTCAGCAGGAACGGATGCTCACCGAGGACCAAAATGACACGGGGTAAAGACAACTCAGAAGATACAGAGACCCGCATGAGTGCATGCCTACATCAACTTGGGACCAGAACAACCAGATGGTGCCTGGCCACCACCAGTGATAGTTGCGATGGAGCTCACAGAGATGAGTCTCACTGGCAACACAAGAATAAAAAGGGGTGCATCCTGAGATCTCCACTAAAAGACCTCAATTGATAGTCCAGCAGTTTCGGTGTTCCCCTGAGAGCATGACCCCTGGCCCTGATGCTGCTCTTGCCCATAAATCATAACGAAGGTCCACTCTTCGGACACGAATAGATTGGATTTGGCAATGCAGAGTGACCATATATTGGATGCCCTTTATGGTTCTATGCATCTATAGGATATCATCCTGCTGACCTCTGGCTGGAGGAAGGAGAGTGGGTGGAGAGGAGGGGAAAGGAAGCTGTTGGGAGGATGAGACTTGTATGGAGCAGAGAGGAACAGTGTGCTGTCACTGGACAGGGAGAGCAGTGGAAGCTGCATATAGGTGGGCATGTAAATTTATACAGGAATGTACATTTTCACTCAGTCATGTTAAAAAAAAAAAAAAAGAAGAAGAAGTGCTGAGAGTCGGCATCCTTGTCTAGTTTCTTATTTTTTTTCCCCTCAAGTGACAGCATACAATCCAAATCAATTTTGCATACCCACTGTCATGGATTTAATTGTGTCCCCCGAAAAATATGTGTAGCCATGTGGCTGGGCCATGATTCCCAGTAATTTGTGATTGTCCTCTGTTCTGTGATTTTCCTATGCTGTATGGTAAAGGATTAGGGTGGTACTGTAAATCCTTTCATAGGATCACCTCCCTGTTCCACTGTAAAGGGAGTCTCCTTGGAGTATGGCTTGCACCATGCTTAATTGTTTCAGCCTACGAGAGATGAAAGGGAAGCAAACAGAGAATGGGGAACCTCACACCACCAAGAAAGTAGCACCAGGAAGAGTGCACCCTTCAGACCTGAGGTTCCTGTGCGAAGATGCTTCTTGGACAAAGACTTTCCTGCAGAGCCAACAAGGGTGAAAGCCTTCCCTTGGAGTGGACATCCTGAATTTGGACTTGTAGCCTACTGGTCCGTATAAGAATAAACCTTCCTTTGTCAAACCCATCCACTCTGTGGTATTTCTGTTAGAGCAGTACTAGCTAACTAAAACACCCACTTATCTGCAACTCTATCTGCTCTCTTCATCCTGTGCCAGCACACTCCACCTTTTCACTCTTTACTTCCAGTATCCTCTTAACAAACACCTGTCCCCTCCTCTCCACCCTTTCCTCTCCCATTCAGAAAGAAATCAGTAGAGTAGCCTCCTATAAATGTACAAAAATATCAAGTACCTATGCCATGTGCTCACACTGTGTCCTTGAGTCCCATCTGAAGAGCTGACCTCAGTACTGGTTTCAGATCAGGGCCAGCAGCAAGCCCAAACGCCACGTTCCCAAGTACCCCCAGGTTGTCAGATGACAAATTCTGGTCTTTTAGGAGTTCAGGAACTGTGCACCTCTTTTTCTCAAGCTGCCTTAGGGACTCTACATTGTGCCTCCCATCATGGTTGTCTTTCGTGTTGGCCGGGCACCATCTGGTTCTGCTGGTTTCATGCTGATGCAGTCTGCCATTCATATGGGTCCTTCTGTCTCCTGGACTCATTTTTCCTTGTCTTTGATGTTCTTGGTCATCATATGTTCCAGATGGCTTGGGACCATTTGGTGTTCCTCAGAGGGCAGCCCACTAGCTTTTAAGACCCCACATGACACTCACGAATACTGGGTGCAAAAGACTCTCTTAGCAAAAGACTAGTTATGGTAATTGACCTCGATGTGTCCTGACAACACGGTCCCCAAGCTCCTGTCCCTGCTACTCCATCCTCTGAAATATTAGGTTGAGTTTAGAAAATCTTTCAGTTTATGGTGTAGTCTAGTTATGCACATCTACCTTCTACTGCATGCTGTCACACCTTTCACCTAACCAAATTCCTGTCAACTATCCAGTGCTATAGCTGCTAACCAAAAGGTAAGCAGTTCAAATGCTCCAGGCATTCGTTGGAAACTCTAAGGGGCAGTTCTACTATGCCCTACAGGGTCGCTGAATGAGAATCGACTCAACAGCAGTGGGTGGACCTAATTTATGAACATCCCTCTGCCTCCCTTCCCATACTTGTAGCCATCAAAGAGTCTTTTCTCCTGTGCCTAAGTCCATTTTAAGTCATTACAGCAGAGGTCTCATACACTATTTGTCCTTTTGCAGCTGACTCATTCCACTTAGCATACTATCTTCTAGTTGAAACAATCATCATTGTTCTTTGGCACTGCATAGTGTTCCATTGAGTGTATAAACCACAGGTTTTTATTTAATTATTGTGACTAAGTGAAAGTATACAATCCAAATTAATTTTGCATGTTTGCATATCTGCAGCTCCTTCTGCTGCCCTTGCCTGATGACTGCACATTCCACCTTTTCATTCTATACTGGTATCCTCTAAATGTACCATAGTTTGTTTATCCACTCATCTGCTAATGGGCACTTAGGTTGATTCTAGTTTTTCCTAATGCAGACAATGCTGCAAGAAACATTCGTGTGCATGTATCTGTTCGTGTGACTGCCTTTTATTTCTGTAGGATATATTCCAAGCAGTAGGACTACTAGATCATACGGTATTTCTATTTCTAGCTTTTTAAGAAAGTGCCAAATTGCTTTCCAAAGAGGTTGTACCATTTTGCATTCCTACTAGCAGTGCAAGAGAGTTCCAACCTCTCTACAGCATCTCCACCATTTCTTGTTTAGCGTTTTCTGGATTATTTCCAACCCTGTTGGGGTGAGATGGTATCTCATTGTAGTTTTGACTTGGATTTCTCCAATAACTACTGATCATGAGCATTTCCTCATGTGTCTATTGGCTGCTTGGATGTCTTCTTTAGTGATGTGTCCGCCCATCTGCTTTCCTCATTGCGTAACTGGGTTATTTACCTTTTTCTTGTTAATATCTTACAGTATCTTGTAGATTATGGATATCAGACATCAATCTGACACTTAGTTGTCAAGTATTTTTTCCCATCTTTGTAGGTAATCTTTTAACTCTCTTGATAAACTCTTTGGATGAGCATAAGTGTTTCATTTTCAGTAGTTCCCATTTATCTATTTTCTCCTCTGTTGTTTGCACATTGTTGGTTAGATTTTGTCATCTGTCTAAGACATGTATCAGAACTTCCACTGTTCCTCTTTTTTCTTGCCTGATCTTTATTATTTTGGGTTTGCTATTTAGGCCTTTGATCCATTTTGAGTTAGTTTTTTTGTTTAAGGTATGCGTTATGGCTCTTGTTTCCATTTTGTGCAGACAGATAACCAATTTTGCCAAGATCATTTGTTACAGAGACTCTTTTTACACTAGTTTACAACCTCTGGGACTTTGTCAAATATCCAATGTCCACAAGACGATGATGGTATTTCTGGGGTCTCAATTCTGTTCCTTTGGTCTATATGGCTCTTTTTGTACCAGTACTGAGCTGTTTGGACTACAGTGGTAGACTAGTAGATTCTAAGGCTGGGTAGTGTGAAGCCTCCCACTGTGTTCCTCTTATTCAGTAGTGCTTTATTTATCCGGGATTTCATCCCTTCCCATTAAAAAATGACACTGGAATTTGTATTGGGACTGTACTGTGTATGTAGATTGCTTTGGATAAAATAGACATTTTGAAAATGTTATGTCTTCCTATCCACGAGCAAGGTAGATCTTCCCAGTTATGTAAGTCTCTTTTGATTTCTTGCAGTAAGGTACTGTAATTTTCTCTGTATAGATCTCTTACTTTTTGGGTTAGATTTATTCCTAGGTATTTAATCTTCTTCAGGGCTATAGTAAATGGTATTGATTTGGTGATTTCCTCTTTGATATTCTCCTTGTTGGTGTAAAGGAATCCTACTGACTTACTTATGTTGACCTTATATCCTGATACTTTGCTGAACTCTTCTATTAGTTTGAGTAGCTTATTTATAGTCTTTAGGGTTCTCTGTATATATGGTCACACCACCTGCAAACAGGGCAATTTTTACTTCTTTACCAATGTGGAGGTCCTTTATTTCTTTCTTTTGTCTGAATGCTCTGGCCAGAAGTTCTAGCACAATGTTTAACAGAAGTGGTAGAGCTGGCATCCTTGTCTAGTTTCCTTTCTCAGGGGAAGTTGTTTCATTCTCGATCCATTTAGGATGATGTTGATGGTTGGCTTTGCATAGATGCCCTTTACTGCAGTGAAGAATTTCTCTTCTATTCCTATTTTGCTGAGAGTTTTTTAACATGAATGGGTGCTGGACTTTATCAAATGCCTTTTCTGCATCAATCGAGAAAATCAGGTGATTCTCATCCTTTGTGTTACTTATGTGGGTAATCACATTAGTTGTTTTTCTAACACTGAACCAGCCTTGCATCCCTGGTATGAATTCAACTTGTTCATGATAAATTATTTTTCTGATATGTTACTGAATTCTACTGGCTAGGATTTTGTTCAAGATTTTTTTTTTTATTATGACAGTGAAAATGTACATTCCCATATAAATTTACATGCCCACTTAGATGCAGCTTCCACTGCTCTCCCTGCCCGGTGACAGCACACTATTCCTCTCTGCTCCATACATGTCTCATCCTCCCAACAGTCTCCTTTTCCCTCCTCTCTACTCACTCTCCTTCCTCCAGCCAGAGGTCAGCATCCTATAGATGCATAGAACCATAAACTGCATCCAATATATGGTCACTCTGCATCACCAAGTCCAATCCATCCATGTCTGAAGAGTGGACCTTCATTATGATTTATGGGCAACAGGAGCATCAGGGCCAGGGACCATGCTCCCAGGGGAACCCCAAAGCCGCTGGACCACCTGTTGCGGTCTTTTAGTGGAGATCTCAGGGTGCACCCCTTTTTATTCTTGTGTTGCCAGTGAGACTCAACTTAGTGAGCTCCATCGCAGCTATCACTGGTGGTGACTGGGCACCATCCAGTTCTTCCAGTCCCAAGTCTATGTAGGCACCCACTCCTGTGGGTCTCTCTATCTTCTGGGTTGTCTTTACTCCATGTGATTTTGGTCCCTGGTGAGCATCCGTTCCTGCTGAGTTGGGACCATTTGCTATGCCCTCGGACGGCAGCCTGGCAGCTATGAAGATCCCAGGGGTGCAGAGAGCCCTCTTAGCAAAACGCTAGTTGTGCCAATTGGCCTCAATTTCGCCTAAAAGCATGATGTCCTGCCCTCTGCCCCAGCTACTCTGTCCTTGCAATATTGGGTTAAGATGGAGGGAGTATTCAAGTTATGCTGAAGTCCACTTAATATTGTTCATGTTTCTAATGTGTGCTATCACCAATTTCACCCAACCAGATTTTTACCAACTACCTAATCTAAACCCTCCCCCCCTCGCCTTCCCTCCCTCCCCTCCCCGGTAGCCATCAAAGAGTCTTTTCTTCTATACATAAGTCTGTTTTTGACATCTTATTGTAGGGGTATCATACAATATTTGTCCTTCTGTCACTGACTACTTTCACTCAACATAATGTCTTCCAGTTGAAACCAGGTTATGAGATGTTTCCTGGAATCATCATTATTCTTTATCATTGCATAGTGCTCCACTCAGTATATATACCATAGTTTACCTATCCATTCCTGTTATTGGGCATCTGGGTTGATGTTCAAGATTTTTGAATCAAGGTTCATGAGAGATACTGGTCTTTAATTTTCTATTATTGTGGGATCTTTCCCTGGCTTTGGTATCAGGGTTCTGCTGGCTTCACAGAATGAATTTGAGAATAATCCATCATTTTCTATGTTTAGCTTCGTCAGTATTGGAATTAACTCCTCTCTAAAAGTCTGGCAGAATTCTTCAGTGAAGCTGTCTGGGCCAGGACTTTTTTTTGATTAGCAGTTTTTCGATTACTCTTTCAATCTCTTCTGTTCCGATGAGTTTATTATGTTGTTCTACTTCTCCTCGTGATAATTTTCATAGGTGATGTGAATCTCGAAATTTGTCCATTTCCTCCTAGTTTTCAAATCTGTTACAGTACAGTTTTTTTGTAGTATTCTTGTCTTAGTTACCTGGTACTGTTCCAACGGAAAATATCACCAGTACAAGGCCTCACAAGGACAAACTTTACTGTCACAGTCCAGTAAGCCACAAATCCATTAACAAGTTGTAAGTCCATTCAGCAAGAGACTTTATCACAGTCCGGTAGGCTGAGTCCAAATCCAGTGAGAGCATCTCGGCACAGGAACCTCAGGTCCAAAGCATGTGCTCTGCTCTCCGTGCTGCCTTCTTGGTGGTGTGAGGTTCACAACTTTTTCTGCTTACTTCTCTCTCTTATATCCCACAAACTTACTGTAGCTCGAGCCCTGCCTCACTAACACAACTGCAGCCCATTCTCCATCATCAGTATCACAGAGGCAGGATTCACAACACATGGAAGGAATAGCACCATAATAGGACTCCTAGCCCAGTCATAACACATACATTTTTGGGGGGACACAATTCAATCTATGACAATTCTGTTACGATACTCTCATTTTTAGTTAGGTCTGTTGTGACATCTCCCATCTTAGTTGGGTTATTTGTTTCCTGTCCTGTTTTTCTTTTGTAACTTTAGCCAATGGTTTACCAATTTTGTTGATCTTTTAAAAAAAACTAGCTTTTTTTTTTTTTTTTAAAGGAAGGTGTTGTTCAGTTTCCATGAGTTCAAATTTCTATCCATGTCTTTTTTTGTGGGTGACTTAAACTTTTATGGCTTTATGGTCTGAGAAGATGCTCTGCAATAATTCAATGATTTCGCTTTTGTTGAGACTTGACGTATAGCCTAGTATGTGGTCTATTCTGTTTCTGAAAAGAAAGTGTACTCATCTGTTGTTGGGTAAAATGCTCTGTATGTGTCACTGAGGTCTAGTCGGCTGACTGTTGCAATAAGATCTTCTGTATCTTCACTGAGCTGTTTTCTGCATGATCTGTCCATTATTAAGTAGAATGTTGAAGTCTCCTACTCCTACTGTGGAATGATCTATCTAATTTTTCAATATTGTCAGCATTTGTTCGATGTATTTAGATGCTCTGGTAATTGGGTACATAAATATTTAATATTGTTATGTCCTGCTTATGTATTGAATCTTTCAGCAACAGTGACTATTCTTGTCCACAATGGTGGATTTTTACATTAAAATCTACTTTATCTGAGATTAGTATTGCCACTCCTGATCTTCTTTCCATGTTATCAGCTTCGTATACAATTTTCCATTCTTCGATTTTTAGTTTGTTCACATCTTTGAGTATATGGTATGTTTCTTGTACGCATAGAGAGATCATGTTTTTTGATCCATGCTGTTACTCTCTGTCTCTTTATTGGAACCTTCAATCCATTTATATTCAGTGTAATTATTGATATATATGTGTTTAGTGCTGCCATTTCAATGCCTTTATTTTTGTGTTATTTAAGTTTTCTTTGCTTCACTTAATATTCTGTTTTGGTTTCCTTTTCATTCTTTTCCATACTGGTTTTGTGTTTGTTACAACTCCTGTATTATGCTTCTTGTTTTGGTAATGTAGTATTGTTTGTTTGGTTTCCAGCTACCCCTTTAATGCCCCTTAATGTTCTAAATTTAAACCAATCTTTAACTTCTGTATATCTCCTTAACTTCCTTCAATCTTAAACGGCTACAAATACTGTAATATATCCCTTTTCATAGTGTTTGTGACTTTCGTAACTGAGTAGGACTCTGGACACTGTGTCCTCAATTGCATCCTTGAGTACACATCTGATGTTATTGATTTTTTAAATGACAAGCTTCTTTCAGTATTACTTTGTAATTTTGGTTTGGTTTTTGTCAAGTCAGCTTCTGTTTATCTGAGAATTTTTTAATTTCACCATCATATTTGAGAGACATTTTTCAGGATATATAACTCTTGCTTGGAAATTTTTCTACTTCAAGGCTTTGTACGTGTCATCCCACTGCTTTCTTGCCAACATGGTTTTGGACGAGAAATCAGTGGAAAGCCTACAAAGCTTACCTTTGTAGGTTAGTTTTGATTTAAGCCTAGTTGCCTATGAGAACCTCTCCTTATATTTCATTTTATTAAGCTTGATTATAATGTGTCTTGGTGAAAGGGAGGCCCTTTGCCAGTCCAACTCTATCTTGCTACAAACAACAGGTAAGACAACCATGGTATAAACATTAAGTCCTGAGAACTCACTTCTTCCCCATCCGTAAGAGTTTACCTTGTACTGGTCGTAACTCACATGGCTTGATTAATTGTTCTACTTGGAGGCCCTTGGCCAGCCCAACCCCATCTTGCTACAAACAGTAGTTAAAACAACCATGCTATAAACATTAAGTCCTGAGAATTCACTTCTCCCCCATCTGTAGTTTATCTTGTATTGGTCATAAGTCACATGGCTATTCTTTCCCCTTAAGAACAATGATTAATTGTTCTGTCTATCCCTTTTTAGTTATTGTTTGAACTGAACTGCCAGGTGGTTTAGATGATTATCAAGCCCTGACTTGCTGAAGCCATGGAGACCCTCCACAAAGAATACTGCTAAAACATTGAAAAAATTACCTGTGTCTAACCAGAAGCACCCCCATCAACCTATATAACCTCCAGACTTAGCCTATCCATACAGACAAACTTTGAAGGAGCTGATTCCCCCTTGCCTCTTGTGTGTCAACACTCAATAATAAATGTCCTCATTTAATCACCTCACCTCCTGTCTCAGAACTGACTTAACAAGACAGGCAACACGGATCTGCAATTGTGGTTACACTGGTGTTTTTCTTTTGGGGTCTACCACTTGTGGAATTTGATAAGCATCTTGAATATCTATGTGCTCTTTTTCCATGATGTCCGTTTTCTGACAGAAGCTCTTCAACAATTCTCTCTGTATTTTCTGCTACTCCTCCTTGTTCAGGAATTCCAATTACTTGTAGATCATTTCTCTTGATAGTCTCACATGCTTAATGCTTCTTCATTTTTCTTGACTCTTATCTGATTTCTCCTCATAAATGCTGGTGTCCGTTGCCTCATCTTCAATCTCGCTAACTCTGCATCCCATTTCCTCAACTCTGCTTTTCCGGCTTTCCACTGAATTGTCTAACTCTGTAATTTTATTACTGATCTGCTGAGTTTCAAAACATTGATGTTCTAGCAGTTCACACAGCTTGCTTAATTTTTCATTTTGTTCAGCTGCACTTTGTTTAATCTCTAAAAGGGCTCTACACATAATTCTTCTGTATTCTGCCTCCAATAATTTCAGGAAGACTTCTTCATCTGGGAAGTTTTTTGATTCTTTATTCTGGGAGTTTTCTGGGGCTACAGTGGTCTGCTTCTTTAAATGGTTAGATATTGATTGTTGCCTTCACGCCATCTAAAAGCTGCTGAACATCTCTGGTGTGCACCAACAGGAGCTGTGGTGTAGCTCTAAGAAGGGAGTAGGGGTACTGCTAGACTTGCAGCTGCCACTGTGTTCTCTAGGTGTAGTTGAATTACGTACACCTTCTCTGGTCAGAGAGATGCTATACAGCCCTGTGATGCTGCTCAGCTTACAGGCTGGCCCCAGTTGGGCCCGTAGGGTGGCAGGCCCAAGTTCCTGGTTGATAAAGATGGTAACCTGCTTGTGCTGACTCTCTGGAGCCATGCCAGTTAACACCGTGGCACAGCTCAGAGAAGGGAGGAGAGAAGCATACCACCACCCTCTGCCCCAGACACTGTTGTGTTCTCTAGATGGGCTTATCTTAAAAGCTGTTTTTCTACTAAGAGAAGTGCTGTCCAGCAGCAGCCACTAGCAGCCAGATCTTCAGGGGTGGCAGGCCCTGTTTCTTGGCTGACAAAGACTGTGTCCTACTTACTGAGTTTCTTGGGAGCCCATAAGCAGACACTATGACACGGCTCAAAGAAGAGATGGATAAGGGCACTGCCACACTTTTCTTCTGGGAGTGACACTACCCAGACTGGTACTGTTGCTCAGTGTGGCATGTGGCTGACTCGACCTCTCAACTGATCAAGATGACATCCCACCTGGTCTGCTCTTCCTGTACTGAGCCAGCAGTGTCTATGACACAGCTCAGAGGAGAGAGGGAGGGACACCAACATCCTCAGTCACCAGCCACTGCTGGATTCTCTAAATGTGACTGTTTCAAGCAGTCTCTCTGCTGTGAAAGATGGTTTACTTAGGCACTGCTGCTCATCATTGCAGTCAGCACCTGCCAGGCTCTCAGGCTTGGCAGACCCAGCTCTAGTCTCCTGGTTAACAAAGATGGCATCTGTATGTATAAGCCTCTCAGCTCCTGTGCTGCTTTGTTGCCACTTTATTCTGGAAAAGTTTCACAACACTCCATCACTCTCCCCCTCTCACCTTTTCCCACTGCACAGACTTCTCATAGAAACTGGGTTAATTATCCTGGGTTAATTGTCCTTTTGTTAATTATTCTGGATTTCTCTTTTGCTTCCTCATATTATTTAACTTATTCTATCTTTCCATTTTCCTGTAAATTAGGATTCAAATATAAAGGCCTCAAGAGATTCACATTTACTTTTTAAGGGGACAAAAGGACAAGAATATGTTTTAGATCCATCTATTAGAAAGAGTATGATCTCAATGATCCTTCAATTACAAAGGTCCTCATCAATCTTTCTGTTAATAATTTCTCAAACTCCAGGATCTCTCAGAAGTCTTAAAAGTTTGTTAAAACACAGATTATTAGGGCCCAATCACAGAGTTTCTAATACGGCAGGTGTTGGAAGAGGCTCAAAAATCTGTGATCTTTTTTACAAGTACCAAAGTTATGCAGAAGATAGGAGGCCAAGGAGGGCATACTGAGAACCACAGTTCAAACACTTTTGGTAATTATTGGTGGTCACTACCTGAATCAACGACTTCATCAAAAGTTGCAAAAAGGCTGACTTCCTGGTTTTTTAAATTCCTACAATTTATTAGGTGAAATTCTGTACAATTTTCTCTTGCCAACTAGGGCCATTTAGTTACCTGAGATACAACTTGAACAGGTCAGAAAAAATGAATATTGAACTCTTCCTCTTTCAGTATCAAATTTTTCAGAATATGGGTTTGGAACACTAGCTACCACCAATGATGACTACAGAGATTTTGTTGTTTTAGTTTCCTTTGCTCACAGATGCTATTGAGAATCTACCGAACACTATACTGACATATAAAACACACACAAAACGCTGTATGCAATTTCCAGAAAGTCTATACTTAGATTTACTATGAGGTTTAAAACTCTGCCTTGGAGATTTCATTCATGATTTGAATTTTTATAAAAATAATCTCCAGATCTGCCAAGCATATTCAACCTATCACCAGCTACTCAACCGCACACAGGCTTCTTTCTGTAACAATGTTGTCAAGACTGAGCTCATCTTCATAACTACCTCATCTTCACCGCTACCTTTTAAGTTACTGTAACTATCATCTCATAATCACTTAACCTCAAAATTCAAGAACCATCTCCTCCCAACCACTAAATTAAATAAAAATCTCAAGAAGTATGTTCCAAGTTTTACAGATGTAAGTTTTATATAATATAGTATGATCAATTGATGTTTTCATCCTACAATTATGAGGTCTGACAATTAAGTTCACCAACTCATTCTAGAAAAAGTGTCACATAGCTTATTGCTGAATATCACTATGGTCATCTTCAAAGTACTCCCCTAGGGAAGCTATGCACCAACACCAGTGTCTAGTCCACCCTTCAGAGCAACTATGGAATTCTCTTTCTGGAATGGCCATCAGAGCTGTCCTGAATGTCATCAAAATGTCTTCCTTTCAGTTTCCTTGATCTTCATATAAAGAAAAAAGTCACCGGGGGTCCAATAGGTAAGTAGGGAGGGTGTTGCAATAAAGTTGTTTATTTACTGGCTAAAAATTCTCTCACAGACAACTGTATAATTACGTTTGCAAACTTGTCATCCTGCCACTGTGTGCAATGGCCATTCTAAAACTGCTTTGAAGGGTGGACAAGGTGCTGACATCTGTGTGTCGCTTCCCAATGGTACCACTTTGAAGGTGAAGTAGTGATATTCAGCAACGAGGTACGTAGCACTAAGAACATTAAGTTTGCAGATTTAATTGTTAGACGTGTATAGATAACAATCTATGTAAATTTCACAGTACAGTGCCTGGCTATGAGTCTCACACAAATGCTCAATAAATGTTAGGTGCTTGTGACAGTTAGGATTGTGTGTCAACCAGCTGAGCCGTAATTCTCAGTGTTTATATGTGATCACCTCCATCTGTTGTGAGTAGCCTGTTTAAGGGCAGTATCCTTGGAGGTGTTGCCTATGTTCCTGAGCAGACTTTCTTGCTGTTTGTTTACTCTGGATCCTGCAGCTGCACCCTGTTCTTCTGACTTCCTGCTCTTGGGATCTTGGCATCCTTCTCACTTGGAAGCCACTGGAATCTTCATAGCCTTAGAGTGGGAGTCCTGCTCTCCAATCTGCTAATCCTGGGTTTGTCAGCCCCTGCAGCTATGTGAATCGAGCAGGAGAAGCTTCTGTACTGAGCCATGGACTTGGGATGTTCCCAGTCTCTACAATCATTTGACCCATTTCCCTGATACACATCTCTCTCTAACCAAAACCAAATCCACTGCTATTGGGTCGATTCCAACTCAAAGAGACCCTAGATGACAGAGCAGAACTGTCCCATAGCTTCCACAGAGTGCCCGATGATTTAAACAGCTGACCTTTTAGTTAGCAGCTAACCCTAACCACTATGTCACCAGGATTTTATATTTACTTGTTTCACTGGTTCTGCTCTCCAGAACCTACCCTAAGACACAGTGGTACTATCACTATTATCATTGTCTAGTGATATCCTTCCTCTTCCTGAAGAATTAAGGGACAGTTTTCCCAGAAGCTTATCAAAGAAATGGGGAAGTCCAACCAGCCAAGTTTTTCTAAATTTCAAGGATGTCAGAAATTTTAAGCATCATGCCCTCTGGTCAGAAATAATTGGCATCCCTCAAAGCTGGGGAGTCCTGGTGGCACTGTGGTTGAGAGACTGGCAGCTAACCAAAAACGCTGGCAGTTCAAATCTACTAGCTACTCCTCGGAAACCCTATGGCACAGTTTTCTCTGTCCCACAGGTTGCTATAGTTAGAAGTGACTCAACAGCAGTGAGTTTATGGTTTTTTTTCCAAAAGTAGAGCTGAATAATAACAGCCCCAAAGATAAATAATTTATGAAATTAAATATTTTAATGTTATGCTAAAAGGACTTAATCTATAATTTCATGAATTCATAATCCAGGCATAAAGTAAACAGACTAATGCAATTATAATACTTTATGCTTAAATAGTCTTAACATTAAACAAACAAACAAAAAAACCTCAAAATAATTAAAAATCCTGGTCAGAGTTCCTAGCCTACACATTTGCAAACACTGAAATATCATTTTCAGGAACATGACTACTGTGTACATAAAGATTCAGTAAGGTAATCAAAATTAGTTCTGTTTTTCTCTTAAAATACTTGAATATCCATGATTTTCAATCTCCAAATGCAAATCCCTACTCATTTTTTTTTTTTTTATGTAACATTTCTTTCCTCTGATCAGTATAAAACATAACTATGAAATAAAATCCCTTCTCATTGTAGATCAGGACTCTAATCTCTACCACCCTCACTTGTGTTGACTCTTTATCAACCAAGCTTGGATAAAACACAGGTAAAGAAGGAAAAAAAGTACATTAAATAAAATAAAAATCTGAAAAAGTTTGTTTAAGCATATTGTTTTAGTCAGCTAATGCTACTCTAACAGAACTACCATAAAGTGGATGGCTTTAACAAAGGAAAGTTTATTCTTACACAGTATAGAAGGTTGCAAGCCAACATTCAGGGTGTCTGCTCCAGTAGAAGGACTTTCCCTCTGTCAGCTCTGGAGGAAAGTCCTTGTGTTGCATCAGTCTTTGTTCAGGGAACATCTTGGCACAGGAACCCCAGGTCTGAAGGATACGCACTTACCCAGGTTCTGCTGTATTGATGGTGTGGGTTTCCCAACTCTCTGGTTGCTTCTCTTTCCTTTTATCTCTGGTGGGATCAAAGGTGGTGCAAGCCACACTCCAGGCAAACACTCTTTACAGTGGAGCAGGGAGGTGACCTTAGGAAGGTTAATTTACAGTCCCACCCTCATCCTCTTTAACATACAGCATAGGGAAATGACAAAATGCAGGCCAATCATAAAATACTTAGAATCGTGGCCCAGCATTTTAGGGGGTACACAGTTCAATCCATGACACATATTAACAAATGTATCACCTTGTATTTTTAGTTCCAATATATCAGAAATGGATTAGGTACATGACCTGTGTTGAATCAGAATAAGAAGGGCTACCTTAATTTTAAACATTAAATTATTATGTTATTTCTAAGACCAAATTACATTTAGCTTTTAACCTGGAGACATACTTACAACCACAAAACTATAGATTTTAAAACACTCTGCTTCTCTTTTTCTTATGTTTCTGAAAGCACATAATCACTTCTAGTTGTATGTTGGAGAAAAATTAAAGGGAATTGTTGTCTGTGATATACTCCAGCAATTTAATTGTACTCTCAGCAATTTTCCTACATTAGACTGTATCTGTTAGATTCTGAATCAGTTCTTCAGGCTATTTGGAACTGCTGAAGCAAACCATGGTCTTCTAAGAAGTAAAATGAATTTTTAAGTTACATAGTTTAAAGTTTTAAAGATTATTTACTACTGACTTCCATGGCTATAAGCTGAAGGTTTCAGCAGCAGTTAAAAGCAAATACAGTCTCAAATTAATTATAATGCCCACATAGAAGCACAGATTTGCAATATATGATAATAATAACAGGTAAAAACAGATAACTTCATAGATTTTTTCATATCTTTAATGAAAGACCTAAAATAAATTTTTCAGATTTCTGTACCTAAGGAAATGTCAGGAGTCCTGGTGGTACAGCAGTTAAGCACTCAGCTGCTACCTTAAAGGTTGGTGCTTCACACCCACCAGCCACACATGAGAGAAAGATGTGGCAGTCTGCTTCTGTAAAGATTATAGCCTTATGCTATGGGGCAGTTCTACTCTGTTCTATAGGGCTGCTGTGAGTTGGAGTCAACTTGACAGAAGTAAGTTTTTTTAGACAGAAATGTCAGATCATAGTAGAAATAAACTGTAGAGGTAGATAAATCTGATTTTGAATGCTAGCTCTACTTCTCACTACTATGTGCTCCTGAGGAAGCCATTTAACCTCTCGTCCTAAAACTCCTCAATTTTAAATTGGGCAAGTGATAATAGCGGTAGAGGTGATGTGTTGGGTGAACAATTACTTAGTGGGGAACAAGAAGACAGCCATATTTTTATACAAATAACCTTCACCTTCTGTGTTGGTTTGCTGGCCACATCCTACATACCGTAATCTCCCTTCAAGGTATTATCATAAGGTCACTATCGTAGCCTTTCTGTGGAGCAACACATGGAAGAGGATTGGTAAGGTAGTGATGGTACTGCAAAGTGGATAGAGTGGTTGGCAAATAAATGTGGAAGGCGTGTGCTATTTGTACAAAAATATTATGTATGAGATAATACCAAAAGTATCCATTTGACTTCTAATTGAAAGAAGTGGTGGTTCAGACAAAATTCTCTCACCTTCCTTGCAGGAGACCTGGGTTCAGTTCCTGGCCAAAGCAACTCAAGTGCAGCCACCACCTATCTGCTGGTGTAGGCTTGCACGCTGCCATGATACTGAACAGGTTCCAGCAGAGTCAGACTAAGGCCAACTAGGAATAAAAGCCTGGTAAGCAACTTTCAAAAATCAGTCAATGAAAACACAACGGAGCAAAATAGCCTGATCTTGCTATGGATGGAGTACAGTGCTGCTTGATGGCAGCTAACAACATCTAATATACTAGGTCAATGAATAAATGCACTTAGACCCTAGACTACTCTTTCCTCAGGAATAGGCATCAAATTTTGTTCTTGATGAGAGGGTCACAACCTTATCTTTTCTTTTTCTTTTTTTTTATTAAATAAAAAAATGAAAGTGTACATACTCTGTGCTCTATAAATGCACACATACGGAAGGAAAAAAGGACCCAAACCAAGGAATTAACACTACAGCTTGGACAAGCAGAAAGAGAGCAACAAAGAAACCCCTCAGGCACCAGAAGAAAACAGATTATAAAAATTAGAGCAGAACTAAATGAATTAGAGAATAGAAAAACAATTGAGAAAATTAACAAAACCAAAAGTTGGTTCTTCAAAAAGATCAACAAAATTGATAAACCACTGGCTAAACTTACAAAAGAAAAACAACAGAAGATACAAATAACCCGATTAAGAAATGAGTTGGGAGCTATTACAACAGACCCATCTGAAATAAAATATATCATAACAGAATACTATGAAAAGCTATACTCCGACAGGTTTGAAAACCCGGCGGAAATGGACAGATTTCTAGATTCATATGACTCACCAAGACTATCACAAGGGGAAATAGATCAACTTAATAAATCTATCACAAAGGAAGAGACTGAGGAAGTCATCAAAAATCTACCAACCAAAAAAGTCCTGGCCCAGACGGCTTCACCAGAGAATTCTACCAAACTTTTAGAGAAGAATTAATTCCAATACTAATGAGGCTATTTCACACCATAGAAAAAGATGAAATACTTCGAAATTCTTTCTATGAAGCCAGTATAACCTTGATACCAAAACCAGAGAAAGATCCCACAAAAAAAGAAAACTACAGACCAATATCACGGATGAATCTAGATGCAAAAATCTTCAAAAAATTCTAGCCAATAGAATTCAACAGCATGTAAAAACAATCATTCATCATGATCAAGTTGGTTTCATTCCAGAGATGCAAGGCTGGTTCAACATCAGAAAAACAATTAATGTAATCAACCATATTACTAACACAAAAGATAAAAATCACCTGATTTTGTCAACTGATGCAGAAAAGGCATTTGACAAAGTTCAACATCCATTCATGCTTAAAACTCTCAGAAAAATAGGAATAAAAGGGAAATTCCTCAATATAATCAATAGCATCTATGCAAAGCCAACTGCTTTCATCATCCTGAATGGTGAAAGACTGAAAGAATTCCCTTTGAGAACGGGAACTAGACAAGGATGTCTGCTCTCACCACTTCTATTCAACATTGTCCTAGAAGTTCTAGCCAGAGCAATTAGACAAGACAAAGAAATAAAAAGCATCTGTATTGGCACTGAAGAAGTAAAGATTTTCATCTTTGCAGATGATATGATTGTTTATACAGAGAATCCAAAGAAATCCATAAGTAAACTATTAGAGCTAATAGAAGAATTCAGCAAAGTATCGGGATACAAGATAAACATAACTAAATCAGTGGGATTCCTTTATACCAACAATGAAATTACTAATGAAGAAATCACCAAATCAATTCCATTTATCTTTTCTGCATATTAGAATTTTTATTTTTAGTTGAAGTCTCTTTTATCCTATTTAGTACTTGAAATAAGGAACTGCAAGTTTTTTTATAATCTATTTTATTAATTTTTTTGTGAAGAATGTCATTTTTTATTATGATTAAGTGAAAGTATACAATCCGAGTCAGTTTTGCATACCTGCCTCTCTACAGCTCTGTCTGCTCTGTCCTCTCCTCTCCACTCTCTCCTCTCTAGAAAGAAACCAGAAGGACAGCCTTCTATAAATGTATAAACTGCACGCTCACTCTTTGTGAATTTTCTGTAAATTAGAATATTTGATGGCAAAGCCTTCATTAATGTCTTATTTCCACATCTATCCCATTGGTTTCTGTCTATATGTGGTGATTTCTTTATCATGCTATCTGCATTGTGTAATAGGAATCTTAGTAGCTACAAAATAGATTAGATTGGCATAACTAGCCTTTTGTTAACAGTCTTCTGCACCCAATATTTGTGACTGGCATCTAGGGTCTTAAAAGCCAGCAAGCTGCCATCCGAGGAACATCAACTGGTCCCAATCCACCTGGAACAGATGACGACCAAGCACATCAAAGACAGGAGGAAAAATAAGCCTAAGAGACAGAAGGACCCATACAACTGGGAACCTACATCAGTATAAGACCAGAAGAACCCCATGGTGTCTGGCCATCACCAAGGACAGTCTCGACAGGGTACACAATGTAGAGTCCCTGACATAGCACAAGAAAAAGAGGTGTGCAGATCAAGAACTCTGCTAAAGACCAGAACTAATGGTCCAACAACCTAGAGGGCCCCTGGGAACATGGCCCCTAGACTTGCTGCTGACCCAGACCTGAAACCAGTACTGAGGTCAACATTTCAGACGAAGAATGGGGGACAAAGACTTGGAGACAAAGAGTGAGCATGAAGTTTATACATTTATAGAAGGCTGTCCTTCTGGTTTCTTTCTAGAGAGGAGAGGGTGGGGAGGACAGGACAGAGCAGACAGAGCTGTAGAGAGGCAGGTATGCAAAACTGACTCGGATTGCATATTTTCACTTAATCATAATAAAAAATGACATTCTTCACAAAAAAATTAATAAAATAGATTAGAAAAAGACTTGCAATTCCTTATTTCAAGTACTAAATAGGATAAAAGAGACTTCAACTAAAAATATGTATAAAGAATATGACTTTGGCCCAGTTTCCATATGTGTACAGACTTTAAAAAAAAAGCTCAGCTATGAAATGGAATAAATATCATATCAGAGTGGAAGTAGCAGTCAAGAAATCAGAAGACACATTGCTCTTGGAAAATCTGCTCTGAAACACTTCTTTAAAGTGCTGAAAACTAAAGATGCCACCTTAAAGACTTAAGATGTGGCTGACCCAAGCCATGATATTTTCAATTGCATCATATGCATGTGAAAGTTTGACAATGAATAAGGAAGACAGAAGAAGAATTGATGCCTTTGAATTGTGGTGTTGGGGAAGAATACTGAACATACTACGGACTGCTGAAAGAACAAAACAGATCTGTTCTGCAAGATGTACAATCAGAGTGCTCCTTGTAAGTAACGATGGCAAGACTGCCTTTTACACAGTTTGCACACACTGTCAGGGGGGATCAATCCCTGGAAATGGACATCATGCTTGGTAAAGCAGAGTCAGCGAACAAGAGGAAGGCCCTTACGGAGACAGACTAACACACCGGCTGCAACATCGGTACTAGCATAAAACTGATTGTGGGCATGGTGCAAAACTGGGCAGTGTTTTGGTCAGTTGTTCGCAGGGTTGCTATGAGTTGGAACTGACTCACTGGCACCTAACAACAAGGACTACTAGTAGCACAGTTACCTGCTCAACTTACTGACTGTCTTCAGGTCTATCTTAAAGTGTAGTGTTTTGTCCCTCAAGGAATCACATTAAGGAACAAAGCCGAAACTTACTGTGAGTTTAACACATAACAATCATCCATTTACTCATTCATTCAACAAACATCTGAATTATTTCTTTGTGCCAGCCACTGTGGCTGGCACTGTGCTCCCATGGAACCTGTGAGTCGCAGAAAAGGCAGCAAGCTGATAAATAAAATGGTAACTACCAGGTGTAACATATGACAGGGAGACAGGATGATGGACTAGCTGTAACAGATACTGGGGACACAGGATGGCTGACCACATGCAACAGATGCCGGCGAGACAGGACAGCCAACCACGTGTAACAGACGCTGGCAAGACAGGACGTCTGACCAGGTATAACAGACGCCCGGGAGACAGGACAACAGACCAGGTGTAACAGATGCCAGGGACAGAGGACAATCTTCCAGGTATAACCAATGCCAGGGAAACAGGATAATCTCAGGTAAAACAAATGCCAGGGAAACAGGATGATCCACTGAAGAGTCCAGGGAGGCCACTCTAGATGCCATGACCAAAGTAAAACAAAGGCCAGGGAACAGGATGATTGGCTGGAGAGTCCAGGGGAGTCCGGTCTAGACGGTGTGACCAGGGTATAACAAATGCCAAGGAAAGGGGATGATCAGCTGGAGAATCCAGGGGAGGCCAGCCTAGATAGTGTGACCAGGAGAGGCCCCTCTGAGAGTTCTATTTTAGGTGGGGGGAACAGAATGCTATGAAAAACGTACACAAAACCAGTAGGAGGCCAATGGGGCTGGAACATAGGCAGCAAGAAAAGTTGAAGGCATATGATGGAACTGAAGAAGTGGAAGTCAAACTAACTGGGATTTATAAACCTAAGGAAGGACTCTGTTTTAAAATAGGGGGAAACCATTTAAGGGCTTTAAGTAGGAAAGAGAAGGGATCTAATTTACATATTAAAAGCACTTACAATTATTCAAAACTGTGAACTTTATAGTGTGCAGTCACCGGACAGGGAGAGCAGTGGAAGCTGCATATACGTGGGCATGTAAATTTATATGTGAATGTACATTTTCACTCAGTTATGTTAAATAAAAATAAAAAATAAAAAATAAAAAAACTGAGAATTTTATGTAAACAGAACTTTTTCCTTAATGGAAAAAATCAAAACATTTTTAAGCATCTCTATATGCAGTCTTCATAGGTGATGTGGGAGCCAGAAGGAAAAAAATGCAGGAAACTGAAATGCAAACAAATTTATAACACATATGAAAAATGGTTAAATGATAAAAAACTTTAATCACCACTTTCAGACAATAATTAGATGTCATTAGGTAACAAGTGACTTACAGACCCAAATGAGATATTATCTGAACCACCATGAGTTTCTTTAATATTATCTAAGAACAACAGCTGGCTTTCCGTATTGACTTCAATATCTGTAGTAATGTTTCATTAACTGTCTTGGCACTGTATTTTAGCAGTGATTTTTTGGAAAACAATGTTAACTGAATGTCTGAGAAAGCAATCAGACCCCTATTTAATGCTAGCAGATGATGATGTCATCTAGATAGTATTGAGCATTCCAGATAATTCCCTAAATAGGTATTTTCATTACATCTATTTTTATCATCTCTACAGGACCTCCAAGTCTGTCATAAATTATTTCTGAGAAATGAATGACTGGACTAATAAATGAGTCACTCTAGGCTGAACTACTGATGTTGTACACTATTTATTCAATTTATGGTGGTGTTACAACAATATTTATAAATGCAATCTGGTCACACTTCTAACACATTGTTTACACAGATAACTACATCCAGATAGCTATTTTGATAGGCAATTATTTCTTGAGGAAAGAAATGTAGCCTGAAGAACAGATTATGGCTTATTAAACAATGTAGTTTTTAGGAACTAGGATTAAAATGCCAAACCTGGAGATTAAAACACTGATATAAAAGAAGCCAGTGTCTTATTTTAATATTTTTTGCTTCTATATATATGTACAAGCAGCCCTGGAGGTGCAGTGGTTAAGCACTCGGCTGCTAACTGAAAGGTCAGCAGTTGGAACCAACCAGTGACTTTGAGGGAGAAAAAAGTTTGCAATCTATTCCCATAAAGATTTCAGCCTAGGAAAACCTACGGGGAAGTTCTGCCGTGTCAGATACAGGATCAGAAAGAGCTATGGCTGATCACCAAAAGGTCAGCAGTTTGCATCCACCAGCTGTGAAGCAGTTCTACTCTGTCCTGTAGAGTTTCTCTCAGTTGAAATCCACTCAATGGCACTAGGTTTGATGTGTGTTTTTTATGGGTCAAAATAGATTCCATAGTATATACAACAATGTAGCTTTCACTATGAAGATATCTACGTTTTTTGCAAATACTTAAGCTCTAAGACATTGTCAGCATTCTCTCATAAACCAAAGGGTAAATATATTTCTTTTACTTTTTTTTTTTCCAGGTAAACTGAAAGTGCATAAAACAATGATGCAATGCTCAAATGGTTCACTCAGAAATGGGCACAGGGAACCCAAGAATGGAGACAAACTTGTGGTATGCTTGTCTCTACAGAGTACTGGTTCAATAGAGACAAACAATTTAAACACTAGCTGTCAAAAACGGGGATATAAAGGCATGAAATGGTTGGCTTACATGCTTTCACAGGTGTGCTTACAGTCAAAATACGGGGGACAAGGGAGAATCCCCATTGAAGAGTTGTCTTCTCTTCCTGATGGGTCTGGAGAATGAGGGGAAAGATGCTGACAGGACTGTATGATCCAGTTATGAGTACTGACTATTACCAGCGTTAACTGGGATTGTGAGAATTGTAACTGCAGAGGCTGTTAAGTGTAAAAGAGCAGACTAAGGTCTCTTACAGTTTTTATTAGGCTGACAATTTGTAAAGCTCAAAACAAGTGAATAATGTTCACTTTGTTAAATTTTATCACAGGATAGAAAGAGTAAAGTCAAGATGACTTCTAGAGCACTTGACCAGATCAGATGGACACCTGCAGTTGACCTGAGTGACTGGGAGCTGAGCAGCCTCACCCTGAGGACTCTACCCTACTAAAGGACTGTTAATGACTGCTCTGGATTGGTAAAATGAGTGGAGGGGGGAAGTTAATCCTTCATGTAAAAAAGCTATTAATATGGTCCTTCTAATCATAATCTTTGCAAATAACCAAATGACTGAGTGGAACCATTCAAATAAGGTACATGGAACCATAACTGGGGATTGGTCACTTCTGCCATCCTGCTAAGCTTACAAGAGAGAAGAGGATCTCACCACCACAAAGAAAGAAGAGCCAGTAGTGGAGTCTGTCCTTTGGACCTGGGATTCCCACACTGAGAGCTTCCTTGACCCGAGAGACAGAGAGAGCTGTAACACGGCAGACTGTGAGAAATGATGAGAAGCAGCAGCAGAGAAATTGTGGCAGCAGAACCAGCAGACAAGCAAGAGACAGCATGGTGGGCTTCCTGGCCCAAAGTGTACGAATGCTGTGTGCCTTTGAGCTCTCTAGTGGAGTACTATGTCTCCAGACACCTGGAGTTAGGTGTGCTAACCCACAGAGCTAGAGCTAATTGTCTTTAGGGGCCAAAGCTTACAAGTGGAGCAGGGTGCTTCTGGGCACTTATTGGTAGAGCTAACAGGGCTTTGTTAACACTAACCCAAGCACAGGAGAAGTCAGGCCACGTTGGCCCAAGTGGCTTCAGGGGCCAAGAGCCAGAGACAGGCCTGCCAGCAACATGCCTGAGAAGAGGCTGTCCTGATAGAAGATCTGTATCCTGAGTGGTCCTGAAGCTGAACTGTAACCTGCGACTTCCTTAATAAACTTCGTAACACTGAGTATGGTCTGAAAGTTCTATGTGACCACTGCTATGAATTATCAAACCCAGCAGAGAAGTAGAGTGCTGTGGGATGGAGGACTGGTATCTGAATTGGTAAAAAGTCTGGCAAGAGGAAATCTGTCTTACCTCTGCCTCACTGCAAACAGCCTTGGGCTGATGTTGATGGTGATCTTCTCACCACTTTATGAAGTTGGAGAAGGTCAAACGCCACCCCCACACCATTCTTACACTTCGGATTTAATCCTCTGAAATCTACAGGATTAAGCAATCAGTGCCAGCAAGGATTTATCATTTGCACGCAGTTTGTTTACAGCTCTGTAATGTTTTGTGAAGAAAATTTCATCATGCAAATAAATGACAAAGACTCAATTTATTTCAAACTACTATAATTAAGATGCAGTTTGTGCCATGAATAGAATAAGATTTCATCAACACAGGCACCTTTCCTCAGTAAAGTTGATGCTAAGTAGGAAAACAATCCTTTAGTTATTACTTAATTTTTACACAAATAATGCACATGTTACAGGTCTTTTTTTGTCAACCACACAACCCCCTCACCACATTATTTTTGAAAGCTCACTACACTAATTTTTAAAATATGTTGCTGACTGCAGTTTCTATTTCTGATCATGAATAAGTTTCACTTAGGTAGGCACTGATTTTACATTACTTGAAATTATAGATCAACTGTTAAGCTAATGTACTGTAATTATCAAATTAATAGAAATAGTGCAGTTTCAATTGTTTCTTTTCTGATTACTGGGGGTCCACACTTAACCCATGATTTCTCGACCACAGCTTATGTATTTACTGTGCAATTATCATTAAAAGTAACACTTTTGGGTTATTTTTTTACTACACGGCAAGTCACTTTCCACAAAGCCTTAAATTAAAAAAAAAAAAAAGAGTGTGGGGTTTGGAGAAGGGTAATGGCTTTGGATCTGGACAGACTTGGGTTTAAGTACTAGTACTGCTAATTGTAAGATGCCGAAACCCAGGACAAATTTATTAACTCCTGTCTTCTTTTCTGATAAAATGGGGCACCTCCAACTGCTTCACAAAGTTGTTTTGAGGGTCAAAGAAGACGTAAGTTAAGTGTCTCACATACTACAAGACATCTGATGGGTATTCAGGAAGAAACTGTTAGTTTTCTTCCATGAAGATATTTTCAGATGGGAAGATCTCAACAGAATATTGACATATTTTATTGAAGAAGTTTCACACCGCAATGTAACCTATTAGTTATTGTAACACATAGGTAAAAAGAAGAAAGACACTCCAGGGCTGAAAATGTGGAGCAGGGTTGGAAATGCAGCCTATGGCCCATGAGAAAGGCATAGCCAGTATCAGGTATGACAGCACAGATTTATGGCAAAATGCATGCAGAAGTCAGGGTCTAATGACTATAAAGTCTAAGTGTGAGTAAAATGACACACAACACTGCAAAATGATTTACATCTTAATTGCTAGTTTACTGAGAAGTTTTCCAATTCAGCTTACTAGGAGTTTTTTTTTTTTTTGGTAGGAAAACATGCCTAATTTTATACCAAAGCCAAAATGGTAAGAGGGTTCCTTATAATTTTGATGAAATGCACCAACTCATAAAGGGAAGAATATTTGTTCACATAATAATTAATGGCAGTCAGTTACCTGAGAGCTCTGGTGGAGCAGTGGTTAAAGCACCTGGCTGCTAACCAAAAGGTCAGCAGTATGAACCCTCCAGTCACTCTTCTCGGAGAAAGATGTGCCAGTTGGCTGCCATAAAGATTTATGGCATTGGAAACCCAAAGGGGCAGTTCTACCTTGTTCTATAAAGTTGGTATGAGTTGGAATGTACTCCATGGCAGAGGCTTTTTTTTTTTTTTAACTTATCTGGGGACTATTGTGTCTGACTGATTCTCAGAGAAATAAACAAATTAGATAGACAAATGTTTTCTCTCAGACACATACTCCTCTCACTTCAGTAATTCCCAACGGAGTGTAGTTCCCCACACGTACTTGCCTTGCACATGCTGTTCCCTCTGGCTATCTCTACCCTCTTCTCTGTCCTAATTCTTCCTCATCTCTTGAAGACCTGTCTCAGTGTATTATCTCCTTAGAAAGTTTTTCCTAACTCCTCTGACTAGGTGCAGCAGGTGTTTAGTAAATGTTTGTTAAATAGTGTTTTAGTCAGCCAGTGCTGCTCTAACAGAAATATCACAGAGTGGGTTTAACAAAGGAAGGTTTATTCTTACATGGACCAGTAGGCTACAAGTCCAAATTCAGGATGTCCGCTACAGGGGAAGGCTTTCCCCCTTGTTGGCTCTGGAGGAGCATCCGGTATTGCATTAGTCTTTGTCCAGGGAATGTCTTGGCACAGGAACCTCAGGTCTGAAGGACGCGCTCTTCTCCCAGTGCTGCTTTCTTGCTGGTGTGAGGTTCCCAATTCTCTGCTTGCTTCTCTTTCCTTTTACCTCTTGTAGGACGAAAGAATTAAGGATGGTGCAAGCCATACTCCAGGGAAACTCCCTTTGCAGTGGAACAGGGAGGTGATCCTATGAAGGGATTTACAGTCCTACCCTAATCCTTTAACATACAGCACAGGACAGTCACAAAATGGATGATGATCAGAAACTACTGGGAATCATGGCCCAGTCACATGGCTACACATTTTTGGGGGGACACAATCCAATCCATGACAAAGAGATTAAAGAAAAAGATCTACATTTTTATATTTTAAAAACTACCTTGAAACCTTCTTGTAAAAATTAACTGGTATCTACTCTTTCTTTCTCTCAAATTCAATGTAATTTATTTTATGACACAAGACTTGACCACTGATAGAGATCTACAGCCCTTTCCTACTAGTCTTAAACAATGTGGATTTGAGAATTGTGCTGCAATGAAGAACAAAAATTTAACAGCTTTACTGAGATATAACTAGCACAACATACAATTCATCCATTCATACTGCACAATTCACTGTTTTCTAGTGCTTTCACAGGGTGAATATAAATATATATATGTATATATATATATACTTTACCAATATTGAAAAGTTTCTGGGTTTTGAAACCATCAATTTGTTATTACTATGAGATGAAAAAAGGTGGTGAAAAAGCAATTATTTTACTTATCTTATTAGCTTAAAAAATGTCCTTAAGAAAATCAAGCTTGTACTACATTATTGGGTTTACAGAAATAGGGAAAAATAATAACCACAACAAAACCTGTACTGACCTCAATCTCATCAAACATGAAGACTTACTCTAGGGCTCTGTAAGTATTTGTTAAATGAATAAAATTTCAGACTGTGTAGGAAATATTTACAGTCAATACTTCCAATTGTATACCATCTCAATCCCCTACAGTCAATGTGTTCAGAAACGTTCAGAATGCAAGCCATTACTGGTTTCTTTTGTAACTTCCCTATTCCCATTAATGGCACCAGTATACTCCTTACAGTGATCTGTGACACAGGACTCTCCTGCATTTGGTCACATCCTGTGGTGTTTGTAATTTCATGGTTGCAAATTCACACTCAGGAGACAACTGCCCTCCCCTATTCAATCCACCTGGAAACTTACGTCCTAGCTCAAACTCACAGCAAAGCCACAACCTGGGCCTGCCTCCTCATTTGAAACAACTAATATTTCTTTTACTAGGACAACCAACAATGCTGTTGTTAGTTGCTGGTGGGTGGATTAGGACTGGTGGCCAGCCATTAATAAGTATTGTTTTTAAAGACGCTTCTTGAAGGGGAAATAAACCAGTACACTTCTCAATAATCCTTACTGTTGTCCACAACTTAATCTAACTCTTCATCTCTAAAGGTCTGAGTAGAATGGTAATGCAACCCTGTAGACTCCCCTTCATCTTCAAAGACCCTTTAGGGACTGTGTTCCTTTTTGGTGCTACAACTCAGCTATTCAGGAACTTTACTCTGACTCTCCTGTTCTCTCAAGTAGTATATAAAAAGACAGTGAACAAATCTTGGAAGTGCAACATGGAGTTCATACATGTCATGACTTTCTCCACATTAACAACTTCTATTTTCGTATCATTTGTTGCCCTTTGTTATTATCATCTTCAGGATTTTCTGGTCAGGCATTTGTTGAGATTTAAATTCAAGTTCATATTTTTAGTTTGGAAACACTAACACTGCAGTGGGTTAAGTGCTACAGCTGCTAACTAAAAGGTCAGCAATTCAAATCCGCCAGAAGCTCCTCGGAAACCCTATGGGGCAGTGCCACTCTTACCTCTAGGGTCTCTACAAGTCGGACACAACTCCACAGCAGTGGGTTTATTTTCTTTTTGACTAAAACAACAACAATAAAACTAAACCTGTTGCTCTTGAGTTGACTCTAACTCACAGCATCATAAATGCAGACTGGTTAAAAAAAAAAAGATGTTTTAACAGTTCAGTAAAGTTTTAAATTCAGGCATCAGATATTTATTAATCTAATGTGAACAACATGAACTTGCCCTAAAAGTGAGCAGAGAGAGATGACAACAATGAAATTTACCTGTTTGGATTTTTTTCTCTTTAGTGTCCTAAGAAATGAAGAACAAAATAGAGACCTCATAAACTTGATTATGTTGTAAAAGTCTTTTGTTGCTGACAATGAATCTCTGGGTGGTGAAAACAGTTAATGCGCTCGGCTGCTAACTGAAAGGCTGGTGGTTCTAATCCACCCAAAGCACCTTGGAAAAAAAGCCTACCAATGTACTTCCCCCCAAAATCAGCCATTGAAAGCTATGGGGCAAAGTACTATCCTGACATATATAGGGTTGCCATGATTAGAAATCGACGCTACTTTTTTTTTTTCTAACAGTCTTTTTAAAAAAATAAATAAAAGAGTATCTTTTTCCTCTTTCAGTTACAAATATAAACACCTGCTAGACAACAACTTCTAGGCATATCTGCCCTCACAATTCCACCAAAGATAAACAGTACTGTACACACTTAGGTGTGCCCTTAGGAGGAAGCAAAGGTACCTGAAAGGGATCCTAACATCCACATCTATGTAACATCAAAATTCAACGCAACTGACACTGCATCACTTTATGCTTATTCTACAAGATAGATTGAAATCTCTAGCCTTGCCAATGTCTCCATAAAGTTGGGAAGTGGTAGAGATGCCAGCCTTTTAAATCTTGGGGTTTCCAATAGAAAGAAAACATGAGTACTTTTTTTTAGCATCATTTAATTAGGCCTTTACAGTGGTTAGGTGCTATGTCTGCTGACCAAAAGGCTGGCAATTCCAATCTGCCGGGCACTCCCAGGAAACTCTATAGGGCAGTTCTACTTTGTCACATAGGGTTACTAGGAGTCAGAATCAACTACGGCAGTGGGTTGGGTTTTTTGTTTATTTTCCGTACTTCACACAGTTCTAAAGCTTCTTCTACCCTACCCTGCTTGGAACTCTCCAAGGTTCTGGCCCTTAACGGTGGTCTAGTAATTCTAGACAGCAGCCCTAGGAAACCGAGATGTCACAGAAAACAGAACCACAGGCTCAGAGGTCCTCTGTCATTTTTAAATATTGATTCTGGTATCTCCCCCCTCTGGCTTCACTGAGATTATGCCATCCCATCCAAGACCTACACACTGACTGACCACCTACAGCATCCGAATCTATTTTTTCTTGCTTATGTCAACCATTCTCTCAAGTCTACTATTTAGAAACAGTCCAAATAATTGTGGATGAGGGTCAGAATTTAACTTTGATTTTTCTGGTAAGATCAGAGCCAATGAAACTGGACACTGCAATTGTATAAATTCTTAAGACTGTTTCCTTCCTCCCAGAAGGTGCCCCAAAGCTTCCAAGCCAAAAAGTAAGTGAAAGGAAAAGACAAGGATTATATGACTAGCAGTAGTGAGTGTTCTCCTCCTCATCACTCAACAGAGGCTCCCTTGAGCAGAGAAACAAGATAGGTTACAATGCCCTGAGACTCCTACTCCAAGCTCTTTAACAGTGTCTTACAGAACTGGGAGAATTAACCTCTACAGAAGATTTGGAATCTCAGTCACTGTTTTAGTCATCTAGTGCTGCTCTAAGAGAAATACCACAAAGCTGGATGGCTTTAACAGGGAAGTTTATTCTTACACAGTCTGGTAGGCTACAAGGCCAAATCTGGGGTGTCCGTTCCAGGGGAAGGCCTTCCTTCTGTCAGCTCTGGAGAAAAGTCTTTGTGTTGCATCAATCCCTGGTCAGGAAGCATCTTCATGCAGGAACCTCAGGTCTGAAGGACATGCTCTTTGTTCCCAGTGTTGCTTTCTTGACACTATGATGTTCCCAACTGGCTGCTTGCTTCCATTTCCTTTTATCCCTTGCAGGATAAAAGGATAAAAGGTGTTGCAAGCCACACTCCAAGGAAACTCCGTTTACAATGGAGCAGGGAGGTGACCTTAGGATTTATAGTCCCACCCTAATCTTCTCTAACACAATCCACTGTTTACCACAGGCAGAGATTAGGATTTACAGTATTAGAAAATCACAAAATGGAGGGCAATCACAGAATACAGGGGATCCTGACCCAGCCAAATTACTACATGTATTTTTTTGGGGTGACAAAATTCAATTCACAACCATCATCCAGTGCTGCTATAATGGAAGTACAAGTGGATGGTTTTAATGAAGAGACGTTTATCTTCTTACAGTCCTATAAGATAGAAATCCAAATCAGGGCATCAGCTTAAGAGGAAGGATTTTACTCTGTTGGCTTTGGACAAAGGCCCTGGCCATCAGTCTTCCCTTGGTCTGGGAGCACCTCTGTGAGGAACCTCAATCTAAAATATGTGCTCTGCTCTTGGCACTACTTTATGAGGCCCCCATGTTTCTCTATTTGCTTCTTTTATATCTCAAAAGAGATTGGCTCAAGACACTACTTAATCGTGTAGATCTCATCAATGTAACTGCCACTGATCCATCTTATTACACCATAGTGATAGGATTTAAAACCCACAGTGAAATCACAGTAGATGACAAAATTGTAGACAATCAGAGAATTATGGGAATCACAACCTAGACAAACTGAATGATTTTTTGGAGGGCACAGTTCAATCCACGGAGTACTCTTTCCCACATTCCAGTCTGTCCAGCACTAGTTCATGCTGCCCCAACTTTTCCTATGACGAAAAATAGATTCACAGAAAAAACAAAGAAAAGGATAAGATTATGCGGAACTATTTCAAACAATTGTAAGCTGACTGGCATCAGAAGCAGGGTTTACTGCAAGGGCTCCCAACTCACAGAAAGAAGCACAGCACTTCATATGAAAAAGAACAATCAAACTTTTGATTCTTAGATGGTTACCTCAGTTGTTACCTGTAATGGCTGAAATGAAAGTAACATGTTATGCCAGAGCTGAGAGGAAAAAAGCCACATCTGGAGTGGCTCAGGGCAAGGGCATGGCTGGTCAAACAGGGTGACTAAACTGGGGCTAGGATCATCTTGTTTCACCTAGGCCGAAGCCTGAAGTCACACACATATGAATGAGAAGATCATCAAGGAGTGGGGAAGATGAAACAGGAATGCTTCAAATAATGTCTATGTATTTACATATTTACTTCTAAGTCTATTTCCTTATTTATGATTATGTGAAAGTTTACAATCCAAGTCAGTTTGTCATATAAATCTCCCCAGCACCCACCTCTATGGAACTCTATTGGCTTTCCTCATCCTGTGACAGCATACTTTTCCTTTCCACTTTTTACTCCCATTATCCACTCAACTAACAAGTGTCCCTTCCTTTGTACCCTTCTCCTCTCCCCTCTAAAAAGAAACTAGTTGCACAGCCTCATATATATATATTAAACCATAAAGTACACACATCATCTATATCACTCTATGTCCCATAGTCCAGTACAATCTTGATCTGCAGTGTTGGCTTCAGTAGTGGTTTCAGTTCTGGGCTAGCAGCAAGTTCAGAGGCCAAGTGCCCAGGGGATCCTCCAGACTGTTGGACAATCCAGTCTGGTCTTTTTTAATAAGAGTTCTAGATTTGTGAGGGAATTCTGTACCTGAAATTCAGGGAGGTCACTGAGAGGACTCTGTCCCTAAAATTCAGGGAGGTTGTCTTATCCAATGATCAGGCATTGCCATTAGCTGAAAACAGTCTGGTATGACCCAACCCAGTGTAATGATAAAACCATAAACAACTTCAGGCCTGTCTTCCCCACCCTTGTAATTGAAAACTCTTCCCTCATCAAAATCTTGACCATAGACAAACCTTACCCCTCCCTCTTCTAATCAATAGTTCTTCCTTATCAGACCATAAATCCAGAATTTCTTGCTATACCTCTTCCCTTTTCTTCCTTATCAAACCATAACCCTCCTCACTCCACACTACCTCACTGGAACTTTAAATCTATAAAAATTTGTGAGGGGGGCAGAGCCAAGATGGCAGACTAGACACACATCTCCTCATTTCCCTCCAAAAACTAAGGCTTGGACTGATAATTGAATGGAGCACCTTGGATACCCAAGGGAGCCCTGGGATACAGTATAGGGTTGTCACTGGACTACACACCACTAAACGGGAAAGTTCCTCTCTGGCACAAGCCAGGGCATGCTGAGCCCCATTCCTGCTGACTTGTTGCCTGGGCAAACTACAAGTACTGATGCTTTCTTTTTGTTATCTGGGAGGTGGCAGACAGCTGTGAGCTGGCAAATATGCTGAACTGCAATGCTAATGTAAACAGCACAGAGCACAGCACAGACACAGCTTCTAGATGGCCCAAAGGCAACAAACCATCACTAGCCATTTAAAGAAACAGCCCACCATGGCTCTGGAAAACTCCCAAAATAAAGAATCAAAAACCTCCTAGATAAGAAGGCTTTCTGAAACTATGGAGGTTGAGTACAAAAGAATTATCTATACAGTCCTCCTAGAGATTAGACAAAATGCAGCAGAGCAAAATGAAAAATTAAGCAAGCTATTGGAACAGATGGAACATCAACAATCTGAAGGTCAATGGATCAATAACAAAATTACAGAATTAGATAATTCAATCCAAAGCCAAAAGAACAGAATTGAGAAGTCAGACTTAGTGACCTTGAGGATACATCAACTGACACCAGCATTTATGAGGAGCAGAAAAAGAAATAAGAAAAATGAAGAAGCATTAAGCAACATGTGGGGCTCTAACCCAGAAGACAGAGAGACACACGTGAGCGGGTGACTACACTGACATGTGACTGGAAGAGCTTGATGATGCCTGGCCACTACTAGTGTTGCTGAGTTGCTGATAGAAAGCTGCCTTGAAATTATGAAAGAAGAGGGCATAGATATCCAAAACATGTATCAAACACAACAAAAACTAAACCCTAAAAGAAAGACACCAAGACATACTATAATCAAGCTTAATAAAATGAAACATAAACAGAAGCTCTTAAAAGCAGCCAGGTTCAAAGCAAAGTTAACATTCAGAGGGAAGCCCTGTAGCAGGCTTTTGTCTGACTTCTCAGTAGAAACTATATCAGCAAGGAGGCAGTGGGGTGACATATTTAAAGACTTAATAGAGACAAACTTCCAACCAAGAATTATATATCCTGCAAAACTGTCTCTCAAATATGAAGATGAAATTAAGACATTTGTAAATAAACAGAAGCTTAGAGACTTTGTAAAAACCAAACCAAAACTACAAGAAATACTGAAAGAAACTCTTTGCTTAGAAAAACAAACCATTAAATGTATATTTAAGGAAGGAATGCAGGACACAGCATCCAGGAACCTATTCTGTTAGGGAAATCTCAAAACTCAAAGCTATAATATTTTTAAAAAGGGAACCAGTGATCATATCATGAAAACTATGACATCATCACACTAAAAAGAGGGATACACTACAGTGGTTATAGTCCTGTGGTTATATAGATGCAGAGGAAGTTAAAAAGACATGCAGAAGTTAAAACTTGCTTTAGAGTATTAACGGGGACCATAGGGGCAGCTGCAAAACACAATAACAGTGTAACACATCAAAACAAGAAATGTAAGACAGTAATCTCAACAAACACAAAACCAACAATGAAAAAGATGAAAACTCAACCCATAAAGAATCACACCAAACAGAATATTAAGAGCAACAGAGAAAACACCAACACAAAAATAAATACATCAAAATGACAGCACTAAACACATACTTATCAATAATTACACTGAATGTAAACAGACTGAACACTCCAATAAAGAGACAGAGAGTGACCAGGTGGGACCAAAAGACTCGATCCATCTGCATGTTGCTTCCAAGAAACACACCTTAGACTCAAAGATGTGAACAAGCTGGAAAATAAAGGATGGAATAATATATACCAAGCTAACGACATAAAGAGAAGAGCAGGTGTGGTAATGCTAATCTCAGATAAAATAGATTTTAATGTCAAATCCACCATCATGGACAAGGAGGGTCACCATTTATTGCCAAAAGTTTCAATACACAAGCAGGACTTAACAGTATTAAATATTTATGCACCCAATATACTAAAGCATCTAAATACATCAAACAAACACTGACTGTACTGAAAAATGAGATAGATCACTCCACAATAACAGTGTGAGACTTCAACACTCCCCTTTCAGTAATGGACAGATCATCCATAAGAAGCTCAAGAAAGACACAGAGATCTTACTGCAACAATGAACCAATTAGAACTCATCAACATATACAGAACTTTTTATCCATCAACAGATACCTACACCTTCTTCTCCAAAGCACATGGAACATTTTCCAGAATAGATCATGTGTCAAGACATAAAGCAAGTCTCCACAAAATCCAAACCACTGAATTATTGCAAAGCATCTTTTCTTTGAACTCATGGAAACTGAATACCTTGCTCAAAAAGTCATGGGTTAAAGAAGAAATCATGGACAAAAATAAAGAAATTTATGGACTCAAATGAGAATGAAAACACTTCCTTCCAGAACTTATGAGATACAGCAAAAGGAGTGTTCAGAGGTCAATTTATCTCTATAAATGCAAACATCTGGAATGAAGACAGAACCCAAACCAAACAAGTAACCCTACAGTTTGAACGAGGAGAAAAATGGCAACAGAGGAACCCCTTACACACCAGAAGAAAACAACTAATAAAGATTAGAGAAGAACTAAACGAACTAGAGAATAGAAGAACAATTGAAAACAAATAACAAAACCAAAAGCTGGTTCTTTGAAAAGATCAACAAAATTGATAAGCCAATTGCTAAACTTTGAAAAGAAAAACAGGAGAGGAAACAAATAACCAAAATATGTAACGAGATGGGAGATGACACAATAGACCCAACTGAAATCAAAAGTATCATTAACAGAATACTACAAAAGACTGTACTCTAACAGATTTGAAAACTTAGAGGAAATGGACAAATTTCTAGATTCACATCACCTATCAAAATCACAAGGAGGAGCAGAACAACTTAATAAACCAATCACAAAGAAAGAGATTGAAAGAGTCATCAAAAAACTACCAACCAAAAAAAGGCCTGGCCCAGATGACTTCACTAGAGGATTCTACCAAATTTTTAGAGAAGAGTTAACTCCAATACTACTACAACTATTTCACAGCATAGAAAGGGACTGAATACTCCCAAAGTCATTCTATTAAACCAGCATAACCCTGATACGAAAGCCAGAGAAAGATCTCATGAAAAAGGAAAATTATAGATCATTATCACTCATGAAGCTTGATGCAAAATTCTTGAACAAAATCCTTGCCAATAGAATTCAACAACATATCAAAAAAATAATTTATCATGAGCAAGTTGGTTTCATTCCAGGAATGCAAGGCTGGTTCAACATCAGAAAAACAATTGACGTGATCAACCATAAATAACACAAAAGATTCACCTAACTTTGTCAACTGATGGAGAAAAGGCATTTGATGAAGTCCAACACCCATTCATGCTAAAAACTCTCAGCAAAATAGAAGGGAAATTCCTCAATGCAATCAGGGGCATCTACACAAAGCCGCCCACCTATGTCATCCTGAACAGCGAGAAACTGAAAAGAGTTCCCCTTGAGAACAGGACCTAGACAAGGATGCCCATTCTCACCACTTCTATTCAACCCTGCACTAGAAGTTCTGGCCAAGAGTAATTAGACGAGACAAAGAAATAAAGGGTATACACATTGGCAAAAAAGAAGTAAAAATCTCCCTATTTGCAGATGATATGATTGTATATGCAGAGTATCCATAAATAAACTACTTGAACTAATAGTTCAAGAAAGCATGAGGATATAAGATAAACATAAGTAAATCAGTGGGACTGCTTTATACTAAACAAAGAGATCAACGAAGAAGAAATCACCAAATCAATATCCTTTACTATAGCCCCCAAGATAAAATGTCTACAAATAAATCTAACTAGAGAAATAAGAGACCTAAACAGAGAGAACTATAAGACCTTACTGCAAGATACCAAGCAAGACTTACATAAATGGAGAAACCTACCCTGCTCATGGATAAGAAGACTTAACACTGTAAAAATGTGTATTTTACCCAAAGTGATTTAATATACAATGCAATTTCCAGTGACATTTTTTTAATGTGATAGAGTAACAAATCACCAACTTTGTTTAGAAAGAGAAGAAACCCTGGATAAGCAAAGCACTAATGAGGAACAGGAACACAGTGGGAGGACTCACACTAATTGACCTTAGAACCTATTACACTGCCACAGTAGTCAAAACAGCCTGGTACTGGTACAGAAAGAGATATATAGACCAGTGGAACACAGCTGAGACCCCACCCTCTTATAAACAGTTGATATTTCACAGAGCCTGTAAAGATTGTAAATTGCAGTAAAAAACAGTCTCTTTAACGAACAGTACTGGCAAAATTGGATATCCATCTGTAGAACACTGAAACAAGACCCATATTTCACACCTTAGACAAAAACTAACTCAAACTAGATGAAAGACCTAAATACCAAACTTAAAATGGTAAAGACCATGAAAGAAAAAAATAGGGTCAACAGACTTCAAAATCTGACACAGTTCAACCAACAGAAGAGGAAACAGATAAATGGGAACTACTAAGAATCAAACACTTTTGCTCATCTAAAGACTTTACCAAAAGAATTAAAAGACCACCTACAGAATGGGAAAAAATATTCGGCAATTACATGTTGGATCAACTTCTGATCTTCATAATCGACAAGGTACTGCAAAATATCAACCCCCAAATGGTAAATAACCCAATTAAGTGATGGGCAAAGGAGACAGACAGACATTTCACCAAAGAGGACATCAAGACAGCCAAAGGACACATGAGGAAATGCTCACAATCATTAGCTATTAGAGAAATCAAAATCAAGACTACAAGATACCATCTTATTCCAACAAGGTTGGCCATGATCCAAAACACAGAAAACAACAAATGCTGTAGAGGCTGTGGAGAGACAGGAACTTTCCTATACTGCTGGTGGGATTGCAAAATGGTATAACATCTTTGGAAAGCAATCCGGCACCTCCTTATGATCCAGTAATCCCACTGCTCAGAATATACCCTACAGAATCAAGGGCAGTCACACGAACAGATACATGCACATCAATATTTACTGCAGTACAGTCCACAATAGCAAAAGATGGAATCAACCCAGACGCCCAACAGATGAATGGATAAACAAACTATGGTACATATACTCAATGGAACACCATGCAATGCTAAAGAACGATGATGATTTTAGGAAGTATCTCATAACCTGGTTTCAACTGAAGACATTATGCTGAGTGAAATCAGTCAGTAGCACAAGAACAAATATTGTATGAGATCTCTGCTATAAGGACTTAAAAAATAAACTCATGTACAGAACAAAAGACTCTTTCATGGCCGCAAGGGAAGGAAGGGGAGGGCTGTTCATAGATTAGACATCTGATAGAAATTTAGTTGATTGAAAGCTGTGACAGCACACAGTAGAAAGATCAATTGGACTTCAACATAAACTGAAAACTCAACTCAATATTTCAAGGCTAGAGCAGCAGGGGCAGAGGTCTGGGGACCACGCCCTCAAGGGACAATGAGGCCAATTACCATAACTAGCCTATTACTAAGAGAGTCTTCTGCACTCCATATTGATGAGTGGCATCTGGGGTCTTAAAAGTTAGCAAGCTGCCATCTGAGGTACACCAACGGTCCCAACTTATTGGGAACAGATGATCATGAAGAACAAGAAAGACATTAAGGGAAAAAGAGCCCAGGAGACACAAGGACCCATGTGAATGGGCGACTGTATCAACATTTAACCAAAAGAACCAGATAGGGCCCAGCCATCACCAAAGACAGCCACAGTGCGGCACACAATGTCAAGTTCCAGTGGCAGCATGAGAAAAAAAGTGGTGCACCTCAAGAACTCCACTAAAAGATGCAATTGAAGGTCCGAAGCCCTGAGGTTTACCCTGGGAGTATGCCCCCTAGACCTGTTGCTGCCCCTGACCAGAAAAATTACTGAGAGGGGGAGAGGGAGGGAGAGTGGAAGAAGGAGGAGATGGGGGCAGGACAGGAAAGGAGAGGAGGAGAGGGAGCAGAGAGAAAGAGATGAAGTGGGAGAGGGAAGAGAGAGAGAGAGAGGAAGAGCTGGAGGAGGAAGGAGACAGGGAGGGAGGGTGGGTGACAGAGGAGACGAAAAGAAGAGATGGAGAGGGGAAGGAGAGAGGGTCGGTGGGTAAGGGAAAAGGGGGAGAGACGCTGACAGTCACAAGTATGGGGAGTTGTACTGACTCCTGAGCTTATGGGTAGCACCCTCTGACTAGGGAGAAGAGGCTGGCTGGTCTGAAATGCTGGGAGACATGTGGACTACTGAGCATACTGAGACAGAGCTCCCACAGTGCTGTATTCTTTACCTGGCTTCCTCCCCTCCACTGGTGTACTGCAAAATCCTTTTCTTTGCTGGGATCCCCCTTCCTCAGCTTTGCATCTGACTCTGGCTTTTGCTTTAAGTTTTATGCAAACCCCACTGTGCCTGCATAGTGTGATTAAGAATGTTGCTGACATAACTTGTATGAACTCTCTACTTGTAAATCGCTTTGAAAAGTAACTTAACTGCTTGTCCTTGGCAAGCAATCTTGCCAGCAACGGCTCCAACTGATTCCATTTCCTTGTACAACAAAATAAAGGTGTCCTTCCTGTTCTCTCACCTTCGGTTCTCAGTTATTGGTCAGTATGAGTCATGCCAAGTAAGACCCTGCCGTTTCTACCCAGTAATATTTTTGGCAAGCCAGCTAACAGCCATCTGCTTGGTTCCCAAGGTGGATCGGAAAACAGAACAGCCCTGACATCTGGTGCCACCAAGAGATTCCTCCTAGACACCGTGGAGCAGACCTGAAAGCTGATCCTTCCCCACCTCCACCAGGACCCAAATGATGGCTCTGTGAGAGACAGGAAATGCACCTGGGTTATTTGGTAAGTGCCTAGGTAAGACCTCAGAAGAACATCAAGAAGTAGGAGAAATTTACTGTTGAGAGCATTAGCCACCTGAGGCTACCTGGTAAGCAAAAAGGTAATTCCTAGCTAAGCCTTAGATGAGTACCAGGAATCAGAAAGAAGAGATCGCTGAGAGCATAGAAGGATTAGGTACTTGTTAAATTGGTACATCACATTAGGCGTATGGGTGTACAAGTGTATGTATCTACAGAATGAGGAATGTTCAAGAGATCCTGAAACGTGGCCTGCTAAGATGCATCCTTAAGAAGTTGAAACAAAGACTCAGATCCATCAGCTCTGGCAGTGTGCTTATTCCATTCTAACTTCTGCCTCTAAATACATGCAGAATAAAACCTTTCTTTTTGCTTTACCAAACATTGTGGTGTTTTCACCCTACAAGAATTACTTGCTGCAGGGATTCTAAAACCACAAATCCAGTCAACCTCGAGGAGACCTGGACTGTGGAGCAGAAACCAGCTAAGAGAGAGGTCCTATCTTCTTGACCCAAGTATTCTTCCTCCCCTCCTCTCAACATCAAAGGGGTGAGTGCTCTCAGTGCTTTTCATGTTTTCTTACGCATAGCTGTTTGAAAAAAACAGTTGTTTGTTTAAGTGGAATCTTTCTTAGATTTTTCTTGATTAAGAAGTGATATCCAGTAATTCTTGCTAACTTGTTTAGGCCCATATTTGGGCATCTGAAACATTAAAGAAGTAATTCTGTTTTCAAAGAGCTCTAAGCCACTACAACATGCAACAATTTGTGCACAAGTCAACCAGTAAAAGCCATCTAGGTGGTCACCATCGTAAGCGCTGAAGACTTCTGTGACAGGAATGACAGGATCAGTAGTCCCAAGACGGGCTACAGCACTAGGCTGCCTGACATCCACAAGTAAATGCTCATTCAACTAGGAGACACACTGGTTTAAGCGAAACACTGTCCACACTCCATGGTACTTCCCACTAGTTTTCTTTTCGTGTCCCAGAGAAAACCTAGAAAGTAGTGCTCTGTTTTGTTAAACTCACAAGAAAAAGTAGCAGCTCCATACCTATTTTATGATACAGTTTTTTAATAAAGAATCACAATAGTATTCCTCTGACACTGGCAAGTTAATATGTATTACTTAAAATTTACTTCCACTGAATGGAGTTTATCTTACCCCAAACTGCAATATACACTTTAAGAAATGAGAATCGCCACATCCTTGCTTGGTGTGATACTGTTTGGTGAGTTTCTGTGGTCTGTCCCTCTCTTTTGTTCTGAGAGCTTGCTTCTGGTCTTAAGTGTGTCTAAGTTTCTATCTTGTATCAGGGTTGAAGGCTACGGCTGAGAATTGTTTTTTTTAAGGCTATCTTGGAACCTCAGTTCTTCCCTTATCCAAGAAAAAGTGTCTTGTGTCTGTCTTATGATTTAGATTTTTAGCAGCTATAAAAACTTCAATGAAGTCAATCATAAAAGCAAAGCCTTTCTAAGTAACTTAAACTAGACATTACATGAAATGTCTTTTATTTAAATGAAAAAGAAAATTTTGTCTTAAAGTAAAACTAACAGTTCCAGAGTATTAAAAAGGAGGCAAGCGGGCAGGGATGGGGTGGGGTGGGGGTGGGGGTGGGCGTGGAGGTGGGGGACCACAGACACAAAAAAAGAACTACTAAACACCTCTGGTATTTACTGGGTGAAATGTCTCCATCAAGTTAAACACATGCAAATGAATGAGAATGGCCTAATCTTGTCTTATACCATGAGTCAAAATATAGAGATGTGGGTCAATATCTGCGTTCTCCTGCCACCAGGCTCCAATTTCACACAGAAATCACAATGAGACACACCTGAAATGGCCTGGGACAATGTTACCAACCATAGTCAGACACTTGAAGGTTGTAATCACTGTTAATGAATTGGTCAGTTAAGCAAAGACTTTGTGATTTCCAAAGACATTGGATAAAATCTTTAAGAGCTAAAATTAGATTAGGAAAATACGGGAAACAGTAAAAAGCTGAATGAAAACTTAGAATGTTTAAACAGACTTTCAGCAACAGTTAAGGTTTAGGGTATATCGGCTTAAAATAATTTCTAAGACCTTTTAAAAAACTTACTGCTGCTAAATGGAGTTAATAGATATTTTTCACAATTTAAGCTTACACACTTCTGCTTTTCATGCCACAACAGAAGGATATATATATATATATGTGTGTGCATATATTTGGGTCTGCTAATGAGTGACTTCATTATTGCCACTTAAAGGAATACACTATAGAGGTATGCAACAAAGACAAGGTTTAAGAGGTTTATTAAAAAGAAATTTATTTGATATGGTCAAAAGCTCTGCCCGTATCACTACAGTTTAATGGTATCATTTACGAGATTTTTTAGGAGTCTTAAAAAAAACCAAGTACCGTCGCCAGAATTAAATAAAATATAAAACAAAGAATTGCATTTCTTGTTCCCAAAATAACAAAGTTTTGAGTTCTGAATTGAAAGGTTAATTTATTCTTTGTATAACCTACCTCAAAGACAGAGGTTTGGCCTCATTAGAGTTAAGATTTCTGAGTCTAAAGCCAAGCCACACGGCTTTTAAGGAGAAAGAAAAAAGCTAAGGTTTTTACTATAAGATCTTGGGTTAAATAACTTAAGTAGTGTTTCACGGTGACTTACTGTAAATTCTTAACAACTCCGAAATTTAATGAAAAGCCACACAAAAAAGTGTTTTTATAAAGGGAAAGTGCTAAAATGATTTATTTAATAAATTACATAAATGGTGTTGTCAAAATCAAGGAAAATGCTTGATTCTCTCTGGGTTACAATGTATGTTAGTTAATAGTCTACTCTCCTGTTTTGCCTAATATTAGACAGTAAATGCATACTATTATGTCATATTTCGTTATTTCTTAATTGCTAGCTTGGTCACAAACTTGTCTAAGTCAATAGTCTGAGGATTCACATCACTTACCTATGAGATTTTCTTTTATTAATATTCAGGTATTTATTATAGATTTGAGAATCTTAATATACTGTTGGTATATACTGACTTTATATATCCTGGTATTATATCTCTACATTACTGTGTTTTATATCTGAAGCTCTTTAAAAATATGGCTCATGGTTTTATTTAGAGGCATTTTAACATTATCTAAAGTTTGGTTTTTTTTAACTGATTTTATTAGATCTTTTCATTATGCTAGTAATTTATTTCTTTCAGGTCTTTCACTATAAGAATATTATAAGTTAATCACAACCATGTAAGTCTTGTTATCCACAGATAAGTTTTTATTTACTGACATGCTGAAAACATCTGAGCAAAATATCTCAACAAAAAAATGGACTATAATGGACTTGTGAAAAGGACTGTGAATAGACTGTATAAAATTTCCAGAACTTCTATGCAGAAGCTAACTGTGGCTGATCCAGAATCCTACAGAACAGAAATTAACTATATAGGACTGACTAAAGAAAAGGAAACTACAGGTTTTGCATGAGAATACTGCTGACATTTTATGGTCCTATATTCTAGATGTAAGAAACTATTTTTCTCTTAAATTATTTAACTAATAGGTTTATATACTGTAACTCTTGAATTAGAAGTTCTTTTCTTATAAAAACAGTGTGACTCCACTGCATGAGACAGGAAATCCACAACTATCAAGAAGCAGGTCCAGGAGGGATAGTCTGCACTCAAGAACACTTTGTTTTAATCAGATTAACTGAAGACCTACAACACAAGTCCATCCTGTATGATCTCCTTAATCACACATTCACTGATGACAATCTGGTTGTCATATGAACTTGACTACTATACCTTCTATTTCCTGTAGACAAACTCTGTGTACAACAGATTCAACTATACTGGTTCTAAACTGTGCCTTTCCAACTGAGTGAATTTACACAAGTAATCTCTAGCTTGTATTCCTGGTGAATGCACAGGCAATGCACTTTTAGAATGTTAAGATTGCCTTTAAACATTCATAGTAATGACACCAGTAAATACTGAAACCAAAAACCAAAAAAATCAAACTCACTGTCATCAAGTCAATTCTGACTCATAGTGACCCTACAGAACAGAGCAGAACTGTCCCACAGAGTTTCTAAGAGGTTCTGGGCAGATCCGAACCGCTGACCTTTTGGTTAGCAGCCACGGCATTTAACCACTACACCATCATGTTAGTAGCTGGGACTTAATCAAGGTCACCTAGACTGCTAAAACCTGATCAACAGACTTACATTCCTTTAACCTGTCTCCAGGGTAGCAAATCAATTATTCAAACCTTCAGGGAGGTAGTGACATTGTTTGATAAGATGTAAGCGAGTCTTGTGACTCCCTGTTCTATTCCATGACAAGGTTTGACACTTTCCCGATGCAAATCTCTTCATAACCTGGATATAAAAGCTGCTGGAATTGTAACCCAAACGGGACAGTCTTGGAGAAACCATCTTCACTGTTCCCTAGACTCGCATGGCTGTCTATTAATAAAGCACTGCTTGAATGTTTCACTGTCTCTGCATTTTGGCTGCAGCGACAGGTGAATGAACTTGCTTTTGGTTCAACAACAATCAGGGTTTCCAGATACTGAAAAAGCAAATGTTAAATTGTTATATACTACAAAGCAAGTCAAAAAGAAACTCACCAGTCTAGCACTCAAGAGTATGGTGAGTAGCTTTAATTCCTAGTTATGGCATTTTAAGAAAAATTTAATGATCATTATGGGACAAATAACACAGCTGTCGGTGAGCTAACGATACAATAGTAATCTCAGGCGTCACTAGCCAACGTGACGAGAAATAACAAAAACGCTTTAGGAATTTTTATTAGCCCAAGAAAGTGCAGTCTGTGCTGTAACAAATACCTCTTGTTGCAGTTAGATAAACAGCACAGAAGTAGAATAGGATACACAGATTACTAGACAGCAAGCTACTTGGTTACACAGTATAACATGTTTACAAGTGTCAGATTTACATAAGTGAAAATTCTGTTCACTTCAGCAACGTTAAGGGTACTGCTCTTAAGATTCTGGAGCAGAACTATATGGTATGCAATGGAAAACCAGCACCATGAGTTTAAAGAGCCCATCATGGTGCAACTAAGTTCAGGTACTAACATTTCCAATCTCCAAATAAAAGAATGACTTAAGCAATAATATCAGAGCCATTATTCCCAGTCTCTGAGCATAAAAAATGGATCCTGCTGAATCTGGACTCCCAAAGATTCACAGACACAGCAACACTGAGGGATCAAGTCAATAACTAAGACAATCTGGTTTAAAAAAGTCTTTTAGGTAGACATTCACATAAACAGGGTATAAAAGCCACTCTTTTTCTCTTAATACTTAGTAAACAGTCAGTTATAAACCAACAATATGTCAGTAGTTACAAAGAAAGGCCTAGGTCTAATATTTGTTCCTCCCCAAAAATATGCCAAACAATTCTGAGCCAGGCTATACGTCAGTGTGGACACTGGTCTTGAATAACCAACATATAAAAAGAAATGACAGGACCTTCACACTGCTGTATTCTTTACCTGGCTTCCTTGCCACCAGTACTGTACTGCAAAATCCTTTCCTTTGCTGGCCAGCCCCCCACCAACTGTGTTTTAATTCTGCTTTTGTGTGGAGGATATATGTAAACCCCATTGCACCTGCATAGTAAGATTAAGAGTGCTGTGACATAACTTGTACAAATGCCTTACTTGTAAATCCCTTTAAAAGTAATTTGCCTGCCTGTTCTGGTGAGTAGACTTGGCAGCAATAGCTCTGACTTACTCTATTTCCGTGTACAATGAAATAAAGGTGCCTTTCCTGTTTTCCCACCTTGTTCTCTCATTTACTGGCCAGTGGCCATGCTAAGAACCTGGGGTTTCCACCCTGTAACACTATAACTTGTTTCCACTGACCTGGCCTGGCTGGCAAGGGTGAGCTGACCAGAACCTGGCTGAATGAAGATGTTTGACACTGTAAACTCGTATACAGACTGTTGCACTACACTGGCTTGCTTTGCATAGGACTTTGCTTAGGGACAACAATGCTCAAAGTTCCAACCGGAAGAGAAGATTTATCAAAGCACCCCTGAGTACTGGTTTGATAAGGATGGGTAATTTAAACACTATCAAAAAGGGGAGATAAAACATATGACATGGCTGGCTTACACATTTTCATGGGTATGTTTACACTCAAAATGAGGGGGGTAAGGGAGGCTCCCCTGTGAATTGTCTCTTATTTTTCTGATGGGTCTGGGGAAGAGATGGTGAGGGAAGACACTGACAGGATGGTATGATTCAGTGTGAGGACTGACTGTTAACATGGTTTTAACTGTAATTGTAAAAACTCTAACTGTAGAGGTTGTAAATGTGTAAGAATAGACTAAGGGGGAGGCACTGTTGGGCTGGACCACATTGGCAGACACTGAAGTCCCTTAAAGGCCTTGCTGATATCTTGCAAGACTGAAAGCAAAGGAATAATCTCTCAAATTTTACCACAGGCCAGAAAGGCTGAATTTGCGATGGCTTCTGGAGAACCTGGACGGATGAGATGGACACCCGTAGAAGACCTTAGTGACTGTCACCTCAGTAACCCTACCCTGAGGACTAAACGACTAGAGGACTGTTAATGACTGGAATTGGTAAAAGGAGTGGGAAGACGGAAGTAAGCCTTCAAGTATGACCGGGCCAATGGCTAGAAGAGCCAGGGGTGGCCCTTGGTGCAGTGAATTACATAATACCCCTCCTCCTGTTATAATTTTGTAATCAGCACTAGAACACTGGGTAGGGCTATGCAAATGAGCTGCTCGTGATCCCCAAGGGGATTGGACACTTTGGTAATAATGTAAAAAATAAGGTGGCTAGCACCTTTACAACCTAATGAGGTGATTGGTCACTTCTGTCACCCTATGGAAACTCTGGTGATGTAGTGGCTAAGTACTACGGCTGCTAACCAAAGGTCAGCAGTACATATTCACCAGGTGCTCCTTAGAAGCTCTATGGAGTCCTATAGTGTCACTATGAGTTGGAATTAACAGCACTGGGTTTGATTTTTTGGTAGGCTTAAAAAGAGCCATCCCAGAGGCAAGAAAGGAGGATCTCACCACAACCAAGGTAGCAGGCTTTCCAGCATATGAGACAAAAAAGTTGAGCACCTCCAGGCACACGGTTTACCAGCAGAGTGGGGAGCCTCCAGGTACTTACTGACAGAGCTAAAAGAGCTTTGTAACACCTGCTCAAGGTGGGAAGAGGTCAGGCCAAGGGACCAGAGGTCAGAGGCATGCCTGTAAGGCCGAGAAGAGGTTACTCTGACTCAAGAACTGTATTCTGAGCATCCCTGAGCCTGAACTGAGATCTATTGCTTCCTTAATAAACCTCCTGACCATGAGTATGGTGTGTGAGTTTTGTGTGGCCTTTGCAAGGAATTATCACACTCAGAAGTAGAGTGCCATAGGAGGGATGGTTGCTGTCAGAGTTGGTAAAAAGGCTGGAAAGGAGGTATGTCTGATATCTGCCTATGAAGCTGTTGATCTTGATTTCTTTTCCCCTTGTGAAGTTAGACTCCTTTTCGCCATGTCATCTTATGGACGACCACTCCTCTCATTAAAACTCTGCAATGGCTTCCCATCACACTCAGCACAAACTCCAAAGAACCATGATCTATAAGGCCCTACATGATTTCACCCATTCCCTGTTTTCACTCTGCCCCCACAGCCACCTATATCAACCTCCTACTCTTCTCTCCTTCACTCTGTTCTAGCCATACTGGGTGTTCCTATGGTTCCTTGAATAACAATCACATTCTCACCTCAAAGTCTTTGCATGTCTCTTCCCTCTGCCTAGATATCCACAGTGCTTTCTTCCCAACTGAATTCAGGTCTCTGATTAAATGTCCACTCATTAGAAGGGTTTTCCTCTTAAGCCCCCTCCTCCCTGCAGTTATATCTTTAACTGCTTTCCTTCCTTTTTAGCACCCTTCACCACCAGCTATACTGTATGTTTGTTTACTGTATTTCTGCCTGTTCTACAATGTAAATAAACTCCATGAGGTGAAGGATTTTGAACATTTTGTTGTATCCCAGGCATCCAGAACACTGCTTGGCATATAGTTACTGCTCGATGAAAATTTGCTGAAATGATGGATGCTATGTAATATGTAATATGTATGTAATGTAATGTAATATATGTAATATGTAATATGCTCTTCTTATCAAATTATTCCTACTTTCCAAATCAAACTTTTATGCTTCTAGTCTCTTCTGTCCCATGTATCCTATAAACTACCAGATTACACGTTAACTTGAACACTGACTTCACAATGTTTCATTCTGCTGTATACAAGGTCATAATGTTGCACAGGGCTTAATGTTTTCAGTGTTTCATTTCGTTATACACAAGATTGTTATGAATTGGATCCACACTCAGTGACAGCTACACAACAACAAAATACTGTCATTCCTCAATTTCAGAACATACCTGTCAGATTTCAAACAGTTCCCAATGTATTCTGTAAGATGCTAATGGATGTTCTATGAAATGAAAGACTTGGTGATTAAGAAAGCTTGGAAATTATAAGATTTAAGTATTTACTACAGAATTTCTCAACCTTTAACTTGATAATGAGCAATGGCAATCTGCAGGAAACAGATTTCATATATTTCCTACTGTGTGTGACTAAAGAATCCTTCTTCAAGGAGCAGGCCAAGAAGTAGCACTTGTGGAATATGTTGAAAGTGGTACAGTGGTTAAGAGTTACAGCTGCTAACCAAAAAGCCAGCAGTTTGTATCCACATGGCACTCCTTGGAACCTCTATGAGGCAGTTCTACTCTATCCTACAGGGCTGCTGTGAGTTGGAACTGACTCAACAGCAATGTTTCTGTTGTTGCTGTTATTGCTGTTTTAAGTAGTATCTACTATTCAATGTTGCCACCAGGAGTCTAGGTAAAAATAAATAGTTGTCTTGGTACCCTTCCTACTTCATTTTTCCATTTCTCTTCTCTTTCTTCCCAACAGAACTTATCAATACAAACAAATCTCTAACTGCAGGTATGTGCACCTGCATGTATCTTTGAAGCTGAAGTCTTTGTGGTCCTCTAACCTATTTTAGTTTTCATCCACAAACAGTCTTATAACTTCAATTATGTTATTATAGTCTGTATCTTTGGCTTATGTACCATACCAGAGTCTCACAGTAGATACCTAGTATTCTTATTTTTTTGAACATTTTATTGTTGATTAGGTGAAAGTTCACAGAGCAAATTAGTTTCCCATTCAACAATCAGTATACAGTTTGTTTTGTGACATTAGTTGAAATTTCCTCAACGTGACAGCACTTTTATCTCCTTCCTCCCTGGGTTCTCTGTTTCCATTTGACCATCTTTCCTGCCCCTTCTTGCCTTCTGAACTGTTTTCCGGCAAATTTTGCCCTTCTGTTCTCACATGGTCAAGAAGCACGTTCCTCATGGGTGTTACTGTTCACTTTATAGGCTTGTGTATCGTTTGGCTGACCTCTGGGAACAGGTTCCGTTCCAGTTTTGAAGGGTGTCTTCAAGGGCCATCATCTCAGGGATGATACTCAGTATTTTCAGATTCATCCTAATCAGTGGTATGCACAAACTCAGTAAGATACAGATCAGGAAAAGTGTGACATTCCTTACTAGAAATTAATCCTGAAAAATACGTTAGATAACATAGTGCAGACACTAAATCTCTCAGGTTCAGGTTTTAGAAAGTATGTTTTTACTGGTTCTGTACTCTTATACAGTATGTTGCCTGTGGGAAAAGGACTTTCCCTATATTGTATCTCAAATTTGGAAGAATTTCATGACAGACCATGTAATATCTGTGATAACAATAGTAGGAAGAATTGTTTCATATAAATCAATGTATTACTAAAAATCTTAGAACTGTCATAAGAACAAAAGGTGGATCTGAAACAGTATACACTACATATATTTCAGAGACCTGTTTGTCGTGCCATTTACAGGAGTGCCAAGTCAGAGCACAGACACTTTGTTTTATACTATGTGATTTTCCTCTCGAGCCCACAGCTGAGAAAGGGGTAGGTAGACACTTGACCCCAAAATACCTGCAGCTGTTTTTCGTCCTGATAGAACCCCAATTTTCTTCAGTAAAATTCCCATTTTAAAAGAGCTTATACACCAATGAATGAATACGGACATGAATCTTCGAACACAGTAACTTTTTTCTGGGTCTCCCTCAATAGACTGCCAATCCTTTCCACCCTCTAGATACAAGACTTCACTTACAACAAAGGTAAATCACCGCAACCCTAACTCAAGAAGTGGGCTTGATAAGGTCTCAGGGTAATCTCATTTTCCTTGCCAGTGAGATTCAGATCAGCATATTCTGATGGTTTCCTTTTTTTCCTGCCATAGATTGATCTGTGTTTCCTGCTCCCCTCTGTGTCTCCTCACCCCCCCCCCCCACCCAAAATGTGTGTAGCCATCTGGCTGGGCCATGATTCCCAATATTTTATGACAGTCCTCCATTTTTAAAATTTTCCTATGCTATAAATCCTAATCTCTGTCTGTGGTTGATAGACTGGATTATGTTAGAGAGGATCAGGGTGGGACTGTAACACCGTTCCTAAGGTTACCTCCCTGCTCCAGTGTAAAGGGAACTTCCTTGGAGTGTGGCTTGAACCATCTTTTATCTTTTTATTCTACAAGAGATAATGGAAGCAAGCAGAGAGTTAGAAACCTGATACCATCAAGAAAGCAGCATTGGGAGCAGAGTGTGTCCTTCAGATCGGAGGTGCCTGCACCAAGACGCTCCCTAACCAAAGACTGATGTAACACAACGACCTCCCCCCAAAGCCAAGAAAGAAAGGATGCTTTCTCCTGCAGCAGACAGCCTGAATTCACACTTAAGCCTACTGGACTGTTTAAGAAGGGGAAGTCGGCTCATTTGAGGTGATTTTAAGAAAAAAAGCACAGGAGGAAACTGGCACCTCTTCCTCTGAATGTTCTTGTCTTTGCATGTGATGCCTGAATTGCTGTAGCCATTTTACTAAGGATAAAGCCAATACTGAGGATGACGGAAGGAAAGGGTGGAAAGAACCTGGGGTTCTGCTGAGTCTCCAAATCAGCTCTCAAGTCTGCCCTACCTCTGGACTTTCTATTATAGGAGATAACCATTCAACACCTATAGAAGCAGCAGTCAAGAAATCAAGACTCATTCCATTGAGAAAATCTGCAAAAGGCCTCTCTAAAGTGTTGAAAAAGACATTACCTTGAAGGCTAAGGTGTGACTGAACCAAGCCAAGGTATTTTCAATCACATCATATGCATGAGAAAGCTGGATAATGAATAAGAAAGACAGAAGAACTGACACCTTTTAATTGTAGGGTTGAAGAATACTGAATATACAATGGACTGCCAAAAGAAGGAACAGATCTCTCTTGGAAGAAGTCCAAACAGAGTGCTCCTTAGAAGCAAGAATGGTGAGTCTATGTCTTATATACTTTGGACATGCTATCACATAGGAAGGCAGCAATGAAAGAGATACGAGGGATAAAGAGATGTGCAAGTGGAGAAATTATCAGAAAGAACAAGATATCCCTTACATGGAAAACAGTTCTTAAATGCAAAACATCTTTTAGCTGTCAAGTTCCCACGATGCCCAGCTATGCTTCATTTCTTACTTTTGAGTCACCAAGAGACACCCGTGATGACTTACCGTACATTGTCCTTCACTGGAGCTAGCTGACTGTGCTCTGTGCACCCTGCTGCCACTTAGGAGCCCTGGACTTACAGGGTAGACTAGGAGGAAAGATCCAATTGGACTAAAATTGAAAATTAAAAGGGGCCAACAATGACAAGTAAGGGACTCGGGAATGGCTCCGATGGTAGGAAAACTTAACAAAGAACACAAGAAAAGTGAGCAAAAAGTGAAGAAAATGATTACAAAATAACTATTATATGAACTGGTCAGTAAAAGAGAATAAATTATGTAAGTGTCAAAGATGTTTTGTTGATAGCAAAAAGGTATCCAGATCAGCATTAGATTTTCGAATCTTTTCCCGACATAACTTCCTTTCCTTTCACTGATTTTCTTAGGCTTTTGGAAAAGGATGCCAGGGTTTGATAATTTCTTTCTGCTATCTCTCTCCCCACTGGTGCCCCTTTCCTCCACTTCTGTCTCCATCTCCCACCCCCCTACTTCAGCTGAGTCATGCTGTTATTAACTTAGTCTTGATTATATTTCACTAGGGTTGCTGCAATACTTGTCACCTGGCTCCAGGCTTTTCCAATTCTAATACAAATGAATCTTTCTAAAGCAGAACTTTGAATGTTTCATTTTTAAAAAATCCTCAGTAGTTCTACTATGCCTATGGTATTAATTAGTCATATTCCCCTTTAGTCTACTTTGTACACAGGAACATCCACATAGTTTCAACTCATCTATGTCCTTAATATCTCTTCCTATATCCATCTCCTCCTACCATCCCTTCCCTCCCTTTCCACTTCACTTCAGTCAGTCAGCCAGATGAACCTCATAATTTTCTGATTCTGTACCTTAGCTTATGTTGCTACTTTTATCTGAAACATACTGTCTATATCAAACAAGGAATAGTAGTTTCTGAGAAAGGTAGATAAACTGAAAAGGAACTGGGTAACTAGCGTACTAGTAATTCAAGTCAGACTTTCACAACATGATTATTTGAAATACCAAAAGCACTATCAGTAAATATTATGCATTAGGTGTAAGGCACAATGCAAAACAAGTTAGACACTTTAGAAATGTAACAAAGGTGAATGTGGGAGTATTCTGCGTTATGAGTAACCTGTCCTGTTTTTTCCCTTAACCTCAGTGACTGTCTCCAAAAAGAGATAAAATGATGGTGACAACTACCAGTACTATCATCTGCCTAGAATAGTGAGATGGGAATAAGAAAACTGTACACACGGAGATGACTAACAGGCCAGCTAGCAGACACAACAGCCAGGACACATGTGTCCTTATGTTAAGGCCTATCAGCATTTGGCTATTCTAAACAAAATTATCAGCATATGAATATATTTAGGACATTAACCACTGAAAAATAACATAATCCCAAGTAATGAGTGAGAAGTTAGTAATAGGAAAATAGCTAATGGCAATGTAACAACTTGGTTGACTCTTCCTCAGTCTACAGAAGCTGAATCTTAGTTCAATTACCTCAATCTTGAATGAACATTTACACAGTACTTAGTATATGCGGTAGGCTAAGCACTTTGCCAGGTGCTGGAGATATAAACATAAATAAGAGTCACTCTCAGCCCCTCAAGCAGTTTAGTTGAGAAGGGATGAAAGAACTATAAGCATATGGTTATAAAATAGCAAGTAAAGCATTGATAGATATGGGAAGGCCATTATGGAGCCACAGAGAAAGGACTTCTACCAAACCTAGTGACAGGAAGGAGTTAAGAGAGGCTTCTCAGGCCATTGTTCTTTCAACAAAATCTATCATCACTATGGAAACCCTAGTGACTTAGTGGCTAAGTGCTAAGCTGCTAATTACAAGGTCATCAGTTCAAGTCAGCCAGCTGCTTCTTGGAAACTCTACGGGGCAGTTCTACTCTGTCCTACAAGGTCACTAGGAATTGGCATTGACTCGATCTCTGTGGATTATCATCATGATCAAAAGACTGCATAGCATAGCCAAAGGAGTCAGCAGGTGGTAACTCATACAGATGATGCGTAACTGTTGATATAAAAATATTACTGACATCCCTTGACCCATACAAATAAGCTAGGATTTCAGATTTTTACCAGGCAGACAAAGTGACTAAAACCTATTGCTGTGGAGTCGATTCCTACTCATAATGACCCTGTAAGACAGAGCAGAACTACCCCATATAGTTTCCAAGGAGCAGCTGGTGGATTTGAACTGATGACCTTTTGGTTAGCAGCCAATATCCTCAATGACTATACTACTAGGGCTCCAAAAGTGATTAAAGGAAGAGGAAAAAAACCCAGGTGTATACGTAATCTAAATATTTAGGAAATATAAATTTAAAAAAATTCTCTGGCTTTCACATGCTATTTACATATTTGAAGGAACTGCTGATAAATCTAGTAAGTTGTTTAATGTATTATAAAATATATAGATTTAATTGAATTTTCTCTCAAAGGAATGACTGCAATCTACTCTGAAATCAGACTTCATATTTGTAACTATCCTCTAAACTGCCTGCATCTCCAGTAAAAATAAAAATAGTCTCTACCTGGGGAGGGAAGTTTCACCTCAAAGAAAACAAAGTCACATCCTCCATGAAGCTTCTGTACTACACTCCTGTAAAAACGTTAAACTGATGGGTGCACAGATTCTTAATATGACACAACAGATGGATGTGGTTAGTGAGACATGGTTACAACTGAAAAGAGGAGGCAGTTGATGACAAGCAGAAAAATGTACAATTCTCACTTGCATTTAGGTGTGGGGAACTAATTTGAAAAGCTACTCGAGATGCCTGTCTTAAAATTGTAAAGCAACACTTCAAAAAATCATTTTACACTCATCAAACAAAGCAAAATGTTAAAGAATCTATCCTTCATTTTAATTAACTCATATAGTTGATCTTCAGGTAGGCAGAACTACTTCAGGGGTACAAAGTGAGAAAGTCATGCAACTGAGTCAAGAAATAAGTCAAGAAAAAAAAGCAAGTAAACACTGCTGCTTTTAGCTGAACAATATGAAAATGGTCAAATATGATATAAATAATAATCACACATCTTGGAGTATTCTACATTGTAAAGAGGAAAAATCTATAGTCTAGGAGATTATGTAGAAATCTGTTTAGCTACAAAAAATTGTTAAAGGATATCATGTACTCTAAGTCTACTACCTAGATTTTTTTGTTTGTTTTTCCATAAAGATTTACCCTATCACCGGAGCTTTTAGAACCCTTCTCCTATTTAAACATCTTTACCTTATACTGAAAATAGAAATAATACAACAGAAATTCTTTAAAGGGATTTGGTAAGATTATTGTCAAACAGCAAAAAAAAAAAAAAAAAAACTAACATATTTTATTGTGATCATGTGTTAGCTAAACAATACAATACTCCCACATGTCTGTCCATTTGTTCTGCTGTAGGGCCCTGTGTGTTGCTGTGATGCTGAAAGCTATGCCACCAGTATTCAAATACCACAGGATTAGTCATGGCAGACAGGTTTCAGCTGAGCTTCCAGATTCAGGCAGACAAGCAAGAAAGTCTTAGACCCAGCAGTCTACTTTTCAAAAGCAAAGATGTTACCTTGGAAACTAAAATGTGGGAGGTGGGACCAAAACAGCACACTAGACACAGGTCTCCATGATTCCCTCTGAGAACTAAGGCCTACAACAGTAACTGAAAGGGGCAGTATGGATAGTCTGGGAGCTCCAAGATCAGGCATAGGGTCTTGAGACTAGACAGCACAACAGGAAGGGGTAAAATACTTTCTCAGTGCCGAGACAGCAGCACAGCGAGTACTGCTTCTGCTGGTGTGGCACCTGGGAGGACTGAAGGTTTGGAGGCCTTCTTTGTTGGCCAGGAGGCTGGAACTGGTTCTGCTGAGACTCTGAGCCTGGCAAGACTGGCTGCTTTGCAGATCTTCAGTGCCTAAGAGAATAACGTATGCTACAGCAGAGAGACTATGCTTGGGTCAGTGCACTTGGAAAACCCAGAGGTGAGAAGCCACCATGAGTGCTGATGCCCCTCCCCCCTCTCTTCTCCGAGCTGAGGCACAGATTCTGCTGACTCATGGTAATGGCCTCTCAGTCAGCTGAGAGGAGCAATCAGCTGCACCTGAGGGCTCAGCTTAGGCTACCTGTCATGCTGAACAACAGTGCCTGTCTGGACAAATAGCTTAATACTTTTATCAGCCAGCAGGCAGAGCCTACCACCTCTGAGGTCCCAGGTGGAGCCTGCCACCAAGCTGAGCAGCACCAGGGGGCTTGACAGAATCTATACCACCAGAGAAGATATATATAAGTCAGCTGCATCTAATGAACACATAGGTGGCTAGCAACCAAATCAAGCAGTATGCTTACTGATTCCCTTAGATCTATGCCACAGCTGAAGCTGGTGTAACACTGTAGAAAATGAACAGCTACTGGATAGCCTGAAGAATAATCTAGATAGGTAAAGATCCCACAAAAAAGGAGAATTACAGAGGAGTATCACTCACGAACCCAGACGCAAAAATCCTCAACAAAATCCTTGCCAACAGACCAAAAGAAAAAAAAATTCATCATGACCAAGTTTGATTCACATGTGGGATGCAAGGCTGGTTCAACATCAGAAAAACAATTAATGTGATCAACCACATAAAATAACACAAAAAGAAAAATCACCTGATTTTGTCAACTGATGCAGAAAAGGCATCTGATAAAGTCCAACACCCATTCTTACTAAAAACTCTCAGCAAAATAGGAATAGGAGGCAAATTCCTCAATGCAATAAGGGACAGCTATGCAAAGTCAATCTGCCTACATCATCCTGAATGCAGAGACACTGAAAGAATTCCCCTTGAGAATGGCATCTAGACAAAGATGCCCACTCTTACCACTTCTATTCAACATTGTACTAGAAGTTCTAGCCAGAGCAATCAGACAAGACAAACAAATAAAGGGCATCCATATGGAAAAAGATGAAGTAAAAATCTCCCCATTTCCAGATGACATAATTGTATATGCAAAGAATCCTAAAGAATCCCAAAACAAACTACTCAAACTAATAGAAGAGTTCAGCAAAGTATCATGATATAAAATAAACATGAGTAAATCAGTAGGATTCCTTTATACCAATAAAGAGATCATTAAAGAAGAAATCACCAAATCAATGTGATTTACTTAGTCCTAAAGAAGATAAACTATCTAGGAATATATCTAACTAGAGAAATAAGAGAGTTATACAAAGAGAACTACAAGACCTTAGTGCAAGAAACTAAGAGAGACTTACATAAATGGAGAAACCTACCCCGCTCGTGGATAGAAAGACTTAACTTTATGAAAATGTCTCTCTTACCCAAAACAATCATATATACAATGCAATCCCAAAACAAATTCAGTGACACTTTTTAATGAGATGGAGAAAAAAATCACCAACTTTGTTTGGAAAGGGAAGAAACCCTGGATAACCAAAGCACTACTGAAGAAGAACACTGTCAGAGGCCTCTCGCTATGTGACCTGAGAACCTATTACACTGCCACAGTAGTCAAAACAGCCTGGTACTGGTACAAAAAAAAAGACAAATAGACCAATAGAATACACTTGAGACTCCAGAGATGCCACCATCCTCCTATAAACAGTTGATATTTGACAATGGCTCTAAGACTGTAAATTGGGGTAAAAACAGTTTCTTCAAAAAATGGTGTTGACAAAATTGGATATCCATCAGCAAGAAGCTAAAAAAAGACTCATATCTCACACCTTACACAAAAATGAACTCAAGTTGGACCAACCAAGCCAAGTGCCGTAGAGTTGGATCTGACAAAAGACCTAAATATCAACTCTAAAATGATAAAGATCATGCAAGAAAAAATACGGTCAACAATGGAAGTTTCAATACACAACTCAGACATCACAATTAGACAAAGCAAGCTCGATCAACAGAAGAGAAAATAGAGAAATGGGAACTACTAAGAATCAAACACTTTTGCTCATACCAAGACTTTATTAAAAGACTTAAAAGTCCACCTAGAGAATGGGAAAAAATATTTGGCAACTATATGTCAGATCGATGACTGATCTCCATAACATACAAGGTACTTCAAAAATCAGCAAGAAAAAGGTAAATAACTCAATTATGTGCTGGGAAAAGGAGACAGATACTTCACTAAAGAGGATATGCAGGCAGCCAGAAGATACATGAGGAAATGCTTATGATCATTTGCTATGAAAGAAATCCAAATCAAAACTACCATGAGATAGCATCTCACCCCAACAAGGTTCGCCATGCTCTAAAAACCACAAAACAACAAATGCTGGAGAGGCTGTGGAGAAACTGGCACTTTCCGACACCGCTGGTGGGGTTGCAAAATGGTATAACCTCTTTGGAAAGCAATCTGGCACTTTCCTTAAAAAGCTGGAAGCAGACCATTTGACCCAATAATCCCACTGCCTGGAATATATCCTACAGAACCAAGAGCAGTCACATGAACAGAGACATGCAAATGATTGCAAAAAGATGGAACCAACTCATGTGCCCAAAAACACATGAATGGATAAACAAACTATGGTACAAATACTCAATGTGATTCCATGTGATGATAAAGAACACTGACAATTTTAGGAAGCACGTCATACATAACCTGGTTTCAACTGGAAGACATCATGTTGAGTGAAACTGGTCAGGGGCAAAAGGACACATATTGTATGAGACACCTACTATAAGGATTTAAAAACAGACTCATGTACAGAAGAAAAGACTCCATGATGACTACAAGTGAGGGGACGGAGATATGGACATGGCTAGTTATACATTAGATGCAGATACAGAGAAGTTTGGTTATAGATTAGATTGTTGATAGAAATTTGGTTGAGTGAAAGCAGTGACAAGATGCATCAGAAGATTAATTTAAGTGGATTTCAACATAAACTGAAAACTCTTCTAATCTTAATCCAATATTGGGAGCACAGAGTAGCAGAGGCAGGAGTCTGGGGACCATGCTCTCAGGGGACATTGAGGCCAAAGGGCATAACTAGCCTATTGCTATGAGACTCATCTGAAGTCCATACTGGTGAGTGGCATCTGAGGTCTTAAAAGCTAGCCAGCTGCCATCTGAGTACAACAAATGGTCCCAAATCAGCAGGATAGATGATCACCAAGGACAATAAAAATGAGGGAAAAATGGCCCATAAGACATAAGGACCCACGTGCATGGATGATCATATCAACATGCGACCAGAAGAACCAGATGGTGCCTGGCTACCACCAATGACAGCTGTGATGGACCACACAATGTTGTGTCCCAGTGGCATCATGACAAAAGAGGTGCACCTCAAGAACTCCACTAAAAGACCGCAACTGATGGTCCGAAGGCCTGGGAGTTCCCTAGGAGCATGGCCCCCAGACCCACTGCTGCCCCTCAATATAAATCATTATTGAGGTCAACTCTTCAGACCAGAATGGACTGGTCGGGGACACAAAGGGACCATACCATGTGTCTACTTCATGGTTCTATGCAACTACAGGATGCTGTCTTACTGGCCTCTTACCAGAAAGAAGAAGAGGGGACAGGAGATTGTTAAGAAGATACGACATGTACAGAATGGAAAGGAAAAGGGTGCTGTCACTGGGGAAGGTGAACAGGAGAAGCCGCAGATAGGCAGGCATGCCAATTTAACTTCGACTGCATACTTCCACTCAGTCATAATTTAAAAAAAAACAAAAGAGCAATAACTGATGAATAACTGCAGTTCCTGAACAAGGAGGGATAGCCAAAAATACAAAGAGAATTGTTGAAGAATAGCTGACAAAAAACTTCCCTCAAATTATGAGAGAAGACAGATATCCAAGAAGATTATCAAACACCACAAAAACCAGACCCCAAGAGAAAGACAACAAGACACACTATAATCAAGCTTAAAACATGAAACTTAAAGAGAGGCTCTTAAAGGCAGCAATACTTAAAACTAACATACAAAGGGAAGTCCTGTAGGCTTTCGCCTGACTTCTCAGCAGACACCATGTTGTCCAGAAGGCAGTGGGATGACACATTCAAAGCTGTGAAGGAGAGAAACTTTCCATCAAGAATTATGAATCCTGCAAAATTGTCTCTCACATATGAAGGTGAAATTAAGACATTCACAGATAAACACAAGCTTAGAAGCTTTGTAAAAACCAAAACTACAAGAAATACTGAAAGAAGCTCTTTGTTCTGAAAAGCAAAAACAACAAATACATACTTAAGGATGCAATGCATGACAGGACAGCCAGAATCCTTTTCAGCTAAGGAAGCCACAAACTCCATCAAAGCTAAAATATTAAAAAAGGGAACTAGTGACCTTAACACAAAAACTATCACATAATCACAACATAAAGAGGGATACAGCATAGTAAGCTATGACACTTTCAAATGGAGAGGAAATTAAAAGAGGATATACAGAAGTTAAAGACTGGTTTAAGCTTAGAACATTAAGGGGGACCAAGGGGTTAGCCATACGGCAAACTAAAAATATGACATATCAAAACAAGAAATATAAGACAGGAGTTTCAACAAACACAAACCCAACACTGAATACGATGAAAAGTCAACCCACAAAGTAAAACAACACAGAAAAGAATACTAAGAGACAAACAAAACATCAGCAGCACAAAAATAAAGGCATCAAGATGACAGCACTAAACACACACCTACTGATAATTACACTGAATGTAAATGGACTCAGTGCTCCAATGAAGAGGCAGAGAGCAACATCCTGGATCAAGAGGCACAGCATGTCTATACGTTGTTTACAAGAAACACACCTTAAATTCAAAGTTAGGAACTAACTGAAAATCAAAGGATAGAAAAATACATACCAAGCTAACAACATACAAAGAAGAGCAAGAGTGGCAATGCTAATCTCAGATAAAACAGATTTTAATGTAAGGTCCACCATCTTGCACAAGGATGGTTGATATTACTGAAAGGTTCAATACGTGGGCAGGATATAACAATATTAACTATTTAAACACCAATACTAGAACATCTAAATACATCAAACAAACACTGACAACATTGAAAAATGAGACAGATCACTTCACAGTAATACTAGACTTCAACACTCCACTGTCAGTAACGAATAGATCATCCAGAAAAAAACTCAGTAAAGATACAAAAGATCCTGTTGCGATAGTCAACAATCTAGACATCACTGACATATACACAACCTTTTACCCAACAACAGTTAAGTACACCCTCTTTTCCAATGCACATAAAACATTTTCCGAATAGACAGTATTAGGACAGAAAGCAAGCCTTAAGAAAATCCAATTCAGTGAATTATCGCAAAGCATCTTCTTTGACCACAAAGCCGTAAAAGCTGAAATCAATAGCAGAGAAAACACTAGGTAGAAATGTCAATTCATGAAAACTGAAAAACACCTTGCTCAAAAAAGCATGGATTACAGAAGAAATCAAAGACACAATAAAGAAATTTACAGAATCAAATGAGAATAAAAACACAATCTACCAGACCCTATGGGATACAGCAAAAGCAGTGCTCAGAGGCCAATTTATTTCCATAAATGCACACATATGGAATGAGGAACACATATGGAATCAAGAAAGGGCCCAAACCAAAGAATTAACCCTATAACTTGAATGTGTGCAACAAAGGAACCCCTCAGGCACCACAAGAAAACAGATAATAAAGACTAGAATGAAATGAATTAGAGGATAGAAGAGCAACTGAAAAAAAAATTAACAAAACCAAAAGCTGGTTCTTTGAAATGATCAACAAAATTGATAAACCACTGGCTAAATTTACAAAAGGAACACAGGAGAGAACACAAATAACCTGAAGAGAAATGAAATGGGAGATATTGCAACAGATCCAACCAAAATCAAAAGTATTATAACAGAATACTGGCTTGGCTGGCTGTATACTCTAACAGATTTGAAAATCTAGAGGAAATGGACAAATTTCTAGATTCACATCACCTACCGAAATTATCACAAGAAGTTGTTGTTGTTAGGTGCCGCTGAGTCAGTTCTGACTCATAGGAATCCTATGAACAATAGAATGAAATACTGGCTGGTCTTGTGCCATGCCACAGCTATTTTTATGCTTAAGCCAATTGTTGCAGCCACTGTGTCAGTCCATCTCATTGAGGGTCGTCCTCTTTCTCGCTGACCCTCCACTCTACCAAGCATGATGTCCTTCTCCAGGGACTGATCTTTCCTGACAACATGCCCAAAGTATGAATGATGCAGTCTTGCCTTCTTTGCTTCCAAGGAGCACTCTGGTTGCACTTCTTCCAGAACAGATCTGGTTGTTGTTTTGGCAGTCCATGGTACATTCAACCTTCTTCCCCAACACCACAATTCAAAGGCATCAATTCTTCTATCTTCTTTGTTCATGGTACAGCTCTTGCATGCATTATCATGGCCTGGGTCAGGCACATTTTAGTCTTCAAGGTGACACCTTTACTTATGAATAGTTTAAAGAGGTCCTTTGCAGCAGATTTTCCCACTGTAATGTGCTTTCTGATTTCTTGACTGCTGCTTCCATGGGCACTGATTGTGGACTCAAGTAAAATGAAATCCTTGACAACCTCATCTTTCCTCCATTTGTAAGAATGCTGCTTACTGCTCCAGTTGTGAGGATTTTTGTTCTCCTGATGCTGAGGTGCAATTCATACTGAAGGTTGTGGTCCTTGATCTTCAACAGTAAGTATCTCAAATTTTCATTTCCAGCAAGTAATGTGGTGTTGTCTGCATAATGCAGGTTGTTAACGTGTCGTCCTCCAATCCTGATGCCTTGTGCTTCTTCATATAATCCATCTTCTCAGATTATTTACTGGGCATATGGATTGAAAAGGTATGGTGAAAGGATACAACACTGATACATACCCTTCCTGACTTTAAATCATGCAGTGTCCCCTTGTTCTGTTCACATGACTGTCTCTTGATCCATAATTCCCATTCTCCGCAATGTTAGTCATAATTTAGTATGATGCACATAGTCAAATACCTTTGCATACTCACTAAAACACAAGTAAACATCTTACTGGTATTCTCTGCTTTCAGCCAAGATCATCTGACATCAGTGATGATATTCCTGGTTCCAGGTTCTCTTCTGAATGTAGCGTCAATTTCTGGCAGTTCCTTGTCAATATACTGTTGTAGTCACTTTTGAATGATCTTGAGCAAAATTTTATTGCATGTGATAATCATATTGTTCAGTAATTTCCACATTTGGTTGCATCACCTTTCTTTGGAATGGGCATAAATATGGATCTCTTCCAGTCACTTGTTGAGGAAGCTGTCCTCCAAATTTCTTGGTATAAACAAGTAAACACTTCCAGTACTTCATCTGCTCCTTGAAATATCTCAACTGATACTCTATCAATTTCTGGAGCCTGTTTTTTTTGCCAAAGCCTTCAATGCATCTTAGCCTTCTTCCTTCAGGACCACTGGTTCCTGATCACATGCTATCTCTTCAAATGGCTGAACATCGACTAGTTCTTTCTGATACGATGACTTTGAATCATTTAATAGTTTCCCTGTAGAATCCTTCACTACTGCAACTCAAGGCTTGAATTTTTTCTTCGGTTCTTTCAGTTTGAGAAATGCAGAATGTAGTCTTTCTTTCTGGTTTTTCATTTCCAGCTCTTTGTATACATCATTACAATACTTTCTGTTGTCTTCCTGAGCTGTTCTTTGACATCATCTGTTTATTCCTTTGACTTTGCCATTCCTTCCTTTAGTTGCTTGATGTTCGAGAGCAAGTTTCATAGTCTCTTCTGACATCCAAATTGGTCTTTTCTTTCTTTCCTGTCTTTTTAATGATCTCTTGATCTCTTCATGGATGATGTCTTTGATGTCATTCCACCATTCGTCTGCTCTTCGAAGGGTAATTAGTGATCACATAAATCTTTTCTTGAGAAGGTCTTTAAACTCAAGACGGATATATACTCAAGGTCATACTTTGGCGCTCATGGACTTGTTCTAATTTTTGTCAGTTTCAATTTGAATTTGTATATGAGCAATTGATGATCTGTGCCACAATTAGCACCCAGTCTTATTTTGACTGCTGATATGGAGCTTTTCCATTGTCTTTTTCCACAGATATAGTCAAGTTGGTTCCTGTGTATTCTATCTGGTGAGGTCCATGTGTAGTCACCATTTGGGTTGGTTAGAAAAGGTATTTGCAGTGAAAAAGTTGTTGATCTTGCAAAATTCTGTCACGTGATCTCCAGCATTATTTCTATCACCAAGGCTGTATTTTCCAACTCCTGATCCTTCTTCTCTGTTTCCAGCTTTTGCATTCCAGTTACCAGTAATTTTCAATGCATCCTGACTGCATGTTCAATCAACTAAAGATACAGAAGCTGGTAAAAATCTTCAACCTCTTCATCTTTGGCCTTAGTGGTTGGTGCACAAATTTCTGGAGAATTAGAGTGACCTAATAAACCCATCACAAAAGAAAAGATTGAAAAAGTCATCAAGAAACTACCAACCAAAAAAAGTCCTGGCCCAGAAGGCTTCACCAGGGAATTCTGTCAAGCTTTTAGAGAGGAGTTAATTCCAATACTACTGAGGCTATTTCACATAAAAGGACACAATACTCCCAAATTCACCCTATGAAGCTAGCATAACCCCGATACCAAAGCCAGGAAAGATACCACAAAAACAACAACAACAAAAAAAACTACAGATCAATACTACTCACGAACCTAGATGCAAAAATCTACAACAAAATCCTTGCCAATAGAATTCAATAACATATCAAAAAAATGATTCATCATGACCAAGTTGGATTCATACCAGGGATGCAACATCAGACAATTAATGTGATCAACCACATAAATAACTCAAAGGATAAAAATCACCTGATTTTGTCAATTAATGCAGAAAAGGCATTTGGCAAAGTCCAACACCACTGAAGTTAAAAACTTTCAGGAAAATAGGAATAGAGAGGCAATTCCTCAATGCAATAAGAGGCATCTACGCAAAGCCCACTACCTACATCATCCTGAACAGACAAGAGACTGAAAGAATACCCCCCAGAGAATGGGAACTAGACAAGGATGCCCACTGTCACCACTTTCATTCAACATTGTTCTAGAGGTTCTAATAGCAGTTAGAGAAGACAAAGAAATAAAAAGCATCCACATCAGCAAAGATGAAGTAAAAAATCTATTTGCAGATGATATGATGATCATATACACAGAAAATCCTAAAGAATCCATAAGTAAACTACTGGAACTAATAGACGAGTCCACCAAACTATCAGGATGTAAGATAAGTAAATTGGTAGGACTCCTTTACACCAACAAAGAGAACATCAAACAGGAAATTGCCAAATCAATACAATTCCCTATAGCCTCCAAGAAGTCTAAATACCTAAGAATAAATCTAACCAGAAAAATGAGACCCATGCAGAGAGAATTACAAGCCCTACTGCAAGAAACCAAAAGAGATTCAATGTTAGTGGAGAAACCTACCCTGTTCATAGATATGAAAACTTAACATTGTGAAAAGGCCTATTTTACCCAAAGTGATCTACATATAAAATACAATCCCAATACAAATTCCAGTGTCATTTTTTAATGAGATAAAGAAAGAAATCACCAACTTTGTTTGGAAGGGGTAGAAACTCTGTATAAACAAAGTACTACTGAAGAAGAGGAACACAGCAGGAGACCTCACACTACCCAACCTTAGAACCTACTATCCTGTCATGGCAGTCCAAACAGCTTGGTACTGGTACAAAAAGAGACATATAGACCACTGAAACAAAAGTGAGACTCCACAAACATCACCATACTCTTACGAACAGCTGATATTTGACAAAGGCCCAAAGGTCATAAACTGGGGTAAAAACACGCTCTTTAACAAATGGTGCTGGCAAATTGGATAGCAATCTGCAAAAAACTGAAACAGGATCCATATCTCACTCCTTACAGAAAAACTAACTCAAAGTGGATCAAAGACCTAAATATCAAGTCTAAAATGATAAAGACTATGGGGGTGGAGTTTCAAGATGGTGGAGTAAACACACATCTCTCTAAATCCTTTTGTAAACCAAGGCCTGACCTGATAATTAAATGGAGCCTTCTGAATACCTAGTGAGTCCTAAGATACAGCACAGGGCTGTCTATTAGGTCTACATACCACTGAGTGGGAAACTTCTTCTCTTTTGCTGATCCCTGCCCTTGATGAGTGCTGGCTCTTGCAGACTGAAGATAAATTGCCATTTTAACTTTTTTTTTTCCCCTCTGTCGTAGCTGGCAGGAGAGGCTGAGGTTTGACTGGCAGCAAGGCTCTGACGCACTGCTGATGAGATTGCTGAGCAGAGTCGCCACATTTTGAGTCTGTCAAAATCTGTGTAACTTGGCACCTCTAATCCCTATTGGAATCTCTGAATCTCTGCCACTGAACGGCCTTTTCTGAGGTGGGTGGGGAAGCTCATGAGGGCTGCCATCTTGATCCACTGGGAGGCGGAGTTTCCTATACAGAGGCCTCAACTGGACCTAATTCCCAGGCTGGGAGGCAGTGCCTGCCCAGAGAATGTTTTTCTGGCAGTAAAGCAGTCTTTGATATTGACGTGCTTGCTTTGCTGGAAAGAAGGACTTGCACACCTGAAAGCCTGACTAATTTTGGAAGCTGTCAGAAATCTTCTACCTTTCAACAGAGAAATAACTGCAGTGCATCCAGATGGCATCTCTTCCAGCCTTTACTGTCTCACACTATAGGGTCAGCTGATGGCTCCCCAGTGACTCTATAAGTGGGGCTGTGTCTTTGCAATCAGGAGGTGGAGCTTGCTGCCTCAGAGATTCCACTGAGCCCAGTCACCGGAGTACACAGAGGTGTCTGGGGATCAACTTCTTTTTCAGATTGAGCTTTAGATCCTGTTACGGTAACACCGGGGAAACAAAACAACCTCCAGATGCCTAAAAAGCAAAAAACTTTGGGCCAGAACATTGAGAAGAATTCATCTATGGCTTCAGAAGGCCCACAGAAGAAAGATCCAAAGAACTTCCCAGATGAAGAAGTCTTTCTGAAATTATCAGAGTACAAAACGATTATATATAGAGCACTCCTAGACCTTATAAAAAATGAAGCAGAGCAAGATGGAAAATTAAGCAAGCTGTCTGATCTGATGGAATACCAGTACTCTGAAATCCAACAGATCAATAACAAAATCAAAGAGACAGAAAATTCAGTTCAAAGCCAAGAAAACAGAATTGAACAAATGGAGAATAGACTTTCTGACTTGGAAGACAGAGCTATTGACTACATCATCAATGAGGAGAAATATGAAAAAAGAAACAAGAAAAATGAAGAAGCCTTGAGAAGCACGTGGGACTCAATATTAAGAGGAACAATCTACGATTAACTGGAGTTCCTGAACAGGGTGGGACACTTGAGAACACAGAGTACTGTGGCTGAGCTGCTGACAGAAAACTTCCCAGAAATTAATGAAGAGAATATAGATATCGAAGATGCATACTGAATGCCACTCAATCTAGATCCCAAAAGAGACTCCAAAACATGTTACAATCAAGCTTAACAAAATGAAACACAAACAGAAACTCTTAAAGTCAGCAAGACTCAAAGCAAAGCTAACATGCAGAGGGAAACCCTGGAGGCTTTTGTCTGATATCTCAGCAGAAGCAATGCTGGCATGGAGACAATGGGATAACACATTCAAAGCCTTGAAGAAGAACTTCCAACCAAGAATTATATATCCTGCAAAACTATCTTTCAAATACAAAAATGAAATCAAGACATTCGCAGATAAACAGAAACTCAGAGATTGTGTAAAAACCAAACCAAATGACAAAGATCATGTAAGTAAAAATAGGGTCAACAATTCAAGTTCTAATACAGAGCTCAGACAGACTTGAAAATCTAACAAATCACAAACAACAGGAGAAAATAATGAGAACTACTAAAAATGAAATACTTTTGCTTATCCAAAGACTTTATCAAAAGGGTTAAAAGACTACCTACAGAATCAGAAGAAAATAGGCAACTATATCTTGGACCAACGTCTGATCTCCATAATCTACAAAGTACTGCAAAATATCAACAAGAAAATGGTAAATTACCCAATTAAGCAATGGGGAAACGAGATGGCAGACACTTCACTAAAGAAGATATCTAGGGAGCCAAAAGACACCTTAGCAAATGCTCATGATCACTAGCTATTAGAGAAACTGAAATGAAAACTACAATATCATCTCACCCCAGCAAGATTGGCCATAATCCAAAAACCACAAAACAACAGATAGTAGAGAAGCTGCGGAGAGACTGGAACTCTCCTACATTGCTGGTGGGATTGCAAAATGATACAACCTCTTTGGAAAGCAATTCGGTGACTCCTTAAAAAGCTGGAAGTATATATACCATTTGATCCCGTAATCCCACTGCTCAGAATATATTCTACAGAAATTAAGGCAGACACAAGAGCAGATACATGCACACAAATCATGCACACAAATGTTTACCACAGCACTATCCACAACAGCAAAAAGATGGAATCAACCTAGATATTCATCAACAGATGAATGGATAAATAAACTATGCTACATACACTCAATGGAACACTATGCAATGATAAAGAGCAATGATGATATTAGGAAGCATCTCATAGCCTGGTTTCAACTGGAAGATATTACAGCTGAATAAAATCAGTCAGTGGCAAGAGGACAGATATTGCATAAGACCTCTGCTGTAAGGACTCAAAACCAGACTTACGTACACAAGACAAGACTGTGACAGCTACAAGGGTATGAAGGGAGGGAGAAGTTTGGTCAGAGATCAGCTGACAGAAATTTGTTAGGTGAAAGCGGTGACAGCATACAGTAGAGAGTAGAACAACTTAAAGAGGACTTCACCATAAACTGAAAGGTTTTCTGAATTCAACTCAATATTTGAAAGGATAGAGTAGCAGGGTTGGGGGTCTAGGGACCATGTATTCAAGTCCAATCAATCCTGGAGGAGGATATCATTCTAGGTGAAGCAGAGCATCAGGAAAAAACAGGAAGATGGTGGGGCCAACTGATATAACTAGTCTATTGCTAAGACAGCCTTCTGCACCTCATATTGGTGAGTGGCATCTGGGGTCTTAAAACATAGTAAGTTGCCATCTGAGGTATACCAGATGGCCCTAACGCATCAGGAACAGATGATCACTGATAACAACAAAGATATGAGGAAAAAACTGCCAAAGAAACAGAAAGACCCATATGAATGGGAGATTGTATCAACATGAGACCAGAAGAACCAGATGGTGCCTGGCCACCACCAAAGATAGCTGTGACAGGGGGACACAGTGTATTGTCCCTGAGGCAATATGACAAAAAGAGATGTGTAGCCCAAGGACTCTACTAAAAGACCTGAAATGATGGTCTAACAGTCTGGAGGATCACCTGGGATCATGGCCCCTATACCTGCTGCTGTCCTTGATTGGAAACCAGTACTGAGGTCAACTTTCCAGACAAGAATGGACCGGACTCTGGGACACAACATGATCATGTGGTTTGCCTACTTTATGGTTCTATGCATTTACTGGAGGCTGTCCTACTGTCTCTTTCTAGATGGGAGAGAAGAGAGTAGAGAGGATAGACGCTTGTTAAGAGAATACGAGGAAGGGTGAAGAGGAGGACTGTGCTGTCACCGGGTGGGGACAGCAGGAGTTGCAGATAGGTGGGCATGCAAAACTGATTTGGATTGTATACTTCACTTGATCACAATAAAAATGAATGAATGAATAAAGAAATATATATATATATATTTTTTTAAAGAAAACTAAAGTGTGCCTGACCCAAGCCATGGTATTTCCAATAACATTATATGCATGTAAAAGGTGGACAAAAAATAAGACAGGAAAACTGATATCTTTGAATAGTGGTGTTGTAGACAAATACTGAATATATCAATATTGCTAAAAAAATAAACAGATCTGTCTTAGAAGAAGTACGACTAGAGTGCTCCTTAGAAGGAGGATGGTGAGACTATATCTTACACACTTTGGACATGCTCTAAGGAGGAATCAATCCCTAGAGGAACCTATCATTCTTGGTGAAGCAGAGGGTCAGGAAAAAACAGGAAGACCCTCAAATAAGATGAACCAGCACAGTGGCTACAACAAAGAGTTGAAGTGTAACAACACTTGTGGGCATGGTGCACAATGGAGCACTGTTTTGTTCTACTGTACCTAGTGTTGCTATGAGTCAAAGGAACCACAACAAACACTACAATGTAAATCACCAGCTCCTACTCTTGCTCCCCTCATCCCCAGTTGTTAATTTTAAATTCTTAACAGTGGATCTCATAATTACTTTTTTTCTTGTTGTCAGGTGCCATTGGGACAATTTCAACTCATAACGACCCTATATCTACAAGAAGATGAAGTACTGGTCCTGTGCTATCGTCATAATTATCGCTATCCTTAAGCCCACAGTTGCACCCACTGTGTCAATCCATCTCATTGAGGGCCTTCCGCTCTTTCACAGACCCTCTACTTTACTAAGCACAATGTCCTCTAGGGATTGGAGAATTTAGAACTCTAAAATGCATGTGTAGGTACTGAAGAATGGCCAATCAATAATATGGAATAGAACAAAGTGAAATCTGAAAAGCCATTAAACTATGCAAATAACTCATAAACCAGGGATAACATGAAAGGGAAGGAAGACTGATTTCCAAAAGGAAAAATCTCCACAGAAACATCAAGGCTTGTCCCATAGTTATTCTAAAATTATTGGTAGAACACTTTGGTTCTGGCACTGAAACTGGATCAAATCTACATCTGGCATAATTCTCTGGTATACATCTGCATTTTATTGCTACAATGAACTGTTTCTTGAGGTTTTAAGTTCTCAGAAAGCTTCTGAGGAAAGCAATATGGTCATTTACATCTGTACCCAATCTAACCCCCATCCTGTGAGGAAGATAACATTTTCTTTAAACTACAATTTAAGGAGTCCCTGAAGTACTTTTTTATATGTAAATACAAATTTCCTTCCCCACAGCTCTTCTTGTTAGAGCTTCCCTTTCCTACTCGATGTTGGACCAATTCTTCTGGTGTAGGGAAAAGGGTGGGTATCTGGTACCAAAGCTAAAGGTCAAGTTACTGAACATTTCTACATTAAGAAGGATGAGTCTGCTTTTCTCATTGTACAGTTCCCTGAACAATTCCAGAAATAACAACATTCAAGTCTGAAATGATTTTTACATATACTGTGATTGAAGATTTTCCAAATAAATTGTCTTTTCATTGAAAGTAACAATGTCTTATCCTACTACCTCTACTGTTGCATCTTCTCTCTTTTGTCCACTCTCAGGGCACCTTTCCTGGTGGACAGGAAGGACAGGTGATACGAGGCCTAAGGGTTAAGTTACTAGGCTAACAATATTTCTGAGGAGAAAGGATGAGGCTGCTGTGTCTTCCTGGGAATTTTCTTCTGGGGAACATCTGGAAAAACTCAGGTTTCAAGGCTGGGTTAAAACTTGGGTGGTTGGTTCATGCAAGCTAAATCTGACACACCTCCTTGAACTTTTGGTCTACATGGGAAGGTGATGCTCAAGGTTCTCAAACTGCTACAAATTGAGCTATAAAAGACTCCAGGCCAGTTTAGGCTTCCTAAAAGTTTGAAAAGAATGAAGGATTATTTGTTATTCACTAAGGATCTCTATTGACTAAAGAAACCCTGGTTGCAAAGTGGTTAAGGTCAGTAGTTCAAATCTACCAGGCACTCCTTGGAAACTCTATGGAGCAGTTTTACTCTGTCCTACTATGAGTAGATTGCTATGAGTCAGAATTGACTAGATGCCAGTCAGTGTGGTTTGGAGTTCTATATCTACTAGGGACTAAGCTAGAAGATAAGGACTCCAAAATGAATAAAGTAACTATCCAATTTCAAGAACGCCTCCTTTGAGGAAGGAAACAAGCAGAATACAATGTTTCAGCATTATGACAGAGATGTGAGTTAGGCGTTAATGGAGCAGGAAAAAGTTAGCACCCAACTTGGAGGAACTTTCTTTTGAAAGCCCAAGTTCCAGTCTTTAACATAGACTTCAAAGTCCTTTACGCACTGTATATTACAACCTATATTTTCCAATATTACAAATATTGCCAGCCTATGTGAAATTTATTCACACTTCCATTTCATTTTGTATCATTCCTAGTATCAGAAATATTCTTCACCCTCTGGTGTATCAGTCTTTATTATTGCCTTTCCATAATCAAGCTAAGTAGTACTTCTTATATATGTAAGACTGCCTTGGAAAGCTGTTAAAAATGCAGAGTTCTGTATCTTACATCGGAAGAATCTGATTCAGCAAATCTGGCACAGGACCTAGGAACCTTTATATACAGGCACCCAGTAAAATTCTGATGTTTGTGGTCTACAAACTATATTTTGAGAAGCACTAGTATAACCATTAAGAGCGCGGACTTTTTTAAAATTGGAGTGATGAATCAAAGGGAACTCCCAGATGACATTAATGACACATCATCGTGTCACCAGGGTTCTCGGCAAAACTATAAACTAGAAGATTTGATTTTGATACCCTACTTATTTCTGTTGTTCTTCCTCTCCCCAATAGCCCCAGGCCACAATGAGTACCCCGTTTGACCATAAATATGTTAAAAAGTCAGACATGATTTATGTATTTTGCTAATAGTTTCCTAGTCACCAATTTTCCATATACCTAGAATTTCCAATAAGATTTAACTTTATAAGTGTTGTCTGTGTTAACTCAGGATTTTACGACATTCTATATTTCTTTGAATTTGTAAATACATTGAGGTTAAAAAATATTTTCCAAAGTATCTTATTTCATTTTGGTCTACTCTCAAAAACTAGACTCATTTTTATTTAAGGCAGGCACTATCCCTTTTATTTCTGCATGCTTTCATGGTGTATCTGCAATAAATTTGATAGACTTTAATAAATCAGTATCTAGATGAGATTTTGGAAGCACTAGGTGCACTGTCTTCAATTATATAACATTATGTGGGATATATACTTACATAAAGAGTTGTTAATGGCTCCATGGTACAGTCAATAATTACTCACAAGTTGCATTTATGTAAAGCTTTTGGAGTAGCAAATTATTTCCATTAAAATCATCAGTCTACCAAAAGAAAGTGACAGAACCTGCAAAGTCACTCTAGCTAGGGGAATATATTTGCCATTAATAAAACCCAAATCATGATGACTTATAATGAAGCAACTCAATCAACCTGAATGAAGTGTGTAGCACAGAACAGCAAGTTTTCAATATATAGCTATTAAATGAATGAATGCATAATTGTTACCTTTATAAACATCAACTGTAAGCACATTATTTTTTTCTTAAAGCAACAAAAAAGGAACATCAAAACTCTAAAACTAAAAACAAAGAAGTTTCTTTTTACGAAGAGCCTATCCAATTCCTACAGCTCACTACCTGTAATTCTACTTTAAATTTAAATTACCTGTAATTCTACTTGACTCTAGTGGATTAAATAATAATCTTCTTTAAATAGATTATGTGAAGAATTATTTCAATAAATAATAAGTAGTTTGTGATAACTTAATGTTATAAGTCTAACATGAGCTCAGAAATGTGCTTAACAAAAGCAGTAAAAATCACTTTCATTTCCATGTATAAATTGAAAGGTAGAAAACACAAAATTTTCTCTGTGTTGAAATGCATAATGAAAAGTACTATTTCCAGAACACTCATGCCTACTGGGACCAGCCACATTAGTAAACATAAAAGAAGGGCTTACTTGGTTTTAGCTTGCTGAATACACCCTTGCTTCAAGCCTATTATTTTTACTGTCATTTACCTATCTGGTTACATGAAAAGCATTTTCCTGTTTTCAACATAACTTAGAGGGGAAAAACCCAACACAATCAAGTAAGAGAATTTATACTTTGCTGTTTCAATTACCTAGAAGTGTGCATGGAAAAAATGAAAGAGATTGAGAATGACTGTTTAAGATCAACGTAACGTTCACAAGATTTTTAAGTACTGATGCCTACCCTTTACTTGCCCCAAATAATAATTATGTCAAGGCTTATGTAACCCTCCTAGCACACTACATCATTACAATTTTTGTAATGGGTGTACAATGAATTCTTTAAAATTATAAGCAAGAAGAACTGCTTTTAGGGGATTTAGAAGATTCATAAAAGCTTTCCTTGTTGAGTTTCCATGTAGAGGTTGAAATTCTCCTTTTCCCACCTTAAAGAACAGGAAGTAGACTATGCATTTACTGGTAATTATATTTATAGTTTCCTATAATGATCAGTTATTCTTCTACTTGTTAAGAAATTCATAACAGAGATGATATGACAAAGTCATGCTACAGTTACGATTTAAGCCAGCCAAGCTCCTACATGGTCTTGTATCTTCTTACCATATTTACATAAGGTATGTACATCTAATCTGATGTTTTATGGGGAAAAGACTTATATAATCACAGTAAAATAACAAAGCTTTCAGGACTAAAAAACTACAGATAACACTGAGAAGAAACTACTATATTTGTATACGCCTTGAATTACTATTTGTTAGTGAACAATAAACTGTATTTTTCTGCCTTTCTATGTCCCCTAGGTCAACTTCTGGATATACAAATACTTACGAGTACTCCTAGGACAATTAAAATGTTTTTATGAAAAAGCAATCCTGGAAAAACATCTTTTTAGATATCAGACTGTAATACTGAAAAAAGCACTAGGAATATCTTCCCACCACCAACTAGTACCTGTGCCAGACTCCAAATTAGCATAACAAAAGCACAGACATGTACCTGCACTGTGTTTTACCATTTATAAAATATTCTCAATATTACATAGCTTTAGTCTCACACCAGTCTTGCTACGTTATCTCAGCTTCAGCCTCACGCTACATTATCTCAGCATGCGTTATAAACCCCAAGCAGGTGATACACATAAAGCCATGTAATTACACATGGTATCTAATTGAGTTTTCCTCTAGAGTGCTACAACCATCCAAGTGTCTCATTTGGTTACCTTCATTTGTAAGCAAGATGTTACCTGATTTGGGAAAAATAGTTTGCTATGCACTTGTAAAGCAAAACAAAGAAAACATTATTTCAGAACACAGTGGCCAACAGCTGAAGTGTATAGTATTTGATTAGCAGATTCCAAGTCACAGTATAGGCAGATAAATGGAATATGTGCAAGGATCAACAAAATATTGTACTCACAGATGGACGGACAAATGAGCAGAAAAGAGAATGAAGCTATGTGACACTATCCTAACCAGTTGTGGTATGCTGAAATATAATAGGTGCAAGAACAGTGAACTGACAAGCTACATGACTTATCAGTTATGAAATATGTGCAGCCTGACAGAATTTAGGAAACAATACAAAGTATTCATTTTGCTGACTGACAATTCAAGAACACAAACACTGAACGGGGACCATAATTGGTAAACAGACATGCAGACCATACTCGGTAAACAGACATGCAGACCATACTCGGTAAACAGACATCTATTCCAGGATTGGATACACATGCCATAGCTCCCATCTAGTTGGACCTGCTCCAAAAGATCTACATTCTAAGATGTCTTCTGAACTTAACTGTAGAGCTGTCTCATTTTTCTTCCAAAAGAAAATATGCTTTTCAATAACAAATGAAGTACATGCTCATTGTGAAAAAAATTTCAAACACAGAAGCACACAAGTATAAAGGAAAACTTCCCCCATTATCTTATTCCTCAGACACAATCACTGTTCAGCTTGATTCATATTTCCTATGCCTATGAAAACATACATACATAATGAAATAGACACTTTATCTTGAATATATTTATGGTATATAAAGGTTATCACTACGAACCATGTACACAAAAACACCCAAACCAAACTCACTGCTGTCAAGTCTGCGCTAACTCATAGTGACCCTACAGGTTACAGCAGGACTGCCCCATGGAGTTTTTATGGAGCCCCTGGAGGATTTGAACTGCCAACCTTTTGATTAGCAGCGTAGCACTTAACCACTAGGTCACCAGGGTTTCCTGAATCCTATATAAGCTACTTTAAATAGTAAACAGTATAAAATAGCAATAAATTTCACAACATGGAAGTAAAATCTTCTCATGACCATTTCTGACTGTTTTAGTGTTCTACATATTCTGCAGCATGAAAAATATTACATAGTATACATTTGGAAACCCTGGTGGCATAGTGGATTAAGTGTAATGCCTGCCAACCAAAAGGTCAGCAGTTCAATTCCACCAGGAGCTCCTTGGAAATTCCATGGGGTGGTTCTGCTCTGACCTCTAGGTTCACTATTAGTTGGATCCAACTTGATGGCAGTGGTTTTTTAAATTATATATTTAGAATATAAGTTTGGAAATTAAAAAAAACTAAATGTATAGCTGAGATTCTCTTAACTCAAAGAAATTTTAGCTTTCTGAAATGGATGATGAAAATAAAGCTGAAACAAAAGAAATGCTGAGAGCTGTTAGAAAAAGAAACACATGCCACATGGCAAATATGTCACAAAAAAATTTCCCTTTTCTTTGCTTCTTTTGGGAAAATAAGGACTTTCAAAATTAGTTCAATAATGAAGCAGACATTAAATATGTTTTATCATTATAATGCTGAGGGAGATGTTTTTTAGGGTCTCAAAATGTTACCTACCTTTCTGTAAATCAACCAACATATAAAAATTATTACTCCACTATTAAAAAGCTGTTATTACACAAATCAAATCTAAAGGTGGAGAGGAGGGAACAGGAGATTGTTAGGAGGATATGACATGCACAGAATGGAGAGGAGGGGTGTGCTGTCACAGGGCAGGGAGAGTGGTGAGAGCCGCTCATTGGCAGTTATGCAAATTTATATGGGATTGTATATTTTCATTCAATCATAATTAAAAAGAAAAAAATCACATCTATAAGTACATTTATAATGCTTGTCTGGCTGTTCTACATTTTAAAACATAATACACATTTTAAAAGCAAAATGAGTTTCTGCTCTTTCATTTAACTATTGTGTACCTATCACGTGTCAGACACTTAACTGGGTGCTGAGGACACAGGAAATGAGTAAGAGAAAATAATGACCTGGAGTTCACAGAAATATAAAGGCTGAGGTTAGAGAACTTAGAAGCACTCAAGTCTTGGGAATACAGGAGCTCACAGTGAGACAATGAAAATAATGCCTCTTTTAGGGGCCAAAAAATGAGACAGACAATGGTTTTAAAAACAAGGAAAGAAACATGTCACAGAAAGACTTTCCAAGAAAAAGACATAATCCTTGCTAAGTGTAATGGATTGAACTGCGTCCCCCAAAAATATGCCTTTGAAAACATACACATACAACAAAACATTTTATGTTAAATGTATGTATGACACATAAATATCATTATCAGTATGAGCTACATATACAAAAAAACCCAAACCACAACTACTGCCACTGAGTCAATGCTCACCCTATAAGGCACAGCAGAACTGCCCCACAGAGTTTCCAAGGAGTGCCTAGTTTGATTAGATCATGTATTGTGTTGCTGTCCTCCATTTCATGGTCTTCTTTTGTTATAAATCATATTTTCTGCCTGCAGTTAAAGATCGCTAGGTAGGATATAACATCTTTTCTCAAGTCACATCCCTGATCCAATGTAAAGGGAGTTTTCCTGTTGTAGCCTGTACCACCATTTATCTTACAAGAAATAAATAGAAAGGGAAGCAAGCAGAGACTTGGGAACCTCATACTATCAAGAAAGCATCACTGGGAGCACAGCATATCGTTTGGACATGGGGTTCCAGTGTGGAGAAGCACCTTCCTCCACAGCCAGCAAAGAGAAATAGCTTTCCCCTGGAGCTGATGCCCTGAATTTGGACTTGCAGCCTACTAGATTACGAGACAACACACTTCTCTTTGTTAAAGCCATCCACTTGTGGTGTTCCTGTTACAGCATCACTAGATGACTAAGACACTAAGTGTCAAACTGTTGCAGAGAAAACAAAAAGAATGAGCATAAAAAAAGAAGCAATTAGATTTGGCCACTAAGTCACTGATGACCTTTATCAGATGCTACAGTGCACTGAGTTTTAATTCTACGCTGCAAATATTACCACTCCCTCTTAATGACTGCCTACTTTTTCTAACTTACTATACAAATTTTCTTGCACTTTCTAATACAGTACTTACCACAAAGCATGTTAAAAAAAACCAAACCCAGTGCCACTGTGTTGATTCTGACTCATGGTGACCCTACAGGACAGAGTAGAACTGCTCCATAGACTTTCCAAGGAGTGCCTGGTAGACTTGGACTGGTGAGTTTTTGGTTAGCAGATAATGCACATAACCACTTAGCTCAAAGCAAAAAAAAAATCAAACCCAGTGCAGTGGAGTTGATTCCAACTCACACCAATCCTATAGGACAGAGTGGAACTGTTCCACAGAGTTTCCAAGGAGTGTACTGAATGACATAATTAATTCCACACAATTGAATGAAGTAGCAAAGAACAGATCCTACACTCTTTAATGTTTAGTTTATAAACAGTAAACCTGGATATTTACACTATCAAAAAATGGACAATGAAAACCAAATCTTTTTTAAAAATGGCTGAACAAAGGCAAAGTCAAAGAGATTATTCTTTCTGCTTTAAGATGGCAGACTAAGAATTGACTATAGTCTTCTCTCACCAAATTCTGGAAATGACAAAGCCAATTAACTAACTAACCAACACTCATAAGACAACAAAAGGAATTGATGCACTAGCAATTGAGAATATTCTGTGATCTATGACAGACTGAATCCAACCACAGAGGAAAATCTAAGGCTAAGATTAACAACAAATTTTCAGAGGTAATATAGACATGAATGGCAAAGAACTACCAATGCTCTAGCCCCAAGGATGGAATCTAAGAATAGGAATGGGCCAAAGGACAACCAATAGCTTTGTTAGTTGGAAGCATTATTAGTTGGAATACCACAGTGGGTGCAGTCCATGTTCATCCCAGCACAATACCCCTGGCAGTGACAGACGGAATACGAATGAACCCATGGAGAGCAATGTATATAGGACGGTAGAGAGACAGGTCAGTGTCCCTGGTGGCTGGTGATATCCAAAAGGAAACGGAAACATTCACTTCAGTAGATCAGCCAAAAGGACATCTAGTTCAGAAATACACTCTACTTACCCCTCTAATCAAACCAAACGCAGTGCCATTGATTCTGACTCATAGTGACCCTACAGTGCAGAGCAGAACTGCTCCGTAGTTTCCAAGGAGCATATGGCGGATCTGAACTGTCAACTTTTGGTTAACAGACATAGCACTTAACCACTATGTCACCAGGGTTTCCACTTTACCCCTCTACTCTCACTGAAAATCCTGAACGAAAACCCCAACAGCAGGTCTTATCACTCTACCTAAGCATAGTGCCTAAACAAAAGCAAGAGAAAACTCTATTTAAGGAATTTCAATTATAAAGATGTACACAGAATCAAAGAATGACAAAACTCTAAATGAATGTATAGCCTCATTAAGACAGGAAAAAAGCTCAACAAATGAATACCCCCTAAAAAGTTAATACACTCAGGTCAACTCTTCAGACAAGAATGGACTAGACTCAGGGACACAGCATGACCCTACGCTGTGTGTACTTTATATGGTTCTATACATTTATAGGAGGTTGATCTACTGGTTTCATTCTAGATGGGAGAGAAAAGGGTCCAGAGGAAGGGACAGGTGCTTATTAAGAGGATACTAGAAACACAGAGTGAAAAGGAGGAATATGCTGTCTCTGGGTGAGGAGAGCAGATGGAGCTGCAGATAGGCAGGCATGCAAAATTGATCTGGATTGTATACTTCCACCTAACCACAATAAAAAAAAAAAGAGTTAATACAATGACAGTAGGAAAAGAATTTTAAATGCCTGACTTCCACTTATAACCACAACAGAGTAACAGAAACTAGATTTATCCTCTACTTAAAACAAATAGTGGTTAAGTGCTAAGACTGTTAACCAAAAGGCTGGCAGTTCAAATCTACCAGTTGCCCCATGGAAATTCTATGGGGCAGTCTGCTCTGTCCTACAGGGTCACTATGAGTAGAACTTATGTGACAGCAGTGGGTTTGTTTTGGTGTCTGGTTAAATAACTAGGAAACTTACAAAAATAATAAAACAACTGTCTTCATACAGTGGACAACAGGTGAGAGATGACTGTGATCCATAAAAGAGAGAAAATGAATGAGACCCCTACCACCTTCTAGCCTTCTGCCTGGGAACATACTTCAGAACAGGGAAAGGGACCATCAACAGACAATGCCTACCTTACTGAGTAGAGGAGATAGAAACTGGAATGAAGTCTAGGGTTTCTGGAAGTTGTGGGACAAAGTTTCAGAAAGGAAGTAGCTATGCAGTAAAAAAAGAGCCCCAGAAATATGTACGGGGTATTCGTTAGTCTGCTAAATACTATGACATATGCATGTGGGGGGGGAGGGCAGCGGAGTCAAGATGGCAGACTAAGCACACGTCTCCCTATATCCCTCTGGAAACCAAGACCTGAATGGACAATCAAACGAAGGCTTCTGATCACCTAATCAGCCCCAAGACACAGCACAGGGCTGTTAATTTGGACTTCATACCACTGAGCAAAAAACCTCCTCTCTTTCACCGACTCCCGCTCCTGGCTAGCCCTGGTTCTCACAGACTGAAGGCAAATGCACCATTTTGACTTTTTTTTGCTCTGTCTTGGCTGGCGGGCAGAGCTGGGTAGTCTTGTCTAGCAGCTAAACTCAGACGCACTGCTGGCAGGATAGGCAGGCGAAATTCCCATATTTTGGGAGCCAGGCTTAGGGCTCTGTTAATCTAGCCACTTTGGGCCTGTCTTTTTAACTCTGCCACAGCGGGGTCTGTACGGATTCCGACTGCCAGTGTACGGGACGCCATGTTGGGTATAGAGATTTTAGCAGGACCTAATTCTTAGCCTGGGAGCCACTGCCTGCAAACAAGACAGCGCTTCTCCAACAGAAAAGAAGTAATTTTCACAGTGGTGGCTACGGTGTGGGTCGTGCAACAGCAGCAGAGGAATCACTAACTCTCAGCACCTTTAGCCCCTCTATCTGCTGCCTGTGTGGAGGGCACCATCTTGGATACAGTGGCTGGAGCTGGACCTAATTCTTAGCTTGGGAGCCAGAGCCTGCCCACAGGAGAGCAGTTTTCTACAACAAAAGCAATATTCTACACAGTGTCACCTAAGGCTGGGACCTGTCAGCAGAAGCCACCAGGACAGTAGCATTGCTGTATTCTGAACTAGTTAGTATCATCTGGGGTTGGATACAGAAGTGCTTACTTTGCCAGTTGGGAAGAGGGACCTCTACACCTGAAAACCTGACTGGGAAGTGGTCAGATACCTTTTGCTTTACATTTTAAGACAGTCTAGAGAAACATCTGCAGTCCATCCTCACAGTATCTCCTCTTCCAGCCTCTACTTACTCACATGGGACCCAAAAACCAACAGACACTTGTGGCATACAAGAAATCACCCATGGCTTCAGAAGGCTCCCAAAAGAAACAACCAAGGACTTTTCCAGGTGAAGACACTTCTATGAAAGCATGAGAAAGTGAATACAAAATGATTATATACAGAGCCCTTCTAGACCTTATACAAAATGCAGCAGAACAAAAGGAAAAATTAAACAAGCGGTTGAATCTGATGGAACACCAGTACTCTGAAATCCAACAGATCAAGAACAAAATCAGAGACGTAGAAACTTCCATGCAAAGCCAAGAAAACAGAATGGAACAAATGGAAAAAAAAATTTCTGACTTGGAAGACAGAGCTACTGATGCCAGCGTCTATGAGCAGAAATCAGAAAAAAGAAACAAGAAAAATGAAGAAGCATTAAGAAGCATGTGGGACTCTATTAAGAGGAACAACCTTCAATTAATTGGAGTCCCTGAACAGGGTGAGACATCTGAAAACACAGAGAGTATAGTTGCTGAGCTGCTGAAAGAAAACTTTCCAGAAATCATGAAGGAATATAGAAATCTCAGATGCATATCGTACGCCACCCAATATAGATCTCAAAAGAAAGACTCTAAGACATATTATAATCAAGCTTAACAAAATGAAACATAAGCAGCAACTCTTAAAGGCAGCAAGAGTCAAAGCAAAGCTAACATTCAGATGGAAACCCTGTAGGCTTGGGTCAGACTTCTCAGCAGAAACCATGCTGGCACGGAGACAGTGGCATGACACGTCCAAAGCCTTGAAGGAGAAGAACTTCCAATGTAGAATTATATATCCTGTAAAACTACCTTTGAAATACGAAAATGAAATTAAACATTCCCAGATAAACAGAAACTCAGAGACTTTGTAAAAGCCAAACCAAAACTATAAGCAATACTGAAAGAAGTTCGTGGCTCTCGCTTAGAAGAACAAAACCAGTAACTTTATATTTTAGAATGACACACTACTCAAAACTCTACTTAGTTAGGGAAGGCTCCAAAGTCAATCACAGCTTTAATACGGAAAGAAGCAATCCAGTGATCATCATGAAAACTACGGTGCCATCATACTAAAAAGAGGGATGTATTACAGTCATTATAGTCCTTCCAGATGGAGAGGAAGATGACAAGAGTGGTAGTAATTAAAATTGGGTTTATATATAGTTTATTAAGGGGGATCATGGGGGCAGCTGTAAAGCACAACAAAAATGTATCATACCATTTCAAGAAATCTAACACACGAGTCTCAACAACTACAAAAACAGCTCTGAAAAGGTGAAAAATCAACTCACAAAAAAAGAATGTCCCAGAACAGACTAATAAGAACAACAGAGAAAACATCAACACAAAAATAAACATATCACAATGGCAGCAGTGAACACATACGTATCAATAATTATACTGAATGTGAATGGACTGAATGCTCCAGTAAAGAGACATCCAGTGACATCTTGCATCAAAAGACACGACCCATCCATATGCTCTCTGCAAGAAACTCACTTGAGACCTAAAGAAAGGAACAAACTGAAAATTAAAGGATGGAAGAATATATATCAAGCTAACAATGAACAAAGAAGAACAGGAGTGGCAATTCTAATCTCTGACAAAATCCATTTTAATGTAAAAACCACCATCATGGACAAAGATGGACACTGTTTATTGCAGAAAGGTTCAGTACACAGGCAAGACTTAACTATATTAAATATTTATGCACCTAATATCAAAGCACCTAAGTACATTGAAGAAACACTGCCTATACTCAAAAAACAGTTACATGACTCCACAATAATAGTGGGAGACTTCAACACTCCACCCTCAATACTGGACAGATCATCCAGAAAAAAGCTCAGTAAAGATACAGAAGACCTCATTGCCACAATTAACTAACTAGACCTCATTGATATATACAGAACTTTCCACCCATCAGCAGACAACTACACCTTCTTCTCCAGTGCACATGGAACATTCTCCAGAATTGACCATGTGTTAGGACATAGTGCAATTCTCAACAAAATCCATACCACTGAATTACTGCAAAGCACCTTCTCAGATCATAAAGCCATAAAAGCTGAAATCAATAGCAGAAAAAAAAACATAGAAAGTGGAACTCTTAGAAACAGAACAACATCTTGCTCAAAAAAACATGGGTTATAGAAGAAATCAAGGATGAGCTAAAGAAATTCATGGATTCCAATGAGAACAAAAACACTTCCTACCAGAACCTACCGGATACAGCCAAAGCAGTGATCGGAGGTCTGTTTATCTCCATAAATGCACACATCTGGAAGGAAGAAAGAAACCAAATCAAGGAACTAACCCTACAGCTTGAACAAGTACAGAGAGAACAACAGAGGAACCCCTCAGGCACCAGAAGAAACCGATGATAAAGATTAGAGCAGAGCTAAATGAATTAGAGAATAGAAAAACAATTGAAAAAAGGAAAAGACCAAAAGCTGGTTTTTTGAAAAGATCAACAAAATTGACAAACCTATAGCTAAACTTACTAAAGAAAAGCAGGAAAGGAAACAAATAACCCAAATTAGAAATGAGAGGGGAGTTGTCACCACAGATGCAACAGAAATCAAAAATACCGTAACACAATACTATGAAAGACTGTACTCTAACAAATTTGAAAACCTAGAGGAAATGGACAAATTCCTTGACTCATACCTCCTACCCAAATTATCACAACGTGAAGCAGAACAACTTAATGAACCCATCACAAAGGAAGAGATGGAAAAGGTCATCAAAACACTGCCAACCAAAAAAAGCCCAGGCCCAGATGGCTTCACTGCAGAATTTTACCAAGCATTTAGAAAACAGTTATCTCCGATACTGCTGAGACTATTTCACAGTATAGAAAGGGATGGAGTACTCCCAAACTCACGCTATGAAGCCAGCATAACCCTGATATCAAAGCCAGGGAAAGACCCAACAAAGAAGGAGAACTACAGACTGATATAACTCATGAATCTAGATGCAAAAATCTTCAACAAAATTCTTGCCAATAGAATACAACAACATATCAAGAAAATAATCCATCATGACCAAGTGGGATTCATACCAGGGATGCAAGGCTGGTTCAACATCAGAAAAACAATTAATGTGATTAACCACATAAATAACACAAAAGACAAGGATCACCTGATTTTTGTCCATTGACACCGAAAAGGCCATTTGTTAAAGTCCAACACCCATTCTTGCTAAAAACTCTTAGCAAAATAAGCATAGATGGCAAATTCCTCAACACAATGAGGGCCATTTATACAAAGCCAATTGCCCACGTCATCCTGAATGGAGAGAGATTGAAAGACTTTCCCTTGAGAACAGGAACTACACAAGGATGCCCACTCTCACCTCTCCTATTCAACACTGTACTAGAAGTTCTAGCCAGAGCAATTAGACAAGACCAAGAAATAAAGGGCATCTGCATCGACAAAGAAGTCAAAATTTCCCCGTTTGCAGATGATATGATTGTATATGCAGAGGATCCCAAAGAATCTATAAGTAAACTACTCAAATTGATAGAAGAGTTCAGCAAAGTCTCAGGATACAAGACAAACATAAGTAAATCAGTAGGATTCCTTTACACCAACAACGAGACTGTTAAGGAAGAAATTATTAAATCAATACCATTTACTATAGCCCCTAAGAAGATAAAGTACCTAAGAATTAATCTAAACAGAGAAATAACAAACCTTTACAAAGAGAACTACATGCCCTTACTACAAGAAACTAAGAGAGACTTAGACAAATGGAAAAACCTACCCTGCTCATGGACAGGAAGACTTAACATTGTGAAAATGTCTGTTTTACCCAAAGCAATCTACTTATATAATGCAATCCCAATACAGGTTCCAGTGTCTTTTTTTAATAAGATGGACAAACAAATCAATTTTGTTTGGAAAGAGAAAAAGCCCCGGATAAGTAAGGTACTACTAAAGAAGAAGAACACACTGGGAGGCCTCTCATTACCTCACCTTAGAACATATTACACTGCCACAGTGGTCAAAACAGCCTGGTACTGGTATAAGAACAGAGAGATCGATCAATGGAACAGAACTGAGACCCCAGAGATGACATCATCTGCCTATGAACAGTTGATATTCGACAAAGGCCCTGAGACATTAAACTGGGGTGAAAACAGTATCTTCAACAAATGGTGCTATGAAAATTGGATATCCATCTGCAATAAACTCAAACAAGATCCGTATCTTACACCTTACACAAAAACCAACTCCAACTGGATAAAAGACCTAAATATCAAACCTAAAACGATAAAGCTCATCCAAGAAAAGGTAGGTACAACAATGGAAGTTTTAGTACACAGTGTGGACAGACTCCAAAATCTGTCAAACAAACCACAATTATCAGAAGAGAGATAAATGGGAACTATTAAGAATCAAACACTTTTGCTCATCCGAAGACTTTATTAATAGAATTAAAAGAACATCCACAGAATGGGAAAAAATACTTGGCAACTCTATGTCAAACTGACGCCTGATCTCCATAATCTATAAGATACTACAAAATATCAATAAGAAGAAGATAAATCATCCAATTAAGCAATGGGCAAAGGAGATGGACAGAAATTTATCTAAAGAGGAGATCCAGGCAGCCAAAAAAAACACATGTGGACATGTTCACGATCTTTAGTTATTAAAGAAATTCAAATCAAGACAACAATGAGATACCATCTCACCCCAACAAGGTTGGCTGTGATCCAAAAAACACAAAACAACAAATGCTGGAGAGGCTGTGGAGAAAGTGGAACCCTCCTACACTGTTGGTGGGGTTGCAAAATGGTCCAGCCTCTTTGGAAAGCCATCTAGCACTTCCTTAAAAAAGTGGATATCGATATACCATTTGACCCAGTAATTCCACTACTTGGAATATATCCTACAGAATCAAGGCCTTTCACACCAATGGACACATGCACAAGAATGTTTATCGCAGCACAGTCCACGATAGCAAAAAGATGGAATCAATCCAGATGCCCAACAACAGAAGAATGGATAGGTAAAACTATGGTATATATACTCAATGGAGCGCTACGCAATGATAAAGAATAACAACGATTCTGGGAAACATCTCAGGACCTAGTTTCAACTGGAAGACATTACGCTGAGTGAAAAGTAGTCAGCGACAAAAGGACAAATACTGTATGAGACCTCTACAATAAGATCTCAAAAACAGACTTGTGTATAGAAGAAAAGACTCTTTCACAGCTGCAAGAGAAGGGTGCGAGGGAGGGCGAGGGGGGGAGCGTGTAGATTAGGTAGTTGGTAGATATCTGGTTGGGCGAAATTGGTGATAGCACACATTAGAAACAAGAACAACATTAAGTGGACTTCAGCATAATTTGAATACTCCTTCCATCTTAACTCAATATTGCAAGGATAGAGTAGCTGGGGTAAGGGGCGGGGACTATGCTCTTAGGCGAAATCGAGGCCAATTGGCACAACTAGCGTTTTGCTAAGAGGGCTCTCTGCACCCCACATTGGTGAGTGGTGTCTGGGGTCTTAAAAGCTGCCAAGCTGCCATCCGAGGGCACAGCAAAGGGTCCCAACTCAGCAGGAACAGATGCTCACCAAGGACTAAAAGGACATGTGGTAAAGACAACCCAGAAGATAGAGAGACCCACATCAGTGGGTGCCTACATCGACTTGGCACTGAAAGAACCGGATGGTGCCCGGCCACCACCAGTGATAGCTACGATGGAGCTCACTAAGTTGACTCTCACTGGCAACACAAGAAGAAAAAAGGGGTGCACCCTGAGATCTCCACTAAACGACCTCAACTGATGGTCCAGCAGTTTCGGGGTTCCCCTCGGAGCATGGCTCCTGGCCCTGATGCTGCCCTTGCCCATAAATCGTAATGAAGGTTCACTCTTCATTATGCATTGGACTTGGCGATGCCGAGTGACCATATACTGGATGCACTTTATGGTTCTATACATCTATAGGATGTCATCCTGCTGACCTCTGGCTGGAGGAAGGAGAGTGGTTGGAGAGGAGGACAAAGGAGACTGTTGGGAGAACGAGACATGTATGGAACAGAGGAATATTGTGCTGTCACCGGACAGGGAGAGCAGAGGAAGCTGCATATAGGTGGGCATGTAAATTTGTATGGGAATGTACATTTTCACTCAGTCATATTAAATAAAAACAAAAAACAACATATGCATAAGGTGAAACTCTACAAAGCTGGACAAAGAATGACTGGGGAGCTGTGAGGTGAAAAATTCTCAGAGCCTACATTTGGCTAAGAATCAATTTTTAACCAGCCAATGTACAGCATTCTTATTGACCATTCAGAGCATCCATCAGAGACTTTAGAGGGGCCAATCCTTAAAGTGAGTCTAAACGATCTCTATTATTAAGGCTACTCTACACCCACCCTGGTGGCATTATCAACACCAAACCCACTGCCATCAAGTCAATTCTGACTCATAGCAACAGCAAAGTTAAAAACAAGCTTCAAAAGCATCAAACTGAACTACAGGTAACTTAACTACCTACCAGAGCGAAGCTCTTTAAAAACAACAAAATGTAAACACTTGACAACATAAAATTCAATGTCCAGCATCGAATAAAAAATAATAGACGAAACAGGAAAACAAAACTCATAACCAACAAAAAAAATTACACAACAGAAACAGACCCAGAAACAAGAGTGACAGAACTATCAAAGATGTTAAAATAACTATCAGAACTATGATCAAGTACTTGAAGAAAGACACAACAACGAAGAAAATGATGAAGCATGGTATGTTTGGTTTCCTACCAGAGATAAGGCAATGTACCATATCCAAGAATTAAGATTAGGAAATAGGGGGTAAAAAACAATCAGAGAACTTGCAAGCAAAAAATTTAAATGATGAAATATAAACCTAAAACCTCAGCAATGGCAAAAGCCTAGAATCATATAAGTGAACTCTGCAGAATCTTCCAAAGTCTTCCAAACTGATGGCACAAGGAACTCTGAAAAGTGGCATGAAATGAAGCTAATATAAAAGAACCACCATTAAGGATGGCTTAAGAAGCACTTGAATCCCCAGACCACCACACTCATTTTACACAACTGGGTGAGTGACTCCAACTTCTATACCACCAGAAATCTAGAGACTTAGTCTCTTGAGAGACTAAAATAGAGTCTCTAGATGTAAGAACCCTCGGCGTAGTTAAAGAAACAGACTGTCAGCTGCCATCAAGTCAGGCCCCAACACACGGTGATGCTATGCACAACAGAATGAAATGTTGTCTGGTCATGTTCCATCTTCACTAGTGGTCATGGACTGGATGGACTACTGGGATCCACAGGGTTTTCACTGGGTTCCAAAATCATTTGGAAGTAGATTGCCAGGCCTTTCTTCCTAGACCATCTTAGTCTGGCAGCTCCACTGAAACCCATTCAACACCTTAGCAAAACACAAGCCCCAAGTGATAGGTGATGGCTGTGCACGAAATGCACTGGCAAGGAATTGAACCTGAGTCTCTTAAATGGAGAGCAAGAATTCCACAATTGAAAAGAGGGGGGTTAATTTAACACATGCATACCAGACACTGACATTCCTTACTCACTAGGCTCCCAAAACTACAGTAACCAGTCTTCTTACTTTCTGGCTTGAAGATTTGGAAGAATCTTCTCCTGGGAGTCTATCAGCTCAAGAGTAAAGCTCATAGATGACAAATCCTATCCACCAGTTCAGTTTACAGTCAGTTTCTTAGTCCTCCACTACTGGTGGTACAGTGGTTAAGAGTTTGGTTTCTACCTAAAAAGGCCAGTAATTTTAATCTACCAGCTGTTCCTTGGAAATCCTAGGGGCACGTGATGGTCAAGATTGTGTCAACTTGGCAGCTCCATGTTTGACTGCTGTATTAAGTGGCAGAGCGGGGCCTGTGGTGGCTACCCTCCCCTCAGCTCTCAGCTCTCTGCCTTCCACTACCTACTTCCTGTCTGCTCAGGGTGCCAGCAGCTCCTGCTCTCTTCTGGCATCTGTTTCCTGGATCTGAACTAGCAGCTGCTAGGTTCATCAACACATACAGCTGGCATTTCAGTCCTGTTCCCTGACCTGCCAATCCTGGGTTCACTAGCCTCTGCAGTTCCATGAAGTCAGCAGAGATCTCACAGTTTCGCTGCCAGCTTGGGATCTGTCGACCTACACCACCGGTGATCTAGAACTCTTGGTCTCTGACCTGTTAACCGCAGGTTCACCAGCTCCCACGGCCACGTGAGAGTTGTGCCAGGACTTGAGATGTTCAGCTTCTACAACTGTGTGAGCTGTTTCCTTTATATATAAATCTTCCTTTGTACACGTATGTGTTACTGGTTTTCCTTCCCTAGAAAACCCAGCCTAAGACAGGGCAGTTCCACTCGGTCACACAGAGTCACTATGAGTCGGAACTGCCTCGATGACCATGTGTTTGGTTTTTGGTTTACCAAGTATATTTGGTAATTATTAAAACAAACAAGCAAAAAACATCTAACATAAAATACATAGGCCAAAGTAAACACCTCGAGAGATTGAAAAACCAACCTGGAGGAAAAACAGACTACACAAAGACATGAAAGCATCAACAAAATTACTACTGCTCTTCACTGAGACCTAAAGAAGATACTGTAAACATCACATTAAAAGGTATAATTTTTAAAAAGAAACAATCAGGGAAGAAAGTAAGCTAATCTATACTAATATGACAGAAAAAATGTACTGAATGATAAAGTTTATGAAATCTTCCAGAAAGCAGAACAAAAAGAAGAAAACATGGAAAACAGGCAGAGAAAAGAAAATTAGAAGGCCCAAATGGTCAATATCTGTATTGCAGAATTCTAGGAACAAAACCTTAGGCATGGAAGACATCAACTAACCGAAGGTAGCTCACTGTGAATGGAAGCACGTGTATCATTAGGAAATTTCAGAACACAGAGGACAAAGAGAAGATCTCATAAGTCAGTAAACTGACTCGCAACAAAGGATCAATAATGAGATCACTTAGGCTTTTCAACAGCAAATCTTCACCCCATCCTGGTCTCTCTATCCCCCTTACATTCCTATTTGTCTCTGAAACAATGACATGTAGTAAAGGTTCATTTATCCCTTGAATCCAAGATCTCGCTCAAATGTAAGCTCCATGTGGGCAGAATAATGGTATGCTCTTAGCACCCAGAACTGTGTGTGACATATAACAATCAACAAATAACACTGCTCTGATAGAAATAAAAAATAATTTTATAAAAGTAGGCGATGAAACAAAAGTATAACCAGAGTTATCTGTTCTCTAACAAAGATAAAATAAAGGCATTTTTAGAACTATAAGGTCTTACAAAGTTTATCATCCAGGGACCTCTTTTTAAAAGCACAGATGATAGTCTTGAAAGAGAGGAGAAACAAAGATCGTCCCCTGAGTGGACTATGGTTTAGCAAATCTATCCCTAAATTATTACCTCTGGCTCTCTCAAAGAAATGGCAGAGAATTGGTTTTCTTGCAGTTAATTCAATCTTAATAAAATTCTTTAATACAATGATACACTTAATAAAAATTCATTCTGAAAGAAAAAAGAAAACGAGAACCAATTAAACATACTGCTAAAAGCCTCCCATTAATAGAATTCAGCTGGGTATGTTTATGAGTAAGATGAGAATAAATGACACTTCTTTCTCTCCCTCCATTGTAGCCTAGCTGTAGCTGCAGCTGCAGCTGTCTGACATAGGCGAAGCTCACGGCTCACAGTCCAGAATGTCAGCTTTCAACCATAAACTGAAAGCTGGCTGCCAATCATCAGCAGGAGATATCTATAATTAAAACAGAAGTCAACAGGAAAACTGGACTGCTTTTCAGAAACTTATCTATTCCACTAAGGGCTATTACGCTTATATGTTTAAATATAAGATTAAATACAATTTATTTAAATACTGCTGATAAGCAGTATTCACAAAATGTACATTAAGAAAGTAAAATTTATTTCCTGAGATTTACAGACAGCAACTTTCTAGATCTATAAAAAGTGTGAACTCCTCTAGTACAGTGATCACGCCACTCTTTTAAATCCTCAGCAACAGTCTTTGTTTTAAAAGACACACGATTTAGTAACTCACACAACCCCCTCCCTCTTAGAAGCCACTGAGGTTCAGACATGTTACACAACTCGGCCAAGGGTCTTTACAGTAAAAGTTAACAGCAGAACTAGGACTAGCACACGGATCTGACTCCTTTTAACATCTGACCCAATTTAAATAAAGAGAGAGGGTAACAACATTTTGAATCATGAATCATACTGGCTCTCTCCCTAAATGTTAACTAGAAAGATTTACAGATAACCTGATTAGGTCTGACCTCTTCAAAGGTAACTTTGTTACAAGGGTCTAGCAAAAATTCACAAGAAGCTGAATTTTACATCCAAAGACAGTCTAATTTTATCTGCATGAATTCACCATGTGTCCACCCTTCTTAAGTATGTACAAATTAATCTTTCTACTCCACCTGTCGGTTTGTCATACACTGTGGGGGCTGTGATGCTGAAGCTATTATCACCAGTGTTCAGATACCAGCATGGTCACCCATGGTGGACAGGTTTCAGCTGAGCTTCCAGACTAAGACAGACTAGGAAGAAGGACCCAGCTGTCTACTTCTGAAAAGAATTAGCCAGGGAAAACTTTACAAACAGTAATGGAACACTGTTTGAGATAGTGTTAGAAGATAAGCTTTCCAAGTTTGAAGGCACTCAAAAGACACATGGGGAAGAGCTACCTTCTCAACGTAGAGTCAATCTTAAGGATATGGATGGAGTCAAGCTTTCAGGACATTCATTTGCTGATGTGGCATGACTTAAACTGAGAAGAAACAGCTGTAATCATCAATTAATAAACAAAACGTGGAATGTATGAGGTCTGACAAGTCCATGAACTTAACTGTTCTAAGTGCTACACACCTCACTGCTGAATATCACTATGGTCGCCTTCAAAGGACTCCCCTTGGGAAGCTATGCACCGATGCCAGCAGCTAGTCCACCCTTCCAAGCAATTTTAGAACTCTTTCTGTGATGGCCATTGCACATGGTGGCAAGGTAGCAAGTTCATGAACTTAACTGTATACTTGCCCATGAGAGAGTTTTCAACAGTAAACACGTAACTGTGCAGAACACCTTCCCTACTCAACTGCTCTAGCCTCCAATGACTTTTTTCTTCACCCAGAGATAAAGAGAATATTGAAAGGAAGACATTTTGATGACATTCAGGACATCAAGGGTAATATGATGACAGCTCTGGCCATCCCATGAAAAGAGTTCCAAAACTGCTGTGAAGGGTGGACTTGACACTGCCATCAACACACAGTTTCCAAAGGGGACTATGTCAAAGGTGACCATAGTGACACTGAGCAACGAGGGATGTGACACTTTTCCTAGGATGAGTTGTGAACTTAATTGGCACACCTTGTAAGAAGTATGGACCAAGAAAAACTAGAAATCATCAAAAATGGTATGGAAGGTATAAACGCTGATATTCTACGTGTTAGTGAGCTGAAATGGTATCAGCCATTTAGAACCAGACAATCATATATACAGTCTGCTGCACCAGGAAAAACTTGAAGAGAAATGGTCATCATACCAAAAAGAACTGACTGACGTTCAACCATTTCAAGAGGCACCATATAATCAGGAACAGATGGTACTGAAGGAAAAGATGCAAGCTGCACTGCAGGCATTGGCAAAAAACAAGGCTCCAGGAATTGATGGAATATGAGTTGAGATGTTTCAACACACAGGTGCAACTCTGGAATTGCTCACTCTTTCATGTCATGAAAGACAGCTGGAAGACAGCTACCTGGCCAAATGACTGGAAGAGATCCATGTACATGTCTATTCCCAAAAAAGGTGATCCAACAAAAAGCAGAAATTATCAAACAGTATCATTAATATCACGTGCAAATAAAATTTTGCTGAAGGTCATTCAAAAAAGCGGCTGCAGCAAGATACCGACAGGAAGCTGCCAGAAATTTGGGCCAGTTTCAGAAGAGGGCATAGAATCAGGGACATCACTGCTGATGTCAAATGGATCTTGGCTGAAAGCAGAGAATACTAAAAAGATGTTTACCTGTGTTTTACTGACTATGCAAAAGCATTCGACTTCACAGATCATGACAAATTACAGATAAGAATGCAGAAAATGGGAACTTTCAGAATACTTAATTGTGCTCATGAGGAATCAGGACACTACATACTTTAAAGTCAGGAAAGGTGTATGTCAGGGTTGTATCCTTTCATCATACCTTTTCAATCTGTATGCCAAATATAATCCAGGAAGCTGGACTACATGAAAAACAATGGGGCATCAGGATCAGAGGAAGACTCATTAACAATCTGTGTTATGCAAATGACACAACTTTGCTTGCTGCAAGTGAGCCAAAGCCAAGGAACTGAAACACCAAAACTGATAAAGATCAAAGACCACAGCTTTCAGTACGGATTACATCTCAACACAAAGAAAATAATAATCCTTACAAATTCAACCAGTAAAGCAACACCACAATAAATGGAGAAAAGGTTGAGGTTGTCAACGATTTCATTCTACTTGGTCCCACAATCAATGCCCATGTAAGCACCACTCAAATCTCAAAAGATGCCTTACACTGGGAAAATGTGCTGCAAAAGACCTCTATAAAGTGTTGAAAAGCAAAGATGTCACATTGAAGAGTATGGTGAACCTGACCCAAGCCACAGTATTTTCAATCATATCACATACATGTGAAAGCTGGACAGAGAATTAGAAAGAAGAATTGATGCCTTTGAACTGTGGTGTTGGAGAGAAATACTGAATACACTATGGACTGACAGAAGAAGGAATACATGTGTTTTGGATCAAGTACAACCAGAGTGTTCCTTAGAAGCATGGGTGGCAAGACTACGTCTTCATACTTCTGACATGTTTATCAGGAGGGGTCAGTCTCTGGAGAAGGGTATCATGCTTGGCAAAGCAGAGGGTCAGCAAAAAAGAAGATCCTCAACAAGAGAGACTGAGACAGTGGCTAAAACAATCGGCTCAAGAATGGCGACAAGTGTGCACATGAAGTAGGACCAGTGTTCTGTTTTGTTGTACACAGGGTTGCTATAAGTCAGAACTGATTCAATGGCACCTAACAAACAACCTCTTTCTACACTAACATCTACATTCCTCGCATATACAAAGCAGCATCCACCTACACATCTGCATAGCAGATTATGTTCAGTTGACATGTGACTAGAACTGGAGATAGAGTCCACATAATTTTATCAATTTTATACTTTTTTGATTTTGTACTAAACGCAATGGAGAGTCATAGAAATATTTAAGTGGAAAAATGAAATGAGATCTGCATTTTAGAAAGATAATCTTGACAGAACGTGGAAGCTCTTAGAAGAGGGGACAAGTCTGGAGGCAAAGTTGACCTTAGGCTGTTGAAGAAATTCAAGTGAGAAATGATGAGGGGCTGAACCAAAAAGCAATGATGGAAGAAACTGAGAAAGTATGCGCAGTTTTTAAGCAATACTACAACTAGGACCCTAGTTAAGAATAACTTTTGAAAAGAAACGAAAACCTACAGAGTCAGACTGGTTATATAGAGAATCAAACCTGTAAGGATTACCTAAATTCCTAATAGAAGCCAATGAACTCTTTTCTAACACTATCTTCAAGATGTTAAGACAGTAACCAAAAGCCACAAACAACACATCCCTTAGGTCCTCTGAGTAACCAAGTGTCCAAAGGTATTTTGACTAAAACAAAAGCTCTTTTTCAATCACCACAGCCAGTCTCCTAATATGTTAGCACTGAAAGGGAAAGACAGGAAATGAATCAATAAACCTTAGGCACATGCTTGGCCTGGAAAGACACAGCACATCAAGAAGCAGAGACCTGAAAACAAAGGCCCTCGGTAATTTAATTACCAGGCCGGAATCTGCTGACTGCCGGTTTGATTGTTTGAACAGTACCCAAATTGTCTAGAGGTGACCACCCTAAGATTTTTGCACAATTTTCTGCACGTGACCACATGAACAAATATGAGAAACAGTCCTCAAGAATGCAGGAATCCTGAATAACTTTTATTAGTCACACCTATGATTTCAAAGGAAAATTTTTATAGTCTGAACCTCATATATTTATAAGTAACCCAAAGCTCTTTTTAGCAAATTCATTTGCCATTAAATACTCTATGCTGTCAGACCAAGAAAATAATACCCTTCAGACATAAGCAGTAACTGCTATATAAGAATTACAAAACAAGTCACCCGGACTATATGCTCTTATTTACCATTATACTCTGAAAAATTTACTTCAGGAATATGTGAGAGGGGGAAGAAAGCATGTAACTGAAGGGTGGTAACTAAACCAAAAGCAATGGAAGCTCCTGAAAAGTTTTAACAGGATCAGAATTTTGTTGTAAACAAGGCATAAGCAAGGCTTACTTAACAATCTTATTAAGAAACTCCTGGTTAAGTGCTCGGCTGCTAAGTGAAAGGTTGGTGGTTTGAACCCACACAATTGTTTCTGGGAAAGACTTGGTGATGTGCTTCCACAAAGATTACAGCACAGAAAACCCTATGGAACAGTTCTGCTCTGTCACATGGGGTCACTATGTTGGAATTGGCTCCACAGCACCCAATAACACAAGAAACCCCAAAGAAAAGATTTATTTTAGAATTTTCCACTGAGAAAACCTCTGCTTTTTTTGAGAAGCAGATTTTTCTTTCTCTTAGATAAAATTCTGTAAGAGGACCACATCTTCTTTTCACTCTGACTGTCATAAAGCTTACAGCCCAAATCTGAAGCTTGGAGACCCCTACTGTCTGCATACTTGTGTTTGTTATGCTTCAGAATAATTTTTTTGTACTTCCCTTTAGAGCTACTTTAACCCTTTATAAGGTGCAATATAATTAATCAAATAAAAATAAAGGATAGATACCACAGCCCCTTAATGCATAAATCATGAACAGTAGAATGATGCATTCCCAACAAGCCACCATCATCACTCTTTTGGTGCAGTTCTAGTCAGATAGGGCAAGAAAGCCAAATGGCACACAAAGTCTCTCTCTACGCAAAGCAGTAGCAGACAAAGGGGCTACGAGGCCAAAGGCCTTTCCTGAATTAGCAGGGCACAGTAAGGACTGTTAGTGCTGGGGCAGAAGGGAACTCAGAATTGACAAGCTGCTGGAAGTTATGTACAGGCTCAAGCCTACGGTTTTAACTTTTTATATATGACTTTCTTTTTTCTCTAACAGATTTGGTTTGGTATAACCTTCTGTTTCTTTACTGTTTTATTTTCCCAACTCAGTAGACCTTTCACTGCTTCACTTACCACCCTCCTGAAGTTGGAATTCACAGTCAGCCACTTTAACTCTGACCTCTCTGAGTACAGAAATTCCTATATGTATTTGACTTGTTATCATTCTAATAACTACACATTCCTTTATTCATCCCTTGACTATCATATGAATGACAGCCAGCTATCCCCACACTGCAATGTCTAATGCATTGTTCTTTCCCTGATGTCTCATCTGCTACTCAAAGGAATGAATTAAATCTGTTCTCTATCAACTGACTGACCTTTCCACTCCACAAGGGCTGTAGCCACTTCCTGAGCACCATCTCTAATTCTCACCGTAACTGCACCAACAGGTATCATGAGAAAAAGAACTCCTTTCTCTTAAGCTAACCATCCCCTCTAGCTTCTTGATCTAATTATCTCGTCTACTATGGAAATTGGTTTCATTGACTGCTTTGTTCCTGCCTATATACTTTTCTAGCTTCTTCAAACACCACCAGCACAATACAATACTGATTCTAAAGACCTTATCAATTCTTTCCTTCTCTCCTTCCTTTCTCCTTAAAAACGCTCAGTTTTATACCTTTTCCTTCCCTCCCCATCCACTTGACTCTTTTAACTTCTTGTAATCTGGCTGAAAAATCTTGAAATCTTACTGAAAAACACTCTGTTCAAAGCTGTCCACGTATTGAATGATGCAATACCCTCTTCACTCCCAACTCTCTTCTCCTTCAGCTAATGGAACAGTAACAATGCTTATTTATCAATATATTCTTCTACTTTACCAGTTCTACGTCTCCTACCTTCTTTCTAAAGGGAGACAATTACAACTCACTTTTTAAACTACTCTGAGATCTCATTACTAATCACTCATCACTTCTGCAAAGATAAATCTGTTGCTATTACTGAAGTCTCCCTTTTCTTCAGAGATAGAAAGATTTAATGAGGCATGATTTACATACAATAAAATCAAACTTTTTAGGTATTTACTTAGATGAGCTCTGATAGTTGTATACTGTGTATAACCACTACTACAAAAAAAAAATTCCATCTCTATAGAACTCTATAGAACAGTTCTACTTCTTCCTATAGGGTCATTATGAGTCGCATATGGGATTAAATATCCCTCTGAATGTAAAATGGTACAACCATTTTGGAAATTGACCTGGTGTTTTCTTAAAAAAATCAGAAATATCATATGATCCCGAATCCCACTTATTGGAATATACCCTAGAGAAATAAGAACTGCCATACAAATAGATATATGCACACCAGTGTTCATCACAGCACTGTCCACAACAGCAAAAAGATGGAATCAATCAACCTAGGTGTCCAACAACAGGTGAATGGATAAAGAAACTATATATTCATACAATGGGATATTATGCAATGCTAAAGAACAACAATGAACTTGGGAAACATCTCAAAACTTGGATGAATCTGGAAGGCATGCTGAATTTAGTCAGTTGCAAAAGTGCAAATATTATGAGACCACTATAACACAGATTCAAGAAAAGGTTCAAACACAGAAGAAAACAGTCGTTGACGGTTTGTTGTTTTTTTTTTTTTAAAAAAAGATAGTTCCTTTTTATACCTTTTTCAGTCAATTCTCCCCTTGCCCTAGACACAACTACTTTCCAACTTCTACAACTGTTTCTTAACTGAAACACGGATGGTGTAGTGGTTGAGTGCTACATCTGTTAACTAAAAGGTCAGCAGTTCAAATCTGCCAGGTGCTCCTTGTAAACTCTATAGAACAGTTCTACTTCTTCCTATAGGGTCATTATGAGTCGCATATGGGATTAAATATCATATACTCTTTCTGTCTAGCTTCTTTTGCTCGGCATAATGTCTGTAAGATTTTTCCATGCTGTTTCATGGAAACAACATTTTGTTTCTTTTTATTGCTAAGTTGTCTCCCACTGTATTAGTAAAGCACAATTTGTTTCAGTACATTCTCTAGAAGATGGATATCTGGGTTGTTCCTGCTGTCTTTAAGGCTTTCTGTGAACATTTCTGTACAAATCACTTCATGGATATGGTTTCACTTTTCTTGGGTGAACACCAAGGAATAGAATTACTGTGTCACAAGGTAGATGCATGCTTAATTTTATAAGAAACTACCAACTAGTTCTCCAAAGTGGTTATACACACCCACCAACAACATATGAAAGTTCTAGCTGCTCCACACCCCAACTAACACTTAGCACTGTCAGCCTTCTTTATGTTAATCATTCTAGTCGGTGTGAAATGAAATGTTATCTTGCTGTGGTTTTTAATTTGCATTTCTATAATGACTAATAACCAAATATTTTTCTATGTGCTTACTGGCTACTTCTGTATATTTTTCTATGCGCTTATTGGCCACCTCTGTGTTTTCTTTTGAAGTGTCCATTCCAATCTTTTATCCATTCTTTCAACTGGATTGTTTGTCTTTTGGTTGTTGAATTTAAACCCTCTTTCTTTTGGATATTACTTGTTTCCACACCTCTAGCTACAAATAGCCCATATCAAACAAAATATTCTGAGATTATCTCTAACAGCATATTTAAAATGAACATTCTATCCAGACCTCTTTATTGCATGGATCACATCACCAGTCAATATGAAGTTTTGAGAGATAGGTATAATTATTAAAAGTACAGGCTCTATGATTGCCTAGTTCAAACTGATCTTTGCCACTTGCTAGCTGTGTGACTGAACAAACTGTTGAATCTTTCAATATCTACCTTGCAACTTTTTTTTTGAGGGTTAAATAAATCATGTACATTACTTTAAACAGCACACAACAAGATGGGAATGCTCAGTAAACATCAGTTGTTATTTTCAGAAGTGGAAATGTCTCCAGCTTAAAAATCTTTTATGATTCTCACAACTAGCATCTTAATCCAAGCATTCAGCTTCTCCTAGCTAGACAATTACAACAGTCTCCTAAAAGGCCTCTTTGCTCTTAACTCAGACTAACACCCCTGCTGGATTTATTTTCCAAAATAATCTCCTTACATACATCACCATCTTTCCGCTCATCACCATCTTTTAGTTCACCAGTGCCCACTCTGACTATAACAATCCAAATCTCTTACCCTAACACCCAAAGTGCCATACAACGGGTCCTTAAAACCTTTCCAACATATTCTGCCCATGTACAGGGGTACAGAGGAGAATTCAAAAGAAATTCAATAAGTTATGTCTAAAATAGAAAAATCCAGAAGGAGCAATAAAATGTTATTTAGAAAAACAGACGTAAATACAAACTAAGGGGTGAGGAGGGGAAAACGAGGGTGGAGTGAGGGTGGGAGACTAACACTTTTTGTAACAAATCTTATATTTGAATCTGAGCTAGGATATACTTAACTTTGGTAAAAATAAAAACTTACAAGATAGAAAAATGATTAAAACAAACTGACAGACACTACCAGAAAGACGTATTTATTAACGTTGTAAAGTTAAACAAGGAGTAATTCCCAAATTATAAACCTAAGACCTATATAGTTCAAAACACATAGTTCAATACTGTTTATATGGTTTTTTTCCATCTAAGTCTTCAGATGACTTAAAACAGTTTGAATACAAAATTAACTTAAAATCTTACACATGTTTTTCACTACTTGCTCGATGTCCCTTGGACTGCATCCTCCCACTTCTATTTCACTGTCCTCATGGGCCTCATGCCTGAAACCAGCTGGCTACTAGACTGTTGTTCCTTGCTTTTACTTTCCTGAATCTCCAGTTTACTGTTTTTTTCCACATATATTCCACACACAGCCAACATTTTTTTGCCTGTTCAGACTTTTGTTCTCTGCCATGAATATCACCCCCTCTTTGTCAGATTCCTATTCTAAACTTTTTTGATCATAGCTTGTTTTCTTTTCTCTCAGCCCTGTCAGGACACCTAACGCTCCCCATGTGCACTGACTACACTGAAAATTAAAACAAGACAGCTGTGAAGCCCAGTGCAGCAAAAAAAACCTTACTTATAATGGAGAATTAAGGGCAAGAGATACTTAAGAGCCAAAGGTAATAAAAGTATAGGCACTAAACTAAGTAGCAATCCTTCTGATAACCATTCATACTCCACAGTGGCACATGAATTATAGTTTTAAAAATTCTTTTTGTAGTAATTAATGGTTATTACAGAAATCTCAGGAAATGAAGATAACATGATTAGATTTGTATTTTAAAATAATTCTGGAGACTGTATCAAACAGAATAGCTAGCAGATGACTGTGTAATAAAGATAAGAGACAGCAAGGACTCTGAATCGGGTAGGAGGAAAATAGGAATCCTGGTGGTGCAATGGTTAACAGTTTGCCTGCTAATCTGAAGGCCAGCAGTTTGAACCCACAGCTACTCCACAGGAAAAAAGATGTGGCATCTAGCTTTCATAAAGATCACAACCTAAGAAATCTGTCACATGCAGTCACTACAAGTTGGAACCAACCTGAAGGCAAACAATATCGTCATCAGAAGGGGATTTGAGAGATATTCATGGAAGTACAATCAGCAGGATTTAAAAATCTCATTTGAAATGTGAGTTGGAAGAGAAAAATTGCCAAGGTTCCTAGCATAGAAGTCTTTATAAATGATAAGGCCAAACCAGGAAAAGGCAGAAATAGTTTTCTCAGAACAGATACTGAGTTTTGTTGAACCATGTGCTGTATGACAAAGTCAAATAAAGTGGACTACATGATCTCCAAATTCCCTTTCAATTCAGATTTTTTCATTCTAAAACAGTGAAGACTACCCAAAGGTTTCATCTTTTTAAATGAAAATCTATTTCTGATACTCTTCAGTGACCAAAAAGTTAATTGTACTGGAGCAGATAATAAGGTAACTAGTACTCACCATCCAATTTTTCTATCTACATCATATTCTTCTTTTCCAAACTTCAACATCACATTTACCCTAGATATCTAACACTAGAAATAAATTTTAAACACTTAAAATAGCCAAATTAAAAAATCCCCCAAATTATACTTCAATTTATGTAAAGCATGTAATACAAATCTGTCAAAGGTCTTAGCATAAAATAACAATTCAGAATGTTTCATTTTCATTCAAATAACAGTTAACATAATAGTCATTTCTAGTTATAAGCTACAGCCTGAAGTTTTAAAGTATTCCAACGGGTAAAGACTTAAAAAAAAAAAGTATGCAAGCTACTCTTTCCTTTTTTTATAATTTCACATTCCTAAGAAAGTTCACAAGAAAATTTCCACTCTTAAAACCAATCTTCAGAAACAGAGGTAATCATCTCACCAAAAAACAAACAAAAATTGTGCTTAGAACACTGTTACTCAAGAAGTTGGGGGGGGGAAGAGGAGGAGGAGAATATGAGTAATTTCTATATGCTAGACATTAAGCTAAATGTTTTATAACTCTGCAACAGCCACTGACACATTTAGAGATGAAAAACCTGAGGATCAGAGACTTAAGCAGAAACACACTGCTATTTCTCACATCTTAAAAAACCCTTCTGTTGATTCCACTGCCCTCACCAAATACCTCCTCATTTATTTTTTCCGTTTTTGCAGTAGGATTCCTTGAAAGTTGTCTATTCTCTCCAATTTTTCTTTTTTTCATTTTACTCTTAAAACTCTTCATTCTGCAGTTTGGTCCAATAACCCCACGAAAACTGCTCTCACCAATTGCCAGAAACAATGGTCAACTGTCCTTCTTCATCTTTACTGACATACCAGTAGCATATGACACAGATTTTTATTCTTCCTACCTAGAACACTGCACTGTCAGTTTTCTTCTCATCTCATTGATCCTTCCTTCTCTTTCTCCTTTGCTGTTTACTTCTCTTTTCCTAACCTTTTAATGTTTGAATACCTAGTGGTCTGACACTGGTCTCTTCCCTAATTGTACATACTGTGTAAGCGGTCTTAATCTGTGAGAAATTCTACCGATTCTATCTTCAAAATATATTTTGGATCTAACCCCTTACCACTACTTGTACTGCTCCCTCCCTGGTCTGAGTCATCACCACCTCTCACTCAGACAAGTGCAACAGAACCCTACTTGGTGTCCTGGCCCCACCTTTTCTTACTACAATCTATTCTCAAATCAGCAGCCAGAGTGATGTTTTTGAAATACTAAATTAGGTCCCTTCATGCTTCAGCTCAAATCCCTCTAATAGCTCCCTAATATTATTAAGAGCCATTATTAAGAGCCAAAGTCCTCATAATGGTCTACAAAGTCACAAGATCTCAATTCCTACCTCCCATTTACCACTCTGGCCTCATCTTCTATTATTCTTCCCACTTCTTCACTTCTGCTATTCCCTCTTTCTTGCTTCTCTCCAACTATATTGGCCTTTCTGCTACCCCATGACCATGTCAAGCACATTGCTGCCTTAGGGCTTTCACATTTACTCTTTCTGATCACTAGATCACTCCCTTCCTCCCATATCTACAAGAGGCTCATCAACAAACTGTCAAAACTAATGATAAAAAGAAAACAATTTAAAGTGGCCAAGGATAAAAAGCATACTGTGTACAGACAAACAAGGAAAAAGACTAATGATTATATATGTCAGAAAAAATGTACATGAAGATAGTGGAGCAACATCTTTAAAGCACTGAAAGAAAAATCCTGTCAATTTAGAATTCTATACCCAACGAAAATATCTTCCAGACATGAAGACAAAATAAAGACTATTTTAGATATACAAAAGCTGAAAGAATTCATCACCAGCAGACCCACACTATAAGAAATGTTAAAGAAAATGCTTCATGCAAAAGGAAAACGGCCCCAATGAAAATACACATCCACTACACAAAGAAATGCAGAAACTCTAACTCTGTTCGCAGATATGATTTTCTTTTTTAATACTGAAATCTCTTTAAAAGAAAACAGACTGTTTAAACAAAAATATTAATTCTGCATTGTGTCTTGTATGATGCATGCCAACAAGAGCAGAAGGCCAGAAGGGGCAAAATGGAAGTATTATTATTGTAACATTCTTACACTACATGTGAAGTAGTCAATGCTACTTGAAGGTAGACCATGGTAAATTAAAGACCTGTACATGAATGCTCACAGCAGCTTGTGTATAACAGCCAGAAACTGAAATAAACTCAAATGATGAACTGATGACCAAATTGTGGTATAGCCATACAATCAAATATTACCTATAATAAAAAGAAATGATCTATCCAGACATGCAACAAAATAGATGAATCTCAAAGTAATTATTCTAGAGAAAGAAACCAGACAAAAAGAAACTACATGTTACATAATGGCATTTATATAAACTCTAAGAGATACAAACTAATTTGTAGTGACAGAAAATAGATAAAGTTGTTTCCTGTGGAACTGGGTTGTATAGTAAGGCACCAGAGATTACAAAGGGAACAAAGAAACTTTAGAGACTGACAGATACCTTGAACACAGTATTAGTTTGTAGGTGTGTACACGTGTGTTTATGTGTCAAAATTTATTACATCACATACTTTGAATACATAAAATTTACTGTATATAAATTACTCCTCAACAAAGCTGTTTATAAACCAAATTTTAAACTTATATTTAGGTTAAGAACAAAACTATTCACATGACCTATAGTGCTCTGGCTCCACAGCCAAAAAAAGCACTGCTGTCAAGTAGATTCTGACTTGTACAACTCTACAGGTCAGAGGAGAACTACCCCATAGAGTTTTCAAGGAATACCTGGTGGATCTGAATTGCTGACCTTTTGGTTAGCAGACACAGTACTTAACCACTACACCACCAGGGTTTTGTCTGGTTCCACAGAACACCGAAGGGACAAAAAAAGCAAGCACAAAAAAATACACGAAAAGTAGAACAAGGTGGGGATTAACCAGTGTCATAGACTGAATTGTGTCCCCCCAAAAACTGGTATAGCCACATGGCGGGGCCATGATTCCCAATATCTTGTGACTGTCCTCCATTTTGTGGTTTTCCTATGCTGTATGTTAAAGGATTAGGGCAGGACTGTAAATCCCTTTATAAGATCACCTCCTTGTTCCACTGTAAACAGAGCCTACCCGGAGTATGGCTTGTCCCACCCTAATCCTTTCATCCTGCAAGAGATAAAAGGAAAGAGAAGCAAGGAGAGAGTCGGAAACCTCACACCATCAAGCAAGCAGCACCGGGAGAAAAGTGCATCCTTCAGATCTGAGGTTCCTGTGCCAAGACACTCCCTGGACAGATACTGGTAGAATACTTGACTTTCCTCCAGAGCTGACATCCCCTGGAGCAGACATCCTGAATTTGGACTTGTAGCCTACCAGACTGTGTAAGAATAAACCTTCTTTGTTAAAGCCATCCACCTTGCGTTATTTCTGTTAGAGCAGGCTCAGCTGACTAAAACAACCAGTAAGCAAAGTACACATGAGCTAATCTGTAGCACTACAGTTTAGTAAACAGGCACAGGTAAGCCCACGTGTACCTTGTTTACTAAGTAATGTGTCCCTGGCTAAAATTAACAAATTATCTATAATCTATATGAATGGTTCACAAAGATGAATTAATGAAATATTTAGAGGTAAAAGAACTAAGTGCCAAAGAGACCCTACTGCTTTATTGACTTGCCCAAGATTTTAGAGCTAGTTAACACCACAATGAATTATAAGAGCCACAAAGACAGTGTTTATTTAGGTCAGTACTGTATCCCCTATACACAGTACAATGTCTGGGACACAGGAACTCAATAGGAACTGGAAAGAAAGGTCAAGAGGCAGGTAAAAGGAAAGAAAATATTCCTTGCAATATGAAAGTTTCTCCCTTTTGTTCAGTTGCCAATCTTTTTCAAACAGGTGACAGAATTCAGCAGTACCTTACTGTATTTTTTATATTTTAATCACTTTAAAATAAGTAATTCATGTTACCAATTATTAAAATAATCAAAAGAAAGAAAAAAACTTACCAAAAATTTCTCCATTTTTGGCATATTCTGTCACAAGGTACAACATATTTTTGGTCTCCATTACCTATTCATAAATAATTCCATATTAGTCTGGCAGGAAAGAATTGTAATTTACAACATTTGAAAACAAAAAATCAAAAGCCTGTTGTCATCAATTCAGATTCATAATAAACAAAAACAACAACAACAAACAACACTGCTATTAAGTCGATTCTGACTCAAAGCGCCCCACAGGACACAAGAGAACTGCCCGATAGGGCTTCCAAGGAGTTGCTGGTAGATTTTACCTGCTGATCTTTTGATTAGCAGCCATAGCTCTTAACCACTATGCCACCACCATTTGTAGCATTTAATGGGGTTTCCTAAATTAAAACTGTGAGTCAAAGAATTGAAGTTATGAACAATTCAGAAGTTGGCTAAATTTACAAGCCCGATCATGTCCTTATGCTAATATTTTTGTGAAAAACCTACACCCATGCTATTCCAAATGATAACTGAACTAGCAGCTGCAGCACCACTGCTCAGGAGTTCATTGGAAATGCACAGTCTCAATCTTGGCTCTCTCTCCCATATATACAGTATGTCCCCAAAGTCTCAGTGTGGTCTTAAATGTTAATAACATCAGAAGTACAAAAACTACAGAATTACAAAAACATTATTTGGAAATTTAATTATTTAAACTTTTAATTTAAATTCTCTTAAATTTATTTTGCTTTGTGACTTTTGAACAGTAAGTTTTTAATTTTTTATGGTGATAGTTTCTGGATGAGTCTTTCTCAGACCATTGGATTTGTAGAAGAGGGCTACTTATGTGGACATGCTGATCACTCAGTCTGTTTCTATTAGGCCCCATCCTATGAGGTCCTGTCAAAACTGTTACACATGTATCAAAACCTCATTCTTACAATGATTTTAAAGCTAGGATTATAAAATCTTTTTCAGCCATAGAGCCATAGCCACCAACAGGGCTCCTTTCGTTGTAATAAGGCACCTGCTCCAACTTACCTACAAATTTCTACTTAAAAATACAGTTAGGAATGGATCTCATTTGTAACTTGGGGACTGCTTGTAATTTTAAAACACTGTTCGAAGGTTTCTTCACAGCTCTACTATTGTACAGTTGTTTTCTTAAATATTTTTTTCTAGGTTCAAAAAAATATCACTGATGTATATTTGATTTTTCAAACTATACTGAAGGAAGGTCGATTTAGGAAGGAAATAAATTTATATAGTGAAGATAAGTGATTTTTAGACTACTTCTCTGTAATACTGTTTTTATATATTAAAAAGTAGTCCTCTGGAGTAACTCCTGGTGACCATGTGTCAGAGTAGAACTGTGCTCCACGGAGTTTTCAACAGCTGATCTTTGGAAGCAGACTGACTGCTAGGCCTTTCTTCCTAAGCATCCTGAAACAAACAATAATTAAAAAACAAAAACCTGTTGCTATCAAGTTGATTCCAACTCACCACCAACCCTACAGCACAGAACAGCACTACCCCATTGAGTTTCCAACGAGCACCTGGTAGCTTGGAACTACACACTGCCTTTTAGTTAGCAGAAGTAGCTTTTAACCACTATACCACCAGGGTTTACAAAAGCACCTACAAACCAAAAAAAACACAACCCACCTACAAACCAAAAAAAACACAACCAACCAAACAAAAAAACCCAGTACCCTCAAGCTGATTCTGACTCACAGCAACCTTACAGGACAGAGTAGAAATGCCCTATAGAGTTTCCAAGGACAGCCTGGCAGATAGGAACTGCCCCAACCTACTGGTTAGCAGACTTTCTGGTTAACAGCCCTAGCACTTAACCACTATGCCACCAGAGTTTCCAAAACACCTCTAGCACATGCTAATTATGTAAATCTCAACATTATCTACTGAAAGGCTAAAAATGAATTTTACTCTAAAATAGGTGTTCAGAATTATGCCCATCAAGCCAGAAAACTAAGAGCCACTCACAATATAGGCCTAAACACATGAGCAGTAAATTAACTTTAACTGATTATTTAGTTCAAATAAAAATAGAATTACCACGTGAATCATAGCAGTTTTATTCTCATTTTAGCTTCTACTTTATCAAAAACTTCTAAGGATATGATTAATTTCTTATAAGTATCTACTTTAGAAATTAAAAAATAAATTAATAAAAAAGCTTGAAGGCAGAAAGATGTTGACACAAATTTGACCTATGACATTCTCTGCACTTTGTAACTTCATGAAAGACTGTGAGTGGCACACCAGTCTTTCATTCTTAGTAAGTGTAGCATAAACTTCCACATGTTCCCGTCCCTGTATCTTTTTACTTGCAAATTTCTATCAATAAAAAGTTGTTTAGCTAATCATATGTCTGTATGAATATATGCATACATGTCTAAGTCAGTGTGTACAAACATATACTCAAACATATGCTTGTGCCACAGTATAATTATATTACAAAAGGTACATAAAAACAAATTTTTAAAATAAAGGTAATGAAAAGTTCTAATATTTTTTTTCTTATACCCAGGACACACTGGGGTGCACAGAGTGATATATTTTAAAAAAAAAATACAGCTCTCACAGGGAATGGGGGGAAAAAAGGCCTTGATTTGTAGGCCAATTTCTACGGTGTAAGTACCCCCACCATTGTTGATTCTGTGATGCTACTTGACTTGCAAAAGTTACTGAAAATTAAATGGCTCATCGGGTCTCACAAGCCAATATAAGCAGAGTCCCGTGAACCAATGGCTATACGTGTTCTACTTCAGAGATCAATTTCATAGGCTAGCATACTATAACATTTCAGATTTGAGAGTTTTGTAGTATAAAAGTACCTACACATTAATAGAATTTTATATATACAATCATTTTTTAAAGACAGATCATGCATCAAAATTTTGAGAAAAATCTTCCTGTTAAGAAATACAGCTCACACTTTAAACGAGTGACATATTTTACATTAAGTGTATCTTAACACTGATTAAACAAACAAACAGAAGACATGGCTCATTTACTTTACCTGGTTAAAAAAAACACAGAATATAAGATTTGGTTCTAAGTTACAGAAAGTTGAAAGTATACTAACATTTTAGCCTTTATATTTTCATAAAACATAAACAGAATAAATTGCCAAAATGGTACCATCACCAAAATCCAGCAGGGTTAAGCAGGGTATCAAAAATGAAAACCTTTTACATAAGAACTGATAGTCTCACAAACAGTTTGTGAGAATCTGCTAACAGTTTCTGATTTCCTCATAGAACTGCCTGAATGGATGTATTTCGCTTGAATAAAAACACACTATAATCTGCTATGTATAGATAAAAACTAACATAAAAGAGAAACATAGTAATGCAAAATAGAGAGCAAGTATGAAAAACATGGAGAAACATATGGCTACATCATACCTGATACAGCTTGATTATGTGAGGGTGGTCTAACATTTTCATTATCTGTACTTCTCGGTAGATTTTCTCAAGGTTCACTGCATCCAGCTGAGATTTATCTATTATTTTTATTGCCACCTGCATCCCAGAACACAAAAAAATATAAGTATATAATAAAAATATAATAAAATGTAATAAAAATATAAGTATATAATACTTACTATTTTCCTAATTATCAATCTTTTAAATAAATGAAATCTGAGGCCTCACCCGTAGGCACTGGTGACAACGATAAACCAACAAATAAATAAATAAACTTGCTGCCATCAAACAGATTCTGACTCATAGTGACCTTCAATGCTATTCATTCACTCATTTATTCAACAAATATTTGCCAACACCTACCATGTATGAGGGTCTACAGCAGATTTTGTCTGGAAATGTCTCTAATGTATTATGAAAAAAACTCTGGTAAGTTCTTTTAATAAGATATATTTCTCTTTGACTACAACTGTTATGTCTTTTATAAACTGATGATATTTCAGCAGTTTCAACTGCACTTATCATCACGCTGCAAAGTACCTAGAAACAATCACCCAAATAGAAGACAGCTAGCAAAGTCTTTTCTGATGTTTTTTTTTTATACTGTGATTTGGGTGAAAGTACACAATCCACATAAAATTTGCATGTCTGCCTATCTGCAGCTCCTTCTACTCTCCTTGCCCGGTGAGAGCATACTTCCCCTTACCATTGTATGCATGTCATATCCTCTCAACAATTTTCTGTCCCCTCCTGTACACCCTCTTCTCTCCATTCTAGCAAGAGGCCAATAGGACAGCATCTCATAGACTCACAGAACTATAAAGTACACACACCACACGGTCTCATTGTGTCCCCAAGTCCAATCCATTCCTTTCTGAAAAGTTGACCTCAGTAATGTTTTCTGGTCAGGGGCAGCAGCAGGTCTAGCAGCCACGCTCCCAGGGGAACCCCCAGGCCTTCAGACCATCAACTGCAGTCTTTTAGTGGAGTTCTTGAGGTACACCTCTCTTTTTCTCATGTTGCCACTGAGACCTGACATTGTGCGCCCCATCACAGCTGTCTTTGGTGGTAGCCAGGCACCATCTGGTTCATCTGGTCACATGATGACCAGAATGGTCACCCAGTCTCATGGATCCTTCTGTCTTCTGGGCATTTTTTCCTCCATCTCTTTGTTGTCCTTGGTGACCATCTGTTCCAGCTGAGTTGGGATCACTGGGTGTACCTCAGATGGCAGGTTGCTAGCCTTGAAAACCCCAGATGCCACTCACCAACATGCTATGCAGAAGATTCTCTTAGCAATAGGCTAGTTATGCCAATTGGCCTCAATATCCCTTGAAAGCATGGTTCCTGGGTCCCCAACCCCTGCTACTATATCCTTGCAATATTGGCATAAGATTAGAAGAGTTTACAGTTTATGCTGAAGTCCAGTTACGGTGATCTTCTTTCTCATGTGTGCTGTCACTGCTTTCACTCAACCAAATTTCTATCAACTATCTGTAACCAGCCCTCACCCTCCCTTGCAGCTGTCAGAGTCTTCTGTACATGAGTCTGTAGCAGGGGTCTCATACAATATTTGCCCTTCTGCCACTGAGTGACTTCATTCAACATAATGTCTTTCAATTGAAACCAGGTTATGAGATACTTACTAAAGTCATCATTGTTCTTTATCATCGCCTAGTGTTCCATTGAGTATATGTACCACAGTTTGTTTATCCACTCATCTGTTGTTGGGCATCTGGGTTGATTCCATCTTTTTGCTATTCTGGACTGTGCTTCAATAAACATTTGTATGCATGTATCTGTTCATGTGACTGCCCTTGACTCTGTAGTATATATTCCGAGCAGTGGGAGTACTGGGTCAAATGCTGTACCTATTTCCAGCTTTTTAAGGAAGCTCCAGATTGCTTTCCAAACAGGTTGTACGATTTTGCAATCCCACCAGCAGTGTAGGAGAGTTCCAGTTTCCCCACAGCCTCTCCAGCATTTGTTGTTTTGTGTTCTTTGGATCACGGCCAACCTTGTTGGGGATGAGATGGTTACCTGATTGTAGTTTTGATTTGGATTTCTTTAATAGCTAATGAGCGTGGGCATTCCCACATGTGCCTTTGGGCTGCCTGGATGTTCTCTTCAGTGAAATGTCTGTCCATCTCCTTTGCCCATTGCTAAATTGGGTTATTTACCATTTTCTTGTTGATATTTTGCAGTATCTTGTAGATTATGGAGATCAGACATCAGTCCAGCATGCAGTTGCCAAGTATTTTTCCCAATTCTGTTGGTGGTCTTTCGATTCTTCTGATAAAGTCTTTAGATGAACAAGAAGTGTTTGATTCTTAGTAGTTCTCATTTATCTATTTTCTCTTCTGTTGATTGTGCTTTGTCAACTTTTGACGTCTAAACTGTGTATTAAAACTTTCATTGTTGACTCTATTTTTCCTTGCATGATCTTTATCGTTTTACGCTTGATATTTAGGTCTTTTATCCAATTTGAGTTAGTTTTTATGTAAGGTGTGAGATATGCGTAGTTTCAATTTTTTGCAGATGGATATCCAATTTTGCCAGTACCATTTGTTAAAGACACTGTTTTTACCTCAGTTTACAATCTTAGAGCCTTTGTCGAATATCAACTGTTCACAGGAGAATGGTGGCATCTCTGGGGTCTCAACCTGTTCCATTGGTCGGTATGTCTCTTTTTGTGTACCAGGCTGTTATGACTACTGTGGCAGTGTAATAGGTTTTAAGATCGGGTAGTGTGCGATCTCCCACTGTGTGCTTCTTCTTCAGTAGTGCTTTGCTTATCTGGGGTTTCTCTCCTTTCCAGACAAAGTTGGTGGTTTGTTTATCCATCTTACTAAAAAATGTCACTGGAATTTGTATTGGGATTGCACTGTATATGTACATTGCTTTGGGTAAAACAGACATTTTCACAATGTTATGTCTTCCTATCCATGAGCAGGGTAGGTTTCTCCATTTATGTTTAAGGCTCTCTTAGTTTCTTGCAGCAAGGTCTTGTAGTTCCCTTTGTATAGGTCTCTTATTTCTCTAGCTAAGATTTATTTCTAGGTATGTTACGTATTGATTTGGTGATTTCTTCTTTAATGATCTACTGTTCTTAAAAAGTGTTTTTCTAGAAAAGCAAGTGATAAGTTCCAAAGAATACAGACATACCTTTCTGGAAAAAAGCTAAATGTGAAGCATTAAAACCTATCTACATGAAAAAATATTAATTGAACTAATTTGGTTATGAAACATCAAAGCGTAAAACAGATGTTAGTAGTTACACTGTTTTAGCTCTCTTAAAAGATTCTAATTTCAGAAAATGTAGCTACTACCTACTGTATGTACACAGGAACCGAAGCTGCTCCAAGGTTAATAACACGAAGGACTTGCATTTGAAGGTGAATAATTACGTAGTCAGAAATCAACAATCACAGCTTTTTCCACCAGGTAACTGAAACTGTTTCTTTTAATCAGTAGATGTTTGGTTAGGAATTAAATCAGGCATTCTGGTTTTAAATAATACAGTAACTGGGAATCAGGCAAATTTAATCAAGTTCTGAACCAAGAACCACCAAAATCTAATCACAGGTTCTAAAGAAACTTCTTTCTAAAAACATACTTCACATTTTACCTACTTAATAACTGAAGAATTCAAAACATAATTTTGCCCAATTTTTTTTATTATGACTCAGTGAAAATGTACATTCCCATACAAATTTATATGCCCACCTATATGTAGCTTCCACTGCTCTCCCTGCCTAGTGACAGCATACTATTCCTCTCTGTCTCATCCTCCCAACAGTCTCCTTTCCCCTTCTCTCCACCCACTCCCCTTATACTCCAGCCAGAGGTCATCCGGATGATATCCTATAGATGCACAGAACCATAAGGTACAAGTCGATGTAGGCGCCCACTCACATGGGTCTCTCTATCTTCTGGGTTGTCTTTACCCCACGCCATTTTGGTCCTCAGTGAGCATCCGTTCCTGCTGAGTTGGGACCCTTTGCTGTGCCCTCGGATGGCAGTTTGGCAGCTTTTAAGATCCCATATTGGATATATGGTCACTCTGCATCACCAAGTCTAATCCATTCGTGTCTGAAGAGTGGACCTTCGTTATGATTTATGGGCAAGGGCAGCATCAGGGCCAGGGGCCATGCTCCCAGAGGAACCCTGAAGTTGCTGGACCACCAACTGTGGTCTTTTAGTGGAGATCTCAGGGTGCACCCTTTTTATTCTTGTGTTGCCAGTGAGACTCAACTTAGTGAGCTCCATTGCAGCTACCACTGGCAGTGACTGGCCACCATCCGGTTCTTCTAACCCCAAGACGATGTAGGCGCCCACTCACATGGGTCTCTCTATCTTCTGGGTTGTCTTTACCCCATGCCATTTTGGTCCTCAGTGAGCATCCGTTCCTGCTGAGTTGGGACCCTTTGCTGTGCCCTCGGATGGCAGCTTGGCAGCTTTTAAGACCCCAGATGCCACTCACCAAGGTGGGGTGCAGAGAGCCCTCTTAGCAAAACGCTAGTTGTGCCAATTGGCCTCGATTTCACCTAAGAGCATGGTGTCCTGGCTGCTGTCCCCACTACTCTGTCCTTGTAATACTGGGTTAAGATGGAAGGCATATTCTAGTTATGCTGAAGTCCACTTAATATTGTTCCTGTTTCTAATGTGTGCTATCACCGATTTCACCAACCAAATTTCTACCAACTATCTAATCTAAGCCCTCCCGCCCTTCCCTCCCCTGCAGCCGTCAAAGAGTCTTTTCTTCTATACATGAGTCTGTTTTTGAGATCTCATCATAGAGGCCTCATACAGTATTTGTCCTTTTGTCGCTGACTACTTTCACTCAACATAATGTCTTCCAGATGAAACCAGGTTAGGAGATGTTTCCTGGAATCCTCATTATTCTTTATCATTGCATAGTGCTACATTGAGTATATATACCAAAGTTTACCTATCCATTCCTGTTGTTGGGCATCTGAGTTGATTCCATCTTTTTGCTATCGTGGACTGTGCTGCAATAAACATTCTGGTGCATGTGTCCACTGTTGTGAAAGGCCTTGATTCTGTAGGATATATTCCAAGTAGTGGAATTACTGGGTCATATGGTATATCTATATCCATTTTTTTAAGAACGCGCCAGATTGCTTTCCAGAGTTTGCACCATTTTGCAATCCCACCAACAGTGTAGGAGGGTTCCATTTTCTCCACAGCCTCTCCAGCATTTGTTGTTTTGTGTTTTTTGGATCATGGCCAAACTTGTTGGGGTGAGATGGTATCTCATTGTGGTCTTGATTTGAATTTCTTTAATAACTAAAGATCGTGAACATGTCCGCATGTGTTTTTTGGCTGCCTGGATCTCCGCTTTAACAGAAATTTCTGTCCATCTCCTTTGCCCATCACTTAACTGGATGATTTATCTTATTGATATTTTGTAGTATCTTATAGGTTATGGAGATCAGGTGTCAGTCTGACATAGTTGCCAAATATTTTCTCTCATTCTGTAGGTGGCCTTTTAATTCTATTAATAAAGTCTTTGGATAAGCAAAAGTGTTTGATTCTTAATAGTTCCAATTTATCTATTTTCTCTTCTGTTGAATTTTGCCCAATTTTTTCATTTCAGGATAAACTTCTAATATTGATCATCCCATGTGCTATAATAGCTCGATGTTCCTAAAAGGTATCCAAGAAACTAAGACTCAAATTGTTAATTTACTTAATTCCCTCAGTGTCATTTATATTGTTCAGTCTTTCTTCTTCTTTCCTTGTGGCTGCTGTTTTGCTGTTATCTTCTAAAGCTCTACTGTAAAGGTTTACTTACCTTTATTTCTATTTGTAACCCACAGAACTCAAGCTTCCCAGGGAAAATGAGATAACTAAGTATAATGTCCAATATCAGATTTATGAGCCTAAAAAGAAAGAGAACAGTCCCTTCCCTAGGCAGGAAAGTGTATCAGTTTTGTGGTAATGGTCATCATTATGTTTTGGTGGTGTTTTATTCATTACCATGTTCAAAGTATTCTGAAAAGCAAAAGGTGCTAAACTTTGACTACTATATCAGCAGAATGACTGATACTGTACTTGCTATTAGGGGAATAATAGGATTGTCTCAAATATAAATAGATTAAAAGAGACTTCAGTCCAGATTACAAGTATAATAGAATACAGTATTATACTATTTTGGGTAAATCTGGGTAAAAGCTGCCATGTAAAAAGGATATATACATGTATGAATTTCCTCAACAATCCTTAGGAAGGTAACCTGGATTCCCATAAACACATGTATTTTGAAGAAAATGTCTTGCCCTATAATTTCTGGAGTGAATCTAAATATCACTTCCAAGAGTTGGAGAGCAAGGAATCATAGTTTTTAAAATCACAGTATGATTACTAGCATTAAAAATAATTTTCATTATATATTATTGTTTGAGTATCATATTTAATGTTAAAGAAAAGGTTTGGATAGTAAATGTGAATTAAAGCAAGGTATTACCAGGAGATAACTTCTTTTATACTCTTTTGGAACTCTGGCCTGAAAATAATGGAAAATAAATAGCCAAATTAAACTTTAATAATGAAAACTTGTAAACATCATTGTTTAACTTTTCTCAATGTAGTCAACAAGAAATTTCAAATGACAAAGTATTTTAATTCTTCTATTTCATCTTGACCCACAGTCTCCATACATGGATCAGAGATCTACACTTTTTTTCCTGCAAATAACATATACATCATACTGTTGCCAACCTAGTGACCTCCTCATGCCTGCTTTCCATAAGCATGCTCTGCCAGTTTTTTGTTTTGCATTTTTTTTACCATGAAATAAGCAGAGCTAATATAACTTAATGGTTTCACTCAGGATGATCTCATAAGGTTTTCATATTCAACTGTTGAGCTAATGAGATGTAATTATTGACTTATGTAGAAACAAACTCACAATTTGACTACTTTCCAATTACTGAACCCTGATGGCATAGTGGTTAAGTGCTACATCTGCTAACCAAAGGTCAGCAGTTCAAATCCTCTGGGCACTCCTTGAAAGCTCAATGGAGCAGTTCTACTCTGTCCTATAGGGTCACTAAGAGTCAGAATTGACTCGATGGCAGTGGGTTTTGGTTTAGGGGACTATTAAACTCAGTCCACAGACTTTTTGAACATGGCTTATTCTTTTATTAAACAATGATAATCAAGTGTAACAATATGATTTACCTATACTATGAGAGGACTGGTGAGTGATACCGAAATTCACTTGCAGAAACACCACATTACATGCAATATATACATGGTATGCTATTCCAGAAATGTTTCACTAGATTTCATCCTTTCGGCATGCATGCATGTTATTTATGTGGATGCACTATTAGCAAAAATACAGTAATATCTTTATAAACAGTTAACTCTTGATTGCTGGTGTGCTATAAGAGGATTCTGCTTCTCTAAACAAAAAGGGCAGTATTAGATGCTCTTTAAAATAGAGGCAGTTAGATCACTTTAATAAGTAGACCCCAAAATGTACAATGACTTAAATATAACAGAAGTGTATTTGTTGGTCATGTAGCATAAAGAAGTTAGTTGTGGCCCTTCTCCATGTGGCCACAGCAGGTTCAAGGCTGTCTTTATTAATAGGTGGCTCTATCACAGCCAGAAACAGTGGGAAAAGAGTTAGAAGGAACCCTCATGAGAAGCTTTAATGGGCTGGATGTTACTTTTGCTCCGTCTACTGGTTAAATTCAGCCACATGACCATGGCTAAAAGCAAGGGAGGCCAAGAAATAGTCCAGTGACAGGGCAGGGAAGAAGAAGAAGGAATACTGAATTTCTGGCGATAAGCAAACAGTCTCTGTCATATTTCTCCTGATAACTGCTTAACAATGCAGTTCTTTTTATCAAGTACTTCTAAGAAATATAATAATGATGGTAACTTTCACAAGTGCAGTTTTTAATTTTGAAAAAGATACTTTAAAATATTTTATCTAAATCTCAACTCTGTGCAATACACAGAGAATAAGCAGTATACTCAGGAACTGATGAAAACAAGGCCCAAAGATGTTACCTAATCTACAAAGCTCCAGTGAATTCAAGAGCAGGAAAAAAACAGGCCTTCTGACTCAAAGTTCAATCTTTTGCTATCTTAATGAACCTATTATTCACACATTTACTGAACACCTGTTGTGTCCCATTAATTATGCTAGGGACACTGTCACAGACTGAATTGTGTACCCTAAAAAATACATATATCAACTTGGCTAGGCAATGATTCTCAGTACTGTGTGATTTTTCACCATGTTTTCCTATGCATTGTAAATCCTATCATTATGAGGTTAATGAGATGGATTAGGGGTAGTTATGTTGATGAGATCTACAAGATTAGACTGTATTTTAAAACAATCTTGAGATACAAAAGAGAGAAGTAAGCAGACAGAGAGGGGACCTCATACCACCAAGAAAGCAGCACAGGGAGTAGAGAGCATCCTTTGGACCCAGGGTACCTATAAGGAGAAGCTCCCAGTCCAGGGGAAGACTCATAAGAAGGAACTTCCTCCAGAGCCAACATAGAAATAAAGCCTTCTCTTGGAGCTGACACCCTGAATGTGGACTTCTAGACCACTAAACTGTAAGAAAATAAATTTATCTTTGTTAAGTCATCTACTTGTGCTATTTGTTAGAGCAGCACTAGATGGCTACGACAGATACAAAAATGAATGAAATCTGATTCCTATCTGCAAGCAACTTAACGTTGTTGTGTGCCATTACATCCATTCCAACACACAGCAACCTATGTAACAGAGCAGAACTTGCCCATTGGGTTTCCTAGGCTGAAATCTTCACAAGAGCATATCACCAGGTCTTTTCTCTCACAGACTTGCTGATGGGTTTGAACCGCCAACCTTTCAGTGAGCAGCCTATCACTAACCCACTGTACCACCAGGGTTCCCTAAGGAATTTAACAGGCCTGTGAGAATGAAAGGATTACATGGAAAACAAATTTTGACCCAAAAAACCCCAAAAATTCACTTGTATTTTGGGATTTTCCCAATTATGTACTGAAAGTCTCCAACTTACAAAAAGGCTGTGTTCCAATAATTCAGGTTTAAAGTAGCTATGAACTTAGATTTCTGGCAGCTTTCTCTCTGTATTCCTTCTTTCATTTAATTGTCACACTACTGCTTTAGTCAACTCGTGCTGCTTTAACAGAAATACCAAGAGTGGATGGCTTTAAAAAACAGAAGTCTATTCTTCTTACACAGTCCAGTAGGCTACAAGTTCAAATTCAAGGTGTCTGCTTCAAGGGAAAGGCTTTCCCTCTTTGTCAGCTCTGGAATGGTCCTTGTGTTTCATCAGTCTTTGGTCAGATAGCATCTTGGCACAGGGACCTCAAGTCCATAGGATGCACTTTGTTCTCAGTGCTGCTTTCACAGTGGTATGAGGTTACCAACTCTCTGGTTGCTTCTCTTTCCTTTATCTCTTGTAAGACAAAAGCTACACGCCACACTCCAGGGAAACTCTCTTTACACTGGAGCACGGAGGCAACCTTAGAAGGGTTTTACAGTCCCATTCTAATCCTCTGGAACATAATCCAGCCTATTAATCACATGCAGCTACTATGATTTACAGCACAAGAAAACCATAAAATGGAGGCCAATCACATAATAGCGGGAATCATGGCCCAGTCAAACTACTACACACATTTTTAGGGGGACACAAGTCAATCCATGAAAGCTACCAAGGCATAAAATGTATGTGATCACAAGAGAGTTAGCAAAGCACTCTGTAAACTGAAGGAAGTTTTTGTTTTTCATCTAAATTATTAATTGACTCTAACTCCCAATTATATAGCCAAGCCAAGCCCAATTACATATGTTATGCCAAATATGGGAACCCTGGTGGCATACTGGTTAATAAGTGCTACAGCTGCTATCGGGTGGTCAGTAGTTCAAATCCACCAAGCACTCCTGGGAAACTATATGGGGCAATTCTACTCTTGTCTACAAGGTTGCTGTAAGTTGGAATTTGCTCAGTGATAGTGGGTTTGGTATAGTGTCCCAAATATGAAACATATATTCTATGCAAAAACACACAGTATTTTCATACATATTTATTTTCCAAATTCTCTTTGAAGTGGTAACATTGCTTTGTAAGATTTAAGTATTAAGACTACACACTTAGGGGATCAAACTGACAACAGCAATACAAAAGATTAAATAGACACCTTGGGGGCAGTGAGTGTATGTTAACTGGAGAGGAACCACCCAGAAAAGGAGGGTGTGAATGGTTGCACCACTGAAGAATTTAATTAATGTCACTGAACTGTACATGTAAAAACTGTCAAATTAGCGTACGTTTTGCTGTGTATATTCTTAACAAAATAAACTGAGGAATACAAAAAATAGGAAATGTCTTGAACAGTGTTGTTTTTTTTTTTAAAAAAAAAAAACCTAGGTAAGTAATGACTAACTAAAATACATATTTGCAAGGAGGGCAAGGAATTAAATGTAACAGCAGAAATGAAAATGTCCCAAACAGAATTTTGGTCAGTTTTCAAAATGTGATTCAATGTGAATGTTATCTTGTCTGATAATTTTAGAAAAAAATTTTCACTTCTCAAAAATCCCATTTAAAGAATTAAAAAAATCTGTATGTGTGGAACTTAAAGAAACCACCATATGAAAATGGCTTTTGGGGATTTTATAAGGAAGTTACACAAGAGGAGCTAGTCTTCTAATAAGAAATCAGAAAGGATGAACACATGTTTGCTGTCTCTGATATGTTTCAGTGCTACTTTACTACTAATACATACATTTTATACTGTCTGTCTGAAGTGCCAAGTAGTATTATCTCGCCATACAGTGAGGTTTTGAAAGTTAAAAATATATTTAGTTTATACATTAAAATGGTAACATCTCATTTTATTATTTTATTAAAAATTTAGTGGTCAACGAAAGAATTTCTGAAATAAAAGTCAACAGTTAAACTATATGTTGTTTTCTGGTTTGTCAGAATAATTTTCTTAACTTAAAAATTGGCTTTTAAAACAAAATGATTTAAATAACAAAGCCTCATCAAGACTTAATTATGACTTTCACAATGGCAGGTGAAACAAATTTCTAAACTAGGAAAAGAGATTGGAAGAAAGGTAAATATCACTACGCTTTTGTAGCTACAAAAATTGAACAAACAGAATTTTCAAGACCTTAAAAAGAATGGTTAAACACAATCTATCTTAACATCATTGAGTGGGTTTGATTTTTGGGTTTTATTGTAAAATAAAGTCAATAAAAAAGATAACTCAATTTAAAAAAATAGGCCTAATGACACACTAAACCAAACCAAATCATGTCCACTGCCTCTGAGTTGATCCTGACTCATAGTGACTTTGTAGGACATAGTAGGACTGCCCCAGAGTTTCCAAGGGGTGCCTGGTGGATATGCACTGCTGACCTTTTGGTTAGCAGCTGTAACGCTTAACCATTATGCCCCCAAGGTTTCCAATGACAAACTGGGAACTCACAAAAGACAAACAGTTATATAAACTATGAAATCAAAGTTGTCAAAGATGCAAATTAAAATAGCAAAAAATAGTGTTTTCCCCTATCAAATTGGAAAATGTATCTTATTCCTGGTAAAAATTAATCTGTACTCCTTTTCAACAAAGTAACAATGCATCTTGTACCAAAACTTATTAATGTGCATAGTCTCTGATCATGAGTTCCATGTCTATGGAATTTCCCAGAAGACATAATCAGATGCAAGCACAAAGATGTATGTACAGACACACCCTAAAAAGTGTTAAATTGCAAAGACAGAGAAGTAGCTTAAATGTTCTATAAAGGCAGCCACAGCAACAATACTATTTAACCATGCTTTAGACGGCTTTTAAGAAACATGGCAAAAATGTTAATAACACATTGAGTAAAAAACATCACAAAATTCATACCACCCGTCACTGCCGCCCTCAAGTTGATTCCACCTCATAGTGATACAATAGAGTAGAACTCCACAGAGTTTTTAAGGCACACATGGCAGATTCGAACTACAGTATATATAAACCAATGAACCAACCAACCACCCTTGTCGTTGAGATACATATACACAGATGACATCAATTTTATTACATACATAAAAAGTACAAGTAAATAACTAGAAGGATATAGACCAAAATATTAACATAGGTTACTTGGGTTTGAATGGCAAGATTAAGAATGTTTATTTTTTCTTTGGGCTTTTCAAAAATGTCTACCATGAACATGCGTAACTTTTGTGATGGGGACATATAAATACTATGCTCATTTTAAAGAACTTAAAGTTTAGCATTGTTTTTCCGTTTAATTCATCTAGGATTCATCTCTCATTCCGCTTAAAGTAGTTCTAAAATGTTATTTAAAATAAGAATTACTGATGATGTTTTCAATTATTTAAATTGTTTTTTCTTCTAATAATTCTCAAACTGTTGATTTATCTTTGAAAGATGAAAAGGCATTCCCTACAAATAATCTGTATAAAAAAACTATTACATCAATAATTTATTTCAAAACGATTACTATGGAATGTAGGAGAGATATATGGTATACTAAAGAAGGAAGAAGTACGCCTTAATGAATTTTTGGAATCTATTTGGCTCCAAGGAAATGAATCTGCAATCAGCAATGGGCCATAAATTAAATGTCATCATGTGAATCCAAGAAGAGAGTCCAATTTCAGTTATTTTCAAATAAATGTTTTCTTAATTGCCTGATGCTGAGATGGAATTTCCTAGTAGATTTAAAATCAGTATGTATTAAACTCTGTTAGAGTTTAAAATTTCTATGGAATATTTACACAATTCTTATATTGCCTCTTTGTTCCCTCCCTGCAAAAAAAAAAAAAAAAAAAAAAGGATAGATAATTTTGAACAATATCTGGCTACACAGTATTTCTCTGGAGTGTCAAACAACTAGAGAATAATTTCTAAAAAAGCATATATATAATTCATGACAAATAGAATTTTTATTTTAGCACACAATTAAGATCATTCATATACCTAGATATACTATTAGAGATTAACTCTTTTGGGTAAAAAGTTAAGTTCTTCTGTTGCAGATGGTACAGCTTCTTTGTGAACTCAGAACTATTTCACAGCACAAGACTAACACCCATAGAGGAGTCTTACAATTTTTTTTTTGAGTCTTACAATTTTAATGCAGAATATAAAATTCAAACAAACTGAGGAAATGTTATTAAAAGTTCTCTTCATTATGAATCACTGCCATCAGGATAACATTATGCTTTTCTCTTATTTTTGCCTTTGCAATATATTATAATAATAGCCAATACAGAAATTAATTAGATAACTGACAAGAATTCTTTTAGGTGAAGAGAAGGACAACACCCAGTAGGAGAGAAGTCAGCATAACTGGACTAAACCAAAAGCTAAGAAGTTTCCTAAACACAACAAAACACTTTGAGGGACAAGTAGCAGGAGCAGGGATTTAGTGACCATGGTTGCAGGGGCATTTAGGTTAACTGACATAAAAAAAAAGTATTAAGAAAATGTTCTGCACCCTACTTTGGTGAGTGGTGTCTAGGGTCTTAAAAGCTACCAAGCAGTCATCTAAGAAGCATCAATTGGTTTCAAGCCACCTGGAGCAAAGCAGAATGAAGAGCATCAACAACAAAGGAAACAGGAGCCCAAGAGACAGAAAGCGCCACATAAGCCAGAGATTCCATCAGCATCAGACCAGAACGAGAAGGTGCTCAGCTACCATCAATGACTGACATTATGGAGAACTCAAAAAAAGTCCTTGATGGAGCAGAAGTAATGCAGGGTGTAGAATTCAAACTCTAGCTAAAAGACCAGACTTAATGGTCTGACAGACCGGAGGGTCCCCAGAAGACAGGATCCTTGAACTCTGTTAGCCCCAAAATGAAACCAATTCAGATGCCAATTCCTCGAAGACTGAAATGGTGTATACAACATAAAATAACTGGTGAGAGTGTGCTTCTTGGCATACAGATATAGGAGACTAACTGGGCAGCTCCTGTTCAAGGCAAGTTGAGAAGAGATAGGAAGGAGGGCAGGAGCCGGCAGAATAGGCATGGGAAATGTGTGCTGGAGGGGAGAAGTTTGCTGTCACAGGGTGTGCAGAGCAGCTGGGGTCACAGGCAAAGTGTGTTTAAGTTTTTGTATGAGAAACTGACTACACTTTCACTTAAAACTGAATGAAAAAATAATAAAAGAAAAAAATGCAATTTTGATACTTCAACTATTTTAGAAAGGCTTAAAAATGCTTATATTTTAAAAGAGTAGTTACGGAATTATGAGTAACAATAAAAGCTCCAAAGTGTGCACAGAAAGCTTTTCAATGAACAGAAGTTTTTAGAATGTCCTTGATTTTAGTTTTGCATTCCAGATTCTCTCAAGTATGTTACCCAACACCTACATGTCATTTAAGTAATTTTCAGAATCTCTGTGATGTATCTTTTTTCCCTCCTAAAATCCATTATTTTATTATTAATATTATTGTACTTTAGATGAAGGTTTACAGAACAAACTAGCACCCCGTTAAACTGTACACACGTGGTTTTACAGCACTAGTTATCAATCCCACATCATGTCAACACTCTCCCTTCTCAACCTTGGGTTCCCTATTACCAGCTTTCCAGTTTTCTCCTGTCTTGCAGACCTTGTCCCTGGACTGGTGTGCCCCTTTAATCTTGTTTTGTTTTTACGGCTTTGTCCAGTCTTTGGATGAAAGGTGAACTTCAGGAGTGACTTCACACTCCTGGAAGGTCTCCAGTCTCTGTTAGGTCAGTAAGTCTGGTCTCTTTTGCTTTACATTTTTCTGTGCAATAGCCTTAAGGTTCTATGAACCACAAATCTGCGTAATTTTTAGTGAAACCATGTAAGAGGGATGGTGTTGAGGAAAACTAAGTAACCTACCACAGAAAAATTCTAAAAGTAACGAATGGTAGTTATTCCTGGGAGTTGATACAGAGGTGATTCATTTTTTTCTTCTTTTTCCCTTATCTACCCTTTCTAACTTTTCAATAATAAACAAGATAGGTTAGGCAATAAAAAGACACATTACTCTTTAATGTAAAAATAATACTTTTTCACTTAGTAATTTCTCTCCAACCCCTCCACTCTCAAAAAATAAAAAATGCAGACCAATATACATACACAAAATATTGACCTCAACATTATTTATCTTAAGTGAAAATTGGATACTATCTAATGTTCAACGGAATAATTAAACAAAATACGATTCATACACAAAGTGAAACTCCACACAACAACTAAAAATGTTTTCTACACCACAGGCTCTAGCAGACTGAGTCCATACTCCTAGATCCTTCCCAGCTACCACCACTGACTGCTCTGACAGGGAGCACAACAGAGGGTTCTGAAGAGAACCAAAGTAAAATGTTGAACAAAATTCTAATTCATAAAAGACTAGACTTACTGCCCTGATAGTGACTGGAGAAACCCTGAGAGTACAGGCTCCAGGCGCCCTTTTTATCTCAGTAATAAAGTCACTCCTGAGGTTTACCTTCACCCAAATATTAGGCCCATAAAAGAAAATGAGACTAAAGGGGCACAACAGCCCAGTGCAAGAACTAGAAGGGAAAAGAGGAAAGGAAAGCTGGTAACAGGGAACCCCACGTCAAGAAGGGACAGTACTGACATGTCACAGAGTTGTTAACCACTGTCATAAAACAATGTGTACTGTTTAACGAGAAGCTAGTTTGTTCTGTAAACCTTCATCTAAAGCACAATTAAAAAAAAAACTAAGAATCTGTTTCTATATGCATAGGCCACTGGAGTACACAAGGACAACAAAAGATAAATGCAATAAAAACAATTTGAATTGCTTTCAAACAAATTTTTTAAAATTAAAAGATGAAAAGGCTTCTTCACCAAAAAAACTTAAAGTTATATATAATAAGCAAAATGCTTTGGCTATAAAGATAACTGGAAAAATACAATCTATATATGTGTACCATGTTATCTCATCTATGGGAAAAAAGTATTAAAAAAGACTAGTCAGAAATATGTCTTACTGCTAGTGAAGTCTTATTCTCACTAATCAGTGCGGGCATTATGCATAAATGTTTTTGATCCCCATATGCTGGTGTGGTGGGTAAAGTGCCTGACTGCTGACCAGGTCAGTGGTACAAAACTACCAGCAACTCTGAGGGAGGAAGATGTAGCGGCCATCTGTTGCAGCCAACATTTACAGCTATGAGTTGGAATGAACTTGAGGAAGATTTTGTTTTTATACTTTTTATTTTCTACAATACAACTATGTCTAATAGCCAGAAAACAAACAAAAAATTAAGAGCATTAGAGACTTTTCTGGAATTTTACTTTTTTTTATTACGATTGAGTGAAAATGTACATTCCCATACAAATTTGTATGCCCACCTATATGCAGCTCCCACTGCTCTCCCTGCCTGGTGACAGCACACTCTTCCTCTCTGCTCCATACATGCCTTATCCTCTCAACAATCTCCTATCCCCTCCTCTCCACCTACTCCCCAGCTTCCAGAAAGAGGTCACCCGGATGACATCCTACGGATGCACGGAACCATAAAGTGCACAGGTGATATGCTCACTCCTTGTCACCAAGTCCAATCCATTCCTGTCTGAAGAGTTGACCTTGATTATGATTTACGGACAGGGGCAGCATCAGGACCAGGGGCCATGCTCCCAGGGGAACTCCAAGGGCCATGGACCATCATTTGCTGTCTTTTTTTTTTCTTTACTATGACTGAGTGAAAATGTACATTCCCATACAAATTTACATGCCCACCTATATGCAGCTTCCACTGCTCTCCCTGTCCAGTGACAGCACACTATTCCTCTCTGCTCCATACATGTCTCATCCTCCCAACAGTCTCCTTTCCTCTTCTCTCCACCCACTCTCCTTCCTCCAGCCTGAGGTCAGCAGGATGACATCCTATAGATGTATAGAACCATAAAGTGCATCCAATATACGGTCACTCTGCATCACCAAGTCCAATCCATTCGTGTCCAAAGAGTGGACCTTCGTTATGATTTATGGGCAAGGGCAGCATCAGGGCCAGGGGCCATGCTCCCAGGGAAACCCCGAAACGGCTGGACCATCAATTGTGGTCTTTTAGTGGAGATCTCTTTTTTTCCTTGTGCTGCCTGTGAGACTCAACTTTGTGAGCTCCATCACGGCTATCACTGGTGGTGGCCAGGCACCATCCAGTTCTTCTGGTCACAAGTTGATGTAGTTACTCACTCACGTGGGTCTGTCTTCTGAGTTCTCTTTCCCCCATGTTGTTTTGGTCCTTGGTAATTACCTTCCTGCTGAGTTGGGACCATTTGCTCTACCCTCAGATGGCAGCATGGCAGCTTTTAAGATCCCAGACACCACTCACCAACGTGGAGTGTAGAAGGCTCTCTTAGCAAAAAGCTAGTTGTGCCAATTTGGCCTCAATTTCCCCTGAGAGCATGGTCCCTGGCCCCCACCCCAGCTACTCTGTCTTTGCAATACTGGGTTAAGTTGGGAGAAGTTATCGTGTTTTGTTGAAATCGTTAATATCGATCTTCTTTCTAACATGTGCTGTCATCAATTTCACCCAACTGAATTTCTATCAACTATCTAATCTAAACCCTCCCCCCCACCCTTGCAGCCTTCAGAGTCTTTTCTTCTATGCATGAGTCTGTTCTTAAGTTCTTATCATAGGGGTTTCCTACAGTATTTATCCTTTTGTTGCTGACTACTTTCACTCAGTATAATGTCCTCCAATTGAAACCAGGTTGTAAGATGTTTGCTAAAATCATCATTGTTCTTTATCATTGCATAGTATCCCACTGAATATATATACCACAGTTTACCTATCCATTCTTCTGTTGTTGGGCATCTGGGTTGATTCCATCTTTTTGCTATTGTGGACTGTGCTGCAATAAACATCCATGTGCATGTATCAGTTCGTATGTACAGCCTTGAATCTGTAGAATATATTCCAAACAGTGGAATTACTGGGTCAAATGGTATATCTAGATCCAGCTTTTTAAGGAAGTGCCAGATCGCTTTTCAAACAGGTTGCACCATTCTGCAATCCCACCAGCAGTGTAGGAGAGTTCCAGTTTCTCCACAGCCTCTCCAGTATTTGTTGTTTTGTGTTTTCTGGATCACAGCCAACCTTGTTGGGGTGAGATGGTATCTCACTGCAGTTTTGGTTTGAATTTCTTTAATAGCCAATGATCGTGAGCATGTCCGCATGTGTTTTTTTGGCTGCCTGGATCTCCTCTTTAGAGAAGTGTCTGTCCATCTCCTTTGCCCACCGCTTAACTGGATTATTTATCTTTTTTTTATTGATATTCTGTAGTACCTTATAGACTAGGGAGATCAGACATCAGTCTGACATATAGTTGCCAAATATTTTTTCCCATTCTGTAGATGGCCTTTTAATTCTATTAACAGTCTTTGGATGAGCAAAAATGTTTGAGTCTTAGTAGTTCCCATTAATCTATTTTCTCTTTTGTTGTTTGTGGTTTGTTTGACAGATTTTGAAATCTGTCTACATTGTGTATTAAAGCTTCCATTGTTGTTCCTACTTTTTCGTGGATGAGCTTTATTATTTTAGATTTGATATTCAGGTCTTTTATCCAGTTTGAGTTGTTTTTTGTATAAGGTGTAACATACAGGTCTTGTTTGAGTGCATTGCAGATGGATATCCAATCATGCTAGCACCACGTGTTGAAGAGATTGTTCTGGAATTTTACTTGAAAGATTAAAAACAAGTATCCCTTCTCCCCCAAAAAACTAGCCACACACACAAACCAGCTAGAAGGAAAAACTTCTTTGCTAATACAGTGTTAATAAAATAAAACACTACTCAAGGCTACTCAGAGGAACAGCAAACTAACAACTACTACTGCCTAAAATAGTTTAACAGCCTAGAAGCTATTATTTTTTCCCATTATGCTAATTTTATAAAATTAGCTTCTCTAATTCATAAACCACAAATCCTACTACAAAGCTTTTATTAAGTATTATATTAGGAAGCCACATTCTACCACCATCTGCCTTCTCTTTTGAGTACAAAACTTACACAGAGATCTAACACAGGAATACTGCTTCAGATGATTAAGTAATTATGTTCCTTACACAGTGTTTGGCTATTTGATAGATTAGATGGATATGAAGCTCTTTTGTTTTACTTTTTTTCCCCCCTAAATGGCAAAATGACTTGGATCTTCCAAGATCTGTAGGAAAAGCACAATTATATTGGCGGAAAGCGGGGCTAAAAATAAAAAAGACCAAATGTCTGTCCATCACCAAGATAGATGTTTAAATTAAGCCCTAAAATTTGCCTTGAATTCAAACTGGGGGAAAAAGACCTTTAAGTTTTTAAATACACAAATTTATACTGATGCAGAAGCTTACTATAATGAAGAAACTTTTATAAACTGCTATCCTTTTTCACACCATATTAATTGTTCTCATGGTAATAGGTACAGTAAATACTGGAATGAGAACTTAAAGAACTTTAAAGTTTTCACTGTCTTTTTTTCAGCATTTGAGGTGGTTGTTTTATTTACCAAAGGCACACAACTATTTGTTCAGTAAAAGAAGGTAACAAATAAAGCTTAAAAAACTCATTAGTAACAGTTTGCATACTTTAAGAAACAAGTGTCTCTGTGTCGCTGCTGAACAATTCTTAATGTAAACTACCTGTAAGAGTTTACAAACAACTTTACAAAAATTGGGATGGACAGGAAGCATTCTGTTCAGTGATTATCTTGCCATTTCCCTCACCCCTTTCCACCTCGTTAACTGCCATCTAGTCAGTTCTGACTCTCCCAACCCTGTGTGTGTGCAGAGCAGAACTGTTCCACGAAACTTTCAAGGCTGTGACCTTTTGGAAGCAGAGTCAAGTCTGACTTCTGCTGTGGGGTGGCAATACAAAAACCTTTTGGTTAGTAAATATCCCACCCCACTCCCCATAAAATACCACTGCCTGCAAGTCATTTCCAACTCACAGTAACCCTAGTGTAACAATTTATGCCACCCAGGTACTTAATAGTGTCCAATTACACCAAAGTACCACAAATACACTCACCTATCTTAAAGTCATATTTCTTTTTACATGTTAATTAATGGCACCTTTTTTTTCTTTTCATTGTGATTGAGTGAAAGTGTACAATCCAACTTAAACTTGCACGCCCACCTATCTGCAGCTCCTCCTGCTCTCCTTACCCGGTCACAGCACAGTCCTCCTTTCCATTCTAGAAATGTCACATTTTCTTAACAAACTCTTGTCCCCTTCTCTCCACCCTCTCCACTCCCCTCTAGTAAGAGGCCAGTAAGACAACATCCTACAGATGCATAGAATGGTACATTCTTTTCAAAAGCAAAAGGAAGATGAGTTCTACGGACTACAAATTTAGCTTTTAATTTAAATCATTTTACACACACATACATACACAATTTAAGACCTGAGTGTTCTTTAATGATCTGACCTGTGCCTTGACTTACAAATGCAGTAATCTCATTATATCTGATCAGCAAAAGATGATGCTTCTTAGTGCGCCCTAGTTCACTAACACCAGTTTAAAAACCCAAAACCAAACCCACTGTCGCTGAGTCGATTCCAACTCATAGTAACCCTACAGGATGAAGTAAAACTGCTCCAGAGTTTCCAATGAGTGCCTGGCGGATTCAAACTGCTGACCCTTTGGCTAGCAGATGTAGCATTTAACCACTATACCACTAGGGTTTCCATCAGTTTTAAAGGATTTTAAAAAATGTTTTGAATTGCCACTCCTGCCTCAAGAGTGTTGGCGCCACTCAACAAACCAGACCCATTACTCTCAGATCAATTTCAAATCATAGCAACCCTACAGAATACAGCAGAAGTATCTCATAGGGTTTCCATGGGCAGCTGGACTCGACCTGCCAATCTTTTGGTTAGCAGTTGAACACCAATAGGGCTCCAGCTCCACTCAAGCCAAAACCACTGCTTTAGGGTTGATTCAGGCTCACAGCGACCCTACAGGTCAGGGTAAACCCACCACATAAGAGTTTCCAAGGAGCACCTGGCCGATTTGAACTGCTAGTGGAGGTAGTGGCCAGTGGAGGTAGCACTTAACCGCTGCACCAACACTATCTAAGCAACTCCTAAATAAAAAAAAAACCCAGTACTGTCGACTCACAGTGACCCTAGAGGTCTGAGTAGAACTGCCCCATAGAGTTTCCAAGGTGCACCTGGCGGATTTGAATTACCAACCTTTTGGTCAGCAGACACAGCATTCACCCACTACACCAGCAGGGTTTCTCAAGCTGGTAGAGCTGACCTAATCAAATCTCGTCACTAACACTGACAGGAGTTGCTGAGAAAAAATTATAAACAGACAGGCTTGGAATTCAACCACGTAAGTTAAAAGTTCTGCAGAACCCCTTCAATGCACAATTTGATTTTCTGACACTCAGTGAGCAAGAACTCATAAAAATACACATTTAAATGCCTTCTTTTATACAGTTTAAGGGGAAATAATCAGAATCAACTGTACAACAATTGGTTAGCACAGCATTAGACTACAATTCTGTAGGGGAACGAAGCCAATTTCTTTCTTCATTTTTAAAAATGCTGAGATCAGATTGAGCTATACAAACATTTAGTAATTTCATTAGGGCCACATCACAGACTCATTACAACCTAATCTAGATTGCTAACGCTGGTCAATTTACTGAGACGAAATTTTGTGACCTTGGTCCCTGTGCTAAAAAAACAAGTCGAATTCAGGATCAGTGGAAGAGGGCTAAAAGTGAAGACCACAAAATGCCACATTCTTTTTTTCTGTAGATAGGCATCTTTATATTACGCAAAGCTTGTAAAAACAGCAGCAGCTACAAAAACCACTCAACTTTTCAATGCCCTTCACTTTACGTAAAACATTTTGGAAAAAGTCCTCTGGCAGACTGGACTGTAACATGGAAGAAAGTACGTTAACTTTAATCCACAGTCAAGTTCCAGTACAGCTGCGTCTAGGGGGTATCAATACAGAAAAGGACGAAACTCTACTGACAACTACAATAAAGCTGAGTAGAACAGTCAGAAACACAGGTTTCACTAAAAAGAACTGCTTTGTTTCTACTTTTTCTCTAAGCTACTTAAGTTGTACGACTTAGAACAGAGACCCTGAGGACAGCAGCCTGAGGCAGTGGAAGAAAAGAGGGGAGACGGGTAAGAACAGAGACGTGTAAGAAAAATAAATTATGTGCAGAACTAACGCTTGGGCAGTGGAGGGGAGACGCTGGAGCCACATTCAGGAAACAGTCGAGGGGTTAAGAGAAAAGAGTTGGAATCTGGTGTGGCTCAAGCAACACGTATCCATAGCCATTATCACGCATACCTGGTAAAGTGACAACTCCAGATAAGAGTCACTCAGCAATTGTGCAAAACTAGAGGTGACCATTTTTAACCAGTTCTATTGTCTGGAGTACTAGATGGAAATGCCTCAGGCCCGAGATATAGTAAGCCTCACACCAAATTAGAGACACACTCAGGAACAGGAACGGAGAGACCATGCACAGTGACCGTTCCGGCATTCCCGGGCGCAGTGGGGCCCCTTCCTCGCTGGGCAGAGCAGGGACGCCGGGATTCGCGGGGCCCGAGTGCAGGCAGTCCCCTCCTCAGGCTGGCGACGTCTCTCACCGCTCAGCCCAGGAGAGCGTAGACTTCCCTTCCCACCCAACCCCCAGCCGAAAGCATGGAAGACGCGGAACTTGTGCTCCGGCGCGGAGGCCACAGACCCGGTCACAATCCGGGTGGGGGGCTCTGGGCGAGATTTCGTGCTGCCCCTAGGGATGCCGTAGTGGAAAGCAAACCCCAGGTGGTCGGCTTTGCACGCAGACAACACTCGAGTCCGGGAGCCCGGCCTCGACCCCTTCGGCTGCTGGACGAGCCCATGCAGCTCCTGGCTCCTCGCAGTCCCGGGCCCACTTGCTCTCAGACGGTGACCCGGCCTCCCGCGTCTCCCAGTCCCACCACTACAACCGCCTCTTCAGTCAACAGCTTCGCTCCCGAGCCCCGGCCTCGGACGCTCCCCTCTTTCCCCGGGCCGCACCTCCGTTTTGGTGATCCGGTGCCGCCCCAGCTTCACCACGGCGAAGTTGCCCTTGCCCAGCGTGCCCTCGATGTCGTAGAACCCCACCCGGACCGGCCCGCGCTGCAAGTGCCTTGGGCCATCCGCCATGACCATGCTGGGCCCCGCTGCTAGGCACGGCGGACTGGAGAGCAGGCCGGCGGCGAGCGGCGGACGGCGGGCGGCGGGCGGCGGGCGGCAGGCGGCGGGGCTCGACTCCGGCGACGGCCGCACGGCTTGCTCCGTAGCTCCTTCCCTCCCGCTCCTCAGGGCCCAGCCAGGCGCGCGCCGCCGCTGACGTGCGCCGACGTCAGGGGGCCTGGGCAGGGAGGCGGGGGCGGGACCGGGCCTCAATTGGTCACCATGGCGACCGAAGCACCGCCGACGTCTGTGGAGGGAGACAGTGGGAAGAGGGCGGCGAGATGGGGAGAGGCTGGAGCGTACCCCGCACGTTCCTTCCGGGCTCCGCGCCCCCTCCTTCCCACCGCCCCGCCACTGCCGGGGGCGGGGTCACCGCCCTGCCCGCCCCGTCCTCAGGCACCCAGGCGAAGGGCAAGAGCGAGCCCTGCAGGCTGTGCCAAGGGGTGCACCGAACTGGTTCTGGCCCGAAGTCTGTTTTCCGCCCACTGGCTGTGTTCCCGCCAAAACCTGTTGCCTGTGAGTACAGCGCGTCCTAAATTTGGCAAAGCTAAGAACTGTAGTTGAGCAATGCGTTGCTCACCGGCTCGTTTCTCTGCATTCTTTTCTCACCTTGCTTCCGCATAAATCCTTCCACATTTTGATGTTTCTGAGGAATCATTCTGACAGAATGACAGAGCTGAAGAGACCTTATTTCAAAAACAAAACAAAACAAAAACCATTGCCATGGAGTCAATAGTGACACATAGTGCCATATAGGAGAGAGTACAACCGCCCCTATAGGGTTTCCAAAGAGTGCCTGGTGGATTCAGACTGCCACCTTTTTGGTTAACAGCCATGCACTTAATCACTACACCACCGGGTTTCCTGAAGAGACCTTAAGAGATCACTTAATACAGCTTAGGGGCTTCATTTAGTTGCCTGGAGTTTCCTGACATGTATGTAACTTTTTGCTTATTTGAGCATGTCTCTGGAAGATAGGATCATAGTTTTTACAAAATTCCCAGAAGTTCCCACCCACTGACATCAAGTTGATTTCGAATTGTAATGACCCTACAGACAGAGTAGAACTGCCTCAATAGAGTTTCCAAGGAGGGCCTGGCAGACTTGAATTGCTCCCTTTTTGGTTAGCACTTCACCACCACACCACCGGGGTTTCTGTCCCAAACTTTGGTGACCTAAAAAGGTTAAGCAATATTCACATAATGCAATCGTTCTTTGAATCAGACCCTAAAGAATGAAGAGAATTGCCAGTGTCATCATGCAGGTCAATCACCACACCAGACTCAAGAAAACAGGGATAGTGATATTTTAATAATTTGAAATATATTAAATGCCTCCAGATCTTGGTTTCTAAAATACCGGTCTCCGCTGAAAGGAACCAGACTCCTTGGAGAAACAGCTAATTTCACGGCAGAGACAAGAAAGTATAAAATGCCTTTGAAAGATCTTGTGCAGAAAGCAAAGAGGTTTTCAGAGAAAGATGAAGACGTGAAAAGAAAATAGGAGCCAGCCTAAAGGACCCTCTACATGCCAAATCTGGGAAAATCTGAGCATTACGAAATGGATTATAATACTCTGAAAAAGAATCTGTGAATCTTTACTTCTTCTTAAAAATTTAAATAAATATTTATGAAGAGAGGAGCCGCAAAAGCTCTTCTTTACAGTAAAATACCAACTAATACATGTCAATAGATTGGTGAAATGAGGAAATCACAATTTTGTGCCCATTATAGTAGTAACTGATTCAGAAAAAAATTATCAGTAGATGCTAAAATCACTGGTTGAAAGTTTGTTAGGGAACAGGATATTTGCACAGTCTGAAAGTATCCTCAGATTTTTTATTCATTAGCCAGTTGCTGTACAGTTGATTTCAACTCATGGTGTCCCCATGCATGTCAGAGAAGAACTGTGCTGCAAAGGGTTTTCAGGGCAGGGCAGTGTTTCATTCATAAGTACGTTGACAGGCCTTTCTTCTGAGGCACCTCTGAGTGAACTTGAAATCTTCAACCTTTCAGTTAGAATGTGTTAACCATTTGCACCATCCACAGACACCTCTTATTCATTAAAAAGGGATTTAAAAAAGGCACCTTTACTGTAGAGGAATCTAATAGGTACCACTCTAATCAAATGATTGAAGTTACTATCACCAGTTATTGGCTTCATTGTGAGGTACTGACAACAGTATCTCTTATGTAGTATCCCTTGCCAAGGAAAAAAAGGCATATATGAATCTAAGTATGAAAAAAAAAATCAGAAAAGAATGCAAGGTGAGAAACACTATACAAAACAACTGTACTGAAGTTTAAAATTGTCAGCATCATGAAAGACAAAGAAAGGCCAAGGAATTGTTAGAGATCTTAAGATTAAAGAGATACGCCACTAAAGGCAAAGTGTGAATCCTGGATTGGAAAAAGAAATGCTAATAAAGGAATTTTTTCAGGACAATCATTGAAATTTGAATATGGATTATATGTTAGAATATACAAGCTTACATAGATATAGAAACTGAATGCTGATGAAAAGTCACTTACCCTAGACTCAAGACCCAGAGACCCAACAGGGTTAACAACCTCCTCTTTCGAAGTACACATTTTAAGGAGGAGTTAAGACTCTTTATTATCTGATTATTTTTATCAGATAGCCAGGCCAGTTACCTATTTGCACAGAGGGAAAGATTTGATTTGGGGTCTGAAAAAGGAAAGGGTGACAGGGAATACCAAACAATTTTGGAAAACCAGAATTCATTCAGCATGAGGACACCGGTGTCTAGAGGTCGGAATAAAGGAGACAGGAGATGGGACAGAGTTAGAAGGGGCTATGCCAAAAATAAACCCTGCACAGTTGGAAATGTTGCAAGTGTGTCACTGAGAATTGCTGGTAGGTTGTAAATATATCCTAGAGAAATATATGTGTACTAATTTAGAATACTGCCACCTTAGCCTCCATGATTCAGCTGTATTTCCTCAATCTAAAAGACTTCTCCCACTCTAATCTCAACCAGATTACCAGAAAGATGTTTATCTATGTTTTATTGGCTATGCAAAGGCATTCGACTGTGTGGATCATAAAAAAATCATGGCCAACGTTGTGGAGGATGGGAATTCCAGAACACTTAATTGTGTTCATGAGGAATCTGTACATGAATTAACAGGCAGTCATTTGACCAGAACAAGGAGACACTGCATAGTTTAAAGTCAGGAAAAGTGTGTGTCAGGGTTATATCCTTTTACCATTCCTTTTCAACCTGTATGCCTAACAAATAATCTGAGAACCTTGACTATATGAAGAATGGGGCATTGGAGGAAGACTTATTAACAGCTGCATTATGCAGATGACACAATCTTGCTTGATGAAAGTAAAGAGGATTAGCCACTTATTGATGAAGGTCAAAGACCACAGCCTTTAAGGTGGATTATACCTCAACATCAAGAGAACAAAAATCCTCACAACTGGACTAGTAAGCAACATCATGCTGCACAGAGAAAAGACTGAGGTTGTCAAGGATTTCATATAACTTGATTCCACAATCAGCACCCATGGAAGCAGCAATCAAGGTATCAAACAACACACTGCATTAGGAAAATCTGCTGCAAAAGACCTCTTTATTGTATTGAAAATTAAAGATGTCACCTTGAAGACTAACGTGCCCTCTGACCCAAGCAGTATTTTCAATTGTATCATGTGGATGTTAAAGCTGGACAATGAATAAGGAAGACAGAAGGAGAATTGACACCTTCGAATTGTGGTGTTAGAGAAGAATATTGAGTGTCCCATGGACTGCCAAAAGAACAAACAGATCTGTTCTGGAAGAAGTACAACCTAAGTGTGCCTTAGAAGCAAGGATGACAAAACTACATCTCACATACTTTGGACATGTTGTCAGGAGGGATCAATTCCCGGAGAAGGACGTCATGCTTGGTAAAGTAGAGAGTCAGTTAAAAAGAGAAAGAACCTCAACAAGGTGGATGGACGCAGTGGCTGTGACCACAGGCTTAAGCATAAAACTGATTGTGGGCACAGCACAGGACCACACAGTGTTTCATTCTGTTGTGCGTAGAGTCACACTGTGAGTCAGAACTGACTTGATGGCATCTAACAACAATGTTGTGTATTTTTGCTTCAAATTAATCAATAACTATATATATCTCAAGTCCGTAAGAGGTGCAAACAGTAAAGCACTTAGTACTAAATGAAAGGTTGGTGGTTCAGACATACCTGGAGGGACCTCATGGAAAAAGGCCTGACGACCTGCTTCTGAAAGTTCACAGTCTTGAAATCCTATGAAGCCCTGTTTCACTACCTAACACTTGGTATCACCATCATGAGTTCGAATCAACTTGAGGGCAGGGGGTTTGGTCTTTGGTTTATATATATTTTAGCAATTATTAATATTATCCAGTTCCTGCTTTTCTCTCTTCATTCGCTTTCTCTCTTACACACACACATATGGAAAATGAATAAAAGAGAAGAGGGTTAAGGAAAAGACAGGCTACACACAATCTCCTTAGCTTTCATCTCCAGTTTAAGCATCAATGCAGGGGACCACTCTATTCACCAGATTTCCTATTTGCTTGACCTTTAAAATGCAGTATTCCCAGCGATAGCTGTGAGTCCACTATATGTGCCACTGAGATGATCAGAAGATATTAATGTAGCATTTTAAAAAGCAAAAGATGCACAAATATAAAGAAGTAAGAAAGATGCTGAGATGCTGAGATAAGAATTATGTAAAATACTTTGCTGAGAGTGAAGTGCATTTGAGGAGAGGAATTAGCAAAGGATCATAAAAGAGTGATCAGAAACATGAGGAACAAAAATGCCATGGCTCACGGTGTTGTAAATATTTTGCTGAAGCAGACAGCATTTGCACTGAAAAGCAAGACGTATTGTTTGTATACTTGGTCATGGACAGTGTCTGCATTTTTACTGTGTTATCATTTCAGGACTGAATGAAAGTTAATACACCAGTAGACTGGTTGAGGTTTAGATTTAGTTCAAACAGAAAACTAGAGAAATCTTGTAAGATGATTTTACTTAGAAAAAATAGTTTACAAAGCTACAGTGAAGTTTACTTTTTATATTACAAAAGATGTACACTAGGTGAGAAAATCCAAATCACTGATCCATGCCAATTACAAATGCTTCTATATAAAAATGAGGGCCACAGTGGTGTGATAGTTAAGCACTTGGCTGCTAACTGAAAGGTCAGCAGTTGAAACTCACTAGCCACTCCACAGGAGATTGATGTGGCACTTTGTTTCTGTAAAGATTTATAGCTTTGGAAACCCTATGCGACAGTTCTACTCTGTCCTATAGGATTGCTATGAGACAGAATTGACTTGATGGCATTAAGTTTTTCTGTATAAAAGTAGGCTTTCCTGAAAGATGCTTTAATCAGTCAAGTAAATGAATATGTGGATGCCACTACATTCAAGGTACTACTAGGAAATGAACTAGAGGAGTGAGATTTGCTATGGATTGAATTATGTCCACTAAAAATATGTGTTGTAAATCCTAACTCTGTGCCATCCTGGTGGCATAGTGGTCAAATGCTACAGTGGCTAACTAAAAGGTTGTACTTCAAATCTACCAGGTGTTCTTGAAAACTCTATAGGGCAGTTCTACTCTGTCCTATGGGTTCACTAAAGGGTCACTGTGAGTCAGAATTGACTCCATGACAAAGGGTTTGGGTTTTGGTCTGGTTATGCCTGTGGTTATAATCCATTTGGTGATGAGTTGTCTTTGTTACATTAATAAGACAGGATTAGTGTAGGGTGCATCTTAAATCAATCTTTTGTGAGATTTCAAAGAGATTAAGCAAGCAAGAGAGGCAGAGATGGAAAAAGGGAGATACCATGAAGACTCCAAGAAGCAGAAGATGAAACAACAAAGACCTGACAGAAAGAGAAAGCCTTCCCTAGAGTCAATGCTGTGAATTCAGACTTCAGTCCTCCTGAGCTGTAAGAAAATAAAATTCTCTTTGTTAAAGCCATTCACTTGTGGTATTTCTCTTTTGGCAGCACCAAGTAACTGAAACAAGGTTATCCAAGGAAAACTTTCTTTGGCTGTTCTAAAGGATGAGTAACCATGCTCTGATTTTAGTTGATATGGATGCGACTCGATGGCACTTGGCTTGGCTGGCTTTAAGGTTGGTTTTAGCTATGGTGGATATTCTCTAAACGAAGAACATGAGATTCTCTCTAAACATTGAAAACAATTAAAAAGTTTCTGTATCTCTTCCCAGATGACAGATTGTTTTAGAATCTTAAATCTGAAAGAGATCTTAGAGACTGACATATATCAATTTTCCCATCTGACACAGAAGTTTCTACATACTTGACAGGCACCATCAAGCCTCTGCTTCACGGAGAAACCCAGTTTGATGTGCATAAATTAGTACAAGAAACTTCCTCATATTGGCTTCATGTATTGGTTTCTCTAACTCCTACCTATAGATCTAAATTCTTTTCTCTGGTACAAGACAAAGTTACATACACACATTGTCGTACTCTTTCTTAAGATCTTCAGGTAAAACAGTCTCACCTTCACTGTGTAGGTCTGTTTCCAGCCTGCTATCTTTTTTTCTTGTGCTAGTGTAGACTCCTGCTGAAAGCAAAGATTTAAAGCACTGATGAAGATCAAAGACTACCACCCTTAAGCATATATTACATTGTAACATAAAGAAAAGAAAATTTATGAGGACAAGTGGATCAATAAGCAACAGTATAATAAACAGAGATGGTGTCAAGAATTTAATTTTACTTGGATCCAAAATCAATACTCATGGAAGCAGCAGTCAAGAAATCAAACAATATGTTGCATTGGACAAATCTACTGCAAAAGACCTCTTTAAAACGTGAAAAAGCAAACATGTTACTTTGAGGACTAAAGTACGCCTGACTCACACCATGGTATTTTCAATCACCTCATATGGATGTGAAAGCTGGACAATGAATAAAGAAAACCAAAGAAGAATGGATGCCTTTGCTGGCAAAGAATACTGAATATACCATGAATTGCCAGAAGAATAAACAAATTTGTGTTGGAAGAAGTATAGCCAGCCTGTTTCTTAGAAGTTGGAATGGCAAGACTTCATCTCACATACTTTGGACATTTATCAGGAGGGACCAGTCCCTGGAGGTGGACATCATGCTTGGTAAAGTAAAGGGTCAGAAGGAAAGAGGAAAACCCTCAATGAGATGGATTCACACAGTGGCTGCAACTAATGTGCTCAAAGTTATCAGTGACTGTTGAGACTACTGCAAGACTTGGCAGTGTTTTGTTCTGCTGTACATGAGGTTGCTATGACACTTAACAAAAACAACAACAAAATTCTAGACTCTGATTTGTCAATGTTTCTTTCAAAATACTGTTCCAAGAAATGATTGCAGGATTCCAGATGTAATCTCAGCAGGATAGAATGTTAACTACTGACCAGGCCCTCCTTTGAACCAGACACTTGTCTCATACTCATTTAGACAAAGACTGAGTTAGTTTTCTTTTTAGCAGCCACAACTCATAGTTAAGACTTTTTGTTGTTAAATGCTATGGCATCAGCTCTGACTCATAGAAGACCAAGTAAAACCCCTGTGTTTTCTAAAATAATAAATATTACTGCATTAAGTCACTGTTACGTATTGAACTGTGTTTCCCCCAAAATGTGTGTAGCAGTTTGGCTAGGCTATGATTCCTGGTATCGTGTGATGTTCTGCATTCTGTAAACCCTGCCTGTCTGATGTTAATGAGGGAGGATGGGTGACAGTTGTTTTGGGAGTACTGGACCCATTATGTAAGATTGTATTGTATCTTGAGGGAATCTCTTGGGATATTAAGGAAAGGGAAGCAAGCAGAGAGTGGAGGACCTTGTACTGTCAGCAAAGAAGCAGTCCGAAGAACAGAGCATGTCTTTGGACCCAGGGTCCCTGCACCTCACAAGCTCCAGTTGAAGATGGATGACAAGGACCTTCCTCCAGAGACAACAGAGAAAGCCTTCCGAATTTGGACTTTTAGCCTAAATAGGCTATTTCTGTGAGAAAATAAATTTCTCTTTGTTACACCCATCTGCTAGTGGTATTTTTGTTATTGTGGTACTATGTGACTAAGACACTTGCCCAGGGCCACAGACTCTGGAGGTACCAGGACATGGACTAAAAGCCTGTCGTGGATGGAAGTGCTGTGTAAAATTCTCTTTTCTGATTAAATAAATACAGAAACATGTAACACAAAGTGTATTGTGAGGATGAGATAAATAATGTCCAGGCAACCACTTTGTAGCCTGCTGGACTGTGACAGAATAAATTTTCTCTTTGTTCAACCCAGCCACTTGTGGTATTTCTGTTACAGCAGCAGTAGGTGACTAAGGCAGTCACCTTCATAATTTTGGGGGAAAATTTATTTTTAAAAAAATGTAAGTGGAAATCCTGATAATTAAAATGTCATCTTGTTGATTTTTGCTCAGTGTTCCAGAAAATAAAATCAATCTGATTCTCTGCTCTGCTGTCTATCATATTACATAATTTTTAGTTTTCCTAGCCATGTGAAAATTCCACCAGTATGCTTTCTGTATTTTTATTGCAGCCATTGTTCTCTGTATTGCCATTGCTAGTACAAGTGACATGCTATCGTAAGTCATGACTGTTGATTGATGTACTGGTAATTAGGGTACAGCCTGGACCAGCATTCTAGAGCTTTCCACTAGAGACACCTTCTAGTTTGGCTCTGGGTAATTCCTTAGTCAATGCCATTTGGTTTGGCTTTTCATATAACCATGAGTTGTAGGAAGATTCTGTATCCATGTTGCTGGGATTAGGTTTTAAAGAACCTTGTGAACACCCTAATACCAGTATGTCAGCATTTAAGCTCTTCAGCTCTCAGTTGTTTTCCTCTTAGTTCATTTCTTTCTGTTACTACGGTATTTTACTGACTTCTCTCAATCTCATCGCCTTCAGTGAAATCGTTTCCTGCTTTAATGGTGAGAAATGTATCTTAGTTGTTTTTGAAATTCCTAAACTTCTGCACAGAAATCAACAAATGAAATTCAGTGTGACATTCATTATATTCAAGGTAGACACTGGGAGTGTAAACCTGAATAAGACACAGTTTCTGCCTTTGAGAAATTTCTGGTTTAGAGTGTGGTCTGTAAAACCAAACTGTGTAAGTGTGAACCGTGACTGTAACTGTACCACTTGCCATCTGGTAACCCTGGAAAAGGTGTTTAATTTCTCCCTGTCTCAGTTTCTCGTAATTGTTTATGGCTAATAATAGTATCTACCTTAGAGGATTATTGTGAGAAGGTAGACACATAAAGAGATACTTTTAATATAATGTGGTGAGAGCTAAGATAAGATGTTTTGCCCAGGGAGCACAGAGAAAAGATGCTAAGCTCAATTTAAAGATTTTCACTGAAGACTTCCAAAAAATTAAAGCTGAGAAGAGTTGTAAAGGCCTAATAAAAGTTAGTTAGGTGAAGAAAGATTGGATGAGCATTCAAAGAAGAAGAAATAACATGAGCAGCCATTCTGAAGTAGACAGGTATCTGGTGTGCTTGGGTAAGTGTCATCGGTGGCAATATCCAGACTCAAGTGTTGGGAATGATCACAGAAAAAACAGAAAAAAACATGGAAACCAGGTCAAGGAGGGCTCCCTCATTGCCTTCCAGCATGATTGCTGCTTATAAAACCTTCCATAGGGAAATCTGGAAGCTGTACCTGGGTAGGAAGGTGCTAAAGTGGTGGACTTCTACAATAGCAGTGATAGATAGATGGGTGAGAGGAAGATGTTGAAGATTGTTCCTAGGTTTTTGACAGGAGTGAACAGATGAAGTCAGTTACTGTGAGCTTACCATGTGTCATGGGCACTGAACATACAATAAATCAAAATCAAACCTTGTGCCATCAAGAAAATCCTGAGTCGTAGAGATGCTGTAGGACAGATTCAAGACCCAGCAGACATAGTAGGGTTTCCAAGCAGCAGCTGGTGGACTTGAGCTGCTAACCTTATAGTTAATAGTCGAGCTCTTTCAGTTAATAGTCGAGCTCTTAACCATGGCACCACCAGGGCTCCAACACACAAAGCTTGACTAAAGGTTCTCTTCCTCTAAGATTATGTAATCTATTCCTTGCAGACATTTAGCCCTTATTTCTCTAATATTGAAAGATATCATGCAAGACTGTTAAGTAACTTGCTGAAACCAACATATGTCTATGCACTGCGGTGAAATGAGTTGTGCTAGAAGTCTAATGTTCTGCATTGCCATTCATGCTCCGTGTAATGAGTGTCTGAATACATAATTCTGGAGCTTGAGAGAGAGGGAGAGATCTAGGCTGGGAATTTAGAGATTGCTAGTTCTGTTAGTTGGTGTCGTGGACGTGGGTGGTATATACTCAACGGAGCATGAAGAGTAAAAGAAGGCAGAATCCTACATATCCCTCCAGAACTGCAGAGAGTGAGCTGATTAAGAAGAGTATGTCCTTACCCTCAAGGAGAGTCCAGAGAAGTAGAAAGAAAGTTGATAGAAAGAGAAAAATGTCTTATAGATTCAGGGGAAAGAGAAGCTAAAGGACGAAAGAAGGAAAAAAGACTTTCGATCATTGTAAAAATGTCAAGCAAGACAAAGATACTGTCATAAAAGAGAGATTGATGATCTTTGCAGAGGTTTTCTGTGAAGTGCTAAGGTGGAAGCCAAACTGGAGTGAGTGGGAAGTAGTAAGGAAAAGTGACAGTAGATCATTCTTCCAACATATATGTATATGGAAGAACAAAGATAAAAGGGGATGTAGAGTTTAGTAATGTCTGATGAAATTTTTATTTTCCCCAGTTGGTGGAATTGAGCATTCTTAGAAAGAACCAAGAGGAAAAGATTGAAATAAAAGTGATTAGTGGTCGGATCCAACTCCACGGCACTTGGCTTTGGCATAGTGGGCAGTACAATCCAGAATACAAGGAATATTTGACTAGAAGGTGAGAAGCTTCCTTTATTCTAATGTAGGGGAAGGAAGCAAGATCTGCAGTGAGGTGGGCAGTTGGCAGTGCCAGAGGCTTACCCTTGGACACATACTTCTTCCATGACATAGGAAATGGGTTGGTGCAGAGAGTGTGAAAGTGGAGGAGCAGCAGGCTTTAGGTGAAGGTATGAAAACTGCCATGAGAACAGTCGAGGAAGCAGATTAGGGCATACTGGAAATTTACTGGGCAACAGGAAGGTTTGACTGAGATTGAGGAAAACACAATTATTAGAAATACCAACCCACATAGCCATGGAACTTTTTGTAGTAATGTTTGGTAGGCTGTATACAACTGCAGAGAGGCTGGCTGTTGGACTGATGCACAGCTGGAGTTTGCTGGGTGGATCCTACAGAATGTCAAAGGGACAAGAAAGTAGAGGATTCAGGGAGTCAGTGAAAAAAATGGACTGCTAGACTCGGGGCAGGGGGGAGAAGTGGAGGGTGTTGGAGTCTAGAACATAAATGAATGAGAATGAGGGCATAAAAGATCTTGAAAAGAAATCACATTGTATCCTGGTATATTTGAGTCAGAGGTTGTGTAGGTGGTAACGAGATCCAGAGGGATATCCTTAAGAGTGAGTGATTAGAGTGAAAAAGAGAGATATTTTTCCGTTTAATTCCCAATACCTGCTGCAATGCCTGGATCATAAGACATTCTCAATATTTGTTCAACAAATGAGTAAAAATGCTTTATTTTCTGCTTCCCAGTCTGCTACATCAATTTCCCCCATATTGTGCTAGTCAATTACAATTGATAAGTGTTATAAATGAAAAGTACTGCATGCTATGAGGTTGTGTAACAGGGATTGTGATCTAGTTGCAGTTAGGGGATAGTTGAAAAGTTTCCTTAAAGAAGTGACATTTAAGGTCAGATCTGAAGAATCAGAAGTTAGACAAGGAGTGAGATATGGAGAGAGCCTTGCCAGCCATTTCTGAATGTGCTGAAGTGGGAAGAAGTGGAGAGTGTTCCAGATAGGTGAAATTAGGAAAGAAGAATGGAGTTGAGGGAGAACGTTGGAGCCAGGTTATATAATGTCCTATATATCTCCTGGAAACTCTGGTGGTATAGTGGTTAAGAGCTACAGCTGAAAACCAAAATACTGGCAGTTCAAATCTACGATGCACTCCTTGTAAACTTTGTAGGGCAGTTCTATTCTGTCCTGTAGGGTTGCTATAGTTGGAATTGACTCCATGTCAAGGAGTTTCATTTTTGTTTTACCTTTTTTGTATATAATCTCCTAAGTCATGGAGTTAATTTTGACCTATTAAGACTTGAGACAGTAAAAGCTGACTTAACTATTATTGTTGTCGACTTACAGGCATTGATAACTGATCCCAAACACACTGCCATTCAGTTGATTCTGACACATAGCGACTCTGTATGGCAGAGTAGAACTTCTCCATAGCGTTTCCAAGGAGAGCCTGGTAGATTTGAACTGCCAACCTTTTGATTAGCAGATGTAGCACTTAACCACTACACCACTAGGATTTGGTAGGAGTTCTAATATTATGGGTATGTGAGTCTACACAGTAAGAGTTAAAAGCTGAAACATTACTTTTGTTTCAAGTGTCTCTTCAGTAGCCTGCTACTTACCTTCTACAAAGTCTAAGCGACATCATTCTTGTGGATTAAGTAAAGCAGAGGAGATGATCAAACCTAAAACCACTGCCATTGAGTCAATTCTGACTCATAGTGACCATATAAGACAAAGTAGAAGTGCCTCATAGAGTTTCCAGGGATCACCTAGTGGAGTTGAACTGCCAACATTTTGGTCAGCACGCACAACACTTAACCCCTATACCATCAGAGCAGGGAATAGCATTCTAAAAATCACTATTAAAATGTACTTTAGTTACTTGAAGAGAAATCTCTAGGCTTGCTCTTCTTTGTTCTCCTAAATTTTTCCTGTTAGCTTTATGACTAGATTAATTAGGTGTTTGAACAGTTGAAGGGCCTCTGGTGATGCAGTGGTTAAGGGCTCAGCTGCTCCCTAAAAGGTTGGACATTTTAACCCACCAGCTGCTCTGTGGGAGAAATATGTGGCAATCTGCTTCCGTAAAAATTAGTCTTGGAAACCCTATGGGGCAGTTCTGTCCTATAATATCACTATCAGGTGGAATGGACTCAAGGGCAACAGGTTATTACTCACTATTGAGTCAGCTCCAACTCATGGTGATCTTATGTATAGAAGAATGAAGCATCACCCAGTTCTGGGCCTTTGCGGAAGAAACAGGTAAACTAATTATTGGAATGTGAAGACGGCAGGGTGTAGACCAGAGATCTTTGGCTGATGACAGAGAAGAGAAGCTCAGGTAAGCGAGCACCAGAATGGAAATTTTGAATCCTGGGCTGTCCTGGTGCAGCTGTAAGCCTCAGGAGATACTTGTTTCACAATTTCATTTGATATGCACCTATGTAAAATGTGTAAGAACATGTTTTACATTTGGGTGATCCAGATTTGCCAAGGCAGAAAATTAGCATGGGTTGGCTGCCTATTACAAGATCATCCTTGAAGGAACCATAGAGAAAAACCATCATAAAATCAGGAGTAATGGGGAAAAGCAAAACAAAAAAAGAGAAATCCGTGTCCAGATGGAAGCTTCTTTTGAAGTGCTGCATGCATGCGTGTGTGCGTATGCATGTGCGCACATGCAGGCACAAGGGTATGTATATATCTGCAACCTGAGGCAGAGGGCTTTTGTGGGAATCAGCTGCATAATGAACCTTCTACGGGGACAAAAGTCAGGGCAGAACGGAAACCAGAATTGTTCAAACCCAATTGGAATCAACTGACCTTAACCCTATCTTGCTACCTCCAGCACCTAAATCCCAAGACCAAATCCATTGCTGCTGAGTCATTTCTGACTCATAGTCACCCTATAGGACAGAGTAGAACTGCCCTATAGGGTTTCCAAGGCTGTAAATCTTCATGGAAGCAGACTGCTGCACCTTTCTCCCATGGAGTGACTGCTGGGTTTGAACTGTCACCCTTTCAGTTAGCATCTGAGCAGTTAACCACTGTACCACTGGGAATCCTCTCAGCCTCTAGGACTAGTGAATTACAGTCTAGACTTGCCTCCTCTCCAGTCTTTTCCTCCTTGGAGAGGATGAGGCATAAAGAGTGTGGGGTATGAAGGTAGGGCCCCACTTGAAGAGTTGCTTGGCGGCCTGAGTAATTATTATGATAGGCTGTGCTTGGAGCTCTCCATCCTAGTGCTTGCCTCTTCTCTTCTTGAGCTCATTGGGTGTTGACACAGACTGCCATCCGGCCTTTGGTCTTTTCCCACTACAAATTCTCACACGAAATAGCTGATAGCATCTGAAGAACGTAAACTCACAGGCTGAAGTGATAAGACATCTTAGGAACACAAGTTCTTAAAAAGTAAACAACAACCTGGATTACAGATACCACCACAGCAAATATGTTAGATCAGATAATTAACAAATATAAAATAAATGTAATAATTAATGAAAACATTATAAAAAAGAGGAAACATTAGACATGAAGCATACATAGAAGTAGAAATAAAGAACATAACATGAGATAGAGAGTGAAACAGATGCAGCCAAAAAATTGAATTACTGAGCTGGAAGATTGGATTAAGGAACACTTATAGAAGGAAGCCAGGAAGAATTTAAAAAATGTGTAAAACTTAAGAGATAAAGAAATATTACTGGAACACCAACTGCATATGACAGGAATGTCAGAAGGAGAAACAAGTAAAAATGGAAAAGAGGAAATATTTGAAGAAACACGGAAAAAAGTTCCAAGATTAAAGAACATCAAAGAAGAGAGATAAGAAGAACACAACCCTGGCAACATTACAATAAAAATTTCAGTATGCCATAGGCAAAGATAAAATGCTAAGAGTTTCCAAAGTGATAAAATGGGTTAGCTATGGAGGAGCAAGAATCATAATGATCTCAGACTTCTCAAGATCAACAAGGTCATAATGGGACGATATTTTTAAAGTACTGAAAAGGTAAAAGAATGTTGGCTTGTTTTATACATATTCAAACATCATTAAAATGTGAAGGTATAATAAAATTATTTTCAGTTATGCCAGGCCTCGGAAAGTTTGTCACATGTTGGAAACAGTACTGGAAAAAGTACTTAAGAAAGAAATCCAAGAGATGTTGCTAGATATGTGTGAAATAAAGTTAATGGAATACCTGGATAAACTTTGGTACTGTGTTTTACAAAGTGCTAAAGACTAACGAGAAGAAAATGAGAAACTATGTCCACAATAACCTAGATGTAAATTCTAGACAGTGTCAAAGTATATCTTTAAGGGACACGCTTTAAGGCAGAAAAAACAAAATTAGAAGGAGATGACAAAAATAACAGAATTAGAAGGAGATGATTAAAAATATAGCTAGATTAATGAAATAGAAAGCAAATTGTAATACAGAAGATAGATGGAGCCAAAAGTTGCCTCTTTGAGAAAACTAGTAAAACAGACAAGCAAAATCAAGAATAAAAAGAAAATTAATATAAAAAAGCTAATATTCTATTATCATCTCTTTTAACTGCAACTTTATCTGTAGGTGTATCTTTTTTGTTCATAATATTGTCTTCATGTTACACAAACATTTGGAAATTTATGAAACAAATTTCTAGAAAAATATATCCTACAAAAACTGACATAAGAAGAAATAGAAGACCTTAAGAGTGCTATAACTATTAAAGACATTGAAACAAAAGTTTGAAAATCATCTCACAAAGAATACATTAGAGCTGAGTGGCTTTATAAGCAAGTGTCTTAGTTTGCTGCTGTAACACAAATACCATCAGTGGGTTACTTTAAAGAACAGAAATTTATTTTTTCACACTTTTGAAGGCTAAAAACCTATATCAAAGTCTCAACTATGTTGATTTCGTCCTTGCCTAAGACATTCCTTTTTTTGATTCCTTGACTTGTAGACAATCCTCCTACATTGTGTTTGTCTCTGTCTCTGTTCTGGTCTTTTCATAACTGGAAGGTAATTAGATTTAGGATCTACCCTCACTGATATGATCTCATTAACATAACAGAAGACCTATATTTCCAAACAGGATTTCATCCACAGGTGTCTACCAGCACAACTCAACTCACAGTGATGTTGTGGGTAAGGACATAACTGCTCCATAGGGTTTCCAAAGAGTGCCTGGTGAATTTGAACTGCCAACCTTTTGGTTAGCAGCTACAGCCATGAGAGTTTCAGGCCCCCAGGTTTAAGAGTCAGAAATTCATCACATAATTTGGGGGGACACAGTTCAGTCCATAATAGCATGTTATAACACTCTCAAGGAACATAACACACTAAATTTACTACAGATCATTTCAGAGAATGAAAATATTCATTTATGAGGCCAATATAATTTTGATCCCCAAACAAGACAAGAATAGTGTAAGAAAGTAATAGATCTATTTCCCCACAGGAACACAGGGACAGAAATCCACATGAAGTAAAATATATTAGGACCAAGTGGGATTTATCCCAGGAACCCAAATGTGGTTGAATATTAGAAAATCTGTACGTGTAATTCAGAGCTCTTTTGGTGCAGCAGTTATCAGTTCAGCTGCCAGCCAACAGTTCAGCAATTTGAACACTCCAGCTGCTCCCTGAAAGCCCAGTGGAGTAGTTCTCTGTTCTACAGGGTCGATACGACTGAGAATTGAGTCACTGGTAATTCACAAAGCCACCCTAAACATCCTTATTTCTGATTTCTCACTTCTTTCAAGAACACCAGATGTAAAGCACATGGCCCCTCTACTGGTTAGGCTCATTTTGTCAAAAATGTTTTTCTAGATTCATGCTTGCGTGTAAAGATAATCTGATGCTTGTTTCTACAGCTCTGACTTTTTTTTTTTTTTGGAAGGGAGAGTTGGCAATGAGAAGGAGAAAGAGAGAGGGTACATATGTGTATTTTCTTTGGTGAAGCAAACATAATATCACCAAGAATCTCACATGTGAGTAGATGCCACGTAACTTGTATGAAAACTTTGGGGGAAGAGTATTGGAGATGCGGATATTGTCATTAGGGACAACATCTTCAGCCTTTGCTTTATAGTGAAAAAAAATGCATTAGTTTTATACAAGTCATCACCAAATTAAATTTATTAGGTACTACCACAGACCTCTATCACAGCGGGTGTGGGTCTATCCCTTTATACTTGAAGGGGTGTTCTCTTCTCCATCCTGTGCTTACATGCCAAATTTAGTCATCACAGTACACTGAGGACCTCTGAGGACAAAGATCACATCTAATTTTCTGTCAAGTTCAGTCTTTAGCCCCCAAACAGTGCACACCACATGGTAAACAACAATTATGCTACTTAGCTGCCCCTCCCAAATTGCCATCTAAGAACTATTCCCATCCACTACCATAGGAAATCTAAATCAAAAGGATGCTGACCACTCTAAAGAAGACTAAACACAGTAATTTTATTGTTATGCCCATAATCACCCTCTGACCAGAAAAAAACTTCAGGATATGTTGATTTCAAGATCTGGAAGTTCAGTTATCAGATTTAAAAGACATCTGTTAAAATGATTCCCCTTTAACTTCCCCCTTGAACTTCCAGATCATTAAACCCTGAAGAGGGATGATTTTTTTTTTAAAGTCATTTCAGCTCACATGACATGGAAAACATTAATCCAACTCTCTTGCACTGTGTCCCCAAAACTTGGCTGTAAAACCCAGACAGGCATTGGGATGCAACTCTGGGCTTCAAGAAGCTAAAGTCAGGTATCACGGTTCTGTAAAAGCCCTGAGTTCTGGTCTTGCCTTCAGCACCCTGCACCTAGGTAACCATTGGAGAATCACTTAAATTTAGTTTCTCCATCAGTTTTCTTATTTGTAAAATAGTAGTTATCATGTCTGCCTTCTTTATTAACTTCACTGGATAGGTAGGTAAACTCTTTTGTCCTAGGTCCTCTTCTTACTCTGTGTACTCTTCTGGGATTAGGGGCATTGTACTCACTCTTCCTACTTCCAGTATGCATCCATGTACTGAAGACTTCTGAATGCCCTTACATGGTGGCAGGTGGAGACCTGACCTGGTGGTATACTTTAGAGGGCCCAACATGTCACCAACCATACACGCCTACACACAAATTATTAACACATGAACCCCTTTGCCATCTGGGCATTTGGCACTGGCACAGAATGGCCATATGCCTAAATGTCCACTCTTGTACCTGACCTTGTTCACTACAGTTGTTAGCTTCTGTAGAATTGGCTCTGACTCAGGTGACTGTATATATGATGGAACAAAACATTGCCTGGTTCTGTACTATCCTCATATTTGTCTGTATGTTTGAGTCCATTGTTGGAACCACCTTGTCAATTTATCTTATGGAAATTGTCCTTCATTTTTGCTGATGCTCTACAAAATATGATGTCCTTTTCTAGTGACAGGTCTTTCCTGTTGATAAATACCAAAAAGGCCCCATTGCCATGGAGTTGATTCTGTCTGACAGTGACCCTGGAGGACACAGTAGAATTGTCCCATAGTGTTTCCAAGGCTATAATCTTTGTGGAAGCAGATTGCCACATCTTTCTCTCATGGAATGGCTGATTCCAACTACCAACCTCTTCTTGGTTAGCAGCTGAGTACTTAACCACTGCACCACCAAGGCTCCAATGTTCAAAGCGAGCAAGGCAAAGTTTTGTCATCCTGACTTCTAAGAGAGCATTCTGGCCATATTTCCCCCAAGACTGGTTTGTTTTTCTGAAAGTTCACAGTACAGTCAATATCCTTTGCTACCACCGCAATTCAAATGTCTCAATTCTCCTTTGATTTCATTGTATAGCTTTCACATTCATACAAGGAGATTGAAAAGACCATGGCTTGGGTCAGGTGCGCTTTAGCCATCAAAGTAAAAATTTTTTTTTAAAGAAAACACTTTAAAGAGGTCTTTTGCAGCAGATTTGCTCAGTGCAATACAGTGTATTGCTGACTTCAAGACAGCTGCTTTCATGGGTATTGATTGTTGATCCCAGCAGAATGAAATCCTTGACAATCTTAACTTCTTTGCCATTTGTCCTCATGTTGTTTATTGGTCTAGATATGAGGATTTCCATTTGTATATGCTCAGGTGTAATTTATATTGAAGGTTGTAGTCTTTGACTTTTCTCAATAAATGCTTTGTTTTCACTTTCAGCGAGCAAAGTTGTGTCATCTACATATTGGAGGTTGTTAAAGAGTCTTCTCCAGTCCTGATGCTGCATTCTTCATATAGTTCAGCTTCTTGGATTGTTTGCTAAGCATACGGATTGAATAACTATGGTGAGAGGATGCAACCCTGCCACACATCTTTTCAGATTTTAAACCATGAAGTATCCTCTTGTTCTGTTTAAACAACTGCTTTACTGCTTTTTTAATCTATGTACAGACCTGACAGACCCACTGCCACTGAGTCCATTCTGACTCACAGCAATGCAATAGACAGAGTAGAACTGCCCCATAGAGTTTCCAAGGAGTGCCTGGTGGATTTGAACTGCCAGCCTGCTGGTTAGCAGTCTTAGCACTTAACCACTACACTACCAAGGTTTCCCAATCCATGTACAGTTTTCTCATGTAAACGTTCTGGCATTTCCATTCTTTGTAATGTTATCCATAGTTTGTTATGATCCACACAGCCAAATGTCTTAGCATAATAGAACATTTTTAAGCTCCAGGAAATCATAATTCTACATCTCTTGCACTATGTCCTCAAAAGGTAGCTGCATGTAAGTGCTGTAAAGATTCGTGAGTTGTGCTGTTCACAATGACAGAACATGACATTACTTGCTAATACAGAAAATACCTGAGTGATGAATGTGCTTAGGTAAGAGGATAGACCAATTAATCAATTTTTCAGATACCCTCTTTCAACAAAAATGCAATAGATTTTTCCATACTCAAGAATTGTTCCCTTATAGTGCTGAGTATATGGTTTTTTTGTTTCTTTTGTGTTCACAAACTAAGGTAATGTTAACAACTGCTGCAGATGGGAGCTGAGGAGTACTTTGCAACAGTAAATACTTCATTTCTCTTAAACTGTTTGTATAAATATCTAAAACACTCATGGAGTGTGATGCAAATTCTCTACACTGGAAACTAGGTAAACAGCCCTATATTAGATGGGCAGTTGTAAATTTTAAAAGCATTTTGTTTTTATATATTCAAAATATTTAATTAAGTTTTCAAAAATAAAATTAAAATTTTACATTTTAAAGTTTTAATTAAAAATATTATTACTTGTACTGTTAAGGTCAATGAATATATTTCAAAACTGCTCAGAATACGAGGACTACAACTGTAGTCCTGACTTTGAAATGGAAAAGTCAGTATGACATCTAAAGACCTCTGCTATTGGGCTACAAATCAGTAATGGAATCTCCTGGAAGAAACATCAAAATAATAACAACATCCATAAAGAATGAAACTAGGTATTCTTAACTACTGGTAATACACAGAATAGACTCATGGCTCCATCTCCAGTATCAGCTGCCGTTATCACTGAGAGCATACTCTCTTTCGGTGTGTTTAAGGATTTCTAGGGCTTTTCTCATCCAAAAGTGGAAGTCTTTGTGATAGTTGGTGGCTAATTAAAGAAAATTTTACTGATACCGTATATTGAATACTGGGTAAATAAGAACACTTTTTTTAAATCTTTGTTCCTGATCTATCTCTAATTCTCAATTTAACGAAGCAAACATACAAAGCAGAACAAAACAGTCCTTAAATGGTACTTTATTGCAGCTAATTGCTCTGAATTCAGGAAGAAATTCTCTACAGTAGTTTAGGACACGTTACATCTTTGGATATATCAAATTATAAGCTAACAAAGAGAAGCATTTAAAAAAGAATTCTGAGAAAACTACATGTAGTTTATATATTATATATTTATTGACAATATATTTCAACATAATTTATTTTTATTTGTATCAATATACTTGTAAATATTGAGAAATCAATCATAGGGATTTATTGGCTTTATAAAATGATACAAAATAATGGTTACTATTATACAAAGTGCCACTTTACTTTTCATATTGATGCCAGGATTTAGACTGGATCAATAAGAATCTTTCTTCTTTCCTATAGGGACGTGATTGGGGAAAGAAAATCTGTACTGAAAACCATGCCGCGAATGCCATATTCAGAAACAAATTTCATTTAACTAGCTATGATAAACTCACTACTAGGAAACAAAGATATACTTAAAAGTGGAAATGATGCTTATAATTTCCTTCCAGAAAACTTGCCCTGTACTTGCTCTGTTGTTGTTAGGTATCACTGAGCCAGCTACAACAGAATGAAACATTGCCTGGTCCTGTGCCACCCTCACAATCATTGCCATGCTTGAGCCCATCCCTGCAGCCACTGTCTCAATCTGTTTTGCCTATGGTCTTTCTCTTTTTTTCACTGACCTTCTACTTTATCAAGCATGATGTCCTTCTCCAGAGACTGGTCCCTCCTAATAACATGTCAGAAGGACATATGCCTATAAGTGATTGAAAACACTGTTGCTTGAATCAGTCACACCTTAGTCTTCAAGGTGATATCTTTGCTTTTCAATGCTTTAAAGAGCTGTTTTATAACAGAATTGCCAAGTGTAATGTGTCATTTAATTTCTTGACTGCTGCTTCCGTACGTATTGATTGTAAATCCAAGTAAAATGAATTCCTTGACAACTTCAGTCTTTTCTCCGTTTATCATGAGGTTGCTTATGGGTTCACTTGTGAGGACTTTTGTTTCCCTTTATGTTGAGGTGTAATCCATACTGAAGGCTACTACTTTTATCTTCATCAGTAAGTTCTTCAGGTCTCCATCCTCTTTGCTTTCAGCAAAGTTATGTTATCTGCATATTGCAAGTTGTTAATGAGTCATCCTTGAATTCCAGTGCCACGTGCTTCTTCATATAGTTGAGTTTATCAGATTATTTGCTCAGCATACACATTGAATAAATATGGTAAAAGGTTACAACCCTGACACATAACTTTCCTGATTTCCTTGTTCCGTTAAAACAACTGCCTCTTTGTCTACATATGTACAGGTTCCTCAAGAGCACAATTAAACTTTCTGAAATCCCCATTCTTCACACTGTTGTTCATAATTTACTATGATCCATGCAACTGAATGCCTTTGTGTAGTCAATAAAACACAGACAAACTGCTTTCTGATATTCTTTGCTTTCAGCCGGCATCCGTTTGGCATCAGAAATGTTCTTTTTGACTGTAAATACGAAGACTGCCAGTTAAGTTTGTACACTCATCCTAGAAAAAGTGCTACGTACCTCATTGCTGAATACCACTATGGTCACCTTCGAAGTACTTCCCTTGGGAAGGTACGCACTGATGCCAGTACCTAGTCCACTCTTCAAAGCAATTTTGGAATTCTTCTCCTGAAATGGTCATCAAAGCTGTCACTGAATTACCCTTGATGCCCTGAATGTCATCAAAATGTCTTCCTTTCAATATTTTCTAATCTTTGGGTACAGAAAAAAGTCATCGAGGGCCAGATTAGGTGAGTAGGGAGGGTGTTCCAACACAGTTATTTGTCTACTGGTTAAAAACTCCTGCACAGGCAACTATACAATTAAGTTTGTGAACCTGGACCTTGCTACTGTGCACAATGGCCATTCCAGAAAGAGTTCCAAAATTGCTTTGAAGGGTGGACTAGGCACTTGTGTCAGTGCCTTTCCAAGGGGAGTACTCCCCTTTCCAAGGGGAGTACTTTGAAGGTAACTATAGTAATATTCAGCAATGAGGTATGTAGCACTCAGAACAATTAAGTTCATGGACTTCATTGTCAGACCATGTACAGTGCCATTGCCCTTCAAGTTGTCATTCCTAGCACAGTGTACCACATGATTTTCTTATGTGGTTAAAATGGCCAATGCCAGTCCTTTTCAGCTTGCTAACACCTAGGCTTTATGGGTTCTGTTTAATTTTTTACAGTTTCCAATGTTCCTAGGTTCCTATTTCATACATTCTACATTCCAATTATTAGTGAATGTTTGTAGTTATTTCTTCTCATTTTGAGTCATGCCACATCAGCAAATGAAGGCCTAGAAAGCTTGATTTCATCTATATCATTAAGGCTGACTCTGAGGAAGCAGCTTTTCCTCAGTCATATTTCAAGTGCCTTCCAACCTGTGGAGCTCATCGTCCAGCACTATGATATTAATGATAGTGTTCCAAAATTTCCACATTCTGCTGGGTCACCATTTTTTGGAATGGACATGTATACGGATCTCTTCCAGAGGCTGGCCAGGTGGCTGTCTCCTAAGCTTCTTGACATAGATGAGTGAATATTCCATCAATTCCTGGGTTCTTGTTCAACTCAAGGTTGACTATTCAAGTGCAGGTTGGACTTCTTCCTTCACTGTTCTTGGCTCTTGATTGTATGCTACCTCCTGAAATGATGGAATATAGACCAATCACCAACTCTTTTTGGTACAGGACTCTGTGTATTCCTCCCATCTTCTTTTGATTCTTTCTGCAACATTCAATTTTTTTGTCCATGCACTCTTTCAGTATTACAGCTTGAAGCTTATTTGTTTTCTTCATTTCTTTCAGCTTGAGAAACACTGGGTGTGTCTTTCCCTTTTGATTTTCTAACTCTTCTTTCCACCTTTGCTCTTTGGTTAGTAAAATCTCAGCCTGAAGTTAGTAAAGAATGCCATCTCCTGGCAGGGCAAGAATATTGCCAAATTTGGTAAGCTCAGAGAAGCAAAGACACCTGTCACTTGGTTACTGTGGGAAAAACTTACTAGAGGCAAACTAGATGGTTTGCCTGACCTTGGAATCCTCTAGTTGTGTCCTCCAAGTGACTCATGATGCCCCCATGCATGTCAGAGAAGAACTGTACTGCATAGGGCTTTCAATGGATGATTTTTCAGAAGTAAATCACCAACCTTTCTTTTTCTGAGGCATCTCTCAGTGAACTCAAACTTGCTACCTTTGAGTTAGCAGCGAAGTGTGTACCACACAGGAATTTCTCCTTTAGAACAGGTGAACTCATACTCAATGAACTCAGTACAAATACTGTTGCAATGCTAACTGTATCAAAGCATGACTAGCAGTTTTTCTCATTTTTCGTTTTTTTTATTATGACTTAGTGAAAATGTACATTCCCTTATAAATTTACACGCCCACCCATGACTAGCAGTTTTACAAAGCCTTTATAATAGAAGTTCATACTCTAGGCTTTTGTATTACATAGCTTTAGTTTAAATGATACAAGGTAATTGTCAAGTATTGATCAGTACCTTTTAAGGCAGCTATATAAATTACAATGGTCAAATAGAAAAGAAAAATCCAGCAAGCTTGTGATTTGAGTCACAATATTGCTGAACAAACCTATGGGGCAAATCTATGCATCAGGGGCAAAAACAGACCAGATGGAGGGACGTAGAAAACAGAACTGACACCCTGTCCTGCTGGCATTTTGGCATAGCACATTATGTACCACCCATACATAGCTGTTGCTGTTGAGTCAGTTCATACTCACGGTGACCGCATATGTTACAGAGTCTATCTGCCCCATAAGGTTTTCTTGGCTATAATCTTCACAAACTGGAGCCCTGGTGGTGATGGCTGTTAATCAAAGACTGGCAGTTTGACTACACCAGCCACTCTTTGGAAACCTATGAGGCAGCTCTGCTCTGCTGTATGTGGTCACTATGAGTCAGAATTGATTTGATGGAGACAAGTTTGAATCTTTATAAAAGTAGATCACCAGCCTTTTTTTTTTTTCTGAGGAGTCACTGAGTGGATTTGAATGGACAGCCTTGAGGTTAGAAGTTGAGCACAAACCATTTATACCACCCAGGGACCTTTCATGTACTACTCAAAAACCAAACCCACTGCTGTCAAATCTATGCAACCTCATAGTGACCCTATAAGACAGAGTGGAACTGCACCATAGAGTTTCCAAGGAGCATCTGGTAGATTTGAACTGCTGACATTTTGCTTAGCAGCCGTACCACTTAACTACTACACCACCACAGTTTCCCACAAGTAGAAAAAGTAAGGGATCCCTAGTGGCACAATGGGTATGCACTCAGCTGTTAACTGAAAGGTCAATGGTTTTGAACTCCTCTGATAGCTCAACGAGAGGAAGACCTGGAAATCTTCTTCCATAAAGATTGAACCAAAAACTCACTGCCGTCGAGTTGATTCTAACTCACAGTGGCACTATATGACAAAGCAGAACTGCCTCATACCATTCCCAAGGAGCACTTGGTAGATTCAAACTGCCAACCTTTTGGTTAGCAGCCGTAGCTCTTAACCACTACACCACCAAGAGTACAGCCAAGGAAATGCTATGGGCAGTTCTGCTCTGTCACATGGAGTTGCTATGAGTTGACAATCAATACTTGATGATTTAAAAAAAATCAAAAAGCACTTGACATTCTTAAATAAACCCAAAGAGGAAGAAACACCCTTTGTAACATGAATCTGTAAGTGAAGACTTGAGCCATTCCCATAAGCTGCTAACAACCTAATACAAACAACTTTATTCTTGATTTTTACAATATTACATATACATGATATTCCTTGCAGATGTGATAATCATGTAAAGAAAAAATTGGTTATAATTTTGGTAACTACTTGGTTTTTTCACTAAATACTTGCTATTATGGTTAAGGTTGTACACCAACTTAACTAGGCTGTAATTCTCAGTAATTTGTCTGTTATGATGTAGTTTGGCAGCTATATGATGATGTAATTTGACAATTACAAGGTCTGACAATTATGTCCACGAACAATTGTTCTAAGTGCTACACACCTCTTTGCTGAATATCACTATGGTCACTTTTGAAATACTCCCCTTAGGAAGCTATGCACTGATGCCAGCGCTTAGTCCACCCTTTAAAGCAATTTTGGAACTCTTTCTGGAATGGCCATTGTGCACAGTGGCATGGTGGCAAGTTCATGAACTTAATCATGTAATTATCTGTGAGAGAGTTTTTAGCCAGTAAACAAATAACTGTATTGAAACACCCTCCACACTCACCTAATCTGGTCCCCAATGACTTTTTTCTTTATCTGAAGATAAAAGAAATATTGAAAGGAAGACGTATTAATGATATTCAGGACATCAAGGGTAATATGACAGCTCTGATGGTATTCCATAAAAAGGATTCCCAAATTTCTTTGAAGTGTGGACTAGGCACTAGCATTGGTGCACAGCTTCCCAAGGGGAGTATTTCAAAGATGACCATAGTGTTATTCAGCAGTGAGAAGTGTAGCACCCTTTTTAGGCTGAGTGCATGAACTTAATTGTCAGACTTTGTATTAAATGATGTAATCAACTTCGTGAGATCTACTGTGAGCAACCAATCAATTGCCAAGGGAGTTTTCTTGGGGATGTAGCCTGCCTCCAGTATACGTGTGTTTCAGCAAGGCTCTCACACTAGATCTGGCATCTGGCTCATAATCTGACCTGCAGTTCTTGGACCTGAGCTAGCAGCTTACGTGTTAATCTTGGTTTCGTCAGCCACTGCAACTACATAAATCAGGAGAGGCCTCCAGCTTGATGCCTGACCCATGGATTTGGAATTTGCCAGCCTCTACAGTTGAGTGAGCTATTTGTTTCAGAGAAATCTGTCTCTGTGTCTCTATCTCTCTACACATATGCTTTGCTGGTTTTGCTTCTCTAGAAAACCCAGCCAAAGACACCTGTTGTGTTCTTTGTTTGGAGGTCCCAATTCATTTTGAAGCACAGTTTCTACAAAATAATGCCAGTAAAATTCTTTTCTTAATGATTTAGTGTCTGAATTCTCTTTTGACAATCGATAATTATTGAAGCTAGGTGATAGGTATTTCAGATTTTTTTATCTTCTAATTTTATATGTTTTAAAATTTCCATAATAAAAAGTTAAATATACAGGGACTACACAAAGCAATGGAAAGAGACTGTCAGTGCTTCCACACAAAGACACAGGGCTTAGCCTCTCTTCAACTAATTTCCAAACTTGAAAGCTACCTTGAGGCTATGTTTAATTTTAAATTACATTCTACAAGTAGAAATGAAGAACCTTCCACAAAGGTAGTACTGAAGTTGGCAACCCAGAACCAAGGAAAGTTATCTTTTGTGGTTGTGAAGCTGATACTTTCTGGTCTCACTGTAAGGTCAGAACCCTCACTATTAAACAGCAATGAAAGGAGCCAGAGTATCTAAATTACTCGTTGCATTCATTGTACATGTCAAAAATAGACCCAAAAGCCATGGGAACTGAAAAATATTTGTTTTAATCAGTGTTTATGAAAGAAGTGCTGGTATTCAGCTTCAAGTCTGGCTTCTTTAGCATCAATATTGGCAGATTCAATGCACAGTAAAGTCCTATAGCCACTTGTGTTGTATTTTTAAAATCCCATATGGACTTCCACTGTAAAATCTTTTGCCATGCTTGCACAGTTTTATTTTTGGAGAGTTTTGCTGGATTTGTTTGGCTCTATTATCATGATTATTTTTTGTATTTTCCCTTAAAGTATAGAAAGCAAAAGAGAAAGAACACAGCACCTATACTTGTTACATTTTGTCATTTTTATACCAAGCCCATTGCTGTTGGGTCAATTCTGACTCATAGAGACCCAACAGGACAGAGCAGAACTGCCACACACACTTTCCAAGGAGCAGGTGGTGGATTTGAACGGCCAACATTTTGGATAGCAACTGAGCTCCTAACCACAGTGCCACCAGGGCTCTCTAAGTCTGCAAACTTAATTGTTCTAAGTGCTACCACTTTGCCAAACATCACTATGTTTGCCTTCAAAGTACTCTCCTTGAGAAGCCACGTACTGGTGCCAGTGCCTCATCTACCCTTTGAAGGAATTTTGGAACTCTTTCTGGAATGGCCATTGTATATGATGGCACAGTGGCAAGTTCGCGAACTTATATAGTTGTCTGTGAGGAAGTCTTTAGTCAGTAAGCAGTGACTGCATTGGAAAATCCACCCTCACCTAATATGGCCACCAGTGGCTTTTTTCTTTACCTCAAGATAAAGGAAATATTAAGAGGAAGACATTTTGATGACATTCAGGACATCAAGGGTAATAGGACAACTCTGATGCCATTCCAGAAAAAGAATTCCAGAATTGCTTTGAAGGGTGGACTAGGCACTGGCGTCAGTGAACAACTTCCCACGCGGAGTACCTCAACGGTGATAGTGGTGACATTCAGCAATGGGGTATGTAGCACTTTTTCTAGGACAAGTTTGGTAACATAATTGTCAGACCGCATAAAACACATTATAACTACAATTAATAACTATGTATTTTTATTTCTATTTTTAGTTATTCAGTGCTCTACAAATTTATCCTAAATCATAAAAGCTTTCAAGTTTGGATATACTAACCTAAAGAAATTTTTAGAAGATTTTCCCCCTACTGTTTCTGAATAATTGTTAAAATAAAAATATATCTTTTCCCTTAAAAAGTTGTTAAACAAACAAACAAACCCATTACCATTGAGTTGATTCTGGCTCACAGTGGTCCCATAGCACAGTGTGGAAGGTTTACAATGCTTCATAAAGTTTCCAAGGCTCTGTCGTTAATATGGTTAACAAATATTTACTGACTTTCCACTGTGTGCAAGCCATCCCTCCAGGCATTCTGGAAAGGTATAAAAATGAATCAGACATATATTTTGATCTCATGTTGCTTTGAGCCCCAAACAGAGCCTAAGTTACAGGCCAGGCATTGAGTTAGGTGTTGAAGATGCAGAGCTGAACAAAGTTCCTAACTTTATATTGCTGCACATAATCAAGACAGACAAGTACAAGGGTTAGAGAAGTCCTTGTAAAGAAAATGACCTTGAAGCTGAGTCCTAAAGAAAAATTAGAGTTATTCAGGCAAAGCAGAGTAGGATAAAAGGTGTCTCTAAGGAAACAGCAAATACACATAGACATCCTGGGATGGAGAAAAACTAGTGTCTTGTTTCTTTGCATGCTAGAAAAGTGATTCTCTCAGCGAACAAGACTCTGGAGATAGGGTCACAGGAACCAAATGCATTAGTAGTCTTACATAATAAACCAGAGTAGCAGTTTGTTAGTTTATAATAAAGTAAATATCATGCAGATCAGAATGCTTATGATCCAAATAATTCTTTCCTTGTTACTAGATCCACTGCTCATCTCTCTGTTGTTCTGTTGTGGCTTATGTGTTGCTGTGATGCTGGAAGCAGGGTCACCCATGATGGATAAGAGTTAGAAAACCAAGTGGGAAAAACATCTTCATTTCTCAAACTGAAAGAACAGAAGGAAAAATTCAAGCCTTGAGCTGCAATACAGGATTCTATGGGCAAAATACTGAATGATGCAGGAAGCATTAAAGGAAGATGGAAGGAATACACAGAGTCACTGTACCAAGAAGAACTGGTCAATGTTCAGTCATTTCAAGAGGTGGCACGTGATCAAGAACTGATGGTACTTAAGGAAGAAGTCAAACCTGCACTGCCTTAGGCTGGATTCTCCAGAGAGCAAAATCAGTGAATTGCGCACAAATATATGCAGACCCATATCAAGAAAACGGCTCATGCGACTGTAGAGGCTGGAATCCCCTGAGTCTGTGGATCAGGATGGAGACCTCTCTTGCCCTGCAGCCACAGGAGTTGGCAAACCCAGGATCAGCAGGTGGGAGAGCAGGCTCCCCCTCCCAAGCTGTGAATATGATGAATCCAAGATCTGCAGACAAGCTGATAGCTCACATCCCAAGAGCTGGAGGTCAGATGAACAGGAGGCAGCTGCAGGATCCAGAGCAAGCAAAAAGCCAGAATTTCTGATTATATGTGGATACATGCCACATTTCCAGGGAAATTTAAGCAGGCTACTCACTTCACAAAGATGTAGTTGTGGGAGTGATCACATATAACCACTGAGAACCACAGCCCAGTCAAGCTGACACACAGTCCAACCATCACAGTCCACCTCTTATCAACTTGGCACATGAACACATCTCCTTAAGCCATATATAATCTTTGCATAAGGACAATTAGAGAGTCATAGTTGTGTCAAACATAGTATGACTAAAACACATTCAACCAAAAACACACAACCCTGGTGGGATGGTGGCTAAGTGCTAGGTCTGCTAACCCAAAGATTTGCAGTTTGAACCCTCCAGGTGCTCCTTGGAGACTCTATAGAACAATTCTACTCCATTCTGTAGGGTTACTATGAGTCAGAATCAACTAGATAGCATTGTTGTTTTGTTTTTGGCTTATTTTGTAAGTAAAGAAAACAGAAATATTTGATGCACACACACAAAGCAGAAATACTTCTAACAGTTACAGTCTTTGTTTCTGCACCTGGTCACATGCTGTAACTGGTATTTAGCATTACCTTCTCTCACCACATTCTGTAATCCCTTTGCCCTCAACAAGGACCTCAGCTGGTCGTGGTTCTTTGCCTGGCTGGGTGACCTACAGCTTCATTCCTGAAGGGTCTGGGTCATTAGTAGGAATCTGATTTCCTTGTGGTAATCAGGATCAGTCATACCATCCAGTATGGTAACTCCCTTCTTTGCTGGCTGATCCAGAGGCCTAAGGAGCCAAAAGTGGCCAGGTGGCATTCTCAGCTTCCGGTTCAGTGGAGTCAGTCAGGTGTCTCCAGGGAGAGGCATTCCTCCATTTGGAACTAAGACCTCTAGACAAGCAGATCAGAAGCAAAAGTCTTGCAAGTGGGTTATTGAGAGTAATAGTGAGTAGCACCACTCCCATTTCCATGCTTGAGTCCTGGCTATGGGAGAAACAGCATCGTATGTTAGATGCTTGTTTACAGCACATACAGCTTGTTGAAGAATGCCATGGATTGAATTATGTACCCCCCAAAATGTGTAAACTAATTTTACTGGGACACGAGTCCCAGTATTGTGTGGTTGTTTCCATTTTATGATTTTCCTAGGTTGCAAATCCTAAACTCTGCCTGTGGCTAATAGGACAAGACTGGATTATATTAAAAAGGATTATGGTGGGAATATAACACCCTTACTAAGGACACCTCCTTGATTTAATGTAAAGGGAGATTCCCTGGGGTGTGGCACGTACTACCTTTTATTCTTTTGTCTTACAAGAGATAAAAGGAAAGAGAAGTTGGCAGAAAAGCTAGGAAACCTCATTTTGCCAACAGAGCAGTGCTGGGAGCAGAGTACATCCACTGTACCTGAGGTTCCTGCACTGAGATACTACCAGACCAAGGGAAGACTGATAATGAGTATCTTTTCTCCGGAGCTGCCGCAGAGAGAAAGCTTTTACCTGGAGCTGATTTCATGGATTTGGACTGGCAGCCTGCTGGACTGTGAGAGAATAAACTTCTCTTTGTTAAAGCCATCCACTTGTGATATTTCTGTTGCTGCAGCACTAGATAATGAAGACACTGTTCTAAGCTTGCAAGGTAATGTCACCTAGCTGGTGTTGTAACTGTGTCTTTAGAAGGCCATTTCATCTTTCTATCAGGCCAGCTCCTTTAGGATGATGGGGAACACAGTAAGACCAGTGAAGTCTGCGAGCATGGGCCCACTGCTGTATTTCATTGATCTAAGGCAGTGCTATGTGGGGTACCATGACAGTGGATAAGGCACTCTGTAAGTCCACAGATGGTAGTTTTGGCAGAAGCATTGTGTGCAGGGAAGGCAAATCAGTATCCAGAGCAAGTGTGTTATGATAAGAAAAGCCAAGTGGAAACCATTGGAACTGCCTGGCCTATGAAAATAGTAAACCTAAAAGAATACTGCCTTTCTGGAGGGATTGCAGAGGTTTCTGCCACCTTCAAGGACTTCAACGTTGCAGGAGTAGTGATTCTCACCACATCCACATTTAACTCACCCATGTGTCCTGTGCAAAAAACAAATGGATCTTGGAGAATGACAGATGAAGACTTAACCAGGTGGTGACTCTAACTCCAGCTGCTATTCCAGATGTATTTTCATGCATGAGCAAAGTAGTACATCTCCTGATACCTGTATACAGCTCTCAATTTGGCTAATGCCTTTTTCTCTATACGTGTTTTAAAGGACCATTAGAAGCAGTATGCCTTCAGCTGGCAAGACCAGCAATACCACTTTACTTGTTTACCTCAGAGTTACATCAACTCTCCAGCCTTGTGTCATAATTTAGTCTGCAGAAACCTTGGTTGCCTTTCCCTTCTATAACATATCACATTGGGTCATAACATTGATGGCATTATGCTGAACAACCCAACAAGAAGATGTATCAATGACTCTAGACTTAAAACACTTGCATGCTAGAGGGTGGGAAATTAATCTCATAAAACTCAGGCACCTTCGGCCTCAGTGAAATTTCTAGGGATCCAGTGGTGGAGGGGGCATGTCAAGATATTCCTTTTAAACTGAAGGGCATCTGGTTGTGCTCATGACTGAAAAGGAGGTACAGTGCCTACTGAACTTCTGAATTTTGGAGGCAGCATATTCCTCATTTGAGTGTGCTACTCTGGCCTACTCAAAGGTGACTTGAAAAGCTGCCTATTTTGAGTGGGGTCTAGAACCTGTGGCAGGTTCAGGTTGCTGTGCAAGCCACTCTGCCACTTGAGCCGTAAGATCCAGCTGATCCAATGATGCTTGAAGTGTCCGTTGCAGATAGAGATGCTCTTTGGAGTCTCTGGCAGGCCCCTGTTGGTGAATCATAGTGCAAAGTCTGGAGATAAGCTAATAGCTAATAGCTCAAGTCCCAAAGCTCAGTTAAACAGGAGGCAACTGCAGGATGCACTGAAGGCATTGGTGAAAACCAAAGTTTCAGGAATTTATGAAATACTAATCAAGATGTTTCATCAAGTGGATGTAGCACTGGAATTGCTTGTTTGTCCATGGCAATAAATTTGGAAGACAACTAGCTGGCAGACCACTGGAAAGCATCCCTTTTTGTGTCCATTCCAAAGAAAGTTGATCTAATAGGATGCAAAAATTATTGAACAAGTAAGATTTTACTGAAGATTATTCTAAAGTGGTTACACTGTACCTTGACAGGGAATTGCCAGAGATTCAAGCAGGGTTTGGAAGAGGACATGGGTCTTTGCTGAAAGCAGAAGAATACCAGAAAGATGTTTACCTGTGTTTTATTGACTATGCAAAGGCATTCAACTTTGTGGATTATAACAAATCATCAATAATACTGCAAAAAATAAGAACTCCAGAACACTTAATTGTGCTCATGAAGAGCCTGTTCATAGATCAAGAGGCAGTTGTTGAAACATGACAAGGGGTTACTGCATACTTTAAAATTAGGTGTATCCTTTACAATCAGTTGTATCCTTTCACCATACTTATTCAATCTCTGTGTGGAGCAAATAATACAAGAAGCTGGACTATATGAAGATGAACCTGGCATCAGGATTGAAGGAAGATTACTTAACCTTTGATATGCATTTGATACAACTTTGCTTGCTGAAAGTGAAGAGGACTTCAAACAGTTACTGAAAACCTTTTGGTTTGATCAAAGGTCAAAGACGACTGCCTTTGGTGTGGATTACTCCTCAACATAAAAGAAAAAAAGTCCTCACAACTGGGCCAATAAGCAGCATCGTGATTACTGGAGGAAAGTTTGAAGTTGTCAAGGATTTTATTTATTTGGATTCACAATCAACACCCACGGAAGCAGCAGTCAAGAAATCAAATGACACATTGCACTGGGCAAATCTGCTGTAAAAGAGCTCTTCAAAGTGTTAAAAAGTGAAATATTATCAAGAGAGACCAGTCCCTGAAGAAGGATATTATGCTTGGGAAAGTAGAGAGTAAACAAAAGAGGAAGACTCTCAACCAAGTAGACCGATGTAGTGGCTGCAACAATGGCCTCAAACAGAGCAACAGCTGTAAGGATGAGACAGGACTGGTAGTATTTTGTTCTCTGGCTGGCACATAGAGTTGGAATAGACACAACGGCACCTAACCACCACCACAACATTAAAGTATCTGCTTGAGGAAGCTTATTCAAGTTTATTAAGACTGCTTTGTAATCTTGGCATTAGAGTTAGAAGTTAGTTTTGAGATTCAGCGATTCCTGTCTGTGATCACTGATGCACACGTCTGTACCACTGGGGAGCCTCCACCACCCCCAGTTGCCATTGAGTTGTTTCTGACTCATTGTGACCCTATAGGTATCAGAGTTAGAACTGTGCTTAATAGAGTTTTCAGTGGTGAATTTTTTTTTGGAAATAGATCACCAGCCCTTTGTTCTGAGGTGCCTCTGGATAAGCTTGAACCACCAACCTTTTGTTTAGCAATCAGGCACATTAATTGTTTGCACCACCCTGGGACTCCTGCTACACCATACTAACTAGCAATATAGTCTTAAAAGTTTTTTGAACTTAACAAGTTCTTTTGTCTCATTATATTTACATATTACTGTTTCTTCTGCCTGAAAAATTCTTTCCCTTCCTTCAACCCCCCATGAGCATGTCAAGCACAGTGACTATCATATAACAAGTGCTCAGTAAATAGCTGTTAAGTTAGTGTGAATAAGCAGATTAATATCATTTACTATGCAACACCTGCAGACCTAAAGCCAGACTTCACCTGAAATCCCACCCTGATGCCTTAGAGAAACTTTTTGGGTTATAAGTCATTGTCCATATACAGGTTGATTTCCAGAACTAAGTTCTGTGTCCTAGGAGGTACCCGTTTGTTGTCCTATGCATTGGCTATATGCAAAACTTGCTAGGAACAAGAGAGGCACATATAAGCAAACAGCTGAAGAAGTAAGAAAGAAGAGAGATGCTTTAAGGAGGATGTGGCACTTAAGTGGTTTTTGACAGGTAGTCTTTGTCACATCAAGATGTAGGGAAAGGGTATTTTGGGCACAGTAAAAAGAAGAAGGAGTCCTCAAGACACAATGGCTAAGAGTTCAGCTGCTAACCAGAAGTTCAGCCTTTGAATCTGCCAGCTGCTCCTTGGAAACCCTATAGGACAGTTCTGAGTCCTATAGGGTCATTCTGAGTTAGAATTGACTCAACAGCAACAAATGTTTGGTTTTTTGGTATAGAGGACAAAGACAGCGATAGAAATGTATGTGATGGGTTTTGGGGAGAGCAACAGGCCATTTGACTCAGTATTAGAGGAATGGTGGTAAGTAAGATGAAGAAGTCCACATTATGAACTTGGTTTTGCAGAGAGTGAGGAGCAATGGATGGTTTTTGATCAGGAGGAAGATTAACCTGCGGGCAGCGTGAAACACATTGCAGAGGGGAATGACTGAAGGCTTAAAAGCCAGTAAGGAGGCTGCTGGATCTACATATTTCGGTAGGAGATAAGAAGCAGATGGAATGATTTAAAAAAAGAAAAGATGGGGAGGATCAACTAGAAGCAGTATTGCTGAGATAATACTGGCCGGATTTATAAACTGGAAATGCAGGACAAGCAGCAGAGGGGAGTCAATGATGATCTCAAGGTTTTGATTCAGTGACTCAACTACACTACTTAACATTCTTCCCCAAAGTAGTGAGAATTTTAAATATCAGCTATTAATTAGTTAAGTTTAGTTTATTCAAATGACCATTGTTTTTCTGCTTTTAACCCACATTTTGTTTTATTTATATGTTAGTTCTACCTAATGTTAGCATTTGCTTGAACTACCAATGTAATGTGTGGGTTGGAAGATGTTTAAACTGTACTGGAAAAGTCACCTGAGAAAATACAAGATAAAGAAAGCAGTCCAAATTGCCTAAAATCCAAGCGGCTGCATTTATAATTATTTAATTCTATTATGACATGTCTCAGTCACTTAGTGCCCCTGTAACATAAATACTACAAGCGGATGACTTTAACAAAGGGAAATTTATTCTCTCACAGTGTAATAGGTTACAAGTTCAAATTCAGGATGCCAGCTCCAGGGGAAGCCTTTTTCTTCTGTTGGTTCTGGAAGGTCTTTGGGATGTATCAGTCTTCCCTTGGTCTGAGAGTATTTCAGTGCAGGAAACTCAGGTCCAAAAGACATGCTCTGTTCCCAGTGCTGCTTTCTTCCTGGTATGAAGTACTCTGTCTCTGCTCATTTCTCTCTTTTATACCTCAAAAAAGATTAACTTAAGACACTAATGTTATAGACCTCATTAATATACCTGGTGCTAATTCTATTAAATCATAACAATAAAAATTACAACACACAGGAAAATCTCATCAAATAGTGGACAATCACACTTATGGAACAGCCAAACAGATACACACATTTTGTGGGGCAGGGTGGGAGACACATAATTCAATCCATGACACAACCACACAGATACAGAAAGTGACTGCATTTCATAAAAGGGCATAGGATAGAGGAAGTGATACAGGAAGTAAACAGAGGGATTTCTCCAAGCTAGGAGAAGTGCCACTGTAAAATTGTGGCGCAGAAGCCTCCTTCCAACCAGGGAGTCACAGCCCCCAACAGAACTATGACTGGGCAGGGAGGGACGGAACAGTCAATTTTGTGTCAGCTTGGCACCTACATTCAGACTTAATCTGAAAGTTTTTTTGTTTATTATTCAAGGAAAAATGGCAATTGTTTATTAAAGAAAAGTCTCCTGTGAAATACTCTAGTTAAATTAGTGTGTCTCATATGAACATTTTGGGATGAAACATGCCTTCTTTCAAATAACAAATGGATTCTAACTACAAACTCCGTAGGGTGAATTCAGGCAGCCTTCTGAGGCCACAGGGAGACATTCCTAGGAGAGGGATGATCTCTGAACTTTCAGGTCAAACAGTCGGTCCCTTTTTGTAAAGGCTGTTGGATGCTAAAGATGTAGACTTACAAGAAATTCACGGAGGGTTTTTAAGAATAAGGCTAAAAAGTGGGAGCCAACTCTAGGCCTGGTGAGTCTGGGTGAGGCTCTCAGGGTGGTTTCCAGCAGCACCTTCTGTCTGGCCGTCCTCCCTGCACCACCCTCACCTGAGAGAAAGGGTCTCCGGAGGCCCTCGGTCTTCTCCTGCTGGCTCTTCCGTTACCAGAGAACACAGCGGGACCCCTCAGCCAGCTGAGCAGTGAGAGGAGGAGCCATCTCCGAGACAGCTCTAGGGGCTGCTGCAGCAGGCTCAGCAGGGTGGTGCTCCCAGTAATTCCAGTCTGGACCGTCCTGGGGATGTACACGGTGACCATCCCGGTCTTGGGGTCACTCATCAACCGTGTGCTGTTGAGCAGCTTCTCGGGTGCATTTGGTCAAGCACTGGTCTGGATGCTGGTACTAAGCAGTTCCATGTAATTAAACTAGTCAGCCATATGTGAAGCAGATGACCTTTCAAAATGTGGAGTAGACTTAATCTAATAAATTGGAGGCCTTAAAAGCAAAAAGAGAGTTTTTCCTAGGGTGCATTTTACTTTCATGCTGTAGGTACAGATTTTCCAGAACTCACTCTTCCCTAGTCTGACCTACAGACTTTGAACTTGCCAGGGCCAAACAACTGGCATGAGAATTCCTTAAAAATCTCTCTCTCCTCTCTGCATATAGCATATGGCATACAGTACATGAAAAGTCATTTATTCAAATGATATTATATGTTTCTATCTTATTTATTTCCACAAATACACACACACATGTATATCCATATATGTCTCTATGGATATATGTATATGTACACAAGTCCCTGGATGTTGCAAACAGTTAAGCACTTGATTACTAATTGAAAGGTTGGTGTCGAATGTTAATACTCCTCCCAGTACTATTTTTTGTTTTATAATCCATCTAATCTTTGAAGAGTAGGCTTCAGGAATCACTTTAGTTCTGAATTAACAGAGTATCTGGGGCCATGGTTTTTAGGGGTTCCTCCAGTGTCTGTCAGAAAATTAAGTCTGGTCTTTTTATGTGTATTTGAGTTTTGCTGCACACCTGTCTCCAGCTCCATCCAGGACTGTCTGTTGTGTCCCCTGTCAGGGCGCTGGCTGGGCAAGCTTTGTTGCTAGCTCATCTGAGGGCGTGATAGAGCTCACCTCCTTGTCCTGTTAGGCAGGGTAGCAGCAGGTGGGGTGAACTGCCTTGGCTGTACACTGGTTTGGCAAGTTGGCAAAGGGCAGACGAGGCAGGTGCAATCTGCCTTCTGATGTTGGTAGAGCCATGTGGGATTATCTGCAAATGGATTTGAGTGTTGGGTGGGGAGTGCTATGGTCTTGCTTCTCACCTTTCAGCAGCTGGTCACGTAGGTGGAGGGGAGGAGCTGTGAGGCCCAGTGTGGCTGCAAGCTTGGGTTCCAGAAGCACTTTAGCTGTGGCAGCACAGTGGGAGCTTGTGGGAAGGGAGGGAGGTGGCATGTGAGGTGAGATGAGAGGGAGAAAGAAAAGGAAGGAGAGAGAGATTTAAAAAAAAAAGGGTAGCATAGCGGAGTCAGCAGGGGAATGTGACTGTACAGACTCAAGGACTGGTGAGAAGAAGGTGGAGATGGAATGTGGGGCTAATGGAAAGGAGAAAGAAAAGATGGATAAGAAAATTAAAAAAAGACAGTATCTTTTATTTGTCTATCATATTCCATCTGGGACAGAATAGATATTGGGTGAATGTTCCACCATCTGTCAGTTTGTCACACTGTGGTGGCTTGTGTCTTTCTATGATGCTGGAAGTGATGGTGCTGGTATTTCAAATCACAGCAGGGTCATTCACAGTGAGCAGGTTTCAGCAGCACTTCCAGATTAAAACAGACTAGGAACCTTCATAGCACTGTAGTTAAGTGCTACATCTGCTAACCAAAAGGTTGGCCATATGAATCTACCACCTGCTCTTTGGAAACTCTGTGGGGCAATTCTACTCCGTCCTATAGTGTAGCTACGAGTTGGCATCGACCTGACAACAATGGGTAGGAAGAAAGGCTTGATGATCTACACTTCCAAAAATTGGCCAGTGAAAACTCTGTTGATCATAACAGAATATTGTCCGTCATAGATTGAATTGTGTCCCCCCCAAAATGTATGTATTGATTTGATGCAGCTACGAGTCCCAATATGGTGCCATTCCTCCCACATATTGTCAATTCTGCCTCTGTGATATTGATGATGGAGAATGGGCAGCAGTTAGAGAAGCGAGCAGAGGAAGTTGGGAACCTCACACCACCAAGAAAGCAGCACTGAGAGTAGAACACATCCTTTGGACCTGAAGTTCCTGTGCTGAGATGCTCTCCTTGAATTTGGACTTAGCCTACTGGATTGTGATAACTTCTCTTATTGAACTGACTTGTAATTTGTAAATGGATTTTCAGCTCACTGGACTGCAACAATAAAAGCTTCTCTTCATGAAGCCTTCTACTCATGGTATTTTCTGCTGGAGCAGTACCAGCTGACCATAACAGCCATTATAGACCTGGAAGATGAGCCTCCTAGACTGGAAGAGACTCAAAATACACAGTGGCTGCAACAGTGGACTTGGGCAGACTAACAATCCTGAAGATGGTACAAGACCAGGCAATGCTTTAACTGTGTTGTATCTAAGATCACCATGAATCAGAGCCAGCTTGATGGCAGCTAATGACAGCAATAAAAAATGTGTGTTGAACTAATTCTAATGCTCTTTCCATGCTACTTCATTATTATTTCCTGTGAAGAGAAACTCTGTGCAGTTTCTAAACCTCTCTCTGTCAGCCCCTGGTGGAAGATTTTCTCCCTCAGCAGGACTAAAAGCCAAATCTATTGCTAGCACGTCAATTCTGACTCATACTGCCCCTATAGGACAGAGTCTAACAGTCTCATAGGGTTTCCAGGGAGTGGCTGGTGGATTCGAACTGCCAACCATTTGATTAGCAGCCAAGTTCTTCACCACTGTGCCACCAGGGCTCCTGAGCAGGACTGGAGGTCTACAATTCTCTCTTTCCTGTCATTTATTTTTTACTTTTTAATGGGAACTTTCAAATATATATAAAAATAGACAATAAAACAATGAACCTCCATATGTCTCTCACTTATCTTAACAAGTTACTAATAGTTTCCTAAATATTTTTTCACCCATCCTTATCTTTTAGCACACTTTAAAGCAACCCCAGAAATTGTGTCATTTTTCTGGATACATTTTTCTAAATTGTGCTGTAAGCGGACATGTGAAATTCAAGTCAGTTTCTCATGCAAACACTTATACACACATTGTTATGTGACCCTAATTGCTCTCCCTGCAGTGTGATAGCACACTCTTTCTCTCTGCCCTGTATTTCCTGTGTCTATTCAACAAGCTCCTGTAGCTTTCTGCCTTCTCAGCTCTGGACAGGAGCTGTCCATTTAATCTCATGTATCTACTTATGCCAAGAAGCACTCTCTTTACCAGTACCATTTTATGTCTTACAGTCCTGTCTAATCTTTGTCTGAAGAGTTGGCTTCAAGAATGGTTTTAGTTCTGGATCAGCGGAGTACAGACTGTCAGATTGTCAAGTCTGGTCTTTCTATTAGAGCTCAAGTTTGCACCATACATTTGTCTTGCTCCATCAGGGACTTCATGTTGAGTTCTCTGAAAGGGGAGTCATTGGTGGTAGCTAGGCACCATCTCCGTTTTCTGAACTCATGTTGATGTAGACTCTGGTTTATGGGGTTCTTTCTGTTTCTTAGGCTCGTTATGTCTTTGATCTTCATTTTCTTTTGCTCCAGGTGTGTTGAGACCAACTGATGCTTCTTAGGTGACCACTTGCTAGCTTTTAAGACTGCAGATGCCATTCACCAAAGTGGGATGCAGAACATTTTCTTAATAAACTTTGTTAGGCTGACCAACCTAGATGTTCCCTAAAACCATGGTCTCCAGACCTGTGTTGCTGCTACTCTGTCATTTGAAGTGTGTGGTTGTCATTCAGGAAACTTCCTAGCTTTTGGTATAGTCAGGCTGTGCTGACTTCTCCTGTATTGTGTGTTGTCCTTACCTTCACCTGAAATTATTCTTGTCTGCTATGTTTACTAGATATGTCTTTAACTGATACATACGGCCTTTCATCTTATAAGGAACCATCATACCATTACCATCACTGATAAAAACAAAGAGAAATCCTTAATTTTATATAGAGTCGACGAGACTGCACTTGGCATTTCATGTTCAGATCTGTCCAGTTGTTTCAAGTGGTCTTTTTTTTTATTGATTTATTCACAGCAGGAGCCAAACAAGGTCCCCACATCTATAAATGCCTTTTACTTAAAATTCCAGCACATTCTGAGGGTTGTGTCTGCCCTGGACAAGCTGTGCCATTAACCTGGATGTGGGACATTTTGGGCCGCCCTGAGAGATGATACTGTCTCCTATCTTTCTTTATCATACACACCAAAGAGGTAGCTTCACTTCTCTTAACTGCTGACAGAACCCCACTCTGAGTCTTCGAGTCCAGGGAAGAGGAAATTTGGGTGAGCTGTCTGCCAAGGGGAATTCCTGGGTATGCAAATGATTAACACACTCAGTTACTATCTGAAAGGTTGGAGGTTCAAGTACACCCAAAGACACCTCAGAAGAAAGGCCTGGCAACCTATTTCTGGAAAGTCAGCCATTGAAAACCCTGTGGAGCACAGTTCTACTGTGACACATGGGGTTGCCATGAGTCACAATCCACTCCATAGCAGCTAGTGCTGATCTGCTGAGGCTACTAACTTACAGTGTGGTTTCTGAAGCTCAATTCATTCATGATTCACTTATTCCTTGCCTTATGGGTTAGGGTTAGGGTAAAATGGTGAAAAAGTGTGTGGCACAGGGTAGGGAGCTTAGGGGTAGTTCCTCAGCCTTAATCTCACCTAGCTGACCTCATCTTTAATAAAGCTAGTTATTATTCTAGATTTTAGCAAAGAAAAAGAAACTACTGCCAAACTTCCCTGTTCACTTTCTTTGCCTAGCTCCTGTGGAGTTGTCTGGAAACCCCGGTGATGTAGTGGCTAAGTCCTACAGCTGCTAACAAGAAGATCCACAGTTCAAATCTAGCAGACACTCTTTGGAAACTATGTGGAGCGATCTACTCTGTCTAGTGTTGCTGAGTTGCAATCAACTTGATGGTGGTGGGTTAGTTTTGGTTATGGTGTTGTCTTATGCTAGAGAAGGAAACCAGTAAAATGTATAAATATTGACATAAGAAGACTTACACTAAGGAAATGGCTCACATGGTTGTAGAGGCTGGAACATCCAAGTCTGTGGGTCAGGATAGTGGTGTCTCCTGGTTCGTACAGCCACAGGGCCTGGAGAACCCAAGATTGGAAGGTCAGAGAGTAAGATTCTTGCTCACAGCCTGCAAAGATCGATGAATTCCAAGATGGGCAGACATGACCATAGGTAAGCTGGTAGCTCAAGTCCTGAGAACCAGAAGTCAGATAAACAGGAGGCAGCAGCAAGATGCAGAGTAAGCAGAAGCCCATGAGCCTTGCCAGAAAGTCCAGTTATATTCAATGCAGGCCACAGGCCCAAGGAAACTGCCTTGCAACTGATTGGCTACTCACAGCAGATCCCATCATGGGGGCGATCACATTATATCAAATCTCATCATGTAAGCGATCACATCATACAACCACCAAATAACTGAGGATCATGGCCCAGCCAAGTTGACAGAGAACCTCAACCAGCACAAGGGTGAAAGAAAAATAGTGGAAATTTATGTATTGAATTGAGAATGCAACCTTTCATCCATCAAGTGATGAGAACCAGTACTTCTACAATACCTTACAGAGCATAGTGGAGTGGCAAAAAACCAGTTGCAGGGGTTCCGAATCCTACCCCAGCACACCACATGACCTCTTCAGGTGCCTATTCAGGGAGGAATATCTTACAATTTTCATTGTCAGAGAGTGTCCTCCAGTGTGTCACTGAACTCCACCTGCCTCTAATTTGTGTACCTTTGGCGCAGAGGAAACCCCGGTGGTGTAGTGGTTAAGTATTACATCCGCTAACCAAAAAGTCTGTGGTTTGAATCCACCAGGTGCTGCTTGGAAACTCCATGGGGCAGTTGTATTCTGTCCTATAGAGTCGCTATGAGTTGGAATCAACTTGATGGCAGTGGGTGTTTTGGTTTTTGGCACAGTGGTGAAGCACTTGGCTGAAAGCTCGGTGGTTTGAAGCTACCTACTTCAAAGGACAAAGATGTGGCCATTTGCTTTGGTAAAGATTACTGTCGGGAGCAAAAAAAAACTGCGCCATAAAGATGGCGCCTGTTATCAGGAGCTCCTCCCCGAGACACTCCCGGTCTGATGATTAGCCTGCTGACGCAGTTCCTTGCTGGCGCGTGAACAGCTCGTGATCAGCTTTCTGATTGCTGGCCTCTAGAGCTCGTAGCCACTCAGCTTCTCTTTGCAATGCTATGTTCTGCTCATGCACTACACATGAATCAGCTGTGCCTTATGATTGGTGGGATTGGACTATATAATGGGTGAGGGACATTGTAGTAGGGGAAAAAAGAAGAACATAGGAAGTAGAATAGGTAGTAGAATAGAAAGTAGAATAGGAAGAAGAATAAAGCAAGCAGCTTGCAAGGTGGCTCATATCTGTGTGTCCTGTCTTCTTTCCGCGGGCGGATAGTTAGACAGTGACAGATTACAGCCTTGGAAACCCCATGAGGCAGTTCTACTCTATCCTATATGGTTGTTATGAATTGGAATTGACTTGACATCAACAGGTTTGTTTTTTGGGGGTCCCAGTTCTGTTCACCATTTCTATATAGCATATCATAATTTGGGAGAATGGGGTATATTAATTCATGATAACTGGAAAATTCACTTTGTAGGGAAAACACGATTGTTGTCTCAGTTCAATTGGATTAAAGCACAGAGGGCTACTGTGCAAGAATGTTCATAGCAGCACTATGCATAATAGCCAAAACATGGAAACAACTTAAGTGTATAAAATGTGTGATGTTCATCCAATGGAATGTTATTTGACAATAAAAAAGAAATAACTGATACATGCTACAACATGGATGAACCTTGAAACCATTATGCTATATGAGAGGAGGCAGACACAAAAGACCTCATATTGCAATTATATCAATTATACGAAGTCTTCAGAATAGGCAGTCTCTATTTAAAAATAGATTAGTAGTGGTCTGGATGGGGAAGGGGGTATGCTAGGGGAAAGTGGGGTGACTGTCAATGGGTATAGGTTTTTATTGGGGGATTGATGCAAATGTTCTAAAATTGATTCTGGTGATGGTTGTACAACTCTGAGAATATACTAGAAATTTTAAATTGTACACTTTAAAAAGTGAATTTTATGTTATAAGAATTACATCTTAGGAAACCTGTTATTTAAAAAAATATAAAGGGCTACTCTAATGACAGCTAATATTTTCGTTTCTTTAAAAAAATAATTGTGCTTTATGTGAAAGTTCACAATCCATATGTCATACAAAAACTTGCACACACAATGCTATGTAACTCCAGCTGCCTCCCCACCCTGTGACAGTACACTCCTCTCCATGTCCATTCGGCCAGCCTCTGTCCCCTTCTACCTTCTCATCTCGTCTCTGAACGGGAGCTGCTCAGACAGCGTCATGTATCTACTTAAGCTAAGCATACTCTTCACCGGCTGTCACTTTAAGTCTTACAGTCCAGTTTAATCTTTGTCTGAAGAGTTGGCTTCATGAATGATTTTAGTCCTGGACTAAGAGAGTCCTGGGACTGTGTCTTCCAGGGACTCTCCAGTCTGGTCTTTTTTAAAATAGAGTTTGAGTTCTGCACATCCATTTTCCATTTTCCACAATCAACGCCCATGGAAGCAGCAGTCAAGAAATCAAAAGAAACATTGCATTGGGAAAATCTGCTGCAGAGGACCTCTTTAAAGTATTCAAAAGTAAGCATGTCACCTTGAAGATTAAAATGCGCCTGACCCAAGCCATGGTATTTTCAATCACATCATATGGATGTGGAAGCTGGACAATGAACAAAGAAGACAGAAGAATAATTGATGCCTTTTAATTGTGGTGTTAGAGAAGAAGGTTGACTGTACCATAGACTGCCAAAAGAACAAATAAATCTGTTCTGGAAGAAGTACAACCAGGGTGCTCCTTGGAAGCAAAGATGGTAAGACTGTGTCTTACTACTTTGGACAAGCTGTCAGGAAAGATCAGTTTCTGGAGAAAGACACCATGCTTGGTAGAGTGGAGGGTCAGTGAAAAAGAGGAAGACCTTCGATGAGATGGATTGACACAGTGGCTGCAACAATGGGCTTAAACATAAAAACAATTGTGAACATGGCACAACACCAGGCAGTGTTTCATTCTGTTGTTCGCAGGGTCACTATGAGTCGGAATGGACTCAACGGCACCTAACAACATTTTCCATTTCCCCAACACTATGTCAGGGACTCTGTTGTATTCCCTATCAGGGCCGTCACTGGTGGTGGCCAGGCACTGTCTAGTTCATCTGGACTCATGCTGTTGTAGTTTCTGGACTATGTGTACTTGTCTCTTGGGCTCATATTCTCCTTAATAACAGCTAATATTCAGTGAGCACTTGGAAACCATGGTGACATAGTGGTTAAGAGCTATGGGTTGGAAACCCTGGTGGCATAGTGGTTAAGTGCTATGGCTGCTACGATTCCTGATTAAGATCCTCCAGGTGCTCCTTGAAAATTCTATAGTTCTATAGGACAGTTCTACTCTGTCACATAGAGTCGCTATGAGTCAGAATTGACTCAACAGCAATAGGTTTGTTTTTAAAAAACTCTAGTGGCATAGTTCTTAAGAGCTGTGTCTGCTAACCAAAAGTTCTGTGGTTCAAATCTACCAGGTGTTCCCTGAGAATAGGAGCAGCTCTACTCTGTCCTATAGGGTTACTATGAGTCAGAATTGGGTTTGGTTGTTCTTTTTCTTTTTTTTTTTTAAATCATGCAACAAGTACTTTACATATATTTTGTGATTTTAATTTTCACAGCACTTCTACATAGATAATTATTATCTTCATTTTAAAGATGAGGAAATTGAGGCTTGAATAACCACATAACTTGTTTGGGATGGTATACATAGTAAGTGGCAGGAACAGATTTAGAACCTAGACTCTGTGATTCTAGAAAACCAGGACTCCCCCCCTCACCCCCCCCCCCCCATTATCCAGGATCTTCACTACTTCATTGTGCTCTCTTATTTCACGTGAAATCCTTTTTATATCCTCTTCTCTTTACAGTGGAAACCCCGGTAGTGTAGTGGTGAAGTGTTACAGCTGCTAACCAAAAGGTTGGCAGTTTGAACCCGCCAGGCCCTCCTTGGAAACTCTATGGGGGGACAGTTCTAATCTTTTTAGTCTGTCCTGTAGGGTCACTATGAGTAGGAATCAACTCAGCAGCAGGTTTATTTATTTATTTATTTTTGGTTTTTCTTTATAGGAAGTTTCAAAAAGTTGTTTGCCAGAACTGGGAAACATTGTAGTTAGGTAAAATTTCTCAGGCATTCTTACACTGCCGCTTGGTGGTAAAAGTAATTAAAACAACCTCCAACTATCTTGCCAAGTTTAATTACATGAAATGCTCACAGGCTTTTTCCCTTGATTACGTGAATGCAGTCCAGCAATCATGAGTTCTGCTTGATCCTGCTTTGAACCAATCACAGAGCATATGAGAACAAAGGAATGGTACAGTTTGAGTCCCTGAAAAGGCCTAAATTTTGCTGATTAAAAATGGAACTGATCATAGAAAACTCTTGAGTGCCTTGTCTGTGATAATACCTCTTCAATGGATTTATTTTTGAAACATAAGGCCTGGTCTTTGGAGTCCTTTGTTGGTGCCAATGGTTAAGCAAGCACTCAGCTGCTAACTGAAGGATTGAAGGTCTGAGTCCACCCAGAGGTGCTCAGAAGAAAAGCCTGGTGATCTACTTCTGAGAAGTCAGCCACTGAAAACCTAGGGAGCATGTCTCTACTCTGGCGTGCATGGGGTCACCATGAGTGGGAATCATTCTGTTATGAAAAAAGGGTTCCTTCTGTTGTTCTGATGATTCATTTTAGTTGTTATTTCTTTTTTGGTGTTAAAATTCAGGATTTAGAAAGAATTCTAGGTTAAGTAGTAATGATTCAGAAACCGTGGTGGTGTAGTCAAGTACTACTGCTGCTAAATCAAAAGGTTGGCAGTTTGAATCCACCTGGGTCTTCTTGGAAACGTTACGGGACAGTTCTACTCTGTCCTATAGGATCTCTATGAGTTGGAATAAATGGCAATGGGTTTGGTTTGATTTTTTGGTTTAGTAACCATTCATATGGGATGACCATGAGTCTGAATGGCAGGAAGGTAACTAACAGCAGCAGTAGCAACCACCGCAACAAAGTACCCATTTACTGCTTTTTGAAAAAGCAAAAGGAAGAGTTGTACAGAAGAATTTGTGTTGAGAGGAATTTGTGTTGTTGCTTCTCCATCTCTGGGCATGCAATTTCCAAGACTCCCTTTTGGCATCTCTATTTTCAGTAGTGATCCACCACTACTCATAGCAACACCTATGCTGCTATTAATTGAAATCAGCTGAACAGCAACGGGTTCACCATTAGGCACGTCTTACCACAAGTTCAGACAGTCACGTGGGCATAACATGATCAACAATATACTAGAAGAAATCATATAGAAATCAGCTAATTTTAGAGCTAGAAGACACTTTAGAGCTTGTCCAGTCTCGATAACACAGCTGGTTTGCATTTTCACAGGAGAAAAGTCAGGAAATCATGGGGAAAGGAACGGCTGAATTGACTTTTATGGAGCGGCCCCAACAAGAAAGCACTAAGCATGACTCCCTGGAGCCTTCAAGGACATGGCAAAGGTGGTGTGTTAGGGGCTGGCCATGAGCCCGGGGCTGGGGCGCTGACTGACAGCGTTGGCGATGATTCATTTTTGCCTTGGATCGGAGGCTCTCAGATGTCCTCAAACACCATCAATCACAACAGCAGGACAAACGGGTATGTTGAGCTTAGATGCAAAGTGTACTGCAAGTAATTTACTGATAATAATTATACTAACAATACTTGCAAATGCTTTTTCTAAAACAATTTGAAACTAAAAGTTGCAAGTACAATATAAAGAGCTTCTTTCTCTAGGGTCACCTGAGGGTAAGTAGCCACGTCAATGTCCTATCATGCCTTGATTCTTTAATATCCTACAAACAGGGCATTCTCTTACAGAATTCCTAAGAATCAAAAAGTCAGGAAATTAACACTTTTTCCCTTCTTTTTATAAAGACCCAGGCATCAAGAGATTAGAGTCCACCCTAATAACTTGTCTTAACTAACTATATCTGCAGTGACTGTATTTTCAAATAAGGTCATATTCACAGGTATTGAGGTCAGGGCTTTAACATATCTTTCTGAGTACATAATTCAACCCATAATGCCATAATACCTAGCACACAGCATCATTTCTGACACAAAGTAGGTATTTAAAACTTTTTGCATAAATGTATAATTGAACAAAATGAGAAAAAGTAGACAGCATTAAAGCTACCATATTGGAAAATGCACATCTCCTGCAATCCAATTTATCTAAGGCTGTACCTGAAAACCTGGTCAGGCAGAGCATCTGGCATGGGTGCTTGACGCATAGTAGGTATTCAAGAAATTCTTGTTGAACAGATAGACCCAAGGAATTTTCTGATATACACATTTCATCTGTCATTAAATTGTATATATATGTGTATATATACATACATGTATAGACACTGTATATGAGGACTGTCAATTAATTTTATGAACTCATCCTAGAAACCTTGCTACATACCTCATTGCTAAATATCACTGTGGTTACCTTTGAAGTACTACACTTGAGAAGCTATGCATGACACCAGTGCCTAGTCCACCCTTCAAAGCAATTTTAGAACTCTTTTACTGGAATGGTCATCAGAGCTGTTGTCGCATTACTCTTGGTGTCCTGACTGTCATCAAAATGACTTCCTTTCAATATTTCCTTTATCTTCAGGTAAAGAACAAAGTCATTGGGGGCCAGAACAGGTGAGTAGGGAGAGTGTTTCAAAACAGCTATTTGTTTACTGGCTAAAAACTCCCTCACAGACAACTACACAATTAAGCTTGTGAACCCGACACCTTGCTGCTATGCACAATGGCCATTCCAGTAAAAGTTCCAAAATTGCTTTGAAGGGTGGACTTAGGCTCTGGTGTCAGTGCATAGCTTCCCAACAGGAGTACTTTAAAGGTGACTGTAGCGGTATTCAGTAATGAGGTATGTAGCACTTTTTCTAGAACTAGTTCCCTAACTTGTCAGTCTTCGTACGTGTGTAGATATGCACACATGTGATACTGTCCTTTCTGTCTCTTTGTGATTATGTGCGCTCCTGTATATGGCAAGGAAGACAGAACCTGGAGAGGTGGGTCTCCCAGGCTCTACATCACAACTCGTATTTCTGTCAGTGATAGTCCTGTCCCTTGAAAGGCAGACATAATCAACACAGTCAGTGTTTTTTGGGAATCTGCCACGTTCTGGACCCTGAGCACGGTTTTTTCTCATAAGAGCAAGCTAGGTGACAGGCTGGAATAAGAGACAGTCAAAACTTGGCGATCCACAGAAGCCACTGGGGATCACATGCTCAATCCCAGGACTTCATCTGAGTTTCACCAAGCTAAGTATTTTTATAGACCTTCTGATTTGTTTCCTTTGTAGAAAATAGAATTCTGCTTCTTTTTCTTTTCTTTTCCATTCTTGTAATTTCAAGGTTTTTTTCCCCCCTTCATGCATTCTAATAACCATATAATTCATTTTCCACCCAGCCAGATCCTCTGCTCCTTCCCATTTTGTCCGGCAAGAACCCGTAAATGTCATTGGTGACAAATCCACTCTCTGTGCTCTCCAGAGTCACAAACCCACTTTCGGATGGGTTCACAACCATATTGTCATAGTTACTAGATATGTTATCAGGAATGGCTTCTCCTGAACACACGCGGAAAGAACTATTTTTCAGGTCTGGCCAAGTCTCAGCTAAGTCTGCTTCACTTTGTTTTCTTATGACGTTATAGACTTCCAGGTCCGGGCTGTTTCCTTCATAGGGAGATGGCCAGATGGTGTGTTGCTCCTTTGTGCTATGGCCTGGCTGCTCTCGTGTTCTAGGGGAAAAGTAAACCAGAGCAGAACATTTTAGCAACAAGGAGATTGAGAACGCCCCGTGTTTGTTCAGGCATCAGGAAGTAATACTAGGTAGCTTCATCAAGCTGTACTTTCCACCTGCCTCAGTTTACTGGCTAAGGGTTTGGGGCAGAGGGAACAAAACAGAGGAAAGTGTCATATTCAAAATAATTGTGAATCTATCATTCACCGCTGCCAGAATGTAGCCTAGGAGTAATTATGCTGGAGTCCATGGAACCCTCAAAAGGTGCATGGACAGAAATGGATGAAAGGAAAACATCACATTAAAAAAAAAACTTCAGCTCTAGTTGAAACTTAGCATATCCTTCAGTTATGAATGTAGAAATATCTGTACCCTGGTGACACAGTGGTTAAGAACTATGGCTGGGTGCAATGTCACAGATATTTTCATATCATGTCACTGTTATACCAAAAAACAAAATTCCTGTTGCCATTGAGTCAGTTCTGACTCAGAGCAACCCTATGGGATGAGTAGAGCTGTCTCATAGAGTTTCCAAGGAGCGCCTGGTAAATTCAAAGTGCCAACCTTTTGGTTAGCAGCTGTAGTACATAATCTCTATGCTACCAGGGTTTCCTCCTATTATCATAGATGTTTCTACTTAGATATCATTATACTTATAAACCTATTGCTGTTGAGTTGACTCCAACTCACAGTGACCCCACGTGTCAGAGTAGAACTGCACTCCATAGGGTTATCAGTGACTGGAATCTTAAGGAAGTGGATCACCAAGCCTCTGTTCTGCAACATTGCTGGATGGATTTGATGCCAACTTTGTGACCAGTAGCTGAGCACAAACCATTTGTACCACCCATGGACCTTACAATAATTATAATTATACCTACCCCCAGATAAAGAGGCATTAATAAAGAAGCACATGTACTACTGCATGTTAAATTCATTTTTGGAAATATTTTACTCTATGTTATGTCACCATAATTGCTTCCTTTATGATCAGATGTATTTTATTTTATGCAAATAAAAGTGCCCTGGGAAAGGGGCTCATAGATTCACTAAACTGCCACAGGCATCCATGGCAGGAAAAAACCCTAGGAGACACAGAGGAGCCTTGGTGACACAGTGGTTAAAGCACTCACCTGCTAACTGAAACACGGGCAGTTTAAATCCACCAGTCACTCCATGGGAGAAAGATGTGGCAGTCTGTTCCCACAAAGATTATAGCCCTGGAAACCCCATGAGGAGTTCTGTTCTGCCCTATAATGTCCCTGTGGGTCAGAATCAACTCAATGGCAATGGGTTTTGTTTGGGTTTTGGGACAGACAAACCCCCAGCTTCCAAGTCATGATTACCAAACACTAGTGAGGTGCCAAATAGCGAGTCTGAGGGAAGGAAATCAAGAACCAGTGGGAAAATAAGTTTGTAATATTTAGAATTAAACTATACCTTTTACGGTAAAAGGAATTTATAAAAAAAAGGCAATCATAATAATAGCTAACATTTTTGGGATACTTTGTACACTGATTTTGAATGCATTAGCTCCTTTAATTCTTATAATCATTCTAGAAGGAAGTTATTATTAAATGAGGTTGGTCCTACATTAGAATCTTACTGGTAATCTAAAGGAGTCAAGTCTTAAAGTAGATTTGATTAAAAATGATGGCACATGACCCAGCCTATAGCAAGAGTGCTCTAGGCTACTTAGTGCAGCTGCCTGTAGCAATCTACACTTGTATGGTCACTTAAGAGAAAAGTCAGTTAAAAATATTTTGACTATTTTATCTGAATTAAGTAGTTTAGTTTCATATTTTACCAAAATGTGTTGGAGCAGTTATTTTCAATTTAGCTCACCATGCATTGCTTTGCTCACTCCACATGAATTTTCTTGAGTGATGTCACACATTCATGGAAGCCCTTGGTTAGGTGATTAACGCGATTTCACCCCTCAGTTCATTTAAAACCTTCCACGCATGTTCAAGTTTGGAAGATCACTCTCAGAGTCACAATGAAGCACAAAAGCACTTAGAATGTCTAAATTCCTTGAGTCTGTCAGAGAATTTACTCAACTCAGCAACAGTGATTGTTTTGGAGTTGCTAAGGCTTTTAGCTAATTGTAAAGGGGATGTGCAGATCTCAAAGAGTGCCCTTTTATGCAGAACACATGAAGGTTTACACAGTGAAGGTTTTACTCACCTCTTTCTGTAGCTCCAAACCCAACATACAATTGTGATGATGACCACGGGGAGGAGGAAAAGGGAGATGCTGGGGATTAGTATGTAGGCAAGATTCTGGACAGCTTCTGAAAAGAAAAATGCACATTCTCAGCATTAGTAATGCTTTATGTCAGCACATTCCTGGAAGGAGATAGATATGCAGTTATTTAGTGGGCAATGGAATTTCTAGTGTCAATGAGTGAGCATTTCCTACCTGTCATATCCCAGGTAACAGAGAGAATAAGGAGCTCTGATAGCACAGTGGTTAAGCATTCAGCTGCTAACTAAAAGGTTGGTAGTTCAAATCACTCCAGCAGCTTTGCAGGAAAAAGACCTGGTAATCTCTTTCTGTAAAAATTACAGCCTAGAAAACTCTAGGGAGATAGTTCTCCTCTATCCTATGGAGTTGTTATAGGTTCAAATTGATTTGCTGTCATCTAATAGCAGTGATAACCTGAACTGTTGCCATCGAGTCAATTTCAACTCAAAGTAGCCCTATAGGACAGTGCAGAGCTGCCCCATAGATTTCCAAGGCTGTAATCTTTATGGAAGCCGATGGCCACATCTTTCTCCTATGGAGTGGAGGTGGGTTTGAACCGCCAACCTTTCAGCTTGCAGCCACGCTTAACCACTGAGCTACCATGGCTCCTTGACAACAACAATAGTGAGAATAAGTTTGAATTTTGGGGTCTCTTGCAAAATATCTGGAGGGTACTTTTGTTAATTAACCAACCCCCATACCCCCAACAGAGGAAAGAGATTCTCTCTTTCTTGTCCTTACTGTCTGTTAGCAAAGCAGGGCTGCTAGGGCTGTGTTGATGCTCTTGTCTCTAAGAACAGCCAGTGTGGTTCTCAAAGGTGGAGAACAGAGAGGGAGGCAAAAAGAAAGCAAACCAGGAATCTCAGCATTATTTCTAGGAAAGAGAAGACTACAGGAAGTACATGAAATAGACTGTAAAACCTTCTCATCATTTTTGCCTAAGAATAACTGAATTCATGAACAGTGACTAAAGAACTCTTAGAAGCCTGCTTTTTGGTGGTCCATTAAACTTGTTAGCTGCTACTACCAAGAGCTGGCCCAACTCTTGGTAATGCCATCCTTGCTCAATGGGATGAAATGCTGCACCAACCCCATAACTGGCTGTGGACTGGAGCATTGTAATCCACAGGGCTTTCATTGGCTGATTTTGGGGAAATAGCTTGCCAGACCTTTTTTCCTATTCCATCTTAGTCTGGAAGCTCCATTGAAATGTGTTCAGGGTAACAACACCCAAGCTTCCCCACAAGCCTCTGTGTGAGTGGTGGATGCACATGAGGTTCACTGGCCAGGAACTGAACCCGGGTCTCTGTTACGGAAGGCGAGAGTACACCAATGCCAGCACCTGCTTCACCCTTCAAAGCAATTTTGGAACTCTTTTTCTGGAATGGCCGTCAGAGCTGTCGTCGTATTACCTTTGATGTCCTGAATGGCCTCAAAAATGTCTTCCTTTCAATATTTTATCTTCAGGTGAACAAAAAAGTCACTGGGGGCCAGATCAGGTGAATAGGGAGGGTGTTCTAATGTTTACTGGCTAAAAACTCCCCCAGAGACAAATATGCAATTAAGTTCGCAAACTCGCTACCATGCCACCATTTGCAATGGCCATTCCAGAAAGTGTTCCAAAACTGCTTTGAGGGTGGACTAGGCACTGGCATTGGTGCCTAGCTTTCCAAGGGGAGCACCTCAAGGTGATGCTAGTGATATTCAGCAAGAAGTATGTAGCACTTTTTCTAGTATGAGTTCACAAACTTAATTATCATGCCTCCTACGGACATGGTAATGCCCTCAGGTAGGGAGGAAAAGTATTATTACTTCTATTTTGCAAAAAAGTAAATGCAAGTGTCATGGTTTGAATTGTGTCCCCCCAAAAGTGTGTGCAGCCACGTGGCTGGGATATGGTTCCCAGTATCTTGGGACTGTCCTCCATTGTGTGGTTTTGCTAACCTGTATGTTAAAGGATTAGGGTGGGGCTGTGAATTCCTGCTATGGGGGAAGTTTCCCTGGAGTATGGCTTGCCCCACCCTTAATGCTTTTAGCTTGCAAGGAATAAAAGGAAAAAGAACCAAGGACAATTTGAGAACCTCGCTACCATCAAGCAAGCAGCACCAGGAGCAGAACGCGTCTTTCAGACCAGAGGTTCTTGCGTCAGGATGCTCCCTGGACAAAGACTGATGCAATACCGGACTTTCCTCCAGAGCCGACAAGGGGAAAGTCCCTGGAGCGGACACCCTGAATATGGACTTGCAACCTACCGGACTGTGTAAGAATAAATCTTTCTTTGTTAAAGCCATCCACTCTGTGGTATTTCTGTTAGAGCGGCACTAGCTGACTAAAACAGCAAGCATGGAGAAATTAAGTGGTATTTAAAAGTCCCTTAATGACAAAGACCTGGGTGCCTAGCACTCCGATTTATCACCGTTTTTTTTTTCCTTCTGCATTTTATGGTTTACCTTTAAAATGTTTTGTCCATTTTCTCTGTTTATTTCACAGATACCTTTTTTAAAAAAAGTTTATTTTGTTGTTGCTGTTGAGAATATATACAAAAAAAATCATACACCAACTCAGCGGTTTTTCCACGTATACAACTCAGTGACATTAATTACTTTTTTAGAGTTGTGCAACCATTCTCACCATCCCTTTCTGAGTTGTTCCTCCCCCATTAATATAAACTCATTGCACCTTATGGTTCCTACACAATCTTTTCAAATTGCTCTTATCTATTTGATCCCATATAAATATCACAGATGCCTATTAATCATGGATGTTATGCATCATGATTAAGTCTTTCTGCTCTTTTTTCTCTATGTCTATTCTCTCATCCAACGTCCCCACTACTCTGCCCAATCCACTCCCTAGACAGTTCCCAGGCTCCATCTTCTTGCCAATTTTTCACCTCCTGTCTAGTCCAACTGTCTTAAGATAGCTCCATTTGTACACTTCACTGATGACACCTAACACTTTTTTTTTGCAAAGACACAGATGTCAAGTGTAGGTCCATGTTTTAGCAGCTGTGGGAAAGAGCAAAGTAGGGACTGTGAACCATTGGCAATGTGTCACCAGAGTCCCATTATCTATTTGTCCCAGGAAAGTTCTACACAGACCTTTACTTTCTCCAAATGTATCTATGGCATCTTCTTTCTGGGTATCTTCTGAAATTATGGGTTGCTGGGTTGTTGGCTCTGTTCTGTCACCTGGAGAGACACACAGAAATGGGAACCTGGAGAAAACATAATAATCCAAGTATTCTCGGAGGTCCTACCAGGGCCAAAATGGGATGTAAAAAGCAGCAGTCAAGTTTATACAGACAGACAAGTAATGGGTTGAGTTTTCTGCCCTACAGCTTTCATTCTTTTCATCTTTTTGGTGAAGGTCTTGCTGCCAAGGATAAGGTACTGAAACAATCAAGGAGCAGCTGACATGGGCACATAAAATACCAAGGTGCCATGGAGAAGGCCAGTGACTCACTGCTAGGATCATACATTACCAGTTTGGCTTGCTTCCTGTCTCATTAGATGATATGATTCACTTCATATTGTGAATAATGGTGAATAATATCCTAAACTGAATTCACAACTGTCACTTTTTCAGCTTTCAAAGAAATAGAACATACTACAGAGACTGAGAGTAATGAACTACTTGTCATGGCTGGGTATGGTGTACACCTGTTTAAACGGTCTGGTTAACACCAGTGGTATTTCCTTCAAGTAAGCTGGTCTAAAGAATATCTACTTCTTTTTTTTTTCCTTTTTATCATGAATTAAGAACAATTTTACAGTCTATATCATGTGCCATATAACACCCAGAACTTTCACCTCTATTCCATTCTTGCTCTCCCCCTGCCCCGTCCTCATGAAAGCATGCTTCACCTTTTGTCTGGAACTTCCTGTGACCTTTTGATAAAGGTCTGGCCCCCCTCACCCAGTCAGCTCAGCTTCAGCAAAGTGTCCCTCAGACAACCGCATGTACATTTGTAAAGGTTTGTTTGCCTCCACTATCACTCTGTGCTTCGTATGGTCCAGGTCAGCCTTTGTCTGGAGCTAGCCCCAGTGCTGGGTGCAGTTCGGGTTAGAGAGACCAAGGGCCATGCTCCCAGGGGGCCCTCTGTTCAGAAGGACCATCAACTGTGGTCTTTTGGTAGAGTTCTAGCTCTGCCCTCTTGTCCATCACTTGCTGTGTCTGGAGCTCTGTTTCATGTACCCCAACCAAACTGTCATTGGTGGTGGCCAGGCACCATCTAGTTCTTCGGGTTCCATTCTGAAGCAGGCTATGGCTCATATGGCCCCTTCCATCTGGTGGGCTCATATTTTCTTCCTGTCCTTGATAACCTCCATTTGCCCCACATCCAGGTGGATTGGGATCATTTAGTGCTATTTAGATGGCAGCTTGCTAGCTTTTAAGATCCCAGTCTCCACTCGTTCAGGTGGTACATGGAGCGGTATCTTGACAGAAGGAGAAAGAAAAACCTCGGTTATTAGTCTGGATGTCCCCTGAGAGCATGGCCCCCTGATCCTAGACTCATTTCTCTGTTCTTCCAAAGAGGTAGCCCACATTAAGGGGACAATTTGGGTTTTGAAGTTGAGTAGTTGTGGGTACTCCACTTCTAGTGCATGCTCTCACATCCTATACCCATCCCTAATCCTGACCACTATCTAATTTGTAAAAAAATCCTCCTTTCCTGCCCCTCATCCCATAACCGTCAAATATTGATTTCTACTGTGTTTAAATGATTAGTTGTATTGTAATAATAATGGTCCCATACAAAAGTTGTCCTTTTGTGTCTGACCAATTTAACTCAGCATAATTTCCTCTAGATGGCCCCATGTTGACAGGTTATTTCTCTAAGCCATCGCTGTTTCTTATCATTGTGTAGCATTCCATCGTATGAATATACCAGTTTGTTTAACACTTTGTTGATGGGCATCTAGATTGTTTCCAGCTTTTTGCTATTATGGAGACAGCTGCAATAAACACTGGCGTGCAAGTTTCTGTTTGCGTCGTAATCATTATTTCTTGGAGATATATTCCAGGGAATGGGATTGCTAGATCATACGGTATTTCTAGTTTTTTAAGAAAGCACCAAATTGATTTCCATAGTGGTTGAACCATTTTACAGTCCCACCAACAGTATAGAAGAGTTCCAATCCCTCCACATCCTCTCTAGCACTTATTCTGTGTATTTTGGGTTATTGCCATCTTTGTGGGGGCGAGATAGTATCTCATTGTGTTTTTTTTTTCTTATCAACAAATGTTTATGTGTACTATGTGGTTTCTATGTACTTGTGGTTTATTAGTGGACAGAACAGAAAAGATAAAAATCCCTCCCCTTGTGGAGCTGATTTTCTTACTGTCCATAAGGAAAAACAAAACAAAAACGAAAATATGATATGTAACTAAATCATGTAGTATGCAAGAAGGTGGGAGATTTGTATTTCTGGACTGCTTTTCAGAGCACTCAGTCCTGATTGCCTCCATTTTTATCAATATTCTTCCCTTTAGTGATCTTATGCAGTTTATTGGCTATAAATAACATCCAGATTTTTGTCTCTGGTCCTGAACTCCAGGTTTATATATCTAAATGCCTCTAGAACAAGTTCACTTAAATGTCTGAAAAACATCTTAAACTTAGCGTGTTCAAACTGATTTTCTTTCCCCTCATTCAACTTGCTCTATCCAGGCTGTCCCATTGAATTAATGGCAATTCCATCTTAGTAGATGCTCATAATTTGGTTCCTTGTTGCACTCTGACTCTGTCTCCACTTATTCTTTTTTTTTAATTTTAATTTTTTTATTTAATATGACTGAGTGAAAATGTACATTCCCGTATAAATTTACATGTCCAGCTATACGCAGCTTCCACTGCTCTCCCTGTCCGGTGACAGCACACTATTCCTCTCTGCTTCATACATGTCTCATCCTCCCAACAGTCTCCTTTCCCCTCCTCTCCACCCACTCTCCTTCCTCCAACCAGAGATCAGCAGGATGATATCCTATAGAGTATAGAACCATAAAATGCATCCAATATATGGTCACTTTCCATTGCCAAGTCCAATCCATTCGTATCCAAAGAGTGGATCTTCGTTATGATTTATGGGCAAGGGCAGCATCAGGGCCAGGAGCCATGCTCCCAGGGGAACCCTGAAACCGCTGGACTATCAATTGCGGTCTTTTAGTGGAGATCTCAGGATGCACCCCTTTTTATTCTTGTGTTGCCAGTGAGACCCAGCTTAGTGAGCCCCATCGTGGCTATCACTGGTAGTGGCCAGGCACCATCTGGTTCTTCTAGTCCCAAGTCAATGTAGGCACCCACTCATGTGGGTCTCTCTATCTTCTGGGTTGTCTTTACCCAATGTCATTTTGGTCCTCAGTGAGCATCTGTTCCTGCTGAGTTGGGACCCTTTGCTGTGTCCTCGGATGGCAGCTTGGCAGCATTTAAGACCCCAGATGCCACTCACCAATGTGGGGTGCAGACAGCCCTCTTAGCAAAATGCTAGTTGTGCCAATTGGCCTTGATTTCGCTTAAGAGCATGGTCCCATGCCCCCTGCTCCAGCTACTCTATCCTTGCAATATTGAGTTGAGATGGAAGGAGTACTCAAGTTATGCTGAAGTCCAATTAATGTTGTTCTTGTTTCTAATGTGTGCTATCACCAATTTCTCCAAACCAGATTTCTAGCGACTATCTAATCTAAACCCTCCCCCCTCGCCCTCCCTCCCTCCCCTCCCTTGCAGCTGTTAAAGAGTCTTTTCTTCTATACATAAGTCTGTTTTTGAGATCTTATTGTGGAGGTCTCATACAATATTTGTCCTTTTGTCGCTGACTACTTTGACTCAACATAATGTCTTCCAGTTGAAACCAGGTTATGAGGTGTTTCCTGGAATCATTCTTATTCTTTACCATTGCATAGTGCTCCACCGAGTATATTTACCATAGTTTACCTTTCCATTCTTCTGTTGTTGGGCATCTGGGTTGATTCCATCTTTTTGCTATCATTGACTGTGCTGTGATAAACATTCTTGTGCATGTGTCCATTGGTGTGAAAGGCCTTGATTCTGTAGGATATATTCCAAGTAGTGGAATTACTGGGTTAAATGGTATATCAGTATCCATTTTTTTAAGGAGGCACCATATTGCTATCCAAAGAGGCTGGACCATTCTGCAACCCCACCAACAGTGTAGGAGGGTTCCACTTTCTCCACAGCCTCTCCAGCATTTGTTGTTTTGTGTTTTTTGGATCATGGCCAATCTTGTTGGGGTGAGATGGTATCTCATTGTCGTCTTGATTTGAATTTCTTTAATAACTAAAGATCGTGAACATGACTGCATGTGATTTTTGGCTACCTGGGTCTTGTCTTTAGTGAAATGTCTGTCCATCTCCTTTGCCCATTGCTTAATTGGATGATTTATCTTCTTCTTATTGATATTTTGTAGTATCTTATAGATTATGGAGATCAGGCGTTGGTCTGACATAGAGTTGCCAAATATTTTTTCCCATCCTGTGGGTGTTCTTTTAATTCTATTAATAAAGTCTTCGGATGAGCAAAAGTGTTTGATTCTTAATAGTTCCCACTTATCTATTTTCTCTTCTGTTGATTGTGGTTTGTTTGACAGATTTTGGAGTCTGTCCACATTGTGTATTAAAACTTCCATTCTTGTTCCTACCTTTTCTTGGATGAGCTTTATCATTTTAGGTTTGATATTTAGGTCTTTTATCCAGCTGGACTTGGTTTTTGTATAAGGTGTAAGATATGGATCTTGATGCAGTTTATTGCAGATGGATATCCAATTTTGCCAGCACCATTTGTTGAAGAGACTGTTTTTACCCCAGTTTAATGTGTTAGGGCCTTTATCGAATATCAGCTGTTCGTAGGCAGATGGTGTCATCTCTGGGGTCTCAATTCTGTTCCATTGATCGATCTGTCTGTTCTTGTACCAGTACCAGGCTGTTTTGACCACTGTGGCAGTGTAGTATGTTCTAAGGTCAGGTAATGAGAGGCCTCCAAGTGTGTTCTTCTTCTTTAGTAGTAGCGTACTTATCTGGGGCTTCTTCCCTTTCCAAACAAAATTGGTGATTTGTTTCTCCATCTCATTAAAAAATGATGCTGGAAGTTGTATTCAGATTGCATTATATAAGTAGATTGCTTTGGGTAAAATAGACATTTTCACAGTGCTAAGTCTTCCTATCCATGAGCAGGGTAGGTTTTTCCATTTATCTAAGTCTCTCTTAGTTTCCTGTAGTAAGGGCTTGTAGTTCTCTTTGTAAAGGTCTGTTATTTCTCTGGTTAGATTAATTCCTAGGTACTTTATCTTCTTAGGGGCTATAGTAAATGGTATTGATTTGATGATTTCTTCATTAACAGTTTTGTTGTTGGTATAAAGGAATCTTACTGATTTACTTATGTTTATCTTGTATCCTAAGACTTTGCTGAACTCTTCTATCAGTTTGAGTAGTTTACTTATAGATTCCCTGGGATTCTCTGCATATACAATCATATCATCTGCAAACGGGGAGATTTTAACTTCTTCTTTGCTGATGCAGATGCCCTTTATTTCTTGGTCTTCTCTAATTGCTCTGGCTAGAACTTCTCGTACAATGTTGAATAGGAGAGGTGAGAGTGGGCATCCTTGTCTAGTTCCTGTTCTCAAGGGAAAGTCTTTCAGTCTCTCTCCATTCAGGATGATGTAGGCAATTGGCTTTGTATAAATGGCCCTTATTGAGCTGAGGAATTTGCCGTCTGTGCCTATTTTGCTAAGAGTTTTTAGCACGAATGGGTGTTGGACTTTATCAAATGCCTTTTCTGCATCAGTGGACAAAATCAGGTAATTCTTGTCTTTTGTGTTATTTATGTGGTTAATCACATTAATTGTTTTTCTGATGTTGAACCAGCCTTGCATCCCTGATATGAATCCAACTTGGTCAGCATGGATTATTTTCTTGATGTATTGTATTCTATTGGCAAGAATTTTGTTGAAGATTTTTGCATCTAGATTCATGAATGATATCGGTCTGTGGTTCTCCTTCTTTGTTGGGTCTTTCCCTGGCTTTGGTATCAGGGTTATGCTGGCTTCATAGAATGAATTTGAAATTATTCTATCCCTTTCCATGCTGCGAAATAGTCTCAGTAGTATTGGAGATAACTCTTCTCTAAAAGCTTGGTAGAATTCTGCAGTGAAGCCATCTGGGCCCGGGCTCTTTTTGGTTGGCAGTGTTTTGATGACCTTTTCAATCTCTTCCTTTGTGATGGGTTTATTAAGTTGTTCTGCTTCACATTGTGATAATTTGGGTAGCTGGTATGAGTCAAGGGATTTGTCCATTTCCTCTAGGTTTTCAAATTTGTTAGAGTACAGTCTTTCACAGTATTGTTATGATATTTTTTATTTCTGTTGCATCTGTGGTGACAACTCCCCTCTAATTTCTAATTTGGGTTATTTGTTTCCTTTCCTGCTTTTCTTTAGTAAGTTTAGCCAGTGGTTTGTCAATTTTGTTGATCTTTTCAAAAAATCAGCTTTTGGTCTTTTCAATTTTTTCAATTGTTTTTCTATTCTCTAATTCATTTAGCTCTGCTCTAACCTTTATGATCCGGTTTCTTCTGGTGCCTGAGGGGTTCCTCTGTTGTTCTTTCTCTACTTGTTCAAGCTATAGGGTTAGTTCCTTGATTTGGTTTCTTTCTTCCTTCCAGATGTGTGCATTTATGGAGATAAACAGACCTCTGATCACTGCTTTTGCTGTATCCGATAGGTTCTGGTAGGAAGTGTTTTCATTCTCATTGGAATCCATGAATTTCTTTATTTCATCCTTGATTTCTTCTATAACCCATTTTTTTTTGAGGAAGATGTTGTTCAGTTTCCAAGAGTTCCACTTTCTATCTATGTTTTTTCTGCTATTGATTTAGACTTTTACGGCCTTATGATCTGAGAAGATGCTTTGCAGTAATTCAATGGTATGGATTTTGTTGAGAATTGCATTATGTCCTAGCACATGGTCAATTCTGGAGAATGTTCCATGTGCACTGGAGAAGAAGGTGTAGTTGTCTGCTGATGGGTGGAAAGTTCTGTATATATCAGTGAGGTCTAGTTAGTTAATTGTGGCAATGAGGTCTTCTGTATCTTTACTGAGCTTTTTTCTAGATGATCTGTCCAATATTGAGAGCGGAGTGTTGAAGTTTCCCACTATTATTGTGGAGTGATCTAATTCTGTTTTGAGTGTAGTCAGTGTTTCTTCGATGTACTTAGTTGCTCTGATATTAGGTGTATAAATATTTAATATAATTAAGTCTTGTCTGTGTACTGAACCTTTCAGCAATAGTGTCCATTTTTGTCCACAGTGGTGGATTTGACATTAAAATTGATTTTGCCTGAGATTGCCACACCTTCTCCTCTTTGTTCATTGTTAGCTTGATATATATTCTTCCATCCTTTAATTTTCAGTTTGTTCCTATCTTTAGATCTCAAGTGAGTTTCTTGTAGACAATATATGGATGGGTCATGTCTTTTGATGCAAGATGTCACTTGATGTCTCTTTACTGGAGCATTCAGTCCATTCACATTCAGTGTAATTACTGATAGGTATGTGTTCACTGCTGCCATTGTGATATGTTTATTTTTGTGTTGATGTTTTCTCTGTTGTTCTTATTAGTCTTTTCTGGGAAATTCTTTCTTTTGAGTTGATTTTTCACCTTTTTCAGAGCTGTTTTTGTCATTGTTGAGACTCGTGTGTTAGATTTCTTGAAATGGTATGATACATTTTTTGTTGTGCTTTACAGCTGCACCTATGATCCCCCTTAATAAACTATATATAAACCCAATTTTAATTACTACCAGTCTTGTCATCGTCCTCTCCATCTGGAAGGACAATAACGACTGTAGTACATCCCTCCTTTTAATATGATGGCACCATAGTTTTCATGATGATCCCTGGATTGCTTCTTTCAGTATTAAAGTTGTGATTGACTTTGGAGCCTTCCCTAACTGAGTAGAGTTTTGAGTAGTGTGTCATTCTAAAATACAAGTTAGTAGTTTTGTTCTTCTAAGCCAAAGCCAAGAACTTCTTTCAGTATTTCTTGTAGTTTTGGTTTGGTTTTTACAAAGTCTCTGAGTTTCTGTTTATCTGGGAATGTCTTAATTTTGTTTTCATATTTGAAAGATAGTTTTGCCAGATATATAATTCTTGGTTGGAAGTTTTTCTCCTTCAAGGCTTTGAATGTGTCATGCCACTGTCTCTGTGCCAGCATGGTTTCTGCTTAGAAATCTGACAATAACCTACAGGGTTTCTGTCTGAATGTTAGCTTTGCTTTGACTCTTGCTGCCTTTAAGAGTTGCTGCTTATGTTTCATTTTGTTAAGCTTGATTATAATATGTCTTGGAGTCTTTCTTTTGAGGTCTATATTGGGTGGTGTGTGATACGCATCAGAGATGTCTATATTCTCTTCCTTCATGATTTCTGGGAAGTTTTCTATCAGCAGCTCAGTAACGATACTCTCTGTGTTTTCAGATGTCTCACCCTGTTCAGGGACTCCAATTAATCGAAGGTTGTTCCTCTTAATTGAGTCCCACATGCTTCTTAATGCTTCTTAATTTTTCTTGTTTCTTTTTTTCCGATTTCTGCTCATAGACGCTGGCATCAGTAGCTCTGTCTTCCAAGTCAGAAATTCTTTTTTCCATTTGTTTCATTCTGTTTTCTTGGCTTTGCATGGACCTTTCTATGTCTTTGATTTTGTTCTTGATCTGTTGGATTTCAGAATACTGGTGTTCCATCAGATCGAACAGCTTGTTTAATTTTTCCTTTTGTTCTGCTGCATTTTGTATAAGATCTAGAAGGGCTCTGTATATAATCATTTTGTATTCACTTTCTGATGCTTTCATAAAAGTTTCTTCATCTGGAAAACTCCTTGGTTGTTTTGTTTGGGAGTCTTCTGAAGCCATGGGTGATTCCTTGTATGCCACAAGTGTCTGCTGCTTTTTGGGTCCCATGTGAGTAAGTAGAGGCTGGAAGAGATACTGTGAGGATGGACTGCAGATGTTTCTCTAGCCAAGCCAGCCAAGTGCCATCGTCTAGGCTGTCTTAAAATGTAAAGCAAAATGTATCTGACCACTTCCCAAGTCAGTCAGGTTTTCAGATGTAGAGGTCCCTCTTCCCAACTGGCAGAGTAAGCACCTCTATATCCAACCCCAGATGATACAAACTAGTTCAGAATACAGCAATGCTACTGCCCTGTTGGCCTCTGCTGATAGGGACCAGCCTTAGGCGACACTGTGTAAAGTACTGCTTTTGTGGTAGAAATGCGCTCTCCTGTGGGCAGGCTCTGGCTCCCAAGCTAAGAATTAGGTCCAGCTGCAGCCACTGTCTCCAAGATGGTGCCCTCCACATAGGCAGCAGATAGAGGGGCTAAAGGTGCCGAGAAGTAGTGATTCCTCTGCTTCTGTTGCAGGGCCCCCACTGTTGGCGACACTGTGTAAATTACTGCTTTTCTGTTGGAGAAGTGCTGTCCTGTTTGCAGGCACTGGCTCCCAGGCTAAGAATTAGATTCCGCTAAAATCTCCATATCCAACATGGCATCCTGCACTCTGGCAGTTTGATTCCATACAAATTCTGCTGTGGCAGTGATAAAAAGACAGGCCCAAAGTGGCTAGATTAAGAGAGTCCTAAGCCTGGCTTTCAAAATATGGTAACTTCACCTGCCTATCCCCCCAGCAGTGCATCTGAGTCTAGCTGCTAGGTAAGACCCAGCTCTGCTCGCCGGCCAAGACAGAGAAAAAAAGTCAAAATGGTGCATTTACCTTCAGTCCATGCGAGCCAGGGCTAGCCAAGAGCACGAGTCAGCAAAAGAGAGGAGGTTTTTTGCTCAGTGGTGTGAAGTCCAAATTAAGAGCCCTGTGCTGTCTCCTGGGGCTGATTAGGTGATCAGAAAGCTCCGTTTGATTATCAATTTAGGTCTTGGTTTCCAGAGGGACATAGGGAGACAGGTGCTTAGTCTGCCATCTTGACTCCGCCTCTCCCTGGATTTCCTTTCTTGATGTTGTCTAGATACTGTGTCAAGTGCTGGATGTTTAAGTACATATCTAATGTTAGTGATTTGACCTTTGGCAATCTAAGAACTTCCTTTAATATTTCTTGTAATTTTGGTTTGGTCCTTACAAATCATCTAAATTTCTGTTCATCTGTGAAAGTCTTAATTTCACCTTCATATCTGAGAGATAATTCTGCAGGATATATTATTCTTGGTTGACAGTATTTTTTCTTCAGGACTTTGTATATATTATTGCACTGTCTTCTGGCCAGCATCATTTCAGCTGAGTAATCTGAGCTTAATCTTTTATTTCTTTTTTAACTTTATTTTATTGTGACTGATTGAAAATGCACACGCCCATATAAATTTGCACACTCACCTATTTGCAGCTCCCCCTGCTCTCCCTGTCCAGGAACAGCACACTCTTCTTCTCTGCTCCATATATGACCTAACCTCCCAATAGTCTTCTATCTCCTCCTCTCCAGCCACTCCCTTTCCTTTGGTAAGAGGTCAGCATGAGCTTAATCATAATGATTTTCCTTTATAGGTTATTTTTTGCTTATTTTTGGCTGCTCTCAGCAGTCTCTTCTGGTCTCCAGTTTTACTGAGCTTGATTATGATATACCTTGGTGTATTTCTTTTGAGATCTATCTTGAGTGGGGTTTGATGAGCATGTTGAATGGAGATCTCATCTTTCATGATAACAGGGAAGTTTTCTGTCAGCAGTTCTTCAACTATTTGCTCTGTATTTTCAGCTATCCCACCTTGTTCTAGCACTCTGATCACATGGATATTATTTCTCTTACTAGAATCCTACATTACCCTTAGGGATTCCTGACTCCTATTGAGTCTTTTGTCTGATTTTTCTTTGTGTATGCTGGTGTCGTTTACTTGTCTTCAAGCTTACTAATTCTGCTTTCCGTGTCTTTGGTCGTGCTTTTCTGACTTGCTATTGAGTTATAAAGCTGAGAGACTTTATTTCAGATTGTTGCTGTTCAAGCATTTCTTGCAGCTTAATTAATTTTCCAAGGTGCTGTGCTATATTTTGCCTGATCTCCATCCTGATATCTTACACAGCTCTGTACATCAATCTTTTGTATTCTGTCTCTGGTAGTTGTAGGAACTCTTCTTTATCTGGGAAATCCACTGATGCTTTATTTTGGGAGTTTTTGGAAGCCATAGTAGTCTGCTTCTTCAGGTGTTTGAAGATTGATTGTTGTCTCTGAGCCATCCAGAAGTCATTGCAGTTCAAGAGACTTAATAGTTCAGTTGTTCTGACTGGTGTCTCTCTGTTGGGGCTGGGCTGTAGATTCTCCATGCAGTCTGATTATATTCTATTGTTTGTTCTTACTGTCCTGCACTGATCTGCTTTTGTTCCTGGCACAGCTCCTGGGTAGGGAAGTCATACCTGCTTTCCGCAGCATCACCACTGCTTCTGCCTCAAGGCTGGGGGGTGTCCCTTGCATAGGCACTGTGCTTTCACAGCCACTCCAAGGTAGGCAGGACTCAAGTGCTGCTGCTGCACCTGTATCTGGTTTGGACAGATCCCTCATGAAGTCTCAGCCTCAGACTCAGGTGTAGGAAGAGGGAGTGGTCACGTGCTTGTGCCCTCTTCCCCAAGTTGTGGCTCCAATGGCTACCTAGCCACTGGGGCAATCACTCCCATCCTCTGGGGTCACCTGAGCCCAAGCCTCCTGGGCACACTTGGCTCCACTGGCTGCTCAGTCACTGCAGTGATTGCCTAACTCCTCTAGGGTTGCCTGAGCTCAGGCTGCCCAAGTGCAATGGGTTCCAATGGCTACCTGGCTGCTGTGACAAACATTCCCCCCTCATGGGTTGCTTGAGCCCAGTTCTCCCTAGTACACATGGCTGCAGTGGCTGTTTAGCCATTGGAGCAATCTCTCCCCTCCACCTGGCTCACCTGAGCCCAAGCTTTCTGAGTGCACGCAGCACTAATGGCTGTCTAGCCAATGGCAATCACTGCCCTTTCTCCACGTTTGCCTGTGCCCAGATCTCCCCGGCACATGGCTCTGATGCCTGCCCAGCTTCTGGGGGGATCACTCCAGACCTGCTCCATTGCCTGAGCCCAAGCCTCACTTGCCCGTGGGGCTCCAATCCTTTCCCAGCCATGGTGCAGTCTCTCAGCCCCCCAACCCCAGGTTGTGGAAGCCCAGAGCTGCCTGGCCCACTGGCTCCAAGGCTGGCCCCAGGTCTGCCAGCAGCAGGGCTATTCACTCTGCACCCCCCAACCTGGTCCTGTGATCTCCTACTCCACAGCCATGGGGTGCCTGAACCCAGGCCTTCATTTCCAGCAGGATTAAGGCCTGCTGTGTGGATTGCACCTGCGTGCTTCCCTCAGCTCTGCCTTCTGCTGCCCCATTGCCTGGGATGCTGGCAGTCCTGGGCTTTCCCTGGGCTCCCCACCCTGTCTCCCTACTTTTCTAGCTGAGACCTCCTGGCCCCTTACTACTCTGAGTCAGTGCCTGGCTGCCTGGTTGCTGGGTCAGTCTAAGCACTGACTGACAGCTGGCCTTGTGGCAGAGTGTTCTAACCTGTATAGGGGCCTTCAGGTCTGGACTGTGGGATGCAGCTGTAATGCATAGGCTGGGCCAGGGGCAAGTCTCTTTAGTCAAATTCAAGGTTGCTTCAGCTCTTGTTTAGTGGCTCTGCTTAGTACTAAGATTCTCTAGAGGTAGGTTTTCTCCAGAGTCCATTGCCTTCAGTTTGTGGAGAATCTCTACCCAGGCCTTGTTGTTTTGTCCGAGGTGGTTTAGGGGTCCTGAGAGGTTCCCTTTGTACTTAGTGTTCTCTAAGCACAATTTAGTCCTTCTAGATTGCTTATTTGGTGGATTTCATTAATTATGAAGTTCTTAGTTGTTTGAGGGTTTAGCAGGGATGTGCTGTTACTCCACCATCTTTGTAGAATATATACTTCTAAATCTATGATGATACCCAAAATCCAGACCAGTTGCTGTGAATGCTTTTCCAACTCATGGCAACCCCATGTGTGTCAGAACAGAACTGTGCTGCATAGCATTTTCAGCAGCTGCTTTTTCAGAAGTAGATTGCCAGGGCTTTGGGTGGACTTGAACTGCAAGTCAGCATGCTTGGAAACAATCCACATTAACCTGAATCTCAAACATCAGGCTTACCTCCAGGTCTTGGAGAAGGAGATATTGGTTTCTCTGTAGTAGGGGGGGAAAAAAAAAAAAGGAAAATAATTACATTTCCATGCCATTTTAATAAAATTGACCAGAGTATAAAATTCATTTGTCTGTTCATTCAGTCATCCAAAGACATTTTTATCTAGTTAGAGATGCCAGGAATTGGGTTAGTAAATTAAAAAAAAAAATCACTTCTACACAATGATCAGAGGTAGTATACCTGAATCTGAGCAGCTTTCTTTGTTTTTTTTCTTTTAAAATATGTTTTACAGCTTTTAAATATGAGAATTTCCAAATACACACAAAAGTAGAATTATCAGTAATAATGAACCTCCTTGTACCCATCAAGAAACTCCAACCATTATCAACATGCAGTTAATTTAGTTTCAATAATGACCCCAATTCTGACGTGGATTATTTTAAAGCAAGTCTTGGACATTTTCCCAGTTTGTATCACGGATGCTACAGGGAATGGCACATACTAATCTCTAAGCACTGGAAGTGATTGAGGAGCTAAAGGAACCAATGGCTAGCCTCAAGGCAGAGACTGGTGACTTGGAACCTTGGGTTATTTTAAATATTCCAACAAGCCTCAGGAAAGTGAGGTTGCACAGACTTTGAACTACATGCAGTGTCTTTGCTCTTAGATGAAAATGTGTTAATTCCTGGTTTATAACGAGTCTCTTATGCTGAGCAGATGCTCCAGAGTTCATGGGGTAGGTGTCCTTAAGGCTAAGATTTCAAGAAACTCAGTCCTAAGGTCAGGATGTGAAGTCGACTGGTCTCAAGTGTAATTGAGAAAGGAGCACCTGTCAGGTTTGCACTCACAACTTTTTAGTTAGCAACTGTAGCACTTAACCATTATGCCACCAAGGTTTCCTGAGAAAAAGAGAGGAACTTTTAATTATCTCCTCCCACACCCCTGTGTGTAGCAGTAAAGCATATCCACTATTCATTTAAAACAAATCACTTGCATAGTGTCTGCTATATGATAGGCAGTATTCTAATTGTTTTAGAAAAACAAGCCTAATTAATCCTGACAGTTCTAGGAGGCAGGTGGTACTATTATTCTGGCTTAATACACAAGGAAACTGAGGTATAGGGAGAAGTAAGTTTCACCAAATCTCATAGCTAAAAAGTAGCTGAACTACTATTGGAACAAAATAAATTAAAATACTAAGCAGATAAACTCTGAGCTAGGCACTGGGGATACAACCCCAAATGAGAAATGGTCCCAGCCTAATACAGAGCTTACACTCTACAGAATGGGTATAAAATCTGGAAATACAGGAAGATATTAATAAATGTTAACTTCATTATAGTACATGGTATATTCAACGATAGGAACTTTGGTGGCATAGTGGTTAAGCACTTGGTTGCTAAGTGAAACATCATAGGTTCAAACTCACCAGCCTGCTCTGAGGTAGAACACTCCCATAAAGATTTATAGCCTTGGAAGCCCTGTGGGATGGTTCTACTCTGTCCTATAGGGTCTCTATGGGTTAGAATTGACTCTACAGCAGTGAGTTTGGTTTTCTGGCTAATATTCAATGACATGACATGATTTGTTCATTTTTTTGTCTCTGTAATACAATCCATGTGCAAAACTGTAATATGCATGGTACATTAATGCAGTGCTCCCCATCAATCCCTAGACATGAACCTGTGATACACTGCTTCAGATGGTTTGTCTCTGATCTTCACTAAATACACCCATGCTTTTAACAACCCTCCCCCACTATAAAAAAAGCCCACTGCCATTGAGTTGATTCCAACTCATAGCAACCTGTAGGACTGAGCAGAACTGCCCCATAGAGTTTCCAAGGACCTCCTGGTGGATCTGAACTGCCAATCTTTTGACTAGCATCCATAGCACTTAACCACTATGCCACCAGGGTTTCCTTAACACATCCCAGAAGATGGAGTTCCAATCTGGGTAGCATACAGCCCATTCTACATGGTCACACAGTCAAACCCTGCTTTAGTTATTGTCATTTGACAAAGCTCTTGCCATTCTGGGATGATGATGTGCCATCCTACTGGCACCACACTGGGTGGCCTTCAAATGCAGTCAGTAATTGGTTAAACATATTGTATAGTAAGGGGACAAAATTATAAGTCGGCAGTTAAAGTACAGTGTGTGAGGGGCTGTGAGTCTTACAGCAAGGCTGTCTCACTCAGTTTTGAGGGGCCCTAAGGCTTTTCAGAGGAGGTTACTTTTTAACTCCTTAAGCTAAAATAATTTCAGATTTATAAAAATTTGCAAAAACAATACAAAGAATATTCATGTATTCTTCACCTAAACCAAACCAAACCCGTTGCCACTGAGTCAATTCCAACTGATAGAGACCTTATAGGACATAGCAGAACCGCCGCATATAGTTCCCAAGGAGTGTCTGGTGGACTCAGCTGCTAACCTTTTAGTTAGCAGCTGTAGCTCTTAACCACTACACCACCAGGTTTTCCACCCTTCACCTGGATGCCCCAAATGTTATCACTTTTCCGTATTCATTTGCTTGATTATTCATTATCTACCTACTTACATACCTAAGTCCCTACCTGTCTATCTACCTACATAACTACCCCTTACCTATTTGCCAACAAACCAAAATAAAACGAACAAGCAAAAAAACAAATGAACCAAGAAAAACCTTAAAACGAAGTTCGAAGTCCCCAAATAAAAGGATACTAAAATAAAATGGAGAATTTCACATTTCAAAAAAAATGTTTAAAGTTTTAAATCATAAAGCTAATAAAATGTACTGATGGAGAGCCAGTTTGCAACAAGTTCCTTGCTTTTCCTGCTCTGAAAGGGCTAAGTCATTCTAGGCCTTTACCATCTCCTTGCCCAAGACAGGCACTGGAGAGAAGAATTCATCTAAGGGGGTGAAGAGGAAAAACACCTCTTAGCAGCAAAACTGCAGCATAAGCACAGTCGAGTGCAAACAATTTAAAAACAATACCATTATTTAAATCAAAACTCAACATAACTAACAAGTCATTCTATTTCTGCCAGGAAAGAATGCAGATTTGGGTCTAAGTAATTGGCTTCAAGGGGATTAGAAACTGTAGGGACAGATCAAAAAACACTTCCAGTTTACGTCTAAGCCAGTTAGGATGGAGGAGTCTAGGAATTCCAGCTGAGTGAAACTGTGGGCTTGTGGTCAATTCAAAACCCTTAATAGATCTGGAAGCAAATGCCGGTTGAATTAGCAAGACATATATAATAGGCATGTGTTCCTGGGAGTTTAAGCCTACTCTTCTTGCTCTCTGTCCAGTGTAGGTAAAATTGGTGTGTTTTATCCTCTACTTCCTCTAGTTGTTATTTTGTTTACTGAAAGCCCTAGAAAACAATCTTGTATAGCCATTAAACAACTTGCAGGAGCAATGACCAGCTTCCTTTCACATTTTTTTATTCCAAGTTCTTCCAGCTAACCTTACATGGTGAGAGACTAGGAATCTGGGGTCATCTATGTAGAGAGCTTTCTATGGTCTGAATGTTCTAATAATTCTTGCTTTATCATACATAAACCAGGCCTTTATTCTTCTCCATCCCTTGTCTCAGCAATTGATGCCTCTTATCTTTCCCAGAATTACTCAGCACCGAGGAAGTGCTACTATGTTTCCCTTTAGAAGAGCTGCAGATGTTTAACATTGCTGGCATTTGCAACAAGCTTTCCACCAGAGACCATGTGACAAACTCTTGGTACTAACAGCTGCTTATGAAATGAGAGAAGAGGCTGAGAATTTAGCCACTTAGCTTGGAAAAGATTCATTACCATTGGAATATTTACAAATAAAATTGTTCTTCATGGTGCATTGGTCATCGTTCCACTGGAACACGTAGGGACCCCAGATGCTGGGGGCTGCTGTTGGTTGATGGTACATGACCACACAGGCCTCGCTGCCACAGGACGGCTCATCCACATACCAGTTCCTGTAGGAAAGGGATCAACAGTGAAGGCAACAGGGCAGGGTACCCCAGGATACCCAAGACTTCCTCCACCCGATTCCAGAGAGCCATGAACTTCAGACTCTGCTTCTGAACGTGACACACAATAAAGGAGGAATCGAAGGACTGCCAACTTGTAGAACAACACACTTGCTAACATGGATGCACAATCAGTCATCTGACATCTACCATTACCTTTGTAAAGAGGAATGTATGTCTGCAAAGTAATTATGAGAAAAAGCTACTAGCAGGGCCAGTCTAAATGATCTGATTTCTGTCTTGCTTTTTGATAACTGGGTTTTGTTCTGTTCTCCCCTTTTTCTGGAGATCAGCTGCACTGAGAAGAGGCATGGAATCATGGATTGAACTGTGTCCCCCCAAAAGTGTGTGTAGCCATTTGCTTGGGCCATGATTTCCAATATTTTATGATTGGCCTCCATTCTGTCATTTTCCTATGCTGTATGTTTAAGAGGATTAGGGTGGGACTGTAAACCCTTCCTAAGGTCCCCTTCTTGCTCCATTGTAAAGAAAGTTTGCCTGGAATGTGGCTTGTACCACCTTTTATCCTTTCACCCAATGAGAGGTAAAAGGAAAGGGAGCAAGCAGAATGTTGGGAACCTCACACTACCAAGAAAGCAGCACTGGGAGAAGAGTGTGTCCTTCAGACCTGAGGTTCTTGCACCAAGGTGCTCCCTGAACAAAGACTGATGCAACACAGGGACTTTCCTCCAGAGCTGACAGAGGGAAAGTCCTTCTCCTGGAGCAGACACCCTGAATGTTGATTTGCAACCTTCTAGACTGTGTAAGAATAAACGTTCCTTTGTTAAAGCCATGCACTTTATGGTAGTTCTATTAGAGCAGCAGTAGCGGACTAGAACATCCAGAGCTTACTCTGCTCCCATCTCTGCAGGCTTCAACCCTAACTGCCTTCCTAATCCTGAGGGCAAACCAATAAAACCGCTGCCATCTAGTCCATTCTAACTCGGAGCGATGCTCTACAACAGGGTAGAACTGCTCCACCAGATTTCTAACATTCTCCTCTTTACAAAAGCAAACTGTCACAGACTTCTCCCCCAGGGCAGGTTGGTGGATTTGAACTGCTGACTCTTTGGTTAGTAGCTGAATGTTTAATTAGGGTGAAATTCAAGCATTTGAGAAGACTTTTCCAAATGTGGAGGCTGTCAGAGCAGGTGAGGGGAGGCTCTTGTCTTAATGGAGGCCCCCAAATCCACGGCTGCTGGTTGATTTTGACTCATAGCAACCTTATAGGATAGAGAAGAACTGCTCCATAGAGTTTCCAAGGGGTGCCTGGTGGACTTGAACTGCTGACCTTTTGGTTAGCAGATGTAGCACTTAACCACTACAGCACCAGGGTTTCCTGTGGAGGTCCACTCAGTCTTTTGAATTTTTGGTTGTTTCCACCTCAGCAGCTGATGACCATATTTGGCCTTCCTCTTAGCCTCTGCTGCCAGATTTCTTGCATTTGTCTCCCTAACTCCCTGAACTGATACATCAGACAGCTCTGCTATCCAGTGACACTTGGAATTAAATGGTGCTGCCATGAGGTTTGATGCTCCTTAGAGGTGAAGATGTGGTAACTTTGTCTCACTTGCTTTGGACACTTTATTAGGAAAGACCAATCAGAGACAGACCAGACAGACTTCAGGGACAGATAAAAATCACTTTGGGTTTAGAGTTAAGCCCGTCAGGTTGGAGGAGTCTGGAAACCCCCAGCTGACTGAGACTGTGGGCTTTCAGCTAGTTCAAAACCCCTAAGAGATAAGGAAGAAAATGTTGGTTGCATTTGCAAGGCAGATGTAGAGGGTGCTCCAGGGAGGACATCATGTTTGATAAAGTAGAAGATCAGCAAAAACAAGGGAAACACTCCATGAGATGGACTGACACAATAGCCACAACAGTGGGCTCAAACATGGCAATGGTTATGAAGGTGGCACAGGACTGGGCAATGTTCTGTTATACAGAAAGTCACCATTAGCTAGAGCCAACTCGATGACAACTAATGATGACAGCCACCTGGTTGGATATGTGGGTGTTAGATTAAAGCCTCTGAATCCCGTAGAGCTCTCAATGCTTTGAGCATCTACTCCATAAGCTGGCTCACAGATGGTCTTGCAGTCAGCCTGGTTCCCCTCCCTGAGTCCAGTTTCCCTCTGGAGCTCAGTTCTTGCCCTGATTCTCAGACTACTTAGCTGGGCCCTGCCGTTGCGCCTAGCTGTTGTCAGAGACAGCTAATAGACAGACCTCCTGGCAGTACCTCAGTTAGCCTTTGCTTGAGTCCTGGTTGCTGTCTACAAAAAGGAAAATCCTTTGCTGCTCTCGCACAGTTGAATTTATCAGAATGATAAGAGGCTGGGCTTTGTACATTAGTTACCTGTAGCCCATTTTCCAATGCTTCTTGCCCTGACTTGCCTTGTTCCCCTCCACACTGGCCTTATGCCCTCATTGTTTCACCTTATTGATGAATAGAATGTTATGCTTGACACATGGTTTCTGGACTTCAGCCAGTTTTCAGTCTTGGAATCCACTGAGGAAAGGGAAAAGCCAGGAGGAAGGACCCTGAAGGATGGTGATTATGGTAATGGTTTCTCCTCTTCTTCCCCAAAAGGACTTAAGGCCATTTACTCACAGAAGTGTACACTGGGAAGGAGTATAACCAAATAATATCATCCAAGTTGATACTGATACCTGAAGACATGAAGTACCAGCAAGGTTTCCCATTAGAGTGGGCACATATTGGGGCCCCACTCATTTAGCTTCTTAAGTTGAGTCCTAGTCCAGGTCCAGCTCACAAAAGAACCACCCAGTGGTCATGTGCCAGTTCCCAAATATATAAATACTTATTTGGTAATTGGTATACTCCCACATTGGCTCCTTATCCAGTAGTAAGAGCTATTATAGTGGAGAAGGCGAAGTGGAAGCCTCTGAAATTCCACTACCTTTTTCGCCAGCTCCCAGAAAGAGTAAATCAAAAACAGGTGAAAATGCTACCCTTAAAGACCCAGAGAATGCAAGGATGGTGCTCCCCATCAAAGCTGTATTTAACTCACTAGTTTAATTCCTGCAAAAACGGGAAAGATTAGGGACAAGAAGAACTTGGATAGAGTCATGAGGAAGTAGGTACAAAGTAAGAGAATCTAGCACATGTCAAAACTCATCAGAAAACATCTGTCATGGATGAGGCACTAAAAAACAAGGAAACAAAGCTACCCAGCCAGCCTGTTATCTGCTACACTAGTCCTGATACAACAGATGCACCAGTGGAGTAGTCACGGTGGCAGGAATGGAGGATGTGCACAAGCCCAACAGTGTCAACCAGCAACAGATGTCAATACCGAGTCCTTGATAGAGCACCAACCCAATGTTTGTCGGCAAGTTCATTACACTGAACTCCTTTTCCCCTAAAAGGGCAATGATTTGTTCTGACAGGAAAAGACACACATTTGGGTATACATCTGATTTCAGGGCCTTAACCAGCACCACTTTCCAAAAGCATATGTAGTATTTGATCTACTAGCACAGAATCCCAAATGACATCTCATCAAACGAAGGGACCTACTTTATAGCAAAGGAGGTGTGGAGTAGGCACATGATCGTGAGATTTGTTAATCATATAATGTATTGTAGCACCATGAAGCTACCATTATGACAGAGTGATGGAACGCTATTGAATGCACAGATTAAGAAGCAACTTAGAAGCAAACTTTGAAAGAATGGCATACCATCTTCAAAGATGTAGTATACTTTGAATTGATAACCTTTCTATAGTCCTGTGTCCTGAAAGTACATATACATAGGCCTGAGAGTCAAGGAACTAGAAGCAGAAGTAGCCCTACCTACTATCATTACTAGTGAATGACTTTGGGAATTTATGTCTTCTTATCTCTGCAATGTGGGGCTTTGTTGGTTTAGAAGTTCTGATTCCCAAAGGAAGAATACTTCTCCTAGAGGATAGAGCAAGAGTCTCATTGACCTGTAACCTATGGCTGCCACTTGAGCTCTTTGGGACACTTGTGTCCAGGGACCAGCAGACAAGGAGAGGAATTGTTATCTTGGCAAGCTGATAACCAACACCAGTCATTATGCCCATTCCCTTAATGTACATTATGGGCAGGAAGAAATAGGTCTGACACTCAGGTTATCTATTTGGGTACCTCTTGGTGCTCATCTGTCCACTTTGATGGTAAACTGAAAAAGTACAATCATTCCACCGTAAGAAGGTGGAAGGTGACAGGGTCTCAAGCTCTTCAGGGATGAGACTGATAGGTGCGAGTGGCTCATGCTACAAGGTTAGCCACTGAGTCCAGCAGAGGATGAAGGAGATCTAGAATGGATGGCAGAGGAAGGAGGTCAATGAGCATTAGTTGTGACCCTGAGAACAGCTACAGGGATGGGTACTGCAGTTCATACTTCTAATCTTTTTCTGGTAACATTTTCATAGGTAGAGGCCTACCAGGATCCTGGAGGAGCTATTATCAAATCATATAGGAAGATATGGATCTAATTAGCATAACGGTAGAAAGATGTTGACATTGTGTCTTCTATATAAAAGGTAAAAAAAGATTTTAATCTGCACCCTTTTGACTGGTAACAAGTTAATTTTTTTGTTTTCTCCCAAATTCTTGTTTACCAGTTTGATTTCCTATTTTGTGACCAGTTTGCTCAGTCTTTTGCCCCTTTATTTTCTGGAGTATTAATGTTTTACTGATTTAAAAATCCATAAAACTCTTTGTCATAAAAAGATGATAGCTCTTTGTTAGATTTGTCACAAACATTTTTTGTCTTATATTTGCCTTTTAAGTTTGATATTTTTGATGTACAGAGTTTTACAAGTGTTGTAAGTCAAGTTTGTCTATCTCATAAAGAAAGAAAGGGCATGAAATTGGTAAGGAAGAAGTAAAACTATCTCTATTTGCAGATGATATGATATTATACACAGTAAACCCCAAAGAATCCACAAAAAAAAGAAAAAAAGAAAAAAAGAAAAAAAAACCTACTGGATGGGACAACATGGCGGGCTACATGGACATTTCCTAAAGCCCCTCTAACAACAAAGGCCCAAAAGTACAAGTGAATCCAGTATGTATGACTTCCTAGCAGCCGTGAACGTCAAAGAAAAAGTTAAGAAACTGGACTGAGCAAAAGGAGAGAATAGCACCAGGAATACATAGGATTCCATAGACCTGACCTGCTGGGAAGAACCTGCGTAGTGGGTGCAGCATGGAGGTGACTGTCTGAGGAGTCCAATCACACCTCCAGAGTCAGTGAGGGATGGTACCAGCTGGTTGAAATCTAGGTCACTTCATGTAGACAGCTGTGTGTGAATCTTGATCTTTCATTCTATATGGCTTTGCTTCCTTTCTCCTGGAGGTATGCCTCATTTCTCTGAATTGCATGCTGCACTGGCATCTGCCACCATTGACTGAGCAGGAAGTGGGACTCTTCAAGTCCTCTCTGAATCATTCACCCTCTCTCTTTTCTCCACTGCACTTAGCTCTGGAGTCTGGCACCACTGACTGAGCTGGATGTGGCACTCTTTAAGCCTGCTCTGAGGCATTCTCTAAGACTTGAAGAGGGAAACAGTTTAGCAAACTTGGGGGATGGGGGAGAAAGAGGGAAAAAAAGGTATTTTTCCCCTGGCAACTTCCCTAAGCTGGAAAATCAGAGCAGAAACTGTTTCTTCCCTTAGATTCAGACATAAGGGGATATGCCAACCTCATAAACACTCAGGGATGGTTATTAACCCCCAGCCTTTCTCAGCAGCTGTAGCCAGACCCCTGTGCCTATTCTAATCACTCCTGCACATCTAAAACAATAGGTAAGAGCCCACCCATACACTGGGAAACTGACCACTGGGGCACCTGAACTGAATCCATATAAGAAAAATAAACTGTACTTTTTGAAACAAGAAGCTAAAACACAGCAGGCAAACATAATATTAATAACTACAATTTACTGATGACTTGGAAACAGCATTCCATACAAAACACTTAAAGGAGTTGAGCAAGATCTCTTCAGAAAGCTCCCAAAACAAAGAACCAAATTTTGCAAAGGAAGAGAACTTCCTGGAATTACAAGAAGAATATAAAGATTAATATCTACAATGCTTCAAGAAATGAGGAAGGAGATAGAGCAAATGCAGCAGAGCTTAATGACAAATTGAATAAGCTGCAAGAAAGCACTCAGAGGCAAGAATTAGAAAGCCAGAAAATTAATAATAAAATTAAAGAATTAGACAACTAAGAAGAAAGTCAAAGGAGTAGATCTGAGAAAATGGAAGCCCAAATTAGTGAGACTAAAGATAAAGCACATGATATCATCATATTTGAGGCAAAATCAGATGAAAAAAATTTAAAATCATTGAGAAACACTAAGAATTATGTAGGACTCTATGAAGAGGAAGAAAACTCTGGTGGCGTAGTGGTTAAGAGCTGCACAACCTGCTACCAAAAAACTCACCAGTTCAAGTTCACCAGGCATTCCTTGGCAGCTTTATGGGGCAGTTCTACTCTAACCTATAGGGTCACTATGAGTCAGAATCAACTCAGCAGCAGTGGGTTTGTTGTTTTCATGAAGAGGAATCATCTATGAGTGATTGGAATACCAAAACGGGGGTGGGGGGGTGGGCGGGCTGAAAATATAGAAAGAGCTGTTGAAGATTTGCTGACAGAAAACTTTCTGATACCATAAAAAATGAGAAGATACTTATGCCAGATGTTTATTGAACTCCACACAAAACAGATTCCAAAGAATGACACCAAGGCATGTTATAATCAAACTTGCCAAAATTAAGGAAACACTTCTAAAAATGGCTTGACAGAAACAAAAAATAACTCACAAAAGAGATTTAATTAGACTGAGCTGAAAGAACTCAGCAGAAGCCATGCAGCCAAGAAGGCAATGGGATGACATATACAAAGACTTATGAAAATAATTGCCATGAAGAACTATACATCCAGAAAAATTGCCTTTCAAATATTATGGTGAAAGTAGGACATTTCCAGATAAGCAGAAATTTAGGGAATTTTCAAAAACCAAACCAAAACTACGAGAAATACTAAAGGGAGTCCTTTAGTTAGAAAACCAACAACACCAGGTAACAGTCCAAGATCAGAACACAGGACAGGACAAAGGATATCGACCCAAATAGGGGAATCAAAAATATAAATTATAGGCAAAACACAGAAAATAGGGAAGCACAGATGTCCTTACATAAACACTATGTTATTTTTTAATTACTCCCCCCCAAATGTAGTTATAGATCTTTCATATGGAGAGGAAGTCAAGGTGATATGAAGAATTAAAGACCGGTTTTAAATTTAGAAAAATAAGGGTAAATATTAACCACAAGGGAAATTATCAATCCTATTCACTAAAATAAAAAAAAGAAAAACATGAAGTCTTATCAGATACAATACCACAGCATTGAAAAAGATGAAATGAAAATGCATAAAGAAAAAAGACTCAGTGTAGAGAATTAAATGGAACAAAGGAATTGTTTACAACACAAAGACATCAGAATGACAGCATCTATCAATAATCATGCTGAATCTAAATAATCTAAATGTATCAATAAAGAGAGGATGAGTGGAAGACTGGAAAAAACAAACAAACAAACAAAAAATAACACATGACCCATCTGTATGCTTCCTACAAGAGACACAAGTTAGACTCAAGGACATGAACAAGCTACAACTCAAAGGATGGAAAAAAAATCTATCAGGCTAACAACATTCAAAAAAGAGCAGGAGTGACAATATTAACCTCTGATAAAGTAGACTTTAAAGTAAAATCCACCATATTATATAATGGTTAAAGGCTTAATACTCCAGAAGGACACAACAATATTAAATATCTATGCACCCAATGACAGGATCCCAAAATACATAAAACAAATGCTATCTGCACTGAAAACAGAAACAGCTACACAGTAAGGGTAGGAGACTTCAACACACCACTCTCAGTAAAGGAAAGAATATCTAGAAAAAAGCACTATAAAGACACAGAAAATCTAAATAACACAGTCAACCAACTTGACCTTATAGACATACACAGAATACTCCACCCAAGAGCAGCTAAGTATACTTTTTTTTCCCATGCAGATGGAACATTCTCCAGAATTGGCCACACATTAAGCCACAGAGCAATCCTTAACAAAATTCAAAGTATTGAAATATTACCAAGCACCTTTTCCATAAAGCCATAAAAGTAGAAGTCAATAGCACAATAGAGAGGGGAAAAAATCACAAACATGGAAACTGAACATTTTGCAAAAAAAAGAGTGGATAATAGAAGAAATCAAAGATGGAATAAAGAAATTTATAGAATCAAATGAGAATGGAAACACATCCCACCAGAATCTATGGGACACAGCAAAAGTAGTGCTCAGAGGTCAGTTTATTTTAATAAATGCACACATTCAAAAAGAAGGGCCCAAATCAAAGAATTAACTCTCCAACTTGAACAAGTGTAAAAACACCATCAAAAGAAGCCATCAGCACCAGAAGAAAGCAGATAATAAAAATTACAGCAGAACTAAATGAAACAGAAAATAGAAAAACAACTGAAAGAGTTAACAAGACAAAGCTGGCTTTTTGAAAAGATCAACAAAATTGATAAACCATTGGCCAAGCTGACCAAAGAAAAACAGGGAGGAAGCAAATAACTTGAATAAGAAATGAGATGGGTGATACCACAACAGACCCAACTGAAATTAAAAGAATCATAACAGAATACTATGAAAAACTGTACTCTAATAAACATAAAAACTTAGAGGAAATGGACAAATTTCTAGAAACATATCACCTGCCAAAACTAGCACAAACAGCAGTATAACAACTAAATAAATCCATCATAAAAGAAGAGATAGAAAAGGTAATTGAACAACTTCCAACTAAAAAAAGCCCTGGCCCTGATGGCTTCACTGGAGAATTCTACCAAACATTCAGAGAAGAGTTAACACCACTAATACTAAAGGCATTCCAGAGCATAGAAAAGATGGAATACTCCCAAATTCATTCTATGAAGCCAGTATAACCCTGACACCAAAACCATGTAAAGATAGCAAAAAAAGGAAAATTACAGAGCAATATCTCTTGTGAACTTAGATGAAAAATGCTCAACAAAATTCTAGGCAATAGAATTCAATAATGTATCAAAAGAATAACTTACCATGACCAAGTAGGATTCACACCAGGAATGCATTGATGGTTCCACATTAGAAAAACAATTACTGTAATCAATGACATAAACAAAACAAAAGACAGGGACTACTTGATTTTATCAATTGATTCAGAAAAGGCATTTGATAAAGTCCAACATGCACTTATGTTAAAAAATTTCAGCAAAATAGGAACAGAAAGGAAATTCCTCAGCATAACAAGGGACATACATCTATGCAAAACCAATAGCCAACAGCCAACATCATCCTAAATGGAGGGAATCTGAAAGCATTCCTCTTGAGAACAGGTACCAGACTAGGATGCCCACTGTCACCACTCTCATTCAACACTGTCCTGGAGGTTCTAGCTAGAGCAATCAGGCAAGATAAAGGGCATCCATATTGGCAAGGAAAAAGTAAAAGTATCTCAATTAGCAGATGATATGATCTTATACACAGAAAACCCTAATGAAATTAAAAAAAAATGCTGGAACTAATAGAAGAGTTCAGCCAAGTATCAGGATACAAGAAAAGCATACATAAAATAGCTGAATTCCTTTATGTTACCAAAGAGACTATCAAACAGGAAATCTTGAAATCATTATCATTTACTATAGCACTCAAGAAGATAAAATACTTTGGAATAAATCTAACTATAGATGTAAAAGACCTATACAAACAAAATTACAAGACTCTACTGCAAGAAACCAAAAGAGACTTCCATACAAGTTCTGACAATTAGGCTGGCGAACTGGCCACCATGTGCTTGTGCTGACACCAATATACAAACAACTCCATAGGGTTTCATAACCTTGGTATATCAGAGTCTTGCAGCTGTGATTCATGTCAGTGTGGGCCAGTATCTTGCTGACTAACGTTCAATATTGTTGTCTGTTTTTGTGCACCATTGTGAGAACGTTGGAGCTTGCATTAGCCAATGAACAAACATTAAATTTCTTGTTAAACTTGGCAAAAGTGGAAGTAAAATAAGGGACATGTTAGTCTAAATTTACGGGGATAATACCATGAAGAAAATGGCAGTGTACAAATGGATTAAATATTTTTCTGAGGAGAGAAAGTGTCACTGACAAAAAGGCAGGGTGGCCAGTAATGAGTAGAACTGACAAAAACATGGCAAAAATTTGTTCAATTGTGTGTCAAAATCATCAGCTGACCTAGAAGCATAGCAGACCAAGTATACATCGATAGAGAAACAGAAAAATCTTATTGAAAATGTTGGCATTAGAAAAGTGTGTGCAAAAATGGTCCCAAAAGAGCTCCCTGATAAACAAAAGTACAGGAGAGCTGTAGTCTCCCAAGACCTTTCAGAGAGGCAAAATGATGTTTTGGTCTGTATTATCACTGGAGATGAAACATGGGTGTACCAATATGACCCTGAAACAAAGTGTCAAAGTGCACAATGGAAACTAGACAATTTTCTACAATCAAAAAATTCTGTCAGTCCAAATCAAGAGTCAAAATGATGTTGCTAACCTTTTTTTGATATCAGAGGGATTGTTCATCATGAGTTTGTACCAAATGGACAAACAGTTAACCAAGTTTGCTATTTGGAAATGCTAAAAAGACTACGTGAAAAAGTTACATGAAAACGACCTGAATTTTTACCAACAACTCAAGGCTTTTTTATCACAATGATGTGCCAACTCACATGGCACTGTCAATGAGGCAGTTTTTAGCCAGTTAAGAAATAACTGTATTGGAATACCCTCCCTACTCACCTGATCTGGCCCCCCAATGACGTTTTTCTTTATCTGAAGATAAAGGAAATATTGAAAGGAAGATACTTTGACGACCTTCAGGACATCAAGCATCATTTGATGACAGCTCTGATGGCCATTCCAGAAAAAGAGTTCCAAAATTGCTTTGAAGGGTGGACTAGATGCTGGCATCAGTGCATACCATCCCAAGGGAAGTACTTCAAAAGTGACCACAGCGTTATTCAGCAGTGAGATATGTAGCACTTTTTCTAGAATAAGTTTGTGTACTTAGTTGGCAGAACTTGTAAATGGAGAAACCTACCTTGCTTTTGGATAGGAAGACTTAACATTGTGAAAATGTCTACTTTACCCAAAGCAATCTGTACATACAATATGATCCCAATACAAATTCCAATGGCAGTTTTTTTTAACGAGCTGGAGAAAAAAATCACCAACTTCATATGGAAAGGGAAGAAGCCTTGGATAGAAGAAGAACAATGGAGGAGGCCTCACTCTACCTGACTTTAAAACCCATTACATTGCCGTGGTAGTTGAAACAGTCTAGTACTGGTACTAAAACAGATACATAGATCAATGGAGCAGAATTGAGATGCAGATATAACATCATCCATCTATGGGCAGCTGATGAATGCTGTGAACTGGGGAAAAGACAGTCTTTTTTACAAATGGTGTTGGCATAACTGGATATCCATCTGTAAAAAAATGAAACAAGTCCGATAGCTCATGCTATGCACAAAAACTAACTCAAAATGGATGAAAGACCTAAATATAAAATCTAAAACAATAACAGTTATGGAAGAAAAGAATAGGGACAAGGATGGAGGTCCTAACACATGCCTTAAACAGACTACAAAAAATTATTGACAATGCACAAACATTGGAAGAGAATACAGGTAACTGGGATCTGCTAAAAATCAAACACTGATGCTCATCCAAAGGCTTCACCCAAAGAGTAAAAAGACTACTTACGGACTGGGAAAAAATTGGGGGGTACTACGAGTCTGACTGGCATCTAATGTCCCTAATCTACAAGGTACTGTAAAAGCTCAACAACAAAAAAAGACAAATAACCCAATTAAATATGGACAAAGGATATGAATAGGAACTTCACCAAAGAAGACATCCAGGATGCTAACAGATACATGAGGAAATGCTTACAATCATTAGCCATTAGAGAAATCCAGATCAAATCTACAATGAGATACTATCTCACCCCAACAAAGATAGCATTAATCCAAAAAATATATGACAGTAAGTGGTGGAGAGGTTGTGGTGATACTGCAACTCTTCTACACTGCTGGTGGGGATATAAATTGGTACAACCACTTTGGGAACTGATCTGATGCTTTTTTAAAAAAGATAAAAATAGAAATAGCATATAATCCAGCAATCCCACTGCTTGGAATATAGCCTAGAGAAATACGTACTGTTACATGAACAGATACATGTGCACCAATGTTTATTCCAGCACTGTACACAGTAGCAAAAAGATGGAATCTACATAGGTACCCATCAATCGATGAATGGATAAACAAACTTTGGTATATTCACACAATGGAACACCATGCAATCAAAAGAACAACAATGATTTTAAGATATATCTCATAATGTATATTTATCTGGAGGATATTATGCTGAGTGAAATTAGCCAGATGCAAAAGGACAAATATTGTATGAGACCAGAACTATAAGAATTTAAGAAAAGGTTTAAGCACAGAAGAAAATACTTTCTTATGGTTACATGGGTGGGGAGGGAATGACAGGGTATTCATAGATTAGATAGTAGATAGGAATTGGGTTAGGTGCAGAGTATGACAGCATGCAATAGAAGGGAGGTTAGCACAACTGGACTACAGCCAAAGCTAAAAGGTTTCCTAAATACAACCCACCATTTTGAAGGACAGAATAGCAGGGACAGGGGTTTCAGACCACATTTGCTCAGGGCATCCAGGCTAATTGGCATAACTAAGTTTTTTCAAGAAAACGTTCTGCATTCCACTTTGATGAGTTGGTGTCTGGGGTCTTAAAAGCTAGCAAGCTGCCATCTAAGGAACATTAATGGGTTCCAATCCACCTGGAGCAGAGGAGAACAAAGGACATCAAAGACAACAGGAAAATATGAACCCAGCAAACAGCAGTGTCATGGATCAAATTGTGTCTCCCCCAAAATAGATATAGCCATGTGGCTGGACCATGATTCACAAATGTCCTGCATTTTGTGATTTTGCTGTGTTGTATGTTAAAGGATTAGAGTGGGACTATAAGTCCCTTTAGAAGGTCACCTCCATGCTCCACTGTAAAGGGAGGTTCCCTGGAGTATGGCTTGCCCCACCCTTAATCCTTTCATCCTACAACAGATAAAAGAGCAGCAAGCAGAGAACGGGGAACCCCACACCCTCAAGCAAGCAGCACCAGGAGAAAAGTGTCCTTAGGACCTGAGGTTTCTGCACCAAGATGCTCCCTGGACAGAGACTGATGCAATACTGGACTTTCTCCAGAGCCGACAAAGGGAAAAGCCTTCTCTGGGAGTCGACATCCTTAATTTGGATGTGTAGCCTACTGGACTGTGTAAGAATAAACTTTCCTTTGTTGAAGTGATTTACTCTGTCGTATTTCTGTTAGAGCAGCACTAGCTAGCTGAAACAGAAGGTACCATATGATCCAGAGACCACTTCAGTATGAGACTAGAAGAACTGGATAGTGCCTGGCCACCACCAATAACTGCCTTGACAGGGAACACAGTGTAAAGTCCCTGATGTAATAGGAGAAAAGTGGGTGTGCAAGACTAGAACTCTATTAAGAGGCCATAGTTGAAGATCCATCAGACTGGAGGGTCCCCTGAGGACATGGCCCCTAGACTCTCTGTTAACCAAGAGCTGACAACAGTACTGAAGCCAACTCTTCAGACAAAGACTGGACTGTACTACAAGACACAGAGTGATGCTAGAAAAATATATTCCTCTTGGCTTAAATATATAGATGAGGCTGACTGAGCAGCTCCACTCTAGAGGTGAGATAAGAATATGGAGGGTGACAGGGATTTGTTGAGTGGATAGGGAAGTACAGGGTGGAAAGAAGGAGTGGGCTGTCATGGGGTAGGGGGTGCGGTGAGCAGTTACAGTAGCATAGTTGTATGTGTTTGGGGTTTTATATGACACACTGATTTGGACTGTAAACTTTTACTTAAAATACAATAAAAATAAATAAATCACAAATATAATGTTCTACAACAGAAAAAACTACTGGAGCTAATAAAAACTCCAGCAAATATTCAGGATATAAGATAAACATACAAAAATCAGATGGATTCCTTTACACCAACAAAGAGAACATCAAGGAGGAAGTCATCAAACCACTACTATTTGCAATGGCCCCCAAGAAGAAAAAATACTTAGGATTAAATCTAACCTGAGATGTAAAAGACCTATATGAAGAACATTACAAGACTCTACTGCAAGACAGAAAAACAGACCTATCTACATAGAGAAACTTACCTTGCTCATGGATGGGAAGACTCAACATTTTGAAAATGGCTATTCTACCCACAGTGATCTATAGATACAATGCATTCCCAATACAAATTCCAATGGCATTGCTTAATGAGATGGAGAAACAAATCACCAGTTTCACGCAGAAAGGGAAGAAGCCCCAGATATGTAAAGCATTGCTGAAGAAGAAGAAAGTGTGAGGCCTCACACTACTTGACTTTAGAACCTATTACACTGTCATGGGAGTCAAAACAGGCTGGTATGGGTACAACAACAGATACACAGACCAATGGAACAGAATTAAGAGTCTAGGTATTACATCATGCACTTATGAGCAGCTGATATTTGACAATGGCCCATAGTCTGTAATCTGGGGAAAAGACAGTTTCTTTAACAAATGGTATTGGCATAACTGGATATACATCTGCAAAAAAAAAAAAAAAAGAAAAAGAAACAAGACCCATATCTCACACCTTGCACAAAAAGTAACTCAAAATAGATCAAAGACCTAAATAGAAAATGTAAAACAATAATGATCATGGAAGAAAAAATAAGAACAATGCTGGGAGCCCTAATACATGGCATAAACAGACTACAAAGTGTTACCAACAATGCACAAACACCACCAGAGAAAATAGATGATTGGGAACTCCTGAAAATCACTTATGCTCATCCAAAGACTTCACTAAAAGGGTAAGAAGACATGCTGTGGACTTGGAAAAAAATTTTGGCTACCACAATTCCAATCCCCATCCAATCTCCATAAACTACAAGGTACTACCAAAACGCAAGATAAACACCAACAAGATAAACACAAGTAACCCAATTTAAAAATGGATGAAGGATATGAGCAGGCACTTCACCAAAGATATCCAGGTGGCTAACAGATACATGAAATTCTTGTGATCATTTGCCACTAGAGAAATCCAACTCAAAACTACAATGAGATCTCATCTCACCCCATCAAGGCTGGCATTAAGTTCCAAAAACACAAAACAATAAGTGTTACAGAGGTTGTGGAGAGACTGGAACTCTTCTACACTGCTGGTGGGAATGTAAAATGGTACAATCATTTCAGAAATTGATTTGGTGATTTCTTAAAAAGCTAGAAATAGAAATATATGATCCAGCAATTTCACATCTTGGAATATATCCTGGGGAAATTAGGCTGTCACATGAATAGATACTAGCCCACCAACATTTACTGAAGTACTGTCTATAATAGCAAAAAGATGGAATCAACCTAGCTGCCCATCAACAGAGGAATGGATAAACAAAAGCCAAAAAAGCAAACCCATTGCCGCAGAGCTGATTCCAACTCATAGTGACACTAAAGGACTGAGTAGAACTGCCTCCATGGAGTTTCCAAGGAGTGCCTGGTGGATTTAAACTGCCAGCTTCTTGGTTAGCAGCCAAAGCACTTAACCACTACACCCCCAGTGTTTAATGGATAAACAAGCTATGGCATATTGACACAGTGGAATACTATGTAATGATAAAGAACAATGTTGATCTTGGGAAACATCTCATAACGGAGTAATCTGGAAGACATTATGCTGAGGGAATTTAGTTAGCGGCAAAAGGAGAAATACCATGTGAGACCATTTTTATAAGGACTGAAGAAGATTTTTAAACAGATGAAAATAGTCTTTGATGGGTTACAAGGGTGGAGAGGGAGGAAGAGGGCTATTAGATTACATAGTACATTGGAATTGGGTTAGGTGAAGAGAGTGACAGCACACAGAAGAAGGAGGTTGACACAGCTGGACTAAACTAAAAGCTAGGAGATTTCTTAAATATAACCCAACACACTGAAGGACAGAGTAGCAGGGATAGGAGTCTGGGGACCATGGTTCCAGGGGATATCTAGGTCAATTGATTTAACAAAATTTATTTAAAGAAAATGTTCTGCATCCCACTTTGGTGAGTGGCATCTGGATCTTAAAAGCTAGCAAGTGACCATCCAAGTAGCATCAATTGGTCCCAATGCACTTGGAGGAGAGATGAATGAAAGACATCAAAGACATAAGGAAAATATGAGCCCAAGAGACAGAAAGGGCCACATAATCCAGAGACTACATTAGCATGAGACTAGATGAACTATGAGATGGTGTCTGGCCACCAGCAATTACTCCCCTGACAGGGAATACAACATATAATCCATGACGTAGTAGGAGAAAAATTGGTGTACAGAACTAGAACTCTATTAAAAGACCATAGTTGGTGGTCTGATGAACTGGAGGGTCTCCAAGAAGACACAGCTTCTGGATTCTCTGTTGACTTATAGCTGAAACCAGCCCTCAAACCAACTCTTCAGACAAAGATTGGACCAGACTATAGGACATAAAGTGATACTGGCAAAGAGTGTGCTTCTTGCCTAAGTATATACTTGAGATTAACTGAGCAGTTCCTGTCCAGAGGTGAGATGAAAAGGTGAAGGAGGACAGGATTAGTTGAACTGACATGGCAAATACAGGGTAGAAGGGAAGAATGTGCTGTCACAGGGACGGGAGAGCAATATGTGTGCAAGGATTTGTATGACAAATTGACTTGGATTGTAAACTTCATTTAAAGCATAACAAAATATTTTTGAAAAGTTTATGTACCTCACTGCATTTATTTGGAAGCGATGATAGCAATGCTATGTTGGCAGGGTAGATGTGAAGTCCTAATGCTGTGGATTCAGACGGATTCTCTAAACTGCAGCCCTCTTGTAAACCCCATTCTTGGCCAACCTATAGCATTAGATCTTGACTCTTTTCCTGCCCCATATCACATTTCTGAGCTCTGGAATCTTATCCTGAGTCTTAGCCCCCTAGACCTTCAATGTCTCAGTGAAGTCCTAGTCCAAAAGGCCTGATAGAACCACTGAATTTAAGCACTGTGGGTCATCAAAACACCCATCTCAGAAGAGCATTTTTGGACATCAGATGGGCCCACATCAAGGACGCATTCACTGACTTCACTGTTTTGGTCAGTGGCTATTCCTGTGCTGCCACCCTCTCAGGGTTTGCTTAGCTGGGCTTTCTCTACCTCACTGATCTTGTACCACGGATCCAGCCTGTTTCCTTTTTAAAAATTCCATTGTGGTTGTTGTGTTGATAGGCGACATTGGGTTGGTTGTACGACATAATGATCCTTTCTACACCCGAATGAAATGCTGGCTGGTCTTCTGCCATCCTCACAATCATTGTGAGCCAGGTGTTGCAACCAAGATCCAGCTAGTTAAGGATCTTTCCCTTTTTCGCTGACTTTCTCTTTTACCAAGCACAATGCTCTTTTTCAGGGAATGGCACCTCCTGATAACATGTCCAAAGTATGTGAGATGAAGTTTTGCTATGCTTGCTTCTAAGGAACATTCTGGCTGTACTTCTTCCAAGACAGGTTTGTTTATTCCTCTGGCAGTCGGTGGTATATTCAATTTTTGTGTCTTCCTTACTCATTGTCGAGCTTTTGTATGCATATGGGGCTACTGAAAATACCATGGCTTGGGTCAGGCACATCGTAGTCCTAACAGTGACATCTTTTATTTGCAGCACATTTTCCCAGTGCAATACATCATTTGATTTCCTCACTGCTGCTCCCATGGGTGTCAATTGTGGATCCAGGCAAAATGAGATCCTTAACAACTTCATTTTTTTCTTAGTTTATTATGATGTTGCTTATTGGTTCAGTGATGAGGATTTTTGTTTTCTTTATACTGAAGTGTAATCCATACTTCAGGCTATACTCTTTGATCTTCATTAGTAGGTGCTTCAAGTCCTCTTCACTTACTCCAAACAAGGTTGTGTTATCTGCATATCTGCATAACACAGGGTGTTAGTTTTCCTCCAATTCTGATGCCACATTCTCAATATAGTCCAGTTTCTCAGATTATCTGCTCAACATACAGACTAACTACGGTGAAAGGATATGACCCTGACATACACCTTTCCTGATTTAAACTGCACAATATCCCTGTTCTGTTTGAATGACTGCCTCCTTTTCTACATACAGGTTCCTCATGAATAAGATCAAGTGTGGAATTCCCATTCTTCCAATGTGGTCCATAATTTGTTGTGGTTCACATAATTGAATACCTTCGCATTGTCAATAAAACACAGGTAAACATGTGTCATGGATCGAATTGTGTCCCCTCAAAAACATGTGTAGCCATGTGGCTGGGCCATGATTCCCAGTATCTTGTGACTGTCCTCCATTTGGTGGTTTTCCTAAGCTGTATGTTAAAAGATTAGGGTGGGGCTGTAAATCCCTTCATAGGGTTACCTTCCTGCTCCACTGTAAAGGGAGTTTCCCTGGAGTATGGCTTGTCCCACCCTTAATCCTTTCATCCTACCAGAGGTAAAAGGACAGAGAAGCAGGCAGAGAATTGGGAACCTCACACCATCAAGAAAGTAGCACCGGGAGAAGAGCGTGTCCTACAGACCTAAGGTTCCTGCGCCAAGATGCTCCCTGGACAAAGACTGCTGCAATACTGGACTTTTCTCCTGAGCTGACAAGGGGAAAGCCTTCCCCTGAAGCGGACACCCTGAATATGGACTTGCAGCCTACCTCACTGTGTAAGAATAAACCTTCCTTTGTTAATGCCATCCACTCTGTGGTATTTCTGTTAGAGCAGCCCTAGCAGACTAAAACAACATGTTTCTGGCATTTTCTGCTATTGGCCATGATCCATCTGACATCAGCAATAGTAGCCTTTGTTCCATGTCCTCTTCTGAATTCAGCTTGAACTTCTAGCAGTCTGTCAGTATATGACTGGGCCATTCTTGAATGCTCTTCAGCAAAGTTTTGCTTGTGTGTGACATTAAAGATATTATTTGATAATTTCCACATTCTGGTGGATCACCTTTCTTTAGAATGGGCACAAATATGGATCTCTTCCAGTTGGTTCACTAGGTAACTGTCTTCCGATTTTCTTCCCATAGATGAGTGAGCACCTCCAGCACTGCACCGTTTATTGGAACATCTCAGTTGGTACTCCATCAGGTCCTGGAACTTTGTTTGTGGCCATTCTTTTCAATTTCTTCCTTCAATATCATCAATTCCTGACCACATGCTACTTCCTAAAATGGCTGCATGCCAACAATTCTTTTGGTACACTAACTGTGTATTCCTTTCATCTTCCTATGTCACTCAATATTCTCCCTGTAGAATCCTTCAATACTGTAATTTAAAGGTTAACTCTTTTCTTCAGTTCTTTCAGCTTGAGAAATGCTGACCATGTTCTTTTCTTTTAGTTTTCGAACTCCACATTTTGCACATTTTATTAGAATTGTTTACTTTGTCTTCTTGAACTGCCATTTGAAATCTTCTGTTCAGCTCTGTATCATTTCTTCCTTTCAGCAAGTCGATGTTCAAGAGTAAGTTTCAGAGTCTCTTCTGATATCTATTTTGATCTTTTCTTTCCTTCCTGTTTTTTAAATGATCTTTTGTTTTCTTCATATAGGATGTCCTTGAAGTCATCCCACAACTTGTTTGGTCTTTGGTCATTAAGTGTTCCACGCAACAGATCTATTTTTGAGAAGGTCTCTAAATTCAGGGGGCATATATTCAAGGTTGTACTTTGGCTCTTGTGGATTTATTTTAATTTTCTTCAGCTTCAATTTGAAGTTGACTACGGGTAATTGGTGGTCTATTCCTCAGTCAGCCCCTGGCCTTGTTATGATCAATGATATTGAGTTTCTCCGTTATCTCTTTCCACAGATGTAGTTGATTTGATTTCTGTGTATTCTGTCCGATGAGATCCATGTGTATGGTCACCATCTATATTGTTACAAAAAGATATTTGCAATGAAGTCATTGGTCTTGCAAAATTCTACCATGCAATCTCCAGCATTGTTTTTATCACCAAGGTCATATTTTTCAGCTGCTGATTCTTCTTGGTTTCCATATTTACATTCCAATTACCAGTAATTGTCAATGGATCTTGATTGCATGTTTGATTAATTTCAGACTGCATAAGTTAGTAAAGATTTTCGACTTCTTCATCTTTGGCATTAGTGGTTGGTAAATAAATTTGAATGATAGCTGTTATCTTCGTCATCTAGTACTGCTATAACAGAAATACCACAAGCGGATGTCTTCAACAAAGAAAAATTTATTTCCTCACAGTAAAATAGGCTAAGACTCCAACTTCAGGGCATCAGCTCCGGGGGAAGTCTTTCTCTGTTGGCTCTGAAGGAAGGTCCTTCTCACCAGTCTTCCCCCAGACTTGGAGCTTTTGAGGCTCAGGGAACTCAAGTCCTTTCCAAAGGATGCCCTGTGTTCCTCAGGTCCTTTCCAAAGGGTGCACTGTGCTCCTAGCACTACTTCTTGGTGGTATGAGGTCCCCAAATCTCTGCTTGCTTTCCTTTCTTTTATATCCCAGAAGATTGCCTCAGGCCACAATACAATCTTATAGATTGAGTCCTGCGGAGGTCCGCCATCAGCCTTGTAGACAAAGTCACGAGCTCCTGCAAATGACGGGCTGAAGCATCCCACCTGTGACATGTTTTTTAGCCTACTGCCCTTGATATTATTTGGCTTCCTAATCAAATTTTCTTCAAAAAGATACCCCCTCCTCTCCTGGCACAAGGATCAGGGGAGATGCCTTCTGAGAGGGGCCCCTTTTTACTACCCCCTTGGTCTATGAAATAATATCGGGAAAACTGTACAGGAATTTTCTGAGGAAAAAGAGCTCAGAGGAATGATCTCTAACACAGCCAGCTTTGAGAGCAACGAGGCCGGCCCAACCCCTGCTGACTTCCCCCAACTGCACATCCCCACCCATGTGAAAGGAATTATCCTCTTTAGAACAGCTTGTGAAGAACATAGGGTGGGGGACGGTAGATGTTTACTATCCCTGCAGGAGGAGATAAAGAGCAAAGTAGGAACAAATAGAGATCATAAACTTTAGATCCTTCCTCGTGAACCTTTTAACCTTGAGGTATAAGTAGGGCTGATTGAGCTCGAGGCATCCATAGGCCATTATCTAAAAAGCTTTGACAGTTAAAAGGATCACCAGGTTTCAGTTAACTAATAGCTCATGTGGCAGAGTAAAAAATTACATCACCTCAAGACCACGAGGTTTTTGGTTTCAAATTTGCCAACCACGAGGTTTTGGTTTTGAACTAGCCAATAGATTGTGTGGTCAGTGGGCAGGTAAAATTCACGTCACTCTTACTATAAAAACAATAAAGACAGACAGCCTTCTCTCTTGCTCTCTGGGTCGGGCTGCCTTAAACCAGAAAAGTCTTTTCTGTCTCCTTGATTCATTTCCCGCCGCGCCTCTCCCTCCCTCCGTGCGTGACCCTGTAAAGTGTCGGGGCTGGCCCCCGGCAGAGTCCTGCCTCACTAACACAACCAGAGCCGATCTTTCCTCATTAATATCATAAAGGCAGGATTTACAACATATGGAAATATCACACAATGCCAGGAATCACAGCCTAGCCAAATTGTTACCCACATTTTTTGGGAGACACAGTTCAATCCATGACAGGTGATTAACTCGTTTTCTTTATGGGCAAATGGATATTATCCTATCACTAACAGCACTGTCCTTTGGGATAGATCTTGAAATGTTCTTTTTGACGATGAACGTGATGATATTCCTCTTTAATTTGTCATTCCTGGCAAGGTAGATCATGTGATTTCCAATTTTTAATGGTTACTACCAATCCATTTTATCTCACTAATGCCTAGGATATTTACCTTTATGCAGTCCCTTTCATTATTGAGTGCTTCTAATTTTCCTACATTCATACTTCATACAGTCCATATTATGATTATTAACAGATGTTTGCAACTGTTTCTTCTCATTTTGAGTTGTGCCACTTCAGCAAATGGAAGTCCTGAAAACTTGGCTTTACCATGTAATTAAGGATGACTTTACTTTGAGGAGGCAGCTCTTTTGATATATTTTGAGTACCTTCCAACCTGAGAGGCTCATTTTGTGGCACTAGGTGCGACAATGTCCTGCTGCTATTCATAAGGTTTTCACTAGCCATTTTTTTCCCCCAGAAGAGACCACCAAGATTTTTCTTGTAGTCTATCTTAGTCTGGAAGCTCCTCTGAAATCTATTCACCATGGGTATTTGAAATACTGGTGGCATAGCTTCTAGCATCACAGCAACACATAAGCCATTGAGACAGGGATGTGAAGTGTCAGCCTAACCATACCTTGGGACATTCTAGAATGATAAGCTACTTATTTTATCACCCGCACCCAGGGAAGATTTGCTTAAATTACCTCTAAAGTTGTTCTTCAGAAAAGTCAGCTTAGACCAAATTCAGAGGTATGTGCAGATGAGACAGAGGTGACCACAATCTGTTCTTCCGGTTGGGGCACCAGAGAGCTACTGTCAGGACTAGGGAATTGAACCAAGGCAGTAAGAAACTGTGAGGGTGCAACACTCCGTAAGAAATCCTGCTACAAGCCCCAGAAGCCTTCACTGTGGGAAAAATTTGATTACCCTAACCCCAACTTATTCCTTGCCTTGTAATGAACAATCAGATCCCTCTTCCCACCTCAAAATCTTTGAAAACCTGGACAAGTCCTTTGTTTAGTGAGTTGCAGGTTAGCGTTGCCCAGCAGGTCCTCTCCATCTCTTCCTGCAAGCCTCTCTTCTTTAACAAACTATGCTTGTGTCGAGACTCTATAAAGAGCCTCACCTGATCATTCTTGAAAGATAAAGGACAAGAATCTCAAGTAAGCCCATGGTGCCAAGGCATCCAGATTTTGGTGAGCTAGCCAGGAGATGCCAGGAGACTTCAGGGAGAGTACGGGGACCATTTGTGCCGTATCCTTGGTCCTGAGGTAACTTGATGAGGAAGGCCACCCAACCCTGGAGGACAAATGAGCAGCTGCCAAGACTGACTTCTCTCATGTTTTTCTGCCCTGTAAGGACTCTTTCCTCCCCTGTCACTCGTGGTCCAACCTTAGTCTCATTTTCCCTCCAAATAGGCTCTTCTGTCTTCCTTTGAAGATCTGGTAAATTTACTGAGGGCTTAATAGGTATCCTAGTGACTACCGAAAGGTCTCACAACCCCAGGGAGGAGAATATTCTCAGATTGAAAAACTACTTGCTTGGACCAGCCACTAAGAATTCTCCATTTGTTCAGTGAATCATCTGACTCAGGCTGGAAGCACTGCTGGCAGACCCAGGGAGGGTCCCTTGTGTGACACAGGAGTGCATTCCCCTGGACTTTAGGGAGCAAGGGTCTCTATACCTGAGCCACCACTGAAAGATCTTCCAGCCCTAGGGAGTAGAGGGAGCTCAGGGTCAGCTGGTTGATGCATGCCGTTTCTTCTTTTCTTAATTGTGGTTAAGTGGAAATGTACAATCCAAATCAATTTTGCATGTTAGCCTATCTGCAGCTCCTTCTGCTCTCCTTGCTCAGTGACAACACACTCCTGCTTTTCATTCTATACTTCTAGTACCCTCTTAACAAGCTGTTGTCCTCTCCTCTCCACCCTCTCCTCTTCCATCTAGAAAGAGACTGGTAGGATAGCCTACTATAAATGCACAGAACCATAAAGCACACACCATATGGTCATACTGTGTCCCTGAGTCCAGTCTATTCTTGTCTGAAGAATTGACCTCGATAGTTTTTTCTGGTCAGGAGGCAGCAGCAAGTCTAGGGGCCATGCTCCCAGGGGATCCTCCAGGGCATCAGACTATCAGTTGTGGTCTTTTAGTAGAGTTCTTGAGGTGCAGTCCTCTTTTTCTTGTGTTGCCACAGATACTGTACATTGTGTGCTCCATCACGGGCATACACAAAGTTTTTTAAAGAAAGACAGAAAACTTGCATGCTCTTGAGGAAGTTTCACCCTGCCTCTGTCCTGTTCTTCCCTTTCATGCTGGCCTTCTCTCTATCCACCTGTTTCTGGACTTCTTGCTTCCAGGAAATCTGTATTTGTCTGTGGGGACTCCAAGTGTGTAACTTTCTGCGGAAGGTATCTGAAAGATTGTGTCACTTCTGCCACCCTCCTAATTGTTGTGTATGTGAGCCACAGAAGGACTACTCAGGCAGATTTAGTGGACTCCTCCTGTGATCTGCTTTCAGCTTACTGTTGTTTTATTTATTAACTTTGTTTTTCTTACAAGGTTTCTTGGATTCATGGCCTCTCTTTAAACAATACTAGGATTTGGTGTAAGTTTGACTTTTTGATCTCTTGATAGCCATCCAGAGACAGACGAGACCCTTGAGAATACAGAGCCTTTCCATGCAAGTGTCGGTCTTTATTTACGCATAAACGTAGGTGCCCAGGGATGGTTTGACCTGATTCAGTCATATAACCTGTGGGATGTCTGCTCTCAGGAACCGCTTCTGGCCCCTGGGTCTTTATTACAAGGACATAAGAAGTATAAAATGAGCATAGGGTCAAGTATCCCAAAGGACTCACTTCTGCAGTGTCTACGAAATAACTGGTCTTCCTTTGCCTTTGATGGCCTGAAAAAGAAAAAGCTGATTTTCTTCTGCAATACAGTCTGGCCACAGTACTCCTCAGGAGATCAAGAGAGGTGGCTAGAGTGGGGCATTTGTCTCATAGTACTATTAGTTCGTTTTTGTAAATGTGAGGGTAAATGGGGAGAAACCCTTTGTGTACAGGCTTTTATGGTCCTCCGTCAGGACCCAGACCTAAAAGCCAAGTGTAGATTTAGGAAACCAAAAGAAAAACCTTTCAAAGTTTTCTTATTAAAATCAGAAGAGAGTGAAGACCCACTCTCACATCCCCTTTTTCCTCAGGGACTTGAAGCAAAGCCAGCTGTCTTTCTCACTAGATTCACTGAATCTTATAGAAAATATACCAACACTGATCCTGAGAGTAGAGAAAGGAAAGTCATTGTAGCCACACATTTTATTTCCCAGGCCACATCAGACATAAGATGAAATTATAAAAACATGAGGGAGGACCTCAGACCTCACTCTGCCCATTGGTAGACAGGGCCTTTAAGGTGTTCAATAACAGAGATTTGATGGAAGAGGAGAAAGCTAAAAATGCTGAAGAAAAGAAGAAGACCCAGCTGATGGCTGTAGTTCCCCAAAGATCATTTTGAGGTAACCCAGTTTTTCCTCACTGGCCAGTGAGTATTGACCCTGATCAATGTAGGTACTACTGAAAATGAGGCCAGTGGAAGATGAGGGTCTGGATGCTCAGTTGACCCCCCTCCAAAGAACAGACTGACAAGCCCGTCTTGAAAGATGATGGGTCTCTCAGAGGAAGGGTCTGCAGAAACTGACTGCTGACGGGGCCTTGGGATCTGCCGAGCTCCCAGCCATACCACTGACATCTCCACGAGGGAGCCAAGGGTTGCACTTAATGTGGAAGGTAAGGGAGACTGCATTTGTCTTAGACACAGGAGCCACCTTCCCTACTTTGAATTACCTAATGGGCCCACTCTCCAAACAGGACTGTGTAGTATCTGGCTGAGATAATCAATCAATGAGTTGATAATCAAACCAATGAGTTGGTCAGTAGAGCTGATACTTTGTGATTTCTAAAGCTGGCTGATAGAACTTTTAAGGGTTGAAATTTAGATTAAGAAGAATATGAGACATAGTAAAAGTTGAATGAAAACTTGGAATGTTTAAACAAATTTTATTTCAATTACAAGCTTACAAAATAATTTTCAAGATGTTTACGTAACTTATTGATGTTAAATTGAGTTAACAAGATATTTGTCATAATTTAAGTTGATATGCTTTTGCTTTTCATGCCACAAAGGAAAAAAAATATATGTCTGTTAGTGAGTGAGTTCATTTTTGCTATTCAAAGGGATACACTACAATAAGTTTATTGGGAAAAAAATTATTTGATAAGGTTGAAAGTTCTGTTTAACTGACTAAAGCTTAATGGTTTATGAGATTTTTAAGAACTTTAATGTTAGCTAGCACATAAAACAAATAATTGGGTTTTTTGAAGTCAAGATAACAAAATCCTCTTTGATTTCTGAATTAAAGTGTTAATTTAGTCTTTGTGTAGTTTCCCTCAAAGGAAAATTTGACTGCTCATTAAAATAAAACTCCTGTGTCAAAAACCACAACACATGACTTAAGAAGAAAAAGCTAAGGTTTTTTTCTCTAACATCTTTAGTTAAATAACTTTGGTATTGTTTATTGATAACCTGTAGTAAACTCCTGATAGCTCTAAAACTTCAGAGAAAGCCATAATTTATCTTTTTATAATGGAAAAGTGATAAAAAGTTTTATTTAATAAATTTTATGACATAGGTTAAAATCAAGAAAAGTCTCCGGATCTCACTGTGTTAAAACTCTTGTTAGTTATTTCCTCTTATGTTTTTGCCTAGTATGATTTAGCAAATACACTGCTCACTTGGCTATAACTTTATTTTTTGAATTCAGCATCATCAAAACCGATGCTCTGACTGGGGAATTCAAATTATTTACCAATGAACATACTTTTATATTGTTCTGGTATTTAGAGACTTCATACTCTTGGGGTATATACAATCTTGGCAAATCCTCAGTATATTATACCTCAAGATTATTATGCCTGATGTCTGAAGTTCTTTAAAAATATGGTTAATGGTTATATTTGCAAATATTATTGTCCAAAGTCTTTTTTTTTGAAACAGATTTTATTTTATTTGGCCTCTACATGTTGCTTGCAATTAACTTCTATCAGGTCTTTTCATTATTAAAAATATTTATATGTATAAATTAATCATGATCATGTTAAGTTTTGTTATCTACAGATAACTTTTTTACTCTGCTGATTTTCTGAAAGCATTTAACCAGAATATTACAACAAAAAGATGGTATATATTGGACTTGTGAAAAGGACTCTCAATGGAGATTTCCAAGTTTCTTATGCAGAAACTGATGGGCTTGCAGACTGCAGCTTATCCAGAATCATATGGAACAAAAAATAACTACATAAGACTGAGGAAGCAAAAAGATACTATGAGTTTTATGTAAGAATGCTGTTGATGTTTTAGGGTTCTATTTTCTCAATATAAGAAATCACTTTTCTTTCTCCTAAATTATTTAACTAATAAAATTAGCTATTGTAGCTCTCAAATTAGAAATTCTGTTGATAAACCTAGCAAAGCTGTAAATATTGTAACCAGAGAAGTACCTGAAATTTGAGCTACATTTTACAAATTAGAATAACTTAATTTCCTGTTCTATCAAGAAACAATTTGTGCCGTTAACCAAAAAAACCAAACCCACTGCTGTTGAGTCAATTCTGACTCATAGTGACTCTACTGGACAGAGCAGAACTGTCCCATAGAGTTTCTAAGCAGTGCCTGGCAGATGTGAATTACTAACCTTTTGGTTAGCAGCTGTTGCACTTGACTAGTATGTCATCAGGGTTTCCATAATAGATAAAGGTAGCTACATTTATGTTAACACACAAACTAAGGTTTTACAGAATATAGTTGCTGCTGAGGCACATGAAAAACACAGACTAATCCTCCTTATGTACAAAAGACACCTCATGAGATCTGTTTCCTTGGTTCAAAGACTTTAGGGTCATAATTTCATTGCTTATTTCAGACAATTGGCTTAATATTAGTGTTTTTATTCTACTTCTTAGTTCACTGTATGGTGCCTGAACTCTTACAAACCCAGAGGAGTTCAATTACCATTTCTTCAACATTTTTTATCAAAGATTCTGTAGTAAGATTATGATCCAAAAGAGAGAACCATGAAAGAGTTGTATGTAATTCTTCTGAAATCTAGATTTTTGGCTTTTGTGGAGGTTGGGGTAGCCTATACATGTTACTGCCTTTGGCTATCCTCTTGAACTTTGAGCTTTAAGGAAAAAGGTGGTTCTTGAAACTACTTTGAGTCAAACAGTACTACAGATAAACTAGTATGACTGTTTTACTCTGGGTGTTGTATTTTTTTTTTCTAAGAATTCAATCTGTTTGTGGAACTGACTCCAAAGATTAGACTGAGGGCTATGTTTATGGTAAATCACTAAGCAGTTTAATTGGTCTTCAAGACAATGTTGTATGACATACTTGTCTAATGTTAGTAATAAAACTTTCACTGTCTTGCTATACAGAAAATTATGTATCTTAAAGAAACCAGGTTTTCAGTAGAGATTTACCTCATGGCTCAGACTTCATTTTGTCTCAGGTTCCACTTCTGCTTATGAAACTGTGACCCATGACTGTTTACACATAAGCCAAGGAGGGGGAGCTTGCTCCCAGGAAAAACATTCCGTATCTTTTAGTGATTAACAGAAGACCTCCAATAGGAGTTGTCTATCCTATATTATCTTGCTAATCATTAGTTCTCTAATGAAAACGTATTCATTGCATGAAGTTTTTCCATACTTTCTGTTTTCTCTAGACAAACTTTATGTGCTGCTTAAGGATATGTATTTTTTTTGTGTGCTACAGACAACTGTATTAATTTAGATGGTTCCTTTCCAAATGATAGTAAATTTATATGGAAACTCTCTTGTTTCTATTTCTAATGAATGTGTGGGCAATGCACTTTGAAAACTTTAAAATTACCTTTACCAATCAAGTGAGAATGACAATACATCCTACCAGAGCCTTTAAGACAGAGAAAAAGCAGTCCTTAGAAATTAATTTATCTCAATAAATTCACATATACAAAAAGAAGAAAGGGCCTGAATCAAAGAATTACCCCTACAACCCAAACAAGTAGAAGAGAGCAATAAAAGAACTCCTAAAGCACCAGAAGAAAACAAATAATAAAAATTTGAGCAGAACTAAACAAATTAGAAAATAGAAAAATAATCAAAAGAGTTAACAGGACCCAAAGTTAGTTTTTTGAAAAGATCAACAAAATTGATAAAGCATTTGCCACACTGACAAAAGAAAAACAGGAAAAGAAGCAAATAAATAGGAAATGAGATGGGTATTATCTCAACAGACCTGACTGAAATTAAAAGAATCATAACAGAACACTATGAAAAATTTTACTCTAATAAATGTGAAGGCATAGAAGCAGCGGACAAATTTCTAGAAAGATACTACCTACCAAAACTAACACAAACAGAAGCAGAACAAATTAATAAACACATCACAAAAGAAGAATTTGAAAAAGTGATGTAAAAAGCCACAACCAACAACAATCCTGGATATTTGGCAACTACACATCAGACCAATGTCTGATTTCCATAATCTACAAGGTACTACATAATACCAATAAGAAAAAGATAAATAACCAATTAAACAATGGGCAAAGGAGATGAACAGACACTTCATCAAAGAAGACAACCAGGCAGCCAAAAGACACATGAGGAAATGTTCATGATCATTACCTATTAGAGAAATCCTAATCAGAACTGCAATGAGATAGTACATAACCCCAGTGAGGTCGGCAATAACCCAAATACCACAAAACAAGAAATGCTGGAGAGGCTGCAGAGACTGGAACCCTCCTACATTGCTGGTGGGACTGTAAAATGGTATAGCCTCTTTGGAAAGCAACTTGGCACTTTCTTAAAAAGCTAGAAATAGAAATACCATGTGATCCAGCAATGTCACTGCTTGGAATACATCCTACAGAAACAAAGGCTGTTGTATGAACAGATACATGCACATGTATGTTTACTGCAGCAATGTCCACAATAGCAAAAAAGATGGAATCAACCGAGGTGCCCATCAACAGATAAACAGATAACAGACAATAGATAAATAGATAAACAGATAAACTATGGTACATATACACAATGGAATACTATGCAATGGTAAAAAAAAAAAAAAACAGTAATGATTTTAGGAAGTGTCTCATAAACTGGCTTCAACTAGAAGACATTATGCTGAGTGAAATCAGTCGGCTCTAAAAGTACAAGTATTGTATGAAACCTCTGTTAAAAGGACTTAAAATGTACCTGTGTAAAGAAGAAAGGGCTGTTTGATGGCTACAAGGGTGGGGAAGGAGGGAGAGAGTTGTTCATAGAGTAGGTAGTTGATAGGAATTCACTTAGGTGAAGGGAGTGATTGCATGCAGTAAAGGGCAGATCAGCATAACTGGACTACACTGTAAACTGAAAAGTTTTCTAAACTCAATCCAACATTTCAAAGGATAGAGTTGTAGAGATGGAGGTCCGAGGACCATGTTTTCAGGGGACATTGAGGTCAACTGGCATGACTAGTCTTTTGCTAAGAGAGTCTTCTGCACCCCATGTTGGTGAGTGGCATCTGGGGTCTTAAAAGCTAGCAAGCTGCCATCTGAGGAACACCAAATGGTCCCAACTCATCTGGAACACATGACGACCAAGAATATCAAAGACACAAAGGAAAATGAGCCCAGAAGACAGAAGGATCTGTATGAATGGGAGACTACATCAGCATGAGACCAGACGGACCAGATGGTGCCTGGCCACCACCAAAGGCAGCTGTGATGGAGGACACAATGTAGAGTTCCTGATACAGCATGGGAAAAAGAGGTGTGCAGTTTCAAGAACTCTACTATAAGAAAAGAAATTATTGTCTTTTAGCCTGGAGGGTCTCATGGGAACATGGCCTCTAGACTTGCTGCTGGCCCAGACCTGAAATGAAACCAGTACTGAGGTCAACTCTTCAGATAAAAATGGACTGGATTTGGGTACACAGAATGAGCATGTGGTATGAGTACTTTATACATTTATAGGACGCTGTCCTACTGGTTTCTTTCTAGATGGGAGAGGAGACAGTGGAGAGAAGGGGAGAGATATTTGTTAAGAGGACACTTAGAAGTAAAGAGTGAGAAGGAGGAGTGTGCTGTCACAGGGTAAGAAGAGCAGAGTTGCAGATAGGCAGGCATGAAAAATTGATTTGGATTGTATACTTTCACTTAATCATTAAAAAAAGAAAAATCCTGGCCCAGATGGCTTCCCTGGAGAATTCTACCAAACTTTATGGAAGAGTTAACACAACTGTTACTAATGGTCTTTCATAGCACAGAAAATGATAGAATACACCTAAATTCATTCTATGAAGCCAACATAACTCTAATACCCAAACTGGGTAAAGAAAGCAAAAAAACGAAAACTACACACCAGTATCTCTCGTGAACTTAGATGCAAAAGTCTTCAACGATATTCTAGCCAATAGACGTCAACAACATATCAAAAAATAATTCACCATGACTGAGCAGGATTCGCACCAGGAATGCAGGGATGGTTCAACATTAGAAAACCAATGTAGTGAACCACATAAATAAAACAAAAGGTAAGAAACACTTGATTTTATCAACTGATGGAGAAAAAGCATTTGACAAAATCCAACACCCATTCATGTTAAAACTCTCAGCAGAATAGGGATGCTGTTGCTGTTGTTATTAGGTGTGTTGAGTCATTTCCAATTCAAAATGACCCCATGCACAACTGAATGAAACACTGCTCGGTCCTGCATTATGAGAACAATTGTTTTTATGTGTACTAGGTCTGCCTTTGTATGCTTATGAGATCTAAGTTCGTGAATTCATCCTAGAAAAAGGATGAATCACTACAGACATCTTGGACTAGGCACTGGCATCAGTGTATAGCTGCCCAAGGGGACTACTTTGGAGGTCACCATAGTGATATTCAGCAGTGAGGTATGTAGCACTTGGAACCAGTAAGTTCACAGACTTGTTAGACTTTGTTAGACTTAATTGTTAGACTCTGTTTTGTTGAGGGTCTTCCCTTTTTCGCTGTCCCTCTACTTGACCAAGCATAATTCCTTTTCCAGAGATTAATCCCTCCTGACAACATGTATAAAGTATGTAAGATGAAGTCTCATCATCCTTGCTTCCAAGGTGCACTCTGGTCATACTTCTTCCAGGACAGATTTATTTGTTCTTTTGGCAGTCTATGATATATTCAATATTCTTCTCCAGTACCACAATTCAAAGGCATTAGTTCATCTTCTGTTTTCCTTATTCATTATCTAGCTCTCCCATACATATGATGCAACTGAAAATATCATGACTTGTGTCAGGAGCACTTTAGTCTTCAAGGTGACATCTTTACTTTTCAGCATTTTAAGAGGTCTTGTGGAATAGATTTTCCCAGTGCAACGCGTCTTTTTATTTCTTGGCTGCTGTTTCCATGAGTGTTGACTGTGGAACCAAGAGAAATGAAATCCTTGACAACCTCAATTCTTTCTCCATTTGATGATGTCTCTTACTAGTCCAGTTGTGAGGATTTTTGTTCTCTTGATGTTAAGGTACAATCCAAACTGAAGGCTTTGCTTTTGATTTTCATCAGTAAATGTTTCAAAACCTCAAGGTTTTGAAAGCAAGCAAGGCTGTGTCGTCTACATAACGTAGGTTGTTAGTGAGACTTCCTCCAATCTTGATGTTTCTTCTTCATAGTCCAGCTTCTCAGATTATTTGCTTGGCATACAGATTGAAAAGATATGGTGAAAGGATACAACCCTGGCACACATCTTTCCTAACTTTAAACCATGCAGTGTCCCTTTGTTTGGTTGGAATGACTTCCTCTTGATCCATGTACAGATTCCTAATGAACACAATTAAGTGTGCTGGAATGCCCATTCTCTGTAAAGTTTTCCATAGTTTCTCATGATCCACACAGCCGAATGTCTTTGAATAGTCAACAAAACACAGGTAAACACCTTATTGGTATTTTCTGCCAGATCCATGTAACATCAGCAGTGATATCCCTGGTTCCACGTACTTTTCTGAATCTGGCTTGAATTGCTGGTAGTTCTCTGTGAATATATTGCTGCAGTCATTTATGAATGATCTTTAGCAAAACTTCACTTGAGTATGATATTAATGATGTGTTTTCATGATTTGCATATTCTATTGGGTTACCTTTCTTGGGAAGAGTGTAAACATGGGTTTCTTGCAGTCAGTTGGCTAGGTAGCTGTCTTCCAAATTTCTTGGCATAGTTGGGTGAGCACATACAGTGCTGCATCCATTTGTTGAAACATCTCAGTTGCTATTCCATCATTTTCAGGGGCTTTGTTCTTTCCCACTGCCTTTGATACACCTTTGACTTCTTCCCTTAGTACCATTGATTCCTGATCATATACTACCTCTTCAGATGGATGGACGTCAACTAATTTTTTGTACTGTAATGACTCTATGCATTCATTCCATCTTCTTTTGATGCCTCCTGAGTGGTTTAATATTTTTCCTGTAGAATCCTTTACTATTGCAACTCAAGGCTTGAATTTTTTTCTTCACTTCTTTCAGCCTGAGAAATGCAGAATGTATTCTTCCCTTATGGTTTTCTATCTCCAGCTCTTTGCACTTGTCATTATAGTATTTTACTTTGTGTTCTCAAGTCACCCTTTGCAAACTTCTATTCAGTTCTTTTACTTTATATTTCTTATTTTTGCTTTAGATACTTGACAACACTGAAGAGCAAGTTTCAGAGTCTCTTCTGACATCCAATTTGGTCTTTTCTTGCCTGTCTTTTTAACAATGTCTACTTTTCTTCATGTATGATGTCTTTCCACAACTTATCTTGTCTTCTGTCATCAGTGTTCATGCACCAAATCTATTCTTGAGATGATCTCTAAACTCAGATGGAATATACTCAAGGTCACAGTTCAACCGTCATGAATTTGTTTTAATTTTCTTCAAGTTCAATTTGAACTTGCATATGAGCAACTGAGGGTCTATGCCACAGTCAGCAACTGGTCTTGTTCTAACTGGTGATACTGAGCTTTTCTATCTTCTCTTTCCACAGAGGAAACCTTGGTGGTGTAGTGGTTAAGTGCTACATCTGCTACCCACGGTCAGCAGTTCGAATTGGCCAGGGGTTCAGTGGAATCTCTATGGAGCAGTTCTATGTGTCCTACAGGGTAGCTATGAGTCCGAAATGACTCAGTGGCAGTGGGTTTGGTTTGTTTATTGACTTTCCACAGATGTATTTGATTTGATTCATGTGTATTCCAGCTGGTGATTTATTATTTCGTAAATAATTATTTATTTCACCATTTATGTTTGTGAAAAAAGATATTTACAATGAAGAAATCATTGGTCTTGCAAAATTGTATCTTATGACTCTAGACCAAGCCTGTATTTGCCACCTACTGATCCTTCTTCTTTGTTTCTGACTTTTGCATTCCAATCACCAGCAATTATCAATGCATCCTCATTGCACATTTCATTACTTTCAGGCTGCAGAAGCTTGTAAAAATCTTCAGTTTCTTTATCCTTGGCCTTAGTGGTTGGTGTGTAAATTTGAAGAATAGTCATTCTACCTGACCTCTCTTGTCAGCATATGGATATTATCCTATCACTGACAGCACTGTACTTTAGGACAAATCTTGAAATGTTCTTTATGACAATTAACGCAACATCACTCCTCTAAATTTTCATTCCTAGCATAGTAGATCATGTGATATTTTGATTCAAAATGGTCAGTACCAGTGCATTTCAGCTCCCTAAGGACCAGGATACCAATGTTTATGCATTCCATTTCACTTTTGATGATTTCTAATATCCTTAGATTCATACTCAGTACATTCCATATTCCAATTATTAATGGATGTTTGCAGCTGTTTCTTCTCATTTTGAGCCATGCCACGTCAGCATGTGAAGGTCCAGAAAGCTTGACTCTATCCATGTCATTAAGCTTAACTCTACTTTGAAGAGGCAGCTCTTCCCTAGTCATCATTTGAGTGCCTTCCAACCTGGATGGCTCAGCTTCCATCACTGTGTTGGACAATGTTCCACTGTTATTCAAAACATTTTCACTGGCTAATTCTTCTCAGAAGTAGACTGTTGAGTCCTTCTTCCTAGTCTGTCTTAGTCTGAAAGCTCAGCTGAAACCTATACACCATGGGTGACCCTGATATTATCTGAATACTAGTGGCATAGCTTCCAGCATCACAGTAACATGCAAGCCCCTACAATATGAACAAATGACAGACAAGTGAAAGAGAAAGGAATAAAAGAGAAATTCTTCAACATAATATGTAAACCCAACAGACAAAATCATCCTAAATTGAGAGTATGTAAGCATTTCCCTTGAGAACAGAACTAGACAAGGATATCCACTGTCACTACCTTTATTCAACACTATACTGGAGGTTCTAGCCAGAGCAATCAGGTAAGATAGAGAAATAAAGAGCATCCAGATTGGTAAGGAAGAAGTAAAAGTATCTCTATTTGCAGAAGATAGGGTCCTATACACAGAAAACCCCAAATAATCCATAAAAAAATACTGGAACTAGTAAAAGAGTTCAACAATGTTTCAGGATAGAAGATGAACATACATAAAACAGGTGGATTCCTTTATACTAATAAAGAGACCATCAAGGAGGAACTCATGAAAATCAATACCATTTGCAATACGCCCCAGGAAGATAAAATACTTGGGAATAAATATAACCAGAGATATAAAAGACCTATACAAAGAAAATTACAAGACTCTACTGCAAGAAACCAAGAGACCTACGTAAGCGGAGCAACTTACGTTGCTCATGCATAGAAAGACTTAACATTGTGAAAACACCCATTCTACCCACTGTGATCTATAGATAAAGTGTTACCCCAATATAAATTCTAATTTTTTAACGAACTAGAAAAACAAATCACCAACTTCATGTGAAAGGGAAGAAGTCTGTGTAAGTACAGCATTACTAAAGTAGAACAAAGTGAGAGGCCTCACATTACCTGACTTTGTAGAACCTATTGCACTGCCACAGTAGTCAAAACAGCCTGGTACTGGTACTAAAACAGATAGATAGATCAATGGAACAGAATTGAGAATCTGGACATAACATCATTGACCTGTGAGCGGTTGATACTTGACAAAGGCTCAAAGTCCATAAACTTGGGAAAAGAAAGTCTCTTTCACAAATAGTGTTGGCATGACTAGGTGTCCATCTACAAAAAAATGAAACAAGACCCACATTTCATATCATGTATAAAGAGTAACTCAAAAATAGATCAAAGAACTAAATATAAAATCTAGAATAATAAAGATCATGGAAGAAAAAATAGGGAAAGCACTGGGAGCCCCAATATGCAGCATGCAGCATAACTGACTACAAAATATTACTAACAATGTACGAACACTTGGAGAGAAAATAGATAACTGAGAACTCCTAAAAATCAAACACTTAGGCTCATCCAAAGACTTCACCAAAGGAGTACAAAGACTACCTGCAGATTGGGAAAAAAAAATTGGCAGCTATGAATCTGATTGTGTCTAATCTCCATAATCTACAAAGTACTGAAAAACCTCAACAAGAAAAAGACAAATAACCCAGTTAAAAAATGGCGAGGATATGAATAGGCACATCAGCAAAGAAGACATCTAGACAGCTAATAGACACGTGAGGAAACGTTCAAGATCATTTTCCACTAGAGAAATCTAAATAAAAACTACAGTGAGATACCATCTCACCTCAACAAGGCTGGCATTAGTCCAAAAAACACAAAACAGTAATGTTGGAAAGATTGTGGGGACAACTCTCTACACTGCTGATGGGACTGTAAAATGGTACAACCACTTTGGAAATTGATTGGTGCTTTCTTAAAAAGCTGTAAATAGTAATACCATATGGTCCAGCAATCCCACTTCTTGGAATATATCCTAGAGAAATCACGGCTGTTATATAAATAGAGACACCCACACCAATATTTATTGTAGCAGTGTCCACAGTAGTAAAAAGATGGAATCAACTCAGGTGTCCATCAACAGACGAATGGCTAAACAAAGAATGGTATATACAGACAATGGAATACTGTGCAATGATAAAGAACAATGATCTTGGGAATATCTGATAACATGGAGTCATCTGGAAGACATTATGTTGATTGAAATTAGTCAGCCAGAAAAGGACAACTGTTGTATAAGACCATTATTATAAGGACTCAAGTAAAGGTTTAAGCACAGAAGAAAATAATCTTTGATTGTTAGAAGGGAGGGGAGTGAGGCAGGTGGGTATTCATAGTTTAGATAGTAGATAGGAACTGGGTTCGGTGAAGGGACTGACAGCACACATTAGAAGGAAGATTAACACTGCTGAACTATAACAAAAGCTAAGATGTTTCCTAAACACTACCCAACGTTCCGAAGGACAGAGTAGCAGGGGCAGGGGTCTAGGGACCATGATTTCAGGGAACATCTAGGTCAAGGGGTAACTAAGTTTTCTTTTTAAAAGAAAATATTCTGCATCCCACTTTGGTGAGTGGTGTCTGGGGTCTTGAAAGCTATCAGGTGCCACCTAAGTAGTACTACTTGGTGCCAATCCACCTGGAGCAGAGAAGAATGAAGGATATCAAGACATCAAGGAAATACGAGTCCAGGAGACAGAAGGGGCTGTAGTATTCGGAGACTCCATCAGCGTAAGACCAGAAGAACTACATGGTACCCAGCTACCACCAAGGACAGTCCTGACTGGGAACACAATGTGGAGGCCCTGATATAGTTGGAGAAAAATGGGGGTGTATATCTAGAGCTCTTAAAACAACAGACTTGATGGTCTGACATCCTGGAGGGTCCCCTGAGGATATTGCCTCTGGACTCTCTACTGGCCTAGAGCTGAAACCAGTACCGAAGCCAACCCTCCAGATAAAGATTGGATGGATTATAAGATACAGAGTGATGCTAGTGAATAGTGCTTCTTGGCATATATATATATATGAAGCTGTCAGAGCAGCTCCTGTCCAGAGGCAAAATGGGGGTAGTAGTAGACAGGAGTTTATTGAATGAATACAGGAAGTACATAGTGGAAAGGAGAAGTGTGCTGTCACAGGGTGGTGAAAGCAGCTAGAGTTGTACAGCAGTGTGTGTGTGGAGGGGGTTGTGGGAAATTGACTTGGATTATAAGTACTTAAAGCACAATAAAATATATATTTTTTAAAAGATTATCTTTAGCTATTCATAGTCATGATGCTAGTAAACACTGAAAAGGTAATGTAAAATTGTTACATATTATAAAATGAGAGTCAGAAAAAAGCCCATTGGTCCAACACTTGGGGTGAGGTTAGTAGAGCTTTAACTCCTACCTAAGGTATAGTTAAACTGGAGAAGTCTTTGACAGGTTTGTCAATTACTGTGGGGGGAAAACAGCAGATTGAATTACTTGTAGGATGGAGGCACAACAGTAATTTCTGACCTCATAAACCAAACTGACATGAGATAAAAGAATAGTCTTCTTCTTTTCAAGTCCAGGAAAACAGTCTGTGCTATAAAATTAGACAACAAGCTACTTTGTTACACATCTAAAAGACAAAAGAAGGTCTTGGGCTAAAATGTTGATGTACATTGAGTCTCCTTGCTCTGGCAATGTGACTGATGCGAATGTTGGTCTTGCTTAATAACCTAGTAAAAAACCAGATGGTATGCAGTGAAAAACCACCACTGTAAGTTTAAAGAGTCTGCTATGGCCACCATCTATTCTTCAACTAAGTCCAGTTACTAATCATCAATGTGTTATCTTCAATCTCCCATCAAAAAGGAGGGAATAATTAAAAAAAAAAAAAAGTTGGAGTCATTACTCCTTGTCGTTGAACATACACAATGTGACCCAGCTGGAGGTGGATTCATCTGGACCCTGAGGTATACAGTCAATAGCTAAAATAATCTTGATGGAAATCTTTTAGGGAAGCTTTCACATAAGACATGCATTAGAACACAAAAGATTTTCCACTCTTTTTCTATCAATATTTAATGAATAGAAAATTTGGACCAATGAGGACTCTCCTGACTGTCATTATCAAAAGCCATATCAATGATTAAGAAAGAAATTCCTAACACCTAAGTATCCCCAACTTTTAGTTACTGATTATTCTCCCATCAGTTACTTGGTTTTTAGCCTTATTAGGATATTTAGTTACACTGCTTTTGTTGTTTATTTTTGGACCTTGCCTCTTTAAAAACTCCTTAAGTTTGTTTCTTTCAGGTTGCAACAGTCCCAGGTAAAATCAGTGATGCTCCACATGTTTTAAGGGGTTACCTAGTAATGGCCATGCTGGTCATTTTAGATCATTAGCAGTCAGTGAAAGATTTCTTTTTTGATAGGCAGGCCTGCATCCTTGTTCAGCATGAAGCATATACAGAAGAAGAGACCTCTATCCTGTGACACATAAGGATTTATGAGTATGAAATACTTCAGTGGGGGAATGAGATAGGGTTGTGAACGGCTAACCTAACCATATCTTGGAACATTCTGGAATGATAAGCAACTTATTTTATCAGCCATACCCAGGGACATGTTGCTTAGTGGTCCAGCTGTAAGGATTTTTTTTTTCTTCATGGTGAGGTACAATCCATACTGAAGGCTGTGTGGTCTTTGATTTTCATCAGTGAGTCTTTCAAATCCTCTTTACTTCCAGCAGGCAGAGTTGTGTCATTTGCAGAACACAGCTTGTTAATGGGTCTCCAATCCTGATGCCTCATTCTTCTACATATAGTCTAGCTTCTCAGATTATTTGCTAGGCATACAGATTGCAAAACTAGAGTGAAAATATACAACCATGACACACATCTTTCCTGACTTTAAAACATGTGGTGTCCCCTTGTTCTATTTGCACAGCTCCCTCTTGATCCATATACAGGTTCCTCATGAGCACAGTTAAGTGTGCTAGAATTCCTGTTCTCTGCAATGTTATCCATAATTTGTTAGGATCCACACAGTCGAATGCCTTTGCAAAGTCAATGAAACACAGGCAAACAGCTTTCTGGTATTCCCTGCTTTCAGCCAAGATTCATCTGACGTCTGCAATGGCATCCCTGGTTCACATCCTCTTTTGAATATGGCTTGAATTTCTGGCAGTTCCCTGTCAATACACTGTTGCAGTCACTTCTGAATGATCTTGGGCAAAATTTTACTTGCATGTGACATTAATAACATTGTTTGATATTCTGTTGTATCACTTTACTAGGCATAAATATGGATCTCTTCTAGTTGGTTGGCCAGGTAGCTGTCCTCCAAATTTCTTGCCATAGGTAAGTTCGCACTTCCAGTGCTGCATCCATTTGAGAAAATAAAAATTCTCACAACTGGAGCAGTAAGCAACATTGTAATAAATGGAGAAAGGCTTGAAGTTATCAAGGATTTCATTTTACTTGGTCCCACAGTCAATACCCATGGAAGCAGCAGTCAAGAAATCAAAAGATGCACTGGAGAAATCTGCTGCAAAGGACTTCTTTAAAGTATTGAAGACCCAAGCCATGGTATTTTCAACCACATCATAAGCATGCAAAAGCTGGACAATGAATAAAGAAGACAGACGAAGAATTGGAGTCTTTGCAATGTGGTGCTGGAGAAGAATATTAGATGTAGCATAGACTCTCAGAAGAACAAACAGATCTATCCTGGAAGAAGTACAACCAGAGTGTTCCTTGGAAACAAAGACAGCGAGACTGCATCTCACATACTTTGGACATGTTGTCAGGATGGATCAATTCCTGGAGAGAGACATCATGCTTGGTAGAATTAAGGGTCAGGAAAAATGAGGAAGACCCTCAACAAGATGGGTTGACACAGAGGCTACAACTGTGGGCTTAGCATAAAAATGATTACGGGCATGGTGCAAGACTGGGTATTGTTTCGTTCTGTTGTTTATCGAGTCGCTGTGATTGGAATCAAATCGATGGCACCTAACAACAACAACAAACCACAATAGCAACAACAACCACCCAGGGACAAGTTGCTTAGATTATCCCTAAAGTTGTTTTTCAGAAAAGCCAATTTAGACCAAATTGAGAGGCATGTGCAGATGAGACAGCACTATATGTCCTTCCAGTAGGGGCACCAGAGAGCTATGACCAGGACCAGGGAATCGAACCAAGGAAGCAAGGAACCGCACCAGCACAACACACTGTAAGTCTTGTTATGAGTCCCAGAAGCCTTTACTGTGGAAAAAGTCTTGAAGTCTGCTTGTGTGCACACCTCATTACCTTAGTCCCACCTTTTGCTCTGCCTTGTAATGAACAGTCACGATCCCCCTTCCTACCTCAGAATCTTAAAAAATCCAGACAAGCCCTTTATTCAGTGAGTTGGAGGCTAGTGCTACCCAGCAGACCCGCTCCATCTCCACCTGAAGGCCTCTCTTTTCTCTAATAAACCTTGCTTGTGTGTAAAGTTTCTTTGTGCCTTATCTGTTCATTCCTGAAAGGTAAAGTACAAGAACCTCAAGAAAGCCCATGGTGCCAGGGCCCCTGGTGACACTACCACGGTATAACAAACCGATAGACACCTGGGGCTTGTTTTGTTAAAGTACATGTAACATGAAAGTCACCATTTAAATCATTTGTAAGGATACAATTCGGTGGCATTAATCACACTAATGAGGAGTCCTGGTGGCTTAGTATTTAAGCTCAGTTGCTAACCAAAGGCTGGTGGTCTGAACCTACTGCTCCTCAAGAGAAAGATGTGACAATCTGCTTCTGTAAAGATTTAAAGCCTATAGGGTAGTTACTCTATCCTATGTGGTCACTGTGAGTCAGAATCTACTTGACAGCAATGTTTCGTTTTCATGGTTAATTGCACTTGCAGTGTTGAGCAACCAATACCAGTATCTATTTCTAAAAATTTCCCTTACCCTAAACAGAAACCGTGTATCTATTAAGTGATCACTCCCCCATTTTCTCCTCCAACTCCTGGTAACCTATGGTAACCTATAATCCAGTTTCTGGCTCTATGGATTTGCCTATTCTAGGTATTTCACATAAATGGGATCATATAGCATTTGTCCTTTTGTGTCTGGCTTAATTTACTCAGCATAATGTTGTAGCAGGAGACTGGTGGTGCAGTGGTTAAGCATTTTGGCTACTAACCAAAGGGTCAGCAGTTCAAATCTGCTGCTCCTCTTGGATACTTACACTGCAGGGCAGTTCTACTCTGTTATATAGGGTCACTATGAATCAGAATTGACTCAGGGGCAATGGGTTTGATTTTTTTAGTGTTGTAACAGAGTTGGTTAATACACTCAGCTGCTAACTGAAAGGCTGGCAGTTTGAGTCAACCCAGAGGCACCTTGGAAGAAAGGCATAGGGATCTACTTAAGAAAAACCAGGCATTCAGAAAACCCAGTGGAGGATGGTTCTGCTGTCATACACGTGGGGTCACCATGATTTGGGATTGACTGGATGGCCACTAGTAGTGGTAATATTGTAGTATGTAACTCCTTTTCTTTTCACTGCTCAATAATAATCCACCGTATGTATATATGGTACATACAATCAATTCTCATTATTCATGAATTTCATATTTGTAAATTTACCTACTTGCTAAAATTGGTTTGTAAACTCAATATCAATGTATGTGGTCCTTTGCTAGACATTCACAAACATGTATATGTGTGGAGTGAGGGGAATGTGAGTCATCTTTTGTGACATATTCAACTGAGGTTGAACAAAGCTGGTTCAGTATTTGCTAATTGTGTTTTGGGAGGCTTTATAGAACGTAACTACTATAAATGATGAGAATGGACTAGGCCATGTTTTGTTTATCCATTCATTTGTTGACGGACACTTGGATTGTTTCCACCTTTTGGCAACTGTGAATGATGTTGAGATGAACATAAAAACAAACAAAACAACACTGCCATCGAGTCAATTCTGACTCATAGTGACCCTATAAGTCAGAGTAGAGCTGCCCCATAGAATTTCCAAGGAGTGTCTGGTAGGTTTAAACTACTCACCATTTGGTTAGCAGCCATAGCACTCAACCACTAAGCCACTAGGGTTACATAGGCGTGCATATATCTGTTTGAATCCCTGCTTTCAAGTCTTTGGAGCATGCACCCAGACATACACCCATTTGAGTTATGCCAAATAAGTCAGCTGCTTTGGATTTCACACACTTACCTAAATTTTGATGTGCTGCCATCAGTCCACGCGTAAAGATCCTGGCAGAATGTGGAGTTTTTACGCTTCTCCTCATGCCTCCTGAGCCCAATCCAGAAGTCACCATCAGAAGCCAAGAGGTTTTTAATGAAATTTTGTATCAGTCTCTGTTCATTTTCAGACTCGATGCTGACTAACTGACCTCCATCCCTCCTGCAGGTTCCTCTTGCTTCCTCAAAGTTCAATCTTAGAGAAGAATCATAGAAGTAAAAGACTTTATAACAAGGCTTCTGAGTCCCTCCACGACAGACTGGATGTCCTAAAGGGGGGGGGGGAGGGAAAAGCCAACCTATTTTAGCATCCCCAAAAGTATGCCAAGGCAGGGATACTTTACAGGTATCTGAATATAGTATGACTGGGCAGGAAGAGTGATTACTCATTAGTGGACAGTTAAAATGTCAGTTAGGGTTGCCAGAGCAAATTAATACCTCTTCTAGAATGTATTAAACTCTGATGCCTATATTGTACAGAGGTTCCATGTTTTATTTCACTGTGCTGTTTGGTTCATGAAGTGGACCTTTTTGACCATCCTTTAAAAGACAGGTAGATAAAGAGCTATGATTTCACTTTTAAAGATATATAAATGTATTTTTCATGCCATTAGGGAACCTCAGGAGATGGGAGGGCTTAAAGCAAATATCTCTGGAGGTTCCTTCATGAAAGAGAGGCAGTCTGAGGTTCTGTGGCCTCCGGTACCATGCCAGCTTCTTCCTTTGTAGCAGGGCTGAGAATTCACTTAGTCTCTGTCTGGTGTAAGCATGAGGCTATTTTCTACTAACAGTTAGCCCTTGCCCAAAGATAATACCTGTTATTGTTGATGGGTGCCACGGAGTCGACTCTGACTCACAGCCACCCTGTGTGATACAGAAGAACTCCTCACAGTGTTTTTAGGGCTGTAATCCTTATGTGGGCAGATCTCCATGGAGCTGCTGGGTAGGTTTGAACTGCGGACTTTTTGGTTAGCAGCCCCGCCCTTAACTACTGTGCTCCTAGAGCACCGAGATAACAGCTAAAGTTTCTCATTTCTTCCTGTATACCAGGAACTATCTAAGGGCAGCAGCCTGGGTGGCACAGTAGTTAAGTGCTCAGCTGCCAACCAAAATGTTGGCAGTTCAAATTCATCAGCTGTTCCTGGGGAAACATGTGGCAGTTGCTTCCATAAGGATTATAGCCTTGAAATGACTATGGGGCAGTTCTATTCAGTCCTACAAGGTCACTGAGTTGAAATCAACTTGATGGCCATCAGTTTGGGGTTTTTTTTTTTTTTTTTTTTTGGATGCTAAGGACTTCAGGAAACCCTGGTGGTGCAGTGGTTAAGGGCTACACCTGCTAACTGTGAGGCTGGCAGTTCGAATCCACCAGCTGCTCCTTGGAAACTCTATGGGGCAGTTCCACTCTGTCCTATAGTGTTGCTATGAGTTAGAATTGACTTGACGGCAGTGATATTTTTCTTTCTTTTCTTTTTTTTAAGGACTTTATGGAAACCGTGGTGGCATGGTGGTTAAATGCTACATCTACTAACCAAAAGATCAGCAGTTTGAATCTGCCAGGCGCTCCTTGGGAGTACTCCTCTGTCCTATAGGGTCGCTATCAGTTGGAATGGACTCCACGGCAGTGGTAAACTCAGAATCCAGTGCTATCAAGTCGATTCCAATGCATAGCGACCCTATAGGACAGAGTAGAAGCACTCCATAGAGTTTACAAGAAGCTCTGGCAGATTCAAAGTGCCGACCTTTTGGTTAGCTGACGTAGGGAGCACTTAACCACTACACCAACAGGGTTTCCTGTGGCAGTGGGTTTGGTTATTATGGCAAGGGCTTTATATTTACATACATATTTTATCTCGTTAAGTCTTCATAATAAACTCCCAGTGCAGGTATTGTTTATACTTCATTTTACAGATGAGAACACTGAAGCTCAGAGAAATTAAGTAATTTGGCTAAGGTTGCACATCTATCAACAGTATTGCTTGCCTTAGATATAATTACAAAGTCCAACAAGTACCTACTGAACAAGCTGCTGGCTCCGGCTCTGCCCTAGGCTCAGGTTACGTTGGGACCCCATGAAATGTATATTGGTTGACACCCGGAAGGGCTCAAGGCCATCTCAGACAAACGAAAGGGATTCTCTTCAAGAGGGAATAATAAATCTTTCACACTGCTCTAGCTTGTGTCTGGGTGACTAAAGTCTTACACCAGAGGTTTTAGCCTCCTTACTCCTTTGTTCAATCAACGTTTCCAAGGAGCACCTGGTGGATTTGAACTGCCAACCTCTTGGTTCGCAGACTTAAGTGCTTAACCACTACACCACCAGGGTATTAGGAGGTCTCAGAAAAGAGGACATTCTCACCAAAGAGGTGTTCCAGAGAGGCTGGGGGCTGCCAAGCCAGAGAAGCTGCAGACTCAGAGCCTCAGAAGGAGGAAGCTGAGCCAGTCAAGCTTTTGAAGGATACCTTAAATCTGTTGCCGTCGAGATGATTTCGACTCACAGCTACCATGAAGGACAGAGTAGAACGCCCCATATGGTTTCCAAGGAACGGCTGGTGGATGTATTCCAACTGCTGACGTCTTGGTTAGCAGCCAAACGTTTAACGACTGCTCCACCAAAGCCGCCGGGCTCCTAAAGGCGGCTCCAAATCCGGCAGCAGAGGCAAGGAGAGTGACTAGGAAGAGGAACCCACCAATCTGGCCACCAGCATAGCGAAAGCTAGAGCTGAATTTACTGGCAACACAAAATTCAGGACTGTCAAAGGAAACAACACCTTAAGCTAGTTTCCTGTGTCGTTCCAGCATGGCCACACATCCAGTGAGCAGGAAGGTACCAGAGAACCAGAGCTGGAAAGGGGCCCAAGAGCGCATCTGGTCCCCCTGTTTCAGGATATCTCCTCTCATTTGCAGGAAAGGAAAGGGAAGGCGGGTGTTCTGTCCACCACCGCCTGCCCGCCTCCTATCAGGACACAGCCAATGTAGCTTTAACCCAAACAGCTGAAATCCGTTACCCTCCCCTTTTACAGCCCCACCGCATCCTGAAACTAACTTTAGATTCTTGAATTCAATTTCGCAAGCAGAGATAATACAGCTGAAGAAGTTTTCATTTTCTTGCGTTCCTCTTCGCTAATCTCCTGGCGCCCGCGGTGGGGGCCTGAGAAAGGGGCTCGGACATTCTTCTTGCGGCATGTCAAACAACTGGAAAAGCAAGAGCCAGAAAACCGTACCTTTCCTGAGGTCCAAGCCCCAGGCTGCAGGAGGACACGAGGAAGGAAGAAAAGACTTTCATTGCCAGGAGGGAGGCGGGGCTGGTTCGCACTAACTAGGCGTCTTGCTCGATCTTCAAGCGCTCTCATTTCAGGCGCTGGATCCGGCCATCCTCTCCCCAAAAACGCCCAGTAGTCCCACAGCACCTACTGTCAGTGCTGAACCCCTGCTACTCTCTGAGCCCTCCATGTGAGGGGGACACCGGGAACTCCCGCGCCGCTCTCACTGGAGACTCCCAACGGGATAGGTTCTCCCGCTGCCGCTCCAGCCTACGTCTTCCGATCCCTAGTAATCTTATACCGGGAGCAGATTCGAGTGCTCTGGGATACGTGGGCAACCGGGGAGCCTCGGGAACCGTGGGCTCGGACGCGGCGTGATTGCTCCTCCGGAAGCGTGGGGAGCGAGTCAAGCCTGGGAGTGGGGCTGGCGGCGCGACCCCACATGGCAGAGGGCCAGGGTAGGGGCGCGGCAATCCGGAGACCCTTTTCAGTAGTTGGGGTGCAGGGGGTAGCTCCTGCCCACTCCGGCAGCCCCCAGCGCGCACTTACCGCTCAGCAGTCGATCCGACGCGTTCCGCGGCCGGGCCAGCAGCACAGCAGGCAAAAGCCATGGCAGCACTGCCTGCAGCGGGGCTCGCAGCTGCATGGCCAGGCTCCGATGCCTCCACGGACGCCGGGGCGTTAGGGCTGTGGAGCAGGCAGAAAGGCAGTGGCTTGCACAACTGCAACCGCGGCGGCTGCAGCCGCATCTCCAGAAGACCGACGGACTGGGCACTGGGAAGAGGCGGGGTGGGCTCGGAGCCTGCCTGCCTGCAGCCCCTCCGCCCCCTGGGACGTCACTGCTTGCAGGGCAGCCCCTCTGGCTGGTCAGGCCCTCCCCGTAGCCTCCTCCAGCGCACTTGGCGCCAGCCACAGGGCTGGCCTGAGGGGAGTTAGACGCGGAGAAGGGCCACCCCCCTAGCCCAAGCTCTGCGGAGATAGCTTGAGCTTGCCTTGCGTGCGGGGCAGAGGAAAATCCGTCTGTTCTCTCTGAAATCTGGTACAGTGCACCGTGACTGAAAACAGGACTGCATCTTGCGCTTATTTCCTCCCGCACACCCAACCCTAGATTCTGTCTGTGGGCCAGTAGGAGAGACTAGGCACTGGGACTTAAATGAGGACCAGTTGGTTGGGCCTAAGAAAGGGATGGTCTATGCAGAGAATATTTGCTCAAGGAGGAGGCGCAGGCAGTGTACACAGAAGGGAAGGCAACTTGCGGGGTACCTCGTGGGTAGCATCCAGAGAAGATAGCTAAATTGGGAATCTCCTGGGCTGACAGGAGAGCGGCTTCCACCAGGAGCCAAATGTTCCTAACTCAGCAAAGCAGTTTTCACAGGGCGCATGTTGGGAGGTGAGAGTGAAGGATTTGGAGCTCTCCCTTGGACTGGGGGCAAAAGGGCAATGAATGGAGTCGAGAATGACCGTTTTCTCTGGAGAAGCTTTCCTAACTAACCCAGATCTCAGTGCCTGCTGCTCCCTCTTCTAATTCCCACAATAGCTAATTGTGTCTTATGTTTGCTTGTTATAGTAAGCACAGTGTCTTCAACTATATCCAAAAAATAAACTGAGTCCCCTGTCCAAAGACAGCTAAGTGACAGAAAGTGGATCTGATTCTTTTCCTTTCTCCTCGCACCAAGCTGATGGGAAGCATAGCAGAAGCCCCACTTGCTTCATTGACTTCTGAGTTCTGGTCCCAGCTTGCTTCTGCTCACTGGCTCATCCTGCTTTCCAAAGGAACAGTTAAGAAAGTAAAGCTGCTTGGGACAGCTAGAATAGAATAGTGGGGAAAGTTCTGGGTGTTTCATGGCAAAAAGACAGTTTGTAAAGCTGTTCTTAAATCACAATAAAATATTTAAAAAAGAAAGTACAGCTGCTCCTTAGGCCTTGAACAACTGCAATTCTAGACAAATTCAGGCTGGGGGTACCTATTTTAGTGTCTTCTGATAATGTGGGGAAGCTCTGCTACTGCAGAAAATGGCAACATCAGCGGGATGAGACTTGACCATGATGGCAGGTTTTGCTTACTGGCTGTCTCTATGTCCTGATTAGAATATCTCATATCCAGCACACATTCTTTCTAGAAATTCTTGGTTATCAAAACATTCAAAGAGGAAACTGCTATAGCAAAGAGAAGCATTTGAGTTGCCATTTTATGCTCTGTTTCAAATTCTGCTTTTCTGTGCTTAACTGTTTGGCCTTTGTAAGCCCCCCTTTTTCCCTCCCAGTTTAACTCTCGGTAACATGAAATTTAAGAATTTCATGAGGGTTAGATAAGGCAAATATATATGCAAATGATAGATAGCTGGACACAAAACCAAATGTCCATTGAAAATGGTTTATTCCTAATACTACATCTACTGCAGCTTAGAGAAGCTGTTTGTTTGGCCCAACTGCTTATACGTTCACTTCAGTCTGTTTAGCAAACCCTGGTGGAGTAGTGATTAAATACTGTGGCTGCTAATCAAAAAGTTGGAAGTTCGATAATCCACTAGGTGCTCCTTGGAAACTCTATGGGCAGTTCTACTCTATCTTATAGGGCCCTATGAGTCAGAATCATAGTAGTGGCTTTTTCACTGAGGGGGGTCTGTTTAATATCCTAGATATTGGTCCACATTGACTCTGTCTAGGTATATAGTTAATGTAGTGTGGTAGATTACATTATTGGCACCAATTCTTTAACTCTCTCCGTAGTCATGCACTTTACTATGTCCTTTTATAGTGCCACCTACTAGAGGGGCACATCCCTTGATTTTGTGTCCATTCATATGACTTATTTTTGGCTCATAGAATGTGCTAGAGGTTCTGAGCCTAGAGCATGAGAGGTCTCACATGTTGTTGTTTGTTCTCTTGATTCTATCCTACTCTGTGAAAGGAACATACCTTAGATATCCCACTAGTCTAAAAAGATTAACACCAGGAGCACAGCTGCTTGCATAATCAACAGACTTCAAAGAGAAAGAACTGCCCAAGGCACTGTAGCCTGAGGCAGAGCTGCCTGGCCAAGTCAGGGTCAGCCAAACTTAAGCTGACTGTACATGGGCACGCACACATGGTTGTTGTTTGGACCACTTAGTTATGCAATATTATTGCAGCAACAGCTTACTATTGTATCTGCTAATGTAGAGAGGTGTCACCAGGAGAAGACTGGTTGCCAAGAGGGCTCACAAAGTGGAATTTATCTTGGTCCAGGGTCGAATCCTTAATTTGACAAACTCAAACTCAAACTAACTAAGAGACTAATATAAATACATTTACATGTTGACAAAAATAATTCCCAGGTAAACAAGATGTTTGGCTTGGCCCATTGAGCACATATTTTCCCTTTGGGCATGAGAAAATTTCTGAGAGTATGAAATCAGAGCAAGGGGAAGTAGTTATATGATTTTGAAGGATAACACTTTGATAACCTGTTATGTTCTTCTTGACAGCAGAAATCTCCCTGACAAATACATCAGTCTGGCAGGGCACCATTTATTCTTGAGGGTACTTAGATTGACATCGTCAACTTAAAACTTTTTGGATTTTCCCTTTTCTAGGCCAAACTACCTTCTATTCAAAAGATTTTTCTTCATATAGTGTTCAATGGCACTATCAGTTGCCCCTCAATATTCATTGTCCTTTTAATGATGGAGTCCCTAGGTATCAACTAAGCAGATGGCTATTTCCCAACCCACCTTTTGGCCTGGTATGGCCCTGTGATTAAGTTCTGGCCCATGGAATGTGAGAATTATATTCAATTTCCAGGTTATGACCTTTAGAGGAAGTGGTATATTCTTCATTTTTCCTATCTTCTACCTGTTTGCACAAATGTGGACAGAATAGAGGAAATGGACAGCCATTCTCACCACAATGGAAGCAGCCTATTGGCAATGGCAGAGCAACAAAATAGAAGGAACCTGGCTCACTGAATGACTGGAGAGCTTCCATAACAGCAGCCCAGAGTTGTCTTTTTTTGGTTTGGTAAGAGAGATCCAACTTGATGGCACTTGGCTTTGGCAAGAGAGAAATTAAAGCTCTTTCTCGTTCACCCCTTGCTTTGGGTCTCTCTTTCACAGCAGCTGAACTAGTATCCTAAAAAATATGGGTACTGAACAACTGATTTGGTTTATGCTTATTCCATTACTAGAATGCATATTATGGATGACTGTTGACTGACATTTCAGGAATTCCAAAATTTCTTAGACATATATTTCAGATAATCTCTTGGTTTACTCTTTCAGACAGAAAATTATACCAATTATATGAGAATTTTACTAGTTCAACTCTGAGGTTAACTTCATTTTCCTTATTTCAAGTGCTGAGTGGGTACTTTACTGTCACCCTATGCACTGGCCAGCAGCCCTTGACTAGGATGGATATCATAAAGAACACATATACTAAATAAAGAAACATATGGTAACAAATGCAAGAAACTGGTTGATGATAAGACTGTCTAGTGAAAACTTAGGTTCTTTTTTTTTTTGAAAAAAGGAAACGAAGTCTTAAATGTAAGTTCTGTCTGAAGCATGGTATCATTCTTTTCTCTTCCTCCAGAGATTGGATATGAGGGTGTCCTTGACTAAACTGAGTGCTCTGTCTGAGTAGTTTCAAAGCTGTGTCTTATATTTACATGATTAAGGAAGAACATTAGGAGAATGCAGTTCAGCAATATGTATTTTCTTATTTATAGGGAACACACACACACACACACAGACCAAAAGCCAAAACAAAAAACAGTTATCACTGAGTGGATTCTGACTCATGGTGATCCCATGTGTTGGAGAGTAGAACTCTGCTCCATAGGGTTTTCAAAGCTGTGAACTTTCAGGAGTAGATTGCCAAGCCTTTCTTCTGAGGTGCCTCTAGGTGAGTTCAAACTGACAAACTTTTGGCTAGTAGCTGAGGAATCATTTGGAAAGGATGAATAGGTACATGAGGAAAACAAATATTCCTTTACATAGTATAACCAGTTGCCATCACATTCCATCCTGATTCATGATGACCCCATCTGTGTCAGAGTAGAACTGTGCTCCGTAAGATTTCCAATGGCTCTTTTTTTTTTTGGAAATAGATTGCCATACCTTTCTTCTGAGGTGCCTCCAGGTGGACTGAAATCCATATGGTAGTTGGACATAAAACTTAGGACTATAATGCACTGCAAAAGAATTCTTGTTCTTGGGAAGTATGTGTGTCTCAAATACTGCTTACTGAGTAATTAGTAGTATAACTGGCCCCAGAGAACTCATAATTATTCTCACCTGTACCATGGAAAATGATGCAGAAAAAGCTCTGTTCTTGGGATTCTTCTTCTATGCTCCCAGATTATCCTGCTCTGTTGGAACTGGGTTGACTGTACTGCTGAAGACAGTTATGGATTAAATAACTTAGATTTGAACCAATACAGTGCTTGGGGGAGGAGAGATGAATGAACTCTGGGACTATCAGCAAGTGGAATCTCCTGAAAAAGATGTAAATAGGCCAGGCATAGGAGGTACAAGGATAGCAAAGTCAGAAACAAGTGTACCCACAAGGAGACCTCCTGAGAAGGTTTAACTTCTTGGTTCTTTACTTGCTAATTTAGAAAAAAAGACATTGAGTGTGTTACAATTGAAAGATTTCCCTTTCTTTCTTTGTAATTCCCATTAGCTACTCAGTATGTCCATGAAATCTGCCTGTCTTGATGTGGTGGGAAAATAAAAGACCAGAGCAATCAGGGGTTGTGTGGAGGATCCCACACCCACGTCTCTGGTGGCACTGTGGCTCAGGAACAGGATTATGGGGGTTTCCCAGGGAGTTCAGGTGGGTGCCAACAGTAAATAGCACGCCTGTGTACAGCCAGGGTACAAGGAGAAATGGTACAGCTTTGAGTCAGATTGTCAGCTGAGCAATCACTTAACATTCTCTTCTCCGATATATGCAAAAAAATGTGACCCTTGGAAGTAAGAGAGGTTGGCACTGGGTTTGCAAATGTAGGTGAAGCCACAGCCTTACTAAGCCAGTTATTCACAAAATCAGAAGCAAGTTGTTTCTGGTAATGACTTTATACACATTCCAGAAACCGAGTAAACCAAATTTGTGGAGTTTATTTTTTCTCTTTAAAGCAAGAAAAATTTAAAGAAATGTTCCTTCACCTCTGTTTGCTTTCTAATTGTTTTTGCTACAATTTGGGATGCTCAAAGCCCCTGCTTCTGGTTTATTTGGTATTCATAACATAGGTACATCTAGAAATTCTGGAAATACCCAGTCATGGCTTGAATTGTGTTTCCCCCAAAAAGTGTGTGGTGGGTTGGCTGGGCCACGATGCTTAGTATTGTGTGATGTTCCTCCACCTTGTAAATCCTGCCTCTGTGATGTTAATGAGGGTGGATGGGTAGTTGTTTTAGTGGGGCAGGACTCAGTGTATAGATCGTTTTGTGTCTTGAGGCAGTCTTTTGTGATATAAAGGAAAGAAGGTAGCAGAGATTTGGGGACCTCATACCACCAAAAAAAGCAGTGCTTGGGAGCTGAGGGAATCTTTTGGAAACGATTGAGGCCCCTGCTCTTCAGAAGCCTCCAGTCCAGGGGAACACTGGTGACAAGGACCTTCTTGCAGAGCCAGCAGAGAAAGCCTTTCCCTGGAGCTGACACCCTGAATTTGGACTTTTAACCTACTGGACTATGACAAAATAAAATTTCTCTTTTTAAAGCCACCCACTTGTGGTATTTCCCTTAAAGCAGCACTAGATGACTAAAACAGAATTTGGTACCAAGAAAGTGGGGTGCTTCTCTAACAGATACCTAAAATATGGAAGTGGTTTTGAAACTATGAATGGCTAGAGGACTCATAAGGAACCTAGGAGAACTGTTAATGCCAAAGAAGGTGTAAGTGGTAAGAAACAAGAAGCGGACAGGCAGCAGCACAACCAGACCACTGTAAGACAGCACTGGAGCCCAGAGTGAGAGAGCTCAGTGCCTGTGTACAGGAGGCTTTCTGGCAGAATGGGGTACCTTGGAGCACTTCAGTCAGCTTTCGAACACTTTCCTTTGCAGGGAAGATGTGGGTGGAGGCCCAGGCCCTCAGGCCACAGGAAGAAGAAGCTTAAAGAGACAAGAAATGTGAGAAGCTGAGCTGCCTCAGTCTCAAAAGGTATGGCTGCAACCTCAGGGGTTTCTAAGGATGGAGTCATGGCTCCAGGTTTTTCTAAAAATTGCGTACCCAAAGCCCAGGGAGAAGAGCTGCTATCCCAGTAGGCCTAGGAGGCAGAGCCGTAGCATACAACCAAGGGGGTTCCACTCTGAAACTGGAGAGTGCAGCCAACACCTAGAGCCTGGAAGGTAGTGCTGTTGTGTAAAATGTCTGAGGAAATGGAAAACTTTCCAAAGCTTTGGGGGGTAATGTAATGTGTTCTGCTGACTTGCTTGTTGCCTATTTAGCCTTCTTTCTCCCATTTGTAATGGAAATGTCTAACTTGTGCCTTCCTGTTCTGCTGTTGTATTTTGAAAACAGATAACCTATATTCTAGATTTCACTGTTGAAGAGGAATTTCTGGATTCTGGAGTTGGACTTTGAGACTTTTGCTATGATGGGGTGAATATGTCTTTACACGCTGCAAGAATGTGAGTTTTTAGGGAGCAAACAGCAGAATGTGATGGCTTAAACTGTGTTCCCCAAAAAAGGTGTGTGGCAGTTTGGCCATGATTCCTGGTATTGTGTGATGTTCCTCCACATTGCAAATTCTGCCCATATGATATTAATGGGGGTGGATGAGTGGCATTTGTAGTGGGGCAGGACTCAGGGTGTAAGATTGTTTTGTGCCTTGAGGCAGTGTTTTGAGATATAAAGGAAAGAAGCTAGCAGAGAGATTTGGGGACCTTATACCATCAAGAAAGCAGTGCTGGGAGGTGAGTGAATCCTTTGGAAAGGATTCAGGCCCCTGCTCCCCAGAAGCTTCTAGTCCAGGAGAAGATTGATGACAAGGACCTTCCTCCAGAGCCAGCAGAGAAAGCCTTCCCCTGGAGCTGACCCCCTGAATTTGGACTTTTAACCTACTGGACGATGACAAAATAAAATTTCTTATTTTAAAGACATCCACTAGTGGTATATCTGTTAAAGCAGCACTAGATCAGTAAAACATACTCTTAAAATGCAAACATGATAAATAGGAGTTTGAGAAGATATAAGAGGGCAGAGATGATTATTGTGTAACATCAAACACTGAAGTATCCCATCAATAAAATAAACACAAATATTCAATAACTGGTAAAATGACAGTTTATATGTTTAAGTTTTACTTATTTTTCCATTTCAACTAAGTGTCCCAATGATCCTGATGTGACAGTAGATTGTTTCCAAAGCAAAGATATAAGTAAGATATCCTCCACCACGTGTCAATGAACTTAGTTCAAGGCTTTGACTTCTTCTTGATCTTGTTTGTCAGACTCTGATATCACTTTCCTATTGTAGTAACACAAATCAGTTCCAGTACACAGAATTCTATAGTTCTGAACACACCATAGCACAAAAACAACTTTTGAAACTTTCCCCAGTAAACGTTCACTAGCCCGGGATTTTGATTATGGCTTAGATCTACTTGCAACCTAGTATAAACTTATATGTGAGAGACGTTGAATCTGAAGAATGGTAGCATTTCTTTTTCTTCCTTCTAGAGACTGGATACAAGGATGGTTCTCGACTTAAACTCTGTGTGCTTACGATGAGTAGCTTCAAAGCTGAGTCTAGTCTTTATGTAGCTAACGGTGAGCCATTAGAAAAACTCAGCTGTTATTTATCGGAAATGTGGTGAAATGTGATTTGCAAGGCCTAGGAGAAGACCCATGGGAGGAGATCTTTTACCTAATGTGTTTTGTTCACAGCCAAGTGCCGTCGAGTCAAACTTTTAAGACTCCATCAGTGGTAATTTATTTCTTTGGTTTACCCATTATTCCCTCAAGTCAATCCTCTTTTAAAATGTAAATATTCCTGGGGTATGTTATAAATGTGTTGCTACTAAAACCTTACTGTGAACACACCTTCTTTTTGACAGGGGGTGTCTCTGAGAAAAGTTGTTGCGGAGGGGGTGTTAAAGGTATATCTGTGTATGCAGGGGGATTTGAACACAGAGGAGGGAGTGAAAAGGGAATAAAGTTAAAGCATTTTACAATTGTTTCTAATATATTCACAAAATTAAAAAACCACAAGTCTCTTATTTTCTAATTGTTCTTTCCTGCATTTAGTCTAAATTAACATATAGCATCACTTTCTAAATTAGCTAATACTGAACTACATAATATTTTTGAATGACAATTTTTCTGTTACAAATATCTTTTGAATTCCTACATGTAGGCAGAGTGGCCAGGCACTTTGGAAGATCCAGTTTTTCATACAGCTTATAATACAGTTATGGGACAACACACAAATATGTGAAAAGTTAAATAACAATTTAAGAGATCACAAGAGTCAAGTAATTATTAGACAATGGCACAAAATAGTGCATGGTGAATTGTCCAAAGAATAGTTCAGACAATAAACATATAAAAAGTTCAGGGGAAGGAAACAACATAGAGACATGGAGTAAAATTCAAAGGTTTCAGGACAGAGGAGGGAAAATGATCAAGTCAATCTACAAAAGAAGCTAAGTAACTAAGATTTTTCAATTATTAAAGGAGTCATCTGTGAAACTATGTTTTACTGGTAGGGTAGATCAGCACAGGTAGTTTGCACCCCTGGATATCTCTTGATGCTACTCAAGAAGCAGTCTTCATCCACTGTTTAATTAGATCCTTGAAGCTACATTTAGAATCTATGTCAACTCAGCTGCCTAAAAAGCAAGGAATTAAGTTGCTGAGCCTTGTGTAGACAATATGGACAGGCAATTAAATATGTTAATTGTTTCAAAAGATATTTTGAAGATATCTTTGTAAACATATCCATTATACTTTATGGGTACTACTTAGATAACATTAAAGGAAGTCAGACTCAATAAATATTAGATCAGAATCACAAGTCTATTGCTCTCTAATTGTTCTTCCCTGTATTTAGTATGCAAATAAATATTTGCCAAATCAAAGCTAAGTTAACTAGATTGGTTTTCAGTCAAAATACAGAAATGGAGAGATTTCTGATTAAAGTAAAATCGAGCCAAACTCATTCCTGGCAAGTTGATTCAGACTCAGCAACCCTATAGGACAGAGTACACGTGCCTCATAGAGGACTGGTGCCACCACACGTGCCACCAGAAGAGGACTGGTGGATTTGAACTGCAAACTTTTTGGTTAGCAGCCCTAGCTCTTAACCATTATGCCACCAGGGTTCCAATCTCTGACTAGCAAAAACCAAACACACTACTATTGAGTTGATTCTGACTTTCAGGGTATTTTTAACGATTAACTGGAGACAGATGATTTCCTTTAGTATTTTCTAAAGCACGTGCCTCATCCCTTTCTCTATTTTTCCAGGAATAAGGCTATTATTCCATCACAGATATAAAGCCGTGGCTATGTGAGTGTGGTTTTAGAAAGTTCAGATATCCCACTGACGTTATCATAGCTGGTGATCTATAAGACCTGCTAATCCACTGAAGATGCTGGGGTAGGTAGGTATAGGAAAAGGTGGAAATGTGAAGGCATGTCAGATGACTACAGCAGCTAGGATCAGAAGGGACAGAAAAAGAATGTATACAAAGGTTCAAGGCTGATCTGCTTTTCTGACATGCAAGCAGGCCTACAGCGTTTAGTGTTTCTCAGAAGAAAGTTTATTTAAGGCAAGAATCTCTTATACAATGGGGTGGGTTTTTAGAAGGTGTGAGATAAGGAGCAAAGTATGAAGAAGAAACGCTTCTCTATACAGTAACAAGAAAAGTGAGACTATTTTGACAGAAGGAAACTTACTTCGCTTTGTGTGCTTTGTGTACTTTGTCCTTTGTTTTACAATGAAGAGAAATCATTTCCTTCTAAAAAGAAAGAAAACAAAAGTAAAACTAAAAAGGAACAATTTCACTTCTTGCACGGACTGAAGTTTTGCTGACTTGAAAAAGTCTGAGGTAAAATTACAAAAGAATCTACATAAGCCTCTTAATTTGGGAACTGTGGGTTCCAGAAATAATCCAGATTAGGGAATATGGGATTCTCTCAGGAGAATGTGTGTTTTGAATCCAGAAATTTACAGAGTTCTCCTATTGTTTTTTATTAAGAATGTTCTTCTTCATTTAGCATTATTTTTCTATTGATCTAAGGTAGGTCAATCATTATAAAAACAAATACTAGCACTGAAGTAGCCTATATTAATAACCCACAGATTTGTAATAATACATGGGCAACAAGCTTCACTAAAAACAATACCTTCCACACCAGCAGTGCTGCAAATCTTTAGATTTGTTTTCCAAGGACTGACAAACGTCCTGATTTTTGTACCTCCTCTACATTTACAGAAAGTTCTGAGCCATGCGCGTCTCGATTTAAAGGGTCAATGCACAAAACCTCTGGGAAGCTGCTGCGGTTCATCCCTCTAGACAGACTTATCCAAATGCCTCATAATCAGTCTCACCCTGATCCTTTCTTCTCTTTGTTTTCTTAATAGTTGGAGAATCTCATCTCTCTTTTTAGCCTGTTTAAAGGACAAAAAAAAAAAAAAAAAGTGGGTGAGTCTTTGACTCAATAATACAGCTTTGTGCCTGTGTAGGATAGAATTTCTCCCATTTTCTTTTGACACTCTTTGGCAGGGTTTTAAAATACTTTTTCCATGAAAGATTTATACTTTTATCATTTTAAATACAAAAATATGTAACACAATCCAGTGCTAGACGGAGCTGAGAGGATGTTGCTTTACCAAGTAATAGAATTTTCTGCCCCCGCATTGAATCGAATGTGTCCCTCTGTCCAGTAATAGCTATTTTTTTGTTAAGCCTTTACTACTACATGAACTATGCTAAGAACTTTACACAAATTACATTACTTATTTCTTGTAACAATTCAAGAGCCACAGAATGTTATTAACCCAATTTTATAGACGAGGAAACTGAAGCTTAGGAAGGTTAAATAAATTACCCAAGATATTAAGGGAACCCTAGTGGTGTAGTGGTTAAGTACTATGTCTGCTAACCAAAAGGCCAGCAGTTCAAATCTGCCAAGCATTCCTTGGAAACTCTGTGAGGCAGTTCAACTCTGACCCACAGGGACACTATGAGTTGGAAGCGACTTGATGACAATAAGTGTGGTTTTTTGGTCTGGTAAGCTTGGTAAGCTATTAAGTGGCTGAACTGGATTACATCCCAGCTCCATCTGATAGTAAAGTGCAGGCTGTTGACCACTGCACTAAATTGCCACTTAATGGTAAACCAAAAAACAAAAACAAAAACCCTCCCACAAAAACCCATTGTCATCTAGTAGTTTCCAAATCTTAGCAACCCTATAGGACAGAGTAGAACAGCCCCCATAGTTTCCAGGGAGAGCCTGGTAGATTCCAACTGGTGACTTGGTTAGTAGCCATAGCACTTAAGCACTGTGTCACTAGGGTTTCCTGTTTAATGACAGCAAGATACAAAAGTGGCCAGCTCAAAGAACATGCCTCCACTTAAGTTCATGGTTAAGCAGGCTCTTCTTAGTGGTTTGCATATGGGAACAAAGTCTTATTCTTTCATTTCTCCTTTCTCTGTCCTAGATATTGAAACCTCAACATTCTCTGGTAAGTTTTCTAAAATGTAAAAATCTAATTTAGTATAGGCACAAAGATTTATCAAGTATCAAAACCAAATCAGTTGCTGTCAACCTGATTCTACTCATGGCAACCTTAATGTGTGTCAGAGTAGAACTGTATTCCATAGAGTTTGTGGTGGCTGATTTTTGGTAAATAGATCATCAGGCTTTTCTTCTAAGGCATCTCTGTGTAAGTCTGAACTACCAACCTTTTGGTTAGCAGCCCAGTGCATAATCATTTGTGTTACTCATACCCACTGACATCAAGCTGATTCCAACCCATAGCAACCCTATCAGACAGAGTCGACTACCCCAGGGAGAAGCACCTCATGAATTTGAACTGTTGAACTTTCACTACCGGCCATAGCGCTTATCCACTACACCACCAGGTTGGGACTTCTAATTACAGGTACTATATACATACATACATAAATATATGTGTGTGTATATATATATATGTATAAACACAATCCATCTACATTCAGTTTTAGAGACAGCCAGGTAGAAAATCACATCTGTAGTATATGAGAATAAAAACTGGAGAATCTGCAAGATAAAACTTGTACTTCAGGTGGCCAAATAAATGAAAGAAACTTCATTTAGATCAAGACTAGAAGCAAGAAACAACTGAAAACAGACCCAGATTTGTTATATTGTTACCACCAGATAAAATCCTAAGTTATCCATCCACACATCCATGCATTCATCCATCCACCCATCCACCCACCCATCCATGCAGTACTGACTGAGCATGTACAGAGTAACATTACAATGCTAGGGAGTGAACAGAACATAAATCCTGCCTCAAGGGTGGTGTGGGGAGAAATGAGCTACAATAGAGTTACTGCAGGATGCAATTCTGACTCAGACTGGAGGAGAGTTAGGCACAAAGAAGCTGTCCCAGAGGAAGTGATATCCAAGCTTAGACCTAAAAGTGGTAGTCACCAGATAGCACTGAGACAGGCTGAGGAAGAGAGCTTCTGAGGCACATCGTGTGCAAAGACCTAGAGGCTGCTACATTGCAAAGTAATTCCTCAGGCTGACCCCAGCCCCTAGTCCTGATGGCTCAGCTGCATAGGGAGCTGGGCATCTTGGCAGGGTCCACCAAGACATGTGAGAAGGGAGCCTGTATGGAGGCAGCTTTAATCATCAGCTGGACCAGGTACACTGGGTGCCTTTGCTTTGCATCATTCTGTTTGAATTTTATGAGTCTGCCTTTTGAGCCTGTAAAGTCATTCATTCTAGTTTGAAACTAGATTTTTAGGTTTTTTTTTTTTTTTTTAAAGTTTAGGCATCATGTACCACAGTTACTGAAAGAAAAAAGTTGAGAGTACTTCTAAAAAGTAAGCTAAACTTTATCACAACTGTCAATTTGCTATAGATGAATAAAATGCCTGTAGACAATAGCTGGGCTATTTACAATATACATAATCTGTTTCTTTCCCATTACACATGTACTCAATTGGAATTAATTGCCCCATAGTATGATTACATAGCATTCCATATGTTTATTATGCTATTAATCTTACTTTCCCTGCTTTATCACTCAGTTGCTACCATGTCTGAGACTTTGCAAGTTGTCTCTTTTTACTCTCCCTTGGAGAGCAGAAACTTACATGTGAAACTTAATGATTTCTTATTGAGTTGAATTGATTGAGTCATGATTTATAAAAGGAATCACTGCACAGGGTAATATACAATTATTAGCCTAAGCAAAAAGAAGGAAAAAAAAAAGTTTTAGAATGTGAACTTAAGCAATGGGATAAATTTAGATATCTAAAAATCCCCTATAAATAAAACTATATTATTTTCTCTGTAACTATTGATGTCCATAGGTAAGCTATAAAAAAAAAAAAATCACCAATTTATAAAATAATAGTATAATGAAAGTACATTCATTTATCTTTTACTTGGATTTCAGATCATTTTATTATTATAATGTGTTTTAGTACCTGGTAAGTTTTATACAGTGAACCAGAAAAAAAACTTTCAAATGTGATTTGACTTCTGTTTCCTGGACCTGCTTTCTGGTAATGAATAAGAAAACAACTGTGCCATTTGAATACAGCTGCTGACTATTCTAAGAAATCTCTGCCAGGACAACTAAATATAGTTAAGTGATAAGAAAAAATGCTCACAAGTTTATTAGTAGGGAAAAATAATTTACTTGTTAATTTCATGATAACAAAAGGGATTCTCATTTCTAAACATTTTTCTTTGGTTGTGTTTATTAACAAAATTTTATATTTATGACACTTAAAATGATTTAATTCTTAATATATATTATAATATATATTACAAATACATAAGTATTTATAATAAATGATGTTTCTATTATATGGAAACCATGGTGGCATAGTGGTTAAGTGCTACACCTGCTAACCGAAAGGTTGGCAGTTCATATCTTTGGTTAAATCTATGGGGTAGTTCTACTTTGACCTACAGGGTAGCGATGAGTCAAAACTGACTAGATGACACTGCAAAAAAAAGTTCAAGCCTTGGGTTTCAATAGTAAAAGATTCTACAGAGAAAATATTAAACCACTCAGAAGGCACCAAAAGAAGATGGAAGGAATATACGGAGTCATTATACCAGAAAGAATTAGTTGCCTTTCAACCATTTCGACAGGTAACACATGATCAGGGACTGATGGTACTGAAGGAAGAAGTCAAAGCTGCACTGAAGGCAGTTGTGAAAAACAAGGCTCCAGGAAACGATGGAATATCAACTGAGATGTCTCCACAAAAGGATGCCACACTGCAAGTGCTCACTTGTCTATGCCAAGAAATTTGAGGACAGCTACCTGGTCAACTGATTGGAAGATATCCATATTTATGACCATTCCAAAGAAAAGTGATCCAAGTGAAGGTGGAAATTACTGAACAATATCATTAATATTACACAAAGTAAATTTTTTCTCAAGATCATTCACAAGTAGCTGCAACAGTATATTGACAAGGATTCAGAAGAGGATGTGGAACCAGGGATATTATTGCTGATGTCAGATGGATCTTGGCTGAAAGCAGGGAATACCAGAAAGATGTTTACCTGTGTTTCATTGACCATGCAAAGGCATTCTACTGTTTGGATCATAACAAACTGTGGATAACACTACAGAAAATGGGAATTCCAGAACACTTACTCGTGCTCATGTCTGTACATGAATCAAGAGACAGTTGTGCAAATAGAACAAGGGAGCACTGCATGGTTTAAAGGTCAGGAAAAGCTTGTGTCAGGGTTGTATCCTTTCACCATATCTTTTAAATCTGTATGCCCAGCAAATAATCCAGGAAGCTGGACTGTGTAAAGAAGAATGAGGCATCAGGATTGGAAGAAGACTTATTAACAACCTGCTTTACACAGATGACTCAATCCTGCTTGCTGGAAGTGAAGAGAATATAAAACACTTACTTATGAAAATCAAAGACCATAGCCTTTGGTATGGATTGCACCTCAACATCAAGAAAACAAAAAATCCTCACAACTGGACCAGTAAGCAACATCATCGTAAATGGAGAAAGGACTGGTGTTGTCAAGGATTTCATTTTCCTTGGTTCCACAATCAATGCCCATGGAAGCAGCTGTCAAGAAATCAAAAGGTGCATTGCATTTGGAAAATCTGCTGCGAAGGATTTCTTTAAAGTATTGGAAAGTAAAGATGTCACCTTGAAGGCTAAAGTGCACTTACCCAAGCCATGGTATTTTCAGTTGCATCCCACACAGGCAAAAGTTGGATAATGAATAAGGAACAAAGAGGAAAAACCGATGCCTCTGAATTGTGATGTTGGAGAAGAATGTTGAATGTACCGTGTACTACCAAAAGAACAAACAGGTCTATCCTGGAAGAAGTACAACCAGAGTGCTCCTTGGAAGCAAAGGTAGTGAGAGTGCATCTTACATACTTTGGACATATTGTCAGGAGGGATCAGTCCCTGGAGAAAGACATCATGCTTGGTAGAGTGGAAGGCCAGTGAAAAACAAGGAAGACCCTCAACAAGATGGACTGACCCAGTGGCTGCAAGGATGGGTTTAAGCATAAAAAAGATAGTGGGCATGGCTCAGGACTGGGTAATGTTTCATTCTGTTGTGCACAGCGTTCTATGAGTTGGAATGGACTCAACAGCACCTAACAACAACAACAACAATTCAGATTAATGTTGCCACCCAATTAACAATAGAGTTAAATACTTGTCAATTGATGTTTGAACAATATTTTTTTGGTTTGGTAAAAAGAAGCAAGAAACCCAAACATAGTGAAGTAAATTTGTCCCATACATAGATGGACCTGAAGTAGTTTTCTGGATATGTCTGTCAGGTGTGACACAGCTGTTTGGCAACATGACTGGAATTTTTATAGGCCAGTCTCTCTTGCACCAAAGTTTTAGCATATAGAATACTGTCTTGTCATCTGTGTCCAATTCCTAGTCTTATTCTTTGTGTAGTATTCCAGATACTTTGGGATGGTGGTTTATCTTTCATGCTGTTAAACCTTGGCACAATGCCCTTGAATTTCCATCTATTACCTTTTCCTGGGATCACTTATTTCACAAAAAAATACAGTGCTCTGCTCATCTCTTTGACTTCCTTGTATAGTCTAGGGACTGTATTTCCACTTTTGCCTGTTTTTTGCACATCCTTTTATATAACTAGTGAATGTCTGTCTATTCAGTACCCATGAATTTATGAGCCAGCTGGGTCTTTGTCATTCTATTGTGGATTATACTCCTCTTAAATGACTACCTTATATTGGTATCTAGCTCAAGAAATTGTGCTATCATGGAAGATCCATGTTTAGAGAAGCTATATCACCTATTTATTCATTTGTAAGCATATATTTGGTAGGTTAGAAGATAATCTATTATTTGTTGGGTACTGTAATTATAAGGTCAAAAAAGTCATGGTCCTTTTCCTTAAGGAATTCAGAACCTGCACAAGAGATACATCAACTATACCACAGTACTATATGGCAAGGACTATGAAAAGGAAATGCACTGGGTCCTAAAGAAGGAAGGGACATTTACATTAGACTAGGAATATACGAGGGTAAGCAAAAGCTTGAATGTGACCATTAAGTTGTTTCAATGTAAAAGCTTAGTGAGGAAATTCAATGTCTTAGGCTGGGTTCTCTAGCGAAGCAAAACCCAGTATAACATATAACTGTATATATGGAGAGATCTGTATCAAGGAACCAGTTCATGCAATGCAGAGAGTAGAAAGCCCCAAATTTGTGACAGGGCTTCTCCTGATTCATGTCACTGCAGGGGCTGATGATCCCAAGATCAGGTCAGAGAGCAGGGCTCTTGCTCACAGGCTGTGAAGATCAATGAACCCCAAGATTGGTAAGTAAGCTGCTAGCTCAGGTCCCAAGAACTGGAGGTCAGACAAGCAGGAGACAGCTGCAGGACCCAGAACATCCACTTACAGGTGGATGCAGGCCACATGCCCAAGGAAACCCCCTTTCAACTCACTGGCTGCTCAAAATAGATCCCACCATGAAGGGTGCTCACACATAAACAGTGGGAATCATGGCCCAGCCAAACTGATGCCCAGTCTTACCCATCACATTGGGGAATGACAATTCCAGGCAGAAAAAATGGAAGCTTCAATACCACAGAGAAATAAAGCAGCTTGGTGGGTTCTTGGAACTACAAGTGATTCACAATAACTACATTGTGTGAATGGCACTTAAAAGTGGAATGATAGTAAATGAGGCTGGGGAGGTAAGGTAGGAGGGGGATTTGTGAAGAACTTAGTTTCAGAAGCATTATCGACATAGTAGTGGCTTACAAAAAAACCAAACAAAACCTACTGTCATCAAGTTGATTCTGACTCATAGCGACTTGGGGAGTTGCAAAATCTCAAGATCGAAACAGATATATGACTACATCATTTCAGGCACTGAGGGCGTATTTGATATATGTGACATACAAGTTATGTGACTACAATACCCTATCATAGGAAATGATAAAGTGGTAAAACACAAATACGTAAATCATTTATCTGGCTCTAGTAAAATCTGTCTAAGAACTTTTCCAGCTTGCCTTTGTCAGAGGAAAAGGACAACAGTAGATTCTCTGAGTTACTGTATCCATAAAAGAATCCAGTTCTTGTATTAATCCTATTACATTTTCCTTACTGCTTATAAAGTGCTTACTTACTTGAACACTAAGGCTTCATGCAGTTGGAATCAAATTGATAATTATGCATTATTTTCAAAAATAGGTGATCTTTTTTTGCTTCATTTTGGGTTCAGCCATTTCATTTCATTATGTTTTATAAGGAAATAACTGTAAGTTTTTGCTCAGTAGCGTCTTATGGTTTAATACGCTTTTAATTTTATTCTTAAGGTTAATGGATATTGAAGCTAAAGTACATAGACTTTTAGAAAAAAGGGAAGAGATGCATTTGGAGCATGGCCCTATTTAGGAGGGACTTATAGAGAGAGTAAATGAATTTATCGGTTTAGTCCCACATCTTATTCCTCTCCCAAGTACCTTTTTTATGGACTATAGATGTTGCTAGTTGATTTAGAGAGAAATCTCAGATTTCAACTGAAGAATATTCCCCAAGATGGAATGTTTGAGGAACAAAGTAGTATTATGGACGATATAAAAAATTAATTCATATTTGTTACGGAACAAATTGTGTCTGCCAAAAATGTTTATCAACTCAGCTAGGCCATGTTTCCCAGTATTGTGTGATAGTCCATGATTTTGTTGTCTGATACGATTTTGCTATGTGTTATACATCCTATCTCTATGAGGTTAATGAGGCAGGATTAGAGGCAGTTATGTTATGGATGCAGGCCACATGCCCAAGAAAACCCCTTTGTGTAAAACTCAGTTTATAAGATTAGGTTGTGTTTTAAGTTAGTCTCTTCTGAGACATAAAAGACTAGGAGAGAAGACAGACATGGAGACCTCATACCACCAAGAAGTGAGAGCCAGGAGAATAGCACTTCCCTTAGACCTAAGGTGTCTACGTTGAGAAGCTCCTCAACTGGGACAGACTGATGACAAGGACTTTTCCCAAGGCCAACAGAGAGAAAAAGATTTTCCCTGGAGCTGGCATCCTGATTTCAGACTTTTAGCCATAAAAACAATATTTATCTAGCCTTTTAATTATCAATTTCTACAAAATATTTACTTGTTACTGTGCATACACAATCTGTTTTTAATTGCACTTTCAGTTGAATCCTTTGATGAATTAGCAACAACAACATTTTAAATTTCTTTTGTTAGTGAAGGAGAAATCCATTGCTTCTTATTAGAATTTCTTTTATGAGAAACATGGATCTTTGGAAAGTTATGTTAGGACAGGACAACAAAACTGTTACTGAGAAAATTTAGGTTTATCTCGGAAGCCAATTCCAATCATTTTGACACCAAAGGGGGTTTTCTTTTTCATTTGAATATGATGCCAATTAGAAACATAGCTTTGGTGCTATGAAGTTAGCTTACTATGATCCTGAGTGTCCCTCTCACTACTTTAAAACGATACAAGATTGGGAATGTTTTCTATTTCCAAGATTCTACTCAGTCTAAAAACATACCTTTATGAAGCTCCTTCTTCTAAGATTTATATCTTCATAATAGTGTAACTTGCTTCTGGTTCAAGAATGTGCAATACAGCAAACTCACTTCTGAAGGAGGCTTACACTGTTGTTCATATTGGTGGCAGAGGATGTATGTCTACATATATTAAAACCTCATTCCTAATAAAGAGTATGTCTGGAATGTTGCTCTTCAAATTACATAGTTTCCTTGTAGAAGCTTTTGTTATGTATGCACTCATTGTAAAATTCTGATTCCAGATAGACATTTCCAAGAATTGCATCTATTTAAAGTCCCTAAAATACTGCCCTGATCTCTTTTTCCTTCTCCCAGCAAATGAATTATTTATAATTCTTTTCATAAAGACATAATCAGCCAAAGGGCTCTCTTAAAGGTGGCAAAACTAAAAAGCAAATCAGTTTTATGATTTCAAAGAATTAGCTGACTATTCATTTATTATAATGTTTTCAGGTTACTTCAGAACTCTCAGAGGAAAAATAATGGTCCAATATAGTGCTATAAGGTTTCCTTTATGGACAGAGTAAGCCATTTATTCTTGACAGACTCAACTGGTTTTGATTTTCTGCCACGGATATCCATCACTGAAAGAGTAGTTGTGATTAATAGCATTTCTTACACTAACCAAAAGCATTTATAATGCATACATGGAAAACACTCCAATAAAAAAAAAGAAGACTAAGAATGTAAAAGTTTAAAAAACAGTTCAATGATTATAAAATCAGTATCAGTTGGAGACAGTACTTCTGGGAAAAACAGAAAATAAATTTTTAGATTTTTATTAATATTAGTGGAAGTGAAAGAGTAAGTCTTTAAGAGAGAATTGACAGGAAACATTTTTTTCATTCTAAGATGGAAATAACACCCAGAATTTGCTTATTAATGTATGTGTTTAAAACACATAAAAGTGTCTCTGAAGTAGATCATTCCAAATGTTTTATTACTTAAAAACCTGTTCTTACACCTATTTATTTTCTGTCATCAAGCTAAAAATTGTAGGATGGTGGTGGCAGCAATGCAGAAAAGAATGGAATTCAAAACCAGATTCTATAATCATATTTCATCTATAATCATCTATAATCATATTTCCTCCCACCATATACAGACCGATGAAATAAAAGCAAAACCAAGAGGAGAGATGATGGGCTAAATTGGTTCTTGAAGACTTGCAAAGAGATTAGACTTTGAGAACATTCCTGCAAAAATTACCATCCTAGAAAAATTTACCAGATGAATACATTTGGAAAAGCTCAAACAAAATTGAAATCATCAATTTCAACTGATTAATCTAATCAATGTATAGAGCATTTAGTCAATTCAATTACACATTCATTAATCAAATATTTATTGAGTTTTAATAACCAGTAAGCAAATAAGACATATCCTGTGTTGTCATAGAGGAAAAGAGAATTAACATTTGCTGAGGGCAAACTATAACCAGATGCTTTATATATCTTACATCAACACTATAGGGTAGGTATTTTTATCATTTCTTCTTTTACATATGGGAAAACCTGGTGGTATAGTGGCTAAGTGCTATGGCTGCTAACCAAATGTTGGCAGTTCAGATCCACCAGGCACTCCTTGGAAACGCCATGGGGGCAGTTTTACTCTGTCCTATAGGGTTGCTGGTTTGGTTATACACACGAGGAAGCTGAGGCTCACAGGCATTAAATAGGTTCCTCAAGGTCACAGAAATAATTCAGTGGGCGACACAGACTTTCCAAATCTACTTTTTGTCTCCAAAGTCCATTACACAATGGTGCTCATAATCTAGAAGGGAAGGCAGAAGCCTACATAATTACCTACAGATCAGAGACTGTGAAAAATATTCCAAAAGTGTATGTGACTTGCTATGAGAGGATGAAGATGGGAGGTATTTATTCTTCCAGTCTCCAGGCAACCTCGAAGGCTTCACAGAGGAGCTGGTATTTTAATTAGGCCTTCCTAGTAAAATGGGAAGAACACTAGGTTGAGGCAGAAAAGTTCACTGGATGTTGAAGAAGAAGCAGCTGCACAGAGGTTACTCATATTTGCTACCAGTCACACAGTGTTAATTTTTAGGATATTTGGCAGCACACCTGACGGGATGAAAACATTCCAAGTCAGCAACAATCACAGTGCAATCAGTCTATTATAGGGTTAATCACAGAACTTGGGAGTTTGGCTACTGGGATTTGAATTTACATTCTGTAACCTAACAGTTTGAGAACTTAGGAAAATCACTGAAACCTTGTTTTGTAAAATGGGAATGGTTATCATCAAACCTTCTAATAAGTACATAAATTGATACATGTCAACTGCTTATTAAACTTATTAAACAATACATAACACGTATTTTACCAAAGCCATTGCACTGAGTCAGTTCCAATTCAGTGATTCTACAGGACAGAGTAGAACTACTTCATAGAATTTCCAAGGAGTAGCTGGATTTGAACTGCTGACCTTTTGGTTAGCAGCCACGCTCTTAATCACTGTGTGACCAGGGCTCCATCACATCCTATGCACTCCATAAATCAGCTGTTGCAAAGATTACATTATAATAACATCTCAGAATATCTTACCAGCATTCAGTTACTGCAAGATTCTCTTGGTTGCACTTCTGTGTTGCTGACATTGTTTGAATAAAACTAGACTGTACAGTTCTGACTGAGCTTTTCTGTATACACACAATGCATAGTTTTAGAAGCATTCTCTTTCTTTCCTGCTGGCTCATTGTCTTCTATTCTCAACAAATCTCCCCTCAACAAATGGAGCCTCTTTCTATGCGGCATCGCAGGATGTACTGCAGGCATAGTGGCTTAATGTACATTTTGGCAGATATCACAGAATAATGTGGATGTTTTAAGTGTAGCACAAAGATATTTTACCCATTCACTTCTGTAGCATATGTGGAAGGGGTATGTGGTGTGCCTTGGCCTAGTGGTTTGAGAACCTGTGTGCTAAGCTGGGGACAGAGCAGGGGACATAGGAGAAGCAAACATGCTAAGAGTTCAAGAAGCCAGTCAGGTTGTGGTTAGACTGTAAAGGAACTTGAATGCTATGTAATGATGAGGAGTTTGGCTTTGATTCTGTAGAAAATGGGAAACAATGGAAAAGAATGAAAGTTTGAGAGCAACACAGTCAGATCAGGATGTTAGGAAGATAACTAGTTCCACGCAGAGGACTGCTTCACATAATGTTTGTTTGGTCAACTCTACATATCTTTCAACTCAGCTCATCTGGAAAGGCTTATTGACCACTTTAGCTAATTTTGATGCCCTTCATTGTGTTGCCACACTATTAAGTGCATACATATATTCTAGTAATCTATTACAATTATTTATCTTAATTGGTTGTCTTTCCTATCAGATTGTAAGCTGCCTGAGATCATGGATCATATCGTATCTTTGTATCCCCAACATTTAGCACAGTTCTGGGCATGCAGCTGGTTGTCTATATCTGTGGAATTAATGAAGAGACTAATAAATTAATAGAAGAACCTAAGGCATGAAAATCATCTCTAAGACTATCAATCTAACAGTCTATTAGCAGATCACCCATTTATGACTCACATCATATTGTCTTATTGAAAAAAGCTGATAAAAACTGATAATAGTTTTAGTATTTAACTTTTGATTTCCGTTTACTTCCAAAAAGGAAATAAAATGAAAACTAAATTCCAAAAGTACTGTAAAAGTCAAGTTTTAATGATTTTTAATGCACTGAAAATTAGGCTTTTTCCCCTCCTAAAAAGTCCTGATATAAATATACAGTATGTAATATCCTAAAGAGAGAAGAAAATGCTGACAAACTATTTTGAATCACTTAATTTGTATTCCACAAAATGAATTAGTGTGATCAGCAAACTCAAATGCATTGTTCTGTAATTTATGTAGAATTCCGGATAAACCTTTCAGAGTTTGCCAATATGTCCAATGATTAAAGACATCAGGCCAAAATGGATTCTCCATCTTTGCTTTTATAGTACAGGAACAGTTATAAAATGGAATTTATCCATTAGCCAAATGAGATGTTTCTATACATCACTGTATTAATTGCTGAGTTAAAGGCCTTACCTATATCATGAAAAGCAAACAAGAAATGTAGCCAAAAAGAGACTTGTTCAGTTGATTTGGCTATAGCAAAGTGTTTAATTTCAGCTTTTAGGCAAAACTGTTCCGATGACAGCTTCATTCTTCCAACCATTTAATTCTGACCTGTTAAGATAATCAACTCTACTTGATTTTTCCTGTTCTTACATTATTTCTGTTCTTGGAATGTTGTATACCATTTTGGGCATCATTGGACAGAAAGCATATGTTTCCCTGTTTTCCTATTCTCCTGCTGTTCCTTGGGCTTTTGCAAAGACTTAGAATAACCAAAGTTTAAACTCTAAGGAAATACGTAGCCATCCCCAAGCAGCTAAGAGATCCAAGCAATAACTGGGACTAGCTAACATCAGAGCCCTTTCTGCTGACCCACGTCATTCAGGTCCTGGGTCTGCTAGGTAAAGAAAGCAGGTAGGTTAGAGAGCATTCCCATAGAACTGCAGCTGAGATCATGACACTTTGGGCCATTCATATTTCAACATGAAGCATGACAGAAAATGGAGGATTTATTGCCAGAAACTAGTATATTGATTTATTGATATTTTGGGCCAGAATACTTCCAGTAACATCATTAATTTTTGTGAAGCACTTCATGGTTCACAAACCACACATCAGATGCTCATAAGATCTTTACCATACCCAGACGACACAACAAAGACAGGTACCAGATGCTCATTTTAAATAAGAAACTGGTGGTACAGTGGTCTGCTAACCAAAAGGTCGGCAGTTCAAATCCACCAAACACTTCTTGAAAACTCAATGGGGTAGTTCTACTCTAACCTATAGGGTCACTATGAGTTGGAATTGACTCGACAGCAATGGGTTTGGGTTTTTTTTGGTATAGTTATTTAAAAGAGCTTTGGTAATGCAATGGTTAAGTGCCCGGCTGCTAACAGAAAGGGTGACTTCGCTGGAAAAAGGACCTGGTGATCTGTTGCCATAAAGACCCCCAAACCAAAACCAAACCCACTGCTGTCGAGTCAATTCCAAATCACAGAAACGCTATAGGACAGAGTAGAATTGCCCTAGGGTTCCCAAGGAGCACCTGGAGGACTTGAACTGCCGACCTTTTGGCTAGCACAGTAGCACTTAACCACTACGCCATCAGGTACAAATCAGAAATTAAAAATCTAATAAAAGTTTTTTCTAATTGCTCAAGCTAACACACTAGAAATAGGAAAATTTTAAACACATATGGTAAGGAAAAGAATTGGGATTATTCAGGAAATTTTAAGAACGTCAGATGACCTTCTGCAACATTGGCCTACCTTTTGGAGATACTTTAGTTTCTCCTCTGATTCCTGAATCTTTAGGACTTTCTCAGCTTCTGCACTCTCTGAAAGAAAGTCAGATTCAATTTGAAATAACTTTATTGTGATTTTACAAAAATTTAAATAATGATTTTATATAAGTCATAGACTAGGAAGGTAAACACAGCTCTATACTGTGCCTTGAAAGTTGACAAGCTAGCTTCATACAGAAGTGGAGCCTGAATTAATGAGCAAAGGCTGCAAGAAACCTCTAATTTCTGGAAGATGAGAAAGCCTGAATCCAGAGACAAGAAAGGTCTGCAAGGAGGATATAATTATGAAATCAGAGATTCCTTTTCTAGACTCCTATTCAAATGTTTAGTAATTGAGGCCTTGTCCTCTGGATAAGTAGGGGGGTCACTGAGGTAGGATTAGATACACAACTCAGACTAGTCAACCAAAATGCAAAGCTGTATTCTTACTCACATTACCTGTTTTCTGAAGTACCTGAGTCAGGGGTATTACAAGGCAGAAAATAGGATGCTTACTTTTATTCTCAGGCGGAAAAGGCTGGAAGTGACATTTCTCTAAAAGAAACATAAATGATAAGTAATCATTTGAAAAGACCTCAACATTGAAGAATTTGAACTTTATATACCTATAAAGATTACACAGTAACCATGTCCACATGCTAGACCTCTCTAGGGGCTTGCTGGCCAGGGAATTTGGCTCCTAATGTTTTAATTCTGCTTTCAACTTTCTCTAGGGATTTCAGGTTGGAACTCAATTATGTAAATTACTATCTTTAATATCCAGTCAGCATATAACATTCCCCTAGATTATTCCACATTGTTTGGTTAAAAAGATGCCCTAGCTTTAAGATGTATGTTTAGATGTAATGAAGAGACTTCTGATCCTTCTTGGTTGGAAGGATTGCTGGGAAGGTTTAGGAACTATATGCGTAGTGGTTTAAACATTTGAAAGAAAAGATTCCTATTTTTGAATTTTTTCTTGTTATTTGTGGTCCGGTTGATTTCGACTCACAGTGACCCTACATGACAGAGCAGAACAGCCCCATACGGTTTCCTTGGCTGTAACCTTTACGGCCGCACTGAGCTTTCCAGGTCATAATCTTTACGGGAGCAGACTGCCAGGTCCTTTCTTCTATGGAGCCGCTGGGTGACTTTCAACTGCTTACTTTTCAGTTAGCAGGCCAGCGCTTCATCGCTGTGCCACTGCTCAACACCACGTTGGTTGGTTACGGAAGAAGCAGCAAGCTTCGACTGGAAGCAGCAACTCACCTGACAGGTTGCCCCCCGAGGGCCGCGCCACCGGCAGACGCTGCCTGCTGCCTCCGGACAGCACCAACTGAGATTCGTTATGAGGGTACAACGACGCCGAGATCCAGAACTGCTTGGCCAGGTTTACGTCTTTTTCAGAGGAGCCAGCAAACACCAGCAGATCCTGCAGACAAGTTTCATCCGACTCCTTGCCGCTAGGGGTATTTCCTCTGGGCCGCGTCTCCATGGCAACTCAGGACGCACCTCCAAGCTCTGTCTCTCCTCCTGCAGACCCGCCCCTCCGAGAACTTCCCAGTCAGCGGCAGTAACAGCCGGAAGTCGTCAGTGGTCTCCCCAGGTGTTGGGAGCTAGCACGCTTTGGGGCCATCGGAAAACCACTTCTGTCGTGATCAGAGGCTTCGGGACCACTCTTGGAGTTGAGAAGTAATAGTCAGAACATCAACTTGACGGAGTGAATCCTGGCCTGTAGGAGTGGGAGGCGGGGAAGGAGGGGAACAGTTTAGCCTTAACAACCTCTAACTGCTCTTCAGCTCCCAAACTCCCTCCCCACAAAGGAAATCCAAAACCTTAGATGTTTGACCTACCACCCCAATCTCCTTTTCAAGACTAAATCCCGGAGTCTCAACATTCCCTACGTGCTTGACTGGAGTATTCAATAGGATGGCTAAGATCTTAGCCTATAGGAGAGTTAGAACCGCAAAGGAAATCCTAGTGGTATAGTGGTTAAGTACTACGTTTGCTAACCCTAAAAATGGCAGTTCAAATCCTCCAGGCCTCCTTGGAGAATCTATGGAACAGTTCCACCCTGTCCTGTAGTGGTGGCTGAGGGCAGTGGGGTTTTTTTTTTTTTTTTTGCTTGTTTGTTTAGAGCTATGAACTGGGTAGATATTCATGTTCACAGAGTTTGTGATACATTTATACACCCTATGAAATAAGCTTGACTTAGATGCTCACTCTGTTTGCTAGCCATTTTCACTAAAAACTGCCTAGAATGCAATAGTTGAAAGGATTACTAAAAGAAGGAATATATCAAGAGGGGACTGGGTCCCTTCATGAAAAATGTCTTGAAAAATGGTGTTAACATAGTCCTGTCAAAATACAAACAAATGTGTGTACACAGCTTCCCTTGGAGGTTTTGTTAACCTAGGAAAAATAACTGTTTCAGCAATATGTTTTAATTACATTGACAGGAACTGAGATAGATGTAACAGCCATTTTAGAAAAGGAAATAGGCACACAGTAATAACCATAATTTATGTCTCAGTGGCACTTTATTCCTTCAAAGTATTATTAAGAATATTGTCTTACAGAGAGACAGTTCAAAAGGTGACAACTGGAGGACTTTATAATGACATGTATCAGTTAAGGAAAAAAAAATCCTATTTTCTAACATGTTAAAGAACCCCAAATCCATTGCCTTTGAGTGGATTCTATTTCATACTGACCCTATAGGACAGAGTAGAACTGCCCCATAGGGTTTCCAAGGAGCAGACGGTGGATTTGAACTGCTGACCTTTTAGTTAGCAGTGGAGTTCTTATTTTAGTCACTGAACCACCAGGACTGCAATACGTTAAGGTATCTGAAATTTTTTGGTCAAGAGTCCAAAGGAATAATGAAAAATTATACTTATACATTGCAAGCTTCAGCAGATAAAATTTTGATGTCTCTCTTTGTTGAGCTATTTACTGATAAATAGGCAATAGATAACGGTGGTATATGCTAATCCACTCCACCCTCCCTACCTCTGACCCCAAACACACTGGTGGTGCAAATGCAGCTCATTCTGATGACTTAACGAATCTCTTTACCTGGCTGTGTGGTTAGTGATTGGTACTATTAGCAATCAGCTAACTACACTGCCTAGTAACTAGACTCACAGAAAAGCAATTTCCATCAAAATCTTCAGTCTCAAAGTGATGCTGCCATAAACTGTGCTAGGCAAATCACTGGTTTATTAGTTTACTTTAGTTGACAGGCTGGCGACTGGCCTATTAAATAATGAAAAATAAGCACAGTGAATCTCGGCTAGCAGTTGTAAACGTTATACAGTGGGCTCCTCCAGGGAATTGAAATGTCTTCTATAAATACCTTAAACTCATTAAATGCCACAAATTTTGCTTCCCTCATATGATATCGTACAATCTGACTCAGAGAGACAGCTCACAATCTAACCGTATCTAGAAAAATAAGTCTGGATTTCCATAGGTTTACTCATATTTTGGCAACATGCTCTCTCGCTTAGCAGCACACTTTTGGACAAGTGCCGAAACATCAAATCTCCAAGTACCGCTCTCTCCTTGAACCCTTGGAGTCCGGCGCGAGAGGGCGTTTTCTGCCGAGAGTGGCGTCCTCCTCCCGGCGGGCCGGCGAGTGATGCTGTGCCTTGTTTTGATGGCAGTGGAGTTAGTGATTGTAAGCTCCAGAGTACAATCAGCTAATTACACTGCCTACAAACCGAGCACCTGACGGCCCGCAGCGCTGACGAGTGACTCCATGGGGTCAGGGTCCAACTCGGCCCCACATTCATCGAGGGCGACGCTCCACTGGGCTTGGGGGTGAGGCCCAGGGCGAGGACTTGCTGCCCCCGCTCCCCACCAGGACGCCCCCGGCCCAACGGGCATCCCCACTCAGCAGCGCGCGCTGCGCAGCCCACCCCCGGCTGCGGCGCGTAGCCACGGCTAGGGGGCAGCACTACCGGCTGGGACTTGCATCCACCAGGGCCGCGCACCTCAACCCCAGGTGACCTCGGGAGCTCCCGGCCAGCTAGCTTGGCCCCACCGGCAGGAGCCCGCCTGCCCTGCCTCTTCTCCTCCCCAGTCTTCTCCTTCCTCGAGGTCCCTCCTTCTCAGGTTCCCATCCCCTTTTCTTTCCCCTTCGCTTTCTCGGTCAGTCTCGAACCTCCTGGTCTCTCCACTCAGAAGCCTGTTCAATTTCCAGCCCCAAACCCTAGAGCCTGGTCTTTCAGCCCGTGCAGCCCGGTGCTCCTGGCAGCTCTGAATGGCGAGTGAAGTGGCCGCGGCTAGCCAACCGCCCGTGGAACCCCTCGGGCAGAGGGGCGGGGCAGGCAGGGGGGAGGCGGTTTGGGGGCGGGGCAGGTGGGGGGCGGAGCTGTGGGAAGGGGTGGAAGGCCGGCCTCGGGGTCCTCAAGGAAGAGGCCTTGGAGACAAGGCAACAGACTTTAGTTTCTCTGCCCCACAAAGCTGAAAGAGTACGGTCCCTTCCTCCCTTCTCTCCAAAAAACCACACAGGCCCATCCTGTTTTCGTGTCCCTTCCATTCAGGGAAAGTAGATTTCTCGATACCTTAAATTTGTAGACCTGGTTTTTCAAATGGGGTAGACCTGGATATTCTCTGAGAGGTGGGAATTCTGCCCGTTGAGAGTCCCTTCTGTGTCTGTGCCTTCCCTTGGGGTCTTTGCCTTCTGCTTTGGAGGGCATGCAATGAGGCCAAAGGCTGAATCTTCTACTCAAAGAAAGAGCCAACCTGCTCCTTAGTTAAGATCGAAATGTGGTTCTCTTGAGCTCTAGGCCTCGGTTTTGAACTCTCAAAGTTAGCTTTAGGTAAAATTATCCCTACGTCCAGCCTATATTTATTGAAATACCCTTGTGAATTCAGATTCTGAGAAGTATAAAAGCATGGCCATACTACCCTCCAGTGCGCATTCTAGATGAAACACAGAGTGAACAAGTGATATTTACCACAAATCACTAAACTGTGTAGACTTCACTGCTAGAAATAGAAGCAGGGGTGTGAGATCAGCCCAGAAAGGCTGATAGAGGTGACACAAGTAGACCCCTAAGAAAGATTAAATTTGGATATTTAGGGCAAAGTTGTGGAGGTTAGCAAAACAATATGTTGTGAGAGGAGTTACATCTTCCTATTTTCAGAATTTCATTTCTAAAGATACAGAAGTGTTTATGTGTGTATGGGGAGTAGATTAGACGAAAGAGGCAGTTACAGAGGACTTCTGAGACCCCTACTCATAATTCTTTAGTTATTCCTTTCTCTCTTTTCCTTCACTGAAAAAATCAGAAGAAGAAAAGGAATGTGATCTGATTACACATTTTGTGGAACTCAGGTGGTAGGAGACTCCCTAGGGTATAATCTTACGCACCCAGTTCTAGTGTAGTCACTGTTGACTCTGAAGGCTGGCTTTCTACAAGGAAAAACTTGCAGTTGTAGATCGGCTTTCTAAACTCAGCAACTGGCCTCACAAATGTCACTAGTAACATGGATAGGATCAGGTAGCCTGGATCATACAACACAAATTCCAAAGAAAACCATTACTGTAGCGTCAATTCCGATTCACAGTGACCTTATGTGTTAGAGTGGAATGGCTCCACAGAGGTTTCCAAGGAGCACCTGGCAGATCTGAACTTCTAACCTTTGGTTAGCAACCGTAGTACTTGACTACTGTGACCATTTCCACAGATTCCAAAGTCACACTATTAAATACCAGAAGTACTTTTCAAGGATGAGCTTCAGTGAGTTATAGCATATCTTTGTGTATGAAAGACAGGCGTTTCTGGCAGATATGTGGTTTGCTCTCAGTAACAAAGCTAAAAAAAGTCAAAGTGACAAACATTGAGTTGATTCTGACTTAATAGTGATCCTGTAGGTCAGAGTAGAACTGCCCCATAGAGTTTCTGATAATGTACACTTAACCACGACAAACAAAGCCAAAGTAAAGTATAAAAGTAAATCACTCATACTCATTAAAATATTCAGTATACCAAGCCATACCAGACAACATGCTGACATCAGAGCTAATTAGCCTCTGGGCTATCTTGAGATAACTGCAGAGTCAACTTTGTAATTTTATATTTATATACATACAAAAAATTAGGAGTAAAATAACTTCCACTCCATTAGCGAGTATGCAGACTTAAAAAATCGCTTAGGTTAGGACATAGTTATTAGAAATAATTCTGTTCTTGCAAATTGTTAGTCATTGTTACCTAATTCAATATTTAATACTTCTTCCTAATTAATAATTGATGATAATTAGTTGTGTCTTAGATGTCTTACCTGAGTTGGATTGCTGCCCTCCAAGGCAAAGGCTGAAGTAGATGCCTTTGACAAATTAGACTTTTAAGATATTTCTTCAAAGGTAATAACAATAAAAACAACTCATGCATAAAAGTCCTCAAGATACATTGCCTACTGAAATAATTTTTAAAAAGCAGTTTATTTAGTATGTAATACAACTAAAAAATTAAAATAACGACAAAAAAATATGTGTGGCCTAGTTCTGTTCACAGTGAAAAAAGGGGTGGGGGGGAAAAGAATGAGGGATTGTTCTTATGGTTGCTGTTGATTTGGCCTGCAGTTACTAGAGAGACTCCAAGGGCCTCATTCCCTTTATGGCTCATGTCTAGGCATGCCTGGAGACCAGGGAGACCATGCTTTAATCTAAGTAAGAATGCTTGTGGTGTTTCGAATGCCCAAACAGAAGATTGCGTTTGTTTTAGGCGGTACCAGGAAGGCACTTTTCAGGGGAATTGTTTACAATTTTAATTTATGGGTGTTTGGTCCTTGAGGAGGTTGGGGGAGAGCAGGGATAAGGAGATGAGGTGAAGCTGGAGATTAAGAGGAAACCAAGAAGAGTGTACAAAATGAATACCTCCTGCTTTAGATTCAGCAAATTTATGTTATCTTGGCTTACCACATCTAGATAAAAGACTAGAGAGATAGGAGTTGGGGCTTTGGGAACAACTTCTCTTCAACTGGGGAAATCACAATTGGAACATTTTTTATTTCCCACAGTTTTGAAAGATACTACTGGGGAAGGAAGAAGTCAAGAATCAGGTTGATTTGAAAGTATTGGATGTTAGCAGCTTCTTAAACCTTTTTTTTTAAAGTACATTTTCTCTTAGGAAATATAAAATTGTATTTTGCTTTTTATTTGTATCAATAAATGTCACATTATACTGTTAACATTCATGTTGCTATGCTTGGAAACTATATCCTGAAGCAAGACTAAATGGAAGTCAGCATTAGTGCTTTTAAAGAACTAAAAATCAATGAATGTGTTTAATTATGAGCGATTTTCTTCAGCAGTTTTCATAATTTTATACTTTTGGTTCCATTTAATTGTTGTCTCATTGTTAAGTGTACCAGATTCTTAATTAGCTTCTTGATTATATTCATTGATAAGTCATTAGTGTTGCTTTCAATAAAAATGTTAACCTATGTTTTGCTAATCACAAACAATCTAACAAAACAAACTTTGTAGCTGAAATTGCACTGGCTCTGAGTTATGACTTCAGGGGTAGGAGCTGACGTAACTGCACTTTTACCATCTTTTGAGAACATAGCCTATGTGGATTTATGGTCTAATGGGAGAAATAAACAATTTGTTCACACAGATAGTTAAGATAGACTATATCAAGCTCCAGAAATCCTGGTGGCATAGTAAGTGCTACAGCTGCTAAACTAAAGGTTGGCAGTGGAATCCATTAGGTGCTCTCTGGAAAATCTATGAAGGAGTTCTACTTTGTCACATAGGATCACTATGAGTCAGAATCAACTCGATGACAATTTTTTTTTTTTAATGTCAAGCACCAGCTGATTAGATTAATGGGTGCTTTAGGAATCCTGGAAACGAATGTAAATTTCATTATTGCCAGCACTTAGGTAAAAAAGAAACAAAAACAAAAACATAAAGGTTGGGCTAACAGGGAAGACTATATGGAAAAGAAGAGATTTGAGCTGAATCTAAAAAAAGGAAAATTAGAATTCCTGGTTGGTGCAAATGGTTAAAGTGTTCACTGCTAATTGAACGGCTGGAGGTTTGAGTACAGCCAGAGAGGTACCTTGGAAGAAAGGTCTGGTGATGTACTTTCAAAAAATCAGCCACTAAAAAACTCTGTGGACTCTAGTTCTACTCTGACATATCTGAGGTCATCATGAGTCAGAATTGACTCACGCAACTGGTTTTAGGAGGAAAACCAGGACCAAGATAAAGGGAGAAGATGAAAAGTAGATGTCCTTGGTATCAGAATTTATTTGAGAAGGAAAAATGCATGCAAATTCTTGAAGAGTGTAGCATACATAGCAAATTGGGAGAGCAGTGAGCATGTCCCCACTGCAGAAACAGGATGAGATAGGCAATCAAGTAGGTGACACATCATGGAGAACTTCAAATGTTAGGCCAGGGAGTTTTAATCTCATTTTTCTGACAGAGGGGGCCATGATATATATACACTGTGTGACTTTTATGGAGAATAATAAAGTAGCATAACTTATAAGAGGACAGACAGAGGAAACTAAAAATCCATTTAGGAGATTATTTTAATAGTCTCAGTATGAATTGATGTAGAAAACAGGGGATGAGTGAGGGAGAGTTTGTGGCGGGAACTTTACAGAACTTGGTGACTGGTTAAAGTGATGAGAGAGAGGACAAGATTAGCTTCTAGATTTCAGTGGTAAGAAGAGATATGGAGAGACAATCTAGCCTGAGGATGATGAGTTTAGATTTAGGTGTAGTGGGTTCTAGGTAACGGATGGCAGTGTGGTAGAGTTAACTACATGAAGCTAGAACTCTGGAAAGAAGCTACTAAGAAAAAGAGAGATTTAGTAGTTTTCTGAAGCTGGAATAGTTGAAGTTACAAGGATCAATGAAATCTCCAAAGGAGGTGCTTTGTCTTATTCTCCGTCGGAACCTGTGTGGTTCACCCAGCACAGAGTGGGTATGTACTACTATATAAATAGCGATGTTTTATTCTTGAAAAGAGAAAATAATGTGGAAAACTGAAGGCTCAGATCCAAATTTTTAGAGTATCCCTTTCCTATTTATTGGCTAAATCAAAAAACTTGTTGTCAGTGAGTTGATTCTGACTCATTGACCCCGACCCTATAGTGTCCATAGGGCCTCCAAGGAGTGGCTGGCAGATATGAAGGGCCAACCCTTCGGCTAGCAGCTGAGTTCTTAAGCACTGCACCACTAGGGCTTCTATTTATGGATGAGCAAGAGGAAGTAAATCTTGAAAAGAGTTAGCCCACAATGAGAAGCAGAAGAGGAACTGTCAGAAAACTCAAGCTGATGTAAGCAAGGTCATATATACACATGGGAATTCAAGGGAAACTGCTGTATCAGCCCCATCACATCGTAAGGTTTCTTTAGTGGAATTAACCACAGGGCAGTAGAAGACTCAGCTGACTTTATCAAATGATTGGCTCTACCCCAAGGAAAGCACCACTTGTCTGTTCCTTCTGTTTGTCATGCTGTGACGATGACTTGTGTGCTTCTCTGATGCTGGAAACTATGCGACTGGTATTTTAAACACCAGCAGGGTCACCAGTGGTGGGTAGGTTTCAGTGGAGCTTCCAGACAAAGACAGACTAGGAAGACGAACCTGGTGATCTACTTCTAAAAAATGGGCAATAAAAATCTTGTGAATAGCATCAGAACACTGTCTGATATAGGGCTAGAAGACAAATCCCCTACATTGGGAGGTACTCAAAATACAACTAGGGAAGAGCTGCCTCTTCAAGATAAAGTCAACCTCAGTGACTTGGATGGAGTAAGATTTTGGGATTATCATTTACTGATGTGGCATGACTTAAAATGGGAAGAAACAGCTGCAAATATCCATTAATAACCAGTATGGAATATTCGATAGTAGCTAATAATAGCCCAGGAAACTTCTCTAGGCTATAACTAAACAGGTTAACTTCCCCGGCTAGTTAATCATCTCTCCAAAAACCTTTAGACAGACATTCAAGGTCTGTAGTGGTAATTTTAAAGTTTCAGGGCAGCTAACTGTAGGAAAACAAACCAAAAAAAGTGTTTTTTCCTTCTGAAAAGTTCTACTGTGTGTTCTGTAACAATAAAGCCAAAGGAGAAGATTGCTAATTAATTCACTTACAAGAATGAAAATACTTTATGCCATTCTCTTAAGCATCACCGTATGTCCATCTATTCTTGTTTTTATCCCAACTATCTTCATCCAAAACACTGGTGGTATAGTGGGTTAAGTGCTATGTCTGCTAGCGAAAAGGTCAGCAGTTCAAATACTCCAGGAGCTCCTTGGAAACTCCACGGGGCAGTTCTACTCTGACCTCTAGGGTTGCTATGAGTTGGACACAACTTGATGGCAGTGGGTTTGGTTTTGTTTTTTTTTAATCCTCATTTGACACTACAGTATGTTTTCTATGCGGAACTTACATTCTTTAATTTCTGAAAACCATTGTTGTGTGTTTTTTAGTCAATTCTGACTCATATTAACCCTATAGGACAGAGTAGAACTGCCTCTTAGGTTTTCATCTGAGGAAGGAGATCTTTTCCTCCAAAGGAGTCACCTGTGGATTCCAACTCCATTTCAGTTAGCAACCAAGTGCTTAACCATTATGTAACCAGGGCTCTGTTTTGTTTTTTAAACCACATAATTCTAATTTGTTATCTTTATTTCCTCTACATCTATAGACTATATACCTCAAAGATTTCATCATCTTTACATTTAGTAAAGTTCATATTATCTTTCTCTGGATCTATAGTTTATTTTGGAAATACTGGTGGCATAGTAGTTACGAGCCACAGCTGCTAACCAAAAGACTGGTAGTTCGAATCCACCAGATATTCCTTGGAAACCGTGTGGGACAGTTCTACTCTGTTGCATAGAGTTGCTATGAGTTGGAATCAACTCAGTAGCCATGGGTTTTGTAGCTTATTTGGAGCCCTTTGCCCTAGTGGTGCAGTGATTAAGAGCTCATCTGTTAACCAAAAGGTTGGTAATTCAAATCCACAGCCACTTCTTGGAAGCCCTGTGGGGAAGTCCTACTCTGTCCAATAGGATTGCTAGGAGTTGGAATTGACTTGATGGCACCTGACAATAAAAACCCTGATTTTTGTTTGTAAATTTTATTGTGCTTCAGGTGGAAGTTTACAGTTCAAGTTACCCTTATACCTTTAGCTCATCTTGAGCCTTTCACTTTTCTAACTCCTCACACATTTAATATATTCGTGCTACAGTTAATATCTTCCTTTAGTGTGAGAGTGTTATTCTCCTATACTGTGACTGTATTTTGAATACAGCATTTTTTATAATTATATAGAGTGCTTACACACACACGTTTTTTATATTAACATAAAAAACGAGGACAGTGGTGGAACCCACAGGCTTCCTCTTAGTGGAAAGATGTGGCAGTCTGTGTCTGTAAGGATGTGCAGCCTTGGAAACCCTGTGGTGCAGCTCGTCTCTGCCCTATAGCATTTCTATAAGTTACAATCCACTCAAATACAACTGAATACAAAAAAACTAACCAAACCAGTTGCTAGTGAGTCCATGCCAACTCATGGCGACCTCGTGTGTTTCAGAGTAAAATTTCACTCCATAGTTGTTTTTACAGCTGTAACTTGTGGGGAGCAGGTTGCTAGGCCTTTCATCCAATGAGCCTCCAATTTTGCCAACCCCAAATGGTTAGTAGTACTATTAGCACAGAGTGCTGTGTGAGCATTTTCTTACACTCTGAATTTTTTAAATGGGTTTTCTTGGTTTCCCAACTTGATATGTGATATATGTCTCTTGTGGTCTCTAGCGTAATGCCCTTTATAGTCATTACAAGTGCTCCAGCATGCACATAAACCAAAACCAAACCCACTGCCGTAGAGTCAATTCTGAGTCATAGTGACCCTACAGGACAGAGTAGAACTGCCCCATGGAATTTCTGAGGAGCATCTGGTGGATTTGAACTGCTGATCTTTTTGGTTAGCAGCTGTAACACATAACCCTAACCCTAACCCACTACACCACCAAGGTTACCACCATGCACATAGAAAAAACAAATAAAGTAGGAAAAAATCTTGTGGCAAATCAGACACTTGTGTGGTAATTTCACACACAAAAAAGGAAGCATTGCATTGTGTAAGGTTTGCTTCATTTACCAGTTAAGAGAACCTCATTTGGAAGATCAGACTACTTGAAATCTAAATTCTTCTGGGTTCAAATCAACCTTGCATGACTATAGAATTCTACTAGGTAGGATTTTTGGATATACAGCTTTGTTTCAATCATTATGTAATTTTTCTATACTTGTTTTTAACATTATGGGGCTGAATTTATGGGTGGTTTTAAGAATTAGTTCATTGTTTTGTAAAATAGTGCTACAAAATGTACACTTTTCATCAGAAGTGGGATTTTCCTAAAACATCTTTACTTTTTACCTCAATAACAATAAGGTATATTTGCAAACAGATGAGTGACCCTAGGGTTATAACTTGTAACTTAAGGAAAAGCCAAACAACAAACCAGCTGTCATCAAGTCCATTATACTATAGTATAGAGTAGAACTGCCATGGGGATTCTAAGGAGTGGCTGGTGTATTTGAATGGTCAAACCCTTTCTTTAGGAGCCAAATGCTTAACCACAGTGCCACCAGGGCACTGACTTAAGTAAGGGAAGCTAATAAAATTAAGGAGGGCTGATTATAGGATTGACTGTGACATCATAAGTCCAGTGAATTGAATGTTCAGTTTAGATGATATGATGATATTTGAAAGTTATTGGGCCTATTTTTGAACTGTTATAAGTAAAATATTTTCATTTTACAGGTGATGTTTGGCTAAAATGAGAAGGCAAGCACAGAACCAGGCTTTTAACTTTTACTTTCATTGATGAATTATGGAACTCAAAGATACCCTTATAGACCAAGTTGAACTAACCCTCCCCTAACACCTTATTTTAAAATGAAGGAATCCACTGCCATCAAAGGTAAAATATATCTGTGATGCTTCCCCTTTGTTCCTTTCTTCATTCTCCTTCCAAATGGTCAGAAGCCTTTTCCTCTGTTTTCTGTGCTGCCTCCCCAGTCTCACTCCCTTCACCCAGACCATCTATAGATAGAACATCATCCATTTGTTCTACCTACTGTGGGTAGCTCATTTTACATTTTCAAAAGAAAATCCTGGAATGACAATGCCTTAAGCAGGGGCTATATGTCTATAATGGGAACTGTAGATATTACAAAAGAACAGTAGGAGAGTTGGGGTTTTTTGTTTCTTGTTTGTTCTTCAAATTTCAGAAGTCATTGCCTATTCTACTTCAATATGAGATTAGTGTAGACCAGTCCAGACTGGACTTTCTGCTAAATTCTAACATATTGACTTTTTTAAAAAAAATTTTGTTTCAGGTGAAAGTTTACAGCTCAAATTAGCTTCTTATCTCAAAATTTGTACATGGAATTCTTTTGTGACATTGATTGCAGTCCCCACAATGTGTCAGTACCCTTCCCCTTTCCCTTTCTACCCGGGGGTTCCTTACTTCTCAGGGTTCCATCTTTCCACTTTTCTTGTCCCTGCCCGCCTTCTAGCCTTTGCTGTTAGGTAGGTGTTGCCTACTTGGTCTTGTGTGCTTGATTGAACTGAGAAGTATGTCTGTCACGTGTGTTCCTGTTTACTTTATAGGCCTATCTAGTCTTTGGTTGAAGTATTAATGTCAAAAGTGGCCTCATTTCTGAGTTAGCAGGATTCTAATGTCTTTTAAATGAACATTACTACCTGAGTATTTTGTCCCAAACAATTAAGTGCTCAGCTGCTAACAGAAAGGTTCAAAGTTTGAATCCACCCATAGATACCTCAGAAGTAAGACCTGATAATCTACTTCTGAAAAGTCACAGACATTAAAAAACCTCATGGAGGTAGCCACAAGCACAAAAAAGATGCAGCATATCAAAACAAGAAATGTAACACTAAACAAACAAAAAGCCAACACTGAAAAGGATAAAAAATCAACCCATAAAGAAGAAAGACCCAGAACAGGAAATTAAGAGCAACAGAGAAGACACCAACACAAAAATAAATACATCAAAATGACAGCACTAAACACATATCTCTCAATAATTACACTGAATGTAGATGGACTGAATGCTACAGTAGAGAGATAATGAGTAACATCTTAGATAAAAAGACACGATCCGTCAGTATGTTGCTTACAAGAAACTCACCTTAAAGATATGAACAAACTGAAAATTAGTGTGGAATAATATATACCAAGCTACCAATATACAAAGAAGGAACAGGTGTGGCATTACTAATATCAGATAAAAGAGATTTTAATGTAAAATCCACCATCTAGGACAAGGATGGTCACTATTTACTGCTGAAAGGTTTAATATGCCAACAGGACTTAACAATATTAAATATTTATGCACCCAATACTAGAGCATCTAAATACGTTGAAGAAACACTGACTACATTAAAAAAATGAGATAGATAACTCCACAATAACAGTGGGAGACAGACTTCAACACTCCACTTTCAGTACTGGACAGATCTTCTAGAAAAAAGCTCAGTAAAGACACAAGATCTTATTGCCACAATTAACCAATTAGAAATCATCAACATAGACAGAACTTTTTATCCATCAACAGAGAACTACACCTTCTCCAATGTACATGTACATGGAACATTTTCCTGAATAGACCATACATTAGGACATAAAGCAAATCTCAACAAAATCCAAACCATTGAATTATTACAAAGCATCTGCTCAGACCTTAAAGCCATAAAAATTGAAATCAATAGCAAAAAACCATAGATAGAAACAGGAACTCATGGAAAATGAACAATAGTTTGCCGTGGGTTATAGAAGAAATCAAGGATGAAATAAAGAAATTTATGGATTCGAAGGAGAATGAAAACACTTCCTATTATAACTTATGGGATACAGACAAAGCAGTGCTCAGAGGTCACTTTATCTATGTAAATACACACATCCAGAAGGAAGAAAGGACCCAAACCAAACAATTAACCCTACAGCTTGAACAGGTAGAAAGAGAGCAACTGAAGAACCCCTCAGTCACCGGAAGAAACAGATCATAAAGATTAGAGCAGAACTAAATGAATGAACAGAAAAACAACTGAAAAAATTGATAAGACCAAAAGCTAGTTTTTTGAAAAGATTAACCAAATTGACAAACTACTGGCTAAACTTACTAAAGAAAAACAGGAAACGAAACAAATAACCCAAATAAGAAATGAGATGGGAGATGTCACAACAGATCCAACAGAAATCAAAAGTATCATAACAGAATACTACAAAAGACTGTACTGTAACAGATCTGAAAAACTAGAAGAAATGGGCAAATTCCTATATTTGTATCACCTATCAAAATTATCACAAGGAGAAGTAGAACAACTTAATAAACCCATCACAAAGGAAGAGATTGAAAAAGTCATAAAAAAACCTATCAACCAAAAAAAGCCCTGGCCCAGATGACTTCACCACAGAATTCTACCAAGCGTTTAGAGAAGGGTTAACCCCAATACCACCAAGACTATTTCACAGCATAGAAAGGGATGGAATACTCCCAAATTTATTCTATGAAGTGAGCATAACCCTAATACCAAAGCCAGGGAAAGAGCCAGCAGAAAAGGAGAATTACAGAGCAGTATCTCTCATGAACCTAGATGCAAAAATCTTCAACAAAATCCTTGCCAACAGAATTCAAACACATATAAAAAACATAATTTATCATGACCAAGCTGCATATCAGAAATTCAAGCCTGGTTCAACATCCAAAAAACAATTAATGTGATCCATCACATAAATAACACAAAAGACAAGAATCACCTGATCTTATAAATTGATGCCAAAAAAAAAAAAAAAAAAAAAAAAGGCATTTGACAAAGTCCAACACTCATTATGGTAAAAATTCTCAGCAAGATAGGAATAGAAGGCAAATTCCTCAGTGCAATAAGGGCCATATATGCAAAGCCAACTGCCTGCATCGTTCTGAATGCAGAGAGACTGAAAGAATTCCCCTTGAAAACAGGAGCTAGGCAAGGATGTCCACTTTCGCCTCTCCTGTTCAACACTGTACTAGAAGTTCTGGCCAGAGCAATTAGACAAGACAAAGAAATAAAGGACATAGCATTGGCAAAGAAGTAAAAATCTCCCTATTTACAGATGATGATTGTATACCCAGAGAATTCTAAAGAATCACTAAGTAAACTACTCACATTAATAGAAGAGTTCAGCAAGGTATCCAGGGTATAAAACAAACATAAGTAAATCAGTAGGATTCCTTTAAACTAACAAAGAGATCATCAAAGAAGAAATCACCAAATCAATACCATTTACTATAGCCCTCAAGAAGATAAAATACCTAGGAATAAATCTAACTAGAGAAATAAGAGACCTATACAAAGAGAACTACAAGACCCTACTGCAAGAAAATAAGAGAGACTTACATAAATGGACAAACCTACCCTGCTCATGTATAGGAAGACTTAACATTGTGAAAATGTCTATTTTACCCAAAGTGATCTACATGTACAATGCAATCCCAATAAAAGTTCCAGTGACATTTTCAATGAGATGGAGAAACAAATCACCAGCTTCATTTGGAGATGGAAGAAACCCCGGATAAGCAAAGCACTACTGAAGAATACACTGGGAAGCCTCTCACTACCTGACTTTAGAATCTATTACACTGCTACAGTAATCAAAACTGCATGGTACTGGTTCAAAAAGAGACATATAGACCAATGGAATAGAGATGAGACCCCAGAAATGCCACCACCTTCTTATGAACAGTTGATATTCGACAAATGCCTTCAACTTGTAAACTGGGGAATAAAACAGTCTCTTTAACAAATGGTGCTGGCAAAAGTGTACACCTATCCACAGAAAATTGAATCAAGACCTGTATCTAACACCTTACACAAAAAACAACTCAAAGTGGATAAAAGACCTAAATCCCAAACCTAAAATGGCAAAGATCATGCAAGAAAAAATAGGATCAACAATGGAATTTTTTTTTTTTTTATTTAATATGACTGAGTGAAAATGTACATTCCCGTACAAATTTACATGCCCATCTATATGCAGCTTCCACTGCTCTCCCTGTCTGGTGACGGCACACTATTCCTCTCTGCTCCATACATGTCTCATCCTCCCAACAGTCTCCTTTCCCCTCCTCTCTACCCACTCTCCTTCCTCCAGCCAGAGGTCACCAGGATGATATCCTATAGATGTATAGAATCATAAAGTGCATCCAGTATATGGTCACTCTGCATTGCCAAGTCCAATCCATTCCTGTCCGAAGAGTGGACCTTCCTTATAATTTATGGGTAAGGGCAGCATCCGGGCCGGGGGCCATGCTCTCAGGGGAACCCCAAACCGCTGGACCATCAATTGAGGTCTTTTAGTGGAAATCTCGGGATGCACCCCTTTTTATTCTTGTGTTGCCAGTGAGACTCCTCTCTGCAAGCTCCATCGTGGCTATCACTGGTGGTGGCCGGGAACCATCTGGTTCTTCCGGTCCCAAGTCGATGTAGGCACCCACTCTTGTGGGTCTCTGTCTTCTAGGTTGTCTTTACTGCATGTCATTTTGGTCCTCGGTGAGTATCTGTTCCTGCTGAGTTGGGACCATTTACTGTGTCCTCGGATGGCAGCTTGGCAGCTTTTAAGACCCCAGACACCACTTACCAATGTGGGGTGCAGAGAGCCCTCTTAGCAAAATGCTAGTTGTGCCAATTGGCCTGGAATTTGCCTAAGAGCATGGTCCCCTGCCCCCCTGCCCTAACTACTCTATCCTTGCAATATTGAGTTAAGATGGAAGGAGTACTCAAGTTATGTTGAAGTCCGCTTAATGTTGTTCTTGTTTCTAATGTGTGCTATCACTGCTTTCTCCCAACTAGATTTCTAGCAACTATCTAATCTAAACCCTCCCCCCCCACCTCCCATCCCTCCCCTCCCTTGCAACTGTCAAAGAGTCTTTTCTTCTATACACAAGTCTATTTTTGAGATCTTATTATAGAGGTCTCATGCAATATTTGTCTTTTTGTTGCTGACTACTTTCACTCAACATAATGTCTTCCAGTTGAAACCAGGTTAGGAGATGTTTCCTGGAATCATTGTTATTCTTTATCATTGCATAGTGCTCCATTGAGTATATGTACCATAGTTTACCTACCTACCCATTCTTCTGTTGTTGGGCATCTGGGTTGATTCCATCTTTTTGCTATTGTGGACTGTGCTGCGATAAACATTCTGGTGCATGTATCCGTTGGTGTGAAAGGCCTTGATTCTGTAGGATATATTCCAGCTAGTGGAATTACTGGGTCAAATGGTATATCTATATCCATTTTTTTTAAGGAAGCAATGGAAGTTTTAATACACAATGTAGACAAACCTCAAAATCTGGCAAAGCATGATCAACAGAAGAGAAAATGGGTAAATGGAAACTACTAATAATCAAACACTTTTGCTCATCCAAAGACTTTATCAAAAGAATTAAAAGACCACTTACAGAATGGGAAAAAATATTTGGCAACTATATGTCAGACTGACGTCTGATCTCCATCATCTAGAAGAGACTGCAGAATACCAACAAGAAAAGGATAAATAACCCAATTAAACATTGGACAAAGGAGATGGTCAGAAACTTCTTTAAAGAGGATATCCAGGCAGCCAAAAGACACACGCAGAAATGCTCACGATCATTAACTACTAAAGAAATCCAAATCAAAATGACGATGAGATACCATCTCACCCCAACAAGTTTGGCCATGATCCAAAAACACTAAGCAACAATGCTGGAGAGGCTGTGGAGAAACTGGAACTCTCCTATACTGCTGGTAGGATTGTAAGATGGTATAACATCTTTGGAACGCAATCTGGTGCTTTCTTAAAAAGCTGGAAATAGATACACCATTTGACCCAGTAATCCCACTGCTTGGAATATATTCTACAAAAGGAAGGGCACTCACACGAACATATACATGCACATGAATGTTTATTGCAGCACAGTCCACAATAGCAAAAAGATGGAATCAACCCGGATGCCCAACAACAGATGAGTGGATAAATTATGGTGTGTGACTCAATGAAACACTATGCAATGGTGAAGAACAATGATGATTTTAGGAAGAATTTAGTAACCTGGTTTCAGTTGAAAGACATCATGTTGAGTGAAATTAGTCAGCGGCACAAGGACAAATATTGTATGAGAACCCTATTATAACGAGTTAAAAAAACAGACTCATGTATAGAAGAAAAAACTCTTTGAAGGCTGCAAAGAAGGGGAGGGAGGTAGAGAGAGAGTTGGTTATGGATTAGATAGCTGAAATATTGTTGGGTGAAATTAGTGACAGTGCACATGAGAAAGAAGATCAGTTTAACTGGACTTCAACGTAACCTGAAAACTTTTCTAATGCTAACCCAATATTGCAAGGACAGAGGCAGAGTTAGGGGTCTGGCGACCATGCTCTCAGCAGACTTTGAGGCCAGTTGGCATAACTAGTCTATTGCTAAGAGAGTCTTCTGCACTGCATAATGGTGAGTGGCATCTGGGGTCTTAAAAGGTAGCAAGCAAGCTGCCATCTGAGGTATACCAAATGGTGTCAACTCAGCTGGAACAGATGATCACCAAGGACAACAATGGCATGGGGGAAAGAACCCAGAAGACAGAAAGATCCATGTGAATGGGTGACTACATCAACATGTGACCAGAAGAACCAGGTTGTGCCTGGCTTCCACAAATGACAGCTGTGATGAGGCTCACAATGTTGAGTCCCAGTGCCAACATGAGAAAAAAAAGGGGTTCACCCTGAGAACTCTGCTACAAGACAGCAATTGATGGTCCAAAGGCCTGGGGCTTCCTCTGGGAGCACGGCCCCTATACCTGATGCTGCCCCTCGTCATAAATCATTACTGAGGTGAACTCCCAGACAGGAGTGGATTGGACTCCAGGACACAGAATGACCATATTGTGCGTGCACTTTATGGTTCCATGCATTTGTGGGATCTTGTCCTACTGGCCTCTTACTAGAGGGGAGTGGAGAAGGTAGAGAGGAGGGGGCAGGAGATTTTTAAGAGGATATGACATGTATAGAACAGAAAGGAGGAGTGTGCTGTCACTGGTCAAGGAGAGCAATAGGAGCTGCAGATAGGCGGGCAGGCAAATTTAAATTGGATTGTACATTTTCATTCAATCACAATAAAAAACAAAACGAAAACAAAAACATGGAGCACAGTCATACTTTGCAACACACGGGATTGCCATGAGTTGGAATTGGCTGAATGGAAACTGATTGGTTGGTTGTTATTTAGTTGCTATGGAAAGCTCAGTAAACTCAGTCTGAACTAATTGTTCTTTTTGTACTGGCTCTTCTGCTGAACTTTTTAATTCTTTCAAAACTCTTTAATTCTTTCAATAATGACACTATTTTCTTGGTTACTCATACTTGAAGCAATATTTGAATATCTCATTTCTCAGATTCCACATCCAAACAGTCACTTGTGTACATTGCTATTGCCATCCCTAGATTATAAGCCTCCTGAAAGGAAAGTAGCCTTTTTTCTTTTTATCGCTTGCAGTCTTGGTAGTGGTCAGTAAATAGTCACTGAAAGAATGTAATTAAAATGGAATTTGCAGTTGTCATTAAGGTATAAGAAGGTTATTTAAGTAAGGTCTTTAATTCATCATGAACACGTAACTAAAGGAAGTCTTGTACGATGTTTAGTTTCTATTCAATTGTTCTTTCCTGAAATCTAAGTACGTTGTTATTCTACTCTTCTGTACTACCAAGGCTTGCCTGGACCTGTTGCAGAAAATAATGGTAGGAGAGGGTTCAAAGCCTCATCGGCTATTATGCTTACCAACTCAATGTGCAATAGGACTGTATGTCATCTGCGAAGATGAAGAAATGAAAGAATTATTAAACACCTGTTTTGGTCATCTAGTGCTGCTCTAAGAGAGATATCACCAGTGGATGGCTTTAAGAAAAGAAGATTCTTACACAGTTCAGTAGGCTACAAGCCTGAATTCAGGGTGACCACTCCAGGGTAAGGATTTCCCTCTGTCAGCTCTGGAGGAAAGTCCTGGTCTTGCATCAGTCTTCAGGAGCATTTTGGCACAGGAACCTCAGGTCTGAAGGATGAGCTCTTGGTGCTGTTTTCTTGATGGTGTGAGGTTCCCAGTTCTCTGCTTGCTTCTTTCTCATTTTATCTCTTGTAGGATGAAAGGATAAAAGGTGGTGCAAGCCATACTCCAGGAAAACTTCCTTTACAGTGGAGCAGGGAGGTGATCCTATGAAGGGATTTACAGCCCTATCTTAATCTTTTAACACACAGCATAGGAAAACTGCAAAAGGGAGGGCAATCAGAAAGTATTGGAAATCATGGTCCAGCCACGTGGCTACACATATTTTTGGGAGGACACAGTTCAGTCCCTGACAACACCTAATACCATTTTAATATGGGAAGTATAAACACTAATCACTAGAAAAGGAAAAAAAAGTGATGTATGTGATAATACGTATGTTGTTTTACTTCAGAAGCAGATTTTACTTCAGCAAAATATGGATGGTTGTCCTGATTTTCAATTTTGTCACTTGTAACAAATAAATTTTTTTTTTTGCAAAATCTACTCCATCAAGTCTTTAGAAAAATTAAGACTAAACAATGCAAACTTGTGTTCTCATAAGATTATTCATAATAATCTTTGTTAAACTTTATGACATTAGTAAGAAATCAGAAGTGTAAAACAAATTCAAAATCCTTTGACATCTACAAGATGTCTGTTGGGATGATCTCTCACCTTCGCTACGTGTTAAGGTTACTTGAACTGCTTCAAAAAAGTCCTGACACCCAGCATCTTAGTCATCTGGTACTGCTCTAACAGAAGTGCCACAAGTGGACAGCTTTAACAAGGAAAGGTTTATTCTGTCATAGTCCAGTAGGCTAAAAGTCCAAATTCAGGGTGCCAGCTCCAACGGAAAGCACTCTTTCTCTGTTGGCTCTGGGGAAGGTCTTTGTGTTGTGCCCATCTTTGTTTGGTCTGAGAGCATCTCGGGCCAGAAACCTCAGGTCTGAAGGACACATTCTGCTCCAGGTGCTGCTTTCTTGGTAATATAAAGCCCCCAACTGTCTGCTTGTTTCCTTTTCCTTTTAGCTCTTGTAGGATAAAAGGTGGTACCAGCCACACTCCAGGGAAACTCCCTTAGTAAGAGAGTTACAGTCCTACCTTAATCCTCCTTAACATAATCCAGTCTGTTAGCCACAGGCAGAGTGGGATTTATAGCATGGAGAAATTGCAAAATGGATGGCAATCATCCGATACTAGGAATCATGGCCCAGCCAGATTGCTACACATGTACTTCGGGGGACACGATTCAATGCATGACGTCTAGTTATACTCCATACCAATCAAATCAGAATGTCTAGGCAGTAGGAATCAGGTGCCAGCTTTTAAAAAAACATTTAGGGGGAATTAAAAAATGGATAATGGGAACAAGAATGTTATTAGGGACAGCTGAAATAAATTAAGACATTGTAAAGGCAAAGGTCATTGAGGTTCTTGCTCATGGTGACCCCATATGTGTCACAGTAGAATTGCTCCATAGGATTTTCTTGCTTCTAATCTTTATGAAAACAGAATGCTAAGTCTTTCTTCAGCATCCTGTTGGGTTGGTTTCAACCACCAACCTTTAGGTTAACAGCTAAGACTAACCACTTGAACCAGCCAGAGGCCTTCTCTGGGCAAGTAGTGGACACTTGCTGAATTTAATAGAAGTAATCTTAATTAAAACATATGACTTGTAGATATCAACGTGTTCAGCAAGATTTATCTGTTTGCATAGTTCTTATACTTACCATTCCTCATACTGCTCAAGCTCGAAGATATTACAATAGACAGTGCACACCCTAATATGTAGACGCCATCTCACTTCTCGCCTGATAAAAGTTCTGGCATTTGCACCACTATAGAACGCTAAAAGCTATCTATGACCGTATTCTACTACTATTAATGATCAGGATTTTATGCCAGCCAGCTAGTGAAAATCTAGCTCCAAAATTCCATTTTAAACTCTGCTTCCTTAGAATACTAGTATCAAGTGTTTTAGAATTCCTTGGAAGCAGATAAGAGATGGGAAGATGCATGCAAAAGACTGACTAGGGAGGGCCCTTGAGAGACACACCTGTAAGGAAATAAGGAAGAGGAATAGGCAAAAAGAGAGACTGTGGTGAGGCTGCAGCTGAGGCCTCAGCTTGTCTTACGGGGAGCTGTGGAAATGAGATAGCCCTTCAAAGTTGTTATACATTGAGACAAGGCCACAAGGGGGCTAGATTTTCATATTCCCATATTAACTAGTCAAGGGTTGCAGTCCATCCCTTGGATGGGGGATGTTAACTCTAGAGTGAGGTAGTTTATGAGGTCAGTTTGCAGTGAGAGAGACATTTATGAGCCATAAGTGGATAATATTTCTAGTAGCTGGTGGTTGATTATATTGGCCTTGAAGAAAGAACTGGCTAGAGCAATATAGTATCTACTATGTTCAAACTGACTTCTCTTTGTCCAGTGAGGAGCTATTCATGTTGGCTCTAGTGCCTTTTGATATGACTCATCTTTTATAGCTTCTGTAATTTTTGGTACACTTCTAACATATTTCCTAAACTAGAATGACAATCAGCCATTTCTACAAGAAACTTTTTTTTTCAAAGAGGAAAATGGTATTAAAAAACGAAAAAACCAAACCCACTACCACTGAGTTGATTCTGACTCATAGCAACCCTACAGATAGAGTAGAACTGCCCCCACATAGTTTCCAAGGATCTCCCAGTGGATTTGAACTGCTGACTTTTTGGTTAGCAGCTGTAGCACTTAAACATTATACACCAGGATGGGGATCACAAAATGAGTGCTAAGTTTGCATATTACTGTTGGATTGCAATTGATTCTAGGCCATTTCAGTGGACAAACATAAAAAATATATTTCTGAAAAGAACCCACCCATAAATTCATACTAATATTTCTAATTCAAATTTAACACTATGGAATATTTACTTTTTATTGTGCCTTAACTGAAGTTTGAAATTTGAGTCAGTGTCTCATACAAAAACTTCCACATGCTTTTTACACGACCGTAGCTGCTCTCCCTACGTTGCGACAGCACACTCCTCCCCTCCACCTGGAATTTCCTATGTACGTTCAACTAGCTTCTGACCCCTTATTTCTTCTTATCTCCTCTCTGGACAGGAGCTGCCTAGTTAGTCTCCTGTATCTACTTAAGCCTGTTTATAATCTTTTTCTGATTCTTCATTGGGCTATTTGTGTTTTTGTTGTTGAAGTTCTACAGTTCTACTCTGACCTATGAGTGAAAATCAACTCGATGGGCCCCCGTTTTTGCTTTTGTAAATTTTAGAGAACAGACAATGGTTGGATTTGTCATAGACAACTTTTCCCCCAGTCTGTCTTTTTATTCTTTCAGTGAAGTCTTTGGATGAGCATAAGTGCTTGATTTTCAGTAGTTCGTAGTTGTCTATTTGCTCATCCAATGTTTGCGCATTATTATTGTCTTAGTCATCTAAGACATCTGTTTTAACAGAAATACCACAAGTGGATGGCTTTGAAAAAAAGAAGTTTTATTTTATCACAGTCCGGTGGGTTAAAAGTCCAAATTCAGGGGGTCATCTCCAGGGCAAGGCTTTCTCTGCTGGTTCTGGGTGAAGGTCGTTGTTGTTGTCAACTGTCCTGTGGACTGGAAGCTTCTGAGGCCTAGGGACTCTTGTCCTTCCCAAATGAAGCATTTTGCTTCTGGCATTGCTTTTTTGGTGGCAGGAGGTCACCAGTTCTCTGCCTCCCTCTCCTTTGTATTTCAAGAGGCTGCACAATACAGTTCCACACACTGAGTTCTGCCCCACCAAAAAAACTGCTGTCCATCCTCCCTCATTAACAGCATGGAGTCAGGGCTTACAACTTTAGGGAACATCATGTACTATAGGGGATCAGGACCCAGCCAAGCTGGGTCCTGTCCTACACACAGTTTTTTAAAAAAAAATTTTTATTTAATATAACTGAGTGAAAATGTACATTCCCGTATAAATTTACATACCCACCTATATACAGCTTCCGCTGCTCTCCCTGCCCGGTGACAGCACACTATTCCTCTCTGCTCCATACATGTCTCATCCTCCCAACAGTCTCCTTTCCCCTCCTCTCCACCCACTCTCCTTCCTCCAGCCAGAGGTCAGCAGGATGATATCCTATAGATGTACAGAACCATAATGTGCATCCAATATATGGTCACTCTGCATTGCCAAGTCCAATCCATTCCTGTCTGAAGAGTGGAACTTTGTTATGATTTATGGTCAAGGGCAGCATCAGGGCGAGGGGCCATGCTCCCAGGGGAAGCCCGAAACCACTGGACCATTAATTGTGATCTTTGGGGATGTCAGGGTGCACCCCACTTTTATTTTTGTGTTGCCAGTGAGACTCCTCTCTGCAAGCTCCATCGTGGCTATCACTGGTGGTGGCCAGGCGCCATCCAGTTCTTCCGGTCCCAAGTCGATGTAGGCACCCACTGCTGTGGGTCTCTGTCTTCTGGGTTATCTTTCCCCCATGTCATTTTGGTCCTCGGTGAGTATCCGTTCCTGCTGAGTTGGGACCATTTGCTGTGCCCTCGACACACAGTTTTGAGTGGGACACAATTTAATCTATGACATTTAGCAATGTTTTTTATTCTGCTTATGCCATGTATTAGGACTCCTCACGTTGGCCCTACTTTTTCCTTCCATTATCTTTGTCTTTTTGGATTTTACATTTGGGTCTTTGATTCATTTTGAGTCAGTGTTTGTGCATGGTGTAAGATATAGGCCTTGTTTCCTATTTTTACAGATGGACATCCAGTTACATCAGCCAACACCATTTGCTAAAGAGACTTTTCCCAGTTTATGGACTTTGGGCCTTTGTCAAATACCAGCTGCTCATACGTGGATGATTTTATATCTGGGTTCTCAATTCTGTTCCATTGGTCTATATATTTGTTTTTGTACCAGTCGGTACCAGGCTGTTTTGAACTGCTGCAGCCGTGTAACAGGTTCTAAATTCAGGTAGTGTGAGGTTTCCCACTTTATTCTTCTTCTTCAGTAATGCTTTACTTATCTGAGGGTTCTTCCCTTTGCATATGAAATTCGTGATTTGCTTCTCCAGCTCATTAAAAAAATGCCATTGAAATTTGGATAGTCATTTTCACAATGTTGAGTCTTCCTATTCATGAGTAAGTTAGGCTTCTCTACTTACATAGGTCTATTTTGGTATTTTGCAGTGATGTCTCACACTTTTCTTTTTACAGGTCTTTTACATCTCTGATTAGATTTATTCCTAAATATTTTATCTTCTTTGGGGCTATTGTAAATGGTGTCAATTCGGTGATTTTTTCTTTGACATTCTCTTTGTTGGTGTAGAGAAATCCAAATGATTTTTGTATGTTTATCTTGTATCCCGATATTTTGCTGAATTCTTCTATTAGTTCCAGTAATGTTTGCGTGTGTATGTGTGTGGTGTGCACGCATGCACATGCATTCTTTAGGGCTTTCCATGTATAAAGATCGTATCATCTGCAAATAGGGATTTTTTTACTTCTTCCTTATTTCTTCCTCTAGCCTCATCGCTCTGGCTAGAACCTCCTGTATGATGTTGAATAAAAGTTGTGATGAAGACATCCTTGTGCCATTCCTGTTCTCAAGGGAATGCTTTCAGACTCTTTCCATTTAGGATGATGTTGGCTGTTGGCTTTGTATAAGTGTCCTTTATTATGAGGAGGAATTTCCTTTCTATTCCTACTTTGCTAAGAATTTTTAATGTGAAGGGTGCTGGACTTTGTCAAACTTCTGCATCAGTTGATAAAATCAAGTGGTTCTTGTCTTTTGTTTCATTTATGTGGTTGATTACATGAATTGTTTTTCTGGTGTAGAAACATCCCTGCACTCCTGACAGTGTCTTAGTTCCACTTAATTTTCTCTGCTGAATCATTTTTCTTTGTGTTTTCTTTCCATCTTATTCATTGTTGTTGGTTTTGCATTCTCTGAGACATCATGTTTTTCTTGGTTTTCATTTTGATGTGAAGGATTGTTAGTTTCCTTTGTGTTTACCTTAATGTTTACTCCTTATTTTTCCAAATTTAAATCAGTCTTTAATTTTTTAGTAGTGTCTTGATTTCCTCTCCGTATGAAAGCTCTATTACTACATTTTTTAGTCTCTGTCTTTGTTGTAATGTTGTCATCTTTTATGTAATGATATCTGTTTTCCTATTTTCAGTGTTTTTGGCTTCGCTATTTTCAGTGTTTTAACTTTGATTTACTTTTGTGATTTTCCTATCTGGGTTGATATCTCGTTTCTCTGTCCTGCATTCTAACTTTGAGTTGTTATCTTATGTTACTGATTTTCTAACTGAATACTCTCTTTAGTATTTCTTCTAATTTTGGTTTGGTTTTTGAAATTTCTTTAAACTTCCATTTATCTGGCAATGTCCTGATTTTGCCATCATATCTGAGTGACAGTTTTGCTAGATATATAATTCATAGCTGGCAACTGCTTTCCTTCAAACCTTTGTATAAGTCATCTCATTGCCTTCTTGCCTGTATGGTTTCCGCTGAATAGTCTTAGCTTAGTCTTAGTGACTCTCCCTTGTAGATTACTTTTCAATTATCCCTAGCTGCCTTTAAAATTCTCTCCTTATCTTTAGTTTTGGTAAATCTGATTATAATAAGTCTTGGTGTCTCTATCTCTCTCTTTGTTTTTTTTTTTTTTTTTTTGAGATTTATCTTGCAGAGAGTTCAGTGAGCATCTTGGATGGATACCTTCTCATCCTTCATGATATCAGGGAAGTTTTCTGTCAACAAAGCTTCAACAATTATTTCTGTATTTTCTGTTATCCCTCCCTGTTCTCATACTACATTCACTCATTGATAATTCCTTTTAAGAGTCTACATAAGTTTTAGTGTTTCTTCATTTTTTTATATTATTAGATTTTTCATCAAATATGTTGGCTTCAAGTGTTCTATCTTTATTCTCACTAATTCTGGCTTCCATTGCCTCAATTCTACTCCTTTAACTTTCTGTTTAGTTGTCCAATTCTGTACTTTTATTATTAATCTTCTGAATTTCTGCATGCTGCTTCTCTATGCTTTCTTGTAGCTTGTTCTGTCATTATGCTCTGCTGTACTTAGTCTGATCTCCTTCCTGATCTCTCAAAGTGTTCTAAATATTTATCTTTTATCTACCTTGGATGGCACTTGGCTTGGCTACCTTGGACAATTCCAGGAAGTTCTCTTCATCTAGAATTTTTTTTTTTTATTGTGATTAAGTGAAAGTTGGCAATCCAAGTAAATTTTCTATATAAAACTCTGAGTATAGAAAATTGGTTGAATTGTTAACATTCTTCTGCCTCTCTGCACCTCTGTCTACTCTCCTCACCCTGTGACAGTACACTCTTCTTTTTCACTCTTCCAGTATCCACTAAGGCAACACTTATTCCCTCCTCTCCTTTCTCTCCTCTCCCCTCTAAAAAGAAACCAGCACAACAGCCTCATATATATATATATATATATACATATAACCATAAAATACACATACCACATACATCACTGTTTGTGTCCCCAAGTCAGTCCATTCTCTGTCTGAACTGTTGGCTTCAGTACTGGTTTCAGCTCTGGGTTAGCAGCAAGTCTAGGAGCCATGTTCTCAGGGAAACCTCCAGGTTGATAGACCATGAATTCTGGTCTTTTAAGAGGGTTCTTGATCTGCACACCTCTTTTTATCATGCTGTGTCAGGAACTTTACATTGCCCCCTGTCAGGGCTGTCTTTGGTGGTGGCTGGGCATCATCTGGTTCTTCTGGTCTCATGCTGATGTTGTCTCCCATTCATATGGGTCCTTCTGTTTCCTGGGCTCATTTTTCCTTATGTTTTTGATGTTTTCAGTTGTCCTCTGTTCTAGCTGTGTTGGGACTAATTGATGTTCATCAGGTGTCAGCTTGCTGGCTTTTGAGACCACAGATCCCACTCAACAATATGGGAGCAGAAGACTCTCTTGGAAAAGGACTAGTTATGCCAACTGACCTCTACATCCCCTGAAAACGTGGTACCAAGATCTCTGTACCTCCTACTCTATCCTTTGAAATGTTGGGTTGAATTAAAAAAAAAATTTAGCTTATGGTGTAGTCCATTTATGCTGATCTACCTTCTACTGTGTGCCTTCACTCCCTTCACTTAACCAAATTCCTGTTGACTGTCTAATCTATGAATAACCCTCTACTTCTCTCCCTACATCATAGCCAGCAAAGAGTCTTTTCTTCTGAGTAGAAGTCCTTTCTGAGGTCCCTATAGCGGGGATGTCACACAGCTCTTGTCCTTTGGCAACGTACTGACCCCACTTGGCACAATATCGTCTGATTGTTTCCAGGTCAGGAGGTGCTTCCTAAAACTGCCCTTGTTCTTTTATCATTGCATGGTTCTTTTATCATTACCATGCAATGTTGATTAGAAAATGTCTTGATTCCTTGTTTTGGGAGCTTTCTGAAACCATTGTGGTCTACCTGATGTGATTTGATATTGACTGTCGTCTCTGGGCCACCAGTAAGTTTTTGTGTTTCTTTATTTTGTTTTTTTACTGTGTTCTAGCTTTTCATTTTCTTTTGTTTTGAAATGCCAAAGCAGGCTGGTCCTGCGATATAGTGTCGTATATAATCAATTTTTTAAAAATCTTTCTTACTAGAGGGATCATGGGAAGTGGCCAACTACTCTGCCTTTTTTTATTTAATTTTTTAACAGTACTTTTATCCTTTTTATATATATTGAAAATCTTAGTCCATAAGAGCATTAAAGTGAAATTTTAATTGCCCTACTCTATTATCTATCTGTTACTTTCAAATAATACTGATAGTACTATACACTTGTATACTACAGAATGATTTTTAAAAATACATATCCTTATAGTTTTGTTTGTCTTCAGAATATATTCTAAAATGTTCTAGAGTCACTTGAAATTTTTTTTCTTTGTGCGGTTATATCAGTTGGCATAATTTCCATTTTTGGTAATAGAATATAAGCATGCAAAGATTAACTTATTTGATTTTTCTTTTATTTAAAACTGTTGGGAGAAAACATTGAAGTTGTCAAGGATTTCATTTCACTTGGATCCACAATCAGCACCATGGAAGCGGCAGTCAAGAAGTCAAAAGACATTGCATTGGGAAAATCTGTTACAAAAGACTTCTTTAAAACATTAAAAAGCATATATGTCACTTTGAGGACTAACGTGCACCTGACCAAAGCCATGATATTTTAAGTAATTTCATATGCATACAAAAACTGGACAGTGAATACAGAAGACCAAAGAGGAGCTGATGTCTTCAAATTATGGTGTTTGAGACACATACTGTGTACACTATGGACTGACAGAAGAATGAACAAATCTCTCTTGGAAAAACTATAGCCAGAATACTCCTTAGAAACAGGGATGGTGAGACTGCATCTCACTTAGTTTTGATGTGCTATCAGGAAGGACCAGACCCTGGAGAAGAACATCATGCTTCGCAGAGTAGAGGGTCAGTGAAAAATAGGAAGACCTTCAACAAGGTCGGATTGATATGGTAGCTACAACAATGGGCTAAAGTATGACAATGCTTGTGAGGATGGTGTCAGACTGGGCAGTGTTTCCTGTGCTCGTACATAGGGTTGCTCTGCATTGGAACCGATTTGATGGCACTTAACAACAACAGCCACTTCTGTTCTAAGAATTTCACACTTAATTCTCATAACAACCCTACAAAGTGGGCACTGCTATTATCTTCTTTATATATATGAGAAAACTGAGGCACAGAAAAGTTAAATGACTTGCATAAGGTCATATAGTAAATGGAACTAGTATACAAAGCCAGTGATCTGATTCCAAGTCCTACATTTTAATACTTTGTGTTATATGGCTTAGAAGTACACTTCTTACCCCCTTTTTACAGATGCAGATTCTAAAGGTTAGAGAAGTTGATACACATTCTCTAGTTTCTAGTAAGTTAGAGAACTTAGGTTCAACCCCAGGATGCTTAATTTTACAGCTGACTCTTTCCCACCCAGCCGTACTGTTACAAGCTTCCAGACTCTGAACCTGGTGCTTTGCTACATTATCTGCTGCAATTTTGATAACAACCTTATGTGGTTGCTATTGTGCCTCCCATTTCACATACAGGAACCTGAAAGTTCAAGAGGTTAAGCAAGTTGCCTAAGTTTGCACAGAGAGAGTAGAGGAGGTGGAATTCACACCCACATCTCTGACTCCAAAGCCTATATTCTTTACTTATTTTATTGTACTTTAGATGAAGACTTATAGAGCAAACTAGTTTCTCATTATACAGTTAATATGACATTGGTTGCCAATCCCACAACATGTCAAAACTCTCCCCTTTTTGAGCTTGGGTTCCCTATTACCAGTTTTCCCATCCCTTCTTGCCTTCTAGTACCTGCCTTTGGGCTGGTCTACCCTTTAATTTCACTTTGTTTTATTGGCCTGTCCAATCTTTGGATGAAGGGTGAGTCTCGGGGATGACTTCATTATTGAGCTAAAGAGGATATCAGGGGGCCATAGTTTTGGGGTTTCTCCAGTCTAGTATTTTCTTTTCCTTTTTTTTTTTTGTGAGTTAGTACCTGTCAGAACGCAGGTACTCAGGGCCAGGACTACTCATCTGCGATGTCAGCAGACTCAGCAATGGAGGCACAGCAGGTGTAATCATATCAGCTTTATTTACTCCACAGCAATGGTGGGAGGCAGGTACAGCATTTGGGAGGTGCATGCACTGTATGCCGCCTTGAGGTGCAATGGCCTTTTGTACAGGTTTTAAACAAAGGTGGCTAGCATCCAGCTACATGAACTCTCAAGGCCAAGTTAGCTATAGACAAGGTATGTCATACTGCTGAATCACTCTCACCTGGAAGGCTTGTACCCAGCAGGAAGGCCTGAGCAAGACAAACTTCCATTCTGTCCCCACAGTACCTTAGATGGCTGCTGACTGGCAAAGCCCATATTCTTAAACACTATACTCTGCAGGAAGTGGAAGATGTGATAAAACAATAACATCAGTGAAAGAAACTACTTGCAAATTCAGTGATGCCACTAAGAATAAGGTGAATGCCATCAGAGTCTGTGTGTTCTGGAAATACAGCATTCAGAGCATGGGAGAGGATTGTCCCACTCTGTTCTGTACTGGCCAAGCACACCTGGGCCGTTGTGTATGATTCTGAGCTCAGCACTTGAAGTGAGGATTCTCGACCCACTTGAAACACATACGTAGGTGTGTTTTGGGCCTGGTGAGGTGTATACAGTAATGTATCTGAAGGACTGTTGAAAAGCTGACAGCATTTAGCCTTCCAAATGAGACTAGTTAGGGGAGGTTGACTAGCTAGTGCTTGAAGTGTCATTTGGTGGTGGATTAAATATCATTTGGATAGCTCTGGAGGAAAGATCTAGAGTAAACATGGGAAGAATCCAGGTGTTACTTTGACAGTACACAGGGAAGAAGAGCTGCCTGGCATTTGGAGCTCTTTGGAAAAGAAACAAGTGGGCTTCTTTGTAGGAGAGTTAATTCTTTTTCACTGTGGAAGAAGCTGAATGGCTGCTTATTGTGGGTATTAAAGAAAAGACATACATGGCAGGTGCAGTGGTTCTTGGATTTTGGTGGGTCTAGGAATCACCTGAGGAACTTGTTAAAGATTTCCAGGCCTTGCCTTCAGCAGTATTGCTTCAGTAGATACAGGCAAGGACCAAGAATTTGCATTTATAACAAAAAATCCAGTGGGTTCAAATCAGGTAGTCAGCGTCTCATGCCTGGAGAATGAACGAATTTATTCTACAAGTAAACATTTTTGTTAACAACAGAAAATGTAAATAGTCCACCTAAAGACTTCAGAGTAAGTTGTCTTAAGTTTTGCAAAGGTTTTGAGACACAATTCGTCAATAAGCTGATGGTTGTAATTAAAGATGAAATTACTGGAATGTAGGATATTCAGATATGGAAGGAAGAGGCTTGATTCTCAATCTATGTCATGAGAGACTTTACTAGAAAAACAGAAAATATAAATCCAGCCTGAAAGTTTTACAACAAAATGTAAAATAAATCCCTCACTCTACTTGTGCCAACAACATGTGTTGAAGACTGAGAAAAAGCAATGGGCTATCCTAATGGACAGCACCTGTTTCAGGTTAAACACCTACCAGCTTTTGGGACCCAGGCTTATATAAACTTCAACTGAAAACTAACAAAACATGCGTAGGTAAGAGAAGCAGTTGATTTTATAGCTTGACCACCCTTTTTTGCCATTGTGGCTCAAGATCTTTTGGTGGTAAGTGTAATATATGATTGGTTGATTTTACCTTTTAAACTATGTAACCTGAGTCACATTTTAGAACTATTATATTCTGAAATGTTTTTGCTTTCTGCAAAGAAGTGCTGCTTGTTGTAATTTACAATCCCATCTCATTACTTTTTTGACTTCAGTTGCATAATGACTTTTCATTTAATTTGTAAACATGTTGAAAAACTTTTTTTCCTTTGAAAAACTTTAAAAGCTGTCTGGTTGAGTAACTGGTGTTCTCAGTGAAATGTTTTGTTGACAGTGTTTGATGTGATTAGTTCCTTAAGAATTTCTCTCTAGCAAATGTTTTTTGTTTTCGATTTAAGACACATAAAAATTCAAAGTGACAATTATATGTTGATAACAAGCTAAACCCTTGTTTCTTTGTTTTTGCTTTGAATAGTTAGAAGGCCTCACAGACTTTTTTCTTCAGTCATGAAAGATGAAATTGCAACAACAGTTTTCTTTATCACAAGACTGGTGAAAAAGCATGATAAATTGAGTAAGCAGCAAATAGAAAACTTTGCAGAAAAACTGATGATCATCTTGTTGGAAACATATAGAAGTCACTGGCACTCTGATTGCCCTTCTAAAGGGCAAGGCTTCAGGTGAGAGCTACTATGGGTTAGGTGAAAGGAAAGCAAAAAACAGGCAACCATCTGCTAGGAAGATGCAGCGATTCTGCTCCCCATATATAAATAACTAAAGTTTTATGGGCCCAGACTCATTTGCTTGAACACAGGCCTGAAAGGAAGAGATGTGGTAGGTGAGTTTATAATTGAAACTATAGAGCAAATCAAGTAATTTTGACTTGTGTTTACATGAAAGATAGGAATGCGTGTGAATTGTGTGACTTAGTGATACAACACATATTCCGAGTCTCTGTACAAAGACATTTGGTTTTACTTAAAACTGTGGGAGGGATCAAGGAGGGCAATGATGGTGGGTGGGTGGGGGGGTCGAGTGGGAGCTCTGTGTATTTAAGTAGCTTGTCTACAGCATAGTCCTTCCACTGAAAGTAAAGTACCTGTCTGTTGTCCTTATTTCTCCTTTCCTTGTTAAGGTGTATCAGGATAAACAATCATCAGAATAAAGACCCCATTCTAGAAAGGGCTTGTGCTGAAAGTAATGTGGATTTTTTTCACCTGGGACTTCCAAAGGAGATGACCATATGGGTAGATCCCTTTGAAGTGTGCTGCAGGTGAGCAGTCTCACTGGAGTTGAAGTTCAGGTGCTCTGTGACCCCTGAACACCTTAAATTATTAAGTTACCCCTATAGACTTTTGTGGTCGTTCCTGGGTATTACAAATGATGAGTGCACTCTGCTGCTAACCAAAAGGTTGAAAGTTTGAGTCCATCCAGAGGTGACTTGGAAGAAAGGCCTGGTGATCTCCTTAAAAAGAACCAGCCATTGAAAACCCTATGAAGCATGCCTTTATGCCCATTCTACAGGTTGCCAAAAGTCAGAGCCAACTTACTGATAACTTGTTTATAGACCCTTGTGACAAATGGGGCTCCAAAGCCTTGGGTTGGCCATGAAGATACTGATTAGTTAAGGGTTTAAATACAAATTTAGACCATGCAGACTCCCACTAAGAGTTGGAAGCACAAACATTTTAAACACTATTTGGAATTTGACTTGAACTATTGGCAGTACCAAAGGGAAGCAGGAATTATCTGCTATTGGGCAATTCTTCCCATTCATTGAATGAAAAAACTAGTTTTGTTTATGAACAATTCACCAAAATTGTTCTTACAGAGTTCCCTCAGTAATCATGACGACCAATGTAGCACTTGAAGGTCACAATGTCCCTCAATTTTGCTGTCTGCCTGACCCTCTCTGTTCTTTTCTGACTACCCCTTTTGAACAACTTTTCTCACAAGTTGACGAGTTGTTTTCAGAGAAAACTTGTGAGACAGTGAATCCCTAATGAATAATTTTTCTTTCCTGCTTAGGTATGGTGAGAAAAACCACCCATTCACAGTTGCATCTTCTAAAAGCAGATGGGAGGGCTGGGCGCTCTCACAAGCAATCAGCCACGCTGTTAGCAGAGCTTCAGTGGACAGCTCTTCCAGTGTTTCCTCTGATGAAGAAAGCTGTAGCAAAGGACAGCAGATAATCCCTAAAGTCAGCAACCCGAATAGTGTCTATCAGGTAAGGGTGTCCCAGTTCTTCTCTGGATAACTTTTTCTGTTCTAACTGTAAAAAGAATATGCTCAATCAATGTAAAGCAAAGCAAAAAGCAAGAAGCAAGAAAAATGCAGAAAGACAAAAACCCGTAAAGAATTTTAAAAATCACAATACTTTAGCAACTTTTTTTTTTGTATACACTCTGTCCTTACCTGAGTGCTTGGGATCTGTACAATGTTTCGTAGTTTTGTTTCTTCATAGAGTAATTAAGCATCCACAGATTTCCTTTTACTTGAGTGCTTTCAAACTTAATATTAAAATCAAATTATTTTGACAACAGAAAATACCTCACTTGTCAAAACTTGAAATAATTCAAAAAAGGCCAAAGTTCTGTAATCCTACTACCATGTAAGTTTTTCCTCATTTTAACCATAATCTGTAAGAAGTGTGTGTATATATATCTGAAATACGTTTCATGAGAGAATGGTTATCTGCTCCAGGTGTAATGCCTCCAACAGTTCATATTAAGTTATACTGGTGATTTCAACCACCTAAACTGATCTCAGTAAACCAACAGTGGTAGCAACCCACAGTTCGAAGAATATTGATCTAGAGAGAATCTTTCTTAACATGTTGTACATGTATATTTGTTTGTATGTTTCCTTAAGCGTATGTTAAAATGTTAATGTAATTTAAGTTTACATTTTTAATATTCATTCATCTGTAAATTAGTTAATGTATTATTGACAGACTACTAGATTGTTTTCACATAGTTGTGATATAAAAAGCTTATAACTTGAACAGAGATGTCTGAATTTGTAAGTTATTTCTTGAGACTTGATTCTTAAACATACAATTACCAGGTCATTGGGTATGGGCACTTTGCTGGTTGTTAACATATGGCCAAGGTAACTTCTAGAAAGTACATTTACATGTAGTCTCGCCAGTTGTATGTGAAAGTGTATTTTATAATTTCCCCCTTGGGATTGAGAATTCGCTAACTTGATTAAAAAGACTGTATGTTTTATGAGCACCTATTAATATATATGTATATGTATATATTTAAAACTTTGCCCAAATATCTTAGGCATTTACTATCTTCTGAATTTTCACTCATTCGTACATGAGACCCTAATGTATTATTAATATGTGAGACCCTAATGTATCACAGGTCAAGGGATATTTTAATCTTTTGCCATGTTAAGGAGAAAAATTTTCCCCTAATTTGTCGATTTTTGAAACTGATCTTTTAATGTGTAGAGAAGTTTGAAATCACATAGTTATTTTTGTTCAGAAAGATCTTATTCCATCTAGGGATGAGATTTACAGTCATTTAGTTTTTAGAGCAGTTCTCTCACAAGTGTGGTCTATAAACCATCATTGATAGTCGTCTGGAATATTTAAAACAGGTGTTTATAGGCCTCCACCCCAGGGATTGTGATTAGGCAGTTTCGAACTGGGGTCACAGGGGTGGGGTAGGGAGTAGAAAACACAAGAATATATACAGAATATGAGTGTGTCCTGAAAAATTCTAGTTGGATTAAAGACTTCACATATAAGGTATGAAGGAGTCCCTGGGTGGTACACATAGTTAACTTGTGCTTTCTGCTAACAAAGTCTGAGCCCACCTGGGGGTGCTTCTGAAGATAGTCCTGGTGATCTACTTCTGAAAACAGCCAGCCACTGAAAACCCTATGGAGCACAGTTCTACTGACACACACACGGGTCACCTTGAATCAGAGTTGACTCAGTGGTGACTAGTTGGATGATGTGGCTTACTTTTGACCCCTCAGAATTCTAGCTGCTTTTGCCAACATGATTTGTTATCAACTTTGATTTTTATTCATTTGTACTACTTATACATATATTTTTTTGTTAGGCTTTATTGTTGCTGAGAATACACACAGGAAAATATACATCAATTTAACAGTTTTTATATACACCATTTGGTGACACTGATAACCTCTCAAGTTAGTGCAATCACTCTCACCCTCCTTTTCTGAGTTATTCCTCCCCCATTAACATAAATTCACTGCTCCCAAAAGTTCCTATCTATCTCTCAAGTTGCTGTTGTCAATTAGATTCCCTATAGGTAACTCCCAACAGAATATAACACTCAAGATATTTTTCACTAGTTTATCTAAGCCATTGTTTGGTTTTACAATGGCTTCAAAAGACTTAATTTCTGAGTTATGGGTTAGCATTTAGTCTTTAATCATTAAAATAAAATAAAAAAACCAAGCTCATTACCTTCAGGTTAATTCTGACTCATGGAGGTTCCATGTGTCCTGGAATACAACTATACACTGCAGGCTTTTCAATGATTTTTCAGAAGCAGATTTCTGGCCCTTTATTCCAACATGCCCTGGGTGGACTCAAACCACTAACTTTTCAGTCTGAGTTGGGGTTAGGAGTTGTACTACTCAGGAACTCCCATTTAGTCATTAGAGCTAGTTTATTAATTTAAAAGAAGATCTTGATACTTTTTTCTTTTCTTCCCAGGTCAGAAACTCGAAACAGCCCTTTCAGTCTTGGTTCCAAATCTCTTGCAAGAAGAATATGACTGACTACCGCATCAGCCTCCTAGGAAACGCTCATCGTGCATCGCGTAAGGGTTACAGGGCTGCGGCTTTGTTGTTAGGACAGCGGGTTGATAAGTACCACTGGGTCAATAAACAGATAATACTGTGATGGGGCCTGAGGTGGGACAGAGCTCAAGAGAAGTGACTTTAATTTTATTTAAAAGTAAAATGAGTCTAGATGGAGAGATCCCTGAAACAAAAAAAATAACCACATTAGGGATCATGGAACATGATTGTGAATCTCCTGCACAGACTATTCTTAGCTGTACATATAATTTCTAAATCTAATTTTATATGAATTTTTATGTAATGTTTTATGTAACACTGAACCCAACAAATAGAATGAAGATATTGATAAGATTACTAATTAACTATGAAGAGTAACAATTTAAATAAAAGTATTGTTTTTAATTCTTTTCTACTTGTTTATTGCAAGAAGATCTTAAAAAGTTTGCATTCGTTCTTACTCATTAGCCGAAAAAGAATTTGATTTAGCAAAGACGGACCCTGATTGTTCTAGTCATCTAGTGGTGGTGTAAGAAGTACAATTATTCCCATAGTTTTGTCTTTGTTCCATGTTTAAACCAATACAGTATTCACCAGTAATCTTTTCACATGATTGTTCTATATGTAAATTCTATTTTGGTTAGCTGGATTTTATTGTCGAGTGGCTTTTTCACAAATGACTTATAAAACCAAACCTGTTGCATCAAGTCTATTCTGATTCATGGTGACCCCATAAACAGAGCAGAGTTACCCCAGAGGGTTTCCAAGGAGCAGCTGTTGGATTCAAACTGCTGACCTTTTGGTTAGCAGCTGAACTCTTAACCCAGTGTGCCACCAGGGTTCTAAATGGCCTACAGGTGCTATTTTCTGTGAGTTCATTTGTGCTTGAGATGATCTTTTATACCTGAAAGACAACTTGGCTGGGTATTAAAATTCTAGGCCTTGGCTTTTTCCCCCACCTTACAAATTTAGATATCAAACTAATGTTTTCTAGAATTAATCTGCTGCTGCGGAAAAATCAGAGATGAGCTTGATTTTCTGAATCCCCACACTTACTCATACACATACATTTATGTATTTTAGGTGACTTCTTTTGCCTAACAATCTGAAAAACTCTTTCTGTACTTCCAAGTGTATGTCTCAGTCCATCATTCTGATTCATTTATTTTACAGAAACACTGGATGCTTTTCTGACCTGCAGATCTACTTTTAGACCAGGTCCCGCACTGTTGTCTGAATGCTTATTTGTTCCTTCATTTTAGGAATACCAACTATCTTTATGCCAGATCATTTTTTGTTCTTCACCCCTATTTTTGGTTTTATCTGATGACTTTAATTCTTTTCATTGTTTTTTAAAGCAAAGGTTGTCTAAAGTCTTCTGTCAGCCCTGTCTAGTCTGTTTCTTGTTTCTGACTGATTAGTTCCATAATAGTTTAGACTTCAATTAGTTGCTGTCTCACCTTGTCATCTACTTTGTCATCCAGTTTTGATCCCCTATCTCAGAATACTTGAACCCAAGTATTAAATCTTTTGAGTACAAGATGTCATGGTAAATACTCTTCCCCACTGGATTTTTTCTATTTTACATTAATCTTTTTCTTTTAATATAGTTACCATGTTCATTCTTTGTTTAATGTGGATAGCTCCATCTAGAACTTCTGTTTTGATATAGAATGGAAGACTTTTTCTTTTACAGAATCTATTTGTCCTACCTGTTAGATATTACAGTTAGTCTACTTTATATAGCCTGAGGATGCTGGGAGTTAGAGGAGAGTCAATCAGCTGGTGCTATGAAATCTTAGAAAAACATGAACTCTGCTTTCAGAATTCTTATTAAATATCTTGTACAATGTTCATGCCTTTAGCTCAGTAAGGATAGCTCAGTAAGTGTATGAATCATTTTTAGCAGACTCTCATAGTTACAGATTGTTCACCGTGAAAGTAGATTCTTGGAGCCTATGCTTTCATCTGAGATTCCACTCTAGTTATTTCTTCTGTGTCATGTCTTTGCCTACTGTCTTTGTATGAGTTCTTTAGAGAAGCAAAACCAATAAAGCATATAAATACATATATTTATATCAAGGAAATGGCTCACATGGCTGTAGCGGATGTGACGTCCTAAGCCAACGGATCCACGGATCCAGCTGGAGGCATCTCTTGGTTCACTTAGCCACAGGGGCTGGTGAACCCAAGATTGGCAGGTCATAATAGCCAGGCTGTTGTCATAGGATGAGAAGATTGACAAAATTGCAAATAAACTGGCAAGACTGCAGGTAAAGTGCTAACTGAAGTTGAAAGAACTGGAGGTCAGATGAACAAGAGAAAGTTTCGGGATCCCAAGTAAGCAAAGGCCTGAAAGCCTGTCAGAAAGTCTACCTGCACTGGATGCAGGGCATACCCCAAAAGACACTTCCTTTACACTAATGGGTTACTCACAGCAGATCCCATCATGGAGGGGATCACATTTTATCAAGTGTCATCATGAATGTGATCACATCATCAAATGACTACCAAATTACATCATAACTGCCAAACCATGAGAACTGTGGCCCAGCCAAGTTGATACAAACGATCACACTGACCAATCACTCCTACTTGCTACCACTTGTTAAAGGGAAAAGTGAGGATGCCTGTTCTTCACTCCTTGTTTCCGTAAATTTGCTGAAGTCAGCAGAAATTTGTTTGGCTGCTGTTTTAGTCATCTAGTGCTGCTATAACAGTAATATCACAAACTGGATTTCTTTAACAAAAGTTTACTCTTACACAGTCCAGTAGGTTACAAGTCCAAATTCAGGGTGTCTGCTCCAGCGGAAGGGCTTTCACTCTGTCAGCTTGAAGGAAACTCTTTGTGTTACATCAGTCTTTGTTCAGGGAGCATCTTGGTGCAGGAACCTCTGGCCTGAAGGGTATGCTTTTTGCCTGGTGCTGCTTTCTTGATGGTGTGAGGTTTCCAATTCTCTGCTTGCTTCTCTCTTTATCTCCTGTAGGATGAAAGAATAAAGGGTGGTGCAAGCCACACTCCAGGGAAACTCTTAGCAAGGGTGTGATAGTCCCACCCTAATCCTCTTTTAACATAATCATCCTATCTTAGCCACAGGCAGACATTAGGATTTACAGCATCATAAGGTCACAAAGTGAAGGGCAATCACAGAATACAGGGAATCCTGACCTAGCCAAATTACTACACATGTTTTCTGGGGGACACAAGTCAATCTATGACATCTCACCTTTTGGCCTCACAAAAATCACATCATTGAAATGCATAACACATTCATCCCATCATAGCAACAGTCACAGCAAAACATGTCTATCCCATAAGATAGAAGTCTTAAATCAGTTCCAAGTCTAAAATACAAAAGCTCTTCTACATCTGTGAAACCTAGAATACAAGCTATCTGCTTCCAAATGTACAATGACAGAATAGGCACAAGTTAGACATCTCCATTACAAATAGAGAAGGCAAAACAAGCAACAAACAAATCAGCAAAACAAATTAGTCCTCAAAGCTTTGAAAAGAATCCTCTATTCTGAGACAATTTACAAATTAGCTTTGCCCTCCAGCTTCTAGGTATTGGCCACACTCTCTGGATTCTGAGTGGAGATCCCCGTAGCCTGTGCTACAACTCTGCTTTCTAGGCCCACTTGTACAGCAATTCTGCTTCGGTGGCTTTAGGTGTACCCTAAGCCCAACTGAGTGGTAATTCCACGCTTACAAACCCAGAAAGCCCTGGCTCCACCCTTTCAACCCCCCAAGATCATGGCCATACTTTTTGAGACTGAGGCAGCTCAGCTTCTCATGCTCTTTGTCTCTTCAACATCTACTTCCTATGGCTTCATCGCCTGGACCTCAGGCCCACATCTGCCCTGCAGGGGCAAGTGTTCCAAAGCTCTGTAGCTCCACCAATTCAAGTGCTGGGAGGACTCCACTCTGCAAGGAAGCCTCCTGCACACAGAAATTCAGCTCTGTTGCTCCGTGGGTCAGCAAGCCTCCCTCCACTGATTCAAGTGCCCAGAGGTACTCCATTCCACAAGGAAACCTCTGTGTACAGACATTCAGCTCTCTCACTCTGTGGTCAGCTCCAGGGCTGTCTTGCACTGTTCTGCTATTGCCAGTAGGCTGCAGCTGGTCCTCTGCTGTTTGTCACCATCTGCACCTTTTCAGTGTTAACAGTTCTCCATTCCTTGTGAGTCTTATATCTATTCAGTTTTAAAACTCCTTCCACATTTTAAGTATTTGTTAGAGCAGCACCCTACAGCCTTGGTACCAAATTCTGTTTTAGTCACCTAGTGCTGCTCTAACAAAAGTAGCACTAAGTGGATTTCTTTAACAAAAGTAAGTTTATTCTTACACAGTCCAGTAGGTTACAAGCCTGAATTCAGGGTGTGCTCTCCAGGGAAACGGCTTTCCCTCTGTCCACTTGAAGGAAAGTCCTTGTGTTGTTGAAATGAGGAAGGGCCCGGTAAAAATTGGAGGTATTGAAGAAAGCCCCAGGAAACAACTTAATAGCAGAAAATACCATAGAATAATCTTACCTTTGTCTTACAAAACAAGACAAGCCTGGGGGCAACCTTGCAAGTGACAGCCTGCAAGTGACCCCTAGACCTTGACCACATTTTACAACTAATAGGAGTTAACTAATCAATGTAAAGGTCAGTTCACCCTCCCTACTTTGCAATCTCACGACTTAAATACTGGGCGCTGAGGAAACTCCCGGTCGCCCCCTGCTCTGTGTAGCTTGGGGTGCGTCCCTGGTGCACCAGTATTTTTCCTATTGGGCATATTTTTTTAATAAAATTTAACCTTTAAAGTAACAGTGTCGCATCTTGAAAATCGCGGACCCTAACAGTGTTACATCAGTCTTTCTTCAGGGAGCATCTTGGTGCAGGAACCTCTGGTCTGAAAGGTGTGCTCTTTGCCTGGTGCTGCTTTCTTGATGGTGTGAAGTTCCCATTCTCTGCTTGCTCCTCTCTTTATCTCCTGTAGGATGAAAGAATAAAGGGTGGTGCAAGCCACACTCCAGGGAAACTCCCTTAGCAAGGGTGTGGCAGTCCCACCCTAATCCTCTTTTAACATAGTCATCCTATCTATTAGCCACAGGCAGAAATTAGGATTTACAGTATTCGAAAATCACAAAGTAAAGGGCAATCACAGAATACAGGGAAGCTTCCTCCAGACAGTTTGCTACACATATTTTTGGGTGGACACAATTCAATTCATGACAGCCAATAATTTTTGAAGTTTTACAGAATGAAGACATGCGTCTCAGGCTAATGCTGGTGAATTTTGTTTTTGCTAAAATATCGTATTTCCATTTCTTAGATATTAGAGGGAGAAATTCTGTAATCCATCTTCCTTTTATTCACCCCAAATTCCCCCAGTCTAAATCTTCTAACTTCTTGGCTTTTAATTGTTTCTAAAAATTTCCTGAGGCCCTTTTTTTGGATCCATTTCTTTTTATGTCATATGTTCTCAGTGGGTCTTTGTTGTTCTTCAGCAACTTCTATTAATCCCCAGTTAAGTCATATGATATGCATCTTCTCATTTTTTAATTTTTCCTCTATCCTCCTGTGCTCTTAGCAGGAAACATACATCCTTTGTGTTTCCTTTTTCAAAATATTTTATCTGTAGTTTCCCTTTTGCACTCAGCTTCATTTTGAAGCTTTGCTTTTCTCCATTCTTCTTGCATTCTCTTTCTACAACCATGCTGTATTGCCTTGTTTCTGTTATTACGGTGTCCTCGGTCCATGAGGTAGGTGACTCTGAAATACTTCCAGCTCAGTCCTGTGGAAAGATTCATACTTTAGGCTAGTTGCTCTGAACAAATACAAAAATGTAGTGACTTTGAGAGTCTTGACTTGGGTGGGACTCTATGCCAGGAATCATGTTACAGTTAACAAGAGGGAATTTATTTATATCTAATCTTATCACTTTGGGCACAGGTCTTGCTAATTTTTCCTCCAGTAATGATGATTTTTCAGGGCACTAGTCAGAATTTGAAACCCTGGTGATGTAGTAGTTAAGTGGTTAAGGTAGGCAGTTTGAATCTTCCAGGTGTTCCTTGGAAACTCTGTGGGGCAGTTTTATTCTGTCCTACAGGGCTTCTGTGTGTTAGAATCGATTTGATGGTGGTTGGTTTGGTTTTTGGTAGTCAAGATTGGGAGCCGTGGTGGTGTAGTGACTATGAGCCTGGCTATTTACCAGAAGGTTGACAGTTCAAGTCCACCAGCCGCTCCTTGGAAACCCTACGAGGGCAGTTCTACTCTCTCTTACAGAGTTGCTGTGAGTCAGAATTGACTTGGTGGCAACAAGTTTGGATGTATCTTGCAGGACAGCTAGCTATTTCAGTAGAGAGAAAGCTTGACCTAAAATGACATTGTGATAGGTGAGATTATCTTCTTTTACAAGGGTCTCGCCTATACTCTGGCAATTGAGAATCTCTCTAGATTTTTCTGAAGGCACCAGCTTGCTTGTTCCACAGCAAGCCATCTCCTGTGGATGGTTGTGTTGTGCCCCAGCCTCCACACGTGTGCACCCGAGATCTACCTTCAAGAAAGTAAGGCAGACACGGGTAATACTACTGACAGTGGGATTTAAGTACTAAGCTTTAGGATATGTCTATCAATGTACTTTATGTTCAGCCTTAACCATCAAGCTAGGAACTCTGGTATCATTTCATTTTTGATGGCTCCCTGTCTTCTACCCTGTGCAGACAATTGCCAACAATTCCTTGATTATTGCAATAGTCTCCTAACAGGTGTCTCTGCTTCTACTCTTACTCCCCATCCCAGTACAATTGTTTGTCACTTTGCAGTTTAAAGCTTTCAGTAGTTCTCAGAAAAATGTTTGAATTCTGTGACTGTTCTTTCTAACTGTGGGTATTTATTAAGCCCTCTGGAATGACAGACTTTTTTTCCCTTCCCTCCTCCCTCTGTCCTCTCCCTGACTCGTCTCTGTGTATCACCTGAGATGTCATCTCTCCTGGAGAGCTTTTTTTAAAAATCCTGAAGTCCAGTTGACAAAGGATAGGCACTTCATATTCCTGTATCACGCCGACATATAACAGTGTTCAGATCTACTAACATTTTACTTTTTCTCCATAATAAAGGTGTCCCCACTTTTCTCTGGATGCTTTCAAAATATTTTGTCTTTAGTTTCTCAGATGTTTAATTATGTGTCTTGGCACAGATTTCTTTGGGTTTATCTTGTTTGGGGTTCACTCAACTTCTTAAATGTGTAGACTTAGGTCTCTTGACAAATTTAGGAGGTTTTTCAGCCATTATTACTTCAGCACTGTGTTAGCCTTACCCTCTTCTTCTGGAACTTTGAAGATCTCAATGTTACTACATCTTTTGTTAATCTCACAGGTCCTTGAAGCACTGTTCATGTATACATATATTTTTGAAACTTTCCCCCTTTATGTTATTCAGTTTGGGTAATTGCTATTTTTCTATTTTCCACTTAACTAATTTTTTCCTTTTCCTCACATTTTGCTGGTGAGCATATTCACTGAACTTTTAATTGAGATTACTGTACTTTTTCAGTTCTAAAATTTCCATTTGGTTCTTTTTACATCCTATTTCTTTGCTGAGACTTTTTTATTTTTTTCCATTTGTTTCAAGCCTGCTCGTAACAGCTCACTGAAATACTTTTTATCAGCTCTGCTTTAAAATTTTTGTTACGTAACTGTAGTAGCTCTGTTATCTTCATTCTGGAATTTACTGATAGGCTTTTTCATTCAGTTTGACATCTCCCTGGTTCTTGGTGTGATGACTGCTTTTGACTGAAACCTGGACGTGTTTTGGTACTATGAGACTTGAGGTCTTATTTAAACTTCCTATTTTAGCTGGCTTCCTTTTAATTACTCCAGTGGTAGTAGCAGGGGGTGCTGCCTTGTTACTGCTTGGTAGGGGTTCAAGTCCAGGCCTTCATCATTAACTGAAAAGGATGAGTTGCAGCTCCCCACATATCTCACTAACACCAAGGTGGAAATGGCTTCATGATCACTGGGTGATGGTGAAAGTTCCCTCTGCTTGTTCTCCTCTGATGTAACTCCAGCACGGAGGTGGAGGTGGCTTTTTAATGCTAGGGGTTGGTGAAAGTCCAGTGTCCACACACAGTCTCCAGTGATACCATGGAGTGGGGTTGGGACTTGTTACCACACCGCTAGGAAAAAAGTCTCAACTCTTTCTGATACCACCCTGGTGGGAGGTTGGGAACCTAGTCATAGTGAGGCAAGCATGGAGTCTAGTGTCCCCTATCAGCATGTGGTAGTGTAGGTATGGGTGGGGTCACAGTTTTTTTTTTTAATGTGGTGTTTGGCTACAGTAGAGCAGTTATTGTCTAAAAGCTTTGTTTTGCTAAGCTGACCCTTTCCTTGTCCGTTGGGGTTATTTTGGTCTGCACACATTGGTGTTTATGGATTGCTGACTTCAGTTTCAAGTCTAGAATATCCACGACAAAAACAAAATCCAGAGAATTTACTACAAAATCCTTCTTCATACATTTCAGAATTGTCTTATATTGATTTACATCTAACGTCCAGGGATTTTGGTTGTCATTAAAACAGCAGGGAAAAATATGCCCACTTTATCTTTGGAAAAGTCTAAGTCCATATACCATTTCTTTTTTTCCCCTTCTTTGTACCACTTATTAAGTTAAAAAAAATTAAGGTAATTACTACATTTTTCAGAAAGAGTCTTTAATAATTGGTGAAATCCAGCTTCTACATTTATTGAGATTTTTCTTATTCTTTTTCAGTGGGATGTGTGTGTATATGTGTGCACACAAGCTAATGTTTTAAAGATAACAAATATCTCAACACTTTTAAAAAGAAACTTGCTATTGATTTGATTCAGTAATATACACAGTGCAGCAGAAAGGAGAGCATGATCTTTGCCTTGTAATCCCTGGCACTTCCATTAAGAAGCCTGTGCTTACTAAAAGTCTACAGCTGTTCATGTATTACTGGAAATAAGACAGGGGGCCCAAGAAGTCAGTGAAGAAATTAACAGGATCCTGTTTGGGTAGCTGTCTTGTTCAGCCAAGAGTAGAGACTATAGAAGAAAGAGCTTTAATTTCGGCACCACTTTTTCTTTGCCACCCCTGTCTGACACTTTTGGCCTAACTCTCCTACGTAGTCTTATGTATTTGGCTTAATTAATCTTTGCTTTCTGGGAAGTATACTTTATAAGTTCCATGGATAATGAAGTAAAGTTCTTATGAAGATAAAACCCAGACTTATCAAATCAAACTAAGATTTATCTCCATCTCAAAGTGCAGGAGAAGTCTCCCATCTTGTGAAATTATCACCCATTGGTTTGGGTGGTATACTTTAAGAATTCCCATTTATGAAGACAAAAGAACTGGTGCTTCACAGATCACTCTTATTGACAACTACCCTTTTATTAGCATCTGCACCATGAATGGCGACCTGGTGGCACAGTGGTTAAGTTGTGGGCTGCTAATCAAAAAGTCGACAGTTCAAATCCATCAGCTGCTCCTTGGAAACCCTACAGGGCAGTTCTACTCTGATCTATATAGTGTTGCTATGAGTTGGAATCAACTCAAAGTCAATTTTCTTTTCTTCCTTTGGCATCATGAATGCTTTGGTGGTTTAACTGAAATAGAAACTTATGTTGTTAGTTGCTATAGTTAGCTCTGACTCATGGCAATTTTTGTATAACCATCTTTATAATTGTTGGTATGTTTGAGTACATTGTTGTGGCTATTGCATCAGTCTATCTGCTTAAGTTTCCTGCGTTTTTGCTAACCCTCAACCATATGTCCATCTGTAATGATTAGTCTTTCCTGGAGACCTTTCTAAAGTAAGCAAGACAAAGTTTTGCCAAGCTTGTTTCCAAGGGGCATTCTGGTTTTACTTCTTCCAAGACTGATTCGCTCATTCTTCTGGTAGACTATAGTATATCCAATATTCGTTGCCAAACCACAAGTCAAATGTATTAATTAGCTCTCTCTTCTTTTTTCATTGTCCAGCTTTTGTATGCTTATAGGGCAACTGAAAAAAATGTAGTAACTAACAGGACAGGTTTAAGGCTGACAAATTCTGTATTTCTTTGCCTGAGTGCTAATCAAACTGTTTGAGCTGAGTTAAGATGACCAACTAATCAGCCTGTAACAGCAAACAAATGAGCACTTGACAATGCCAGTGTAGGTGGGAGAAGGGGAGGTTACAGACAGATGTAGTGAATTGATTCTGGGCATAGCTTCCTCATGACTTCATTTTGAAATTCATTAAACCTTAATTGTAAGTCTTCTTGTTACAGTGTCTCACAGCACTTTTATTTTAATCTGTTTTCCATGAAGTAATCAATATTTTGATTGGTTGGGTTTGGAATTAAATCATCTGCCATGTATGGTCAGTTATGACATTTTGTCATGACAAGTGATTTCTAGGGCTAAAATGTTGAACATGAAATGGTCCCTGAATTCACTAATCACTCATTCACTCAAGTAGGATTTGCTTGAAATACAAGCTTTGATTCTTTGCTAGCCTGCCTTCCTTGTAATGCTAACAAGACTAAATAGCTATATATAAACACACACATAAACACATACACACACATATATATAATACTTATATATATATAAATGTTGCTTTCTGTTACACATCCTGAAGTGTAATGCAAAGAATTATCCATCTGAGAAACAGCTTGATTTGCAGGCATTGGATTTGTAATCTGAGATTCTATGGCTTCAGATTTGGAGTTTTATTTGATTTTTTTTTTTTAACCTATGTTGAATTCATGTCATGGTGTGTATCTCCTGATTGGCAGTCAAATCTACCTTGGAGCTAGTGTTTAGCTGCCTTGAAAGATGGCTCCTTATGTCTTTGAGATACTCCAAAGTGAGTTTTGTGTACGCCACATGGTCTATATTGTACGTGCTCTCATCCCAGGTCACTCTTCAAATACCGTGAAAATATGTCCATTTGTGTCGTGTGATACAATACAAGCAGTTTTAAATAAATTAGCCTGATAAATTACAACATGCACAAATTTTATCTTTTACATTTCTAGAGATTCATTCAGTATTTAAAACTAATGAATATTTTAATAAGACAAGAAGACAGGATCTCTTTTATTCACAGTGAAAACACCAGTATGTTCATTAGATTTTTAAAAATTAGTTCACTTTAGATAAAGGTTTACAGAACAAACTAGCTTCTCATTAAAGAATCAGTACACACGCTGTTTTGTAACATTGGTTACCAACCCCATAATACGTCAATACTCTCCCTTCTCAACTTTGGATTCCCTATTACCACTTTTCTGTTTCTTCCTGCCTTCTAGTCCTTGCTCCTGGGCTGGTGTGCTGCTTTAGTCTTATTTTGTTTTATGGGCCTATCTAATCTTTAGATGAAGGCTGAACCTCATGAATGACTTCAGTACTGAGCTAAAAGGGTGTTGCTGGGGCCATACTTGTGAGATTTCTCCAGTCTCTGTCAAACTAGTCAGTCTGATCTCTTTGTGGGTCTGAGTTTGAATTTTGTTCTGCCATTTTCTCCAGCTGTCTCCAGGACCTTCTGTTGTGATCCCTGTCCAAGCAGTCAGTGGTGAAACCAGGTACCATCTAGTTGTACTGGACTCAGTCCGGCGGAGGTTATAGTACTTGTGGTCCATCAGGCTAGCATGTTCTTTATCTTCTGCGCCTGACCTGTCATATTATATATACCTCAAATTATATAGTTATGTGATTTATTTATAAATATCAAAAATTTCACAGAATTCTTAGTCTTAGCTTCATCAGCTGTTGTATTGACTTAACTCCTTTTTATTCAGAATAAAATGAAGCCACCATTTTCTTTCTAGAGCTAAAAATAAAAGAAAAAATAAAACTAAGATGTACTTTTTAAAACAGACACTGTTAGAGAGTAAAAAGACAATTCACAGGATGACAAAAAATAGTTGTAAAGAATTCCTACAAATCTGTAAGAAAAAATAGGTACTCCAATGGAAAATAGTTGTAAAGAATTCCTGCAAATCTGTAAGAAAAAATAGGCACTCCAATGGAAAATGGGCAAAAGATTTGAATAGGTACTCCACGAAAGAGGCTATTTAATTTCATATAAATCTATGAAGGATGACCCATTTCATTGGTCATCATTGTTCCTGTTTTTGTGTGTCATCAAGTCAAGTCTGACTCAGTGTGACCCCATAAGACCGAGCAGAACTGGCCCTAGGATTTCCTAGGCTGGAATTTTTTTTAGGAGGAGATTGCCCTGTCTTTTCTTCTGGGAGTCACTGGTGGGTTTAAACTGTTGACCTTAGCTTAGCAGCCAAGCATTTAACCATAATACCATCAGGGCTCCTCTGCTGGTCATCAGGGAAATGCAAATTAAAAGTATAATGAGATATTCCATACCTGAAAGAAGGACTAAAATAAAGAAAAAGAAAATGCTCAGTGCTGATGAAGACGGGGAGCAACCAGGACTCTTATCTGCTATGGGTGGCAATATGTATTTATATAATCACTTTGGAAATATAATTAGCAACATTTGCTAAAGCTGGACATATCCATACCTAACACCTAGGGTTTCCTGGCAGAACTGTAGGGTCACTGAAGAGATGTGTAAGAATATTCATAGCAAGAATATTCATAGCAAGACTATTTATAATAACTTCAAACTAGAAAATAGCCACCTATCAACAGTAGATGAACAGATAAACCATGACATATCCACACAATGGAATACTTTACAACAAAAAGAATCAGCAAACTACAACAATGTGTAAGAATATGGATGAATTTCACAAAGCTGAACAAAAAATATATCAACTTCATATTTTATGGTTCTATTTCTGTTAAGTTCATAAATAAGCAAAACCAACTGAAGTCTGAAGTCAGGAAAGTGGTTACCCTTGGAGACTGGTGACAAAGGAAGTATGGGGGTATCTAGGAAACTGTTAATATTTTCTTAGATGCTAGCTATATGGGAATGTTTACTTTGGATAATTAATTGAGCTGTACATTATGATTTTTTTCACTTTTAAGAGCTGTATTTATTTTTATTGTCAGAAAGCTATGTTTTATTTTAATAAGGTTTCAAAAGAGTACTTGTACTACCTCAGACAGTGGAGATCAGCTTCAAATAAAGCAGATTGTGGGCTAGGGTGGAATCCGTACTTGGTTATTCCTTTAGGCTGCTAGTTTCTAATCTAGATCTTGACATGTTAGGACACTGCTCTATATCAGAAGAGCGTAGGTGTTTGCACTCTGTTTGCTGAAATTATGCACTGATCTGATAAAATGTTTACACTTGTAATCCTCTCTTGGGAGGCACCTATTCTAGTCTTTTGCTCATTTTCCACTGGAATGTCTGTTTTTTTTTTCTTTAATAGATTTGTAGGAACTCTTTCTTCTACAACTATTGTTGTAATTAACATATTATTGATTTTTAAAGCTATGACAACAATTTAATTGTTTACAATTTAAAATAAACTTGAAACAAATAAAAAAGCCTTTCAGAGAATACTAGAAGGCAACATTATAAAACAGTGGAAGATACCCTGGGCGGGAAGTTGGTGGATTCAAGTTCTAGTTACTTTTCGTCCTCTTCCAGCTGGGTGACCTGGGTCAAGTCTGAGTCTCAGTTCCTGTTCTCTAGGATTAATAAATCTACTTTATCTTCCTTAAGGCAGATGGATAAATTATACAATACGCTAGGTCCTTTCTATCTCTGAGATCTTAGATATCAGAGTTACAGGGAAAATCCTTCAGTAAAAGTGACTGGTGATGTAATTGATTCCTACTACTATTAATTCCTGGACTTTATGGGACAGTTCTACTCTGACCTCTAGGGTGGCTATGAATTGGACTTGACTTGACAGCAGTGAGTTTGGTTGGTTTGGTTTACTATTAATTTCTAATATTTTTGTTCTAACATGATCAGCTATAAATATAGCTAAAAGTGTACATTGATAAGCTTCAAGTTGTATAGCAAACTATAATCTTAATACTGTAGATTCTAATAGCATCTTACCACATCTTCATCTCCACATTGATCTCCTGGCTTTCTTAGGATTTGTTTCTCTGCAGTGAGTATGCTTTTCAGGAAATGTTCCATATGGGTTAAGAAGAGAAGATCTTTGTTTCTCTTGATATACTATAGACAGTATAGAGGACAGAGTCAATAATGTTGCTCCTGAATCTTTTAAGTACTTTTGTACTTCTTGCTGAAAAGTGGACTTGAAAATACTGCATGCAATAAAATAAAATGAGACCCCTTCATAGGTGGTGTTTGGCAGAACTCTAATATCCTACTTCCATAACTATCTGTGTCTCTTGCTCAGTTTTTTATTAGCACTTCTAAGTCTCAGTTTCATCATCTATAAGCTATGAATAAAAGTAGCATCTAGTAAGGGCACAGGGAAAATTAAGGAGATAAATGTATGTAAAATTGTTAGCATGACATCTGGCATGTGGTGAGAGCCTAATGTGGTTGCTTTTATCTGCCTTTCTGATGTTGGCGAACTGTCAACATGGACTGCCAAAGGAATGAACAAATCTGTCTTGGAAGAAGTACAACCAGTATGCTCCTTAGAAGCAACAATGACGAGACTATATCTCAGGTTTTGGACATGTTATAAAGAGAGGTAAGTCCCTGTAGAAGGGCATCATGATTAGTAAGGTACAGAGTCAACAAAAAGAGGAAGACCCTCAGTGAGAGAAACTGACGCAGTGGCTGCAGCAATGGGCTCAAGCATAGCAACAACTGTGAGGATGGTGCAAGACCAGGCAAGGTTTTATTCTATTCTACATCGGGTTGCTATGAGCATGAAGTGACTTGACAGTATCTAACAACAACAACAACATTATCTGCCTTATAAGTGAGCTTTGGTAGGCTGGGTTACTTTAGTACACAGCATCAGGATTAAGATAAAATGATTTACTCATGAAAGCATTATAAGCATTTGTTACTTTGGAGCCAGGAGATCTGGGTTTTAGTCTTAGATCTACTACTACTAATAGCTTCCTGACTTTGGGAAAATTGCTTAATCTCTCCTTAATCATATCTATATCTATATACATATGTATCTATATACTACCCACTTTTCAGGATTTCTGGGTGGATAAACATATTGAGGATTCACTATGAGCTTGGCATTGGAATGTCAGGAAACAAAATGAACATCCCTGCTCTCTTGGAGCTTACATTCTAGCATGGTAAGGCAGTTAACAATGAACTTGGTGCTGTCAAGCTGATTCTGACTCATAGCAACCCCATAGCACACAGTAGAACTGCCCTATAGGATTTCCAAGGAGTGGCTGGAGGATTTGAATGGCCCATCTTTTGGCTAGCAGCCAAGCTCTGAGCCACTGCACCACTAGGACTCATGCAAACATTAAGTATAAGCAGTATGTAGATAATGCTTATAAAAATAATGAAAAAGATATGCTTTTGTTTATAACTCAAGAATGGATTGAATTTTAATGTAGGATGGCTTAGACTTAAAATCTGTGGCCCTTTTTAAAGTTAAAAGGCTGAATGATAATGTTTTTATAAAAGTATTTTAAATAACACTACTAAAAGGGCTACCATTACGAAGCTCACACAGAAACCAGCACACTGCAGGTCTGGGTAAAGGTGTTATCGCTTGGGGATTGGAATCTAGTCTGTGAGCCACACTGAGTTTTAGAGACGCAATTCTGTGTGCTTCTTGAAAATATAGTGGGACATGAGGTCCTGGAACTATGGAGCCACATTTGCAATCTACAATGAACTAAAAAAGCCATGTAGCCATTGTATGCCCTGCAGAAGATGAGATTTCAGAAAACACTGGCATATGTAGTTTGAGAAATAGGTTAAGTGTCAGTGTAGTACACCAATGTCCCTAGATCAGAAGTACTCACCTAGGCTGTCCACTGAGGCACTCCTTGTTGTGATGGACTCAAACCTAACCAAGACTATACAATACACAAGTTTAAGTTAGTTACCTCTTCAGATGACTCTGGCTCCAAGCGGGACTCATGCTTCCTTTCAATGAGTTTAGAGAGAAGATCTCTTTGTTTTTCAGAGATAGGCTGCTCTTCCAGCAGGAGAGCACTTACACTTTGGTCAAACTTACTGTCCCAGGAAACTGCTGACATTTGCAGTGTGAGGGAGAAAGACTCCTGGAAACAGACCTTCAGCCCCTGGTCAAGAAGAAGGTGATGAGGCAGATCAACAGGGCTTCTAGGCAATTGCTATGAAGGCTTTAAAATAATAGTTGAGAAAAGGGGTTAGAGACTGACCAACCTACTTGCCCTTACCATGAGTTATTACTGTCCTTAGCAATTCTGGTGAGGTTTATTTATTGACAATCGCATGTCCACAGAAAACTGTGATGCTTCTCTCAAGGGAAGATCACTTTTTTCAAGAATTGTTAGAGTGGTGCATGCATGTCTCCTCTGTGCACCCAAGAAATTCGATCAGGTAGCAGGAACCAAATTTGGCTCATGTAGACTTGAAATGGTGGTACAAAGCTGAAAATTCTTATTATGTGGGTTCTGAGTTGCAGAGACAGAGGAGCAAAAAACTATGTGCATGTTAAAACTACCTGGTAAAACAACTTCAGAAAAACTGGGTTGGAGTCCTGGTGAAGATCCCCAGCAGTGATGTGGGCCAAACAGTGGATCAAGAGCAGAATGAAGTTTCCCACAGATGCCAAACAGTCTCTCCCAACAAACAATTTGTTTTCAGTGCCCTGAGTGGATAAAATACCCCATAGACGTCAATCTCAGGAAGCATTTCCACTGCCTTTTTCTTTTCCTAGTTGTGTATGGTCTAAAATAATTTTTGAAATCATAAATTCAGACTCCCTGGGCTTAACGGAAATTTCCTGAAAGGAAGATGAAGATGACAAAGGAAAAAGGATCATTATAGTTCAACTCTCTGAAAAAGTGATTTCTCACACTATCTCCCCATTATTCCTGCTATCCCCATCTTACAGAAAGCAAACTATTAAAAATTCAGAGCAAAGTTATTCATGTATGTCTGCCTTAATTTCCTCTGATAACTGTTTCCTTTAGTGATGATTCCAAGATTTTAGCGTGACTAGCAATCACAAGGGAGTGATTCTATGCTTGAGACCCAACCCAGTTTCTTTGATTCTGTAGGCCTTGGATGAGGCCTTGGTGTTTCCATTTTACTGTGCTCCACTGGTAACTTACGCATTAGGTCCAAGGACCACAGTTTGAGAATCACTGCCTTAGACGCCTCTCAGACTTGTTTAGATTTCATGCCTTTATTATAATCGAAGTTCTCAAATCTCCCATCTTGCCTAATTGATTTGAAATAACATCTTTGTTCAACCTTTTCAGAGGTGATAGGTTGGTGTGTAAAAGCCTAAAGAGATTTACAGTCAGACAGAAGACTGAGTCCTCCTCTGTCCCTTGAGTCAGCTGTGGATGATATGCCCCTAGACATGAGCCTCAACTCTCACTAACTGTATGATCTTGAGCAAGTTACTTATCCTGTCTATGCCTCGATTTCCTCATCAATAAAGTGGGGACAACCAGAGTGCCTACCCCCTATGGTTGGGTTGCCGTAAGTTGTAAACAAAATAATCCACATAAGGCACACGGCCCTATGCCTGGGCACACAATGCTCAGTGAATCCTGAGTTTGTTTCTCCACCAGTAAAATGATGATAAATTTTTGTTGACCTTATAGAGTTTCCTTGAAGATCAAATTAAACAACACTGAGAGAGTACCATATGACTTAAAAACTTTATACAGTGTTAAGTTTTGTGTATGTTCAGTCTCCAAAAGTCTACTTAAAAAAGAAGTTGCCATTGAGCCAGTGCCAGCTCTTGGCAACCCCACATGTGTCAGACTAGAACTGTATTCCATAAGGTTTTCAATGGCTCATTTTTAAGGAAGCAGACCATTAGGACTTTTTCTGAGGTGTCTCTGGGCAATTCTTTTTGACAACATGAAACCACTGCTGTCATGTGGATCCTGACTCATAGTGACCTATAGGGCAGAGCAGAACTGCCCCATAGAGCTTCCAAGGAGTGCCTGGTGGATTCAAACTGACAATCTTTTGGTTAGTAGCCATAATATTTAACCACTACATCACCAGAGTTTCCTTTTAAACCCAGGGTCTCCTGAATCCTGTTAGTCAGATATAAGCCATTTCCTAATCCTTTAACATTGATTAGCGGTTCCTTCTCACAATCACTGTTACCAATGGAGTATCATCAGAGTTTGGGGTCTATGTAAGGTTTCAGCACTGGTGGTTCGGTGGCTGAAGTGCTGGACTGCTAACCAGAAGGTCAGGTGGTTCAAAACTACCAGCAGCTCCTTGGGAGAAAGATGTGACAGTTGACTTCCATAGAGATTTACCAGCTTGAAAACCCTATGGGGTCACGGGAAAGGATGTGATGACAGCAGTGGGTTTGGTTTTTGGATTGTACAGACTTAGAGTCACCAGCAAAGTACTCCTAACCTACATACTTGAGAACTACCAGGACAGGAACAACTTAGGTCCATTTTTGTGCTGACAGTACAAAATTTCCTGCAACTAGAACTATGACTCTTGTGGGAAATGCCAGTCTGGAACTACTGGCTCTGAAAATGACAGAGATTCATTAATCAGCACAAAGG